>CP126895.1:50830845-52085845 GCA_030440675.1 Furcifer pardalis | reverse complement strand
CGAAAGCCCGTTGTATCCGACTCTAGGGTTCAGTGCTCTAGGGTTCAGCACTGTCTGTGTCTGCAGACATTTCTATGGACATGTGGTAGGCATGCCTAGACATAACACTGTTTACCTTCTCACCAAAGTGGTCCCTAGTTCCAATTTCTCGCTTTCGAACTGCTAGGTTGGCAGGAGCTTGATTGTTAATGGGAAATAGGAAATAATTAAAAGGAAAATATCCATTCTGTCCTGCCTCTCAGGAAATATTTTCCTCAACTCAGTGTTTTACTTTACACTGGTGACATAGGTTGGACTTTGAAATTGGGACCCCCGAAGAATCAGACCTCTCCTGTGATCTCTTCTCATACCAAAGTATCCAGTTTTTCCTCAATGTGACAAGCTTAGCTAGGATAATACTGGACTTGTGCTGCCTTAAAGTTGCATCATGGTAACTTCAATATAACTTCTTCACTGTGTCATAATGTTTGCAAGCACAATTCACCCTTTAGGCATACAATTAATCAGCTAAGGTTTTTTTTCTTTTCAAGTGACAGCTCTAGTATTCACAAACTAAATATTTGCCAACATATATTAAACCATGTGGAAAGGATACCACATTTTATACAGCTATTGTGTACTGAAAAACATTTCTGCATGATTATAAGAAATCCTTCCCTTAAGAAATGAATTGAATTATTCTCTTAGGGGGGGAATTTGAATAATGTGGTTTCTTTTCCAATGGCAAAAGTTGAATCAAGGAACAGGTGAGATGATCTCCTGTACATGACACAAGGAAAACTAAAAAATGATGTGTCATTTTTATACAACTAAGGACTATCCATAAATAACACCCCATGCCTTTAAGTGTGTCTTTCTCCTCAGCTTAGAAGATATTTATTTATTTATTTATTTATTTAGATTTATATTGCCGCCCACTCGCCGAGGCGACTATATATATATAAAAAGCTATATTCTTGTTTTATTTTTTGGACTACAGAGCCTGCTGCCAAGCATAGCCAGTGGTCTTGCTGGCGGGAAGACAGATCCTGAGTGATGCAATCCAAAGAAACAATACAGTAATACCTCTGATAACGCTAAGACTTGGTTCCACAAGTCTTTTCATTCATTCATTCATTCATTCATTTCGATTGGTGTTATCCGATTTTTAGTGTTATCCGATCCATGTTAAAATCCTATGGGATGGATCGGATAACGTTAAAGCTCTATAGAGCTACATTGTAACCGCACAGGCTTTAGCGGTTGTTATCCGATCCATCCCATAGGACCTTAATGTTATTCGATCCAATTCTCCCCAGATTACTTAACGTTATGCGATTTTAGCGATATCCGAAGTAAACGTTATCTGAGGTATTACTGTACTTCCAAGCTTTGTTCAAAGCACACTGAGGGCCTGTCTAGTGCAGGATGTATGTTTGGGTTACTTAAGAATGGAGAGAAGATCTAAGTAACATTAAGGTCACTTCCTCTCTCTAAACAGCAGTTACCTGTATTGTGAAGTTACTGAGAAACTGCTTCACAATATGGGCAAATTCAACACTGGATGGGGAGGAGAAGTGGGAGACTTCTTCCACTTTAACTTCTTCTTCCATGTGTTGTAGGCTGGATGTGAAACTGCCAAAAATGAAGCCTCTTTTTGGTGAATTCACTTCTGCAGTTTCTTTCACCTGGCCTAGTGTGAGAAAGATTAGCTGGCAACACAAGGTTGCCAAGGTATGCCTGACTGTGGTTCAAAAATACCACAATCTAAATGGTAGAGAAAGTGAAGGAGAGTGAGAAGGAACATATCACAAACCAAGCACAAACTCACTCACTCGAGTCCTCTTTCCTTCTCCTGTCTCATCAGCACCACTATCTCAAGCTGACTTCTCCTTTCTCTTCAGTTACCACTAAGATACCAACTAGATGCTAATTTTTGCTCAATCTTTCTCTTCTCCCCAACCACCCCAAACTCCCTGCCTCATACACACTCCCACCTTTTCCACAAGTACCTCACACCACCCTTGCTTTGCTGATGCATTGCTTAGATGACAGGGATGGGTGTTATATATATATTAAAAATGGGTATCCAACTGATGCATCAAAGCAGCTATCATCTTGTTTAATTCTTAGATCTGCAGCAGCTAAGGATGTTTATACAGGAAGCAGCTTCTTCACTCTTTTTTATCCCAACCCAGCATGTACATACACTGGAAAGAGGATAAAAATAGAGCACCTGGTGGGGGTTCAAAATAGGGTGAGTTAGGGTAGATTGACTTGCTCCAACACACAAAATGTATGCATACAGTTTTAAAATAACAGACCAACTTGCCCCAGCTCCAACATTGGACAAAACAAGAGGATATTAAGTCCATGTAGACAACCTCTGATATATTGTGAAAGTCTGCCTGTTACTAGGTAAGTATCGATGTTGTGTATCACCACTTCTATTTTATCCTGATAGACATAATATAATAATGCACAAATGGAGTTGTCTACCCAGGTCATTTGCACCAATCCATTTGATTAGCTGAGGAGTGGCGCTAACATAATGAATCTAATCTCCTGTAATGCAAACATCCACTGCAAAACCTTTGGGGAATCATACTTACTCTCCAGCATAGATGGCTGGAATCTTGACGTGGCTATGCATCACAATGCTAAATTTTTAAAGAGTTAGGTAATAGATACTAAATAAATGATGAACAGGAAGAGCCTTGGAACCCTCCTTATAATGCATCTGAAAAGTAATCAATGGGGGAGGGAGGCTTAATGCATTACATACTCTGTACAAGGTGGAATCTGGTCATGCATTTCAAATTAAGATTTGTCTAAGGTCAAGCTTCAGATACCCTGTGTTTTCATTCATCTTGTATTACTGTACCACTTGGCAGTCTGCCATTCTTAGCCAGTGATAGTGTAACAACCTATAGGATGCAGCCTTTGTTCTGTATTGACCTTTATCTCTAGGCATTAACAAGGCAAGCTGGCCCTCTGGGCTTTTCTTTTTTATTCTTACTCCCATCCCCCACATCCATCTTAATCAAAACCTTTCACAGGCCTATTTTGTCAGCCATACATCAAAAGTGTCACTTGGAGATTGATCTGGAGTTTATGGAAAGTTGAAAAGGAGAGATTTTTTTGATGAACCACTTCAAAATGGTCTTAAAAAATCAAAGGGCTAACAGCCTAAAAAGCCTGTCTTTTGCAAGGAGGTGGTGGTTAAAAGCAACCCATATCACTTCCTGCCATAAACAGGATAGACGGCATAATGAAAGTGAGCTCTGTAATTATCAATAAAACGGCTGACAAAACTATACCAGCAAGCAATTGGCAGATTTAATGTTATTCACTCTAGGTTAATTATAAACATGAATTTGTTATGGGAATTGTGTTGCTGTTGTTCCCAGATCTATTATTTTGCAGCTGCTATCCCTTGGCCATACAATAGTGAAAGGGCAGCGCTGCATAAAAGTTCTCAAAAGGTTTTCAAGGAGTTCCCTTCTGCAGTCCATGGAACTGTCACAAATCATCCTAGCAGCTCCCTATCTCAAGAATCAAGATTTTCATAACAAGGCAGTGTCATTGTTCCCATAATGTTCCCCGATTAAATAGTCTCCCCTTTTAGGACCTTGCTTCAGGGCCATGCATTTCAAAATATGGTATCAGTTTTGATGGTGACCGAAGCACTGAGTGTTTAAAATGATATTAAATGTTAAGTTATGTTCACATTTTAAATTGTAGACTAATCCCAAAAAATCTGCTAAGTAGTCTACTATGACTTCCAGTATTCAAAAGGGCTGCAAAACAAATTGACAGGTTAGGAGATTGCTATTCTATAGTATGTCTCCTAACAGCTGAGTCCCCAGCCTAACATTCCCTATAGCTATGATTGCAAACCTTGGCACTCCAGATGTTCTTGGACTTCAATTTCCAGAAGCCCAAGCACCCTGCGATTCATCTGGCCTGCGCTCCCCTCGTTGCTCCCAGAAGCGGAAATAAGACCCGCCCGTATGGAGTCCAAGAACATCTGGAGTGCCAAGGTTCATCATCATGGCCCTATAGCCTCTGTCCCAAAAATTCTTTTCTGACACAGAATGCAAAGAATACTCTTAAATTTTCTCATTCTAAAGCATGCGCTTTACAGAATGTTGTTTATTAAAAGACAAATACATTAGTCTAATTTCATCTGTGACATAGCCCTCATCAGATTTTTTGTCAGCAGCTATAAAGGTTCCCTGCTGTGAGGCCTATTACAAAACCTCATCCTTAGCTTTCAAAATGATTTTCTCAGCATCTCTTAGACCCTGTGTGAAAGTTAGTGTGCTCCAACTAACTGATGTCAATCCCACTGTCTCCTTTGCAGAAGGCAGGGCATTCCTTTGAACCACTTTCACATTGGTAAGCAACAATTTTGCTGCTGTAATTCATTAAAACTTTGCAAGCAAGTTTTGAGTGATGCAGATTTCATTTTCAAGGACTGCTAATTCCACAGACATCTTTGGTAATCCTGCGGACTTTGACTTGAGCTGACTAGGTGCTTAATATTCTCCCAAGGCTTTTGCTGTGCGGATTGTTGCTTGTTTTTCAAAGGTTCTGCAGCAGCAGAATGGAACTGGAGATGCAGAAGTCCTTTTGCAATCATCTTCTTTTAAATGCATGAATTAATCAACTTTGGTTTTTGTCATTCAATGGTAACATGATTTAAACTAAAAGTAATCCAATAAACCATATGCTAGACCAGTGATGGTGAGCCTTGGCACTCCAGGTGGACTTCAATTACGAGAAGCCCAAGTCAGCAATTCTGCTAATCAGGAATTCTGGGAATTGAAGTTCAATAACAGCTGGAGTGCCAAGGTTTGCCATCATTGTGCTAGACCCAGACTCGTAATAAGGATGAGATAAGTGAAACAATTATCTCAAACACACAAAGCGGAAGGGCACAGAAAAGCCTGGACTGCCCAGTCAAACTCAGTCTGGGGTCCTGTTTACAGTATGACAAGTCCTAGAGCAGTGTTTCCCAAATGCTGGTTTTTGGACTTCAATTCCCAGAAGCCTAAGTCATTTCCCCAAAGCACTGATCAGCCAATGTACTGACTTAGGCTTCTGGGAATTGAAGTCCACTAGTGGGCTGTGTACCCCTTGTTGGGAACCACTGTACCTAGAGCATGGACAGATAGCTGCTATGTTTTTTTGCTTCTTGTTGTCTCCTTCTGGCCAGGTTATCCTACTATGGTAATAGAGTAGACCATTCTGCCAGTGACTTAATGCTGAGTGTCAGGCAGTGGTTAACTAACCTGACAACTCTGAGGAGAATAACTTGGGTGCTGAAGTCCACAGGGAAGGGTGATGGTCCCACTTAAATCCATCCTGATGAAGGGCAGCAGCTTCAACAATAATGGCTCAGGATCAGAAAGTGACTCGCATAAACTGGATCAGTGGCATGGGGGGTTATGCATGCAGAAGGCAGAGGAAATGCCACTGCATTATATTCTCAGGACAGTCTTCATAGCTGATTGCCATTATGATTGTCAATATTCAGATTCGTATATGGCAGAAGAAGATGTTGTCTCCTTCCCAGGCTGCCTAGCATCTGGGGAAAGAGGCTCCAGAAGCAGGGGAAGGTCAGCTAATGTGAAAAGTTTGTTGTGGGCAGAGGCACAGAGCTATTTCCAGCAGGCCAGAAGGCAGTAGCTTCCACTCCAGTCATCAAGGGATACATACAAGGAGAACCCTGCCACAACTTTAATGGTCTTATTGAGAACTGGGAAGCTTCATTTCCACTTGCCTTCAGAAGGGAAAGGAGATGTACTTTACCATTAACTTTTAATTGTTGCTAACCAACACAGGGCATCAACAATGTTTTGATGAGGCTTTAAAAAAAAACCTTTCAAAGCATTGCTGATATGTTCCCAACAGTTAAAAAGTATAAGATTTCCTTTCCCTTGTCTTTCAAAGACAAGTGAAAAGGAAACTTTCCATTTCTCAAGATCATTAAGTGACTTAATCAATAGGACAACCAGCCTTCCACTTTGATTTGATCTAGTGATCACACATGCTGAAAGTGACAGGCTGAACAGACAAACCAGGACAGAGTCATCCTACCTGTGCTAGAAAAACAGTAGCATTGATCAAGAGTGACCTGGTTTCTGATGGCACATACGTGGAGCAAACTAGCCAATCCCCAACCCAGATCAAACCTGGGACTAATGCTCATCTGATTATGGCCAATGTGGATAAAATAGAAATTAGTTTAATGATCATTTATTGAAACAGACTTATTTAAGAATGTTTTAGTCTGGATATACACTGAGGCTTTCCAACTAGGAGCACAAGTGTCTAAAAGGTTTGAAAGATAAGTTGTGACTTTAAATATTATCAGAACTTTTGGAAGTAATCTTTGTGAAAGCCATGTATTATAGAACACATTTGCCTACTAGTGCTCAGAGAGATGAGATTCAGCCTTGAAGCTTTCCTAAGGACAACATAAAGAATTTTATAATTATCAATCTAGCGTTGGCATTTAAAAGCATTATCATGTGCATAAATCATCCTGTGTTTCCAACAGTGAAAGCTATAAGCAGACTGTCACTTTGTCTGACTCGTGTTCTGAGTTTATTATATTTAGAAGTCTTCCATCAACATTCCACCCCACTGTGCCTGCAAATGAAAATAATCATTTTAACTCATATCTTCCAGACAAACAGTATACCTAAAAAGTTGTTATGTATTTTGTTCATCTTATCTATGCCTGATTTGTCCAAAACTTTTCTGTCTTCTATTTTGTTAAAAACATACCACTGCTTGAGGAATACATTGTACAGTACATGTCTTTTTTCTAGCTGCTTCTTGAGAGTTCAATCCTGAATATCTTTACTCAGAAGTAAGTCCCACTGTGTTCAGTGGGTTTTTTTTCTAAATTAAACATATACAGAATTGTATGTCTTGGATTCTCTTTTATTGTATTTATGCTTTGACTTGAGAAGCAGTTTGGTACCGGCAGTTTGAAAAACAATATAGTTACTGTGCAGCAATTTTTGGGTAGCCATATGGGGTGTTTTATAATTTAAAAAATGTAAACACTTATTGCTATAACTATAGATGAATGATGGGAAGGCTATGAAATGGCTTGTCAATTGTGTATGAACTTTAGATGTGGGGTCAGTCCCAGGAGACAATGTTCTGTATATTTCCTCCCAAATATATTCTTTTTCTTTAAGCTGCAGAAAATATAAGGGCATTTCAGGGGGTTGTTATTCAACAGTGTGCCTTATATGTATATTTATTTGATTTATTGTCCCACTTTTATCACAATGCTGTGTACTATTTAGTCATAATCTTGTGCAATGTGGTGAACATTAGTGTTACTATTTAAATTACAATGCCTAAATGTGATATTTGCATAAATTAGTTTAAATTTGAATATTTGCATTTAATGCAAAACTGTCTTCCTTCATTGTGAAGAATGTTTTCATTTTGGCGATGTCTGTCCTTTTTGACAATGGAGAAGTAGCCACCCTAAACTTACTGTCCCCCCTCAATTTCTGTGCCATCCCAATTAGTGACTCACCATTACACTGGGTGCTATACATAGTAGAACCCTCACATCCATAACCACTCTCTCTCTATCCATTCCTTCCGCACCCAAATAGTAAATAGCAATAAAATGGCCATATGGAAAGTCCAAACATTTAAAAAAATGGGAGGGGGAGGGTTTAATATGTTAGAGGTTCATAATCTGTGGGATTGCATTCTTAAAAGATACTTTAAAAAGCATTGTCTTCACTAATTTTCTGAATATATGGAGGGAGGAGTTCTGGCATGCATTCAATGGAAGCTTATTCCATTGGGTTGTTGACACCTTTCTCTCCTCTCTCAGTGTGGCCTCTGACCATGGCAGCCCTGACCATGGCAGATGTTTGCTGCTCTATCAATAGTGCTGGATTCAGAAGCTCTTCAAAGATAATAATGGTTTTTGAGGGAGATGTAACCCCGTCTAGACTAGGCAATTTCCTTTCTAAGTGATTAGGTAAGTCTCCCAACAACAGCATTATCAGGATTCAGTTTCAATTTGTTGGCCCTCATACAGTCTATTATGAATGCCAGGCAACACTACAGAAGCTGGCCAGCATCCTCTGCAAAAGTAGACAACGAGAGATAGAATTGTGTGTCACTATTACTTCAATGGCAGATTTTAGAGGCACAGACAGGCAAAGATCTGTGAGAGCATGCAAGTACCTTGTCAATGTCCTCAGCCTTACTAGTTGAAACTGATACAATAAACCAAGGACAGACAATATAGGACATCCCAATATGATCAACTGCCTTGTTAAAGGGGTCACAGCCCTGACAGATGTTTTTGATTTTTGAATTTAAATTGCTGCAAATCAGTTACAGTTCATAATATCAAGTAAGAGTATTTGACGCTGTCTAGCATTAGTGGGGCTGCAGAGAACTTGAAAGAATTCTGCCTGATGATTAAAGGCCTCATTGATCAACTTAAAGTTATAAGTACTTTTTGCAGTTTTATTGCATTACAATATCTTCTGGACAGCCTCTTGACAGCATCAATGTGTCATCTGAGGAACCTCTTCTCCATTTCTTCTCTAGCCTTCTCCTTTCTTCCTTCATTGCTTTATATCTATGAAATAAGGCAAAGGTCAAACTCTGCAGCAGAGAGGCCTTATTGAATTGATCATGTCAATTGTTTGGGTTATCTTTGTGTACCAATTGACGACCTGGGCTTTGACAGGCAGGCCAATCAGATCAGCCAGAAAAATCCCTAGGGCATTCTGGAAGCCAATAGAATCCAGTAGGATTCAGAAATGGACCACTTTAATAGGTCGAGTTTCACTCCAGAAGGGAGCCAGTCATAAAACAAGAGTACAGCAATGATTAAAACATGGATTCTAAGTCTGAGGATTCATTAGTGGCAGCAGAGAAGACACACGTGCCAAGCATTATCAGATAGGCAAAGATCCCATATGCAAAACAGGAGATCTTGAAACCTGAGAGACCGTATGCCTGAATCCTCTATACCAGTGATGGTGAACCTTGGCAGTCCACCTGTTCTGGAACTTCAATTCCCAGAAGCCCTGATCAGCAGGAGTGCTGACTTGGGCTTCTGGTAATTGAAGTTCAAGAACACATGGAGTGCCAAGGTTCACCATCACTGCTCTATACTCAAAATCCAAACCAATCCAAACTCAATTTTGGCAGAGAGATATCACACCCTTCTCCAAGAACGCCACAAACCCAGAAAAACATGTGACATGAGTTCATGGAAAGATGCCCTGCTACTGGCTGGAACAGTACCTCAGCAATCTCTGGCATTTTTGTCATTTTTAAAACTGGATTTATTTATATATTCCTCAAAGGCACAACAGACTTCAGGAGGGTCTAAAATTAAAATTGTGTATATATTTACAAGTAAGACTTGCTGAATAAACATGCATATTTCCTCGTCTAAGAATCATACACTGGGGGTTTGTATCCAACATGTAACTTTGACCTTATGCCTTGCTAATAATTATCACTGGCAAATGAAAACCACCCATCTCCCAAGGCAGTGCATTCCATTGTTCCCAGGAATCCACAGAATGTAGGACTGATACAAGAAGAGGGGAATATAGACAGCTTTTTCATTTTTTATCTTATACCCATAACCACACAAGAAAAATGAAGCAGTTTTAAGGTACTGTGTCTGACTTCCAAATACGTAACTGCTTCAGCAGAACTTTGAAAATGATGGGCAGCTGAATAATGGGATCTAAATCTAAAACTTAGTGGCCTGCCATTTGGAGCTATTATAATTTTTTAGATTCCATAATCCATCTTGTTTGCATTAAGAGCTAGGATGCAGCTGCAATTATATAGAGGATTCAGGCATAGGAGTCTCTCAGGTTTCAAGATCTCCTGTTTCACATATGGGGTTTTTGCCTATCTGATAGTGCTTGGAACGTGTATCTTCTCTGCTGCCACCAATGAATCCTCAATGGATCAATTTTGCTAGACTTGGTCATGGAGAGAAAGTCTAGCAAAACTGATTCATTTGTCACCTCTGCATTACACACCCAGCAATCCTTCCACCTCTTCATGTCAATTTCTCTAATTTGTGGTGCAAGCTGACAGCAGGAAAGTAAGGCAGCCTTAGAATCTAGGCATCCTTGAATATTGCCAACAGATGGGGAGCAACATACTGTACAATGTGTAGAAACACTGTAAGCCAGATAAGTGATGCTGAATGCAATTTCCAGATGTCCTCAAGTCACTGCACATGTTTTTGGCAGTACCTAACATTTAAATCAGGACTGCTGTGGCTCAAGTAGTTAAGATGCTGAAGATGACTGGAAGGTCAGCACATCAGCAGTTTGAGACCCAAATACTACACAACAGAATGAGCTCCCGTCTCTGTATCAGCTCCTGAAAACCTAGCAGTTCAAAAGCAAGAAATTGTAAGTAGATAAATAGGGACCACTTTGGTAGGAAGGTAATCAGCATTATTATTTATTTTATTATTATTATTTAGATTTATATCGCCGCTCACTCGCCGTAGTGATTCAGGGCAGCTTACAATAAGAAAAAACAACACAGCACAAACAGCTGAAGTCCATTCCTCCTCCTGGCCAGAGGATGTTAGTCTTATCCTTCTCTGGGCAGGTAGAGCCCAGAATTAGGAAGTGGAAGCTTCCATATAAAAACATTAAAACTGTTAAAATTTAAAATTAAAATCTAAAAAAAAAATAAAAACACACCAAATGCTACAACTACTAATAAAAAAGTAGAGAAAGAGAGGGGCTCAGATCATCCAGTGTGCTGGGGTCATTATACCTTCTGCACCCCATATCTGTCCCGCCAGCCATGTTTTTAGATTCTTCCTAAAGGGCAGCAGCTCTGTCTGGAGACGTCTGGTGTTGAGGCATGCCTGCCACATGTCCACAGAAATGTCTGCAGATGCAGATGGTGCTGGCTCTTTGGCTATAAACAGAGATGAACACTTAACCCTAGAGTCAGATACGACTGGCTTTTGAGCAATGACAACCTTTACCTTTATCTAACATTTAAATCACTAGAATTAATCTGGTGTAGCAGTCAGAGGACTGGACTAGACTTCAAAAGACTGGGGATAAAATATCCACTCAGTCCTGAAACAAATGGCTTGATCAGGGCTTCTCACAGTGGTGAGAAGCAGAAAGGAAAAGAGCCATGTATGCTTCGAAATTGGGGAAAAGTTGAGATAGAAGCAGAAGAATTCAATCCATCAATCAAGATATCTGGAGATATTTCAATTACAAAACCTTGTTTCCTGAATAAAACCAGCAAAGCTTTCCACCCCATCCTTGAACATTTATTTTAATGTTAAACAGAGATGATCTTTCTGAAACCCTACAAAGTGCTGGCATAAATAAAGTACTGACATAAATAAATGTCAAATGGTAGCAATGTTTGTCATAGTTGTCATAGCAGCAGTACAATAAAAGATTTCATAGCCTTGGTTCCAAGAGACAATCACCACAAAAACATAATAGTCACAAAAACCTGATAAAAAGCCCTGTTTTATATAGTTGACATGTTTATTCAACATAAGTCCTACTGAGTTAAATTATAACTTACTGTACTTTCATTTGACACATACAGGATCATAACTCTATTTTTCAAAATAACCACTATTGTACTTTTGCAAGGCCCTAAAGTACCTCTGAAACCTTTCCCTACAGGCAAAGGTGTCAAAAAAAGGATGCATTTTATCCCCTTATCTGTTTAATCTGTACACAGAAAGCCGAACTTGATTCAGATGAAATAGGGTTGAGAATTGAATGAAGAAACATCAATAATTTATGGTATGCAGATGAACATCTTACTGGCTGAAAACAGCAATGACTTGAAACAACTCTTAATGGAAATAAAATAATAAATTGCCAAAGCAGGATTGTGACTGAACAAACATTATTATTATAGAATAACTACACAACTTTCAAGTTGACAATGAAGTAATTGAGATAGTGAAAAAGTTTTTATACCTTGGTTCAATCTTCAAGCCAAATAGGGACTATACCCAAGAAATCAGATGATGACTAAGACTTGGAATAGTTGCCCTGAAGGAATTAGAACACTCATCAAGTGTAAAGATGTTTAATTGGAGTTCAAGACCAAGATCATTCGCACCATTATATTCTCAATCACCATGTATGGATGCAAAAGCTGGGCAGTAAAGAAAGTTGACAGGAAAAAATGGATTTATTTGAAATATGGTGTTAGAGGAATGCACTTTGGATATCCTGGACTGGCAGAAAGACAAGCAAGTGGGTTCCGGAGCATATCAAGCCTGAACTCTCTGGAGGCAAAATTGATAACACCAAGACTGTCCTGGGGCACATAATGAGAAGGAATGACTCTCTGGAAAAGACAGTAATGCTGAGATAGATTAACTCTGTGATGGAAGCCACAGGCTTAGATTTGCAGGATCTGACTAGGGTTGATGAGGACAGGATATTTTAGAGATTTCTCATGCTCAAGTCAGAGACAATTTGACAGTACAGTGGTACCTCGCTTAAAGAGCATAATGCATTCTATGGGATTGCTCTTTAAGCGAGTTTGCTCTTTAAGCGTAACACCATTGTAAGTTACCAATTGTGACTTCTGGCAGGGGGGATTGCAAATCCCGATTTAGTTGTTAAGCGAGTTTTAGGTTGGCTTTAGTTGTTAAGTGAAGTGGCCATTCAGATAAAATCCTGCTCTTTAAGTGAGTTCGTCTCTAAGCAAGGCACTCTTTATGTTAGGTTTTACTGTATTTAAAAACATTCCTCTGGGACTGGCAGTACTTACCACAAACGTGCCAGAGATGATTTGATTCTAGATGCTAGGGAGTCCTAGGACATCGATGCTGTCAAGAAAAATGATACAGAAAGTAATATATCTCTGACTTTCATGAAGAAGGAATTTGGAAGTTCCTTAACTGGGTTCCCTCTGGTCTGCAATCTAAAGACTGCATCAGTTCTGACAGAGCTTGTGATAATTCTTTGCCCAGAAGATGAGGAGATAACAAATGCTCCTTCGTTTACTAACTTTTAATAGACAAACTCTGGCTTTGACCACTCTGCTCTTCCTCTCTCTGTATGTGGAGAAAGTGTGAAAGTTCTCAGAATGCTGGAAGAAATGGAGGTGAAATAGGCTTCTCTTTTCAATATGGATTCTTCTTAAACCACAATGCTAAGAAATCAATCTATGACTTCTGTTCTTATTTTCATGTACAGTCAAACTTCGCATAAAGAGTGCCTCTCATAAAGAGTAACTTGCTTAAAGAGCAGAATTTTCTCTGAATGTTTGCTTCACTTAACAAAAAACCAACCAAAAACTCACTTAACAAATAAATCGGGGTTCACAATCCCCCCCCTGCAATTGGTCACTTACAATGGTGTTTCGCTTAAAGAGCAAACTCACTTAAAGAATAGTCCTGTGGAACGCATTATGCTCTTTAAGCAAGGTACAACTGTATTAACCTTTGAATTAATAACTACTACTGAGCAGTGAATCTGAAGCAGGGCCCTATCCAGGGGTGGCCAAGGTGGGCTTGCCCCCCCTCCCCGAGTTAGCACTTTGTCCACCCTAGCAAAGTGCAGTTTCCCATAGGAATGCATTAAAAAGAGGCTTTGTGCCCATCCTGAAAAAATATTCACCCATCCACATCTAGAATCTAGAATCCTGGCTATGGCCCTGATGTGAGGGTGATTTTTTGATGACTGGTCCAGGGTTATCCAGGAAGCTTTTTGACTTAGATCTTGGATCTTTCTCTTCCAACTCCAGCACTCTAACCTTTAGTATGGGGGTGCCCAAACTACAGGGAATTTTTTTTTTTCATTTAAAGCTCTTCCATCTATGGTCTGATTTGATCTACAGGGAATTCCATGATGTTGATATTTATTATGGCTTTTGGAAGGAAGCTACAGCCAATACATGGTGACATTTGTTATCCATGTAGATGTTCTTGGAGCTGTGTGTGTGTGTGTCCTCTTCTTCTGATGTAGTCTCTCTGGCTAAAATTCCAGCTCCTTTTATTCTAATTCATATTGCTTTGAAATCCTGCTTTTAAGCTGTAGCCAGAGTTTAAAGGCTGCCAGGCTGCCAGGTTTGTGGTTTTCCCCTATTAACCCTGGCTACCTCAATGCACTTACTCCTCTTCAGTGGTGGGCTCCAAAAACTTTTACTACCACACTGTGGGTGTGGTATGGTGGGTGTTGTCCAGGGGGAAAGCCCTGTGTTGCAAATGAATTAGGACCAGAAGCGTAGTAAGGGGAGTAAGGGGGCGGCCCACCCCAGGCACCACTTTGCAGGGGGCAGCAACGCTGCTGCCCCAGAATTCCTTGTGGCTGGGGCGGGTGTCGGGACCCTCTGTCACTGCCGGGGTAGAGGGTGTGGGCCCTCCGAGCCCAACGGCAGCAGCTTGTCCGCCTTCAGCAGCAGCAGCGCCCAGCGGTTGCTGCAGCCCAGCGCTGGCCAGGCCGAGGACCCCCCAATACCTGGTTGGCACTGCTCTGGCCGCTGGGCCACATTGACCGCCGGCCTCGCTTGCTGTCTTCCTGGGTGCCGCTGCTGCCGCCAGGCTAGGAGGCAGGGCAGCTGCACCGCCTGGGACGCCGATAGCGCAGGCAAGGGGTTGTGCAGTGTGGGCCCAGTGGTGAGACCACCATTAGTGTCCCAGGCGCACAGGCGCCCTTGCCTCCTAGCCCGATGGCAGCGACTCATCCACCTTTGGCGGTGCTGATGGCCAGAGGGGCCATGCAGGTGGTCTTTGCGGCCCAGTAGCCAGAGCAGCACAGGCCAGGCCGTGCGGGGGGAGGTCCTCCAGCTGTGCACACTGGGCCATGGAAACCGCCAGCCTCGCTTCCCAGGTGCCGCTGCCGCTGAAGGCAGATGAGCTGTCGCCACCAGGCTCTGAGTTGTGGTGGCTGCGCACCTGGGACCCCGATGGTGGGCTCCCGCTGGGCCCGTGCCACACTGCCCCAGACCCTGGGCCTTGTCCGCACCATCGAGGTCCCAGGCACGCGGCTGCCCCTTCTCCTTGTCTGGCAAACCCCCCAAAGGTAGGACTTTACTACCTATGTATGTTTTTTAAGCACTGTATACCTGCTCTAAAAAAATCCTGACGAATACAATGATGGCGAACATTAGCAACAGGAGGTATGCAGCTAACAATTGATAAGCATGTAGATATTATGTAATGAGGCCTCTAAATATGTATGAAAATTCATAGATAGTGATTTTATCTGCCATGGCTTTTCCATCTTAGGTAGACTGCCCAGCTCACCCATTCCTTAATCCTTGGTCTCTGCCAACATTGGTCTATGCCTTGGTGATCTCAAGAATTGATTACTGCAATGCTCTCTGTGTGAAGCTTCCCTTGAAAGTGGCTAAGAAGCAACAGGAGGTACAGAATGCAGCATTCAAATTAGTGGCTCGACCACATCTCCCTGATCCTGGTCCACTTGCAATGGTCGCCTATCCACTTCCATGTTCAATTCAAAGTTTTGGTTCTAACACACAATGCCTTTTGTGGTTTGGGACCTTGGGATCTGACAGATTGTATCCTCTGACTAAACTCAGAGTCCACTCATTCATCACAGGCTTTAGGGCAGTGGTGGAGAACCTATGGCACATGTGCCAGAGGTGGCACTCAGAGCCTTCTCTGTGGGTACCTGTGCAGTCACACCAGCACAGAGTTTGCACTGCCCAGCAGCCCAATGAGAGTGCTTCCTCCCTTCCCCAGCACAGAGTTTGCCCCACCCCTCTGCCCAGAAGGCCAATGGGAGTGCTTTCTCTCCCCCCCCAGCACAGAGTTCATACTACCCTCTGCATAGCCCAATGGGAGCATTTCCTTCCTACCCTGTTGCTGTGTTGGCACTTTGTGATAAATAAGTGGGGTTTGGTTTGCAGTTTGGGCACTCGCTCTCTAAAAGGTTAGCCATCACTGCTTTAAGGCTTCAGATCTCTACCCTAAGGTTGGCCTAGAAGTGTGGTACCAGGAACTGGGATTTCTTGACAGTGTCCCCAATAATGTGAAATGCCCTCCCATTGAACATCCACTTAGTACCCTCCCCTTCAGGAGTTCCAGAGAGCCATCAAAGCTGAACTGTATAGAGAAGTTTTGGAGGACATTTTTTCACCCTCAGTCCAATGCCCTTGATTCCATTTTCTGCTCTTCATATTATTTTAAATTGGTTTTTGCATGGAGTGTGTGTATTTATATGTTGATTAAGTTTGTTTTATGGTATTTAAACATATTGTATCTATTTTTGTGGCTTTTACTGGTTATTCGCCACCATGTGTGGCCTCTTGGCCAGAAGGACAGTCTATTTTTTAAAATAGAGGAAAACTTTCATAAGAAAAGGCTTGGTGAGCCAATTCAAAGATGTACCAAATTATGTTCTTCTAGTTCCTAGCTTCAGAATGTAACGTGTGTAGAACTGATTTTGCTTCTTTTCTTGAATGCAAAAATTTATTTATTTGTTTGTTTATTTGTTTACTTACTTACTTACACTTATATCCCTCGGGGGGGAATCATCCCTATGATGCTATGATGATGGGAAAGGTGGCAGGCAAAAGAAGAAGGGAGTGGCAGAAAATGAGATGGCTAGATGGTATTGTAGACACAATGGGCACAGAGTTGGGTGGGTTGAGGAAGATGGTGGAGGACAGAGGTGCCTGGCATGCAATGGTCCATGAGGTTGCAAGGGTCGGAATTGACTGTGCAACTGAACAACAACTCAGGGCGGCTAACATCATAAAACCAGTCTCATAACGATCAAAAGTTAAAAATTCCATACCAATAACACTCCCAATAAATTCCATACCAATAACCACACATTACAATAGCCAGAAAGGACCCTTAAAATGTAACCTATTTAGCTTTCAGTTTTTATGTATATTTTATGTATATTTTTATGAATATTTTATGTATATTTTTATGTAGGCATCATTCTGACTGAATCTGTTAGAACTAGCCTGATAATATGGTAATTCTGATTGAAACAAAGAATGGAGATACCATATTTGCCGGCGTATAAGACGACTGGGCATATAAGACGACCCCCCACATTTCCACTCAAAATATAGAATTTATTATATACTCACCGTATAAGACTACCCCCTCTTACGCACACCTTCCACACACCAAATAAAACATAAAAGAACATCAGATTTGATTTCAACATCTCCCTGTGGCCCGCACTAGTGCGCAAGTGCACATGTGCAAGCTCTGCATAGACAAGGGGTGGGGCAGTGTGCCGCTGCTTCCCGCCGAGCAGAACGGGCCAGTCACGCCGAAAAGGCTGGCACCCCTGTCTTGCTGCTGATGCTCGCCGCAGCCACGCTGGATACCACGCGATACTGGATGGTATGTAGAATGAGGTGGGCAGGCATCGGGAGGCCACTATGGGCACCGGGCGAGCATCGGGAGGCCACTATGGGCAGATATGTCTATCCCAAATGAAGTGCACCCGGCGTATAACACGCCCTTGGAGGCATGTTTTTCAGGGGGGGGAAGTAGTCTTATACGACAGCAAATACAGTACCTGCGATGCATAGGTTTTAGTGCCATGTTTAATGGCACTAAATGTGGTGGCTCAAGTGGTTAAGACTCTGAACTCACGGACTAGAAGGTTGGATTTCGATTCCTGGGTACTGCATGACAGAGTGAGCTCCTGTCTCTGTCCCAGCTCCTGCCAACCTAGCAGTTCAAAAGCAAGAAATTGAAAGTAGATAATAATAATAATAATAATAATAATAATAATAATAATAATAATAATAATAATAATAATAATAATAATAATAATAATAATAATAATAATAATAATAATAATAATAATAATAATAATAATAATAATATTCCGATTTCTATTCCACCCTACTTGGTAGGACCAACTCAGGGTGGTTCACAATACATGTAAAATTACAAGTTCATAAGCACAACATGTCAATAAATAATAAATAATCAATATCATTATCACATAACAATATCATTACAATACCAAAAAATTTCAATGAACATACAATATAACAGAACAATAAGTACAGTAGATACAATATAGTAGAATAGATCAATACACAATGACTAAGAGTACCTCATGACCACTTCAGTGGAAAGGTAAACAGCATTCCGTGCACTCCAGTGTTGAGACATGCCTGCCACATGTCCACAGAAATGCAGATGCAGACAGTGCTGGCTCTTTGGCTATAAACAGAGATGAACACTGAACCCTAGAGTCAGATACAACTGGGTTTCGAGCAAGGGTGACCTTTACCTTTACCTTAATTTTTTAAATTTTGTGCTATTTGATTTTAAATTATTTAAATATCTTACATTGTAAAATTGTTTTATACAACTTTGGGTATGCAAGAGCAAAACCAAATTAGAAGATGGAGGAAGGAACTTGCTGGACAAGGAATAACATTAAAGGAGGATAGAACTGAAGGACTCGACCTCCGATATGTCACTTGGAGGACCCTGGACAGGGTGAGGGTTGTAATACTTAAATCAGGACTTCTCAACTTTTTTAAGCTGGGTGCCGGGTCACACTCCCTCAGGCAGCTTCAGGGGCCAGACAGCCAGTTTGCCCTTCTTCCACCACATAGCACTTCCTGGTGTGGTGGAGGTGGGTGGCACATGAAATGGTGCCGCAGGCTGCATCTGGCCCACAGGCCACAGATTGAGAATCCCTGGCCTAAATGTAAGAGTAACATGCTCACGTGGAGGCTGCTGGCAGACAACAACATGCTGTTTGAATGTAGAGAGATACAGAATCCAGCTCATTTACTGGTCTGCCAATCACTACCATAAACGTGTACTGATGAGGAATTCAGACAGGAAGCGAAACATTCTTATGTCTAGATAAGTGGACTTGATCTACGAAAACTAACATTAAAATTCAGCAGTTAGTCTTTAAAATGGCACAACATTTTTGTCTTTTTGTTTTGTTTACTCACTGGTATGCTTGAAACACAAACTAACACAGCTACCATTTCAAAAGCGTACAGATGAAGATTTGATTTTTGCCAGTGATAAAGCCAAGAAGGTGGTAGTCCAAAGTTGAATCTGCAAGAAGGAGGAGGAGGAGACCCACTCTGAGATCCTGTGATATAAGGCTATGAATGTTTACATTGAATTGAATAGAAGTTCTGACAATTGTAATGTATTGTCAAAGCAAAGCTTGGCAATAGCTTAAATTACCCTGGGTGGAAAAATACAACAATGGCTTAAAATAGTGGAAGGAATGCCCTCCTTCTTTGTGCTAAGTGATAAATCTGCAGAAAAGGATTCTCACTTGATTATCTTTATGTTTTGTCAAATAAAAGCAGAAGGAATATATGCCTCCGCCAAGTGGCACAAACCTTTGTGAATAGCAAGCAGTACAAGAAAATAGGACTTTCTTAAAATCAGCAGTTGATTTTAAGTACACGTTGAACAAAGAAAGAAGACATAAAACAAAGCAAACTAGGTGGACAAATAGTATCTTCTTTAAAAGGACTTAGGTTTAGGTTTCTTATTGTTCTTGTTATAGTACTTTCTGAAGCCTTCAAGAAGAAAACATGAATTCTATGCCACATTATCTGCTGCTTACATGCAACAGAATGAGAGAACTGTCCAAAGTACTGTTTCCATCACTGCAGAGGTTCGACTTGCAACTCACCAGAGTCCCGACCGCAAGCCCTGGAAAAAGAGTAGCTCTTAAAACTCACAGTCCCCTTGTTTATCCTCTTGTGGGTTTTCCCTTCATCACAAGCTTGACTAGGCCTATTATGACTGCAATGTACTGATGTGCAAAACTGCACTCTTAAGCTTTTCCATGTGTGGGAGTCAAGCAGACTGCTGAGCTGTAGGGAAAACAGTCAGCGACTGATCTTTGTGTTATGATCTCATTGCAACTCTGGATTTGAAAAGGCTAAATGAATATTATCTCAAAACCAGACCAGCAACTGACAGACCAAAAAAAATTGCTTAGTCTTAGCAAGTACTGAAATCAAGATGTTTGTGAGTTTTATGCAGCTGACCCTCAGATTGCTTTTACCATGTCCCTTCGCACAACTGCCACCATCAGTCTATACAAAACATTTTAGGATTGCTATTTAAGATGTTTTAGGCACACGCACCATTCTTCTTCTTCTTCTGCAGCACCCGAATCTGAATATTGGTGATCCTCATGGTGATCAGCCATGAAGACTGTCCTGAGAATATAACTCAGTGGCCTTTCATCTGCCTTCCACATCACAGCATTACACCCATACCACTGATCCAGCTCAGTGAGTCACTTCCTGGTCCTGAGCCCTTTTAGCATGCAAAGTTCTCATCAGCCCCAGACCATTTTTGATGAAGCTGCTGCCCTCCATCAAAATGGATTCAAGTGGGTTTTAATCCACTTGGGGACCATTAGTCCTTAGGGTTGTCAGGTTAGTTAACCACCACCTGACACTCAGCATTGAGTCTCTGGCAATATGGTCTACTCTATTACCATAGTGGGATAACCTGGCCAGACGGGAACATTGCAAGAATAATTACTCTAGTTTAAATATAAATTTGTCCTACTGACATATGTAAAGGCCATGACATTTGAACTGTGTGCTCCAAAGTCCAGAGACTGCTTGTCCTTTATGAGTCTGTCTTAGAGTTGGCATTCAACAGTACAGCTCGGCAGTTGAAAGCTATTTAGTTGTTAGAACACTGTCTTCCACCAGCCCTTCAAACAGATGACTATTCTTTGTGAAGCAGAACAGGTGTCTATTCAATGGTAGTTCTCCTTCTGTTTAATCTGGAGACAGCTGCCCTCCCATAAATATCCCCTTCCTAATATCTACAGCTTCCAAGAAAAGAGAGTCAGCTCATCAACTACCCACTGAGCAAGCAAGGTGCTTGTGCCATAAAAAGCTCCATGCTTGGTTGAAGTAAGCTGAAACATACAAAGGGCTAAAAATGGAACTGAGCTTCTCATTCCTGCCAAGGCCATTAAGCCCTTCCAATAGCATATTGAGATCTTCTTTATCAAAAGCTACAGAAAAAGAATTAACCAAGAAATAATCCATTTTTCTAACTCCAAGTTAAATTATGACACACATCAAAGCTGTGTCCCCTTTCTCTAGGCCAGTGTTTCCAAACAAGGGGTCCATGCCCCACAGAGGGAATTCCATTCCCAGAAGCCTAAGTCAGTACATTGGCTGATCAGTGTTCTGGAGAATTGACTTAAGCTTCTGGGAACTGATGTCCAAAAACCAAAGGTTAGGAAACACTGTTATAGGCTGAGTGCAGAAAGTAGGGGCTGAAAGAATGCCCACAGCCACCTCCTCTTGTTCTGGGGAAACCAATTTACTTTTCTTCAGCTAGAAATCCTTCCATTAACCCATCTCCTTTTCGTCTTAAAACCAGCAAGGAGTTAGGACCTTCCTCTTTCCGATCTCTCCCCACCTGCCAGAAAACTTTTCCAGTAATGTTGAGGCAATGTTGATATAATATTCCTCTGGAACCTCCTCCCAATAGAACTACGCATGCAGATGGAGTTGCTGCCCTTTAGAAAAGGAGTGAAAACCTGGCTGGCAGGTTTGGTCTGGGGCAGGGATCTGCAAACTTGGCTCTCCAGGTGTTCTTGGACTTCAATTACCAGAAGCCCAAGTCAGTATGCCTGCTGATCAGGACTTCTGGGAATTGAAGTCCAAGAACATCTGGAGAGCCAAGTTTGCTGATCCCTGGTCTGGGGAATGGATGGTTCAATTTTCCCCAGCCAATGGGTTGGTTTGACCCCAGTGTGCCTGTGTTGCAATTCTTGGCTTTTAGTACTGAGTTTTTAAAAGTTTTTAGAGTTTTTAATGTTTAAAAATGATTTTATAATTGTTGTAAATTGCCCTAGGTCCCTTTTGGGAGGAGGGCGATAAACAAATTTAAATAAATAAATAATAAATAATAACGCAGGTAGATGCAAAGATCTTGCTCACTGAAGGATGACTTTAATTAGTAAATAAGACTATCCCCCGCTAGGTGAGAGCCTTGTCAGGACATGGGTGCTTGAGTGTTTTAACTAGGCAGTGTTGCCTATCTCTTGCCAATGATGTTAGGCCGGGACTAAAACTCACCAAAGCGTCCTCTGCCGGTGTTATGAACACATCATGGTCAGCCTAGCCCAGAGATTCTCAACCTTACCACACCACAGGTCAGACAACTCCCCTTCCAACAGTTGAGCATGCCAGACATGTGGTTAGACAAATGGCTAAAAAAAACACATGCAAATGGACTTGGTTTCTCAAATGCATTTGCATGCATGGAACATCGTCATGGAGATGTCTGCCAATATGCAGACTCCTTGCTGAATAACAACTCCAAGAAAACCAAGTAAAGAAGAATATATACATGTGAGGGTCAGAGGCTGGCTGTTTCAAACAGCAACTGCTATTCAAGAGTATTTAGCTCAGCTGATGGGAAAGTAGACATCTGCAGGTGATGAAGGGCAAACAAGTTATTAATGTCATGACCATATTGTGTCTAAACTTACCTCTCTGTAGATTCCAGCACTGCTGTCCAGGGCTAAATACTCTGACATCATGTTTCAAAATATAAAGACAAGTGTAAAGGGCAGCTCCAGTTTCCATCTCCTTCAGGGACTCTGGTTGGTCAGCCAAGCCTGCCTGGCCAGTTGTTTGTTGCGATTTCTCAAAAGTGTTGTTCCTCCCAAGGAAATTTCAAGGTATGGATTGGCACTAAGAATCCACAGGAGTTGTAGGAGGTAGAAATGGGTCAATTAGCTGCTGCTGTCAAAAAGATACAAACGCCTGAAGTTTTCCATTTTCTTCAACCTGTGGTGAAGTCTGCTGGAGGCAGGGTGGGTGAGCAGAGAGTAATTTGGGGTAGCAAATGGTATGCATGGTGATAGTTACTCCTTTCCCATTCTTCCCCACCCTTTGCAAACCAAGCCTGTATATAACATTTGACTGGGTTATGGCCCATTCTTTCCTGGATACTTATACAGGATTGCAGCTCTTTGGGTGGATACTATTAAAGATGAAGAGCCCTTGAAATAGATACTCTGTACAGAAGAGATCAAATCTAACTGAGAAGTGTTCCTAGTTTCTCTGTCATGTTGGCAAAATGTAGAAGAGAATGCTCTGACCCCATTTTGTTTAGGAAGGCTAATTTCTTCCCCCCATGTGCAATTTCCAGATTTAAAACCAAAGAGTATCCAAAGGAAATGAGGAAACTCACTAATGGATTTTAGTGAAATTGCCATTTAATGGAGAGCAATTTCACATCTGGATGGCCACACTGCATTTGGATCTGGAGTCAGAAACAATTAGAAGTTCATCTCAGGCTGACTAAAAACATTCTGCTTTTCACACAAACTCCAGCAAATCCACAACATTATTTTTAAGAGATTGCAAACGTTATAGAGGAATATTTCCATCCAGTGTTGTATACAATTGTACAGAACAGTTTTATAGCAGTCTATACCAGTCGTGGTGAACCTATGGCATGCATGTCAGAGGTGGCACTTGGAGCCCTCTCTGTTGGCACCTGTGTGGTCAACCTAGCACAGAGTTGGTCCTGCCCCTTTGCCCAGCAGCCCAATGGGAGTGTTTTCTCCCTCCCCAGCATAGACTTTGCCCTGCCCTTCTGCCCAGCAGCCCAATGGGAGTGCTTCCTCCCCCAGCACAGAGTTCACCCCACCCGTCTGCCTATTAGCCCAATGGGAGCATTTCCTCCCTCCCCTGTTGCTGTTTTGGCACTTGGCAATAAATAAGTGGGTTTTGGGTTGCAGTTTGGGCACGGTCTGTAAAAGATGCGCCATCACTGGTCTATACCACCTTTCAGAAGAAGACCGCAGGCAGTCCATTGATCAGAATTTTACGATGAATAAGATGAAAATCCCATTAGCGGTGTATCCAAGCCCCTTAACAATTAGTGAGAGAATCTCCACAGATGGAATTTCATTTATATCCCTATTTCCATGTAGGACAAGAAAAAGTCCTGATCACTACAGTGATAAAATACTGAGCTATATGGAACAGTGTTCTGACTTAGAGCTATTTGGTGGCCCCATTGCTTTGCTAATTATCACTCAAAGAGCACATAGTTTACTGAGACCTGCATCCAAACTGCTTTTTTAAAAAATGTACCTCTCACTGACAAAGATGCTTTTTTAAAAGAGATCTTATGGAAATCTAAGGGGGATATTTTTTTTAATTAAAAATCAACGAACATTAATCTCTGTGGAGCTTTTTAACTTGAACGCTTTTTGGGTGTGTATGCTTTGTTTCTGTTTTGCTTTTTATTACTAATGGAGTGCTATTGCTAAAGGAGTGCTGGTGACATACTGGTTAAACTGCTGTACTGCAGCCAAAACATTGTGAGTTCGATCCTTATGGGATTTCAAGGTTGATTCAGCCTTCTATGCTTCCAAGGTTTGTAAAATGAGTACCCAGCATGTTGGGAGCAAATTGCTAATTAACTTGTTAATCACCTCGAGAGTGCACTAAGCACTATGGGGCAGGTATACTGTATAAGTGTAATTGCTATTGCTATTATGTCGATTAATTCTTTTGCGCAGAGACCGTACTGTTTGTCCTATACAGTAATACCTCGGGTAACAATTATATTAGATACAGTAATACTCCGGATAATGTTATGACTTGGTTCCACATTATTGCGGTATCACTGTGAATGAGGAATGGGTGAGGGGATCACTGTGAATGAAGAAGGGTGAGGAACACGCTGGGGATTCCCTCATCCCTCCTCCATTCAAAGCAGTATCGCTGTGAATGAAGGGGTGAGGGGGATCCTGAGCGTGTGCGCTGGGGATTCCCTTCCCCCCTCCTCCATTCACAGTGGTATCGCTGTGAATTAGGGAGGGGTGAAGAGATCCTGAGCGAGCGCACTGGGGATTCCCTCACCCCTCCTCCATTCACAGCAATACCGATCCATCGCTGGAGGGGTGGACTGGGTAGATGTTCTACCCAATCCACCCCACCCCCTAGACGATTGAATCGGATAACGCTAAAGGATCATTATCCAGAATCGTTATCCGATGCAAGTTTTTCCCAAAAAACTTGCATCGTTATCCGATTCCAGCATTAGTTATCCGGGGTATTACTGTAATACTAAAATCAGATAACGAAGCAAAATTTTGTAAAACAAATTTCATCGGATAACAATCTGTTAGTGTTATCCAAGTTAATCGTTCATAGTGGCAGGGTTGCTGGGAAGCAGAACGGGGGCTCCCCATTTGGCTTCCAAGCCACCCCGCAGTTGCAGACACAAGGGCAGGTTGGCTGGGAAGCAGACGGGGAACTCCTGTCGGCTTCCCAGTCACCCGGCAGCTGCGGGCAAAGAGGTCCCCTTTGCAAGCAAAGGGCTATCCCAACATTGGATAGCCCTTTCCCCGGCATTTTGCCTTGCAGCACCACCCAGAGAGGTCTGGGGAGGTCAGGAACAGAGCAAATCGGGTCCCCTGATCTCCCCAGAGGCAACAGGGGTGGTGGGGAACCTGAAATTGACAAAAAAATGGGAGTTTTTTTCCATCCATTTTGGGCTCTCCAGAGCCCCTGCCACCTCTGGGGAGATTGGGGGACCCAATCTGTGCTGTTCCTGACATCCACAGACCTACCTGGGTGGTGCTGCAAAGCAAAAAAAAAAAGCCTCTCCCCCTGTGCCTATACCAACTGCCAGGGGAGGTAGAAGCCAGGGCAGGATGAGGACCTTGCCGCCCCTCCCCCTGTGCCTACACCAACTGCAAGGGAAAGAAGAGGCCAGGGCAGGATGAGGATCTCGCCGCCCCTCCCCCTGTGCCCACCCCAACATATTGTAATGTAATGTAATGTAATGTAATGTATTGTCTGTAAGCCGCCCTGAGTTGCCATGGCGAGTGGGCGACAATATAAATTTGAACTAATAAATAAATAAATAAATAATAAAATACCGGGGTTCGAATTATGGCATTTTGCCTTACAGCACTACTCGGGGAGGTTTGGGGAGGTCTGAAATAGTACAGATCAGGTCCCCCAACCTCCCCAGAGGCGGCAGGCGTGGTGGGGAGCCCGAAATGGCTGAAAAAATGGGAAGGGGTTTTCACTCATTTTGGGCTCCCCACCACCCCTGCCGCCTCTGGGGAGGTCGGGGGACCCGATCTGCACGGTTTCTGAAGTCCCCAGACCTACCCAGGTGCTGC
Source organism: Furcifer pardalis (assembly GCA_030440675.1). Taxonomy (NCBI): domain Eukaryota; kingdom Metazoa; phylum Chordata; class Lepidosauria; order Squamata; family Chamaeleonidae; genus Furcifer; species Furcifer pardalis. The sequence goes on along the minus strand of CP126895.1, from coordinate 52,059,674 downwards.
GACTGCAGCGCATGATCGGTGCTTGGGATGGGGGGTTGAACAGGTGCACGCCCGGTTCAAGCCCCAACCCAAGCGCTGATCCCATGCTGCAATCTGTCTGCCTCTTTGGAAAAGGCAGTGGGGATTCCACACATGGAATCCCCACAACCCTTTCCAAAGAGGCAGGAAGATTGCCCCCTGTTCCCTTTCCTCTTCCGAAAGGGAACATGGCTTTTTTTTAACATTGTGTGATCAACGTATCACACAATGTTAAAAACCGGATAACGATGAGAGTTGTGGAACCAAGTCTCATCGTTATCTGAGGTAATAGTGTATAGAGAACATAGGGACATAATTGGGAGAGGAACAAGTAAAAGTGTCCTTGATGTTGTGATTGACATTACAGAATGTAATTCTGTGGCCAGAGTATATGTGAAGCAGAGCTGGCATCTGGAATGAATGGAATCAGACATCAGGAATGACAATACACAAAAAGCTTTTTCAAATGACTCTACTTGGTCACTCTGTATTGGATTTGAAAGTTGTCATTCTGGAACAAAAAGAATTACAGGACAAGGGTTGGGAGAAAATTAACAGAGATAAAATATATACTTATGCTGAATAGTCATCTCAATGGTTTGAATATTCATCAAGCATTTTTGGAACATTATTAAATTTAATATTTCTCAATTATTATTTTGTTATCTGCTGTGATTTTCCATGCCCCAATTTTTCCACAACCACCTTTATAGAACAAACTTCAAAAATATGGCCACTAGGTGGTTCACGTCATCACATATAATTCATAGCCTGAGGTTGCTTCAGATACTACTATTCCCCCATTTAAAGAACAAAATATCAAATTTGAATAATTATGTCCTTATGTGCTGCCATTTCCCATAGTCTAGGTCAGTGTAGGTGAACCTATGGTACATGTGCTAGAGGTGGCATGCACAGGCCTTTCTGTGGGCACGTGTGCCGTCATGGGCAACCCCCACACCACACCACCAGTACCAATGGCAGCACTGTTGCCCCACTGATGCCTCTTTCTCCGCCAATGGGGAGAGGGGAGGAGAGGCTGAAATCCCGCCTGGGAGGCAACAGCAGAGACAAGGTGAGGAAACCGTACCAGGAGGTGGAGGAGGTAGCAGAGGTGCACTCACAGGTGTGTGTGCACACCCATGGGGGGCTGCACATGCACCCACATGACATTACCAGAGGTGCACTGGCAGTGTCACATGGGTGCATGGGCATGTGTGGTGCCTTCCCATGAGCTGCCTCCTCCTTCTTGGGCACTTGGCCCCAAAAAGGTTCACCATCACTGGCCTAAGTCAATGCACCTACCAATAATTGTCACTGTTCACAGAACAAGTCTGCAAATGCAAATTGCAAGGCTAAAAGTTAATGTTTTAAATTTTTTTATGAATTTGTATGAATTTTTAAAGTTCTATATATTGTTATGTTATAGATTACCTACAACGGTAGTTTGTGCTGTAAGCCGCCCAGAGTCGGGTCCACCCAAGTGGGGTGGGGTACTAAGTGTGAACAATAATAAAAGTAAACTCATTACCAATTGTGTAATGCCACAATGACTATGTTGCATCTATCTATTAACGATCTGCCACTTTACAGAACAAAGCTTCACAGGAGTCTTCTGCTGCTTTTGCTTCTTCTTTGCCAGAAGCGTAGCTTACCTTGGCGGGGCCCTGTATAAAAATTGTTTGGGGGCCCTTTATATGCGGGGCGGAGCCAACGTCATGACATCATGACGTCATGGGGGGAGCCAACGTCATGACGTCATGATGTCATGACGTCGTGGGCGGGGCCAAAAATAAATAAATAAATAAATAAATAAATAAATAAATAAATAAATAAATAAATAAAATATAATTAAAATAAACAAACAAACACACACATACCTCAACCCACCCACCCACCCAAACAACCACAACACAAACCCGTAAATAACTTAAATAATTAAAATAAAGAAAGAAATAAAATAAAAATTTAATAAAAATCCACCCACCCTCCCAACACACACATAAACCACCCACCCACCCGAAACACAAAACCCTCACTTACCCTCCCGGCTCCATCCTCGCCCTCTGCCCCGGGCTCCGAGGCGCGCTTTCCCGCCCCGCCGAGCCCGACCGCGGTGCCCTCCGACGGCGCCGGGCTCCGAGGCAGCCGCGCTCCCGGGAGGCAGGAGGCGCGTGAGCGGGCAGGGAAGAAGGCGGAGAGCCCGGTAGCCGGCCGGGGGAGGGGGCAAGGTGCGCGCTCCCGACCCGCCGGCCGGGCACGCTCCCGCCTTTCCCGCCCGCTGCCGCAGCTCGTGAGTGGGCTGAGCTTCTCCGGACCCACTGCGGACAAAGGACGGGCAGCAGCAGCGCATCCTCCAGAGGAGGCGGTGGCGCACTCTGCCAGGCATCCCCAGGCCATGGGGGTTCGGCAGCAGCGGACAGCCCGGGCAGGCCTCAACCTGCCCGTGGGACTCTGGGCGGCCCCAGGGGAGGTGCCCTCCTCTGAGGGCCATCATCGGAGCCACTCTGAGAAGCTGTGGCTCCGACTCCGAAATTTTATTTTTTTAAAATTGGAGCCAAAAATGGCTCCAATAAAGTGCGCATGCGCAGAAACTCAATCTGAAGCATGCGCAATGCGTCAGATTGAGTTACTGCGCATGCGCAGTAAATTTTTGCTCTTTTTCTTTTTTTTTGCTGTTGGGGGCCCCCGTAGCCCAGGGGCCCCGTATAATTGATACGGCTGATACGGCGATAGCTACGCCTCTGTTCTTTGCTTTCTCTTTTACCAGGTTGGGTGTTGAGGGAGGGAGATACAAGATTCTTATTTTTGCACTTTTAGCAGCCTCCACTGGCATTATTTGGTGTTCTTGTAGTGTTTCTTTGATATTATCTCTCCACCTTCCTCTGGGTCGGCCGTGTACTCTCTGTCTTTCCACTTTCTTTGTATATGCCTCATACAGTATGGAATTTCAAGACATTCTTTCCAAATGAGTGAACCACTTTATCTGTTGTCTCCGTATATAACTTAAAGTTGGTTCTATTCCAATTCTTTCCCTTATAATCTCATTCCTGATTCTATCCCTTCTAATCACTCTGGCAGCCTTCCTCAGACATCTCATTTTGTTATGTTTTGCTGTATCAATGTTTGGCACTGGTAACATAAGGTGGGAATGAATATGCTTTGTATGAGGTGTTTCTTTGTGCTGGTTGGCAATGTCTTATGTTGTAAGAGCAGAGCTAGCTGTCCCAGTACAGTCAAATCTTGCGTAAAGAGTGCCTCACTTAAAGAGCAGAATTTTCTCTAAAAGTTCACTTCGCTTAGCAAATAAAACCAACCAAAAACTTGCTTAACAAATAAATTGGGGTTCGCAATCCCCACCACCAGCAGTCACAATTGGTGACTTACAATGGTGTTTCGCTTAAAGATCAAACTTGCTTAAAGAGCAATCCTGTGGAACACATTATGCTCTTTAAGCAAGGTACAACTGTATTTAATTTGCCTTACTGCACCTTATGTTAATCTCTTTATCCATTTTACCATCTTCAGTAAATGTTGTTTCCTAGGTATTTGAACCCTGCCACCTATTTTATGCTTGTTCCTTCTATTTAAGGTATGCTGTTTGCCTCAATCTTTTCTTTACTGATTCTCATATTATTTATTTATTAATATTGCTCCCTCGCTCTTTTTAGTTGTCGGGCTAATTTTTTATTGTATTTTTATTGGGGTTTTTACTGGTTTTATGTAATTGTTGTACACCGTCCAGAGTCACTTGCCGAGTGGGCGGCAATACAAATGTGACAAATAAATAAATAAATATTGGTTCATGGACATAAGGTATAGCTATAATTTCTTAACTATTTTTTGTTGTTCAGTCGCACAGTCGATTCCGACCCTCTGAGACCCCATGGACCACTGTCCGCCAGGCACTCCTGTCCTCCACCCCCCCTCAACTCGCTCAGTTCTGTGCCCATTATCTCCACAATACCATCTAACCATCTCATCTTGGGCCGTCCCCTTCTTCTTTTGCCCTCAACCCTTCCAAGCATCAAAGCTTCCTCAAGTGAATCCTCTCTTCTCATTTGATGTCCAAAGTACTTTAGCTTCATCTTTATTATTTGACCTTCTAAGGAGCAGTCAGGGTCGATTTCTTCAAAGATTGACCTATTTGTTCTCCTCGCTGTCCAGGGGACTCTCAAAACTCTCCTCCAACACCACATCTCAAAGGCATCTATTCTTCTGCGCTCAGCTTTCCTACTGGTCCAGCTCTCACAACCATACATTGCCACAGGGAATACCATTGCTTTGACTATGTGAATTTTTGTTTTCAATGTGATGTCTCTACTTTTCACTTTGTTCCCCAGGTTTCTCATCGCTTCCCTCCCAAGAATCAGTCGCCTTTTTATTTCATGGCTGCAATCACCATCTGCAGTGAGCTTAGATCCTAAGAAAGTAAAATCTGTCATTGCTTCTACTTCTTCCCCATCTATTTTCCAGGGACTGATAGGGCCTGTTGCCATTATCTTGGTTTTCTTGATATTGAGTATACTTAACTATACTTGCTATCAATATCTGGTCATCAGCAAAAAATAATTCATTGATATTGTTTCCATTCATGGGCTTAGCTTTTTTGCTTATGCTATCTATGTAGGTGATAAATAATAATGGTGATAGTAAACATCTCTGCTTTACTCCACATGTTACTGTGAAGGGTTCTGATATTCCTTGATTTGTTCTGACTATACTTCTGCAGTTGCTATTTAAGGTTTTACATAATCTAATAAGATGTTCACTTATTCCATATTAGGTCAATGTGTGTCATAGCAATTTCCTGTCAACTTTATTAAATGCCTTGTTCAATCTACAAATTTAACAAAGAGATAATTATTATTGTACTCTAAATTTTTCTCTATTCGTTGTTTAAGCCTAAAAATTGTATCTGTACAGCTTCTGTTTTATCTGAAGCCCAACTGTTCTTCTGTCAGTTGTGGTTCTATAGCTGGTCTCATCCTTGATTCTATTATTTTGGCATAGATTTTTCCTGCATGGTTTAAAAGTGAGATGCTTCCGCATTGTGTACATTGCTTGCTGCTAATCATTGGGTGTGGCTAGTTGTGTCCATGCTGCATTGAAGATTCTATATAGCCATCTGCTGCTGTTTTCCCCTACTGCTTGGATTATTTCTGTTGATGATTGTTTAATGCAGGGGTGGCCAATCCCCAGCCTGTGGGCCTAATATGGCCTGTGTATATCATTAATCCAGCCCACAGTGGCCACCCAGGGATCTCTAGACCCACCCCACCCACCTCCCACCACCAGAAGTCATGATATGTCATTTACCGAGGTGGTGGCAGCGGTGGGAATTGTAACCTCTTTCTGGTTTTTTGGGCAGGCTCCGCCACTTCCCAGGGTGGCAGGAGGCCTTTTTTTTTTTAATTCTTTATTTATGAGTTTTCAATAAAAATAAAACAATAAGAAAAACAAGCATACAATACAAAAAAAAATTTCATAAGAGTGCAGCACTTGGTATACATTGAATACAGAGAATAAAAGACTATAACACATTTTTCAACTTTTATGTCACCTCTCTTCAGCCAATAATTCTAATACCTCTATTATCCCTACAGCATACTTTCTTCATTACTTAATTCACCTCTGTGCTATATACAATGTCCAGGAGGGTTATATCCATTTACATTTTCCAAAAGTTAGTTTGTTCTGGTACAGGGTTAACTCCTTTATTTTCAAGAATCACATATTCCACAAATTTCTTCCAGGTTCCCCAGAATCCATTTACTTGAACTATGCCTTTCTTAACATTTAATTCCCATGTCAATTTATCGTTAAGAGCTAATTCCCACATTTCCTTATACCAATCTTGTATATTCGGTATCACATTACTTTTCCAATTTTTTGCTATACATTGTCTTGCTGCAGACAGCATCACAGCCAACAACTCTTTGCCATCATTGCTTATCTTATATTTATCCACATTTGTTAGTAATGCTGTATCTGGTCCCAATTCTGACTGCATATCCATTATATTATCAATTTCTTTTTCAACCTTGCCCCAAAATTCTAATACCTCGTTGCAATTCCACCACATGTGTACGTATGTCCCAATTGAGTGCTTGCACCTCCAACATTTATTGCTTATTTCCTTATTTATTTGATGCAGTCTAATTGGGGTCAGATACCATCTCCAAAGCATCTTAAAATTATGCTCTTTTACTCTTACAGACATAGTCCTCATTATCCTTTTTTTCCATTTTCTACGCCAGCCCTCTTCCGAAATTGTCTTATTCAAATCTTGTTCCCAGATATTCTTTAAGGCTTCCTGTATTTTCCCATGTTTGTTCATAATCTTATAAATTTTGCTAACTATCCCTTTAATTCCCATATTTCCTTTTCTTATTTCGACCAAAAGTTCTTCGAAAGTCGTGAGTTGCCTATCTAAATTATTATGAGATAAAAATCTCTTATTCCAACTATTTATCTGGAGAATCTGGAACCAATTTAATTTCAATTGTAGAAAAAGTGCCTTTCTTTTCTCCGAATCTCTACAAATCTTCAACCAATCTTTTAACAGTGAAACCCCATTTTCCAATAATATTACCTTAGAATCTCTGTCTAATTTAATTGGGAAGTTATTAAAATCTTATAATTCTGCAATTGGTGAAATCCCTGGAATAAGATCTTCTCTTACCCTATTCCATTCTTCTAAAGTTGTTTTTATCATCCTATTCTGTATCTGTATAAGTTTTTTGCTATCAATTTTACTTAAAAATATCGCTTTACCCACTTGTAAAAAGTCTCTCTTTTCAATTTTTTCCCATATTGTTTCTTCCCTCATTAAAATTTTTACAACATTTCTTGCCTGAAACGCTCTATAGTAATTATGTATACTCGGGATTCCCAGTCCCCCTTCTTTTTGAGATATGCACCACAGTTGTTTAGATATCCTTGCTCTTCGTTTCCCATTACAGAATTTATTTATAATTTTTTGATATTCTTCCAATTCTTTGTTACTATGTTTTATTGGTAAAACGTCAAATAAAAAATTTATTTTAGGCAGTAACATCATTTTACTTAAGGCTATCCGGCCGAACCATGATAAATTTAATTTATTGTATTGTATTATTTTCCTTTCAATATTCTTCTTTAATTTTAGATAATTTAGCTTTTTAAGTTCCCCAGTTTTGCTTGAGATCGTTATTCCCAAATATTTTAAATTAGGTTTAACTTGTATCTTATATTTTTCTTCAATGTTTTCTCGCTCCTCTTTTTCCCCGTTACAATATATCATCTCTGATTTTTCCCAGTTTACTCTCAGACCGGTTGTTTCTTCAAATGTTTGTAAATGCAAGTATATTCTGTCTAATGCCTTCTTTGGTTGCTTTACAATTATAACTGTATCATCTGCATATAAATTTATTTTATTATCCTCTATTCCACTTATTTCCTCATCTTGACGTATATCATTAGCTAAAAACTCCATTGCCATTATAAACAAAACTGGGGACAAAGGGCACCCCTGACGGGTGCCTGCTTCCAATTTTATATCCTCTGTATATATATCATTAACTTTAACTCTAGCTGTTCCTTGTTGATATAATTTTGTGATTACACCCTGAAATTTATTACCAAATCCATATAGATCGATCATTCCATGAATTGTAGCCCATTGTAAAGAATCAAATGCTTTAAATATATCAAGAGATAAAAATCCTATCTTCTCTTTTTTCCTTTCTGTAGAGTCCAACAGGTCCAACACTCTCCTTATCAAATCCGACATATATCTATTTTTCACAAATCCTGCTTGGTCTTTATTGATATATTCATTTATGAAGCTACTCAAACGCTTAGTCAGTATTGTAGTAAATTTTTTTGCATCTTGGTTAATTAGTGAGATTGGCCTGTATGACTCTACTTTCTCCAAATCTTTTCCTGGTTTGGGAATTAAAGTAATGATCGATCTATTCCATGAGTCTGGAATTGATTCACCTTCCAATATTTTATTAAATAATTTACATAACTTTGGAACTATTACTTCCTTAAATTCCTTATAAAATTCGGCCGGTAACCCGTCTTCTCCTGGTGCCTTATCTGCTTTTAGTTTTCCAATAACTTCCCAAATTTCATTTTGTGTTATTTCCTCCTCCATTTTTATTCTATGCTCTTCTGATATCTTATTTATTTGTTGTTTGTCAAAATATTCCTTAAGTTTTGCTATAGATACATCCTTTTTTGAATAAAGATCTCGATAAAAACTTTCAACAATTTTGGCCTTCTCTGCACTTTTATTGCACCTTTTCCCTTTTTTATCTATCAATACACCAATTTGACTCTTAGTCTTCTTTTCTTTGGCTGCTCTTGCTAACAATTTCGAGTTTTTATTACCAAATTCAAAATATTCTCTTTTTAGAAAGATTAAATCTTTCTTAACTTTTCCCATATCTTTTCCTTCTAATTCCTTTCTTATTTTTTGAATTTTTCCAAATATATCTTGACTTTTGGTCCTTGCATGTTCCAATTGAAGTTCTTTTAGTTGTTTTTCCAATTCCTGATATTTGCTCCTATTTTGTTTGTTTCTTGTACTTGTAATTTTTATAGATTCACCTCTAAAAACTGCTTTCATAGTGTCCCACACTGTACTATAGCTAACCTCGTTGTTGTCATTCCATTTCCAACTTTCTTCCCATTTTTCTATTATATAATTCTTAGTAGCTTGCTCCTTAAAAATTTTTGAGTTATATCTCCAGTTATACATTTTCCTTCCAGGACCTTCTAATTTTATATCCATTAGTATTTTTGCATGGTCTGATTCTTTAATTGTTCCTATCTCTATATCTTCCACCAGTCTATTCAGACTTTCTGTAACAAAGATATAATCTATCCTAGAATACATATTATGCACTTGGGAAAAATATGTATATGTTCTTTCCCCACCCTTAATTTCTCTCCACACATCCTTTAAACCAATTGTGTTAATCCAATTATCCAAAATGTGCTTTTTACTCTTTCTTTTATCTCCCGTAGTGTCCTTGTCAGATCTTATTAAATTAAAGTCCCCCGCTATTATCATATTCAAACTACCTTCTTTACTGATAATTTTTTGCATTTTATCTAAAAATTGTTCCTGATTATCATTTGGTGCATAAATATTAACAAGTGTCATTTCCTCATCGTCTATATTTCCTTTAATTATTAAATACCTCCCTTCTGGATCTGAGATGCTTTGTGTCATATTGTATCCAGTTTTATCAGAGATCAGTATCGCTACTCCTCTAGACTTAGATGTACCATATGCCATTTCATAAATTTGCATTCCTTTTAAAGCTAATTTATTTGGTTCCGCTGATTTTTGATGGGTTTCCTGTAAAAAAAATTATGTCCGATTTATCTTTTTTAAGCGCTAATTGTAATTTCTTTCTTTTCAATACGTTGCCTGTACCCTTTACATTCCATGATGCTACTTTTATATTTTTAATCATCTATAATTAAACTGTTTCAACCTATAGAAACCTTCCCTGGACGTGCAATCCACCACCCTACATTGAGTAACCAAAAAAAAACAAAACCTAAATACCTGCCCCTAACTGAATTAAACAACTTACCTATCCTACTGAAATCGTTGAACCTCCCCACTCTTCTCTTCAGAGTTGCGCCTTCGTCTTCCAAAGAGGGGAGGTGGGGACATGAAAAGAATGGCATGATCTAATTACAGTCCCTATATTTGCCCACCCAGCTCCACCCATCTCTCTCGCTTTTTTTTTTCTATAAGGGCAGAAGAAAGCAGAAGGCATAGAAAAAGGAAAAATAACATTCAGAAAATAGTAACTACTCACCTACCACTAACACACTCCCAGAATCGTCAGTACCCCCCGTAGCTCCCTCCTCTTCTTCTTCTCCAGATCTGTCCCTTTTTATGGCTCCGGATTCCAACAAATCCTTTCTTAAGGACATCCATTCCTGCGTTCCCACCTTGACCAAGCCAATCTGGCACATATACTCCAATACATCCATTTCTGAGTTAACAACGTGCATCTTTCTGTCGTAATAAAAACATATCTGCTGTGGAAATCTCCAATTATATGTAAGCCCTCTAGCTTTCAAAAGTTTTGTCACTGGTTTCATTTTGTATCTCCAAACACGTTCTTCCGGGGCTATATCATTGTAAACTTCCACAGAAGTCCCATCTATTTCCAGAACGCCAGCACCAGCCTGTTTAATAAAAGCCATCACCCTAAGCTTATCACCCCAATTTGCAAATTTGACCAAAACATTTCTTTGAAAATTCTTTCCTCTCTTTCCCCCCACCCTAAAAACACTAGCTATATCTTCCGCAACAAAATCTTTTCCCATTTTAAGAGCGTTTAGACCAGGGGTGGCCAACTGTAGATCTCCAGGTGTTCTTGGACTTCAATTCCCAGAAGCCCAAGTCAGCACTCCTGCTGATCAGGGCTTCTTGGAATTGAAGTCCAAGAACATCTGGAGATCTACAGTTGGCCACCCCTGGTTTAGACAATCAACTACTCTTTCCTTCAGCTTGTCTGGCGTTCGTTCTGGCATTTTACAAATCACAATGTTTTGCTTTCGCATACCTTCTTCCACCAAATCTAATCTTTTTCCTTGTGAGCACACTTTATAGTCAGTTTCTTTTGTTTTGGACTCCAATTCTTTCACATCAAGTTGTAATGTCTTTACATCTTTCCTCGTATTTTTCATCATATTTTCCATCCTTTTTGAGTTGTCTTTAACTTCCCTTGACAGGTCATTAAGGATTGTGGCCAAATTCTGGAAATTAGTAGTGGTTGCATCTCTGTCCCGCTTCGTCTGCTCATTATTAGCTTGAATCTCTTTTCTCAATTCTTGAAAATTCCCTGACGTTGTCTTTTCCATCTGTTCAACTTTCTTCATAAATTTACCTATCTCTACATAAAAGTGCACGTTTTCTCCTGCTGAAGTCTCGGCCGTCGGTAGTGGTGTTTGTCCATCTCTTTGTTCCCTCTGTTCTCTTTGCTCCTTTAGCTCTTTCTTGTCCTTTCTCGTTTCGGGTCTCTTTGATTTAACAACTTCTTCCTCCTCTCTACCCTTACCTCCCTCCATAATTATGCTCAGATAATGCGCAAGATCAATATTTTTGACTAAACAACTAAAACCAATTCCCTTCCTCTTCTTTCGCTCTCCCTCACTCCCCCCGTTTCTGAGTTTAAAAATAACTTTTACAAATCTGTAATTAATTTCAATTAGTCAACCAATTAATCAATTTCAACTAATTTCAATTTTAATTTCAATTAATCAGCCAATTTTCAAATTGATATTACGCACTATCAAAAACAAACTATATCAAATCTTCAATAATCAATATTTAATAATCAATAAATTTCCAATAAATCAAATATTCAATTATTCAAATTTCATCAATTCCAATAATAACAATCAATAAAATATATTTCAACTCAATTTCAATTATAATATCAAAATCAATATCTAATACCTCTAATCAGTTTCAAATCAATAATTTTCTAAAGAAATAACTTTTTAATAAAAATCAATTAATTTCAATATATATAATCCAAATTATATCAAAAAATTTATTTAATGTCAATTTGATACTTTGATTAACCGCTAAACAATTTTAATTTACCTTTAATAATTTAATAGTTATTCAAAGGGAGAGGGAACAGGGGGGTGGGAACAGGGGGGGGATTAAATGAGGAAAAACCAGACTATTAATAAGGAGCCACCTTGCATGTGCTTCAAGGGAAGGGGGGAATGACACACTAAAAAAGATACAATATATATTTTATTAAGATGTCACTAACAAAAGAAAGAAAATACGAAAAAGAAAGAAGGATAGAGAAAAGAGCAAGAGAAAACTGGATAAAGCAAGTATTTTAAGAACAATAGAGAAAGAAAAAAAAGACATACAAAAGTAGAAACACCCCTCCAAATATCAAAGTGATATAAAGCAAAAAGAAAGAAAAAGAAAAGAAAGAGCAAAAAATGAAAGGAAAGAAGGAAACACGTTAATATCTCCTCTCTCCCCCTCAAAAAATGTGAAGGGGGGGGTGAGAAGAAAAAAAAGTTCTATAAGAGAAAAAGAATAATATATGTAACCAGTCCCAATTAAATAAAAAAAGCAAAAATAAAAATAAAACTTAATTATCGATAAAACAGTCCCTATATTCAAAATTGTTTTGATGAAAAAAAGTAAGCAAGGAAAAAGGGAGCGATCCGTGTGTTGCTATGCTGATCCCAGATCCCAGGTGTGTTGCTATGCTGAGTTTCGTTTCTTTGCCACCAAGCTTCCGCTCTTCCTAAAAGCCCGACGCCATTAAAACTCAGACCGCTCCATGTTGAATAGATAATCCCCCAAAGCAAAAGCGCGAGAAAAAAAGAGAAAAGAAAAAACAAAACGCCCCTGTCTTCTTCAGCAAAGCCAAAAAATTCCACTTTTGACTCAGTTCGCTTCTCCTCCACAGTAAAAAGAAAAAACTTGTTTACCGGAGTTGCCGATCTCACACTCGCCGCTCGCTCCTTTTCACCGCTCACTCATTCAAAAGCTTAAATATCCACACTTTCTCCGTACCTTGCAAGCTCTGTCTTATCACTCAGTCCTGCGGGAGTTCCTTCAACGATCTCCGGCTCCTGAACCGGCTCAACGGGATGGACTCAACAGACCGGAGCCTCTTTCGAGGCCCCGATCTGTCCCCCCCCCGGAGCACAGTTCCCTCGGGCCCCGATCTTCTGCGATGAGCGCGAGTGTTTCAAACGGCTCCCTCCGAACAAGCTTGCTTCCTCCGCTATTTTAAACTCTTTTAGTTCCGATTTGTTTCTTTAGTCTCGTTGTTTCCTCATTGTTTCGGCGGAGCTAGGCACAATGGCGACCGCTATCTATGCCATCTTAGCCACGCCCCGGCAGGAGGCCTTTTGGAGCAATTTTGCTTTGGTTTGGGATTTTCCCGCCCCTTCCCCATTGTGCTTTTCCAGCTGGAGTCTGACTGTGGGCAACTTCCAGTGCTGGGCAGAATTTATGTCAGCACCTGGGATGACTTCATGGAAGCAGGAAGTAGCTCATGGTGTCACTCTAGCTTCCAAAGCACAGTGGAGAAGGCTCAGAAAAATCCCAAACTGGACCAGTTATGCTCCAAAAAGGCTCCTGCCACCCTGGGAAGTGGCAGAGCCTGTCCAAAACCTCAGGGAAAATGTGCGATTCCCAACGATGACAACGACGATGATGACAAAAATGTAAGTAGTGGGCACAGCAACGCCACCAGCTCCTGGTGGAAAAATGTTGGGAACCACTGGTTTAATTACTCTTGCTACTTCATCAATTAATATTTTCAGTTATAGTGCTATTGTTTTGTAGTCTTGTGTTGTTTCATTGGGATATTCTCCTGTGGGTTGAGGAGTTCTTTAAAGCTTTCTCTCAACCTTTCTATATCTTCTGAGGAGTCTATTAGTGGTTTTCCATCCTTGTAATATAAAAAAACCTGAGAGTTAAATTTTTCATTTGTTAATCTAAGTGAGGTACTTAACACCAGCAGTGCCACCTGATTTACCAAGAAAGCACATGGAGTTTTGTATTTCCTTTGTCTGTCCATAAAAGACACCTAATGTTTCAGAGAGGGCTATGTGGAGTAGGAGCAAGCACCCTATGGGTGTGGTTAGATAACAAGAAGCCTTTTGCTGTTGTTCAACATGCATTTTTAAGATGAGTACCTGACAGAACATCATGCCAAGAACTTTCATTAATAATTTTATGCCTGCCTGATGAAGAGATTTTGGATCTCAAAAGCTCGTGCAATGTTTTAATTTTTGAGTGACCCAATAAAGGTATCACATTCCTCCTGCATTTTTTGCATTTTTATAGGACAGAGAAATGTTTGCTATTGTTAAAATGGGTCTATTTATATACATATCAATTGTGATCTTAATAGTATGCTTAAGATGCTTATTACTACAACCAAGATTCCCAGTTTTTATAACTTCTGTAAGTATAATTTATTAAGACATAAATAGTAATATTTCAAATCATCAACCACAAAATGTCAGTACTTGATGGTGCTGTGTAATTTAAATATTGTGCACATCTAAATTCACACACAGTATTTTCTGAGCACACATCTGCAAATAGCAGTTCACCTGAAATGTAAAACTTTTAGAAACAGTAGGCTGACTGGCTTGGTCAAATTAAATCATATTATTCAGAAGAACAAAAAATTTGTCAGGACATAATTAGAGCACTAAAAAGTATGATTTTAAAACAGTCTCCTATCTGGTTATAGTAATATCCCTTTGTGGTGTCAAAATGACTACTACAATTCTGTATCTAACATCAATAAATGTTCCCGTTCTCTGTGAATTTGTGCAATCATATTTTAAAGCTATCAAAACTAGTAGTCATCATCTTTTGGCTGAAAGAGAAAGCTTGTGAGCATATTAGGTTAAAGGAAATCATACAATACAATCCCATTTTCATTTCTCTTTGATGTTGTACAGTCTTTTTAGAACTGTGAATCTTACCACAGTCTCACATTTCCTAGCTCAGAAATACACATCTCAGCACAATGATTTTGGCAACAAATGGAAAGCAAGTGATATAGGCCACAAAGGTCTTTTCCAGTTTGGAATCAGCCATAGCTTTATATCTAAGTAAGTCTTTGGTTACATGGTCCCTGCTGGGGTGCTGATATTGGCTGATGACAATTTTAGCCCTCATAGTGGCTTAATACCTCTGTTGCAGTGTTGGAAAGATAAAAGCCACTCCGTAATATTCAGTGGATTGAAGATTTCACAATTCTTTCAAAGGATATCTATGTAGTCTTTTTGCCACTGTTAGCTGAAGTTTATTAAATGTTTTATATTGCTAAATTGTCATTTTTCCTGAAAGGTTTTCCATTGAGAGCATTCCTTTCCCCCCTCTTTTCCTTTTTGCTTTTTCTTTAAATGGCTGACACACATTTAAAAAATAATTTGAGGAGACATCAGCAGTATTCCAGTGTAGCTGCCACTTTAATTTTCCCCCAGCCATAAATCCAACACTGATCCTACACTGATCCTACACTGAGGAAACCCCAAATTCATTCAGAATTGTCCAGCAAGTACTCAAATTGAAACATGGATGGGAGGGGCACAGACAACAGATTAGTAACTACACAAAGATGTTTCTTAACTCAAGTAGGGAACAATATATTATTGGCACTCTCTAATTAGCAAAGAAGAGCTCAAGGGGGGGGGGGCTTCTCCAAGATGCAAACAATAGCCACAACTTGTTTGTCAAAATTCCAGAGGCAGCTGCATCAGCTCTGCATGTATCAGAAGAGAGATGGCCTTGTTGCCCAGAACATCTGGAGAAGTTGCACCGAGGAGGCTCAGCAACTCAATAATTATGTCATTTTATTGCTCGCATCCCAAGGTGTCCCTAGAAAAACCTTCTGATTTTCATCACAGGCCCAAGTCATAAACATAGTTGTAAAGATGAAAAAGTTAAGGTATGACAAAGGAGTAAATTATAGCCTAGCTGGTAGTAATTAGTCAGTTGTAGCAACAAGAGAATCTAGAGGCCTTCTAGCACCTGTACAAGATTAACTATTTTTCATACATTTTTATAGATGTCTACTTGAGCATAAATAAAAACTAGTTAGTCTCAAAGATGCTAAAAGACAATGATAAATGCTATCCTTCCTGTTCAACCTTCTCTCGTTTAAGGCACAGAATTTTCATTTGTATCCCGCAGGGAAAGAAAAACCTTGGGCTGTCCCTGACTTAGCTTCCTCTTCCCTTGGACCCCCTACTGTGCAAAGCAGCTGCATAAACTGAGTTGTTGTTACTCAGTCGGACAGTCAATTCTGCCCCTTTGTGACCCTATGGACCATTGCCCTCCAGACACCTCTGTCCTCCATCATCTTCCTCCGATATAAACTTAGTGGGAGCCTGCAATATTAAAGTTATAAGACTGTTGTTGCCTATCTGGCCAGGTTATCCTGCTATGGTAATAGAGTAGACCATACGGCCAGCGACTCAACACTTATTGTCAAGTGGTAGTTAAGTAACCTGACAACCCTAAGGACTGACACCTCATAGCGAAGTCCACAGGGGAGGAGGATGCCCCCCAAGTGTATTAAATCCCACTTGGATCCATCTTGATGGAGGGCAGCAGAAATCCACAGCAGGGCCCTGTAAATTCCTGGGAGCTATAGTCCAAAATCATATAGTCAGATCCTCCTGTTAGTATATTATCCAAACAACATCTCAGTTTTCAAGTACTACAGAACCTTTCTTCAGTCAGGGGCCTGTAGAATGAGAGGGAGTAGGAAAGATTAAAAATTATACTGACCGGGGTTTGGAGCTTCGGGTCTGTAATTAAAGTACAGCTATATCCAACCCCTGGTCAGGATGACATTTTGGATTTTCACTCCTTCATCTGCCCTAATCTGAAAAAGTACAATCCTCAGCTTGAAAAAGTAGTCTGAAGATCTCAGAAATTTGCCTGTGTAGAGTATTTCAATGGTCTGTTAAAGATATTTTCCACTTTTGTTTTTCATTTTTGTACAAAGATCATACAGCTTCCCCTCCCCCCCCTTTTTTAATCTCCAATCAAATGACTTTCTGGGACAGGGGCATATTTTAGCACTATGGCAAATGAAGTTGTTCATTTCTGCATTCAGAATCTGCCAATTAGAATGACTTCTTTAAAAACTGCTGAAGAGAAAGGCCAGCAGGGAACCTTCTTCCTCATCCGAGAATATTAACAAAAACAGTGCTGAGGAATAGATGCTGTAAGAGAAATGGCTTTTTGCATCAAGTTTAGAAATGAATCCCATTAAATCTCACAGTAAGTTTGTTATCAAGAAGGAGAAAGGAAGGTTTTTTCCTGATTGGAAGAAGTCTGCTGAAGTGAATCGTAATCCACAAAAGCTCACTCTGAAATATCGTATATGCCGGTGTACAAGACGACTGGGTGTATAAGACGACCTCCCAACATTTCCACTCAAAATATAGAGTTTGTTATATACTTCACCGTATAAGACCACCCCCTCTTCCGCACACCTTCCACACACCAAATAAAACGTAAAAGAACAGATTTGATTTCAACATGTTAATTTATATTCAAATGCTTATGACATGCAGAAAAACTGTCACAAGGCTGTATGTTATCAAACATGTACAGTAAACATAAAACAGTGCAAGTGTAAAGTGGTTCTTATTTATCTACCGTATATACATGAATATAAGCTGATCCAAATATAACCCAAGGTACCTAATTTTGACCTTGAAATCCAGGAAAATAGATTGACCTGAGTATAAGCCAAGAGTGGGAAATGTAGCAACTGCTAGTGAGTTTCAGTAATTAAAATACAGTAATAATTATTTTATTGATTTTTTAGAACTGTACTTGCACCATCCACCAGTGGTGGCACTGCAGGTAAAGTGGGTGGGCAGGTCAATTGCACTGAGGCAGGAAGTGTTGCTCTAGCCTAGTCTCTTGCTTTCCCTGCAAAGAAGAAGCATGGCTTTTTCCTCCATTTTGGGCAGAGCAGAGATTAAGGGCAGAAGGTACCAGTAAATGCAACCCTTTCTTTTTCCCCACCAGTTTGAAAGGGAGACACAATTGTAATGTAGATCTTTCTTCATCTGGATGGCATGTAGGTGGGGAAGCATCAGGAGGCCACTATGGGCAGCTATGTCTATCCCAACTGAAGTGCACCCGGTGTATAAGATGACCCCCCCCCACTTGGAGGCATGTTTTTCAGGGTGAAAAAGTCATCTTATACACCAGCAAATACGGTAAATCTGTTAGTCTTTAACACAAGAGTATTTTCTTGTTTTTGTTACAGATGCTAAAACAAACCAATACAGCTGCTTCTTTGAAAATCCTTGCTATGTTCAGCCAGTATATTTGCAAATAAATATAAATACTTCTTCTTTTGTGTCTAGGTCAGATGTGAAATTGCCAAAAGGTGGCTTCATTTTAGCCAGCGCAACAAGGTTGTCGTTGTCCAAGGTACACCTGATTGTGGTTCAAAAATACCACAATCTTCGAGGAGGCTCTTTCTGTGTACCCCAGTACAAATACTTTAACATGCCACAAGCTTCCTTTTGACGCCCTATCAAAGGAAAGAAAGCATGATGAAGCACTAAACCTCTCACCATTCAGGGAGCAGGTGGAGGTGTAAGAATGACATTCATCACAATCTGACATTGGGGAAACCCAGCAACTGTTTTATCACATTATGAGTGCCTTGTCGCAACCAGATCTTAATCCCCTTTTGTCTTTAGCATAGCGTTTACATTAGGAAGATTACCAGTTCCAATATTTGATATCTTAGCCAGATCTCCTAATTTAAGTCGCATGTTCAACCAAGCCCTCTAATTAATGGCTAGGAATATAGCCACTTATTACAAGCACCCTTTGAAAGATCCTTAAATCCTTGGAGCTTATAAGATTTTATTATCAAATGAATAGAGAGCTTGCATTTTATCCAGATGGCAGCATCCTGCCCATCTGGTTTCACAGTTCACCGTGCATGCGTGCATGTGTGTGTGCGTGCATGTAAATACATGAAGAAACATGAAGCTAATTATGCCAGAATTGAGCTTTGCTTTGTGTCATAAAAACAGATGTTTCTGTCAGCTTGTACCAATTTAATAGCCAAAGAAAGTATAGGGGTAGGAAATATTACAAGTAAATGTAGCTTTCCAGATTCACTGAAATAATGCCACATTATCTTTTTTGAAGAACAGGGAAATTATTACTGTAAGTAGAGCAACCATAGACCTGACATTCTGGTGATCTGTTTTTTAAAAAAATAAATCCCAAGCCAAGAGGTGTGTTGCTGTTTGACTGCTTTTGTGTACATCTGAAAAGCTTGATGGACAGAAAGGTCTTGTATGACCAGCTGACATTGATGTCCATACACAGGATTAAATCTTTATTACTGTCAACACGCTAAGGCACAGCTAGTAAAAAATATGAAGGAATTCTGTTAATCCACGCTTGGAAATATTTGGGTTATTCCAGTATTGATATGCACAGCCCTGTAAGATGGTAACAAAGTTACATAATCAAATCTGTAGCCTGAGGCAGTTCATTTGGTGTGGTGTCCCCTCCACATGTTTAGCATGTTTTGACCTTTGCAACTAAGCTGCCCTCATTTGGACATGTTATTGTTCTAATTGAATGAATTTCAGAAGTGCTTACTGCTTTATACAATTTCATCAGAGGAAGCTAGAACAGCCCGAGCCCTCACTGTGAAAGACGTGATTCTCAGACATAAGGAATGCAGAGTGCTTTCAAGACAGTTGCCTGTCAGGAAAAGGCCAAAATTGTGTGAGTTGACACAAAACCAACGAGCACTCACAAAATCCATTCAACTCAGCATCAGTGATTGCACAATTCAAGAAAGCAAGCATCAACTGAGCTCAGAGTAGTATAAAATCTCCTTCAGTCACAAACACTGCTAAAGTGATGATTAGGGTGAGACAGTCCACTGTCCAGTCTCTTTCCTTCACACATTGTTAGAGAACCAGATTACAGATGCAAAATGACTACTGGCAAGCTTTTGTGTTTATAGAAATTGAAAGATGCCACTCCCCATTTGCAGTTCTGCTATTGTCGATATATGCCGTCCAGTCATCCCTAGCTTGTGGTATGAATAAGCAATCTCCAGAATGTCCTGTCCTTGAAAGCCCTGCTCAGCGCTTGTGAACTCAAGCCACTGGCTTCTTTCATGAGTCAATCCATCTCATATTTGGTCTTCCTCTTTTCCTGATGCCTTCAGTAACTGTAAATTAAAATACAGTAATACATCGCATAACGAGCATCTCGCTTAGCGAGTAACTTGCTTAACAAGCAGGATTTTTCCCAAAAGGTCTGCCTCATTGAATGAGCAACAACTTGCTTAATGAGAACAGTTCTCTTGCCTAGCACAGGTGAATCAGCGGCGGCACATGTTTGGGAATGAGACCAGGCTCCCCATTCTGCTTCCAAAAGCAGTGCTGCTCAAGCAACACACCTTTGCTCTTAGGCAGGACGAATCCCTCGCTGTTACATTTGCCTTTGCCTTGCTGTTAGGTTTGCCTTCGCTGTTAGGCAGGGTGAATCCCTCACTGTTAGGTTTGCCTTTGGCCAGAGAATCCCTTTCCCCTTGGAAAAGTGCTTTTCTGGCCAAAGGCAAACCAGGGCTGTTAGCAAGATGGATTCGCCTGCCCACCCTGCTCAAGCAACAGAGCAGGGTGGGCAGGCAAATCCGTCTTGCTAACAGCGGTATTTCATTTAAGGAGCAACTCGCTTAACGAGCAACCCCCATGGAACATATTTTGCTCATTAGGCAAGGTATCACTGTAACTTTTTGCTACCACTTAACCTTTTTGCTACCTTAAATGCTTCTAAAGAGATTTTTTGCATTCAAAGTCCTAGTTTGTGTAGAAAAAAGAAAATAAAGTGGCAGGCCAATACTGAGCTGATCTCTCCATTTTCCTGTTTTGTTATTGTTGTTTTCTACCTCATACTCTATTAACTAAGAGGAATAACTAAAATATCCCAACAAGTTCAACCTGTACTCTCAGGATTTTAATGGTATTGGGTTGCTTTATAGATTTAGGTTTCTTTCACCCTTTCCTTTAATGATCTAATTATTATTTTGTGGATTTTAGTTACTAGTCATTTTTTAAAATCTGCATTTTAAAAATATATTTTATTAAGTTTTTCAAATTAAATTGTATAAAAGCACAGAAAACAAAAATACAGAATAAAATCTGCATTTGCTTTATTTTATTGCTGTTTTCAGTATTTTATATTACGGTATTTAATTACTATCAGTGTTAAAGGAATTGTAAAATATAGGCCATATGACCCTAAAAAAATTGTAAGTGGGTAGGGCACGAACCAAGACATTAGTGTTAATCCAGGCCCAATTTTATAGAATTTTGTCCTTTGTTTTCAGATTTTTTAAACTACTCGAATGTTAACAAGTGCAATAGTATTGTTGAAAGAATAAGAAGGAAAAGTAACTTCTCAGGCCTGCATCATTTTCTCACACAAATTCCTGTTAATAATGACCTGTTAACTGTCTACGTTTTTTCACTAAGCTGAAGGGTCTCTTTTTTGCCTCACACCGAAGCACAGATGGAGAGGTTTCCTCATATCAGTTCTTAAGCAATTTAGAAGAGCTTTAGTGACAACCTTGCTCTTTGGTCATGTTTTGAAGGATCTTCCTGAGTTAGTTGAATAGTCAACATGACATGGTCTTAAGAACACTAAAATGTTGGGAATTAAATTGTAAGTGTTGGAGTGGAAAGCACTTTGTTATAGTTCTGTACACATCAGAAAGTAGTTAATTTGCTTTTTCTTAAAAACACATTTAAACATTCAGCTTCAAGATGGATATACACTACTAAATGCTGGCTGAGTTGCTATGGAAACATGGCTTTTTTCCAGTTTTATCTTAACAGCTTTTTGGAGCAATGCTACATCATGCCAGTGAGTTAAATGACTAAGATAGCTTTCCTTAACTTTCTCTTTGCAATGCACATATTATCTCGTGCAAAAAGTGAAATACTATTGTCTTTTATTTTGTATAAGTACACTAAAATAAAACTGTTGATGGACTTTAATAATTCCATCATTAATTTCTTCTTCCATACTTTTTTGCAGACAGAAGCAGTGTAGTCTACCTGATAAAGTTTTGAGCAAGGGTGTGAAGGATACATACTTATGGGTATCCAAGCATTTGTTCATTCATTTATAGCATGATTACCTTATTTCTCAACCAAAAGATCTCCCAGAATGCCATTGATACAATAAGTTAAAATAGCATGTAAGCCTCATAGGCTTACCCTCAATTTGGTTAGGTCCACTAAGTCCACTAAGCTATTTGGTGTCATCCTCACATCCAATACCAGCTAGTGGTGGGACCTTTAAGAGAAATCAAAGAAAAGATGGGAAATCCCCCTCATGGCCCCCTCCTGCTTTCTGGAGGAAGTTTTCAATATATATATATATATATATAAATGAGTTTTGCTGCACATCCTCATGGCCCTAACAGAGTCTTTGAAAAGATTACTTCTTCTGTCACTCCACAAAGGAGATGAAGTATTTAATTTGGCATGGTAATTGGTGGTGGTAAATTATTATTATTATTATTATTATTATTATTATTATTATTATTATTATTATTATTATTATTATTATTATTATTATTATTATTATTATTATTATTATTATTAATTCAATCTATATGCCGCCCTACTCGATGCAACCGACTCAGGGGGGCTCACAAAAATTCACAAATATCAACACTATATTACATAATCACAACATCTCACAATAAGTTTGAAATTTGAAATTAAATCTAATAGAAAATACAGTATAATACAACAAAACAAGGAAATAACAGCAAATACATCAACGTTATCTGTATATATCATAAAACAGTTACAAACAATCACTCACTTCCCTCTGGGCAATAATTACAATTACAAAGCAGCAGAATGGCAACAAATACATTAATATCATCTGTACATCACATGGAACAAATTGCAATGGTCTTAAAGCTGCCTTAAGGGACCTCACAGTTTTTGTCCATTTCCCCCTCCACTGAGCCGGTCGCGGGTGTGTCCGGATGAGGCCTCCTCCGGCTGAGACGTCGGGGCTTGGAGGGAGGACAGGAGAGTCTTCTCACCGCCTGCAGCTGACGGAGATCTCCTCCGGGCGAGGTGGTGGGGCCTGGAGGGAGGGCGGGAGAGTCCTTTCACCGCCCACAGTAGAAAGGTCCTTTTAACAGCTCCGGCCCCTAACTCCTTAAAGGGGCCAATGGCTACAGGTGGATGAGCCCATTTAGGTGGGGTGATGGACCCATCAGTGTAGGAAATGCCTCTGGAAACCATCATATTGGACCCAACAGCAAAATGAGTGGAGGAGAAACCACTTCATTCTGATTCCAAACAGTCATGGAGGCAGAAGAGGCCATGCCAGATGGGCTAGCTTTGAAGGCACACCTTGTTAATATCCTCAAGGCTGCGGCAGTCCATTTCAGTCCTGGTGTTAAATCCTACATGTCTCATTTCATACATGCTGCAGGAGATGGCTCCATGATCACAGTGTGTGAGTCACTTCATGGCAAGCTAGGATCCACCTTAAACAAATTTGCACCAATGG
This sequence comes from Furcifer pardalis, assembly GCA_030440675.1. Classification (NCBI taxonomy): domain Eukaryota; kingdom Metazoa; phylum Chordata; class Lepidosauria; order Squamata; family Chamaeleonidae; genus Furcifer; species Furcifer pardalis. Next base: position 52,036,510 of record CP126895.1, on the reverse strand, counting down.
CATTTTTCCTGTTTGTCATTCTTCTTTCATGAAAATGATTTCCAGGGAGGGGAATGTATATTTCGATACAAGTAGCAGCCAACTAGTGGTTGTCCTCTAAAGTCACTTCATGATATGGAAAATTCCTAGTGGCGTGAATTTTGAAAGCTGAAGATTTGCTTTGGTTTGTTTCCAGTGATTGCACCCACTGGAAACATCTCAAAATCCAGCAGTCCTATTCACATAACAGAAGTAGAAGCCCTAGAGAGGTGTGGGTAGGAACATTACAGGGACAAGCTGGTTCACTCCAGCAATTACATCATGTGATTCCCAGAAAAAGTAGAAAGCCAGGCCGTCCCCACAGGAGGCTAAATGCCTATTTGAGCAGTAATGTTTATTTACTTAAATTAGAGTAATAATGTCCAAAAGTGATATTTGCATGTATTAGTTGAAACAGCATGTGCAAATGGAATAGGAAATTTCTATTGTGAAGAATATCCTCCTTTTTGCCATTCTTTGTCTTCCACTTCCTTCTTTTTGGTGATAGAAAATTACATCACACCTTTGTACCTTTGCATTTTTCTTTGGAAAACTGCCATCTCATTTTTAATAAATGGAACAGTTCTTGCATCTCTCTTATTGTCCCAAACTGAATTTCCGTGGTAGTTTTGGCTTTCTTGTTTGGTTGCATGCAGGTGTGCTTGATCGTCCAGATTGTTAATACAATGAAAAGCATGTGGATTCCTATGATTGTTTAACCTTTTAAAGACATTTAAACAATATTTCAGATTGTGAAACTTTAAAAAAATCTATTGGGTTTTCTTTTAGTTTCTCTATAATCCCCATGTTGATTTTTCTATAATATGTGTTACATGTTCCCAAATTATTACTTTGTGCACAATTATTGGCAAAGTGAAAGAGAGATTTTGCTCAATTTGAAAAGAAGCAACCTAGTCAATCCAATTGGCACATTAAGTTTCAACCCTATACACAATTTAGTTAGAAGGAAGTCCCATTGAACATGGAAATGGACTGCTCAAATACTATTTAGTTAATGTCGTACCAAAGAAAGTACAGAACTTAAAGTCTAGGTTAAGAAAAATTTCATTGGGTGATTAATATCATTAGGTCTTTCTGAATTAATCTACAGTATTTACTTTATGTCTCAGAATCAGCATAAGCCACGGAAGCTAGCAGCCCCCCAAAAAAAGTTAAGGTAAGAGGGGAAATATAAAAATCATGTTAGATGCCAAGGAAGGAAGAAGTCACATGGGAGACTTGGTTTTTAAACAGGAAGATGAAAAAAAACTTCTGAATATGAGGACTATATCTATTTATTTTATTTTATTTAAATTTCATTTCTATTTCATCAATCTAATAATGAAACGTATTCTGTATACTGTACTTCACATTGATAAAATATGCCACACCACACAACCAAAATAAAACAGAACAGCAAGAACTCAAGAAAACAATATTAACAGCCAACAACAAATTATAACCAAGCTTGGCAACAAAACCTAGGACTAAAATAAAGGGTTGGGGCAGGGAAACTACAGCAGGCACGATATAGTTCTGACTTAACCAGCTTTCTCCTGGTCTGTGGAAGATCTGTAGCCCTGCTTGGCTGCTTTTATATACAGTGATACCTTGCTTAAAGGACATAATGCGTTCCACGGGATTGCTCTTTAAGTGAGTTTGCTCTTTAAGCAAAACACAATTGTAAGTGACCAATTGTGACTTATGGGTGTGTGTGTGTGCAAACCCTGATTTAGTTGTTAAGTGAAAAAGGGTTTTTTAAGTAAAGTCTTGGAGTTACCTCATCAATAAGCTACACCTGTGCTGTTCCAATTGCTGTTCCAATTGGAGAACCCTTAAGAAGGTACAGCTGTTTTACATTTACATTAAGATATATTATCCTAGAGAACTGGTATGATGACCATATCCCTCTTGCAACATGGTGCTGCCCAGGCACTTATACTAACAGGTAAGTGACGGGTTTGTGTTTGAGGTGGGTGGGTGGGTTGAGGTGTGTGTGTGTGCTTATTTTTATTTTATTTTATTTTATTTTATTTTATTTGGCCCCACTCACAACATCATGACATCATGACATTAGCTCTGCCCACACTGTGATGATATCACGGTGGAGTAGTAAAAATTTTGACATCCCACCACTGAATAGGGATAAAAAATCCAGTCTCCCATCCCTGCGGCTAAGAATAAATCAACAGTAAGATTGCTGATGTGCCCTTCTTATGCATGGATGGTACCGTTGTACCTCTATCAAGACCAGAACATACCTATGAGCTTTAGAAGAGGAAATAATTACGAGAGTAAAATAACATTTCTGGGAGTATACTTTGATTAAAAAGGGGCTACGGTGGCTCAGTGGTTAAGAAGCTCACTATGTTAGCTGGAAGGTTGGCAAGTCAGCAGTTTGAGGCCCAGGTACTGCATGACGGCTTGAGCACCCGTATCTGTCCAAGCTCCTGCCAACCTAGCAGTTCAAAAGCAAGAAATTGCACGTAGATAAATAGGGACCACTTCAGTGGGAAAATATCTTGGGGATATAAAAGGAGCCTCATTCGGGCAGCCTCTGAACGTAGTTCCCCCAGTAAAAATCCTTTCAATTCAGAATAATTTCTGACACGAAATTATTATTATCAACTACAATAACCATTTAAAGTAGACTATTTTGTCTTTTGCTGTAATTATTGCAATTGCAGTTTTTTAAATCCTAGGTATTTCCTTGCAAAAGCATTAAACCATTGAGTGCTTGCAGTGGTGAGAGATCAGGGTAGCATGCCACAGTGCTTGTCTACTTCCTTGAGCTGGAGTTGGATGAGCTAAATTGGGTCAATAGAAGGTCCAGTATGTTATTTAGTGTGATCCTTTCATTCAAATGAGATACGGACCTCAAGTGATCTTACTGGTCTGCACCAGTCTGCTGTCAATTTGCCAATACAGTACTACCTCGGATAACGTTAAGACTTGGTTCCACAAGTCTTAACGTTATCCGATTTTTAGCCTTATCTGATGCATGCACCAGATAACGTTAAAATCCTATTCAGGTGGATCAAATAACGTTAACTCCATAGAGATAAGCAACAGAGGCGTCAAGGGAAAGCCAAGGAAACATGCTGGAAACTTAAAGAACTTTAAGAAATAATTGTCTAAAGGGTAAATACATTACAAAAACATGCCAGACCACCCTGACTTTAGGGGAACAAAGCCATACAGCATTTTTAAATTTTTGAAAATTTTATAAAGTGCTGTTTTAAAAGATCTGAACAGAAGCTAGGAAAATGTTTCCCTTTAGAATCAGCAACCTACCATTGCTGTAATAACGGAAGTTCCTTCAGGGCTTTGCAGGGTGTGAAAAGCTTAATTGCTTTGTAGGTGAAAGGTTTCAGTCTCTGCTTGTTTTCCATTGACAATGCATGAGGCTTGCAGAGCTACAATCTTGGGTTCAGGCTGTTTAGAATTTAAAGGGGAAACTTCATAAAGGTAATTGGGTCAAATTGTCTCTTTGCAATTATTTTTCTGCAAAGTGTTCTGGGTTACACTGGGGAAAGGATCCTAAGCCTTTGCTTTGCTAAACTAGTCAGACTGGTTTTTGCAAGCCTTTGTTATTCAAATGTGGCAAGCTTGAGAGCAGGCAGCTCCTCCCTTTCTCCCAAGAGAAACTGGTAAGTCACAGCCACACCTCAGGGAATTTGAGGCAAAGGTTATCTGATGGATCGGATAATGTTAACATAATGGTTAATCCAATCCAAATGTTTGCCTCAAATTCCCCAACGTTATGCGATTTTAGCGTTATCTGATCCAATCGTTATCCGTTGTTTTACTGTATCACGAAGTGGCTTAAGAAAAGAACCCCTTCATAATATTGGCAAATTTAAAAAGAAAGGCTTACTTTGGTTCACTTCCAGGAATCACATGCAGTACATACAGACCCAAATGAGTGATCCTACCTGTACCAAAAACATAGAAGCCTCTGACAGTGGTCAGAAAGGTGTGGGTAGGAACACTCTAAGGCAAGCTGGCTTCCCTTAACAAAGACATCACCTGATCACCTTTTAAAGAAGTGAATTAGTCCATCCCTGCAGCAGACCAAACAGCAGGCTAAACATATGTCTAACCAACCTCATAGTGAGATGGGACAGCACCAGCATTTAAAATTTCAGGCTGGAGGAAAGTATTGATTTGCAAATATATGTGAGAATAGACCTAGAGGATAATGAAAAAAAACACCACGACAGCAGACTGCACTAGAAAAATATTGTAACAGGTGGTAATTGCACACCTGAATTGGCCATTTGCACTGTTAAATGGAATTCAGCATTTTGCAGTGCCTCTGTTTTACATCCATTCTATAAATAAATTCCAGGCTTTATGTTTTCTCTTGAGATGCAAAAGCACACAGACATTGGAGGACTAGTAATGGAATCCTATTTCACCCTCTAACTGCCACTCCCAATTTTGTACATTATCTGCTTCTAAAGGAGAAAATGCAATTACCTTTTCATTGATCGGATATTTTTGGGAGGAGAAAACATTGTTCAAAGTTGCCTTGGAATGTGACATCAGTGAAGTGTATCGAGTAACATAAACATGGTAAAATCAGGCAAGAATTCTCTTGTCTAGTCATTTTGCAGTTGATTGTAGGATGGTATACTGATACTGCAAGCTGTTGTCTTGGCTTTCATAAAGCTCCTTATGTTCCAAAAGTCACCATACATAGGCAAAATTGCATAACAACAGATACCTTGGAACATGTTCTCCATGAGTGGGGGAGAAGACTTCATAAGTGTGTAGAAAAAGGTGGTCAAATGTAGAAAATATTTTGTAAGATTTTATAATTAATATTTTTGTCAATAAAGGTACATTTAGCTACAATTTTGCAGTTTCCCTATTTATGGTGACTTTTGGGACACCCTGTGTAGATACAAAGATACATGTTAGGTGGATACATTGCTGTTTCACTTACTTTAAAAAGAAAGAAAAGGGTACAGGCCCATGAATGATGACCAAGAAAAAAGCCAGAGAAACGAACAGGAAGGTGAGTGTTGTTAAGTAGTATATGACACGTAGGAGTGTCATATTGGTTGTATTTACTATGTATTGCTTGTTTTAAGCTATTTATTTATTTTTTTATTAGTTCAAATTTATTTTGCCGCCCACTCGCCGTGGCGACTCAGGGCGGCTTACAGACAATACATTACATTACATTACAATATGTTGGGGTGGGCACAGGGGTAGGGGCGGCAAGGTCCTCATCCTGCCCTGGCTTCTTCCTCCTATGTCTTTTTCTGGTTTGTGTTGTAAGCCGCTCAGAGTTAGGTCTACCTAATTGGGGCGGGATAACAAATTGGAAAAATAAATAAATAAATAAGTGAACAGCTGGACAAGATGGATTAAAAACATCTGGACCCTTGGTTCAGGAAAGAAAGAGAGAGAGAATTGGCCCAAGCAAGGACCACAGTATGATTGTTCATTTTACTGTATATATAAGTAATCATGCTACAGGACTGGCATAACACTTAAACTCCTCGGAACTATGGTTGCTGCTTCAAAACTCTTTAGAAGAGCCTTACTTTCTAAGCAGATTAAATATAATACAAGGAACAAGATGTGAGAGAAAAGAATAGGGGAGTGAGAGGCTATCCATAATAAAAAAGTAAGAACTGTTCTAGATCATTCTGAGATTTTGTCGGTTCAGTAAATTGTGAGCATTAGAAGTCAGGCCAGAAGCCTTACTAGTTACTGTAGTTTGAGGGAGACAGCTAAAGGTACATTCAAGTTTAAGTGCCAATTACTCAAACAAGCATGGTCTCTTGGGATTAATCCATTTCTTACTCTCTTGCCACAGCATTTTCCCCAAAATAACTTCCACCTATTCTTACAGTATTGCTGAAGGTAGGTAGTTGCAGAACAGATTAATCCTTGGACAAGGAGCTACTTGAAGCTTCATTCAACAGCAAGATGAAATTTACAACCTCTAAGGATGTGTCCTGGGCTCCAGCCCAACCTGTGTCTGAATAAGGAGACAAAGAATGGTACCCACCTTTCAGCTTGGTCTTTTTTATTCTGTCAGATCCTTGTCTCCTTCCCCATTCTAATATTTATGCATTTCCAGATCTTTGGGAAGAAACCCATTCCCATAAATGGAGAAATTCAAACGATAGATATGCAATCACATCATGTCCATGCATTTTTTGTAGCCTCCTGGTGCAGGCAGGAGAGAAGCACTTCTGGCCAGCACAGCAGTGGTCTGCAGAGCATGGCAATCCATTTTAGTAGCCCTCTTCTTTTTCTCAGCTGCTAAAAGCAAAGGTAAAGCCATGAGCCTAAGGCAGGGCCCCCCAAACCTTTTGGGCCATGGGCCAGTCACGGGGTCAAGTGTGCTGGTCACATGGTTTGTCCCACCAGAAGTGGAAGCAAAATGTGCATGCGCATGCTCAGAACAGATCCACACATGTGCAGAATTTATTTATTTATTTATTTATTTAGGTTTATATTGCCACCCACTCGCGACTCAGGGTGGCTTACATTCAAAACAACAACAGTACAATAAAAATTATAAAATGCAACCACATAAAACAACCAAACCAGAACACAAACTAACTCCCGTCAGGCCGTTGTTGTGGGCCCAGAGGAGGGGGTGATGTTTTCAGCCACTGCTAGGCCTTGGCATTTTCTTCCTCATAATGCTGCCATAAATGACCCACGGTTGTCTGCATGGGCACTTTCTGCACATGCACACACGCGTTTTACTTCTGCTACCAGGAGTGGCAAGGGCAGCAAGGGCCAAATGAATTGGCGTAGCAGGGGGCCGTATTTCGGGCACCCCTGTCTTTAGGGGAGGGAGGGATCTTAAAAGGCAATGTGCACTGTGCTTTTCTATTCCTTCTTAAAAGAACAATGTGAAGAAACTAATGTTCTTTCACACCAGCTGGACTTCTCTTTACAATCGCCTCTCTTTTCATTTGTCAACACAGCAGGTAGGTTCATTGAAGAAGAATGACAAAAGTAAGTTTAGCTCTGTTGAGAAAGAAAGGTGGGGAAACAACCTTCCAGCTCTTTCACTACACTTTCCCTCCTTTCTCTCTCACCCCATTTACTCTCCCCACCCCTTAGTGAATTGAACTTGAACGTTCCACACAGGTTGCTACTACACTCCATAGGTGACCAACAGTTGTTTGTTTTACACTATGGTCTCTCCAGAAACACAGAAACAGTTCTGTTTTGGTTAGTGTTTCCAGTTTCCACACTTATTCAAAGAGATATGCCTCCTTAATATTCTCTGCTAAATCTTACTTTGCTGCTTTGGTGTTTCAAACACTATGCCACAGAACATTCGCACTGAATAGTTCTAACTGGCTAGTAAGACTTTGAAAACAGCCCCAGATACAGACTGTGCATCTGTCTCCCAAGGCCTCACTTGGCTAATAATGGAGAAACTTATCACCAAAAAAGGGCCAACAAGTGTCAAGTGGCAATAGCAACTATGGACACAATTATGCAAATACATAATCTGCACCTCTGGAAGGTCTACCTGCATTAATGAAATCATAGCCCTTGAAGGCATGCGAACAATGCTAAAGAAAATAATGTTGTTGTGAGAGAGATTCTTTCCCTGAACATTTGAGCTGAAGAGGATGACTCTCTTTAAGATATAAATGGTGAAGAGATTTTACTGCACAAAACAGGTGAGTTATGAAGCAACCAGATACAGTAATACCTTGGATAACGCTAAGACTTGGTTCCACAAGTCTTGGTGTTATCCGATTTTTAGTGTTATCCGATGCATGTTAAAATCCTATGGGATGGTTCAGATAACCATCCATAGAGATACATTGTAACCGCACAGGCTTTAGCAGTTGTTATTCGATCCATCCCATAGGACCTTAACGTTATTCGATCCAATTCTCCTCCCCAGATTACTTAATGTTATGTGATTTTAGCGTTATCCAAGGTAAACGTTATCCGAGGTATTACTGTACTTGCTAACAGGTGCATGAAGTAAATGAGTGGGTGGTCTAATAACATGACAAACCATGTTCCTTTGGAAAATAACACAGACCAAGTTCCCATCATTTAGCTGTACAATGCTATGTAGGTCAGGTTTGTTATCTTAGCCAATAATACTGTACTTTGCAAGGACTGGATAGACCTAACCTGTGGATCTATGAAACATATCATTTTGAAATACTGTGTGAATTCCGATGTTGTAATATCCCCATAGGCCCTTCCATCACCTGCATATGTTCTTGCACTTCCAGTTTTGTAAGTGATGAAAGAGGCTGGGATCCTTGGCTGAGCTGGACATTATTGTGTAACTTCGTCAGATTATGTGATGCAGGGGAACAAAGACTAATGACTGAGGCCAACACATGTATGAGACACAAGCACATAACAAGAGTCTTGCCGGATCTGACCAAAGGCACAACTAGTCCAACTCTATGTTTGCACAGCAGCCAATTAGTTGCCTCTGAAGAGTCCACTAGCAGGACATGACTGCAGCCAAATCTGTTTTATGTTCTCAATCAACTGAAATGGACACAGAGGAGAATGAAGAGTTTCTGTTGAGAGAAACTAAGCAATTAAAAAAGGAGTAATGGGGCTCGGAGAGGAACAGGAAAGCCTTCAATTAGACCTGATATTGTAGTTGATAGCTCTTGTCCAATAAGGTAAAGATAAAGGTCTTCCTTGCTCAAAAGCTAGTTGTGTCTGACTCTAGGTTGTGCTGCTCATCTCTGTTTACAGCCAGCACTGTCTGCATTTGTTTCCATGTTCATGTGGCAGGCATAACTAGACTCCAGAGCATACAGAACACTGTTACCTTTCTTGTTAAATCGGTACCGAATTGTCTACTTGCAATTCTTTGCTTTCCAACTGCTAGGTTGGGAGGAGCTGGGACAGGGGCGGGAGCTCATTCTGTCATGCAGCACTCTGGTCTTGAACTGCTGACTTGCTGACCTTCCAGTTGTCAAACTCAGTGTCTTAACCACTAAGCCACCATGACCCCTCTATTCCAATAAGCAGCCAAAAATGGTAGAATGAGGACTGAGTTACTCATGGGTGTGCAGATATTATATACACCAACCAACACATGATGGAATGATAAAATGGCAGATTTTGATTTCTGAAATACAAGAGGTTGCTATTAGCTGAAAAAGTATCTGTGTTTATATATATAACTTGCTTAAAGAGCAGAATTTTCTCTGAACGTTCGCTTCGCTTAACAAATAAAACCAACCAAAAACTCCCTTAACAAATTAATTGGGGGTCACAATCCCCCCCCCACCAGAAGTCACATATGGTCACTTACAATGGTGTTTCACTTAAAGAGCAAACTTGCATAAGAGCAATCCTGTGGAACACATTATGCTCGGTTTGAGCAAGAGCAGGGCCTGGATTATTTGCCGACCCCTGGTATAGAGAGTTTATATGATCCAGTCAGTTTTGTTTCTCTCAAAAAATGCTTTTACTAGTTTAAAACTACTGTCTCACTACAGTCTTAAACTGTATTTTCTAAGCAGCCTTTCATTCCCAAAAGCTTTTTACTGTATTCTTCTGCCACATGACATCTACTAAATACTGAATATTTATTCAATAGTAATTTAGTATCAGCTGTGGTTAAACTAGCTTGAAGGCAGAAACTTTACGTCTCTAATGTGAACTTAGCCAATGACTATGATGTCACATCCTGTTTATCTAAAGGGGAAAGATCTGGAACAGCTGCTCCGCAAAGACCACATTTTCTTTCTGCAAGTATAGACAAGCCAGATATCTTTCCAAATCCAATCCAGTGAGGGTGCAATGGTTGGTAGGACACAAAGAGAACTCTGACATGTGTCAGACTTTGCAGTTCTGGTATGTCATTACAGCATAAACTAATGTTCTTTACTGCCAAACAAATATTGAATGTACATTTTGGAACAAGCTGCTAATGAATTATAACAGGATTTTTAAAAAAAGACAGCTTCCTTCATAAGCAAAGGGGGCAAGGGGAAGTGCATAGAGCATACTTTCACTTTTTCAGAAAGCTGTTTGAACCAGCTTCTTTGGCAGAATTGTGCAAGAAGTACAAAACATTTCTGATTGAAACTGATAACTGTTGAGTGCTAAGTGAAGCTCTTAATCGACAAATAAAAAAAAAAGAGAAGAATTTTGCCTTTCTGATATTTGCAGAATGACAATAAAGTTAAGAATGTGCTATGATCGTAACAGAATGCTTTTGAACATGATGAAGCAGCCATATGGCAATTTTAGCCGACAGAAGTTACAATGGAACATTAAATGACTGGCCAAGGCTAGCCCTATCATTAAGGCGCACAAACCAGCCACCTCAGATAACAGACCTTTGGTGTCAGCAAGCTGTTATTATTTCACCAGGTTGTATGGTATTTTTATTTCCAGGAATTTTAATATATACTGTATATATTCTGCCTCATGAGCTGAAACAAATGATCTGCCTTTGGCTATTATGCAACTTTACTTTTCTGAGCAACTGGCCATGATTTGCTACTCTCAGTCTCTCAGGCAGAAAATACTTTGAGCTGAGCCTGGTAAAGGTTAGGCTATCTTGCTGCATGGTTTCTAAGATGTAGTGAATGAAGAAAAATATTTTCAGGTACAGTCACAAATAGGAGATTTCTGAATCAATTACTCATTAGTTATTCCTTTAATGATGCTTATAGTAGCTGCTTTCATTCACTCATTTTGAGTTCACTATAGCTACTTTGCTTCATGTGAGAAACAAAATTATGGACGTTCCTTTCAGTAACACATTTCTAGTCAACTACAGTATTTGCTGGCATATAAGACTACTTTTCCCCCTGAAAAACATGCCTCCAAGTGGGGGAGTCGTCTTATACGCCGGGTGCACTTCAGTTGGGATAGACATAGCTGCCCATAGTGGCCTCCCGATGCTCACCCACCTCATTCTACATATCCAGATGAAGAAAGAAGCTCTACATTACAATTGTGTCTCCCTTTTAAACTGGTGGGGAAAAAGAAAGGGTTTCACTTACTGGTACCTTCTGCCCAAGATGGAGGAAAAAGCCATGCTTCTTCCTTGCAGGGGAAGCAAGAGGCTAGGCTAGAGCAACACTTCCTGCCTCAGTGCAATTGACCTGCCCACCCATTTTACCTGCAGCACCACCACTGGTGGGTGGTGCAAGTACAGTTTTAAAAAAATCAATAAAATAATTAATATTACTGTATTCTAATTACTGAAACTCACTAGCAGTTGCTACATTTCCCACTCTTGGCTTATACTCAGATCAATCTATTTTCCTGGGTTTCAAGGTCAAAATTAGGTACCTCGGGTTATATTTGAGTCAGCTTATATTCATGTATATGGTGTTAGATATTCAAAAGTCCAGCGGCGGGAAAATCGCCGCATCCTATTGGTCAGTGGGCTGGGTCAAGCAGGGTATTTAAAGTCCTGCCTCCCCGGCCGTTGTTGTTGTTGTTATGTTGTCCTCACAATAAACAGACGTGCTGTTCGGTTCAACTACATTGGCTTTCCGCGTCCTCATTCCCGCGCATAGATCTCCGGATCTAGCACTGGCGACGAAGGTGGGATTCTGAGGATCGAGCCAGAACCGCAAGGACACATCAAGCCAGCTGAATCGGCACAACACCATGGCTACCTACACTCCCCCGCCACCTTTCCAGCCAAAGGACGAGAAGTGGGAGAGCTGCCTGGACCGCTTTGAATTCTCCCTCCTAGCCACTGAGCTGGGAGAAATTTCGGAAAGGAGGAAGGAGGCGTTCTTCCTCACCCATTGTGCTTTGAAGGTCTACGAGGTGGCCCAAGCCCTGGTGGCTCCGACGCCCATCATGCAGGTTTCATGGCAGACCTTGCAGTCCGCCCTCAAGGAACACTTCTCTCCGGCCCCCTCGAAATTCGTCTTTTGGATCCACTTCCGAGACCGTTACCAGAGGGTTGGGGAGCCCATAAGTGAGTTCGTAGCAGCCCTGCGAGCAGCAGCCATTCCGGCTGCATTTGGGCCGAACCTCGAAGATGCCCTGATCGAACAGATCATCCACGGGGTCCTGGACACCAAACTCAGAAGGCGCCTCTTAGCCCGAAGAGAATTAACTCTGGCCACCGTGTTAGATGAGGCAAGAGCCTATGAGGTCTTTTCTTCGGCCGCATCCTCTCTCCACTGGGCCCTGTCGGCGCAGTGCCCAGCCACCGTCCACCACAAGGATACCGTCCCCGAGCAGGACGACGACGAGGTAGCGGAGGTATGCGTGACCGACGGGGCAAGCCAGGGCAAGAGCGGTCACTGTTGTGCCAGCTGCGGGGCCCCCATCAACGGGCGCATTGTCGCTTTAAAGATGCAATTTGCCGCCATTGTGACAAACGGGGGCATATTGCGAGGGCCTGCCGCACGAGACAAACCGGAAACCAAACTGACCGGCAAATTCAAAAATCTCCCGCCGACCAAGGTGGCAGCCAATCACCGGACGAATCACATGCGCCAAGCAAACAACGGCACCAGATTCGAAGATGCCGAGGCACACACCATCAGCCATGCTAACACAGAGAAGGGACGGAAGTTCCACACAACGGTCCGGATCGACGGAAAGGAGTGCAGGATGGAGGTCGACTCGGGGGCTGCCGTGTCCCTCATATCCTGGAGGTGGATGAAGCAAGCCTTCCCCTCCCTCAGAGAGGCTGACCTGATTCCCCAACGACTCCGCGTGAAGGATTGCCAAGGCAAATTCCTCCCCGTCACAGGCCAGAAACGGGTCCACGTCAAGTACGGAGGGAAGGAATCGACCCTACCGATCACCGTAGTCCACGGAAAAGTTCCAACTCTCCTGGGAACGAACTGGTTTCCGGCCCTGGGACTGACCATCGCGGGCATCCACAGTTCAACTATCGAACAGCCCAATGAGACCTCGCTGCGGGAGGATCTGATGGTGGAATTCCAGGACGTCTTCGGGGAGGAACTGAGCAGGTATGTGGGGTCACCTATCTCTTTCTCACTAAACCCAAGGGTCGCCCCAATCCGCCTTAAAGCTAGGAGGGTTCCCTTGGCCCTAAAGCCCAGGGTGGAAAGGGAACTGGACAAGCTGGTAGCCCACGGAATACTCGTTCCGGTTGACCATGCCAGGTGGGAGACCCCCATAGTGACCCCCATAAAGCTGGACGGATTGGTGCGGATTTGTGCGGACTACAAATGCACCATTAACAAGGCCCTGCAACCAAGCGCCTACCCGGTTCCCGTCATCGATCACTTGTTACACTCGTTAGGCCCCGGAAAGATTTTTGCCAAGCTAGACCTGGCACAAGCTTACCAGCAGCTACCGGTGGACAATGCCACGGCCGAGGCGCAGACCATAGTGACCCACCGGGGAGCGTTCAAATGTACCCGTTTACAATTTGGGGTCAGCATAGCGCCAGGACTTTTCCAAAGCACTATGGAGAGACTCCTCCACAGCCTCCCGGGGGTGGTACCCTATTTTGATGATGTCCTGATCATCGTGGAGGACCCGGGGGAACTCAAGGACAGAGTCGTGGCTGTCCTTGCGAAGTTCAGGGCCGCCGGGTTGAGGGTAAAACGGGACAAGTGTTTGTTGGGGGTACCCTCTGTAGAATTTTTGGGTTTCCGCATAGACCAGAATGGCATACACCCGACCGAGGGCAAGGTAAAGGCGATACGGAACACCCCGGCCCCGAAAAACAAGCAAGAGTTACAGGCTTTCCTGGGTCTCTTGAATTTCTACACGGCATTCCTCAAGGGCAAAGCCACCGCTGCCGAGCCACTGCATAGACTTCTAGCGGCCAAAATGGGTTGGAAGTGGGGTCCCGAACAAGAGGCGGCGTTTAAGACTGTAAAAAATCTCCTATCTCAGGACAGCTTCCTGATCCAGTATAACGCCACCCTGCCGCTCGTCCTCGCCTGCGACGTCTCACCCTACGGAGTTGGCGCAGTCCTCGCCCACCGGCTGCCCAACGGGCTTGAGGCACCCATCGCCTACTACTCTAGGACAATGTCTCCGACAGAACGGAACTACGGACAGATAGACAAGGAGGCGTTAGCAGCTGTGGCAGGGGTAAGAAAGTTCCACGACTACCTCTATGGATGGGATTTTGAGCTCGTCACTGACCACAAACCCCTACTTGGACTCTTGGCGGGGGACCACCCTACGCCGTCTGCACTGTCCCCCCGCATGCAACGCTGGGCCCTATTTTTGTCAGGGTACTCCTACACGCTGACTTATCGCCCCGGGAAACACATGGGCAACACGGATGCCTTGAGCAGGTGCCCCCTCCCTGACCAGGACGGCGCAGAGCGGGGGGAGGCATTGGTCCTTTTGCTGGATGTTTTGGACTCTGCTCCTATCTCCTCGGCTGAAGTTGCCAGGGCTACAGCAAAAGACACCGAGCTCCGGACTGTCTCCAGTTGGATTCAGCGCGGTTGGCCAGTAAAGGGGGAAGGGGAGTCCAAGACATTTTTCGACAAGCGGGATGACTTGTGCTGTGTGTGGGGATGTTTGTTGTGGGGAGATCGGGTGGTAATTCCCAAGAAATTGCGCACGGCAGTGCTGGAAACGTTACACACCAGCCATCCGGGGGTGGTTAAGATGAAAGGCTTGGCAAGGAGCTACGTGTGGTGGCCCCGGATTGACAAGGACATAGAAGAGTGGGTAAGCAAGTGCGCACCCTGTCAATTGTCCCGGCCAAATCCCCCGGCGGCACCAGTCAGGGAGTGGGAACAACCCACGGGGCTTTCCGCATCCTCATTCCTGCGCATAGATCTCCGGATCTAGCATATACGGTAGATAAATAAGTACCACTTTGCACTTGCACTGTTTTATGTTTACTGTACATGTTTGATAACATACAGCCTTGTGAGTTTTTCTGCATGTCATAAGCATTTGAATATAAATTAACATGTTGAAATCAAATGTGATGTTCTTTTACGTTTTATTTGGTGTGTGGAAGGTGTCCAGCAGAGGGGGTAGTCTTATACGGCGAGTATATAACAAACTCTATATTTTGAGTGGCAATATTGGGGGGTCGTCTTATACGCCCAGTCGTCTTATACGCCGGCAAATACGGGTATATTTAGTCCTAGTGAAAAACTTTCTTGCTCTGAGGGGGAGGTGAGAAAGAAGGCAGGACCAATAACTTAGCTAACGTGATCAACATGAAAAAGACAAACAAAGATCTGATCATATATTTAAGCCATATATGGGTAAAGGTAAAGGTCGCCCTTGCTCAAAAGCCAGTCATATCCAACTCTAGGGTTTGTTACCTATTTATCTACTTGCAATTTCTTGCTTTTCAGCTGCTAGGTTGGCAAGAGCTGGGACAGAGACAGGAGCTCACTCTGTCATGCAGAACTTGGTTCTCAAACTGCTGACCTGCCAACCTTCCAGTCATCAAGTGCAGCATCTTAACCCCTAAAAAGCGCAGTACCCAAGCCATCCATTAGCCTGTAACTAACATGAATATCAGCTACCGCTACACAGATTTTTTCATCCACTCACTGCAGTATCACAATGCCTTGGGCTCTCGTGATCATATGGTCCAGCTTATATTGATATATTGTGGCTGATCTGAAATAACCATAGCTTTGTTATATTGGGGGGATATGTGTGTTCATGAACTCACACTATCTGCAGCACATGGAAAAACAAAGAACCACATTCTTTTAAGAATGTTTTACTGTTTTAAAATCTGAAATAAGTAAAGCCTTTCCCAACCAGCCAATACTTATTCCAAATCCAATTATACTATATATCATTATCAATGTCATGCTGCTTAGTTTAGGATATATCTAGAACTATCTTTCCAGAGTGATAGACTAGATTTAACATCGAATTTATCAATGAGGGATGAGTGTGCAGATCATTTTCCCTCAGGCTCTGTGTCTGTAGTAGTTGGGGAGGGAGCATGATGTGAATGAATCCAATATGTGTCATCCATCAGCATGAATTATTGAAAACCCTTTTCCAAATGCTTTTTGCAGTTGGAAAGAGATTGATTCCAGTCTTTACAAAACAAACACTGAATATTTTTCTCTCAATCCGTGGGAGAAATGGCACAAAACACGGTCGATCAGGGGACTGCAATCTAAAGCTGACTGTAGTGGCTAGAGGGAAGATTGCACTGGAATATATTTTATCAATAGATGCATGTCCTCATCTTTCTATCACTTCAGCTCTTTCATTTAATTATGTCCAACAAGAAAGCCAAGAAGGTGGCTTTATTTTGGCAGTCCAAAGTTTGATCTGGACATGAAAAAAGAAGAAGCTCTTCCATTAACAGGAAAAGTCATTTGACAGTTATATTTATCAAATTTCCCATTCCAAAACTAAGTGAGGAAATGAGAAAAATGACCATAGGAAACTTTCCAATTCTTTATGACTCTAAAAAGGCTTTTGAGGTGTTAAAGATGCTCAATGAATGATTTACAATTGCCACTCCAACTCCCATGAGTTTTCAAGGCCAAGCGTGAACTTGAACCCAAGTTTCCTGGGTCCTAGTTCAAAACTTAATGTTTCACATAAAAATGCCTAAAAAGACATTTGTCTTTTGCTTCAAGTCTTCTCCTCTTCCTCTTCTTCTGCCACTGCTTCTTTGTCATTAGTTCAAGGAACCAAATTGCATTTATTGGTTTTTATAAGTTCTAATTGCACAACAAGTTTAATTTAACTTCTCTCAGCAACTTCATTAACTTGGTGTCACAATCCAGCCGGCCCCCACTCTTCTGGTAAACCCCTGGAAACCAAAACAAACCTACACAGGGCGAGCTGGACGGCTAATTAGAACAGAGATCCAACTCTCAGCTGCTTATCAGCTCTTAAGGGGTTTTTATTTGGTAGCGTGTTCAAAGATTTGTGTGTGTGAAAGGCAGCTCTTACCCTTTTTAGTCCAATGAAGACACGTTGTTCAGAAAAATGATGAAGATTTATTGATCAGGTTCATAAAGCATAAAAGTCAGTAGCATAAGTCAGTCCAATAAAGTCCACAGGCAAATCTAGGTAACCATTTTTAAGGAGCAAAAGTGCTTAGCTCCTAGGCTAAAGAATGCTAGCCCATAGGGATTCAAAAACAAAAGCTCTCTAATCAAAAACAGGTCTTAATCCATGAAGAAACAGAGACGAACTCTTTCTTCTCTCCAAAATGGAGAATCTGCAGTCAGATGGGACTGCTTCAGCCAATCACGTAACAGCAAACAGAACAGAGAAAACTTTCTCACAACAATGGTTGTTTACCTTTATGCAAAGACACAACACGGCTCTCGGCTAGCTTACAAAAGATAAGAAATACTGAAAACATGGTTGAAAAACATGCTGTCACACAGCCTTGAGGCTCAGAGAGAGAGAAATGGATTTTTCTGAGGCCTATTTGGAAATTGGCAATTTTAAGCCTTAGGAAATAGGTCCATTTCCTGACACGCCCTCCTTTCTGGAAAGGCAAACCGGGGGTTTGACTTTACCAAAAGGCATTATTTACTAATGTGAGCAAAGCAATTGAGCAAACAAGCTATCCCTTATATATGGAGGATATCAAGCGTTAAAGCTTCTTCCAGTTTTAGTTACTGGAGGTACACGTTACATAAGTTACATTCTGCATTGCAAGCAAACTCAGGTATAAAACCTTGCTGGAACAAAAGACTTGGGCATTTTCAGGTACCAAAGGTTTTCCCTTTCCAAAACACATTTTGCCCAAACAGAACAACCTTTAAATCAGAAAACAGGTCAGTAACACCACACATGTCACAGAGGCCGCTTGTACGAGCCTCTGGAAAAATAAACAGATGATTAGCAAGAAACAATAACATTTCCCCCCCTTCTTCGTCTTCTTCGATGTTGCACCTGCAAACAATTAAAAAACCAGTTGAACAAAGTCCACTCAGAGTTCAGTTATCAGCTCTTCTTTCAGACGTCAGGAACATGTGCATCTCCTAGAAAACAAACTCAAGAAACAACCTTTAAGGTATTTATCAGAACACAGTCCAAAGGAATCAATCAAACAACCCATCACCCTCATCCCTGTGAGGTTTGGGAACTAAACAGGCAACAGAATTGATGGCTTGACTAGCTTCTCAACTCAAGAGCGCGCAGAATTCCATTCACTCTCCTCAGTACGTCGGGAATCTGGACCTGGATCTGGCCTCTGCTATTGCTGAAACCGCTAGTTGGGCTTCCCACAGCCATCTTTACGGACTACTCCCCTCTTCAGCTCTCGGCTTTCTCGAAGGGTAGTAAAACTCAGGGAAACACTGCATCCGGCAATTATTTCCCACTTCCCACTAGCTGACCAAAACAGCGTAGTGTAACAGCCTGTAGATAACACTTTTCAGAGTGGTGGATCTGGCCCACCCACTCTAGCAAACTTCTTCCTTGGACACGTGGAGGAGTCCGTTGGAGCTCTTCCACGTTTACGCTGGTATCTCAAACACAATGAGGCAATCAGCAACTTCTCCAGGTCTTCAAAGACCAAACAGCACATGTAATCAGCAACTAGGAACTTCAATGCAGGAAAATAAATCTTATCTGAAGGGTTCCACTCCTTCTTCTTGGCTTTGGGGGAAAATTACTTCAGGGAACTGCTTCTGAGTGAAAATAGGCACTCTGTGGAGTTTTGACTCCAATTCAACACAAAAGAGTCTTACTTAGGGCTTGGGGCTTGCTGGGCGTCTGGGGAAGTCTCAGAAGTCATCTGGACAAGCTTCACCCACCCTGGGCCCTTCCTTTTGGCTAAACATCATCTGGGCACCTTCTCCAAGAACCCATCTGGAATGGAGTCTGTCTTGGGGTGCTAACTGTGGTGAGGGGGTACATTCATCAGCCACTGGCTTACCTTCCATCTTGTAGGCTTGGAAGACGTCTCAGTCCCTCTGGACTTGCCAGCACTGGAAACGGCCCTCGGCCCACGGCCCTCAGATCTGGGAGTTTGAGAATCCGACTCAAAACTCAAAACAGCAACCGAAGAAGCAAACAGCTGCGATCCTGCTTTCCTTTCAGCACCCTTATCTCAGGAAAACAAAACATTCCAAGGATGCAGTTTCTCAGCTTCTGCTGCAGACGCACACACGCAGGCTTTCAGCCAAAATAAACGAAGCTTGCTTCTTGCTGGGCCGAGATTGAGAGCATGCACACACACACAAAAAAAAACGTCTTCAGGGCTCGTATATCGCACCGCTAGGCCAACATGTCACAATCCAGCCGGCCCCCACTCTTCTGGTAAACCCCTGGAAACCAAAACAAACCTACACAGGGCGAGCTGGACGGCTAATTAGAACAGAGATCCAACTCTCAGCTGCTTATCAGCTCTTAAGGGGTTTTTATTTGGTAGCGTGTTCAAAGATTTGTGTGTGTGAAAGGCAGCTCTTACCCTTTTTAGTCCAATGAAGACACGTTGTTCAGAAAAATGATGAAGATTTATTGATCAGGTTCATAAAGCATAAAAGTCAGTAGCATAAGTCAGTCCAATAAAGTCCACAGGCAAATCTAGGTAACCATTTTTAAGGAGCAAAAGTGCTTAGCTCCTAGGCTAAAGAATGCTAGCCCATAGGGATTCAAAAACAAAAGCTCTCTAATCAAAAACAGGTCTTAATCCATGAAGAAACAGAGACGAACTCTTTCTTCTCTCCAAAATGGAGAATCTGCAGTCAGATGGGACTGCTTCAGCCAATCACGTAACAGCAAACAGAACAGAGAAAACTTTCTCACAACAATGGTTGTTTACCTTTATGCAAAGACACAACACGGCTCTCGGCTAGCTTACAAAAGATAAGAAATACTGAAAACATGGTTGAAAAACATGCTGTCACACAGCCTTGAGGCTCAGAGAGAGAGAAATGGATTTTTCTGAGGCCTATTTGGAAATTGGCAATTTTAAGCCTTAGGAAATAGGTCCATTTCCTGACACTTGGGAATATCAATTAAACCATAGAAACTTTTAAAAATGCTTTAATGAACATACTTGTGCCTATCCTTTCCTTTCCATAATCAACAAGCTTTTTTAATTTGTTGCAGCTATCCCTCCTCTGGTGTAGCTATGCCTCCAAAATATTGTGAAATGAACTGATATGACACAGTTCTTATTCCCCAGAACCTCTTCCCTCCTGTATTACAAAGACACACACAAAAATATGTGTTTTTCCTATGTTTCCTTGGGGGAAATTGCCTTAAATCTCTTACTGTGTCATATTTGTCAGCTTGTATTTCGATATTTCAGGCCTCAGAAACTGAAGTTTCCTTATCTCTCAGTTCTCTAGCTTGGAGGGCTTCCCTGTTGGCTGTTTTTCCTTTTGAGGTTTTAGCATAATCCCATTAGGGGAGAAACTTCAAGAATATAAAAAACGAATGTAAAGGCAGCAAAAACAAACCTTCAAAGAAAAGAGCTAGAGAACTGTATGATTAATGTTCTCTGCATGAAATTTTTGACAATAGTAGAGGAAATGAATGGAAAGGGTATTTTGTTGACTATTTTACAGCAATTCTTTAAAAATTCACCATATGTTCAGTATTCAACAGGGTGTTTAGCCCTATTGATCTGTATATGCTTTACTATCGCTTAATTTTTTTCCATACTGAGTTCAGGATAATAAAATTTTGTTATTTGAATCCCAATAGAAGAGCATATTTGTTCTATAATCTTTGATGAGAATGTGATAGTTAAAATAAGGAGAGTGAGAGTGATTTAGAAGTGAACAGAGTTTCGGCAGGACATGGCTCTCGAAATTTTGGTACTTGAGACAAAAATGAGCTGGTGCATCCATTATTATGAGTATAAAAGCCAATGGACCAGAAAATAAACATGGTTTAACTAGTGGCAAAGGAATAACAGGATGCCTAGTGTGGAATAATGGATAAATAGGGTGATGACCTAGGACTCAGGAGATATGAGTTTGAATCTTCACTTGGCCAATGTTGGTAAAACCATTCCTTGAAACCTCTGTTAAGACCCCCATAAATCAGTTAGACTTGACATCACTTTTAAAAAAGAAAAAGCAGCAGGCTAATTTAGCATGTGCAGGAACAGCTGATAATGTCAGTTGTTTTTTAGAAGCATGAAATGCAGCAATAAAAGGTAACAACATGAACAAACAGTGAAGAAATGGCAAGAATAAAGTTGCTGATATTCCTAGATTCCTAGCTCTTCCAGCCATTTGGAGAACTACACTTTATTTATTTATTTATTTGTTCTAACTTGTTATCCCGCCCCAATCAGGTAATCCCAACTCGTGGCGGCTTACAAAACAGGAATAAACATACATAATTTAAAACCATCTTTATCAAGATTCACTTCACTATTAACAATTAAAAATGAGTTAATACAATATTAAAAAAATAAGCTAAAAAGAAATTGGACATTCCCAGGCTGTCCTGGAAAGAAAGCTAATTAAGGCAGTAAGTTTGAATTGCTGCTAGCTCAGCCATGTACCTTAATGAATGCTCTTTGCTCACTCACTACTTCTCAGTGTAATCCTAATTCATAGGAAAGCTGCCATGATAAAACAGGGAAAAAGCAAATAACTGTGTTCCTTAGTTCCTTGGAAGAAGGGTTTGTGCAAACTCTTGTGCAGTCGGCCTAGAGGGAGCAACAGCTGAGGGGCCGGGTGGTGATAAAAGACCTTGGTATTTACATGGCTTGCCTTCATATATGGTATATTCAGAACCAGGAATTTTACTTTTATAAAGGAACTCGTATTACTGGTTCCTTTGCTTGGTTATAAAGTGGCTCTAGTTAATCAATATAGCTGTAAGTGCAATTTGGGAAAGAAATTTGACATGTTGCTCATTACTAACATGTTGCCATTATTGCTGCACCATTAGAACACAAGAACATTTTTATCCCAACGTCCTTCAGAAAATCCTTCAGCCCCTCACCCTAACTATAACAACATTTTCATATACTGTATGATTATTAGCAACATCTGACAATTAAAGAAAGGTTGTCATTTTACGGCATCATATTGACCTGGAAACATCAAGATTCTTCCTGGCAGGCCAATATCACTAGCTTAGGAAAGCACTTGAATTTATTTCACGCAACCTTGTGTGCCAGGTAACCTTGACAGTGCATTCCCTCTTACCAAGACTACACAGGAATAAATCCCATTGAATTAAACAGGACTCTGATCTACTACTGCTAGTGCTCATTAGAAAATGTGACCTGGAGCCTTCAACGAGAACAACCCCTTCTTTCCTTAGAGATTTATGTGTAAACTATCCCAGTATATTTCTTTTGTTGAGAAAGAGCAAAGAAACTGTTTTGCTTTGGAGTACTGTTCAGGAGATGGAAAAGCAGGGGTGAGCTGTGAAAAACAAATTAAGAATGAAACCACCTCGAAGATCCTTGCCTGCCACCCAGGGAAAAGTGCCTGTTGACTATCACCCTGTCTGCTCCTCACTCACCAGGGCTGTAGCCAGGGGGGCGGGGGGGGGGGGAAACCTTCCTGAGCTAACAGCCCCCCCAAAAAAAAAAACCACTCCAAGATCCCAATGTTATATATGTGAGTGTGACAATGTTGCCCCTTCTGAATCCCCCCCCTGAAATTCCACCCCCCCCCAAAAAAAATATCTAGAATCCTGGCTACGGCCCTGTCACTCACAGAACCCTTTATTTGTGAAGAGAAGCAGATGAGATAGAATGACAAAATGAGCCATTCTGTGACTCCTTCTCCTTTTCCCTTTCATTTCAAAGAAACTTCCTTCACCAAGTAATTAGTAACAGGCAGCCATCCATTCTCATTCCATTGGAAAATAGGAAAGAGCAACCAAGGTCATTACAGGTGAACAACAAAAATCAAACAAAAAAAAACTATTTTTCCAGCTTGTTACCACAAAGTGTAAATTGTTATTAAAGTAACTCATTAGAAAAGTGAGTTACTTCCAAGCCCGGGCCAAGCAAAGGAAGTTGTTTTGTCTTCCTGTTGTGATGAATATGGGCCAATACTGTTCTATAACAAACATTCTGGTATAATATCTTCCCATTTTCCTTGACATGATTGTTTAAATTCCAGTCGTTGGTTCTTCAGCACTCTGTCCTGAGGTCATGTTCCTGAATCTGTATTAACTTTTCAGATCAGTTGTCAGACAACTACTCACCTAAGCCGTTCTTGTGATAAGAGAAAGGAAACATCAGTCTGGACTTCCAAACCTTCCTGCAGCAAAGCAAACACTTCTTGCTCTTTATTTCACTATTTGTCGAATCTAGTTATGTATCCGAACTGACATTCTTCATAATGTCAAAACAAAGCCTTCAGGAAGTAGGACAGTCTTTTTCTACTTACCAACATACGCAGCATCTCACATACAGCATTTAAAAGAAGGCAAAGAGAAGATTTTAATTAGTTTGGATTTTTTTTAAAGGCTCAAATAATTTACAAATAGAAACTCCTTACCGCCAGTGAAACATTTGAAGTGGTAGCTGTGTTCGTCTGTGCAAGCATATCAGAAAGTAAACAAAACAACAACAAAAAGACAGAAATGTGGCACCTTAAAGACTTAGATCAAAAGCTCACATTTAAATACAGGAGTTAGTTTTTAAGGTGTCATAACATTTTTTTGGTCTTTTTTGTTGTTTTGTTTTGTTTACTCTCTGAAATCCTTACCACAGCATTCCCTAGACTTAATTCCCCATTTCCCCACCACTGGGGCTCTTCTTGAGAACTGACTCAGAATAGGATTTATAACAGGGCTGGGGAGAAAGACGTGTCTCAGCCACCAGGTTTTGGGATTAGCAGAGCAGTCCAGGCAAGCACATTCCAGCTGTGACAGTAGACAAATCATGCTGGTAACTTTGTAAGAGAGAGAACAAGGGCTGACTTATTAAAACTTCCTGTTCAATCTTTCTTTCTTTCTTTCTGTGGCATTTCTCACCCATTGAAAGCAATGACAGGGAAATAATTTATACAAGCTCAAGAGCAAAGATACTCTATCCATCCACAACATTACTGTAGCTGTAACACTCTCTTGTTCTATATGGCTCTCTCTCTCTGTGCACACATGCACACGCACATCCATGCATGTATACTTATATAATAAAAACAATAATAGTGATATAACAACACTAGATGCTACAGCTTGTACACTCTGAGTTCTTTTCACCAGCACCAGAGAATGTGTTGAAGAATTAAAGAATACAAATTTCTCTTTATTTATTTATTTATTTTTATTTTTATTTATTGCTCACATTTGGTATCCCGCCCCAATCGGGTAGACCCAACTCTGGGCAGCTTACAGCGTAAATTACCGTCATAGGTAATCTATAGTCATAATAATATCTAAAACCTTAAAAATTCATAAAAATTTAAAAACATTAAAACAACAAAGCATATAAAAACTGATACAGATACAAAGGGGGGGTGGTGGCTGCCTTTAAATCAGCCATCCTAGGTGGGAACCTGCGTTCCTGGGTCCCCACACTTGCCCCGCCAGCCAGGTCTTTAAGCCTCTTCGGAAAGGCAGGAGCTCTGCCTGTAGGCGCATCTCTGTCGGGAGGAGGTTCCAAAGGGCCGGGGCGAACACAGAGAAGGCCCTCTTCCTAGTGCTAGTGAGGCGAGCCTCCCTAGCCGATGGAGTAACCAGAGAACCCCTCCGATCCGCCCTGGTGGGACGGGTAGACGTTCTTAGGGTGACGCGGTCTCTTAGGTATCCTGGCCCACTACCATATAGATTTGTATCCCACTTTCCTCCGTTTCAACCGACTCAGAGCGGCTCACAGAGTCCCCTAATATCACTATTAAAGTGCAACTAAAATACAATAGCATACAATATAACAAAACAGTAAACAAATAAGAAACAAATAACAAAAAAGTGCAATGTATTTACCAACTGACATAGACCCATGACATAGCAGAATCAGCTTCAGATATATAGTCTCTAAAATTCTAAAATGAAATGCAAAAGATCATTATGTGGATTCACCTTTTCAGTGCCCCTCCTGTACAAACATATTGAAATTCTGCCACCTAAACCAAAGTATCAAGTCTGGCCAGGTTATCCTGTTATGGTAATAGAGTAGTAGACCATACTGCCAGAGACTCGACACAGAGTGTAAGGCAGTTATTAACTAATCTCACAACCCTGAGGACTTGGTAAAGTCCACAAGAAAGGGTGAGGGTCCCCAAGTGAATTAAATCCCACTTGAATCCATCTTGATGGAGGGCAGCAGCTTCAGCAATGCTGGCCTGGAGCTGAGAAAGTCTTTTCATGCAAAAGGGCTCAGGCCCAGAAAGTGACTTGCAGCGCTGTATGGGTGTCATGCTGTAATGCAGAAGATAGATGAAAGGCTACACCACCACCACCACCACCACCACCACCACCACCACCACCACCACCACCACCACCACCACCACCACCACCACCACCATCACCATCACCATCATCATCATCATCATCATCATCATCATCATCATCATCATCATTATTATTATTATTATTATTATTATTATTATTATTATTATTATTATTATTATTATTATTATTATTATTATTATTATTATTATTATTATTATTATTATTATTAAATTCATACCCCACCCATCTAGGACGTTTTCCCACTCTGGGCGGCTAACAAGATGAACTCACATTTTAAAACCATATTAGAAACACATTAAAAATACAAAAAGACAAAAACGTTATTGACAGCGTGGAGAGACGAAATAGGAAACCTAGCACTGAGCCATTGTTGACACCTTCTCAAAGGCTTCTTTTAAAAGAAACGATTTGTGCTGCTTTCTGAATTCAGACAGGGATGGGGCTTGGGACAATTCAACTGGGAGGGAGTTCCATAAAATTGGTGCTGCCACCAAGAAGGCTCTTCTCCAAATTGTGGCCTTCCTTGCTTCCTTGAAGCTGCGTCATCTGGGAGGATCAAGTGATGTGGGTTGATGTTCTGAGAGGAAGACGTTCCGCCAGGTAGGAAGATCCCAAACCATTTAGAGCTTTGAAGGTTAGAACTAACACCTTGAACCTGATACTCACAGGACAGTCTTCATAGCTGATCACCAATATTCAGAATCGGATAGAGCACAAGAAGAAGAAACCAAGGTATTAAGGGTCTTATCATCTTCAGTGGGAACAGCAACTCTTATCTCTCCATCTCTCTGCTTTTTCTAACTCAAATCTTTGACTCTCAGCCCTTTTCTAGAATTTTCCTACCCATTGGACTAAACCAACTAGTCCATAGGGGTTACAGAGTTTTTGGAACTGGATCACAGATTTGTAGACCTAAAGCTTTTCTGGATTAACCCTATTTTAACCTTACCTTACATCAGGGCACCAACTTTAGTGAAGTAAGGGATGTATACATTTCAGTGGTGCCTGAAAGGAGATGTGTGAGGCACATATTCTGGGTTCAGGAACTTTGGCTTTCCTGTTTACCATAAATACCCCCAAAATTCAAGAGTATATCCCAAGTACTGTATATGCTTTTGTATAGAATGATGAGTGTTATGTGTGGCATATATTAATAGTTCAAATAGCATCAGTATAGCAGGCCAATGTTTCCATAAATGTCTTCTCCTCCTCATTCCACTATGACCAAATCATGCTTGGGGGAGGGAGGGTTTAACTAGCAGTTAAATTTTCCAGCTTGCCAAAATCCAAGTGGTGATTTGTTGGGAAAGCTTCATTTTCTTTTGCACACAACAGATTTGTAACAACTAGATTCGTCACAACTTTAACACCGTTGACCTATTTTGAATTACCCAAATACTATCGTTACAGGGAAGACACCTAACAAAGACTAGAGTTAATTTAATTTGATTTGATTTTTCAATTTGTATGCTGCCCAACTCGGAGAGTGACTCTGGACGGCTAACAAGGAAACACAATATCATAGTTACAATTACAAAATAACAATAATAATAAATTATAATAAATCAGTGTGTGTGACAAGAAATAGCAACACTCACTCAATTTTGTTGCAGAAAATATTACAGTAATACCCCAGATAACGTTATGACTTGGTTCCACAAGTCATGACGTTATCCGATTTTTAGCGTTGTCCGATGCATGTATCTAACAACGCTAAAATAAAAAAAAGTCCTGACTTCAGGGACAAACCGCTTTAAATGTAGGCAGGGAAAGAAAGAGACCCAATCGGGTCTCTTTTTCTCCCTGCCTTTAAAGCCACCCCCACCCGCAGCGGTCTCTGACTCTAGAGACCCAATCACGTTTCTCTCTTTCCCCCTCCCTGTAGTTTAAATACAAGGAGAGAAAGAGACACAAGCAGTCTCTGCGACTGCAGTAGGGTCGGGGAAAAGGTGCGTGCTTTTCCCCGACCCTACTGCAGTAGCAGAGACCACTGGGGGTGGGGGGTGGATTGGGTAGTTCTACACAAACCACCCCACACCCACAGACCATTGCCTCGGATAATGCTAAGAATCATTATCCAGAATCGTTATCCGATGCAAGTTTTTTGGAAAAAAAACTTGCATCGTTATCCGATTCTAGCATTATCCGATGCAATCATTATCCGGGGTATTATTGTATTTCAATATCCATGGCAAAACTTTTAAATTTTAAAATGTCACAATCTCAAATCTGTGTGACTTTAAATGTTTTCTTGCCTAGTACAGCCTCATTTTTTGTTCCAGTCCACCCTCAGCAAGCTCATTCTTACCATACACAGGCAGCTCTAAATGTTTGCACTATCATTCTTATACAGTATATATAACCCAGAGGAAAGGAAGTTGGTGGTGAAGAATTGATTATAAAAGATTGGCAAGGAAGAGGTTAAATCTCACTGTTTCTCTGTTAGGAACAGTACCTTGTTGAAATTGTGTTCCTCTAATAAAAGCAACTTTAGGGGTTAAATACATGTGTTCATATGCCTAATATGTAAACCTGCTTTTAATTTTAGGTAGAAATAAACTAGTTCATTCAGAGATATGTTTGCTAAAGATGTGGGTTATGTCGTAAACATGGGTGAACTGAAATGATTCTCAAACGTGGACTGGGGGGAAGGGCATGTTCTGTTAATAGCTTTTCTAAGAGCATCAAATTGGTCTAAGACTAAGCTCTAAAAGGAGGAAGACGTAAGAGCAAAGGGATTCTAGCAGACACAAAGGTAATTCTGGAAATTAAATAGAAAGCAGGGATTTTTGTAGTCCACCAGCCGTGCAGCTGCTGCTGCCTTCCCTCCAGGTCAGGGCTGACCAGACAGCATCCAGTGTTGGTGGTAGGGACTGTTGAGGCTTAGTGTTTAAAATTCTGAAATTGATGACTGGACAGTTGACAGGTCAGCAGTTTGAGACTCAAGTACTGCATAACAGAATGAGCTCCCATCTCTGTCCCAGTTCCTGACAACCTATCAGTTGGAAAACAAGAAATTGCAAGTAGATAAATAGGTACCACTTCGGTGGGAAGGTAAACAGTATTCTATGCACTCCAGTGTGTCTAAGGAAACATCTGCAGACACAGACAGTGCTGGCTCTTTGGCTGTAAATAGAGATGAGCATTGAACCCTAGAGTTGGATACGACTGGCTTTCAAGCAAGGGTGACCTTTACCTATTAGGGAATTAATCCCTCAGTGTTCTGAAGCATTCAACTAAAAACTACTTCAAAGAAACAATGTGATCTTTGCAGATTTTAGCTTAGGAAAAGCTCGATCCAATAATCATTTTCCATACATTAGTCCATCCCATTTCCCATAAACTGTAAGTAGTTTTATTTATCCAAAATGATCTGGATAATTCCTGAAAATATTAAATATTTAAATAAAAGAGGGTGAGCATAGACATTTCCTTTCTCAGCAGTAAACTATGGTGTGCCATGCACAATTTGCAAAGCATGTTAATGAATTTGAAGAGCATAATTAATAATTTTTATTAATTTGAATATAGGGACATCACTGGCTAATAAACCAGTCAGTTTTAGGTCACTGGAAACAATGCAACAAAAGCCAATGATGGACAGAGGAAGGTTTTTGGATGCAATTGAACATTTCACATAAAAACAATGAGAGTGATGAGGAACAGACCAGGTTGCCAAGACCTAAAAAGACCTCATCAAATTTCCTTTCCAATGTCATTGCCAAAATAAAGCTAGTTGAGTGGAATTCTTCAGTCATTGACCACATATTTCCCTGTCAGTTGAGTAAAACTACCAGGCTCATTATAGATTCGGTTTAACTTAAACAAAGATTTCTTACTCAGTTACATTAGACTGGTCATATACAGATGACATTTGAATATGGCAACCTGGACTACAGTTCCAAGAAGCAACCCAGAAGAAAGTTAAACTAGACTGACCAATGGATACCACCAGAGTCAACAGAAAAAGAGGCTTGGCCTGCCCAGTGGAGACAGTACATAGTGTTGGCATGGTCAATTCTTCAATTAGACAGAAAGAGGCAACCACGTCAGATGGCAGCTGTTTAGAGTAGCTGCAGCATCACTCATTCTTCTTGAGTTCCCTTTCCTGCTGGGGATAGAGCTCTATATGTCATATATTTTTTCTTGTCCTCTAAGAACTACCCTGCTCTTTCAGGTATGGTTGGAGAATACTATCTCTTGCCAATGAAGTGCAATGAAGCATCCAGTCTTGACATTTACTTATCATAGAATTGGGGGTGGTGGTGGTGGCAATTTGGAGGTCAGGTCAGTGATGCCATTAGTCCATATAGTTGTCAGACATTGTCGTCATTCTCTACTTCTTACTGTTTTCAATTAGTAAGCACATCAGGGCTCTTAATCACTATGCATTAGTGCTGGTAGCAGTATTATATATGGATAAACATATGCAGACACAGGCAGAGGTGCAAACATATATGCAGAGATTGCTGCAAGCTATGATACATCCAGACTAGCGGCTGTTGTGCTTTTCCCCCATAATAATTATGCACCACAGTAATGCATCTCATGAATATATTTCCTTTCTCTTCCCCAGAAAGGTAGCAGTTATTACTCTGTAGCCCATTGCAGCAAAACCAACAAAGAGGCTTACAGCACCTTAAGTACTAGCTAGTTTTATTTCTCATAAAGATTCATGGACTACATCTGAAGAAGTAGGTTACAGTCTGCAAAATCTTGTGCCAGATTAAACATGTTAATCCTAAAAGTGCCTCAAGATGGGAAATGCTGACCACCATGGTGCAAACAAATAAACAAACCACTTGTCTTCTTAGAGTAGCTCCTAAGACAAAATCAGAAGATTTCTGCTCTGGACATAACTCTAGGATGCATACAAATGTACCTGACAAACAAGATTAACTGAAGTGTTCTTCTAGGGAAAGGAGTTGTCCAACCCCAATTGCAATTATGAATGAAAGTAATGGGCGTATGTCAACAGCCACCTACTGCTCAAATAACGAGTATCCATTTATTTTTATATAATGTGGAATGCTAAGATGTTAAAATCCCAATGTTCATGAATATCCCAGGCTGGGTAATAATATTAAAATAATTCAAAACTATGAAAAGAATAAAATAGAAATAAAACCCAAAAACTATCAGCAGAGAGACACAAACATAGATCCAAATGTATTCATTGGTCTGGTCTTAGTCTGGTACTGAAATGCCAGTAAAACTGGCTCTGGACAGAGAGTATTCTGGAGTTGGAGAAGGCTCTACCTTATGTCATCTTCTAACTCCTACTTGACTTTTTATACCGAAAAGGCTCCTTATACCATGTTAGGTCTCTGATCTAATTAGATCAATATCATCTACAGTGTAGATTCTACACTGATGGGCAGCTGCTCCTCAAGATTTTAGGAAATGAACCTTGGACCTTTTCTATGTAAAGCTTGTACTTTACCACTAAATTTGGGCAAGGTCAGATATTATGCAGCTCTCCCAGTAGAAATGATCTTAATCTCTGTATTGAATACTAAGAAAAATGGAGTTTTATCACTGTTAAACTGTGGCTTTGGATGCATCTTGTTATTTGAATAATTATGTCTTCAAGACACATTGTTGCACCGGCCCCATATCTGCTCCAACTTGAGATACCAAATCATCGGAGGGAATTTACCCTAGCCCGCTGCCAGGCTCTCCCTTCTGCAGTTCTAGAGGGAAAGTTCCAAAGGACAACAATGTCAGAGAGACTATGCCCCTGTGACTCTGGAGAAATTGAAACCACAGAACATGTCCTATGTAGCTGCCTTTTCTATAGAGACATCTGAAACAAGTTCTTA
This sequence comes from Furcifer pardalis, assembly GCA_030440675.1. Classification (NCBI taxonomy): domain Eukaryota; kingdom Metazoa; phylum Chordata; class Lepidosauria; order Squamata; family Chamaeleonidae; genus Furcifer; species Furcifer pardalis. Next base: position 52,005,395 of record CP126895.1, on the reverse strand, counting down.
TCTCCACATACACTGACTGGCTGCTATTTGATGAAAGACCCACCTTCACGCACAACACTGCCAGATTCTGTGCTGCAGCATGTAAGATCAGAAGAACAATCTTGGCAGGACCTTCAACCAAATAATATATTTGTGCCACAACATAGGCTAGCAATAACTGTAATACTAGTGACCTATGTACTAATTTTACTCCTCCTTAACACTAAGCTGAAATGCTCCTTTTTAAGCCCCCTCATTTTATCTTTTGTCTCTTGATATATTTTAGTTCCCCCATTTTAACTTCTGTTCCCTCTGCTGTTCTATGCTAGAGCAGAAATGCTCCTTTTTAAGCACCCTCATTTTAGCTCTTGTCTCTTGATATATTTTATTACCCCCATTTTGACTTCTGTTACCTTTGCTGCTCTATGCTGATCTTGGACCATAATAAAGATTTGATTTGATTTGAATAATTGTAATAGCAAGGGATTCATGAAATTTAAATAGGTGATAGAGTACTAAGAATACATACCTTGATAAATATTTGCCTGTGCTGTGGTGTGGTCGTTTCGCTCATGTCTCGTCACTGATGCGGGAGCTGCACTGGCTGCCTATATGTCCCCAGGTGCAATTCAAGATGCTGGTAATCACCTTTAAAGCCCTTCATGGTAGCGGACCAGGATATCTCAGGAACCGCATTGTCCCTAGGATATTGACCCATCCCATGACAGCAAACCGAAAAGGCACCCTCCATATACCATCTGTTGGGGAGGTGTGCCTCTCCAGCATGAGGAAAAGGGCCTTCTCGGTCATAGCCCCCACATTATGGAACCTCCTCCTGGTAGAATTACACCTCCAGGTCCAGTTGCTACCATTTAGGAGAGAATTGAAAATGTGGTTAACGGAACGGGTCTGGGGGCTGGGATTGGCACAAGCTCTCCTTTCTGACTCATCTGAGGTTCCTCCACTCTTGTAATTGTTTTTATTGAAGGGCTTTTCACTGGTTTTATATTGTTTTTAAGTTTTGCTGAGCAGCCAGTGAAGTGTTCACTGGACTGTGTACACCGCCCAGAGTCTATTGATTGGGGCGATATATAAATCTAAATAAATAATAAATAAATAAATACTCCAAGTTTAGCTTGAGAAAATGTCAAAGGGACAATCAATGTCTGCCTTATAGTTTCTCAGCAGCAGATATTCCTTGGCAACATGCATAATGTGTTCTATATCTCACCACTTGAATATAATGTCAAATTTAGATTTTTGTGTCATTTGATGCATTATGTACTACTCTAACCTGCCAAGATGTCTCTCCAGCTTAGTCCCAGTATCACTGAATATAAATTGAAACAGCAATTATGGTAAAGCGCTTTCCACTGTTGGCAAACCACTGACCTCAATTTTTGTTGACAAAGACAGAGGACCAAGACAAAGCCCAGCTGTTTATTTCAAAAGGTTCCAAGCATGTTTCATGGAGTGTTATCTAAAAGGTAGGATTTCTTCCACAAACAAAGGCATAGAAGCTCAACATCATAGACACATCAGCAATATAGGATGCCATGTCAAAGGAATTAAAGTTGTGGGATAGAAAATAATTGAAAAATTAAGCCAGGTGAAAAGCCCCAGGTTCATGAAGCCAGACTGCCAGCAAAGAAAACTGTAGTGTTAGGTTCCACATGAGACAGAAATGACAACGGTACAATTTACAGCATCTCCCCTCTCTGGATACAAATGCCTTGCTTAATTCGCCACCAGATTGGTCAGCTGCCTTAGGTGGAGCCATGCAGTCTTCTTTGTAGGTTTGGGAGCAGAAAAATATGAAACAAGGTTTTAGAATATATTTGGACAGAGAGAGAGAGATTAAAAAGCCAATTATACCCAACTACAGTACAGTGGTACCTCATATGTCGATTTTAATCTGTTCTACAGAGCTCGCTGTTGTACGAAACAATTGCTATACAGTAATACCTTGAATAACGTTTACCTCGGATAACGCTAAAATGGCATACTGTTAAGTAATTGGGGAGGAGAATTGGATCGAATAACGTTAAGGTCCTATGGGATGTATCGGATAACAACTGCTAAAGCCTGTGCGGTTACAATGTATCTCTATGGAGCTTTAACATTATCCGATCCATCCCATAGGATTTTAACATGCATCGGATAACACTAAAAATCGGATAACGCCAAGACTTGTGGAACCAAGTCTTAGCGTTATCCGAGGTATTACTGTACAATGCATGCATCGTATAGCGATTTTCCCTATGGGATGCATCGTACAACAATTTTTTCCGCTAAGTGGCTTTTCCCATTGAAAAATTGTTGTACGATTTTTTTTCCAATAGGGAAAATTGTTATGTGGGACACCATTTTCCCCAAAAACCTAATTGTTATATGATTTCAATTGCCTGTGGCAATTGTTGTATGAGGTTCCACTGTACTTGCACACAGTGTGAGCACAAAAAGTCCCCATGTTTCATTTGAGCAGCAATTCATGTAAATTGTTGCCTCTTTAGATACATTCTGTGAAAAGAATTAAGCTGCCCTTGTGAAGAGTTCACATCAGAACACAGCTTCAGGCCATTGTCCCACAGGATCAGATCAGTGTCTGTAGACAGCAAAACTCTGGATATAGGCATAGAAGTGGATCCTTATAACATCATGGAGGTGAAGCAAGCAACCACTGGGAGAGAAGCAAACATGGCACCCTTGCAAACACCTTTATGCTCAGCCTCTGAGCCCTGACTCCAGCTAGGAACAGATGGAAGTAGTTTTAAAGGTGTCTCACTCTTGAAAATAAGCAAAATAATGACCTTCAACACCCTCTGAACAGATATGAGCCTTAAGTCTGCGGGCTCAGATCTAGGAAGAGCTTTATGGCAAGAACAAACATTATTAAGGGTACGTAGGAACAAAACCAAAATAGAAGATGGAGGAAGGAGCTTACTGGAAAAGGAAGGAGATTAAAGGAAGGTATGACTGATGAACTCAACCTCTCCTACATCACTTGGAGGAGCCTGAAAAGGCTGAGGGTTGAAGTCCCTAAATGCAAGACCAACATGCTCAAATGGGGACTGCTGGTGGACAACAACATGCTGTGTGAATGTGGAGAGATACAGAATCCAGTTCATTGACTGGTGTGCCTATTATTGCTAGAAACATTCACTGATGAGGACTTAAGTTTGGCCAATGACAAAGCCAAGAAAGGGGCTTTGTTTTGCCAGTCCGTTTGATTGGGACATGAAAGAAGAAGAATGAGGAACATCTGCGGTGGGGGCGGAGAGAGTGCCTCAGTGTTTTCGCCCCAGGACCCTTTCCATCTGTCCCCGGAGCTCTGCTCCGGTTGGGGATTTATGAGACGCTATGAAGCAGGACTTTTCGCACCGCCACCGCCATGAGGAACATCTGCGGTGGAGGCGGAGAGAGTGCCTCAGCATTTTCGCCCCAGGACCCTTTCCACCTGTCCCCGGAGTTCCGCCCTGGTTGGGGATTTAAGAGACGCTTTGAGACAGGACTTTTCGCACCACTGCCGCCGGCTGGGGTTTTAAGAGACATCTGCGGCTTGGGCGGAGAGGCTTGTCATTTGTTGTAACACTTTTGTTGTCACGTACCAGCCGGCCCCCTCACTTCTGGTAAACCTCCTGTAAACCAAAACAAACCTACACAGGGCGAGCTGGACGGCAATCAAACAGAGTTACAGCTTATCAGCTACAAGGAGGTTTAATTGGGTAGCGTGTTCAAAGTTGTGTGTGAAATGCAATGCTGCTCTTACCCTTTTAGTCCAATGAAGACAAGTTCAGAAAAATGATGAATATTTATTGATCAGGTTCATAAAGAATAAAAGTCAGTAGCATAAGTCAGTCCAATACACAGTCCAAGATCTTTTAGGTAATCTAGGTAACCATTTTTAAGGAGCAAGAATGCATAGCTCCTAGGCTAAAGAATGTTAGCCCATAGAGATTCAGAAACAAAAGCTCTCTAATCAAAAACAGGTCTTAACTCCTGAAGAACCAGAGACGAACTCTTCTTCTCTCCAAAATGGAGAATTTGCAGTCAGGTGGTTTAGCTTTAGCCAATCAGGTAACAGAGAAAACTTTCTCAAAACAATACTTTGTTTACACACGTGCACACAGAATGAACAGAGAATGTTCTCTGTTTAGTCAAAACATCCAGGAGCTTAGAAATATAACATGGGTACACTGACACTGAAAAACATGCTGTCTGTGACACAGCCTTGAGGCTCAGAGAGAAAAATGGATTTCTATGAGGCCAATTTCAAACTGCAACTTAACCAAGCTTTGAGAGCATTAGGAAAAAGATGTCTGTTTTCTGACAGCAATTATTGGTACTTTGTTTTGTTAGTTTCTTTTTGCAGACTTGACAGAGATATGGATACTTTTGATTATTGATATTATTATTGATGTTGATGTTTACTGAATCTTTTTACTGTAATGTGATACTTTTTGCTGTGATGTGATATTGTGATATTTTGATGATTTGTGGTCTGATACTGATTATTTGATATTTATATGTTGTTTTATGAACTTGTATATGTTGTGAACCGCCCTGAGTCTGTCCCACCAAGCAGGGCGGTATAGAAATTGAAATAATAATAATAATAATAATAATAATAATAATAATAATAATAATAATAATAATAATAATAATAAGAAGAAGAAGAAGAAGAAGAAGAAGAAGAAGAAGAAGAAGAAGAAGAAGAAGAAGAAGAAGAAGAAGAAGAAGAAGAAGAAGAAGAAGAAGAAGAAGAAGAAGAAGAAGAAGAAGAAGAAGAACTCTTGAAAATCAACCTTGCTTTTCTAGCATCACTTACTCAGAGATTTACCTCCCTGAATAGAAAAGCATAGAAGCATAGCCATTCCCTGAGGTTTCAGCCCCTAGCACCCTGAGAGCTAGCAACCTCTTTCACATTTTTAAACCATACTCTCCCAATGTCTGAAATGTTAATTTTATATGGTTATGAGAATTATTGTATGCTGAGTTCCTTTTATTAAGCTATACCACATCACACCAATCTTTAGAAAATAAAACATATTTGAGGGCAGACCCGGGCTGTAGTTTGGTATTCCTCTTCTAAACTGTCTTGAATAAGAGCACGTAGTAAGGAAGACACCTTGGATATACTTCCTACCTTCAGTTTGAAGGTGTATTCTGCTTCAGCTGTCAAGTTATAATTTCCACTTTCATTGCCCTAGGCCAGTCTCTATATAACCAATAGCAATTACCTTGAAACATGTCTAAAAACAAATGTGTCTTAATCCCAAAATAATTTTTATATCAGTAAATAACCCTAGCTGTGTAGTTTAATTTTACAAATCATTTAATAAGCGTGATATAACGTTCATTTCAAAATGATGCACTCTGTGAGAAATTTACCATAAAATGTTGGTCCTTTTTGTCACTGTTGTTCAGCCTAAACTGTCAAGTAATAAAGCTATTCCCCTTGTTACACAAAAAAGCCTACTGAGGTACATGTAACACAATAAAATTAGCCATCTGTAAGAGAGAGAGAGCAAAAAGCAAATTATGACCTTCCTTTATTATGACTTGGCAGCATAGTAGAAAATGCAGGGTTTGAGAATTCTTATTATTTTCTCTTTCTGATTTTCTTCTGGATAAACTCTTGATCTCCTTTGTAATAATAGAGAGAAATGCCCTTCTCAAATCTGAGCTAGAAAGGGACTCTAAGAAGCCTTTCTTCACTCTCTCTTACCACCTAGAAACAAAAGGGGTTTAATATGCAGTTTGGGCAGAGACAGCTTCTCTTGTGTCCTCTGTTAGCTCTTCACATAACAACTTCTGTGCCAAAGATGAGCATACCTATAAACTGACAGGTGCAGTGTAAAAAAGGCTCCTCTTTGAATTCCTGCCTCCTCAGCAGTTTGAGAGACAGGATGTGTAGGTTCATTGTACAATTTATTTTTTGCCTCAACAGGTTTTCTAGCAAGCATCATCCTTGGGTTGCCTCTTCCTTTGGAAGGAGCAGATAAAGAAAATGCTATGATTGCAATCATGAGTGTCTGCATGGGAAGCAAGGGAGACTTTTTTCCTCCTCTTGTATCTTGATGATGATGATGATGATGATGATGATGATGATGATGATGATGATGATGATGATGATGATGATGTTTATGGACACAGGTAGAAGCACTGTATTATGATGCCATCTCCTATGTATGCAAATACAGTAAAACATCGGATAACGCTAAAACTTGGTTCCACAAGTCTTGGTGTTATCCGATTTTTAGTGTTATCCGATCCATGTTAAAATCCTATGGGATGGATCGGATAACGTTAAAGCTCCGTAGAGATACATTGTAACCGCACAGGCTTTAGCTGTTGTTATCTGATCCATCCCATAGGACCTTAACGTTATTCGATCCAATTCTCCTCCCCATATTACTTAACGTTATGCGATTTTAGCGTTATCCGATCCAATCGTTATCTGGTGTTTTACTGTACGTATACTGTTTTCCTTCCTTCTCCGCCCTTCAATACAACAATTCCTGAAAATATTGTTGAATTCCATGTTCTTGACTACACTGATGTTCTGGTGCAACAGTGGGTGACATGTAACCCACAGCCCACATGCATTTCTCATTGTCTCTACTTCATGGCTTTTCTAGGCAATCCCAACTGCAGATGTCAGAATCATGGCAACTTCCTTTCCTCCATTCCTGTTAATTCCTGAAAATTCAGGAAGGAACGCAAATGTTCTACCATGAAGTTTTGCTGGACTGTACATGCAAGAAGATGTTCTACCACACATTTGTCACATTGGATGGTCACATCATGCAACAGGGCCTTCCTCATCAGCAACCATTGAGAAAATTAGGTTCCCATTGTGAGATGTTCCTACTGCTACTTAAAGACTTGATATTTTTCCAGTTTCTAAATATTATTGGTTGCTCATAATTTTCAATATTTCACCATGTTAGAAGAGGCTTTTACTGTTATTTTTTAAAAGTCATATTAAAATTATCTTAAATAAAATAGATATGTAACTATAATACTTCTGCAGTGGCAGCTGAATTGTGTGATCAAAAATAGTTGAGTGTAACACAAAGTGATTCTCTCTATACCATAGTTTCCTGTACCACTGGAAGTTGTCAACTCCTGTTATGTTGTGTGCATTCACCTGAAAAGAAAGAGGGTTTGCTAGACTAGTGTATTCATAGTACTCTGTTCAGTTCCATTTTATATCCAGTATTTCATCTTGGATAGCATTTGCAGCTGGCTTGTACAAACAATGACTATACAATTCAACCTTGATTCATGCACATTCAGAATTTCTTCACAACTGGGTGAGAGAAATCCAGGTTGTATTGGATGGTTGGGTGGTTGGATGATCAGCAGGTTGGTTGGTTCATCCATTCGTTTGGCTTCTATACCATCCCATTAGTGCAAACACTTTCTGGACAATTCACAGTATACAATAAAATTACATAATTGAAAAAAACCATGGCAATAAAACACAATCAAACAATAAATCACTGTCACTAGCTAAAATTACGAACCTACCTTTAAATAAAATTACACAAATTAAACCCATTTGAACAGGTGAAGACAATAGCTCAATACTAGTAGAAGGCAGCTTTATATAATACTATCTTAATTAGCTCCTAAAAATTTAGACGTGCCTAGCAAAATTATGTAGGATGTTTATTCAATTTAAAGGAAAGGTTCCATGACTTTAGTTGTTTGTGTTATCTTCTTTAGCCTCCTTGTGTGTAACAATAGTTAACATCAAGGACAGTGAGGAACAGGTAGGATGGTTAGCTATTTTGTGGGAGAGATGTTCTACTAAGTCTCAAGGTCCTAACCATTAAAGACTTTATAGGTTATGACTGGCACCTTAAATTGGGCATGTAAACCAACAGGGAGCAAGTGACGGCATGCCAAGACTGGGGATATGTGTTCATATCTGTTGGTACCTGAAATCAGTCTGGCAGCCTCATTTTGGACCTGCTAAATTTTCCATACTGGTCTCAAATGTATGAATCACTGTTCTTGGGCACTTTTTATCCAGTTAGGGGCGCAGCTGAGCAATCAACCAATTTTGATAAAAGGCACTCTTGGCCACAGTAGACATTTGTGCATCCACAAAGAATGCTATGTCCAAGCATAGCCCCAAGCTGAGAAACCAATACTGTACTGTACTTCCGAAGGAGTGTTACTTCTATAAAGTTCAGGTAAATATCCTTCTAACCAGTCTGACGATCCATGAGAGAGAGACTGCTTGACACTTCATTGACCTGTTTTTAACATTCTCTTCAAATATACATAATGACTCTGTTACTGAGTTTTAATCTTTAAGGGGTCATTGAGATGACTCAGCTGTGGTAGCCAGCTCTCATTAGGTGTGTTATAACTCTGGAGGATTTCTTATTAAAATGGGAGAGAGGAAGGAGCATTTGCAGTGTTAAACAAGGACTTATGCAGCTGAAACTCTGGCTATTCAACCTTCCAAAGTGAATTCATGTAGAAACATTTATTCAAGTGCTGAAAAATCTGGGAGGTTGCCATCATATAAACTGACAAAGATTTGCTCAGGAAGATAGATAAAGGAATGTTATTTTATTTGTAATATACACATCAGCAAATCATTAAGTACATAACAAATAGTTTACGCTCAATGACTGTGCAGAACCAGGCAGTATTATTAATTAATAGCTTTGCTTGAAGCATTTATAAGCCATCTTTCAACCCATTGGGTACTCGGAACAATGGAGGATTTAAATGACAGCACAGTTTAAACAGGCATAACAACAACTCTTTTTCCAACAGACTAGAATAATATTAAAACCCATTAATGGCGCAGGAAATACAGCATTTTTACTGCCTTGGGAGAGAAAAACAGGGTTGGGGAATCTACTGAGTGCCAAATTTCATCTCAAAATCGTGTGACATTAGTGGCCAGTGCCACAGCCAGAATGGGTAGCAGCTCCTAAGCAGCTTATCTGGAGTTCTGGAGATGCCAGGAGAATGGTGTGGAGAATCCTTCCCCCCTCTTTGCTAATTTCCCATTGCCCAGAGATGAAAGGTTTCTCTAACTGGTTTTACATTGCCTGGAAATAAATTTCAAAATAGAAGAGCAGAGGATCAGATGGCAATTTCTGCCTGCTTGGCATATGAATAGAACAGAGAGATTGCTCTGGTCAATCTGCAGCTCACTGGGGGATTTTTATTCCCCCCCCCCCCCCATGATGTTAATATTCACTCCTTGAGTATTAGTTGTTGATGAGTTGTTAGGAGGACTCTTTTAACATTCCACAAGTCATTAAAGACTTACTTTTGTCAGCAAGCCTTTAAAACCATTTTCCCCAACATGGGGCACATGCCCTACAGCGGGGCAATTTGGTTTTTAAGGGGAGCAATTCAAGAATGAATTCAGGGTCATAGCCAGTGGGCCAGGGGGCGAAAACTCTCCTGAGATAACAGGCCCCCCATCCCAGGATGCCAATTTTATATATGTGAGTGTGACATTGTTGTTCCTCCTGGAAAAAAATCCCCACCCCACCCCATCTACAATTTTGGCTAAAGCCCTGAATGAATTATTAACAGTGAATGGCCTTTTAGGCTTCATGTGAATAGGCATTCACTTTTTGAATAATAAGAATTGCCATATTTGTTGGCTTATAAGACTCACTTTCCCCCCATTAAAATACACTGGGGAAATTGAGTGTTTCTTGTACTGTATATAGTGGCCTATTTTAGTAATAATTGGGTGCATCTTACATGCCAGAAAATATGCTATATGTCACCTGTGGGCAGGATTTTACAGATGCTTAGGTGGGGCAAAAGAAGCTCCTGATTAGGTTGAAAGAAGAAAGTGAAAAAGCTGGCTTGAGACTCAATATCAAGAAAACAAAGATAATGGCAACAGGCCGTATCAGTCCCTGGAAAATAGATGGGGAAGAAGTAGAAGCAGTGACAGATTTTACTTTCCTAGGATCAAAGATCACTGCAGATGGGGATTGCAGCCATGAAATAAAAAAGCGACTGATTCTTGGGAGGCAAGCGATGGGAAACCTGGGGGAGCATAGTGAAAAGTAGAGAAAAGTCAAAGCAATGGTATTCCCTGTGGCAATGTATGGTTGTGAGAGCTGGACCATTAGGAAAGCTGAGCACAGAAGAATAGATGCCTTTGAGATGTGGTGTTGGAGGAGAGTTTTGAGGGTACCCTGGACAGTGAGGAGAACAAATAGGTCAATCTTAGAAGAAATCACCCCTGACTGCTCCTTAGAAGGTCAAATAATAAAGATGAAGCTAAAGTACTTTGGACATCAAATGAGAAGAGAGGATTCACTTGAGAAAGCCTTGATGCTGGGAAAGGTTAAGGGCAAAAGAAGAAGGAGGCGGCCAAAAATTAGATGGCTAGATGGTATTGTGGATGCAGTGGGAACAGAGCTGAACGAGTTGAGAGGGATGGTGGAGGACAGGAGTGCCTGGCGGACAGTGGTCCATGGGGTCAATCATTACTAGTTTAGAGATAGGTACAATATTTTTAAAGCATTTAAGTCTCCAGATAGGTTTATTATAAAATTTTGTTCTGTCAAGAATGCTCAGCCATATGGAACTTGGGTGATTACCAACCATAAACATAATGATTTAGTGTATTAGTTCACACATTTTTAAGATCCATGTCTTCCTTATCTACCTTTGGAAGAAAAATAACTGATAGCATCCAAGAGGGATGAGCTAAACCCTTTTAAACATGCTCACTTTTAGTGCATTACAAGCCTTAAAAGGAGATTTTCCAAAAAAAACCCTAATATTTCTGCTGTGGGTTAACTTCTGGCTGGCTTTGTTTCTGACATTTTAAAGAAACACATGTATTTGTTAGAAGGGAGATTCCTGAAGAATAACATTGGCGCCTTCATTGGGGGGGGGGGGGGATGAGATTACTGATCAGTGGTGGGATGTCAAATTTTTTACTACCCCACCGTGATGTCATCAGTGGGCGGAGCTAACATCATGACATTGTGGGTGGAGCCAAAGAAAAAATAAATAATAAAAATAATAAAAAATAAGCACACTCACATACACACCCCTCAACCCACCCACCCACCCACAACACAAGGACAGCAAGGAGGACAGTAAGGAGGTCATGCATATGCACCAAGCACTGCAGGCATGCATGTACACCAAGTGCTTGGTGCACATGCGCAGTGAAAAGGTAAGCCCCGAAGGTGGTTCCCCCCAAAAGCTGCTACCTGTTCTCTGGGACACTGGGAAAAGTTACTATCGGTTCTGGCGAACTGGTGAGAACCTGTTACATTCCATCGCTGTTACTGATACAATGTATCAACTGATTTTCCTTAACAAAATTATGCCAATCTTCTTGATTTAATCTTCTAATCTCTAAATGGGAACACCCTTGGAGTCCAGAATAGCTAAGAATTAGCATTTTCAAGTAGCCAAAATATACAGTGTGTTTAGCCAGAGGTCCCTTAGCAGTACCAGTCAAAAGAAATTGTACAACTATTCCATTTCCCCCTCCTTTAGTAGATTGTAGGGGAGAAAGTAGAGTGTAAGAAAAAAGAAAGAAGTAATGGTGGAACATAAGAAAGTTTCAAATTAAAGATAATGATGCCTGACACTTCCCACCTGTAAAATCAGAGGCTGGATGATGACACTATAAGCACCTCTTTCTGGAGTATATTGAAATAAAATCATGCCAGAGTATCTTCCTTTAAGAAAAGGCACCAAGTTAAGTTTAGCTAAAACAACAGTCGTTTTTAAATTCCACAGAAATGAAATCCCTGGACTTTAATTTTTATTCGTGTTATCATTTTTTACTTCTAATTTCCCCATGAAGCCACATGGACCAATACTGCTGTCTTTATTGGAGTAAGTGATTTGGGGTAAACAAATAAGAAATTGCTGAGGTGTCTGCCAAGCTATTAAGCAAGTTTTAAAAAGACTCCCAAATGTGCTTGGGAACAAAAGTATCAATAATTAGATTTGACAACTAAGCAGCTTCCTGAAAGCAGCAGACAAAAGTTTGTGAACTCCCTTTCACTGTTAGCCAATTCCCAGTCTTTTCATAATTATTTACAAAATGCCTGTTTTTTGGCTCATAGAATTTGCTCCAGTGAGCAAGTGAAATAAAAACCTAATTCCATACAGAACTATTTAACAAGGAAGTCTCATAACATATAGGAAAACCTGTTTCTAAGTAAGAAGGCTGAGATCAAAGCTATTTCTTTCAAATAAACTTAGAGAATCAAATTGCAAAAGGGTGTAAGAGTCTGCCCTCCTTTGCACACATTTTGTTGTTGTTGTTCAGTCGCACAGTCGATTCCGACCCTCTGCGACCCCATGGACCACTGTCCGCCAGGCACTCCTGTCCTCCACCATCCCTCTCAACTCGTTCAGCTCTGTTCCCACTGCATCCACAATACCATCTAGCCATCTAATTTTTGGCCGCCTCCTTCTTCTTTTGCCCTTAACCTTTCCCAGCATCAAGGCTTTCTCAAGTGAATCCTCTCTTCTCATTTGATGTCCAAAGTACTTTAGCTTCATCTTTATTATTTGACCTTCTAAGGAGCAGTCAGGGGTGATTTCTTCTAAGATTGACCTATTTGTTCTCCTCACTGTCCATGGGACTCTCAAAACTCTCCTCCAACACCACATCTCAAAGGCGTCTATTCTTCTGCGCTCAGCTTTCCTAATGGTCCAGCTCGCACAACCGTACATTACCACAGGGAAAATCTTACCTGTGAAGCAGACATTTGTGTAAACAGAAGATAAAAACTGAGGACAAGAACTGTCCTGCTTTTATTGACCTCACGGCTATTCTGAAAGACCTAGAATGCAATCAAATCATGCTTTATCTCTCGTTAAAGGTGCCTTGGGAGTGGCCTGGTTTCCTCTAATTTCCAGTGACCACAAGACATACAACCAATTGTGAACCAGCTCAACTCTTATTTATGTCTGCTCTCACCTTTTTAGGTCCACTTACCAATAAATCAAGAAAAAAAAACCCTAGTTTTTCTCATAATTCCATGGAGGCAGAAAGAGGAAAGGGTGTCAAGCCCCAAAGGCTGAGAGGTGGGAATAGGGTCACTCTGAGATGCAGTGTCCCAAAACCATCCATTGCTTGCGTGAAGGTGCAAAGACTATTCCCAATCTCAGACCACACTCGTAAGCAACTTTTTTAGGTCTACTATGTCCCACATTGGGAGTGGAATGAATGCACATTCAGAGTGGAGTGAATTTACCCTTACTCACACAATGAACTCCCATTTTTCCTCCAGTACCTGCTCCTCTTCACTGATTCCCTACAGATTTATCAGAGTGTGGTCTCCTTTGCTGTTACCAGCAAGAAGAGAGAAATCTGTGTCAGAATTGCTTGGGAACAGATGGACAATTCACCAGGGAAGCAGATGGAAGGCTTTCCATCCACTTTGAATGAAGAAGAAAGGATTGCTGGGATGTAGTCACAAAAATATGAGTATGTACACATATAAGTCATAGAAAAGGAGACTTTGATTCAGCATTAGGAAGAACTGCCTAATGGTGAGTCCTGTTCAACAATGGAATGGATTGCTTCAGAGAATGTTTAAAAAGAGATTGGATGATCACCTATCAGGGATGCTATAGGTGGGGATATCCTGCTAAGGCAGGGACTAGACTCAGCAACCCTTGTAGGTCTTTCTAACTCTAGCCTTCTATTATTCTAAATGCACACAACTTCTGATCTTTTGAGCCAGCAGCACATATGACTTCTGGCACAAAATATGTAATACAATAATACCTCGGATAACAATTGCATCGGATAACACTAGAATCGGATAACGATGCAATTTTTTTGGGAAAAACTTGCATCGGATAATGATTCTGGATAACAATACTTTAGCGTTATCTGAGGCAATCATCTGGGGTGTGTGTGGATTGGGTAGAACATCTACCCAATCCACCGCCCCCCAGTGATCCATCGCTGCGGGGGGTGGATTGGGTCCAATTCACACACCCCCAGTGATCCATCGCTATGGTTGGGGGGTGGGTGGATTGGGTAGCTCAATCCAACCCCCAACCGTAGCGATGGCTAAGAGTGCAGGAGGGTCGGGGGGGAAGGCACTCGCTCTCCCATGAAAAGGCGTGTGAGCGAGCGCCTTTTCCCCCCAACCCTCCTGCCCTCTTAGTGATGGCGAAGAGTGCAGGAGGATTGGGGGAAAGACGCTCGCTTGCACGCCTTTTCACGGACAGGCGAGTGCCTTTCCCCCGACCCTTCTGCACTCTTAGCCATCGCTATTGTTGGGGGTTGGATTGGGCTACTCAATCCAACTCCCAACCGCAGAGATTACTTCAGGGACAAACCACGCGATTTGTCCCTGAAGTCAGGGCTTTTTTTTAAAGCATTGTTCAATGTATGCATCGGGCAATGCTAAAAATCGGATAACGTCATGACTTGTGGAACCAAGTCATAACGTTGTCTGAGGTTTGACTGTAATATGATTAGGTAAAGGTAAAGGTTGCCCTTGCTTGAAAGTCATATCCAACTCTAGGGTCCAGTGCTTATCTCTGTTTATAGCTAGCACTGTCTGCATTTGCAGACATTTCCATGGACATGTGGCAGGCATGACTAGACACTGGAGTGCACAGAATGCTGTTTATCTTCCCACCCAAGTAGTACCTATTTATCTACTTGCAATTTCTTGCTTTTGAGCTGCTAGGTTGTCAGGAACTGGAACAGAGACAAGTAAATTCCACTACATGGTGAAGACCATCTTGTTCCCCACAAGGTCAGGAACACCCTGGCTTTATTATCTAGGTATGAATGGGACAGGTGTGGGAGACCCCAAGTGAATTTAGTTCTAGCACATAGCATCCTCACATCTGCATAAACTATCAATTTAACAGAGTACAATGATATAAACCAAATACTTAGACAAATGATTTAATTCAGAAAAGAATAGTCTCTTTGTTGTGTTAGTAATATTTAGTTGTAGCCTAAGCTTAGATTTGTGAAGAAGAGGAGACTATAAACTTCTATCCAGCCACATCAGATGAAATCAACATAATTTAGTTAACAAGTCACACTTGTGTGTGGATGAATTGCAGCTTACTGCAAAGCTGGCAGTTCAATTATAAAATATGCCAAGACCTTACAGAAGTGATTACAGCCACAGCATTGAATAAAGTTACCACAGGCATGACTGACTAACTGGCAATTCTAAATCTATTTTAAGTGCTAAACAGCATTGCTCTGGGAATGTGTGGCAAATGTATTTTTTTATGCATAGGAATATATATTCCACCATCCTACTGCCAGTTTTCTACTCAAAGAGGCCCATAACAATTTAGAATCACAATATGGTATAAAATGATGCTCTTCGTTTGGAAAATCTGTCACATAACATAATTTCTTAAGCCGATTAGCAAAATGTGGCCTTCCAGATGTTGATAAATCTCATCTCCTACACTCCCTTACCATGGGCAACGCAGACTAGGGCTGATGGGATCAGCAGTTCAGCAACATCTGGAGGGCACATTGTGCTCACCTCTTCTCTAGGGCACCAAAAGCTGATGGAGAGCTGAAGCTGACATGGTACCATGATCAAGAAGTCAGGACTGCTTTGCATGTCTCCTTTCCTCACTTGCTGATGTTGGACAGGTGAGTGTCAAAGATGTTGCAGCACAGACAGGGAGGGGGAATCTGAGGATAGCTCTCACCCTCAATCTCAGAAGGCTCTCTCTCAGCTCAGAAAACAGGAGCTAATCCATTCTAAGGCCCTTGGACACTTTCCCAGGGACTTTAGGATTGCAGCCTAATAAAGAGCAGAAAAGTCTCTCCACACATTCCTGAGAACAATTCGCTCAGGCAAGGTGATTCTCAGTACAGGTAGTTGTGTGGATAGCTGTCTTAACATTTGGCAGAGAGAAGTCTCATGTGTATGCTTTTATGAATTATACTCTTCTTCATCAGATGTTTGATGCTATTGTCATGAACTGCACAGCTATATGTACATTGTTGGGAGTTGGGGTGGCAAACAGAGTAGAGAGAGAGAGAAATGAAATGCAGGCATTATAGTGTTAATTATGCTATTGACAGTAAGGTAAAGGTCTCCATTATTCATAAGCCAATCATATCTGACTCTGGGGCACAGGTTCCCAACCTAAGCTCTGTGAGTCGAATCCGGTCCACAGTGCCATTTCATGTGCCCCACCCCCCCAAGGGCATTCAAGAAACAAAATGGCCACCCCTTTAAAGCTGTTGGGACAAAATGGCCACCCTCATCATGCAGGCAGGGCAAAATGGCAATCCGGCACTCAAAGCTGACTGAGAGAGCATGATCCAGACTCCAGCTTGAAAAGGTTGGCAACCCCTGCTCTAGGGAATGGTGCTCATACCCATTTACAGCCAAAAGGACAGCACTGTCTGCATATGCAGACATTTCCATAGCCACATGGCAGGCATGGCTAGATGCCAAAGCACACAGAACACTGTTACTTTTCCTGCCAAAGTGGTACCTATTTATCCACTTGCTATTTCTTGCTTTCAAATTGCTAGGTTGGCAGGAGCCGGGGCAGATGACTGGCACTCACTCAGACATACAGTGTTCGGGTCTCAAACTGCTGACCATCTAATCATCAAGGTCAACATCCTAATCACTAAGCCACTCTGGCACTTACATTATTGACAGTACTGTACTTATTTGCAAAAACTCTTTCTGCTGAAAACACTTTGGTAGTATTACATCACTATAGGGAACAGCATCCCATATGGAAGCAATAGCAATTGAATCTGTCCTAACTTTTCCCTAGTGAAGCAAATGTTACTGTTTGTTGTTAGGGATAGTTAGATTTTTTTTTAAAAAAAATCTTGGTTGCTATGAAACAAGTTGTTGTGGTACAACTGTAATATTTAGAATAAGCATAACTGCTTCCTCTTAGCTCAATTTTAATTCACATTTCAGAAAAAGAGATAATCTAACTGGCTAATTGGGTCTGTGTCATATTATGGACTTACTTGACCATAGTTTTATTACATCTTACCATATGAAAGTTCAGAGAAAGCTAGCCAGTGACCAAGTTCTAAAGAGGCAATTTAAAAGAAAATTAAATATGCTTTGTAAAAAAATAGTAATTTGAGAAAATCTGTTTTTAAAAAATCTTTATGATTACCAGGATATTCTTTAAAAAATCATTTTCATGTTTTACTTTTGTTCCAGTTAATCATCTAAAATGTATGAACAAAAACTAAAGACGCTAGTCTTTTTTCTCACAGCAGAACTTTTATTTTTCTCACAGCAGAACTTTAGTTCTAAAGCTATTAAGGACTTTCTTTGGGATATACCATATACAGTATTACCTCTGATAACGTTTACCTCGGATAACACTAAAATCGCATAATGTTAAGTAATCTGGGGAGGAGAATTGGATCGAATAACGTTAAGGTCCTATGGGATGGATCGGATAACAACCGCTAAAGCCTGTGTGGTTACAATGTACAAGTAATACCTCATATAACATTAATATCGAATAACACTAAAATCGCATAACATTAAGGAATCTGGGGGGAAGAATTGCATCAGATAACATTAAGATCCTATGGGATGCTTCAGATAACAACCGCTAAAGCCTGTGTGGTTACAATGTATCTCTATGGATCCCATAGGATTTTAACATGCATCAGATAACACTAAAAATCATATAACATGAAGACTTGTGGAACCAGGTTTTAGTGTTATATGAGGTTTTACTTGTATCTCTATGGAGCTTTAACATTATCTGATCCATCTCATAGGATTTTAAGATGCATTGGATAACACTGAAAATCGGATAACACCAAGACTTGTGGAACCAAGTCTTAGCGTTATCAGAGGTATTACTGTACTTTGGGAAGGATACAGCCCTCAAAAGCAGCTAAAAACAATGACATCTTAAATCTAACATACATTTAGTGAAAGGGAAAGAGGACACTAGCACAGTTCTGTTCAATTTTTCAACTGTGCAAGCTGCCTATGTGTAAGGCTATGTGTTGAGTGTACGGGGGTGTACAAGAGGCTGTAAGAGTAAATCCTATGTCTAATCCTGTTGGGAGAAGAGAGATAAAATGGAATAACAAGCAAGTACCTAGTGCTACTGGATAAAATAATCCGCACCGGCTGTTTGACCAGCACACAGTGCTCCTACTGACAACAGAACTCCCAGCACACTGTGTGCTTAGTAATTTTTCAAAATGTGAAAACACACCTTAAGGCAGTGTAAACAAAACTACAGTGGATTTCTGACCAGATGCATAATCTAGAACTGAATTGCTGCCAGTGCTGTGCTACCAGAACAACACCAGTGGTCGTTAGCTATGAGAGGAGAATCCAGATGGTCTGTTTCTTCTTCTGTGTCTTGGTATCCTGCAGTGCTGGACATTTGACTATATATACCAAACAAGGCTCGTCTAGGTCTGTTTTCACTCAGTGTGGAATCCTAATTAGACAGGATACCTGTGAACTGACCGTAAACCAGCTGCAGCTGCATGGAATCCCTCCAGCCTAAGGATGTTGGAAATCTTCCAGATGCTGTCATGGTGACTGTGAGTATGAGCTGAAATGGGTTTGGATCTTGCCTTTTCTGTTCCTTCCTTTCTCCTCCCATCTTTGACTCTTCTGCCGGCAAATCTCAAGTAGGCCTGTGCTAGCCATTTGGGACATAGGCCCAAGTCCCAGTGACTGGTGCCCCCAAGAGGTGGACAGAAGTATGTCACCTGGCAGCTACAATCCATGACATCATGCAGCAGCACCCCCATAGGCACTGCCCCTCCCTCCCTGTCCAGCACCCTTTTAGCATAGCCAGCATCAGTGATGGGATGTAACAGGTTCTCACCAGTGCTCCAGAACCGGTAATAACTTTTCCCAGTGTCCCGGCGAACCGGTAGCAGCTTTTTGGGGGAACCACCTTTGGGGCTTACCTTTTCACTGGTTCCCCCACTGCGCATGCGCACCAAGCACTTGGTGTGCGTGGATGGGTGTATTTTAATGTAATTTCTAATTTTTTTATTTAATTTATTTAATTTATTTACAGGTTTGTGTTGTGGGTGGGTGGGTTGAGGTGTGTGTGTGCTTATTGAACAACAAAAATTATTATTATTATTTTCTTTGGCCCCGCCCATGATGTCGTGACATCATGATGTTAGCTCCGCCCACACTGTGATGACATCACGGTGGGGTAGTAAAATTTTTGACATCCCACCACTGGCCAGCATGCCCCTGATCTCAAGTGACAGAGCAACATTTCTGGCACAATAGGACTGCCAATCTGGGATTAACCGGTGGTGGTGGAAGGATTGCAGAATGGCTGCAGTTGTGCCTTCACAAAACCACTATAGCTGACATATCTCAATTTGGATTGCACTGTTTGCATGAACATCAGCCATAAACAAGATTGGATCAAAACTAAGTACTTTTAATGCTATGGTTTGCTCCAGTAGTAGATATGGCTGGGTTGATGAAACCTTGATGACTTGGTTCTAGTTGTTTACCACTGTGATTCCTCTTAGCCTTTCCTCCATCTGTGGCATTTCAGTTTCCAGTGACTGTCACTAACTATATACAGGTACTGTTTTCAGGTTTCAAAGGAGAGATGAGGGTATGGCATGTTCAGAAAATTATAAGGTGTCTGTGTGGTACATGCTATACCACTTGGCTGTGCATTGGAACAACCAGAAATTCAAGAGTCCTTGGGTACAGAATCACAAAACATTTTGTGGTGAATCTGAATATGGTTATTCAGGAATATTTATTTTGGGCAGACATAGTATGAAGGATAATAAATTCAGGCGTCTGTATTCCCTCAGAAGCAGAATCAGCAACATAACCAGAGCAATTGGCTTAGGTTGCAACTACTGTATACATCAAAGATAGCTTGATAGTAAAACACAGAAAGAGTACACAGAAAGAGCCTCCTGAAAGATTGTGGTATTTTTTAACCACAATCAGGTATACTCTGGTAACGGCAACCTTGTGTTGCCAACTAATCTTTGTCACACTAGATAAGGTGAATGGAACTGCAGAATGAACTCACCAAAAGGTGCCTTCATTTTGGCAGTTTCACATCTGGCCTAGACATGAAAGAAGAATTAAATCTGGAAACCATTAGAGTGCTGGGAAAATGATAAAAACAGACCTTTGTTACTGAGCATCATGCCTGTGTTTACATCCCAAAGACCTGTCAGAAAACATAGCAAGCTAATTTGCAAACTAAACAAAGTAATTTTTTATTTTAAAAAAACTTTCTGCTGTGAGAAGCATTACTGAGTATTTAAAGAACTTCCCCTTCTAATCACAGGTTATTTATGCTGTTTAATTTGGCCATGAGAAACTGACTTGTCAAAACCTGAGATATTGACCTGTGGGCAACATTTACACGTACACAGATGTCAATGTTCATCTTCTTCCTTGTTCCATTATATACTCATGCCAGATAAATGTCTTAATGATAAATTTCGTAAATCCTATAGAAAGGAATATATAATTCTGAACTATTTAAAGAAATTATGGGGGCAGAGGCATAGTGTGGCGGGAGCGGCCCACCCCGGGCGGCACTTTTAGGAAACATCAAACTGACATTTCTCCCACCTTCCCACTTGCCCTCCATGCTTTTCACAGGGAAGCAACCTCCTTGAAATAGCCTCCTTGCAGGGACACCTTCCCGCCCCAATACTGCCGATTCTCCTCTGGAGACTGCAGTGATGAGAATGATGGGGAGACCAGTCTGGCCCGGGCTCCTTCTCTGCTGGGGGACCCTTGGTGAGAGAGGTACCTGGGAGGGCATGGTGGTGGGGAGCCCTCGATGCATTTCTGGGGAAGCACTGAATCCTTAGGGGGGGATGTCTTGTTCTTCTGGGGTGACTGGAAAGTCTCTCTCCTGCCTACCCACCCTTCTTAAATAAGGGGGCGGCGAATTTGGCCTATGCCCCAGGTGGCTGAAACCCACGCTACACCACTGGATGGGGGGGGGGAGGAGATAGAGAGACTTGTTTCCTGAAATAGTATCTGTATGGCCAGAATATTACTAGTACAGTAAAACCTCTACAAATGATTTTTTTTCTGTTCCACGAGGTTATTTGTTTGTCGAAAAATTTGTATGTCAAAAATACATTGCATTACCAGAAGAAGCCACCATATGTCACCATATTTTTTTGGTATGTTGAATTTTTCCTATTAAAAAATTGTATGTCAGATGTTTTTAGACAGGATTTTTATTTGTATGTTGTATTTTTTGTAAGTTGAACCGTTTGTATGTCAGGGTTCCACTGAAGTTCCAAACAGAGTAGACTTGTTGAATCAATGGGGTTTACATCAGTATTGACTTGACATTCAACAATTCATCAAATGGGGTCTATTTGAGCTGGAGCTATTAGTAGAATTCTCATCTATGTCCTTTGTCAATGAGCCCTGACTTAATTTAGCAGGGTTTCTTCCAAAGAAAATGTGCATATGGTTAAAGCTTTAATGTGTAAAGTCATAAACCTGAAGATAATTATTTTTATTATGTGCTATGGTCTAGCAACTTAGCTGTACATTGTTGTGCCTTTTTAACCTTCTAAAATAGTAACACTTTTAAAATAATAGAACAAAACTACTAAATTAAATCCCAGACAACCGAGTAATAGCTTAAATGATAACCTGCAAGGAACTCAAAATCACATTACAGAACAGGGATCAGGGGGAAAAGACACAAAGATTATTGGAGTTAATACATTAAAGCCATCTGCTCATTGCTGAAAAGATGTAAACAGGAAGTCTTTGGCTCCATTGTGCTTCAAGCTATATTTGCAACTTGGAATAGTACATTTGTAGTAACTTTCCTGGGCTGAGGGGAACTTTGCATGTACTCCCCCCATGTCCCAAGAGTACGTCTTCAGTAATATACTTATAAAAGCATCCCATCCCCCCCTCCAATGTTAAACACTCTCATTTGATTTACCTGGAAACCCACAATTTTGTTTTATAATAAACTTCTAGAAATGACATTTTATTATTTTAATAGTACAAAATAATTCTCCAGGAAAGTGCACAGGATATTATCCAGAACTGGAGGAAGACTTGCATATTAACTTTTTAGACGTTTCACTCATTTTCCTAAATGTTAATAGAGCAGGTATACAAAATACCTCTGGTGTACTTTGCAGACTTAAGGGGAAGAAAGTAGCATCATTGGATACAGGTTATCATTTTACCACTTATTTGGTCAATATACAGTATCTGCACTTCATCTTAGACTGTGTCCATTCCCAGAACCTGCTTATTCAAGTAGTGTTCTATCTGATCTATCACTCTGTTTGCTTTTTTAGTCTGTAATTAAAAACAACAAAGTAGTAAAGATATAAAACAAAATATTTACTACAAAGAATCCTATTGGCAATGTATGCCTGTTTGGACACAACTGCAGAAATCTTGGTGGCAAATTGCATTCTTAGGTTCCTACACACGCACAGAAACACAACCAGCATCTTGTTACAAAACAAGACTTTAATTATTTTCCTCATGTAAATGTAAATAATCCAAAACAAGAGGCTGACCGGTCAACAGAGTGAAGAATTTGCATGATATTTTGCAAATAAAGTCATATGGATTCCTCTGACTTAGATGCTGCAGTTTATGTAGCTTATGATGATTTATCTGCAGCGTCTGAGTGTTTCATTATAATGGAGACTTCTCAATATGTGCAAGCTGTAGTTAACTTTTAGAATTCTGACTCTATCAGAAGCTGGTTCAGCCGAGAGAAACTCCTCTCCTGAAGAACATTCATGCAGCATCTCTCTATCTTTCAACTCTAAGGCCTCACTACTTTGCTGTTGTACATTCTCTGGATGGTTGGGTGACCAGACCACCTTGATTCTCAGCTGAAAGGCAACCTTCTGCTGTTTCTTCTCTAACCTTGGACAAGTCTTATGCAAATGGGAAGGTGAAAAGGGATAAGTGGCAGGCCAGTGAGTCTTAGTCTCCTTCAGACCACCCCAGCAATGCTAGCACCCACTCCTTGCCTACTTCTTGACATTTTTGTTCATTTCTGTGCTCTTTTACTCCAAGGTTGGCCAACCAACGGAGCAACATTCTTAGCACCTAGGGGCTATTGGCCCAGCAAAAGAGAAACCATGTCCTCTAGAAGAAGTGTATAAAATTGCTCACAAATTGTTACACCTATTTGCTGGTATTTTGTTGTTGCATCTGAGTTTTAAAATATCTACACAATTGTGCCATAACAGAGAATGTTTTGTTTCATCTGTGAACATCATAAAATGTTTTTCATGCAGCCTTCAGCAATGTTAGTAAAGCACTTCCTCATCAATTCTCTGAACAATACATAGGCACCATCTCTGCCATGTTACACACCAGTTCCAGCAATGTCCTGGTGACCTAGGTTCTCAGAATCAGCAGCCAAGATTTATGTAACAACTTCAAGTCATGGAAAATATGCTCAGACATGGACACGAAAGCCCAAATACCCTGACCTTCTTTGTGCACAAGAAAGAAGTTCCTGTTCATTTGGGGTAACTTCACCAGCTGCAGCTTTACTTATAACAGCTCTATTTGCACTGAAACAGCCTTGCTTCACTAGGGATCATTAGCCTTGATTGAATTTTCATAAATCTTTGCTGCTTCCCAACCCACCTGCTGGTGTGTTGTACCAGTGGAAATGTTTCTGCGGCTCTCAGACCTCTCTATTGGCCAGTTTCTAGTATGTCATTCTTGGGCAAGGTATTAGAGTAGGTGGTGACTTTTCAACTGCAGGTTTTCCGGATGAATTTGGTTCCTGGATGAAATATAGATCCATTTAAATCCAGTTAATGGGATAGAGAAAGTGTTGATCATCTTGATTAATCGGCTATGCCTAGTTTGGACAGGGAGCAGTGATGGGATGTAACAGGTTCGCACCAGTTCGCCAGAACTGGTAGTAACTTTTCCCAGTGTCCCGGAGAACTGGTACCAGCTTTTGGGGGGAAACCACCTTCGGGGGCTTACCTTTTCACTGGCTCCCGCACTGCGCATGGGCGCCAAGCCCTTGGTGTGCATGCACGCTTACAGTGCTTGGTGCGTATGCACGGCTTCCTTGCTGTCCTCCCAAGCGGGGAGGAGGAAGAGAAGCTCATAGCCTGAAGCTCCCTATAGCCTGGTCCCCAGGGTAAGTGACTCACCTTTTGATGTGGTGTGTCTGTGTGTATTTTAATGTATTTTTATTTTATTTATTTATTTATTTTATTTACGGATTTGTGTGGTGGTTGGTTGGGGTGGGTTGAGGTGTGTGTGTCCGCACACGCACACACACATTTTTATTGCATTTTATATTTATTTATTTATTTATTTATTTATTTATTTGGCCCCACCCACAACATCATGACATCATGATGTTGGCTCCACCCACACTGTGATGACATCACAGTGGGGTAGTAAAAATGTTGACATCCCACCACTGACAGGAAGAGTATGTACCTATTGGTTCTGTTGGACCTCTCAGTGGCTTTTAATACCATCAACCATAGCATCTTTCTCAACTGGCTCTCTGGGCTGGGATGTGGAAGAACAGCAACTGGGCAGGGGAAGGAAAAATAAAAGCTTCTTCCACTGCTGCTGTAAAGAAAAGTTATTTGGTATATAATTAGATAAATAATAATAACTGCACATCATCAAATCGATTCTGACTTACAGTGGCCTTTCCCAAGATAGGCATGCCATTTTGTTTTAAAATGGGTGTGCACCCAGGAACAAACTTGTTGTTCAGTCACATAGTTGAGTCTGACTCTTTGTGACCCCATGGACCATCGCACATCGGGCACCCCTAGCACCTCATTAATGATGGCAATTTGCTCCCAAAGCTCATGCAATTTCCTTTATGCATATATAAATCCATAAGAAGATTCTTGCTGTTATTTAAGAATGTTGTCTATGCTGAACATTGTGGTGTTTATGCTAATTTTAGAAGGTTCAAATACATTAAAATCTGCACGCACAAGGGTTTCTTGCAGTTGCATTTCCTCTGCAATATTCAGAACAGAACAAAGTTCTTCCTCTATACTTTGGGATTAAGAAAACATCCACTAGGATGCGGGTGGTCCATTCTTCAAGTTGAATGTTGAGGTCAAATAAATCATGTGTACATGCTGTTCAGTGGAGATTTGTCTACACCAGCCAAGAAAACATTCTCACAATGGAAATGGTGAAATGGAGACTCACCCAGTAGCATGTGTGTACAAAATAGCCAATAATCTAGACTGGCTTCTGTGGTGGAAAAAAAAAAAGAAAGAGAAGAGGGGGAGGGAATCTTAGAGACAAACAACACCTGTGCAGAAAAAGGACAGATTTGTTCCAATACTGTACATTGATTATGAGAATAGAAGGGATTTGTCAAATTTCTAAAATGTTTCTGCTCTATTACTGCTGCAGGTTTGCATAACAGATCAGGTAGCTATAGAGAGGAAAACCAAGTACTGTACTGTATAGTTGAATATCTTAAAGCTACATATAGATTCAAGCCACAGGGTAGAGGTGTTGCTTCTAATTTCGTTTAGGTAATGAGAAATCATGTGATTGTTTTTAAGGCTTTTAAGCTCTTGTGGACCATATGGCTATCTTGTGCCATTCACAAATCTGACATACAAACTTTTCCAAGGATTGGGTGAGTATAGGGGTGTCTGTGTACACTGTTCAGTAAATATATTTGCTAAAGAAAACAAGTCCATATTGTACAGAACTGATGTGATATCATGGCTCATCATTTTATTGAAAACATGTAGTTAGTACACATTGCAACTAAGATAAAAGACTGACCTTGTTTGTTTTGCATTTTTTAAAACTATGCTTGTGTATACACCATTTAAGATTGATCATCAATGTGTCCATTTCAAATGCATTGATTTTATTTTAAATATTCATTTGAAGAAACTGAGTGCACAATAAAAGTCTTGTACAATAAATAGACAAATAAGTAAATAGCTGAATTTGTATTTATTCCTTTATGAAGCACACAAATATATGCATTTTTTGTCTGTTTCATCGATTCTCACTTTAGATTCACTGGCATTTTGATTTTTATCACTGGCTACCTGAAGGTTTCTGGGCCCAATTCAAAGTTCTAATTATAACCTATGAAGCCCTGAATGATTTAGGACAGTGGTGGCGAACCTATGGCATGAGTGCCAGAGGTGGCACTCAGAGCCCTCTCTGTGGGCAGCTGTGCAGTTGCTCCAGCACAGAGTTTGTCCTGCCCTTCTGCCCAGCAGCCAAATAGGAGCACTTCCTCCCCCAGCGTAGAGTTCACCCTGCCCCTCTGCCCAGCAGCCCAATGGGAGTATCCCACCCCCATTGTTGTGTTGGTTGTGATAAATAAGTGGGCTTGGGGTTGCAGTTTGGGCACTCAGTTTCTAAAAGGTTCATCATCACTGTTTTAGGACCTTGGTATCTGGACAACCAGAGCCTCTCAGACCTGCAAAGTATGGGTACCTATCCCTAGAGAGGCCAGGAAGATCTCCATTAGGAATAGAGTCTTCTTAGTGGAATGTCCTTTTAGGATATGACTATCAGGCTTCATCCCTTTCCTTATTTTGGAAATTCTAAGGCAGATTTTTTAAAAGAAAGCATTTGTAAATATCCTGTCCCCGAGTTTATCTTATTTTGTTTTTCCATTGCTTTTCCTTTAATCTATTGACACCTGTTAGATGAACAATATACAGTAGAACCTCGCATAAAGAGCACCTCACTTAGAGACTAACTCACTTAAAGAGCAGAATTTTCTCTGAATGGTCACCCTCACTTAACAACTAAATTGGGGTTCGCAACCCCCCTCGCCAGAAGTCACAATCGGTCACTTACAATGGCAGCAGTGGCGCTTTCCCCAAGTGTTTCACGTAAAGAGCAACTCAAAGAATGCATTATGCTCTTTAAGCAAGGTACAGGGTGAGAGGTTGGTTTTATATCATATATGTTTTATCTATTATGTTCACCACCAAGAATGCAGCTCCCCTGGTAGCTTAGTGGGTAAGATGCTGAGCTGGAGACTGGAAGGTCGGGTTTTTATATCCGAGAGCTGCACTTGTGGACATGAAAGGAACCCCATTCAGGCATCCCCTAAAAATCCTTTCAACCAAGAGTAATCTCTGACACAAAAAAGAGAAAGACCACCCAGAGTAACATTTAACTCAGTTAGGTGGTATAGAAATGGAATAAAAAAAATTAATGCATTTATCATTCCCTACACTGTCATTTTGGGCTATATTATTAAATAAACATGCATTCTCTTTAATGAAGTATACCTGGTAATAATCTGGCACAAGGCTTTGACTTAACCCTTTTTTCCTGAAAAGTCATAAAAATCAACCAATAATAAATATTGTCTAAAGTTTTTGTGCGGGTTACAGGAGACCTCAAAGACAGTAAGTGAAAAAGTCATACATATTATCAAATATTGATTTGCTTATTTCCTTGTTATGAAAAAATCTCCAAAATGATACAGGTTTGAAACACCAATTTTTATTTTATTTTTATTTTTTGCAAAGATACCACTGATCTCCCAGCATAAATAACAGGACTGGTTATATCTCAAAATCAGTTCCCTCAAATTTCAAATTGGATCCAATGCTAATTAGCTTTCAGTAGTGCTTGATCAGAGCATTTGCTGGACTCTGTAAAGCATGTCAAATAAACTTCAAGTACAAGATCCTTTCCCTTTAGCTATCAGCTAGGCGGTTATGAATATATGAGAAAGTTGGTTGTTTTGCAGTTTTATCCCAAAAGATATCTGATATAGTAGCAGCTAGAAACATATACATTTTCATGGATAATACTGATTTTTCTAACTTAAATACCTTGTGAATTATGTTTCAAATTTCAGATTTGGCTCCAACAGAGCCCAAAATTCACCTACAAATAAGTGGCTTTTTGCAGCACCTAATCAGAGGCATTTGGTGGACTCTTCCATTAAGCAACAAAACTAAAACAAGGAGTTTCTTTCACCTGGCTAAAAACTAAGTAGTTCACCAGCCATCCTCTAGGCTGCCGCTAGGGGTCCCCAACCACTGAGCCATTGACAGGCTATCCCAAACCAGGCCATGCAGGTGGCTGGCACTGGAAGCCTTTTGCCCTTAACATGCTCCACCAGGTCTGCCCGGCAAACTAAACAAGAACACAGGTTTCAGACACAGCAGATAGGCAGGTGGCTGGGCCCCTCCCCCATATTGCTTAACTATGACAGGGTTCCACCACCACCACCCCCGCCTGTGTGTAGTGTGTCAATGGGAAAATTGTTTAGCCTAAAACCAGTCCATGGTGCAAAAAAAGGTTAGGGACCCCTGCTCTAGGCTTGTTTTGTTTTGTTTTGTTTTGTTTTGTTTTGTTTTGTTTTGTTTTGTTTTGTTTT
The DNA here is from genome assembly GCA_030440675.1 of Furcifer pardalis. Taxonomy (NCBI): domain Eukaryota; kingdom Metazoa; phylum Chordata; class Lepidosauria; order Squamata; family Chamaeleonidae; genus Furcifer; species Furcifer pardalis. The sequence continues at coordinate 51,977,042 of CP126895.1, read as the reverse complement.
GTTTTGTTTTGTTTTGTTTTGTTTTGTTTTGTTTTGTTTTGTTTTGTTTTGTTTTGTTTTGTTTTGTTTCATCAGGAAAGGATATGTCCTATAATCAATATTTTTTTTTTAAAAAAAGACCTTATGGGATGATATATTCCATAGTAATAGAAAAAATGCCTGCCACATGACCACGGAAACTTCTGCAGAACAAACTTCTCTTCAGCTTTGAAACAGAGGTGAGCACTGAACCCTAGAGTAGGATACGACTGCCTTTCAAGCAGAAGAATCTTTTACCTTTAACCTTTAGTGAAAAAATATTGGCAAGATTTATGGGGTGTATACTATGCTCAATGAGTATACCGTCGAGAGAGGAAGAAGACCAATGTGAAAAAGAAGTTGAGTTAGAAGAAGAAAGAGAGGCCACTGAGGACGTGTAATAATGAGTACCTAACCTGGGTAAAACTGGGTGCTTTTGCCAGGAACTAGAGATGGCATATGAGCAAAGTGGACACATTCCCCTCTGCCACACACTAAAATTAACACATGGTAGTTTGCTGTTGAAGGTAATCTCCATCCATAAATTCCTTCAGTGAGCAAGAGGTACTGTACATGGCCGTCACAACAAACTTACATGAGAAGTCATATTTCATATGGGATTTTTGATCCCCCACTCCCTAAACCAACAGAATTCTGCAGGAATTCCCCCACTAGACTTCAGGTAGCTTCAGCCAAAATAAAATCCAAGTTCTCAAAGAGTTTCAAGATACAAATCTGTTCTTTGCCAAGACTCTGGTTATAGTGACAACCATTAAAGGATGGGAAAGGACATGGGTGTAGCTTTCTAAGTCACATGGCAACCGCAAAGAATTAGGGGACAGTAGCTTTTTTAAAAAAGGAGTCCTCTATAGTCCCCAATGAACAGATAAACTGCTGTAGACAACTGTAATGTTTTTCCTTATTTTTTAGATCAGGGATTCTTAACCTGCAGCCGACAGGCCAGATGTGGCCCACAGCACAATTTCATGTGCCGCCACCACCACCACCACCACACCCAGAAGTTCCATGTGGTGCAAGATGGGCAAAATGGCCATCTGGCCAGTGGTGGGATGTCAAAAATTTTACTACCCCACCGTGATGTCATCACAGTGTGGGCGGAGCTAACGTCATGATGTCATGACATTGTGGGCAGGGCCAAAGAAAAAAATTAAAAAATAAATAAAATAATAATAAATAAAATAAAAATAAGCACACACACCCCTCAACCCACCCACCCACTCACAACACAAACCAGTAAATAAATTAAATAAATAAATACAGTTGTACCTTGCTTAAAGAACATAATGTGTTCCATAGGATTGCTCTTTAAGCGAGTTTGCTCTTTAAGCGAAACACCATTGTATGTGACCAATTGTGGGGGGGGGGGATTGCAAACCCCGATTTATTTGTTAAGCGAGTTTTATTTGGTTTTATTTGTTAAGAGAAGCGAACAGTCACAGAAAATTCTGCTCTTTAAGCGAGTTACTCTTTAAGCGAAGCGCTCTTTATGCGAGGTTTGACTGTACATTAAAATACACCCACCCACCCAAACACCCACCCCAAACACAAATCAACCAGAGCTTTTAAACCAGAGCTTAAAGCTTATTCTGGCTAATCTTTCTCACACTAGGTCAGATGGAAGGAACTACAGAATGAACTCACCACAAGATGGCTTCATTTTGGCACTTTTCAACTTTTCAACAGTTAAGAAAGTTAGGTCTTTGCCTAACCAGTTCTCTAGGATAATATGCCTTAATGTAAATGTAAAACAACTGTACCTCCTTAAGTGTTCTCCAATTGGAACAGCAATTGGAACAACACAGGTGTAGCTTATGGATGAGGCAACTTCAAGACTTTGCTTAAAAACACCAAGCCAGGCCGCCAGGCCTTTTTAGGAACTGTGGTAGTACATCAATATAAGTAAAGGTATTAAAAACATATTAAAATATACACAGACACGGAACATCCAAAGGCGAGTCACTTACCCTGGGGAGCAGGCTATAGGGAGCTTCAGACTAGCAGCTTTTCTTCCTCCTCCTCGCTTGGGAGGACAGCAAGGAAGCTGTGCATACACGCCAAGCACTGTAGGCATGCATGCTCACCAAGTGCTTGGCGAGCATGCGCAGTGGGGGAACCAGTGAAAAGGTAAGCCCCGAAGGTGGTTTCCCCAAAAAACTGCTACCAGTTCTCCAGGACACTGAGGAAAGTTGCTACCGGTTCTGGCGAACTGGTGAGAACCTGTTGCATCCCATCACTGCATCTGGCCCCCAAAGCTGTCTGAGGGAGTGTGACCCAGCCGCCAGCTTCAAAAGGTTGAGAACTCTGTTTTAGATAATATTCAGTGGCTTCATATTGGGCAGAATGCTTAGATGTTGAAACTGTATAGTTCTTCGACTGCCTGGAATTTTTGCAATTGCAACTAAGCTTATTCAAACAGTTGCATTATTTGACAATGCATGTGTTGCAGACCTGGCTGTGCAACTAATTTTAAAAGACATGAAATTTTAATGAAACATTATAGGAAAACAACCCTATGATATTTCCAAAGTCACCTCCTATATATTTCAGTAGCAGTCAAACAAGCATTTCCCCAGAGGAAAAGTGTTTCTGTCAAGACCCCAGATTTTGTCCTCAATGTCTCTCTTGTCTATCACAGTCTTGATGGTATGGACCTTCTGGAACAATGAAAGTAACCACTAAAGAATGTCTTTTCCGCTCAGCTTTATCTAAAATGACAACACATGATTTTATGGCTGCAAAGTTATAGCAAAATCCTGTTGCTCAGAATATTAGATCACTTTAGAGAAAGCCCATTCAATCAATCTGGGTTTGGTATATCAACTCCTTTGTAAGTTCCTTTGATTCAAATAGGCCTGTTCTGAACTAAACCTATTTTAGCACAGCAAGTTGCAGTTAGAATAAGCAACAAAATATTGATCTATATGCTCATACCTAGAAATAAGTCCAGTAGCATATAAACTTGTTTCTAAATAGACTTGTCTTGTACTGGATCATACTGTATGTAGGACTAAGCTAAGGATCACTTTTCTGCAAATATCTTTCAGAAGCTTTGAAAATACTCTTCTCCTATAGGTAACATTTTGATAAGTGGTACAAATGGACTAACTTGTCATTTTGCCTTCACATTGAAGTGACTTCAATTATAATTCATGAGCTTGTCACATTTGGCTATGTAATATCAGAACATATGGTAATTCTATCTGCAAGATCCCCAAAGGCAAGGGAAAAAAGAAGAAACCTATTAATCTTTCTTTTTAAAATTTCATCAGGGTTGATTTGCAGTGAAGAACAGAACAATGCAACATGTCCAGGCAGTTAGGTGACCTGGGGAAAGAACTTGTGTTCTTGAAAAGCACAGGCTTACTTCCTTCATGGAAACCAATTGGACTTTTAAGTACCTAGCACTGGCCAGACACAAGTACTTAATACCATCTGTAATCTTACTTTAACAGAATTTATTTCCCAAAAAAGTTTAAAATAAATCAATGTTACACTCTGAAACACAATTACTGGAAGAATGTCCTACTGAACTCTTATCAGTCTTACTTCCAAGTTATGTATGGAACAGAGTTGCAAGCCAATTAATTAGGCCAATCACTAATATTTTTACTTGAAAGTACATTCCACTACTTCACAGGGGTTAGTTCCTATTAGACGGCAGCAAAAAATGTGCTAATTAGCTGAAATGAGGAGCAGTCTTTGAACATTCACTACATTTCAGCAGCCTCAATATAAAGAGAATAAGAAATTGGATTCTCCCTATGTTATCTTCCAGAACTTTAACATCCTTTCTGTCTTGAATTAATTACCTTTATTTTAATTACCTTTATTTTAACTATTTCCAATGTTAAAAAGTGCTTGTGATTCTGTTACTAAAGCAGTTAAATGCTACATGAGCATTCCATCTGTAAGCTGCCTATTGTTGTCATGCAAAAGATGTGCTAGGCATATTCCAGAGTCCAGGGATAGACCAACAGATGGAAATTACAAGGAAGCAGATTTCAGTCAAATATTGAGGGAAATATACAGATGGAGATTGCTATTCTGCAGTACAACAGGCTACCTGAAGAAGTGGTAGGTTCCTACTCTTTTTAAAAAATATATTTTAAAAAATATATAAACATAAACAATAAAAACAACATACAAATACAATACAGTATAGAAGAAAAAAGAATACATAAAATCTTTTTAAAATATTATATAAACTACTACATGAACCCACCACCAGTAGGATATTATATACCTTTATTTAACATTTTATTATATATTTGTTCCCTCTTTCCAGAAAGATGCACAGTCTTGCCCTGCCTTTATTCCTTTCCCTTTCACTAAAACGTATTCAATGAATAATCCTCATATTTTTCTAAAGTCAGGTTTTTTTTTTACTAATCCCTTTTTTAAGGGAGAAGTACATCTTCACGTTCCATCAATATTTTATATACAGTATCTTACTAACTACCCCCTTTACTGTTATTTCTTTCTGTTCCAACTGTATTATCAGGGCCATAGCCAGGATTCTAGATGTGGGTGGGTGAATATTTTTTCAGGATGGGCAACAATGTAAAAAAAATGTCATATATATAAGCAGCCGGGAGTTTGAGGGTGGGCAAACTGCTAACTCAGGGTGGGTGGCGGCCATCTTGGCTGCCCCCCGGCTAATGCCCTGTGTATTATCATAGGTTCCTAGTCTTTTTTGTTTATTGTTTTTATTGGAAAAATTTCACATACAGAAAAAAAGATAATAAAAAATAACAATAACACATACAAATATAAATCCAAACACATAATTATTCACACATTTTTTCATAATACCAGTTACTTAAACAATCTTTGCAACTTGCTCTCAATCCTTCTACTATCTTGTTAACAATCTTCACCTTTCAACACCCTGTGCTATTTACAATGTCCGGAAAAAGGTTACAATTGGTCCAAGTTCATTTATATCCTCCAAAAACTCATGTGATCAGGTGCTGGGTTTGTACCTTTATCTTTATACAACGATTGTTCTACAAAAGGGTGTCATATTTTCCAAAATCTATTTTATTGAACTATGCCTTTCTTGACATTCAATTCCCATGTTAGTTTGTCATTTAGTGCCAATTCCCACATTTCTTTATACCAGTCTTCCATTTTTAAAGAAACATCTTTTTTCCAATTCCTTGCAATACAATGTCTAGCTGATGTTAACATTATTGATATCAAGTCTTTCTTATCTTTATCCACATTGAATTTGTCAACATCAGTGAATAACACTGATCCCAGCTCTAGTCGCAATCCCATAATATTTGTTATTTCCCTTTCAATTTATTTCTAAAAATCATTCACCACTTTACAACTCCACCACATATGTATGTATGTTCCCACTGTATGTTTGCATTTCCAGCATTTATTACTTATCTTCCCATCTATTTGATGCAATTTGTAATTATGCTCTTTTACTCTTACAGACATAGTTCTCATGATTCTTTTCTTCCATTTTCCCCCAATCAATATCCGAAATGTTTACATTCAAGTCCTCTTCCCATAAATTTTTCAGGATTTCTTGTGATTTACCCCTTTTGTTCAGTATCCTATATATTTTATTCACTATCCCTTTAATTTCTATTTTCCCATTCCTTAAATTAAATATAATTTCTTCAAATTCTGTTTTCTGCCTTTCTAAAGATATTTCTTGCAAATATTTATTATTCCATTTATCAACAGTTAAACGTTGAAACCAGTTCAATTCTAACTGAGCAAACAATTCTTCCTTTTTAGACCTATCTTTAGATGTCTTTATCCAATCATTTAACAATGTGACCCCGTTATCCAATAAAACTCTAATAATTTTTGCATCAATCTTTATAGGAAAAGTTTTGCTATCTTGAAGCTCAATAATCCTGGTCTTTGGATATAATCAATCCATGTGATTAACTATGTAGCTGCATCCTGTATTGTGGAGCCAGAAATGAGAGGAAGGTTGAATTACATGATCTCTAAAATTCCTTCCAAATTCTTATGATTCTGTTAATTAATGGATGGATTAAAAAAAACTGGGGTTCAGAAAATATTTAAATGCTTGAAATAAGTCTATTTAAAATGTCCATGAAGGAGAGTTTTGACCATTTCATAGACAACAGAAAACCATGATTTTGTGCTATGTGAAATCTGATTATGCCTCAGGGTTTTACTTTTCCTTTTGCAAATGAGGAGTGGGGGCTGAAAACATTCACTTCCATGTTCAAACTCACTATATTTGTCACATGTTTCAGAAAGACAAAACATGGTTTGCTTAAAACGTGGTTTACTAGCACACCTATGGGGCAATTAAAGTTGTGATTGAATAAACTACAGTTTAAACTAACCTCAGTTTCCAGATGGGATGTAACAACAAATAATTCCTTCTAATTTTATTTTGCAGTGAGGGAGTGGCAAGGAATGATCATGCCATCCCATTTTGAGGATTCAACACGTTTATAATGTAATGCTATATCTAAACCTGGTGTATGCCTAATAGCTCCACAAATTAAATACAGACAGGAAGTGTTTCTGATTTTTTTTTAATTTACCAAGCATTGCTTATAACATAACACTGTTTGGAGAGAGGCTGGAAACTTGTTTCACATTGATATGCCTTTGTGCATTTGTCTAGAAGTTTTTGTTTCTGCGATACAATCTGTTTTTTTCCCTACGTTTATCTCAGAGGAGAACAAGCGATTTCCTAAACAAGGTGACTGGAGATAAATCCTATATCTTCAAGGAAGGAGGAGACATTTTGTTTCAAGATAATAAGAAGATATCAGCTGACTTATCAACTGTTGAGCATTTGGTTTTGTTCTTTGTTACTCAACAGACAATGGTTAGGGGTTTTTTTTACAAAAAAGTTTGAATATGTTGGAGTCCTTGTCTGACTTATTCAAAGCTCATGAATCTAAATTGTGTGACTAGAAAACTCATGAAGAAACGTTCATTCTTGTGTTGTGTCATTTTAAAAAAATTGCAGGTTTCATACAGAATTATTACACTATTTCAGTACTCATGCAAGTAGCATTTTTCTAAAAGTGTATGCTTTTCATTCCCACTCCCCAGAAGCTTTACACTGCTTGGTTTATGCCTCATGCAACAAGATTTCTCGAGAAATATCCGTGCCACCCTGTCATAATGAAGTGTTCACAGGAATAAGATTCCTATTCAAAATATTAAGGCATCCTCTTTCTTTTCCTTCTATTTTTTTATGTGGGCATGAGAATCTGAGGGTAAACTTCAAATATGAAAAGGAACTAGATCTGTTATAATTATTAGAGAAATTACACTTATACACCCAACACAGATGGATCCAGTGATGGGATTCTACTGGTTCGCACCGGTTCAGGTAAACCGGTAATAAAATTTCCCACTGGCCACACCCATTTTTCCTCCCCACGCATCTGGTGGTGGCAGGGGAGGGTCAGGAGTGCTCCAAAGGGGAGGGTCAGGAGCGCTCCGAAGGTAGCAGCGTTTCCAACCAACACCAGCCCTTGGACCTCCTCCTGTGTTTTTAATGCTTATATCACTTAGTTGTGTGCTGTCTTGGCCTCAATTTCATTTTTTTAATCTGTGTTTAAGACAAGACCACTGAACATATCCTCTTTGCACTATTCATCCTGTTCATATACGTTGTATGCAAATATACTTGATGCTGATTGGCTCGCTGTCTCTTCCCTCTCCCAGGAAAGAAGGTATTAAAGGGACAGTGCTTTTTTTGTGTGCCACTTAAACACATGTTGTTCCAGAGGCGAAGGCTGCACCAGAGGGGCTGGTGAGGGTGATGCAGTATTTGCTGCCTGAGGCCAGATAGGGAGTGAAACCAAAGTTGGGTGGTTTCTGTAGGGGAGGATAGGTTGTGAAGAGTTGTGAAGTCTTGCACTGTTTATTCACCTTGGGAAAATGAGAAAGAATTCCCTGCCAGTTTTAATCCCATGTGTCAGCATGGTGAAATATTCACTCAGAGGCAATGCACACCCACAGGGCGAAGTGCATAGGTTCCAAGTTTAAATTTGTACAGCAAGAAAATGGTGTCCTAATCTGAGTTCCTGCCACCACTTTTCCTCTGGTTACTTCCTCTTTTCTTTTGGGGAACAAAGGGTGGGGATGGAAAAAAAATTATGAACATTCTGAGATAATTGAAATCTTTATCTGTAGACTTCTTTCTTTCTGTGTGTATGTGTGTGTCTGTGTCTGTATCTGTCTGTCTGTCTGTGTCTGTGTGTGTACACAATAGTTTTGTTGCAACTTAAAGCTCTGTCTCAGCACCTGTCAACCTAGCAGTTTGAAAGCAAGAAATTGCAAGTAGATAAATAGGTACCACTTCGGTGGGAAGGTAGACAGTGTTCAGCACACTCCGGTGTCTAGTCATGCCTGCCACAGGTCCACGGAAACATCTGCAAATGCAGACAGCACTGGCTCTTTGGCTGTAAACAGAGATTAGCACTGAACCCTAGAGTTGGATACAACTGGCTTTCAAGCAAGGGCAACCTTTACCTAACAACAGAAGATCCCTGATTGGTATTCAAATTTGCTATGAAGTTTGGTCCTATATAGTTGCAGGTGGTTAGTAAAGGTAAAAGGTGCCCTTGCTCAAAAGCCAGTCATATCCAACTCTAGGGTGCAGTGCTCATCTCCATTTACAGCCAAAGGGCCAGTGCCGTCTGTGTTTGCAGACGTTTTCAGGGTCATGTTGCAGGCATGACTAGATTGCCCACCCAGTCACATGGCCACACCCAGCAAGTCACATGGCCAACATCTGGCCATGCCCACCTAGTCACATGGTCACCTGGCCACGTCCACCCAGTCACCTGGCCATGCCCACAGAGTAGGCCACACCTACAAAGAAAGTAGCAAAAAAATGAATCCCACCACTGGATGGATCTGAATGCAATACAGCCATGTGAAGTGGTTGTGGGGAGTTGAAATTTTTAATTTTAAAAAAAAACTGGCATAACGGATGATGTTATCATCCTTACACAGCATAAGATAAAGCAACAATATTTCAGCTGTTCTCTGTTTCATGCTGATCTGTTTGTTTCACATTAGTTCACATTAGTATGACCATGTAACACTATACCTATTTCATTGTTACTCATAATTCTTTGCCACCTGAAAGCATGGCTTACTGGGGTGACATTAACCAGGACCCAGGCACTTTTCCCTCCCATAGCAAATGTGATGCTATGCTCCCATAGCAAATGTGACTCTAAAGCAGTGTTTCCCCATGTGGGAAGTCTAGGTCAGAACACTTGCTGATCAGTGCTTTGGGGAACTGACTTAGGCTTCTGGGAATTGAAGTCCAAAAACCAAAGCTCGAGAAACACTGCAGCATTTGCATATACTGTAACAATATATGGCCCCAGTGAGTGCAACACTAGTACAAAATTTGCAATAAGTACAAAGCTTGGTAGGTACATGAGAAAGGAGTTCCAGCTTTTACGTGTATTGGGTTCCCAAATTTATTTGGGTTGCTCTGAAGAAGTTTTGCTTTTTTAAATGTGTGTCTCTAAGTTTTAATTTTTAATGTTTTAATTTTGTAACAAGAAATACTACATTCCTAAACTAACTTATTTTAAAAGTTAATAACATATACAAAAACTTAATAAGAAAAAACTCATTAAAAACTAGCAACAATACAATTAAACAAAACATGCTGCCTTCCCACCAGGACCATTTAAAGTTATGACCAATTTTCCCTCCAGTTACGGAGACCCCATTCCCTTTCCGAAACTGTACTGAGCCTTGTAAAGGTGCACAACCCTCCTCCTTTATTAATACAATAGCAATAAATTCTTCCCACATATTCATTAAACGTATTCTCTTTTACCAAACCCTTCTGTACTTTAATATTACACATTAACTTGCCATTAATAGATATATGCCAAACTCCTTCGTACCATTCTTTTAATTAAAAATTAGACTTTATTTTTCCTGGGCTATCATTAATCTTAACTCCATTAATAAATTTGAAATTAGTTCTCTCGTTGCCAAATTTCATTGCTCCTTATCAAGTATTAATAAAAATGCACTTTTAGGGTTTAATTTATATTCATCTAAAATATCCTCTATATTTTTATTTGCATGGTAAATTTTACGATTTTTCCTATTTTGTACCATTTCACTAATTATTTTGTCACGATCTTCATGGTAATTACATTATAATTGCCTCAGTCCGTATGCTTTAATCATCATTATCATTATTATGACTAATCATGATTGTCACGCTATCATCCTAATCACTACCTTCATCGTCACTTTTACTATTACTATCCACCTGTATGCATGATTGTGACAGACATTTTTACAATATGGAGTGGAGCATTGCCATTATTTATTGATTTAGAGACAATCAAATCAGCTGATATAAAAACATACCTGGTAATGTTCATTGTGGCAACCATTGTGGAGGCAACATTAGAAACAATCCCAAGAATTCCTAGGCCACAATTCATTTGCACAGTGTCTACTTGGCTCCTTATAGAAGGTAAACACATTGTCTTCCTATCCCACCCAAGTCTCATCTTGAGGCTAGCCAAGGTGAGCAAGTATCTGAGAGGCAGAGACTGCCTATTCCCATTAATGAAAAAATAACAGCTGCAACAAAGTGGAGGCTGTTATTGTACATTATGATAGATGAGGTGGTTTGTGGAGGCAGGTAGGATTAGCAAAGATTGCCAGTCTTTCCATCCCAGCCACTTTCAAGGCTGTTTTGCAGCTCGGAGAGTAGATAGTGATGACATTTACAACTGCTATATATAGCAGTTTCGTTTTTCTGAAAGAACTAATACTATTTGTTGTGTATACATGTTAAGTAGGAGGAAACAAATTGTTTGAATATGTGTCATTGATGCAAGGATTTGCTTTCCTATCTATCTTACAAAGATTAGTCTGGTCAGACATCCCGCTACAGTAATAGAGTAGACCGTACAGCCAAGTGTTGGTCAGTGGTAAATAACCTGACTCCCTAAAGGGACCAACAGATACAGGCAAATGAGCCCCATTAGGTGAAGTGATGGTCCCCTCAATGGCAGAAATGCCACTGGAAACCATCATACTGGGGCCAACAGCAAAATGAGTGGAAGAGGAACTCTGATTTCCGATGGTCATGGAGGCAGAAGAGGCCAAGCCAGATGGACTGTCAAGGCGCACCTTGATAATATCCTCAAGGCTGCGGCAGTCCTTTGCACTCCTGGTATTAAATCCTGCATTTCTCATTTCATATGTGCCACAGGAGATGGGTCCATGATCATAGTGTGTGGGTCACTTCATGGCATGCTAGAATCCACCTTAAACAAATCCATGACAATGGCATTTTTCTTGCTTCAGGGGGAAATGCATTCTCAGATACGAGTTGCAGCCAAAGATGATGATATAGCAGGAATAGGGAGAAAAGAGTTATCCAGATGTTTTTTGGAATACAGCGCCCGTCACCCTATCCAAGCTGAGGATATTAAAAAAAGAAGCTGTTGACAATATCCATTCCTCTGCAGTACTAAAGTTCTTATTGTTGCCTTGTCTGCAAAAGAAGTCTGTTACACCCCACATGATGATCAAGTTGCACTGTCATTATCAGCCCACCAGGAAAGTACAGGTCAATGCTCCCAGGTATTCTGTCTGTCAATGTCCTATGCCATTGCTTGGAACTAATTACCTCAAAGGTTTGTAGTTTAACAGTGAGGGCCAGTGAGATTTACTGTCTAAGAGCAATTTGAAGGTAACATATAGCCTTATATTGCTATCAATGTCCTGAAGGAACCTGGCTGAGACTTCTTTCTCAATACAGACAGCAGCGGGTTGCATGAGGCAGAAGCACTCCTAAATCAAGTAAATCCCTTGGGAATTAACAATCAAATATATTCCAGCTACACAGTCATGTACTTGAATGCAAATTTAATTTGAAAGACACATTTCTTCCGGAAATGTTGATCACTGTGAATCCAGGCAATAGATATGTAAACAAACCTGTTGAAAAACAGCCCTGACATTTGGTTTGTGTTTAGGCAAGAAGTAGTTAACTGATGAAGGTTATGTTCGGAGATTTTCGAATACTTAATGTCTCTTTGTGAGTTGTAGTGAATCCAAGAGTGGAATATTGCCCATTTCTAAATAGTTCCCCTAAAAAGGTCACATGAAAAGCCAGAACTTTTCATCTTCTTGTATTGGTGTCCTTCTTCCAGGATCTACTGTGCTTCCTCAAGGGAATCTAGTCATCAGTGACTTCATAATCCATCCGCTTTCATGCTGAGTTTCTTCCCTATTTCCCTAAATCCTCTTCCCCCTTCTCCTTCAGAAATAAGATAAACCTTCTACACTGACCGTGCCCATTACAGAACAACACTCTCACTCTGTTTTCTTTCACTAGCAGAAGAATCAAATTACTGTCTACAGAAGAAGGGAGAAAAGTGAGTCAACACTATTCAGCTTGCCATTCCACCATCTTTCTCACAGCATGCACAGTAGGAGTAGCAATTTGAAGCATACAAGTATTTTAAAACATGACCCATATCCCCATAGGAAGGTTACTAAGGGCTAAAAAGCTACTTTTAAAAAACCTAAAGCTCACCCTCTTCTAGTAGAAGCCATACTCCAGTTGTGGCCAAAGCATGGCCAAAGTGACATATGCTTTAGTTATATCTTGGCTGGGTTAATGTAATGAGCTCTACATGGGGCTGTCTTTGGAAAATGTTTGGAAACTCCAGCAGGTCCAAAATGCTGCAGACAGATTGTTAACTGGAGCTGGTTACAGGGATCACATTTTCCACTGCTACAGCACATCCACTGCCAATCTATTTCCAGACACAATTCAAAGTGCTGGTTTTAACCTGTAATTCTCCCATCCCCCAAACAGCTTGGATCTGAGCTTCCTAAAAGACTGCATTTCCCTTTATGAGTCTGCCCAGCTGTTAAGATCTTCTATGGAAAGCAAAAACAACACATTTACTGCGTGGATTACAGGAATGGCTTTTATTGACCTAACTCCAGCGTACAATACAATCATAGGATTCTGCTCCATAAAATAAATAAATAAGAAGCTTACTAGGGTCATTGGAAGCTTCCTTCAGAACTGGAGATGAATGGAAAGATCACCAGATGGAGGTTGCAGAAGAATGGACTCCCCCAAGAAAGTGTATTGTCTCCAATGCTGTCACACCTTGCTTGAAGGCCAGTTGTATCTGACTCTATGGTTCAGTACTCATCTCTGTTTATAGCCTAAAACCCAGCACTGCCTGCGTTTGAAGATATTTCCATTGACATGTGGCAAGCATGCCTCAATGCCTGAGTGCATGGAATGCTGTTTACCTACCCACCAAAGTGGTACCTATTTATCCACTTGCAATTTGCAATATATAAATTAGACAGACAGACAGACAGACAGACACACACACACACACACACACAAATGATCAACCAGTTCCTGACAATACAAAATTGTTTAACACAGCAATGGCTGTACTACGATCAAGCTTTGATGAGGTAGCTGGAAAACATACTGGAGCACTTGAAGAATTAGGACAGAACTACAACATCAACCATTTGAAGCCTAATCCAAGCAAGACTCAAGTGTGTGCTTTCCACCTTTGAAACTGAGAGGCAAGGGTTGAGTTATGTTATGTGTCAAGGGAACCAATTATAACATTTTTCAGCACCAAAATACCTCTGTGTGACACTTGAAAGGACACTCTAGTTTAAGCAGCATTGCCTGAATACCAAAGTCAAAGCTAGTACAATGAACAACATCATCAGAAAAGTCACAAACTATAAATTGGGAACTCAACCATTCACACTGCATACATCAGTTTTGTCCTTGAGCATTTCCCCAGCACAGTATGCTGCTCCAGTATGGAGCACATCCACACATGCAAAATAAGTTGACATCATTGTTAATAATACCATGTGTATAGTGATAGGATGCCTCAAACCTACACCAGTTGAAAAAATATAATCTATTGTTGATATCGCTCCACCTAAGATTAGGTGAGAAGCAGCAGCGGATGATAAGAGAATTAAGCAAGAGAATGACTCTCAACATTCTCTGGACAAATATGAACCTCAAGTCCATGAGCTCAGATCCAGGAAGAGCTTAATGGCAAGAACAAATATTCTTGAAGGTACACAAGAGCAAAACCAAAATAGTAGATAGAGGAAGGAGTTCACTGGACAAGGAACAATATTAAAGAAGGATGTAGCTGAGAAATTCAGTCTCCCCTACGTCACTTCTTCTTGTTGCTGTTGTTCCGCTGTATCCGAATCTGTCCTGGGGATATAATGCAGTGGCCTTTCATCTGCCTTCTGCATCACAGCATGACCCCCGTACCACTGATCCAGCTCCGTGAGTCACTCCCTGGTCCTGAGCCCTTTTGACACACAATGTCCTCATCGGCCCCAGGTCAGTATTGATGAAGCTGCTGCCCTCCATCAAGATGGGTTCAAATGGGATTTAATCCACTTGAGCATCATCACCCTTCTCTGTGAACTTCGGCACCCAAGCCATTAGTCCTCAGAGTTGTCACATTAATTAACCTCCACCTGACACTTGGCATTGAGTCGCTGGCTGTATGGTCCACTTTATTAGCATAGCAGGATAACTTGGCCAGACTTGTCCTATGTCACTTGAAGGACCCTGAATAGGCTGAAGGTTGGAGTCCCTAAATGCAAGACCAACATGCTCAAGCGGGAGCAGGTGGCTGACAACAACATGCTGTGTGAATGTGGAGATATACATTTGCTGTCTGCTGATTACTGCCAGAAACATGCACTGATGAAGACTTAAGTTTGGCCACTGGCAAAACCAAGAATGTGGCTTCATTTTGGGAGTGCAGGGTTTGTTCGGGGGATGAAAGGATAAAAGAAAAAACCAAGTGGATGAATGTCAAAGAGTGTCTCCCAAGAGAACAAGATTGTGGATGGATTGTTTTAAAATCACTCAGCAGACACCACTTCAAAGCCAAGCAGGAAAATCAAAGAATAATTGAATGGGGCTTCTTAGATACAGGACAATGTTTTGTCAATGTAGAGAAATACAACCAATGTGGTATTTATATGTGCGTGCAATAGATGCCCTACTATGAGTGCAAAACTAAATCTAGTAAATGGCCATGAAGTAGCCTGCTTCAGTCAAAAATAGTCTAAACATTTTAACATTTTAATCTGTCTTAAGGGGGTACACAGAAAGAGTCTCCTTGAAGATTATGGTCTTTTTGAACCACAGTTGGAAGTAACCTGGTAATGGCAACCTTGTGTTACAGACTAATTTTTCTCACACTAGGTCAGGCGAAAGGAACTACAGAATGAACTCATCAAAAGATGTCTTCATTTTTGCAGTTTCATGTCTAGCATAGACATGGAAGAAGAAAAAGAATCTGTCTGGATTTCACCTATACTGCATATCATATGCATCCATAAGTAATAAATTGCTCAATGCTCTGATATAAATAAATAAAACTCCCAGTCTCTGGAACTCCCTCCCACAGGAACCCAGGCTTATCCAATCTCTGATGTCTTTCTGCAAGCAAATAACTTTCTCTTCAGGCAGGCTTTCCCTCAATGACTGTCTGTCTGAGAGGGGTTTCTTAAAATGGGATTGCTTAAGCCAGGGGTTCTCAACCTATGGCCCGGGGGCCAGATGCAGCCCATGACACCATTTCATGTGGCCCACCACCACCTCTCCCACACCCAGAAGTGCCATGTGTGACAGGCAGGGCAAAATGGCTGTCCGGCCCCAAAGCTGTCTGAGGGAGCGTGACCTGGCCCTTGGCTTGAAAAGATTGAGAACCCCTGGCTTAAGCCTTGCTTTTATTAAATGTATTTTTAGAATTATTTTTTATATTATTTTAATATATATTTTTATTTTTTTTAAATATTGTAATAATTGTTTTTAGCTTTAGATTATCTCTTTAAAATTATGTAAACCAAGTTGGGTCCTTTATAAGAGAAAGCCAGATTAAAAATATTTCAATCCATCCATCGATCAATGATGTGGGATGTTTCATGCTAAAACATGCAAAGAGATAAATATCAACATATTCAAATTTTCCAGAAAGATCAGCATACAGTAATACCTCAGATAACGTTTACTTCGGATAACGCTAAAATCACATAACGTTAAGTAATCTGGGGAGGAGAATTGGATCGAATAACATTAAGGTCCTATGGGATGTATCGGATAATAACCGCTAAAGCCTGTGCAGTTACAATGTATCTCTATGGAGCTTTAATGTTATCCGATACATCCCACAGGATTTTAACATGCATCGGATAACACTAAAAATCGGTTAACACCAAGACTTGTGGAACCAAATCTTAGCGTTATCCGAGGTATTACTGTATATTGATATAAAGCAAAAAGCAGATCAATGCTTAACATACTCCTTGAGGCAAGGACCATTATGTCCCAAGGGATGGTAGACTACTTTACTTTCATATCTGTTCAGTTGGAGTTCCTTACAATTATTCAAGTGTTCCAACAGTGCCAGCTGTGATCTTTTTAACAGGACATTAAAACACCACATAAATGGGGGGGGGGGGGTCTGCTCAACCCCAGAATTGTCAGCTTGGTTTTGAGGCTGATCCCTGTGATGTGGGAAAAGAAAAGGAAAGCTATTTCATTGACCAAGCCTTTTTCTTGCTCAGACTTGAGTGGTATACATCATACTTCTTTTCCCAGAGTGTAGTGCTAAGCTCCTAGCTCTCCCCCCCCCTCCCGATTTTTCTGGACTGAATTCCAATGTTATAGAATCAGTAGGCTGTCAGTTGCACCATATGTGGTCTGTGTGGCAAAGTCTTCTTTGAGAGTTTGAGTATTGGTATGAGCATTGGCTGAAATGACCACACACTGCACATCACAGTATAGTCGGCTGCTGCTGATTGCTCATAAAAATTATTATTATTATTATTATTATTATTATTATTATTATTATTATTATTATTATTATTATTATTATTATTATTATTATTATTATTATCATCATCATCATCATCATCATCATCATCATCATCATCATCATCATTATTAGACTTGTATGCCGCTCTTACTCTACTCGCCGAGGTGACTCAGAGTGGCTCACATAACATTTGAATGGTGCACTGTATTTTAAAAAAATAATCCTATTAATGTGCATTTGTCCTATCCAAAAACACAAGCTATTATAGCTCCATCAGTATTTTCTGTGCTCAAGGGTGTCACGACATTAACCCTGACAGACAAGATTTCAGCTCTGTTTCTGAGACCAGTTGAGAGGTGACATTCTATTTGGCGTTTCATATATTTAACTTGTATATAACAGGAATGTGTTTCTGAACCTCCAAAAAGTAGCAATAGGAAGCCAGAAGTGGATGAAGCACACAAGGTGAGAGACAAAGATATAAGACACAGTTAAGACTGTGGGGACTGAAACACAGAGCTGGCAAAGGTGGACAAGGCAAACTCTCTGCTAGTTACATATTGATTGAACTACAAGGCCAATCCAGAAAGAAACAGGCTAGCCAGGTTAGTAGCACCCTGTTTCCTAATTGTTTAGGGCAGGGGTGCTGAAACTACAGCCTGTGGGCCAGATCTGGCCCCCAGACACCAATTCATCTGGCCAACACCACCCTCGTCACTCCCGGAAGCGGAAGTAAAATCTATGTATGGGTGTGTTTTACTTCCACTTCCAGGATAAACAAGAGCAGTGTGGTCCAGATGAATTAATTGGTGGGCCAGATCTGGCCTACAGGCTGATGTTTGGGCACCCCTGGCTTAAGCAGAGAAAATGGCAGCTTAAAATTATATCTCATCCGGTTGCAAAACAGATTGCAAGGCATGTTTCACTTTCACTTCCCGTGGCAGGAACCATGTGACCAGCCCGCTGAACCACGTGACCAGCCCATTGCCCAAAAAGTTTGGTCACCCCTGGTTTAGGGCCAAAACTTGAGAACCAAGAGGTACTCCATGAGATGCCACAGAGGTGGTCCCTTCTGACTCTGCAGTGTCTGAAAGCTGCCATGTTAGGTTGTGTCTTGACCTTCAAAAGAATAGTGGTCCTCATTGTTTGGATTTTGATTAGTCAGGAGAAGTTTCCTTGGGAACCTTAATTTAGGCAAGGCTGTGTTCTATCTCCATTCCTCTTCCTCATGGCCTTTGACTATGAGAAAAGCAGCAAGCACTGGAACAGGCATTCTGTGGTCTGACCAAAATTACCTTGGTGACCTAGATTTTGCTGATGACATTGCTTTACTTGAGGAAGATGAGCTGAAGCTATAACAGGCGACAACTGCCCTGAATAGAAAAGCAAAGAAAATTGGCCTTAGGATTAATGCTGAGAAGTTGAAGGTCGTGCATATGTAACAGATGACCAGGATACAGGGAATCAGACTTGGACCACGGCCACTAGAGGGAATGGAGAGGTTTACTTACTTGGGCAGTGTGATCGTCCAAAATGGAAATGCAGAGTTAGACTTCAAATGTGTCCTTGGAAAAGCAAGAGCTATCTTCCAAATAATGCCTCCATAGTGACCCCGATAGCCATCTATGCCTGTGAGACTTGGAAGGCATCAACAAGTACCAACAAGAGACCTGATGTCTTCCAGCAGAGGTGCCTCCACCAAATTTTAAAGATTTGAAATTTTGATCATATTACCAATGATGAGGTGCTTCGAAGGAGGGGCTCATGCAAATTACACAATATTGTTGCACAAAAAAGGCTCCAAATGTCAGATCATATTCTTTATATGGAGAAAAACAGGTTCCCTAAAGTGGTAATAAATGGGACCCTTCCTAATGCCAAACGACAATGAGGACGGCCTCAAAATACCTATAGCAGAACTTTCATGACAGATTAAAAGACTCTGAAAATTACGTGGGAGGATGCTGAAGTACTCTTCTAAAGCCGAAGTCATTGGACATCCCTTGCTCCCCAATGTGCTACGTAGCATTGGTTGATCTATGTCTAAGTAAGTAAGAAGGTTATGTGGTACTTCACCCAGTTTCCATGTCCACTGAGAAACTTTGCCTGAATTAATTTTTTTAACCCTTTACCTTCCACCACAAACTAACTTCCCGATACAGTGAAACCTTGTAGAATGAAAATAATTCATTCTACGAAGCTGTTCATTATGTGATTATTTTCATTATGCAATCTCCCCTCCATATAATGAAAATCCCTATGGGAAAAAAAACATATAATGAAAAACTCTATGGAAAAAAATCATATAATGAAAATCTCTATGGAAAAAATCATATAACGAAAATTTTTCATAGTGAACATTTTCATTACACGAGTTTTCCCCATAGGGAAAATAGCGAAAATTTTCATTATACGAGGTGCCATTTTTTTTCTCAATTGTTTTTCATTATGCAGTTTTTTTCACTATAGGGGAAATTTGTTATACGAGGTTCCACTGTATCTCCCTTCCCCTTTGGTCCCCCATAGTTTTTTCTTTTTTTCCTTTTTCTGTATTACTGCTGCCACTGACCTCTGTTCCAAGGAGGGAGGAAATCTGCTGTGGCAGCAGTCATTACCTCTACCTCTACCTCTGCTTTAGAGAAGTTTGGGTGCAGCCCCTGTTGCCCAACAAATGATGTCAATTTTTAAAAAAAACATATATGTTACTGTTATACCATTACAACAGTTTTTTCCATGACAACTGACCACAGAACTGTCATAGTGCTATAACAGTAACCATTGGGAAAAACATTTGCAGACTGCAGGATATCCTGCAAACTTTACAGGGCAAGAGGCCCAAGACACAATACTCACCAACATGTGCATGCACACAAAATAATACAGCAATTTAGGAATTGGTACAAAATGTGTCCCCTGCCAGGTGTTTTAAGATAAACCACATTTTGAGAAGATAATGTGTCCTGTGTGACATGTATTGCTCAGTATTTGAATTGATTCAGAATGTGACAAAGCCAATCTAAATATAGAATATTTTTGATAATCAAGATGCACCTACAATCTGTTATAGCATTGTAATTTTAAGGCTCTCCATTTTGTTACAGCATGTGCCTTCATGGCCACATAGACCTCTTTCTCAGATGCATCAGTGTAGAAAAGAATCCATTCCCAGAATTTGGACAGGTTACATTTTTGCATCTCAAATTTGGACATTTCAGTGAGTTCAAGGTGCTGTGGCCAGACTGCTGACCAGAAGAGTTTACAAGAAAAACCCAAAAAGTTTGTTATGACACCTTCTCTAACTGCCAGTCCTTTACTGAGCACCATTCAAAATGCTGGTGTTGACCTTAAAGTTTTTAATGACTTAGGTCTAAGCTACCTGAAGCACTGTGTCTCCCTCTATGAACCTCCCTAAGCTTTACAAACTTTCAGGAGAGGACGACTTCTCAGTCCCATGGACTGAGTCTCAGTCTCATAGACAATTGGTGAGGAAACAAGAAATGATTATTTTCAATTATTGTTACCCAACTGTGTGGCTCAATCCCAAGGGAAATCAGGCTGCCTCTCTGCTGCCAAGCAAAGACCTTTTTATACAGACAGTTTTTGGCAAAAAAATGTGTGTCATGGAAGTTTTTTTAATATATATATATATGTTATTTAGCAAACATAAACCTTCTAGAATTGACACCCCCAAAAGATGTCTGTATCATCATAGGGGACTGGCAAACAGAAGGTGAAGAAATGGAAACAGTGACAAACTTTACTTTCTTGGGAATTAAGATCACTGCAGATGGTGACTGCAGTCATGAAGGAAAAAGACACTTACTCCTTGGGAGGCAAGCTATGGCAAACCTAGGCAGCATAATAAAAAGTAGAGACATCACCCTGCTTTAAAAAAAGGTCCATATAGTTAAAGCAATGCTCTTCCCAGTAGTAATGTATTGCTGTGAGAGCTGGACCATAAGGAAGGCTGAATGCAGAAGAGTAGATGCTATGGTGATGGAGATGACTTTTGAGAGTCCCCTGGATTACAAGGAGATCAAACCAGTCCTTCTTGAAGAAAATCAACCCTGACTGCTCCTTGGAAGGACAAATGCTAAAACTGAAGCTCCAGCACTTTGGCCAACAAATGGAAAGAGAGGGTTCACTAGAGAAGGTCCTGGTGCTAGGAAAGATTGAAGGCAAAAGGAGAAAGGGGCAGCAGAGGATGAAATGACTGGACAGTTCAATCAATGTGGTGGGCGTGGATCTGGGCATCCTCCAGAGGATAATGGATCACAGAGAAGCCTGACATGCTGTGGTAAAAGAGTTGGACTCAGCTGTACATCTGAACAACAACAAAGGCGACCATACCCTGGTCTTTCCACTCATGCAGGCCCATGTCATGGGACTGATTACACAATGGGTGAGAGATGAGGTAGCGGAAAGGGAGCATGTTGGCAGCAGGGAAGCATTTTAAAAATTGTCTTTTATTCCATGTTCCCACAACAGGAGGTTGGTCCATATTGCTAGACATTGATGAAATAGTGGTTTGAAGAGAAATGAATTAAATATGTTAAATGAAGCTGGGAGGACATGAAGCTTCCACAAAATTATAAAACACTTAAAATGCAGAAAGAACAAGTACTTAGCTCATGTAATGAGAAATGAAACTACAAATTGGTGCAGTTGATCATTCAAAACAAAATAAGTGGGAAAAGAAATGCAGCAAGTAAAACAACTTTTTGGCTGAGGAACAATGGAGGTTTGTTTGGATGCAGTCCCAATATCATTATTTAAAGCTGCTACATTCAACTGGGGGGGGGGGAGATATCCAGTTTCTAGCAGGAGAGAAATAGAAAAAAGATTCTCAGAGTGTTTTCTCATATGTAGTCTTTCGAATTTCTCTACGTTGGAGCAGAAATTTTCTCCAACAAGTGAAATAATCATGCATTCCATAAAATACAAGAGGTTGGTTAGTTGGTTGGTTGTCTTTCCAAGATCCTTCATTCCCTTCCCCCTTCCCCCACCCCCGCCCCCAACATATTTTTGAAGGCAGAAAATCACACCTTCAGCATGTACTGTACATGATTTTCCTCCTATCGAAACCACCAGGGGCAAGATTATTTTCTATAATCAGAATCATAACTGGGTGGTGAATGGTGGCCTTTGGGTCCTTGGAAGTGTTCCGCTCTGAACTAAGTTAACAGTATGAAAAGTTACATAAAGAAATATGTCTATTCTTAGTGCATCAGTATCGCCAGAGGTTTAGAGTTGTCAATAAATTGATTTTGATTTCAATTGCTCCAAGTTCATGCCCTCTTCTGAGCCTCATTAGAAATAATTGAATTGTGTGAAAGCCTTTGAAGTTTTAGCACTCTACTACAACTAGTTTTGAGGGAAATGAATGTTTCTCCCTGGTGAGGTACTGTACTTATAAAGGTTTAGCACCATCATTATAAGAAAGGTCTCTTTCAGTATATACTTTCTTTAAAAGGTGAAAAATAGGATAAATGGGTATTATGTACCTGTATAAGCATGTTGCAATATTTATCTTCTAAGTAACTCATAGAGGTCAATTGAATTTCCATTCAAAAATTACAAATCTAGTTCAGGAATGAAGACACTAATATTAGTTCATGATCATCTCTACCTTATATGAATTGCCCTACGTTGCTTTCCCAGTTTCCCAAATTACATAGCCAATGTTTTGCCAATAGTTTCTTCATTGTTGTTTCTATTATGCTTTACATATGTCCTCTATTTTTTTTCTTTTGGTGCTCCAGGAAAGCTACTGCTGATATGCAGGCCATATACAGTAATACCTTTGATAACGTTTACCTCGGATAACGCTAAAATCACATAACGTTAAGTAATCTGGGGAAGAGAATTGGATTGAATAACGTTAAGGTCCTATGGGGTGGATCGGATAACAACTGCTAAAGCCTGTGCGGTTACAATGTATCTCTATGGAGCTTTAACGTTATCCGATCCATCCCATAGGATTTAACATGCATCGGATAACACTAAAAATCAGATAACACCAAGACTCGTGGAATCAAGTCTTAGCGTTATCCGAGGTATTACTGTAACATCATTTGGGAAGGGATGGGACTGAAAATTGTGAGGTAACTGGTAAATGAAACACAGTGTTACCTTAAAAATTAGGGCTTGGTTCGTTTCCTGGTGGAGAATTAATTAACCTCAAAAACTGACACTGAGGCATGATTTTAATCAGAACAGACATTGGTTTATTGGTATTTTAAACAGAATTCTAATTCATAGTGGCCATCTATGAGAAAGAAGTCCCAATACCTCACCCGTTCTGGCACAAAACACCCTAGGGAGCCCAATTCCAGCTATTCTAGGAATGAGCTGAAGTCCCTCCCACTCCCCAACATTTTTATACTTTTAATCAAGTAAAGGGAGGTACAAATGCTGTTTTCTGAAACTGGGGCAATTAAATGGGTCTTTACACTTCTTGATTACATGTTACAAAAGCTTAATTAAACAGTGCAGAAGTAATTTCCGAAAGTACACATGACGATTTACAAATACAAAGGTTAATGGAAAAAAATCTTTGTTTGCTGGATGAGGAAATCTCCTTTAGGCAAGTTCTGATACAAAGTGTCCCTTTTCAGTAGTTTTTACATTGTCACATTGTTTCCTTTCTGAGTCTGTGAATGAATGAAAGGCTAGTCGCATAGTAGAAAGCCAGGCGTACTTTGGCCAATGGAGAGCTTGTCTTCGGCATTCTCCTCCAATGGTAGGGCTCGGTTTGTAGAAGGCGGGAGGCTCTTGGTGTCAATCTAAGGTGAAAGCTCTATTGAGCTGTCATCTCTGGAGTTTTGGAGATAAAGGGAGAGATTAGCACCTATTGTTTCCAGCCGATCCCTGGCTGAGTGACTCATTGGAACTCTTGGAGGAAAAACCAGTTCTTGATCTGCTGTAATTGCTTACATTCAATCAAGTCCCTTTGCAAAGGTATTAAGCTTCTGGTTTTTCCTCCAAGGTTGAGATGTTTTCTCCAGGTATTTTACACCTTGGCCTGTGTGTACAGTGATTCTCTGGTTGTAACTTTATTTAAAACAAATTAAATGAAACAGTGATGTTTGATCTTAAAATTCAGGTAACAACAGGAAAATCAGGAAACAAAATTAAGCCATGTGACCCATCCATAAAATCAAACAAATGCAGGAGGGAGACAATATCTTTTTTTAGGTCACTTTACAAATTTCAAACTTTCCAAGCTTTGGTAAATCATGATTACTTCTTCAGGGGTTTGTATATTCCCAGAAAATACAGAGAATGATAACCATGCTTTTAATTGTGGCCATTCACAAAGAATTATCGGGGGGGGGGGGGATTGTTGTTCTTTGCTGTTACAGACTAAACCTGCAACTAGACCAAATGTCCCCAAATGTCCCCCTCCTATCTTCTCCTCTGTGCCTTGCCTAAGCCACTTAATGATCTTGAAAAATGGAAAGTTTCCATCCTGCTCCCCATGTAAGGGGAGTCACAACTGTCCATTTTTTTTAAATGTTGCTAACTGATCAGTGATACACTTTTTAAAACAACCCCCTTTCAAAATATCACTGATATGTTAGCAAGAATGTAAAGAAACTGAACATTTTCTCTACCTTTTCCTGCAGAAAGGGGATGACAAGGAAGTTTTCCAATTATCAAGATCATTAAAAAGCTTGAGCAAAGGGACAGCTTCAGCTATTATTACCAGTGATCACAGTGAAGCAAAATGGAGGGATCTTTCCCACACTTAAAAGCAGTAACCTCTGATAGGAAACCAAAAAGGTGCAGGTAGTCATTGATAAGGAGTGGTCTGGTTCATGAGTGCACATTTGTTATGTGCTCACCAGGAAAAAGAGCAACCCAGATCAAACTACAGGGCAAATGCCTGTCTAGTCACAGACTACTAAAGCTCCTCTTTAGAAAAAAGATTAGAGATGAGTTTAGTTTATTAGCCATTGATCACTACAGTACAGCTACCCCACACTTATATCTGTATAGTCAGACTCAGAATATAATCACACAGGGAAATGTGTTACAATTTGGATGACTTGTGGAGCACTCCAATGAGATCTATTTTCCAGGAATCATATGCATGGGGAAATGTGCTTTAGCCCAACCCTGACCTGGGCTCAAGCTGGATCTTTTTGGTCTAGTTGTAGGGCTTCTATTTTAGAACAATTTCTTGGCAGACAAAATATTTCATTTAAGATAAATCACTCCAGTTAAAGTGACCGTTTCCATTCCTAACAGGCACACATCCATGTAGCCATCTGATTTCACCCTCAATAAAGGAAACCACAGCCTTCAGTTTACAAGAGTTAGTGTCAGAAAACGACATCTTTTTCCTAATGTTCTCAAAGCTTGGTGAAGTTGTAGTTTCAAATAGGCCTCAGAACAAATCCTTTGTCTTCTCTGAACCTCAAGGCTGTGTTACAGACAGCATGTTTTCCAGTAATTCTTATCTCTCTAAGCTAGCTGAGATCCAATGTTTTGTCTATGTGCCAGAACACTCTCTGTGCACGTGTGTAAACAATGTATTGTTTTGAGAAAGTTTTCTCTGTTACCTGATTGGCTAAGAGTAACCCACCTGACTGCAGATTCTCCATGTTAGAGAGAAGTGAAGAGTTCGTTTCTGCTTCTTCATGGATTAAGACCTGTTTTGATTAGAGAGCTTTTGTTTCTGGATCTCTATGGGCTAACATTCTTTTGCCTAGGAGCTATGCATTCTTGCTCCTTAAAAATGGTTACCTAGATTACCTGTGGACTGTATTGGACTGACTTATGCTACTGACTTTTATGCTTTATGAACCTGATCAATAAATCTTCATCATTTTCTTGAACAAAGTGTCTTCATTGGACTAAAAGGATAAGAGAAGCATTGCATTTCACACACAAACCTTTGAACACGCTACCAAATTAAAACCCCTTTTGGATAATAAGCAGCTGTAAAGTTTTATTGCCGGCCAGCCAGCCCTTTGGATGCTTTGGTTTAGGGGTTTCCCAGAGAGAGGGCCAGCTGGTACGTGACAGTTAGGGTTGTTAATGTTAAGACCTTTTGAAGTCATTATTTATGTGCCATTAATTGGAAGTAAATTGATGGCACATAACAACAGTCAAATTTCACTTTTTTAGACAATAATAACATTAACTGTCCCAATTATTTAAAACGTTCATTTTTAAAAATTGGTACTTAGAAATTTTTTTCATGTTTTTCCAGTCAGTAAACTGGATGTGGGTAAATACAGAATTTCTAAACAAAAACATTTTATAATGTTTTGTTTGTTTTCAGATCTCTCTTTAAATACAGTACAATAAATGACAAATTTGTTTCATTGTAGAACACATCATTTTTCTGTGGCATTATTACATAAATTATTTTAAAATAGTATTTTACAGAGACTATGAAGAAGAGGAACTAGTATATATGGCACAGCTGGACATAAAAATGAAACCGAATGCCAGTGTATAATTAATGCAATGAAATGCACCCTTGAACAACCTAAGGCTCACAGAGCATACAAAGGAAGTTGAAAGCTGCCTGCACAAACAGTTCTGTCTCTCAGACGCACAAGTGTAGATGAAGATGTAACAGCAGCTTAGATGGACTGCCAGTGCTAAACATATTGCCTGTGAAGTGATTTTCAGCTGCCAAGTTATTTACAAGATCTGCAAACCCACTGACAAATTTACTGAAATTTGTCTCAGGTAAATATGGCAAACTAAAGGGGTCAGGGAAGAACACTCCATGGTTTGTTTCATTTTTATTTGAATTTATTATTTAGAACCATTTGTTTATTTTAACTTAGTTTTAAGTTAAGCTTTTTTTTTTAAGGAAAGAACATAAACCTAGATGACCGACTCTAGCTTCTGTATAATTCTCCTCTTCCTACCCCTTACTAATTAGAAGCAAATTCAGTAACAAAGAAAGGCAAGGGGGAGGAGAAGTATTTCTAGCATCAACCAGGTTAAAATATGTAAATAAATAACTCTTAGCAATCCGGGGTTTTTTTTTTTTTAAAGATTAGGGAATGGATAGGGTTGGCTTTCTGTGTTCTAGAGATCCAACACTGTTTGGCTATTGTATGGTTACCTCAAAGACCAGGGATCAAAACAATGTTTCCTTCACACTTTTCTAGGAAAGAGATGCAATTGAGCCCGAGGGGGCAGTCAGATAGCACTTTATCTCACATTTTTGTCTACTCTGGGAATTGGCTGCTTCATTTTCCAGTGACCAAATGACATATAGCCAATTGTGAGCTAGCCCAACTCTTGTCCATGTCTTCTTGTATCTTTGTTAGATTCCCTAGCATGGCTACCGTTTTGTTTTTGGTATGCACGATTACCAGTATTGAACCCAAGTGGCAGTGGTAGATGTTTCAATGCTCTGCATTTGGGTGACAAACCAACAAATACATTAATTATTTAAAATAGTAAGAGCTTTTTCTAAATCTATCTATATATTTTTAACAACATTCTCTATATATCACCTCGGTGTATATACTAGGGAGGGGGAGACAGGAGATAAGGTGGAGACTTGGAGCTTGAGAAGGAAGAAGAAGGTAAATGGGGTCAATTGACATCAAATGTGGCTTCCTGTCCCCAAAACCACCCAATCCTTGCATCCGCATGAGATTTAGAGGATTCCTTGCATCCACATGCAATGATGGTTTTAAATGTCAGACTGCACTTACAAACGACCCTGTTCAGCATGGGATAATTTCACTGTCTAGTCACACCATGTGTATTATGAATGAGAATGCTTTCCCATAATAAGTGACATGGGATAGCTTATTTCATGGCTCCAATCCACACAGAATTACTTAAGAAATTGAACAAGTCACATTAAACAGCTGTTTGCACAGCTATGATTTCTTTTAACATCCTTGCTTACCTGCTAGCCGTTGTGTATTACAATTATCCGTACCCAGAGAAATGGGATGGAAGAGAATAAGCAGTCAATAAAATTGCTAAGAGCCACTTTGGATACAATACTGGGTAGCAATATGGGGTTCTAATGTACAGCTATAGGTCCCCAACCATTTTTGGCACAGAATCAAGATGGATGTTTACTGGCCAAGTAGAAGAGAAATCACAGCAATAACTTCTTTGACCGTCTTATCTCATAGCCTATAAATTTAATGCCCATGCATCCATTCACCACTACCAAATGTTTGTGGTTTAGCTTGCACACATATATCCATTGGTATGATGCACTATATATTCCATTCTCTAGTACTGTTGTTGTTACTTAATTTAACATGACATTCTTTGTTTTTAAGATGAAATACACTCATTACAGTCATTTATACAATATGGTAAGCACACTTTCTCCCTACACAGAGATTCTCAATATGTAGGAAAGGATGATAATGTATCAAACAGCTACGAATTTATTTCAGAAAAATAATAATTAGATAGCCATCTGTCTTATTTTTTACAGGCAAAAATGTCTGCCCTCAATAATATGCATTACCTAGACATTCTTCAGGTCATATTATTCTCTTTCTTTATCTCTAACTCCACTACCACCCAGGGCAGAAAGGGTTACTTTTTTGGGTTGCAACTTCGAGATTAACACAGCCACCATGGCCATTGTGAAGGAATCATACATGGATACAGTGGCACCCCCAGTGGTGGGCTCCGAAAAAAATTATTACCACACTGTGAGCATGGTATGGTGCACCCAAATTAGGACTTCTTTATTTCAAAACTTGGATGGGCAGGGGCAGCCAGAATTTCTGCTACTGGTTCTGCCGAACCGGTGCAAACTTGCTGATGCCCACCACATAACGAACGCTCTGTATAACAAAAAATTCATTCAACAAAGCATTCGTTAGGCAATCGTGATACCCTGCATAACAAAAAAAGATTGTTTCTATAGGATTTTCGTTAACTGGGATATACCCCACTTAATGCAAACCCCCTATAATGAACATTTCTATTCGTTATGCAAGGTATCACCAATTTGATCCGCATAATGGAAAAAACTGCATAATGAAGAGCTCCATACCTAACTTTGGATAACACCCAAGCTCCTAGTAGAACACACTCTTACTGGAATCCACTGATCCACTACTCTACTCTTTCTGAGAACTGCATTCTCCACCAGCACTTTCATGAGTACCCATATAGTCATACACCAACAAATACAGCTAGAAATGAAGAGGTATCAAAGAAACAAGCTGTTGGAATAAACAGACCCAGTCTGACTCTGGACTAGGAATGGAAAATAACATCAGTGATTTGGAAATTCTTGTGGCTTCCTGAAATTCACTGGAAAACAAAGCACACTTTGCCTCAGAAAACTGTAAGGATTGCAGGATATTATATAGACACAAAATTATATGTACAGTTGACTATTGGTTAAAATGCCTAATATGGGAATTGGTCAATTGTTCATCATTCAGAATAATTACTGCCAAAAAGTATCTATAAGTTACAGTATATTTTTGAACGTGTTGTTTCTCTTTCTCTCTGAGATAGGAAAAAACTGGATTTATCAAGTTACTGAATAACCTCAAAAACTAAAAGAGAGAACTTTTTAAAAAAAGAAAAACCTTCTAAAATACTGCAAAGCAAGTAATCAGGGTGGGAATTAGAACCAGAACCCCACCCCTAACAGGAATACTGAAGAGGTAGGTAGCCTCAGGGACAAATCATAATAACATGGATCAACACTAGGATTTGTGGGCAGTGTGTGTGAATATTCTGAGATTACAAACCCTGCCTATAGTTGTGATGGCAAACCTTGGCACTCCAGATGTCCTTAGACTTCAATTCCCAGGAACCCAAGCACCCTGTGAATCCACACTAATGGGTTTACTGTGATTCATCCGGGCCAAGCTGCCCTCATCCCTCCCGGAAGCGGAAGTAAAACACACCGTAAAAAGAGTGAAAATATCAACACAATAACATAATGTGGACACTTGCAATACACCTTTTTAGGGTAATTAAACATTCCCTATGTGAATTATGACAACAATTCCAACTGGTGTAGAGTGTTGGGTTGTAATGTAGAGCACTCCTTACTAACCTGGGATAGCCTCCTGCTTAGTGGATCTCTCAGTCTAATCATTTGAGAAAGTTTGGCTTAAATATATTATTGTGGAGTCATTCATGTCAATAGTGTAACTTTCAGCTATTCAGTTCATAACAGAACAGCAGAAAGTGTCAGAGGTTGCATCGCATCCACCCAGAGGAAAAACTGACATTACTATTTTGCTTTCATAAATTTGACTTATCTTGTCATTATACAGGCAGATTAGTACTGCATACAAACACATTGCCTGAACAGAAGAGAATCTAAGGCAACTTAAAAAAGAACAGTTTTCTTTTGCAGGAGAGAGGGAGACTGCACTGGAGACTAACGGTGACTTTATATAAAGAATTATTTGCATTAATATACAAATCAAGCAGCAAACAACAAGCATATGCAGCTTAATTTCATTGCCACATCTGATTATGCTCCAGACACAATTGGCTTACAGCAGGAGTTCTCAACCTTTTAAAGCCAGGGGCCAGGTCACGCTCATTCAGACAGCTTCAGAGGCTGGAAGGCCATTTTGCCCTTCCTCCACCACATGGCACTTCTGGGTGTGGTGGAGACGGGGGGGGGATGAAATGGCACTGCAGATTGAGAATCCTTGTTTTACAGCATGTGTTAGTCTTTAAATAAGTAATATGAAAGCAAAGCAATCACACTTATATACCGCCCAATAGCGCATAGTGCACTCTCTGGGCAGTTCACTTAGCATGCTGGGTACTCATTTTACAGACCTTGGAAGAATGGGAGGCTGAGTCAACCTTGATCCCCAGCCAGGATTGAATTTACAACCTTTTGGTTGCAGTACAGCAGTTTTCACCAGAATTATGCAGTTACCTTTGAAAATGAGTGAGAAACAAACAATTTTGCTTCTGAGCAGACATGTAAGATGGTGTCTTTCCAATGCTTTTTGACTGCAAATTCCTATATAAAGCTTCCCCAGTGGTTATGTTGGCTACAGTAGCTGAAAGCTGCAGGCCAAAAGACAT
Source organism: Furcifer pardalis (assembly GCA_030440675.1). Lineage (NCBI taxonomy): Eukaryota > Metazoa > Chordata > Lepidosauria > Squamata > Chamaeleonidae > Furcifer > Furcifer pardalis. The sequence continues at coordinate 51,946,083 of CP126895.1, read as the reverse complement.
CTCAAGAAGCCTACTCTCAACCATTCCTGCTTTACAAGCATTTCCCTGAACTAGTTGCCATTTAATCCTTCCAGTTGTTGTTTTTTCTGATTGCAAGCATGATGGAAAGCTTTGTAATGTCAACAGTTGAAAGAGAAGGTCCCCAGAGATGTTCTGTCAGAACAGCAGCTGGAAGAGCCTTGCTTCCCATCTCTAACCTTTCTGCTGGAACAATGGATAAATAGAATCGTGTAGAGAGGAGATCCCACAGTAAATTTTCACCTCCAACACATGCAAGATGATGAAAATGTTAATAAAGACCTCTATGGAGGATCAAGTATAGAGGGAAACCCCTTACTACTAATGGAGTGGAGGTTGAACATCCAAACACAATTGCATATATGAGTGCACGAAGGAAACATTTGTATAATTTTATCAACATAGTTTCTGTGCAGGATTTTCTCAAGAATCTCAGCAGGGATTTGTTAACTGAGAGCTAGAATCAATTGAACATTATAACATTTGCCTTTCATGTGCATAATAAAGCAACAGGATTTCAACCTATGCAATTTTCTGGCTGGATAGCTCAATAGTTTAACTATTTGGCTGCACACCAGAACTTGGGAGTTCAATTCCCCAATGTGTTTCCTACAAGAAGATGTCTCCTGAAGAAAGTAATGGTAAACTACTTCTGTGTATTCTCTACCTAGAAACCCCTGAAGAGCTACCATGTTGGTATCAATTTAATGGCACACAATACATACATACATACATACATACATACATACATACATACATACATACATACATACATACATACATACATACATAATATTATGACATGAATATAATTTAAAAAGGACAATAGAATACATGTGATAACAAGATGAGAAACTTATAATGATAAAACAGTATGGTAGGAATCCAGTTTCCGTCAAGTTAAATTCATCTCAAAAACTGAGAGGAAATACACAATCCAAACAATTGTATTACTCCTTTTCAGTCAGACACATAAATGTCAGACAGAACCACAGGAATAACTAAACTGGTTTCTTATGTAGGATAAAGTACCTTAGCTCCTTTTCTATAAAATCTTCTATTGTAAGTTTGATTAAAACATCTTTTTGAAGGTCATCTAATCTCGCTTGAAGATTTGAAGATATTTCCCTTTGGTATTACTTCCAAAAGTAAATTACCTTCATCATTACATGTGTGCCTTTCTTTTAATTTTAATATGTTTGATGATAAATTCAATTAGAGTTGAACTGACTGTTCTCCAGCAAACATTTGGAAAATGGCTTTCAAGTGTTCTCATATTCTCCCTGAAAGATTTCCCTCCTTATCCTTTCTCTTCCCAATTTGCTCCTGTTCCAGCCCATATCAGTAGAACTTCTAATACCACTCAGATAAGATAAAAGAATTGATCTTCTTCATTTTCAGAAAGAGTGATATTATTACACAGAATGTCAAGCTTAGGTATGTAATTATGCCACTGAGGTTTGAAAAGGCTTATTCAGTGTGAAGGAAATGAACACATAATAATTCAAAAAAAAAAATGATCTTTTAACAATACCATCAAAGATTCAGATCATTAAAACAAGATGAGGTAACCTTCCAAAAGATGTGGTACACTAGAGAAGGGTTGGTGCTATTGTAATTGAGAGAAGTAATAAACTTCATGGTGCAAATAAAATCATGTCCCCCATACATGTACTGTATACAAATTGCTAAGTCGATGCCTCCATAGAATAAAATTAAAAGATTGGGACATTCACAAAATTCATCTTCCCAGTCTATAATCTTAGCATCTTAGTATCTAGTACTCTTTTTCTCTCATCAGTGCAGCTTTAGCCAATTAAACCACAACACTCTCTAGACGAGCAATGGTTCCCAACGTGAGCCCCGTACTCTACAGGGGGACTTCAATTCCCACCCTGTCAGTATATTAGTTGATCAGTGCTTTGGGGAATGATTTAGGCTTCTGGGAACTGATGTCCAAAAACCAAAGGTTGGAAAACACTGCTCTAGATTCTGTTTAATTATGGTTTGTACTCCAAATGCTGGTATGACAGGGTTTGGAAAAGTCTCGTTTTGAATTACAAATCCCATAATCTTCCCATTAGCATGTCCATTGTAAATGTCCTTTTAAACATGACTGACACTTATATGGGCTCAATTTCATCTCCAAAGTTTCTATTGGCACACACCAAAGTCAAACTATTCTCGCTTTATATTTTACTGCTCAAATGTATCCTCAAATACACTGTAACTGTATGCAGGCATCTCATACTTTATCAAATTATCCCATTATGAACGCTCTGTTTGTGTAATCTAGCACTATGAACAGCAAAGATTTTGATAATCTTTCATTGAACAATAATATTGAGTCTTGGATCTAAAGGGGGGGGGGACAGTTCTTTACAGTTTAAATTTCTTCTTCCGTGTCTAGGCCAGACATTAAACTGCCAAAATGAAGGTACCCTTTGGTGAGTTCATTCTGCAGTTCCTTTTGCCTGACCCAGTGTGAGAAAGATTAGCCAGCACAAGATGGCCATTGCCTGGGGTACACCTGATTGTGGGTCAAAAATACCACAATCTTCAAGGAGGCTCTTTCTGTGTACCCTATGTACCCTACAGTTTAAGTTAATCAAATATTTATTAATATTGTGGACTGGAGTTTAAAATCCACGTACATTGCAATATTCTATGGTCAAATTTGTAATAATTGCAAAAAAGAAGTTATTGTACTGTAACTTTCTTTGATGAGAACTATTTTCCACAAGAGGCAGGACAATTTCCTATTAATGGTACTGTAGGCTTTAAATGGATTTTGTCTGAGTTCCCACTATTTTCCTCATCCAAATCAGTATCTAACTAAGCCTTCTAAAATGTCTTGGACCACCTTGTCAAACTGATTACAATAGTGGCACAACAACTGCCTGTAGCTTTATTGCATCTGTACACCTCCCAGTTTTTGGACAGCCTATTATAAGTATGATCAATAAGTTATGTAAGTTCATGTACTCAAACAAAGATTTCACTGACACTTGGTTCAAAGTACTGTAGATTATTTGGCAACATTCTTTAGTAAGCCATGCATTCTGCTGATGTCTTCTGGAATCCCATAATTATTGTCATGTTTCATATGTCAATTTGCTCATAATTTGTGCACAAAAATGTTTCAGTTGCCTAGAAGCATGACGGCAACAGATCTGCAGGCAAAAGCTGGAATGACAGGATCTTCTTTGCAAGTGCTTGTTTTCAAAGGCAACTCTGCTTCTGAACAACAAGCAAGCAGGATGAGGTAGTTAACCTGCACTGACAACACTGGGTGTCATAAAAACCAGGATTTGGTTAGTTGTTTATCTTGCAGCTAGAGCTAGAGAGAGATTATTCTGCCTCAAATAATAATAATTTCATGTTAGAAATTATTCTGGGTTGAAAGGATTTTTGTGGAAGAAACTCTGCTCAGGGAATGCCAAAAGGAGGCTCTTTTCATGTCCCCATGAGCTGGGACAGAGATGGGTGCTCAATCCATCATGCAGTACCCAGGTCTTGAACTGCCGACTTGCCAGCCTTCCAGCTAACAAGGTGAGTTTTTAACCACTGAGACACCGTAGCCCCCTTTGCCTCAAAAGCTAAAGTAAGTTGGCCAGCTTTGAGTACCACACACCTTGACCTGGGATGTGCAATCTTCTGCTTTGTCTTAAACAACAGTGACCAAAATCACATTGTGCAACTACTCTGCGTGGCTCACATGCAATAAGATGTATTGGTGTACACCACAGAGTTGAAAAAGGAACACCCAATCATTAATGATGATCTCATTCCTGCAATGCAAGAAAGGATTTTGGACAGTATGTCTCCAACCCAAGCAGTGACTCAATTCACTGAGTGTGTATGAATCTCACTTAATAACCCAACCAGGAGGTTGTGCTTCTTCATTTTTGGACTGTGGACCAACTCTTCTTCAGTTAGTCCAATGTGGCAATGAAGAGGGGAAAGGCCAGTGGCATAGTGGAGTCAGTACCTGGAAAAAAAGTCTCTAATTATGGATTGCTAGGGACAAGGGCTGCAATGTCTCAAGTGGCTAAGATGCTGACTGGAAGGCGGGAGGTCAGCAGTTTGATTCCCAAGTACTGCAGGATTTATTTATTTATTTATTTGTGGATTTGTATTGCTGCCCAATTCCAAAGACTCTGGGCTGCATACAGATATTAAAAACATCACAAATTTAAAAAACCCAATTAAAACCCCATTAAAAACTACCACAAAAAAAAAATTCCCCTACCCTCCCATCAATTTAAAAAAGAGGGAGAGAGTGCTCTTAAATCAGCCAGCAGGCCAGGGTCACAGCATCACCAGTGCCCCACACCTGCTCTGCCAGCCAGGTTTTAAGCCTTTACTGAAGGGCAGCAACTCCATCTGGAGACGCAGCTCAATTGGCAGGAGGTTCCATAGGACTGGCGGACACTGAGAAGGCCCTCCTTCTGATGCTAGAGAGACAAGCCTCTCTACCTGATGATATCCTCAGAAAGCCTCTCCGGCCCACTCTGGTGGGATGGACATATGTTCTTGGGGTGATGCAGTCTCTTAAATATCCTGGCCCACTACCATGTAGGACCTTAAAGGTAATAACCAGAACCTTGAATTGCATCCAGAAGCATACCGGCAACCAGTGCAGCTCCTGAAGCAGTGGTGAGGCATGGGCATACCGCCCGCACCCCATCACCACCCGAGCAGCTGCATTCTGGACTAGTTGCAGCCTCTGAATGGTCATCAAAGGGCAGCACCATGTAGAGCTCCTGTCTTTGTCCCAGCTCCTGCCAACCTAGCAGTTCGAAAGCAAGAAATTGCAAGTAGATAAATAGGGACCACTTCGGTAGGAAGGTAAACAGCATTCTGTGCACTCCAGTGTCTAGTCATGCCTGCCACATGACCACATAAATGTCTACAGAAGCAGACAGCCCTGGCTCTTCAACTTTGAAATAGAGATGAGCACTGAACCCTAGAGTCGAAGGGCACCATCTGCCATACTACCTTCACTCTAAGTATGTCTACAATCCTTATAGTAGCTGGAGGAGAAATAGGTTCTCCTGAGAACAGCAATTTGCTGTGAACTATCTTTGTTAGGCAACCCATTGTGGAGAGTGACTTGCCAGAGGCATTAAGGCATCAAGGTAGTGACAACTATATAGGCCCTTAAACAGTGGCAACCAGAGGGCCTTCCCTTACTTTAAAATGATCCTACCATGGGGGAGGGTTTAGTTTTTTAAAGTAAAATTAAGAACATTAGGAAAGGGGGAGCACCTCAGCAGGGTACCCAACACCACAGATGCTATACTGCCAGATGCCAACCTAGCAAATATGAGTTGATATCCATGGCTGTTAGTAACATAGTAAGTCATGTTTTAGGGCACACCATGGGTATTAACTCTAGTAGTTTTAGGAGAAAATGTTCTGTGACTGGGATTCTTCTTGAATCCTTACAGACACCAAAATCACCAAAGAAATAATGATGAAACAAGAGTTGCCTACAAGACTCCTATTCCCCTGAGTTTCACACAAACAGTCTTGGGGTGCCTCAGTTTCCCCATTGTAGAATAGTCAATAGATGGTAAATCTGACCTTGGAATGGTGGGTCTTTTACTTCTTCTGGGATTATCTTACACTATTTGATATTCTGCTTACAACCTAAGGTTCCTAAAACATCAAAAACAATTTCACTTTTCTTCTCCTGACTGCCTGGAGTTCTTTACCATCCTTTTCACAGGAGAAGGATGATTAAACAACTGTCAACATACTGGAGATGTGCTTATTAATGTACTACAGATGAAGTGGCTCTCATGTTTGCACTGCTAATCAGCCCCATCACTGATTTTGCAGTTTATTTCTATCTGACGTAAAGCTAGAGTATCTTCTTTATTCACACAATACGTGTCCTGTTCAACTTTGCCAGTGTTTGAGATCTTAAAATGCAATCCCATAGGTGTCAACAGAGAAATTACACCATTTTGACCAGATTTCTGTTGCTTAGTCTAGTGGAGCAGGGCCAATAAACAGAATCTATTTAAAAAGTTGACTTAATAAATCTCCATTGATTCAATGGCTTCCCTCCGGTGCATGTAACTTGCATTCAATGGCCCTATCCCTTTTTTTGGATGAACACTTTAATGTGGTGAGGAGTTTGAGTATGTGTCAGAGGAGCTGAAAACACTTCCTTCAGGAAGCTAAATTCCATTAGGAGCCTCGAGTCCTAGCAGACTCACCCAAGGCAGAATGGTCACAGCCAAAGCACCAGACTAAGGTGCACCCACCCCCTTCAAGGGAAATAGCTGCATAAGCAGAAGAGAATTCAATTCAATTCAATTCAAATTTATTTTTATACCCCGCCTTGCTCAGGCGAACCTGACTCAAGGCGGCTTCCATGGAACATAAAACAACAGTATACAAACAACATAGTATAAAACAACACGGAGGGGCGCGGCGGCGGCGGCAGCGTTCCCGCGCTCAGCGGCTGCGGCGTCCTTCAGGCCCCCTCGGCCAGGGGCTCCTTTTCACCTCCCGGCCGGTGACGGTGGCCGGGAGGGGCGCGGCGGCGGCGGCAGCGTTCCCGCGCTCAGCGGCTGCGGCGTCCTTCAGGCCCCCTTGGCCAGGGGCTCCTTTTCACCTCCCGGCTGGTGACGGTGGCCGGGAGGGGCGCGGCGGCGGCGGCGGCGGCGTTCCCGCGCTCAGCGGCTGCGGCGTCCTTCAGGCCCCCTCGGCCAGGGGCTCCTTTTCACCTCCCGGCCGGTGACGGTGGCCGGGAGGGGCGTGGCGGCGGCGGCGGCGTTCCCGCGCTCAGCGGCTGCGGCGTCCTTCAGGCCCCCTCGGCCAGGGGCTCCTTTTCACCTCCCAGCCGGTGACGGTGGCCGGGAGGGGCGCGGCGGCGGCGGCGGCGTTCCCGCGCTCAGCGGCTGCGGCGTCCTTCAGGCCCCCTTGGCCAGGGGCTCCTTTTCACCTCCCGGCCGGTGACGCTGGCCGGGAGGGGCGCGGCGGCGGCGGCGGCGTTCCCGCGCTCAGCGGCTGCGGCGTCCTTCAGGCCCCCTCGGCTAGGGGCTCCTTTTCACCTCCCGGCCGGTGACGGTGGCCGGGAGGGGCGCGGCGGCGGCAGCGTTCCCACGCTCAGCGGCTGCGGCGTCCTTTGCACAGTTCCAGTGGTGATGGAGAACGTAATTACAGGACAGCAACAGTAACTGAAGGTGACACTGGTGAAGGATCTTTTGCAGACAATGGCAGGGTACTCAAGCTTACTTTTGTTAGTACTACACAGAAGAAAGCTGTGTCAAACCTCTGCTGAAATTTCCTTACCTTGAAAATTGTATGAGACAGTCTAAAATGAAACAGGTTGAGAATACTCAATCAAGGAAAAGAAAACACAAGCTCAATGTAAAAATGCCTACTTAAAACTTAATAACACAATTCTATTTGAACAATGTAATTTTTAAAAAGCGCTCTCCATTCCTGAGACTATTTGAATATATAATCAGTTTCACTTCTTCTATAGAGTCCCATTCACATTCCAAAACTGCATTGATTCCTATGAAGGTATTCAACCCTTCCCTTTTATTAATAAATACTGTAATCAATGCTTTCTCCCAAAATATCTATTAACTATTCTTATTTATCAAACCTTTCTATACTTTATACTTTATATTATACTTTAACTTATCATTAATAGCTATATTCCAAATTTTTGTAACATTCATTTCATTCCAAATCATGTTCTTTTTTCCAGTTTCTTGCTTTTATTAATCTAGCCACTGTTAAAACTTTGAAATTATTTTTGTAGCCCAATTCCATTGCTGCTCCTCAAATATTGATAAAAGCATAATTTTAGATGATAATTGTATATGTAAGTTACATTATTCTTAAAAACAGAATGCCAAATTTTCAATATATTCTTACATATGAAAATAAGTACCAATCTTCTAGAATTCTCTTCAACAAATCCTAGAATAATTATACTATTTTATTTTATTTTACTGTATTTAACCACAGTTAACATCTCTAAACTAGTGTATATATTTTTACCTTTATACACACAGACTTCAATATTTTAAATTTATATGTTTTTCCACAACTTTGTACTTATTTCCCAAATCCTCTTCCCACAAAGCTTTAAGAGTCTTGTTGGCCTTCAGCTTCCAATAATATTTTGCAGACTTTATCTATTATCACTTTCACTATCTTATTTTCAACTACTGTATCTTTTCATTCCGTAATATTATTTCTTCACTGTGGGTGGTTCTGAAAGAGTGTGCCACAGCACTTGATTGTTCTCATGCATAACCTGTATGGTGGACAAGAAACTACCATTAGGATCAGTGATGGGATGACCCTGGTTCCATCCGGTTCCCTGGAACCAGTAGGAACAATCCCGGAGGGTTCTCCGGGAGGGTAGTCAACTTTTGAGGCATCCGGTTCCAGACGCCTCACCGAAAGAATTTTTTTTAAAAAAAATCGGAGCCAAAATGGCTCCAATTGACTGCGCATTGCGCATGCGTCAGATTGAGTTTCTGCGCATGCGCAGTCAATTGGAGCCATTTTGGCTCCGATTTTTTTTCTTTTAGTGCCGGCGGTGGTGGCGGCACCAGCCCTCAGAGGAGGGCACCTCCCCGGGGCACGTTGAGGCCTGCCTGGGCCGTCCTCTGCCACCGAGGCTCCCTGGGCCGTCCGCTGCCAACAAGCCCCCATGCCCTGGGGATGCCCGGCAGGGCGCACTGCTGCCTCCTGCAGCCTCCTCCTCCACCGGGTGCCTGTGGCCTCCTCCTCCTCCTTGGGGCGGTACCTTTTTGGCCCGGCTCCGGCTGCGGCCACGGCCAGGGGCTGCCAGGGGCTGTGGGCAGCAGTGGCTCTGGTGGTGGCTCCGGCCGCGGAGCCATCGCCAGAGCCACCGCTGCCTGCAGCCCCTGGCCGCCCCTGGCCGTGGCTGCAGCTGGAGCCAGGCCAAAAAGGCACCGGCCCAAGGAGGAGGAGGAGGAGGCCACAGGGCTGCAGGCAGTGGCAGCTCTGGCAGCGGCGGCTGTGGACGGTGGCTGCAGGCGGTGGCTCTTGTGGCCACGGCCTTTGGAGGAGGAGGAGGCCGCAGTCGGGGGTGGCGCGCCTTGCTGGGTGGCCCCGGGCCGTGGGGATTCTCCGGCCCCAAGGAAGGTAAGTAAGTGAGAGTTTTTTATTTGGGGTGGGTGGGTGATTTATTTGTGTTTTGGGTGGATGGTTGTATTTTTATTTAATTTTTATTTAATTTATTTATTTATTTAAGTTATTTACGGGTTTGTGTTGTAGCTGGCTGGGTGGGTGGGCTGAAGTGTTGTGTGTGTGTGTGTGTGTGTGTGTGTGTGTGTGTGTGTGTGTGTGTGTGTTTATTTTTATTTTATTTATTTATTTTATTTTTATATTTGGCCCCGCCCACAACGTCATGAGGTCATGGTGTCGGCTCCGCCTATGACATCATGACATCATGAAATTGGCTATGCCCATGACATCCATGACGTCATGGCGTGGTAGTAGAATTTTTGTCATCCCATCACTGATTAGGATATAGTATGGAGAAATAGAATGGCTTCCTATAGGCAAAGGTATCAGACAAAGGTGCATTTTATTGCCTTAACTGTTCAATTCAAAATTGCGTGCACCACAGAGTTGAAAAAAGGAACAGGCTGACACTAATGATAATCTTATTCCTGCTGTGCAAGGTGCAACCCACCTGCTCTGAGTGTGGGCTGTTGGGCAAAGATGTTGTCTGGTCACTGTCTTTAAGAGCACACCAGCCCAGCCCTGCAGTGCTCCAAACAGAAGTCTTAACAGCCTGTTTAGTCAGCCTTTAAGAAAGACTATGAAAACCTTGTTCTATTTTTGCTTTATTAGTGAAGCCTGAAGTAAAGAAAAGTAACTTCTAACATATGCTGCACACACAGTCTTCTCCGGAGCCAGCTAAAATAATTCATATCTTTCTTACCACTTCAGCTTTTTAAAGATGTGAGTTTTGCCTTTGGTTAGCACTAGAAGGCTGAGTCCCTATGGAAGAAGTTACACGTTTGGCATATCAAAACCATGCTTTGCTAGGATGGATTTGCCTATTCATGTACTACATTAAAGTCCATATTTTTTTCCTCCTGACTATTCAGTATATGAGGTACAGGCAAGACACATTTCTTCTTTTGTTGCCTCTGTAATGTTTAGACACTGAATTACTGCTTCCATTCTCCCCCATGAGAAAATGCTTGCATTTTCTGAGTAGGAGCACATGAATCCTTAAAAAAAAAACCAGCAAGAAGAATCAACACAGTGGAGTTATTTGAAGTATTTGCTGCAATACATGAATGTACTCTAGAAAAAGTAGAGCAGGGATTCTCAACCTGTGGCCCATGGGCCAGATGCATCCCATGGCACCGTTTCATGTGCCGCTGCCCCCACCCCACCCACCCCACTGCCTCCACCATGCCAGGAAGTGGCATATGGTGGAGGAAGGGCAAAATGACCATCCAGCCTCCAAAGCGGTCTGAGGGAGCATGACCCAGGCCTTGGCTTTAAAAGGTTCAGAACTCTTGAAGTAGAGAGTATTGGGAACAAGATGTCAGAGTCTGCATATCAAAGGGTCTCCAAAGGGCCTCGAAATCCTGCATCTCAGATTATTGTTACCAGGTTAGCTACATCCCATTGCTGAGACAAAGATGAAACCTGAACCCAGAGAGGCAGGCTCTTGCAATATCATGGAGACAAGTGTTGGAACAAATGTTGGGAGGGAGCTCCTTCCAGAATGGTGACTGTGGAAATGGTCATGCAGGAAATCCATGTAAATGAGCCAAGAATCTGGATCAACCATGCTTCTCTAAGCCATATGGAAACTCAAATCCAGGAGCAAAAAGCTGATCAGAGGAAAGTTAAGCATGGGCAAAATGTGCCCTTATGCTGTCTAGAAAATGATGGAGATGGCCACCCAGGCTGTAAAGCCACAAACACTTAAACAATCTTTGTTCTTTCAAGTACCATTCCCTTTGAAATCTGTTTCCCTGCCCAAAGAATCAAAGAATCATGAAATGTCAGCCAACACCCTATGACTTGGCAATTATAAACATAAAGATGCACCAAAAATGACATGACCTGCCAACAGATCACACAAACACACCACACATTAAATATTTCAAGCTATATATTATCCTAAGCTTTTATTGTTGTTCAGTCACACAGTCGATTCCGACCCTTTGCGACCCCATGGACCACTGTCTGCCAGGTATATGAGCATGTAATAAAAATCAAGTGATACTTTTTCTATTTCTGGCAATAAAAATAAAACAACAAGAACTAAATAACTAATAATTTATTAATTTTTTATGACAACCAAGCTCTATTGCAGGCCTTTGCAATGTTTTTCCACAGGGGCCGGACCCACCCCCCGACACTCTCTGCCAGGGACCGGAGGCATGGAAGCTCCCTGGACTTACATTTTCATTGTCATTGGTGGCGCCCGGCGGCAGCAAGCAGAAGCAATGATTGCACAGTTTTTGAAGGTCTTTGGACAGCCTCCATTGCTTTCCAGGGTGGCAGCAGTCTTGTAGGACCAAAATGGCTCAATTTTTAAAATTTCCTGCTGCTTCCCCACTCTGTCCCAGCAGCTAATAGGTGGCACTTGGATAATTCTTGGTTCAGCACTGGGAAACCAGGCTCTGATGTCAGTGCTGCACGCCAATGGATGTTTCCAAGTGTCTGGAAAGCAGCGGAGGATGTCCAAAGTCTCACGAAAACTGTGTGATTGCTGTCACTATTGTGGCCATAGTAAGTGATGTATCATGACTTCCGGAGGTGGGGGTGGGTGGGGTGTGAGGGCATGCCTAGAGGTGCCCGGGTTCTCACCACAGCCTGGATTAATGATATGTACGGGACAGATTAGGCTCAGGGGGTGGGGTTGCGAACTCCTGCTCTATTGCCTAAGGCAGGGTTCCTCAAACTTGGCTCTCCAGGTGTTCTTGGACTTCAATTACCAGAAGCCCAAGTCAGCACTCTGGCTGATCAGGGATTCTGGGAATTGGAGTCCAAGAACATCTGGAGAGCCAAGTTTGCTGACCCCTGGCCTAAGGCAACTGTCTTGCTCTACTTAACAGAAGAACCAGCCCAAGGAACAACTAATGGCTGATGGCTGCTAGGATTTGTTTATTAATTAACAAAGACTGCAGAAACTAGGTGGACACTGGTCTGATCAGTTTTCACATAAAAGTGTGGACGAAGATGCTTTTTGAAGTAGTAGCAATGTTAGTCTGTGCAAGCATATCAGAGAGTAAACAAAACAACAACAGAAGACAAAAAAACATTGTTGCCCCTTAAAGACTAACTCCTGTATTTAAATGAGAGCTTGCGTGGATCAAGTCCACTGCATGCTGTAAATGTTACAAAGTGAGTGAAATATTAATATTTCTCTCAGGAACAGAATGGGAGCTACATAGATAGATCAGCTGTTGGTCTAAAGGAAATAAAGGAAATAGAAGCAGTTTTTAGAAAGGTAACCTTTTATTAATAAAGTTGCATTCCAGACATAAAAGCCTAAAGCCCAGTTGTAATTAATCAGACACATCCCTGTGGTGGTATGTAAGAGAGAAATAAACAGTATGTTTGCTCCTCAGAGAGTCAGGAAAGGAAGAAGGTAAGACTAATAGGCAAGCCCTGAGAATATCAGTCTAACAATAGAGACAGGTAGAAGCAGAGTTGGCAAAGTCATAAAAACAGACAGACTCTCCCTGGTTAACCTACTCACAAAGGCCCTTTTGGCTTGATAATCCCTAAAATATGATGCTTGGAAGAAGCCATGCCAATATGAGGACCACTTCAAGCAGATTAGTTTCACTTCGACTGTCAAGTGTTCCTCGGGGTACTCTCTTGTTTTGTAAAGGCAACATGAGTGCAGGAAAACAGGAGCTGCAAGACAATGGGGAAGGTGCCAGAGATGAGAAAATACTATTTAGAGGAAACAGAATACACTGTCCTAATCTTTTTTTTAATCATAATCTTGAATAGCATTACAGTACTATCAAATTAACATATGTCTCCAGAGAGCATCTTCCTGACCCTCAGCCATACGGAACCAATAGTATCAGACAGCCAGAACAATTTGCATCTCCCATTGCAAATAAATTCTTGGGTAGCATTGCCAGCAATGGGCTCTGTGCAGTGATGGGATTCAATTTTTTTACTACCAACTCTGTGGGCATAGTAGGTGGGGGTGGCTGGGGGAATTAGGACTACTTTGTTTCAAAACTTGGATGGGTGGGGCCAACCGGAATTTCTGCTGCCGGTTCTGGCGAACTGGAGCGAACCTGTTGATTCCCACCACTGGCTCTGTGGGTATCACAGCAGAATTGCAAAAGGTTAGAGCTGTTTTTCATTGAAAGACCAAACCAGTTGATCTGTGGTTCTTTGTATGGCTTTCTTAACAATATGTTAATTCCAGGACTTCCTTAATTTTCACATAGTTCTGTTTATTTTTGTTATTAGGTCTGGAAACTACAGAGAACATCCATCATCCATTCTTCTTAATTTTTAAGACTTCCAATAACATTTGCCTGTTTGTGACAAGGATTTTAAGAATTATTTTTACAATCTCCTGCTGGTTAATTTGTTCTAGATTACTTTAAAGCTACCAAATTCCAGGCAATGAGTTTGATCCGCAAAGCAGCCTATTTCAAACTGTGGGCCAGGGTGGAAGAAAGCAACAGCAATTATGTTGAAAATGACAGGAAATGAGTAAGAATTCTTTGAGAGAAACTTAGGATGGAGAGATGGATCAGCAAATATTTCATGAAACCGCAATACTGAGTCATGATACCACCACAGACTGTGATGATACTTTGCTTGAATAAAGTGAGTTATAGAATCTATGTGGCAAAAATTGCAATTTCATTTAAAAAAAAGATTATATAGCAGTATAAAATCATTCAGTGACGATCAGCTAATTATACTATACAGTATTCCATTCCCATTTGCCACACTTTTGGGAGTAACTTGGTCCCTGCATTGGTATTTGGTCACCCTCAAAGGAGCCTGGTAGTAGAAGGATTTGAGAACTGTTGTTCCAAAATGAAATCTGAAGTGAATTTGATTGAAAACTTCCTGAAGGGCAGCAACTCCATCTGGAGACGCAGCTCAATAGAGATCCAGATTTCACCCAAACATAATTCTCCATGTGAGTTCATTTTAGTGTCCAAATTATCTCGGGGGTGAGGGTTGCACTTCATACTCCACCATTTGCCTTAGCCTTATTGAGTCAACCAAACTCTCATTTGTATTTAAACAACAGAGTGGTATTCTCTGTCCCTAGTCCTCCTCTTTTAACATTAAAGACATTTCAGCAATATATGATTTGTAGAGAAAAATCACACTAAAATTTGTGACTGATCAGTCTTTCAACAGATTTACTTATGTCATTTTATACAATAGGGCTATACATCCACAAAATCTCTCAGTATAAAAAGTCCTTAGCTGCAAAATATGTTCTTGCTCAGAATATGCATTAGCAATTCAATTTTAAAAGTGCCAGTGTCAAAGACAAAATCACTGTCATTAAAACATATTTTTGTGCCTCTCCTTTTCTTGTACACTTCTCAAGCTCTGGTAGCTGGTCTCTGAAATGTCAGGGCTCAGTGAAATGTTTCACAAGCTTTAAAATATGAGAGCTTTAACATTCACAGAGGATAAGGGACTTGTTATAAAATGTTCAGGCAAGATTTAGTATTCAGAACGCATGCGAAAACACCTGTTACTCGTCATAGATAAAAATAATACTTTAGCGAGCAGTAGAATAAGATAAACTGCAAGGTAAACCTCTTAGGGAATCAATGAGTGTAGTAATTAATTATACCTGCATTAAAGTTTTTTTTAAAATATATACACACACACATCATTTTCCAGTAAACTATTGAGTTTCAGAAAGTATTTTGATTATGTGTGTCAAGTTTTGGAGACAATTTAGGCAGGCAGTGCAACATGACCTTCTAGTGTGAAGGTAGTTAGTAAATAGGTCATGTAATTTAATGCAATCCTGGCTCAAACACTGGTACTAAAATTAGCTTGCTGTTTAAAAAAGTTTGCATATAAGTGAAATTATTGGTCCAAAAGCATAATCAAAAATAGAACACGTTGGTTGGCTGGCTGGCTGGCTGGCTGGCTGGCTGGCTGGTATACTAACCATCTAGCACAGTAACTATTCTGGGCAGTTTACACAAGTCAAAAGATGAAGCAATGGTAAAACAGAGGTGCAGCAAATGAACAGACAGGTTGTCAGAAAAGGGCTTGGAGATTTGCTCTTGTAGTTGTTTACACTGCCTCCCTGGAAGAAAGGAACCCTTTTCTTTATGAACATGAAAGGAACACAAGAACGTGAAAGGGCTCATTACTCAAGGTGGCCAGCCAAACATCATGGAAAACAAACAGACATTGACAGGGAGTTGGAATCTATGGTCCTTGAAGTCTCTTCCAGCTGGGCAATTCCAAGCTTCTATGAGCCCAAGCACATCCTTCCCTCTCTCCTTTCAAAGGAACAAATACACAAAGGCGTGTTGCTTGTGACACTGGAGATCACATCCAGACACACATTTTGACAATGAGCCACCCTGTTCTCCATTAATTTCTCTGATCCTCATGTACACTGGCAGGCCATCACTATATCCTGGGACAGGAATTCCATGGTTTAGCTTGGTGAAGTGCATCCTTTTATTCGTCCTGAATGTACCCACCCCCAACATCCAATTTCAGTGCATGTCCCCAGGTCTAACATTATAAGAAACCAAGGGGGTCTTCCTAATCGTCTGCCTCACATTATTTAATAACTTTTATCCATTTGTATTACATCGGCCACTCAGAGCAAGCAAAAAGGGGTAGACAGAAAGAGCCTCCTCGAAGATTGTGATATTTTTGAACCACAATCGGGCATACCCTGGTAACAGCAACCTTGTATTGTTAGCTAATCTTTCTCACACTATGTCAAGCAAAAGGAACTACAGAATGAACTCACCAAAAGGTGCCTTCATTTTGGCAGTTTCACATCTGGCCTGGACACAGAAGAATAAGAAGCAAGCAAGAATATTGTCCCCTTCCTCAATTGTAATGTTGTTTGGATACTGGGGGATTTTTTATTAAAATCAGCAGGAAAACCAATCCAAATGAAAGGGAGCAGTGCATTGGTTGCTTCTTCCATTGCCAGTCTCTCAAGCAGCAATGAATTTAGGAAACAATGGTTGTGATCAAAAGCAAACAAATAACCAACTTTTTACCAGCAAAGAAAAAAAGGCAAAAAAGATTCATGTTGCGACACCCAGTCCAGTGATGGGATGTAACAGGTCCGCACCAGCTCGCCAGAACCGGTAGCAAATTTTCTCAGTGTCTCAGAGAACCGGTAGCAGCTTTGGGGGGGGAACCACCTTCGGGGCTTACCTTTTAACTGTTTCCCTGACTGCGCATGTGGTTGGGTGGGTGTATTTTAATGTAATTTTGATTTTATTTATTAATTTATTTAATTTATTTACAGGTTTGTGTTGAGGTGTGTGTGTGTGCTTATTCTTATTTTATTTTTTCTTTGGCCCCACCCATGATGTCATGACATCATGATGTTAACTCCACCCACACTGTGATGACATCACGGTGGGGTAGTAAAATTTTTGACATCCCACCACTGGCCCAGACACTTTCAAAAGCTAGGAAACTCTCTTTTCAAATGTTGGATTATAATGTACAACTCAGCTATGATTTCTCAGACACACAAAACTGTCTCATTCTCAACCACTGAACAATAAGCTTATTTCACCTCTAATTATGGGTTATCTTCAAAGTACAACTCGGCCCTTAACAGCACACATAATTGCAAAAGGTTTACATAAGCTTTGAGAAAACTATAGAGAATGTAAGAGCAAAACAACATCCCGTGAAAGGAATTCCCATACTAATGGCAAGATGTATTTCACAGAAAATGACTGATACATTATCAAATATTACTTTGCCATCATTTTCTACATATATATGGCGTATGGCCAGGCATTGTCTCAAACATCTTGCATTTTCTCATTTTAAAATTCATGTGTAAAGAATAAAACAATATTGCTTATTTTGACACTTTCCTCAACTTAAAGTAAATAAAGGCAAGATGGGAACGGGAATGAAAGAATAAAATAAGCACTTATTTCAGTCCTTTATTGCTTGGAGAATAAAATTTTAAATTATTCTGTTGTTCATATTGGAAAGCATTGGAAATACAACTTGTTGTTTCTTACTTCTGAAAATTGAGTTAGAATATATGCATTGGAAAAGCATGTCAGAAATATAAATTCATCATGTAGCAATGAGCATCCTTCAAAATGGCCAGTGCCAAATGATTCCCTATATCCTATGGCAGTGACGGCAAACCTTTTAGAGACCGTGTGCCCAAACTCCAACCCCAAACCCACTTATATATCACAAAGTGCCAACATAGCAATGGGAGGAAGGAAACGCTCTCATTGGGCAAACAACAACAAAACGCCAACCATCTCCCCCTGTGCCTATACCAACTGCCAGGGGAAGAAGAAGCCAGAGCAGGATGAGGACCTTGCCGCCCCTCCCCCTGTGCCTATACCAACTGCCTGGGGAAGAAGAAGCCAGGGCAGGATGAGGACCTTGCCGCCCCTCCCCCTGTGCTTATACCAACTGCCTGGGGAAGAAGAAGCCAGGGCAGGATGAGGACCTTGCCGCCCCTCCCCCTGTGCCTATATCAACTGCCTGGGGAAGAAGAAACCAGGGCAGGATGAGGACCTTGCCGCCCCTTCCCCTGTGCCTATACCAACTGCCAGAGGAAGAAGTAACCAGGGCAGGATGAGGACCTTGCCGCCCCTCCCCCTGTGCCTATACCAACTGCCAGGGGAAGAAGAAGCCAGGGCAGGATGAGGACCTTGCTGCCCCTCCCACTGTGCCCACCCCAATATATTGTAATGTAATGTAATGTATTGTCTGTAAGCCGCCCTGAGTCGCCACGGCGAGTGGGCGGCAATATAAATTTGAACTAATAAATAATAATAATAATAAATAATCTCCAACTCACCCTCCACTACATACACATTTGGGAGGTTAAAGAATTAAGGCAATAAATGTTCGTGTAGGCTTCTCCCACAACCTCTGTGACAAAGGCTCACTGATGTATATCAGGCTTACAAATGCTTCAGAAAGATTTTGATGTAGTCAATGAACCAATGTCATGCTAAAGATTTCTCATGTGAGAATTTCTAGCATTTTCATTCCTCTTGATTAAAAAAAACTCTTCAGAAAGGATTTTAAAGGAGGAAACAAATTCAGAGCAAGTTGCTTGGGCGAAGTTTATTGATCACTTGTGCTCACTTTATTTAGTAGGTGGGTGAGGAGTGTGTGTTAATGCCCATCTTTTCATTATACAATCATCTTTATGGTAGCTGACAGCCTCCCTAGCTTGCCTGACATCAATAATGGCCAACTGAAGTTGTTATACTACAACATATTCCATATGGCTTTTTCAAGGTTACAAAGTGTAGAGCACCAAGAGAGTTATAGTATAATGAACGGGTGCTTAATAGAAACAAAACAATTAAAACACTTTGCAGTGCCTGTACCTCCTTGCAGTGTTATGGTAAGCTATATATACCATTGAAATAAACTGAAAGGGCCTTGAGAAAGAAGAAGAGAAGCCTTTTTCAAGAGGGAATAAATTTGAGGCAATTGGATGGAAAATTACAACATGCACTGATTTTTACTTTTCTCATTAAGCTAGGCACAATATTGATCTCCTTCGTATCTGCTACAGGTCTTATAGAAAAGGGACTCTGTTGTAACGAAATGCAGTAAACATATGAGGAAAGAACTGTGCAGAAATACAACATTGGGAAGTCTTGAGAAAGGTGATGGACACCACTACTGAGAATTATTCCATACCCTGGTAAAATCCAGTTCCCCTGCTCACAAATGGACTTTAAAAAAGCTAGTGTAGCATAACGGATACAGTGGCATCCCAGTGAGTCCTTCACATCATTTAGTGAGTCCTTCGCATCACTTCTTGTTGTCATCATCGCCGCCACCACCGCATCACTTTATCCCTCACATTCCCTCTGAACATTTACATAATGTATTAAGTGAGACATTCTAAATTATTTTTTCTTTCACATTTCCTCTGAGCATTTATAGAGTGCATTTTCACCTGACCAAAATGTTAAATTCCCTGACAAACAGATGCTCACATTCAGTCAGTATCCTTGCCACACTCATTGTCCTCCCAGTAAGTGTGACAGAAACCCACATAAAATAGACAATTAAATTATGTTTATTACTAAAATGTAAGACACATTTTGTTCTATTAATCAGGCTTTCTTCATGAGAACAGACATGATGGCAAAAAATGTCTCCCATTTACTATCAGCTTGAGCATGGCAAATGAGGTTGCAGAGATGGATGGGTTCTGCCAAGTATTTTGTCATGATTGCTGCCATTATCCCAGCTCCAGAGTAGAGAGGAAGGATGATAGCTTAAAAATTGACACCCAAGAGCCACGCAGGGCCAAACCAGCAATTCTTCCCCTGTTTTTTTTCTGATTTCTAACAATGTTGTCAATTAGTAAGAGATGTTGAAAGCCATTGCCTGGAAGGTCTTTTGTGTGCCTTGGGAAAGCAAATGTCTGACAGCACATGCTCTTTACCTACTTGTCTTTGTCTTGAGAAAATCTCAATATTTTCCAAGAGATAGTTAGACAGCATCATTGACACAGTGGGCGAGGATCTGGGCAGACTCCAGAGGATGGTGGATGACAGAGGTGCCTGGCATTCTGTGGTCCATGGGGTTCCTGGTGAGTATATTAAAGCAATCCACCATGCAATTGATTGTTAATGTAAATTATGTCTATAATCAACCAATAAGAAAAGTTTTACTAGGTTCCTGCCTGTAGGGTCACCTAACATGATTAAGCTGCTTGCTGTTTGAGTTTATTCAGTAGTTCAGTCATTGCATGTTGTTCCGGTTATTATTCTGCTGTTTTTGCTCTCTCTCCTTTAATTGAAATGATTGCCTTACAAACAAAGCATGTTTGTTTAAATGAAAACTTATTTTAAAGAAATATTTTTATCAACCAAAGCAATTGTTCACTAAGCTCTCTAAAGCAACTGTAAGTAAAGAACTATTTTCTTATATTTTAAAACATGTGTGGAGTGTTTGACTGCTGGGCTAGAGTGGGGAGTGTAATGCTTGGAGAACTTGCAAACTATAAGCAAAACTATTTGTAAAGCTGCCCTGACTACTGCTGTGTACAAAAAACTTAAAAGTTCCAAAGGGTTGGACTCAACTGCGTGACTGAATAACAAAAACAGCAATTGTAAAGGGGGGGGGGGTGTATACTTACAAATACTGTATATAAAGAGCTGGAAACACAAACTGTTCTTTGAGAATGTTGGGAAAGAACCTAGAATTTTGTTATAAGGGTGGAGGACACATGTCTACTGTGTATTTTGTATAGTGGGCACTATTTCCCATCCTGGATCTTAATTTGACCTTGGCAAAATCCATTTTCACATGCCCCATAATCCTGGTTCCCAAGTGGCCCTACTACCTGCAGAAGTAGGTTGACATGAAGGAAAGTTCAGTTCCTCAATCTGTCTTAGGTCTTTAATTCCTTCTTTTGAAACACACACTGATTCTAATGTTACTTGCTCATGTTATAAAGACACAGAATTTTTGCCACCATTTTTCCTGCACCAGCATTCTTAGCTTCCAATTGGAAGAGAAGGAGAGGAATGAAGGGGAAATGAACTCAGTTTTTTGACACAGTAAAAAGTAAGCTCTATATTTTAATAGAATTTAGGATACTATATGAAAATTATTTTTTATATTTTCTTAGAACTGCACAAGAGGAAACATTAGTAAACATAGAAAAGATAGAATGTTACAGCTGTGAGTATGGAATTTTTGTCAGAACAGTTGATAAGAGAAACTGATTTTATAAATGAAAAACAAGGGACAACAATATACAAAATCACAATGTTGTTAAAACTGGATATCAAGATTTATCTGAAGGGTAAGAAGTTACTTAACAACCAGCTTAAGTGTTGGGATAAATAGTGTGCTAGGCAAGAACTACCTTTGGCATCCTCCTCCCATCAATTTTGTATTGTTGTCAAATTGTGCCTACATAATTTATAGCATATATAAATATATAGCATACCAGTGACAGGAAAATCTCCTTTTTCCTACCACAACTTTTAGAATATTCTAATACTCTCAATATCAGTGTATATGTAAGGTCAGGCTTTCTGAAGAACAACATCTTCCACCTATGAGCCTTTTGTAGTTTTAACTACAGTAATACCCCGGATAACGCGAGTACCGTATAGCGTGAAAACCACATAACGTTACAAGGGTGGCTGGAAAGCTGAACGGGGTTCTCCGTTCAGCTTCCCAGCCACCCTGCAGCTACGGAGGCAGGGGTGGGGAGGCTGGAAAGCTGACCGGGGGCTCCCCCATCGGCTTCCCAAGCCACCCCACACCTGAGGAGGCAAGGGCGGGTGGCTAGGGAAGCCAACAGGGAATCCCCGTCAGCTTCCCCAGCCACCCTGCAGCTGTAGATCGGGTCCTCTGATCTCCCTGGAGCAGGCAGGGGACACGATCCAAGCTGTTTCTGAGCTTCCCCGACGTCCTCAGCCAGTGCAGCAAGCAAGAATGTCGAGATTCGAACTCTGACTTGCTGCACTTGCTGCACTTGCTGCACTTGCTGCACTTGCTGCACTTGCTGCACTTGCTGAGGACGTCGGGGAAACCCAGAAACAGCTTGGATTGGGTCTCCCCACCTCCCTGGACCTGGCAGGGGGGTCAGAGACCCCAAAATTGGTTTAAAAAATGGACTTTTTTAAACCAATTTTGGGGTCTCTGACCCCCCTGCCGGGTCCAGGGAGGTGGGGAGACCTGATCCAAGCTGTTTCCAAAGTTCCCCCACCTCCCTGTTGGCTGCAGCAAGCCAAAATGTCAGGATTCAAATCCCGACATTCTGGCTTGCTGCAGCCTCCATGGAAACAGGGCTTTTTTTAACATTGTGTGATCAATGTATTGCAAAACGTTAAAAACCGGATAACGACGGGACTTGTGGAACCAAGTCACAACGTTATCCGGGGTACTAATGTATCTTCCATGGAAGCCCACTTCTTGTTCCAATGCCCTCAGATTCAGTAAAACCCCAATTTATGTCCTCATTGATTTACGTAAAAATCGACTTAGGTAAAAATAAAGGTTTCCCTTGCTTGAAAGCCAGTCATATCTGACTCTAGGGTTCAGTCCTCATCTCTGTTTCAAAGCCAAAGAGACAGCACTATCTGCTTCTGTAGACGTTTACGTGGTCATGTGGCAGGCATGACTAGATGTAATGATTTTTTGCAGAAAACGCTTCCTGTTTTATACAAATAAATCATTTTATGTAAGGGGTTTACTTAAGTTTTATAATTCTAAAATGGACCAGAAATACGAAAGTTGATTTGATGTCCACAATTCAGATTGGAACGAGAACTAGCAGCTTGGGACACATTTGTGCTTGTCATGCACAACTTTCTTGGGAACCACAGAGCAGACAACTATGCAGAAATTGTGGACAACTTGCTAACAGCCTTCCAGCACCTCGGTTGCCGAATGTCACTAAAGATGCATTTCTTGCATTCACATCTCACCTTCTTTCCGTCAAATATGGGAGCCGTGAGTGACGAGCGTGGTGAAAGATTCCACCAGGAGATGTCCACCATGGAAGCAAGATATCAAGGCCACTTCAATCCGAACATGATGGGGGGTTACTGTTGGTTTTTGCAGAGAGCAACAGAAGATGTTCACAAGCAGAAAGCAAGAAGCTCTACACACTTTTAAATCAAGCCATTGTCAATCTTAGTGTAACTAAGGGTCCCTGGCACATTTCAGAGGTAAATAAACATTTATAATTCACTTCTTAATTATAATGCTTAGTGTTTTCATCCCAAAGTATACGCATTAATTTCCCTAAAATTTCTCACAATCGCTTTTCAACATAGTTAATAGCATTTTCCTTGATAACATTTACACATACATAACTTTTTTTCCTGACGTGCCAGAGCAAATCCGACTGCAGTCCTGTATTCAGCACATATGAATTACTATAAGGAACATATTTTCAACCCAGTAGCAGGGAAAATTTTTTTTTGTTGCGTAGTGTTATCAAATCAATGGTACAACTGGAGCAATCCAGTGCAGCTGGACTAGTGAGGAGTTTCACTTTCCTAGCATTATGCTAGATTTAGATTTCCCTCTCAGGATCTTCCAGATGGGGAAGAAGAAATTTCCCAATTATTCATCCTATCAACTTGACAGAGAAAAGGACTTATCTGGATTCATGTGCAAACTGGACTTTTAATTGCCTCCTTTAAAAATGCTTCTTTTTTGGAATCCCTGTATGAAACCCACCCACCCCTACTGTAGCTTCTTTTCTGGAGCTTCTCTCTGCCCCCAAATTCTCTCTCTCACACACACACAAAATGCCAATTCAAAACTAGAAATCAGAAAGCTTAGCAGAGAAATGAACTTCCTTTTGAAAGTGCCAAGAAATAAACTCTGTTCCAAAGCAAAAGGCAGCAGGGGCAGAAAGCGAAGGAAGCATGGCTTTTATCTCTGGTGTTATCATTACACCATATGGACAGTGGTAAAAATGCAGAAACAATCCGCACTGAAGGAGGTGTTTGTAAAGGAACAGATGCTTTGTCTGAATATGTCTTCAATTACAGTTGCATCAATTAAGCACTCCAGGTCTTTTGAAGCCACATAAAGTAAAAAAAAATCAACTAGTTAAGATCTGAATTGCAAAATAGAATATGGTACTTACAACATGGATAGAAGTGTCTCAGTGCAGCCCTAAGCTCTCAGTTCCCTTTAAGCAGACTGCACATGTTCATTAGTTCAATGTCCTTAGTGCTGCCTTTCCCATTAGGTTCAAGAGGAAGGCAATGTCTATAACAGGCAGCAAAATTAAGCATAAAGCAAATCCAACAGCAAAGATATTGTGGTATCTTTTTCCTCCTAACATTGATCCAAGTTAACATTCCAGCCAATCATTCCCTCCATGGAGGGCACTTCATTTCCCATTTCCAGCTTTCCGATGCTTCATTTAGAGTGGTTAGTGAATATGCCCAGTCCACATTGGGCTGCCCAAACATATTCCCATCCACCCCTGGGGGGGGGGTGCATTTGCAAACAACACAGTTCCCTAAAAGATTTCGGTAACTCCCTTTTCTTTCCCAGTGGTGCCCTTTGAGCTGCTATCCATTATAATTCATCACCTAAGTTTACAATTAGGGAGAATTATGCCCTCTGTGATGGTTAAGACACTGTTCCTCAAATTTCTCATAGCTTGCCTCCCAAGAATTACTTGCCTTTTTATTTCATGTCTGCATTCACCATCTGCAGTGATCTTGGATCTTAAGAATGTAAAGTCTGTCACTGCTTCAACCTCTTCTCCATCTATTTTCCAGGGAGTGATAGGGCCTCAGCAGTGTAGCATGGGGGCAGGGGGGGCTGCCCTGGGTGGCACTTTCCAGAGGTGGTAAAATGTTCCAGCCTCCAAGGAGCGCAACCAACAGAGAGCCCTGGGGCAGGCTTGGTCCTTGGAAAGGTGCCTCCGTGATCTCGGGACTCCGATGGTGGCCACAGATATTTCCCCCTCCCTCCCTCCCCTTCCACTGGTTCGATGCCACCTTCGCCACCCACCAGGAGCCAAGCCAAGCCACCACTGCCAAGTGGCTTTATATACAGCCCGACAGCAGGGGCATGCATGCATGTGCCAGGGGATGTGGGCAGCCAAGGTGGCGAGTGCATGAACACCCACCCATGTGCAGAGAAAACACACACACGTACTCACAAGCAGAGCCACCGCCGTCGGGGGCTTTCCTGCCCTGGGTCCGGGCCTCGGGGCCCTTGGCATGGGCAGTGAGGGTTAACTGGGTCACATGGGGGGACAAGCCTAGATGGGATGGTGAGCCTAGATGCGGGCAGCAAGCCTAGATAGGGGCGGCAAGTTTGGTCTGCGCCCTGGGCAGCTGAAAGCCATGCTACACCACTGTAGGGCCTGTTGCCATTATCTTGGTTTTCTTAATATTGAGTCTCAAACCAGCTTTTGCACTCTCTTCTTTCAACCTAAGCAAGATTTTCTTTAGGTCTTCTTCACTTTCTGCCATTAGGATAGTATCATCTGCATGCTTTCCTTAAAGTTAGCTGATCTAGTAAAGTATTGCCTGGCCCTACAGTTAGACAGACTGAAGTGCCCCCCATGGGTTACGGATGTTGGGTATCATGAAAGCAATTTTTCTATCTCTTTGATTTGTTGGCATTGTTGTATTTTAGAGCCACAGATGGTAAGCGGTGCCCATGGGATTTTATTTTATTTTATTAATTTTTTGCATCTCTGTGTGCCAAAATAATCAGGCTAACTACAGTACAATGTACCTTGACATAAGGGGGAAAGGCAGCATCTGCTGCTGTGCCTCAGGCAACACAGTGCCTTGGGCACCCCTTAATAGATTTTTTTATGTCCAAGGTTCATTACAGAGATATCAGAGAAGCATAGTGAATGAGCATTTTTGTTTGGAAAATATCACTAGTTTTTCATAGGAGAGCTTAGATTAGAACCTTACATTGTTACATTCATAGGGTGTAAAGAAGTATAAGCTTGCTAATTAACACCCGAAGGCAAAAAGAGAAAGAAATCAAATGTACAGAGAAAGCTAGATAGTTAGGCAAAATTGTCGTACAAACATATAGTATTTTTATTTATTCATTGTTTGGAAAGAATTAACACTGCTTTAATAGAATAAATAAGACAGGAGAAACTTCTTACTTTTAGTGATCAGCATCAAAATAAGATTTGAGCCTACACCTGAATTACATTTGCAGAAAAGGACAGCCATTAGTTTTCATTTTTCTAAACTTACTGTCACTATCAGCAGTGAAACAAAAGGTTGCTAGGGTAATTTCAAATGGATTTCCATGACCAGTGGTTAGCGAAATAACTGTTACTGTTTTCTGGCCTACCTTGTGCTTTCTGCTGAATGCCTGATTGCTCTGTCTGAGGATGGAGATGAAAAACAACCACAGTCTTGCTGAGTATGTATTAGCTGCTGACCTTTCCACTTGGTTTATATTCAATCTTTCTCCCAAAACTGGGTTTCAAGGCAGCTGAGAGCAAGATTGAAAACAAACAGAACCAGAAATGCAGGCATATTAAAACACAAGCAGGTTATATTAGAACACTGTAAAATTTAAAGTAATCATAGATCCCTTGATTAAAAAAAACAGCCTCTTTTTCAGCAGCCAGTCAATTGCTAAAACTCCACCTGCGTTAAAAAAAAAGTCCTTGTCAAACAGTGTACAGAAGTGAATTGGGAAAATAAATGAAAGAGAAGGATCATGAGAACCTTGTCTGTTAGAGTCAAAGAGCATACCGTAATTATAAATGACTATGGAAAGGAACTGCTGGCTCTGTCTGGGCCACTGCCACGGCTTGTGCTGAAGTCCAGAAGTCGTTAAGTTAGTTTTTGGTCATTGTACAACAGTGACCTTTTGGCAAAAATCCTGCTTGTTAAGCGATTTAGTCGCTTAACGAGGCGCTCGTTATGCGAGGTATTACTGTACGTGGCACGGAAAATACACTTTGGTTTAATATTGGTGATCACACATGTTAGAACCAAACCAAAACTGAGCAATCCTAACTGTGAGAGACCTGCAAAGGTGGGGATAGGCATAGAAAAGTGTCAGGCTTTCCATGATTTTTAGAACATTATGTTGTTCAAAAATGGAACAAACCAGCTTGTTCCCAAAGTGGTCCAAACCACAGAATAAATTGCTGTCTGATTGCACCCTTATAATTTGGATTCTGTACCGACCAAAGGATGTGGCTGAACTTTTAAAGATCTGAGAGGCACAAATAAATATTACAAATCACCAAGTGGCCTCCTTACAAAAGTAACAGAAAAAACTGAGTAAACCACAGTACTTCTAAGTTTTTGACCCCTGGAGAATCCTGATGATTCTCAAATAACAAGCACAGTTAACAGAACAATTATTTTTGCTGCATCTTCCATTCAGTACTAGTTTCTTCGAAGATTACATCTTGGCATATTTGACATATCCTATGGCTATGGGATCTTTATTGGAAAATATACATCTGAAGCCTGTTTCTGCTTATGACATTCATGATACAGACCTTGTAGAAATTAGCATTAAAAATCCATTACCAGAGGGGAGCAGAGCAAGCAAAGAATACTATATATTTCTGGGTAGCAATTCACACTTCCTTGAGCTTCCCAGTCTATGATTATTATTCCAGTGAATATAAATACTGCATTATATAAATATTATTGGTGCCCTTCAAGAAGAGCTAAACTGCAAAAGCAAAATTGGCCTAGGACAGGTTGACATATCTCTGTCATTAAAACGTGAAAATATTAACCAAAACCAAAGTATAGGTATGTTATTATTAACCCCATTTCAATCATTTGTACAAACCATAAGAAATCATTAAAAATTTCATATTAGTAGCTTACTATACAAATATCAGAAGTGATGAAGATAACAGAGCCAAGGGACCAAGTAATAATCTGCTGCTGCTGCTCCAGTGTCTAGCCCAGACATGAAACTGCAAAAATGAAGGCACCCTTTGATGAGTTCATTCTGCAGTTCATTTTGTCTGACTCAGTGTGAGAAAGATTAGCCAGCAATACAAGGTTGCCATTACCAGGGTACACCCAAATGTGGTTTAAAATTTGCCACAATCTTCAAGGAGGCTCTTTCTGTGTACCCCAATAACCTGCTCATCACCAGGAAATTTATGGTGCAATGCTTCTGAATAGGAAGGATTAGCAATTTGCAAATCATTTCCCAAGTGTATTTGCAATGCTTTCCACTTTTCTGAAAGTCTCTTTCTGTATTCCCCAATAATCTGCTAAAATTCCACAAGAGTAATCTTTCAAAAATGTTTATATATTTTTAATTAGACCCGTGGTCTGCTTTTGTGGAAAAGAAGAATTCCACTCCTGAAATTGGATGTGCTTCCTAGTCATTTTTAATCCACATTTTGTGAGAAGCTGACTTTCAATAATTTAGTCGACAAAAATTAAAGAAAATATTTTATTATCTGTTTCACCAAACCTTCACTGATTTAGTGAGCCTAATCTAGTACAATTTGCTGTTCTAAGAAACAAGATTTAAGCCACTGTTTGGTTTTTAACAGGATGAAGACCAACAGTCCTACTTCATGTTCCAAGAGCTGGCTTTTAAGAATAATTCCAGTTTGGTAACTCTTATGCGCTGTTTACAGATTATAGTAACCAATGTATAGAAACTGCCAAGTCAATTCAATGGAGCATTCCTTTGAGTGTCTTCTGTATTTTTATTTCCCTCTCTCTCCACATTCATCTTTCTCCCAGTGTGGTCAGCAGTCTTTTCACTATAAAAAGATGTGACTAGAATTAGAGTCTAGCTACAACTGAAACAAATACATCACTATTGAATTCAGTGAGTCAAATTCCTTGTAGAATATACATGCCATTTGTTCCAGAGGTTTCTAATATTTACATAGTGCATTCTTTTCCCAAGAATAACTCTATTTTCTTCTAAATTGATGGGATATTAACCCTCTTCAAAAAAAGAAAGAAAAATCATGGTAAACATATATTTGCATGACTGATGTAGAAGTATCGTGCCGGGTGGATAAAGCACAAGAACTGTTTAAGACCATTAAACAAAGAAAGCTCCAATACCTTGGGCATATCATGAACAACAACATGAAGTATAGAATAGTTAAACCTCGCATAAAGAGTGCTTCGCTTAAAGAGTAACTCGCTTAAAGAGCAGAATTTTCTCTGAATGTTTGCTTCGCTTATATATGCTGGTTATGTGAATGGATGGTTGTACTTGTACTACTGATAGCTTAGTCTGCCCGTCTGACTGGTTCAGTTGTCTTTCTGATTCAAAATGTTACTTTTTAAAAGGTAGCAATTCAGTACACTCTTGCAACCATCATTTTCTCAAGAAATTGTTCTTCATACCTTTATTGCAACCAAGCTGAAGTAAATTGCTGTATTATATTTTTGTCATTTACATGACAACTTTATTTGAATGCAAGCCTTGTAAGTAAATATCATTTTTCCTTCTGCTGTAATTGTGCCTGAGCATTTGTAATTTAGGAACTAAGAAGAAAGAAAAGGAAAACTGAGGAGGGCTTGTATTTCAAAATATTCAACCTTCTTCTTTGGGACACAAGAGCTGCACCACTCTATACAGATTATCCAACAGTTAGACCCCCAGAAATGAAGGGATATTTGTAAATGAACCCATTGATTAGTTTAGTGTATTCATGCAGGGACTACAACTGGATTTAGCTCACAACAACCAGACAACATCCAGAATCATGTACAGTAATGCCTTTTGCCTTTATTATAAGCACTACATTCAGTGGTGGGATGTCAAAAATTTTACTACCCCACCGTGATGTCATCACAGTGTGGGCGGAGCCAACATCATGACATCATGACATTGTGGGCTGAGCCAAAGAAAAAATAAAATAAAATAAAAATAAGCGCACACACACACACACACACCCCTCAACCCACCCACCCACAACACAAGGACAGCAAGGAGGCCGTGCATACCGGTTGTCCAGGACACTGGGAAAAGTTACTACCGGTTCTGGTGAACTGGTGAGAACCTGTTACATCCCATCACTGACTACATTGTCACAACCACAATGAGTTTTCAAGTTCTGCACAGTTCATTATGAAAGACAGTATTTTTAAAAATTATATGGGAAAGAAAGGAACAAATGGAAAAATCAGGTCAGATGTTTTGCTCACTGGATATGGAGTTAAATTCCAGGGCTTTGATCCATCTCTTTAAAAAAACACCACTGTTTGAGGTCTGTCAATTGCCTTGGGCAAAGCACACAACAACATCTGTGTGAGCCCACAGAAATACCATTACCAAACTCGGTGTGTTTCCTGTTACTCATTAAATGCGTGGCTATTTCAGTTTTTCAAATACTGTATTGAAAGGGGATATGGGTCAGTTCCCAGAGCTATAAACATTATAGACCAGAAGTCAATAGCAATCAAACTTCCCCACTTTGAAATGTGTCTCCTATTTCTTGGCAGCAGTAGAAAGGGGATTCTTTATCTTTTACATATACAGCAATCACCTACAGTACTTTTATTTTGTTTGTGACCAGAGACTTTATGGCACTGCAGTGGACAAACAAAAAAGACTTCATTTTGGTCAAATCCTTTTTCTGAGGTACATCAGTAAGATATTTTGTATTAAGAAAAGCTCTTGCTATATTATTCATTAATATATTGGGTTGCTTAAATTGTGATGTTTCCTTGTAACGACGCCCTTGACTCTGACAACGTAATTGTATATGGGAGCATGCACCTTATGGGGCGGTCTGGGTTCAATCATTTTCAGGTTGCTAGAGGGGAGTACTAAATTACACTTAGTCTCCTCTCCCCTTCCAAATACCTGAAGGACCCATTTGCCGGTATGGTGAAGCACCAGGCAAGGCCAATTCACCATTGGGCAAGTGATACATGTTCCCTTCTTTACAGAGTGAAAGAAACCATTCATTTTCCCCCACTTGCCAACCCATCATAGTGATACCAAAAATTTTGAATAAAGCATCATAATTAATCACAGCATTTATTAAACGCCACATACCACAACATTCACACACACATGGAAAATAAGGAAGCCTCTCCAGAAGGAAGGGGGATTACCCAATAGTCAATAGACTCTGGCAAGGAATGTAAAAATGATAAAGTCACTGATTGCCTCCATTGTTCTTAGCTCCTAAGCCTCAGTGCACTGGGCCAAAGGGTGTGAAAACCGGTTTGTTGACTTTTCTGATAAGCAGAAATTCCTTCACAAAGGAAGCTGAATGACTCATTCCTCTGGTTTGATTAAAGTTCAATTAAATATTGCTAGAACACTGACCCAAGCAAAGACATAGCAGAACATAAACAAAATTCTGTGGGGAACACAAGAACCATGGAGCCCCAAAATTGATCAGGGAAAGGGGGGAAGCAAGAACCTACGAAAAGCCTTGCGCAACAATAAACTGACAGCACAGGGCTGGAAGGGACAAGCGGACGTCCCGTCTCTCACGAACGTAGCAAACAGATTAAAAAGGGCAAACAAAGGCTAAATTGTTGGTTTCCCCTCTTCCAGAGATCTCCATTTAATTAAACAATCAAGACATAATGATTCTAACTTTCTTTCTTTATTTTCGTACTTAAGAAACAGACAGGCAGTTACACTAATCCTTCCTGACCAGCAAAGCAGCTTTGCCCCAACTTGAATGCAATCTTCGGCTGCAAAATGATGATTGGCTGACGATCCTACTAGCCTACCTTTCATTGGAGAAGACGCACCAGCCAGTCCTGCCTTCCCCCAGCCTCTGTTTCATTCAGCAGAGAACAAAGAGATACATCGTTTCCCCCTTGTAAATTCCTGGCAACCACAAATATGCTTCTTTGACATAATGTAAACTCTCTGTAACCGGTTTATCAGCAATAGCTGTAATCTGCTGTTTCTTTACATTCAAACCCCTTACCTCATACCCTGCTTTGTATTTTATGTTTACTTGTAATTAAGATATGTTAATTGCCCCTCCTCCTTCCCAGTTTCAGTCCCCTCTCCCTTGTCACGTAGAAGTTAGTTTAGGAAAGCAGATATAAGGCTCTAGAGGTGGGTGGGGGTCATCTTTGGTTCACCAAATTTTGTGAACTGAGATCACGAGCAGTTTTTCTTCAAAACGGTTGAGGGAAGGTAGCTATTTAGATTGTAGGCCTGGCCAGACTATAACCTCGAATAGCTTTCCTTTGCTTTTGCTCCCAATAAATCATTTTGTTTTGATCGAATTATCTGTCTCGTTGTAAGTTCTTAGGGTCTTTATACCTCTGCCAGAGAAACGTACCTGGGCCCCAAATTTTTGGGTAACAATAGTGCTGGATTGGCAAGGAGGGGAAAAATGTTTGTTTCTCTTTTCCTTTTGATCAGGGGCAGGCAATGTACAGGCCACAGGTTGGATACGGCCTGTGGCACCAAATTATCTGGTCTGCCGCCCTTGTCCTCACTGCTGCCAGAAGTGGCAGAAGCAGCAGAAGCATCTGTAAATGTATCCACTGCTGTCGTAAATGCATTTACAACAGTCGCGGATGAGTTTTACGGCAGCGCTTACAGCGGAGGGACCATCAGTCCAGCCTCCTCAACAGTAATAGAGTAAAGAGAGGTACAACAAAATTATTTTCTGCAGCAGTACATCCTATAATGTCATCCTATAATGTCATCCTATAATGTACATCCTATAATCTTTCAGCATTCTAGGATGTCAAAAGATGAAGATGGCCAACCTGAAAGCAGCCTATGTAAGCCAACACCCTAATAGTTATGGAGAGCAGGATATGCATTCAGATTTGTGAATGATCTGGCAAAATAGGGATGGAGTACTCTGTGCCAAAAGTTTGGAAATCTACTACAGAAGAACTTGGAAAAATTATTGATTTGCCTGGTACCCTCCAAATCTCAGTGTCCATGTTGTGTTCCATATATTGTAACTGTGGGATTCTTAGCATAGTAACTAAAAAACTAAATTTTCCAAGGTCTGCTGTGCAGTCAGTATAGAAACAAGACGTCCCTTTATCTATGCCTAGCACAGACAAGACCTCTCCATTCCTCTTCTCCTGGCCACTTTCAAGTTGATGGGGAAATATTCAGACTAATAACTATTGTGGGCTGGCTTAAAGGGTAGTTTGAAATCATGGCTTATTGGTTTGTAACCTAAGGAAAAAAGACTCCATGAATCACACCAGAAGCAACAACCAGTGGGAATAACCATTAAAAGGAAATAGGAAATTATAACAGTCACTCTTCTTAATATATATTTTAAAAGTTATAACGAGTTGTTTAAAAAGAGGAAAGAAGTAGAGATGATTAGGATACAACATGTCTAGATAGACAGTGTTGTTGTTTTTTGGTCTACGTAGGCTTTTGTTGAATAAGCCTCCCTTGTTCATTTGGCTGGCATATATATGACTGGCGCATAAATCAAAACAGCAGGAAACCCAAGATACCATCATAAAGATGTCTTGTCAGTTATCGGTACTCTAAAGTAAACAATATGTGATTTTAACAAGAATCTTAAATTTTTTAAAAAAATAACATTGTAAATCTTTCCTTGCTTCACTCTTTTATTTTCCTTATATTGTCCTACTTACATAACATTTTTGTTAGTATTAATTCCCCCAGATTAAGAACTGCTGAGGTTCAACTTTGACCTACTCCAGAATCATATATTGTATGAAAAGATGGGATTTGGTTAAAGACTGGATTAGCCACTATCTTTTGCCATCTGAGACTGCTACATGAATCAAACAATTATTAAATTGCAGAAGATAAAGTCTTTGGTGGTTGTGATAAACAAAAATTTTGATAGCTGCCTGTGGCTTAAAATGCATCTGGGATCTCTTTATGCTATCCCAAATTCCTAATTTTATCATATCTATTTTTAATAAAGGGGAGGGATGGAGTTTAAGAAACAAGTCCATTGTTCCTTTGGTGATAGCCTGCTTGTGCTTGTGTGCAAAAGGATTTTATATCTGCACTTTAGAAGATAAGAATGAATAAGAAAGTCCCAATCTGAGCTGTCGTCAGCTCTATGGACAGGACTTGCATGTCTAAGCAGCTGAAAAGCAATAGGGAAAGTGCTGCTCAACACAGTGCAGTTTTAATCAGACTATTCCCTGTATAGCACTTCAACCTTCCATTTCAGTATATTTCTGCTGTATTTCATACATACATTTCTAAAAGTGGGGAGCAAATCTCAGAACAAAAACCCATGGGAGAGAACAGCATTCCAGGAATAGATTTGCAGCACAATCCTACACGTGTCTATTTAGCAATAATTCAACAGGATTTAGAGCCAGGGCCGTAGCCAGGATTCTAGATGTGGGTGGGCAAATATTTTTTCAGGATGGGCAACAATGTCGTGTGTGTGTGTGTGTGTGTGTGTGTGTGTGTGTGTGTGTGTGTGTGTGTGTCCAGAAAAGCTTAGAGCCTTGGGTGTCAATCGTAGTTACAGTGTCCTAACTTCATAGATGCTAAAGCAGCCCAAACTGCATCGCCGCCGCCGCCGCCGCCGCCGCCGCCGCCGCCGCCGCCGCCGCCGCCGCCGCCGCCGCCGCCGCCGCCGCCGCCGCCGCCGCCGTTGTTGTTGTTGTTGTTGTTGTTGTTGTTGTTGTTGTTGTTGTTGTTGTTGTTATTATTATTATTATTATTATTATTATTATTATTATTATTATTATTATTATTATTATACAAATCAACCATTTGGTTCACAGTTGAGGACTGGAATAAAATTAATAGTTCAAAGCCTAACCAAGGACCTAACCAAGGGGCTAAAGGTAATGTCTGAATATATATGCAGTCCCCAGTAGAGTTGTTTTTTGGAGAGTTAGGATGTTCAAATCAGATAAGTCCAAAATTTCCAAATATCTAGGGAGTCATTTAGGTACTGCTCCAAGGGCTCCAATCACTATGTAAACAACAACAGATTTCTTCCACCATAAATGCTCAACTTCAATTTGTAAATCATGATATTTTGGGATTTTCTCCAGTTATTTGTCTTCAATTCATGCATCTCCTGGTATAGCAATGTCAATAAACCAGACCTTCTTCTTTTCCACAACAGTTATATCAGGTGTGTTATGAGGCAGATGTCTATCTGTTTGAATTTTAGAGTCCCACAGGATCTTGACTCTCTCATTCTCTAAAACTTTCTCTACTTGATGTTCCCAATGATTATTACTGCATTCAAATCCAAACTTCTGGCAAAGTTTCCAATGGAGAATTTTTGCAGCCCTGTGCAAGATCAGTCTGTGAAAGTTTGTTGCAGCCACTGATCTGATGATCTACTGTTTCATCCTTTTCATTACAAAGCTGACATTTGCTATTGTTGGATATGTGCTGTATTTTTGTCTTCATGAGATTTGTTGGCAAAGCTTGTTACTGAGCTGCCAAGATAAATTGTTGTTGTTGTCGTTGTCACCACCCCTGTTGTTGTTGTTGTTGTTGTTGTTGTTGTTGTTGATGATGACCAAAACCATTGTTTTGGTTGACAACAGTCAGGCATACATTCAAAAGAAGTGGGTTGTTGTTGTTTACTTAACTGAAGTAATGCATCACTTCAGCAATTATCTCCAAAACATTAAAATATATACAGTCAAACTTCACTTAACGAGTGACTCGCTTAGCAAAAACCTTGCATAATGAACAGTTTTTTCGCTAACCGGTCTGACTCGCATAACGAAAATTTTCACTATGCGAGTTGGACTTTCCCTATGGAAAACTCACATAACAAGCGTTTCTATGGGGAAAACTTGCATAACAAAAAAAAATCACTATGCGAGATTTTCCCCTAAAAAAGCTTGTTATGCCAGTTTTTCCATAGAAAGTTTTGCTATGTGAGTTTGTTTCGAACAGCCTCGCAGAACTAATTAAATTCGTTATGCGAGGTATGTCTGTGTATATAATTTCACATTCAAAGACAACCAGGGAAAATGTTCAATAAAGGTTCAAAGCGTTCGTTTCCATTTGGATGGGAGAAGCATACCAACAATATGTATCTCCAAGCTAGGTTTACAATTGTTGAGGGCTATTGTATACACAGCATGAATCTTTTTGTACTAAATGAGCTATAATGGGGTAATTTCAAGTCCCATGCTTGGTTATTTGTCTGCTTCCAGAATCCTCTGACTGCAAATATTTTTGAGTGGAACATCTGGTTGCAATGTAAGTTCTAAAAAATGTCACTATCACTTTCGTAGAGCTGCAAAGCTGGAAGGGGCCCGATAGATCTGTAATGGTAAGCCTTGGCACTCCAAGTGTTCTTGGACTTCAATTCCCAGAAGCCCAAGTCAGCACTCCTGCTGATCAGGGCTTCTGAGACTTGAAGTTCAAGAACAGCTGGAGTGTCAAGGTTCACCATCACTGCAATAGATCAATGATAACAGCCCCTGATAAGGAGGCACATGGTTATGTTTTTTCCAGCACATTTCAGAATGGTCTGTAGAAAAAAGGATCAAAGAACAAAGGAGTGGTTTCAGACCACAGTCTTCTGAAATCTTTTAAAAGGTTTTCCATGATCTTAAAGACTGGAAAATTTGGAACCACAGATGAGATGGAAGCAGCTTAGTGAATATGATAATAACTTACATCTCTCTCCTCCTTTTCATCCAGTGAGCTGAAGATGGCTAATAAAACTGTCCTTCTCACAACATTCCTGTAAAGTAGTTCAGGCCAAGAACATGTAATTGGTCAAATTGGGTTCCATATTCTGTGTGGGTGGATGCAAACTTGGCTCTCTCAGCTCTAAACCCAACACTCTTACCATTCTGCTACACTGGTTCTCTGATTTAGAGGAGATATTTGGTTCTTTAGGTCTAAAGAAGATACAAGTACTAAGAGACAATGTTTCACAGATTTATGCTCATTATAATGTATGAAGTAGGCATCCCAGTCAGCAAGTTAGCACACCTAATTGTCTGCTCTGAATCAAACCTACTTGTATGTGTGCCACTCTGCCATATATTCCTCATTACGTCTCTTGTTCCTTAATTATTTCTGCACTTTTCTCCTTAATTATTTCTGCACTTTTCTTCTGTGTATGTGAACTGCAACACCACAAAGAGCAGCAAAGGAGAGAGAATGTGAGGCAGACAAAAACAAAAGAACAAGAAATGAAATGTGACAAAGGGCAGTGGAGCATGCAAGCCTAATTGATCAGGGGCCATTGTGATCAACAAAGAACAGGCACAACAGCACAATGTGTACAGTACATACAAGCAGTGAAATCTAGGTTAATTATGGCAAAGGAGGTTGAGCTTCTCTAGATATTTGACTGTGCCAGAGAATACTCTAGCACTGTGAGGAGAGTTTTGTTTGCATGTTCTAGTTGGGAATTTCTTGTATATTCACAGGGCTCACCTTTCAGGAGAGGCATGTGGCCTACTTGATTTCTGCAAAGATGAGAATGGTTTTTGGAGACTATCTTGGGCAGAGCAGTGACATATTGTATGAAGCACTCAAGAAACAGGAATATCCAGAAAGTATCTCAAGAATTTATTTGAGGAAAGGCCAAATGGCATGCACCCAGAGGTGTAGCGGAGAGGGAGTGAGGGGGCCGGCCTGCCCTGGGTGGCACTTTGCGGGGGGGCAGCATTGCCACCTCCTTAGACTTCCTGGCAGCTGGGGTGGGAAGCCCACCGTGGGGATGGGTGCCAGGACCCACCGCCACCACCCTGAGCCCCACCCCGGGCTGAGAGCATGGCCTGATGGCACGGTGGGGACCAGGAGGTGCCCCCTCCTCGACCACCACCCCCATCCTCCTCCTTCCCAGGCACCCCCTTCTCATGGCCAGCCAGTGGCGCCGGGCAGTGCTGCACCAGGGCCAGCATGGTGCAGCCACAGCAGGGAGCCCACCATCGGGGTTCTAGGCATGCAGCCACCCCGCCTCTGAGCCCGACAGTGGCAGCTCATTCACCTTTGGTGGTTGCGGTGCCCAGGAAGGTGGGAAGCGAGTCCAGCAATCGCCGCAGCCCATCACCTGTGGCCGGAGCAGCGCTGGCCAGGCCTTGGGGGGGTCCTCAGCCTGGCCAGCACTGCTCTGGCCACTGGTGCTGGGCCATGGTGACCGCTGGCCTCGGTTCCCACCTTCCTGGGCGCCACTGCTGCCAAAGGCAAACGAGCTAGTGCTGTTAGAGACAGTATTCTCACACTGAGTCAGAGCATCAATGTGCAAAAGTAAATGTAAAATACCATTCATGTGTTTTTGAACCCACCTACTAAAAGGGACTCTGGTGGCTTAGTGGTTAAGATGTTGAATGTGACAATCAGAAGGTCGGTAGACCAGCAGTTCGATACCCGAGTGCTATATGACAAAGTGAGCTCCTGCCTCTGTCCCAGCTCCTGCCAACCTAGAAGTTTGAAAGCAAGAAATTGCAAGTGGATAAATAGGTACCACTTTGGTGGAATGGTAAACAGTGTTCTGTGCACTCCAGTGTCTAGTCATGCCTGCCACATGTCCA
Organism: Furcifer pardalis; assembly: GCA_030440675.1. Taxonomy (NCBI): domain Eukaryota; kingdom Metazoa; phylum Chordata; class Lepidosauria; order Squamata; family Chamaeleonidae; genus Furcifer; species Furcifer pardalis. The sequence goes on along the minus strand of CP126895.1, from coordinate 51,907,915 downwards.
TAGAAACATCTGCAGATGCAGACAGTGCTGGCTCTTTGGCTTTAAACAGAGACTGGCTTTTGAGCAAGGGTGACCTTTACCTTTACCTTTACCTTTACCTTTACCTTTACCTTTACCTTTACCTTTACCTTTACCTTTACCTTTACCTTTACCTTTACCTTTACCTTACTAAAAGAAATGGAAATGAAAAACATGCAAATTGAAATGCTGCAGAGAGAAGCCAGCAGAAGTAAAGTAACAGCTGTCCTAAAGGGATTAAAAACACCTTTTTCCAGGGATTGTTTTAGTATTGAACTAAAATGTCTGGAGGAAAATAATATACCATGAAAGATAGCATGGGTAATAAAAGCAACTTGGAAACTGTATAGTTTTGTCAAGTAGGCTATTTTCCATTGCAGTTATGGGAACTGAGGAGAGCAAGCTGATTGCATTCTGTGTGCATTCTACGTCTAGAAATGATACCTGTAGAAAACCTAGTTGACAGGCCATATGTGTCTTATGTGCCATAAAATCTTGTCTTATTTATGATAATCCTAATAGGGTTTTTAAGCTATATTTAATGAATTATTTTATCACTGCCATCTCCCAATCAGTTTTCATGACCACCCAGATTTGAACCCAGATCTCCTAAGTCCCATTTTTACCAGCTGGTGTGACAACATATATATAGGTCAGTCTGTCTGTGGCCTGAAATCATCATTTATTTTTTAATTTGAAAAGAATGCTTTCCCCAGTTTTGTATCTAGGGGCTGTTCTTGATTGGCTGGTTGATTGATTGATTGATTCATTCATTCATTAAACGTACAGTCTGCTTTTCTACTACAAACAAATCTTAAGCCAATCAACAAGAATATACATGATGAAATACATGATGTGATGCTTAAAATGTGAAAGTCAGTGTATTAAAAACATCAGCAAAATGAAATAACAGCACTTAACCACAAAACTATTAAGTCTGTTCAAAGGTCAAAAGCTTATCTAAATAAGGACAACAAAAATGGAGCCAATATGGTCACCCTGGCTAAAAGCTACAGAGCCCAGGAACAGCATACTTCTCTTGCATCCCTACCAATGTGTGTCTGGTAATAATGGGACAGAGATACCAGCCCCTTCCATGTTAAAACCCAAAAAGCTCCTATGGGAAAATGCAGTTTCTCAAAGATCAATTCGTTCCAAATACCTTTACAAGTACTAACCAGCATTGTGACTTATATCTGGAAATAGACAATTATTATGGTTATATATCTCTCAAGAAACTAATAGCAATAGCAATTACACTTATATACCGCCCCATAGCACTTAGTGCACTCTCTGGGTGGTTTGCAGGTAGTTTCCATTTCCCCCCCAACATACTGGATACTCATTTTACCAACCTAAAACAGAAGGTAGGAAGGCTGAGTCAAACTTGCCCCCCCCATTCAGGATCAAACTCACAACCTTTTGACTGCAGTAGAGCAGTTTAACCACTGTTCCACCAGGGCTCCTGCTGGATTAAAGCAACAAAAAAAAGTGCTACAACTTGAGCCTTCGTTATAAGTGAGAGTGTGCCTGTCTGCAGCTAACCAGCAACACCATGTTCCCTGGTTGGCTATAATGGTGTAGTTTCAGCCTCTGTCACATCAGTTTAACCCAGGAATGGGCAAAATGCAGCACCAGAGCCATGTGTGAGCTCCTAAATTTCTTTTGTGGAGAGTTCTCAACCACATCATATTCTCTCCCTCCTCTGTCAAAAATGGCTTTCCCCCCCATCTCCAAAAAAAGATTTCCAGTCCAAGTACCTCTGAGAACTGCAGTTCTCCTTTCAAATGGATTGCAGTATTTGTTGCAATTTTTTCCAGTTTTCAAACACTGTCAGTTCCTTTGTTCTCATGTTATTAGCAGTCTGAACAACTCAAGCCAATCCTGGGGAAGAAAATTAGCCCCCAGCTATGGCAAAGTTGTCCACCCCCAGTTTATACTTTCAGTGACTAGATTAATGTAAGGATAGGTGTGTACTGAGCTCCTGAGTAGGAAGGAGACATACAACAGAAAAGCAGTCCATGGGAATGGACTTTTACATTCCCAAAAGGACTTTCCCCTCTCCCCCTCTCCTTTGCAATCTACAATGACCCCTGCAACTTGTGTTGTTCAGTTGCACAGTTGAGTCTGACCCTTTGCAATCCAATGGACCACCACACACCAGGCTGCTCTGTCATCTGCCATCTTCTGTAGTCCACCCAGATCTACATCCATTGCGTTAACGATGTCATCTAGCCATCTCATCCTCTGCTGCCACCTTTTCCTTTTGCCTTTGATCTTTCCCAGCATCAGAGCCTTCTCCAGGGAGTCTTCTCTTCTCATTTGATGGCCAAAGTACTTGAGCTTCACACAATGCAACTTGTGTTACAGCAGGAATTCTCAACCTGTGGTCCACAGGCCAGATGCGCCCCATGGCACCATTTCATGTGCCCCCCATTGCCTCCACTACATCAGGGAGAACTATGTGGTGGAGGAAGGACAAAATGGCCATCTGGCCCTCGAAGCTGTCTGAGGTATCATGACCCAGTCCTCAGCTTTAAAAGGTTGAGAACTCCTGTGTTATAGGGTTCCTAATCCTCCAGAGTAGATTTTGACTATGTATAGTACACATAGTTTTGTGCCACCTCGCCATACTCTGGGAGAAGTTAGTCTAAGTAGAACTAACCCACAATCCTCTGCTTAAAATACTCATCTGTAACAAAAGCTAACTTGCAAAGCATTATCAAATCCCCCCCCCCTTTCTTGTTGTTGTTGTTGTTCAGTCACACAGTCGATTCCAACCCTCTGCAACCCCATGGACCACTGTCCGCCAGGCACTTCTGTCCTCCACCATCCTCCTCAACTCACTCAGCTCTGTGCCCACTGTCTCTACAATACCATCTAGCCATCTCATTTTGGGCCTCCCCCTTCTTCTTTTGCCCTCAACCTTTCCAAGCATCAAGGCTTTCTCAAGTGAATCCTCTCTTCTCATTTGATGTCCAAAATACTTTAGCTTCATCTTTATTATTTGACCTTCTAAGGATCAGTCAGGATTGATTTCTTCTAAGATTGACCTATTTGTTCTCCTCGCTGTCCAGGGGACTCTCAAAACTCTCCTCCAGCACCACATACATCAAGAAGAGTAGTTATAATATTAGAAGGGTGACATGATCTGACTTAATCTTGATGACTATGTTGCAATAAAGCTGAACAGGAAAGGAGGGAGTGGACAGCCTCACCATGTTTTGTTAAGTAAGCCAATTAGCAGATATATTCCAGTGGATAATATTACCCTTGGTAATAGATCTGCAATCTTTTGCAAGTGGGCAAATATCAACTTGAGCTGGATTTCTAAGGAGGTAATAAATGAAGGAAAGCTTCAAGCGATTAGCAAAAAGAAGATGAAAAAGAGGTCTGCTGATGTACAGGGTTCAGACTTTACCGTATCAGCACAAACTGACAGAGTTCAGGTGGGGATATGCTAAAGCTCCGAGTTGCAGCTCTCTATAATGAGTGTCCAAGAGACTATCACTTCTGTAAATAGAGCTTGGGAAAGTTACTTTTTGAACTACAACTCCCAAAATCTCTAGCCCAGCACAAAGGGCTGGGAGTTCTGGGAGCTGCAGCCTGAAGAGTAATTCCCCAGCCCCATTGCCCAAGCTTTAGTTATACTACAATAATGCACTATGTTTCCCCCCTAATCAACGGGATTTCTATTTCTTTTTAAACACTAGCAAGAACATTGCTACCAAAATTCAGCAGTTGTGAACATAGTAGGGTAAGTATTACATTAAAAGGAGAACTATTCAATGGCCAGTTAATATTTCCATGAGAACTAAGTTCAGATGATTATGAGACATTTGTGCAATGTCGATGCTTAAGTAATGTGTTTCAAATATTGAGTCAATACAGTCTTCTAGAGATCGATTGCCAGCTCTTGTGAATGGACATTTTGGAAAATGGTTTTTGGGAAATCCACTCAGGGCTTGGTAAAGTTAGTTTATTAAACATTTAACATTCATATAATCACCGCCTTGGCCACTGGCCAAAACAAAACCTCCTTTTTTCCACATGATAGGACAGCACCAGACAGAGGAGGGTTTAATTTTTTTTAAAAAAGTTTTTTTACATAATTCAATGAGGCATAGCAATGAACAAATCTAAAATGGAGGCCACAGAGTGTTGAAGCATAACAGATCATCCTATGGGGTTTAGATGATATCAACACTGCCTGTAAACACCAGTAAAACACCACACTCAGGACTTTGGAAACATTACATTTTTTATTACAATTTACAAAAATCTCTTGGGTTGAAGCATTCTGGGAATTATAATCCAAAAAGTTAATGTTAAGCCTTTAATAATGAGCACATGCTGTGCAACTCTGTACATGTTTACCCAAGAATATGTCTAGTTTCAGGTCCTGTGCAGTGGTGCTTATTTTCTTGAGAGTGTGCATTGCACAATTGCCTGAAGAAACCTTCATTTACTTCAGTCTGTCTTAAGCCTTTGTTAGCATAACATACAGGAAGACTGTATAAAGCTAAAATGTAAAGCAATTTAACATATTATCATCATTATTAAAACATTTTGAAATGGACCAATGTCTGATCCTGCTTAAAGATTTAGGAATGAATTTTGTTTCAAACAGCAAAATTTGCTCCTAAAAATAACACACAGGTGTGCATCCATCAGCATGTTGATATATGCAAAAGTTTCAGGTAAACCGATTAAGCAGACAGTGTTACGATTCCTTGTGTAGTTATTATCTTCTTAATGAGTGCTCTGAATTTTTAAGAAAAAAATGCATTTGTGTGCTCACTAATAAGTCTTACATAACAACAGAAGATGCAGGGAAGTGATCTGTGATACCAATTTTTATTTGCCCTTGCTTTATTTCCCATAGTATATTGGCCATGTGTTATATGATGATTAATTTGCCTCACAGTTCTTGTTTTTCTTTCTCTATCCAATGTTTAATTTTGGTTATTGTTTTCTTATTTTCTTATTTGCTGTCTAAGTAAACTTCTCTAATTTACATCAAGCAATTGTCTGTGGTTCATTTAAAAGTTTGGGGCTTATTATGTGGGTGGACTTTATTTGAATTGAGATGGTACCTTCAATGCAATAAACTCCCTTTTTTTTTGAACCCACAATATAATGTAGTTTTTGATTCCTGATTTAACCCTGCCTTTGGAAAGTTCCCCTAAATTTAAAAGGTAACAATTTTTCGGGTAACAGATCAGCGCCCATACACAGACAACTAAATTCTATACAGAATGTTATCTTCCCACTCATGATAACTAGAAACACCATCATAGATATAAAGAAAAACTAAAGTAAGAATTACATGAGTGCACGAAGAGCTGCTAAATACCCCGGATTCCGACCGTTTCCAGTTAATACTATCCCAGCAGGCAAAGGAACCTTTCTAGACACTGCAAAACCACATTTGAAGAGGAAGTCTATTACAAAGAGAACTTGCTGTTAATATCCAAGAAGAAGTAGAAAGAGGAGCAAAGTGTCTATAAAACACTGCTTCACCTCTCAATGTTTACATGGAGAAAAATACCTCTGCAATGGCAGCTCCACAAAGCTAAAGCAAAGAGGAGTAATGTTTCAATTTCACATTCGTTTGTTTCAACCATCAGAGATGCAGACAGAAGTGTCTGCAAGTAATGAAACATAATTTTGAGGTCTGTGCCAACAAGCCAGATGTCAGTCCTGAAAGAAGCTCCAAAGCTTGGCATCAGGCCTCTATCATCCCTGCACAAAAATAATAAAATAGATTAGTGGTGATTGAGGGATCTGATGTCTAACATTACTAAAATGTCATATGTACAGTACTGTATATTTATATCTATACACTCACACACAAGCCCCTTTCGGGACAACAAATAGTGGTCACGATAGCAGTCTAAATGGAGTATTAATGCCATAGATTATTCTCTCACAAACAGATTGAGAGTTTAAATGTGTCAAAACAATTTTTCAGTGCAAGAGCTCATTCCTGGAATAGGTAAACTTTTAATGAGAAGAAACTCCCTTTGTGGAAAAGTAATGTCCCTTCTTCTTCTTTTTCTCCTTCTCCTCTTCCTCATGGATATTTCTGTGGACAGGCCAGTGGTGCAAAAGCACCCTTGCTAGCAAGTCATCACTCTCCAGCCCAGGGCCCAAGGAGTGGGTTGATTCAACCTGAGAGATAGCCAATAGACTGGAGATTGCAGAGTCTGAGATGCAGGAAGGGATGGGAGCAAGGAGGGTCCTAATGAGAGAATCCGGGTCCCAAACTGAGTTCCTGCCTCTGTTTGTGCCCTTGGAAACCACAGGGATATGCAAGCTGCCCCTGGGGAGAAGGAAGCCATAATGGATGAAGGATATAAAGGAGGATCTGCCATGAGGTGAGAGGAACCTGCTTCCAGAAAAAGAACTTCCAAGCACAGTCCTGCCAGACAGAGAGCATGGAAGGGGAAAGTTGATACAGTTGAAGATTCTGAAAGGAAAGTAAGAGAAGCATACAAACCCTCAACTCCTCTATATGACACCATATTGGGGAGAAGAGGATAGAAATACTTGGAGGTGACAACTGACTGGTTGGGCAACTACCAGAAGAACCCACTGTTACCCAGCTCCAACGCTAGTGAAGACAGTGATAGTTAGAGCAGTGGCAAAAGAAGTGAGGGAGGTAAGAAATGAGGTCTGCCATGAGCCCCACCAACGTTACTACCAATACCATTGCCCTGAATGTGAACGTATCACCCCTCATTTATAAGGGTAAGGACAACATTAAACTCTTTTGGACTTCAGCTCCAGGACCTAACTCAACCTTAATGAAGGGAACTGGGGACAGAAAGGACAGACCTCAGACCTCAATGAGGGAGGCCCTAAGGCTCAAAGTATATGTATACAGACTTTACTCAGTGAAAGGAACTGAGCCAGCAGGAGATGTCAAACTGTTATTCATTATACCCTGCCCTATTTTAATTAATTTCTCTTTGTCACAACTGTCGTCTGGCAAATTAAGAGAACATAGGATGGAGGCAGAAACCATCCAGAAACTGGTGGGGCTCACAGTCTCACATTTTGAAAGGCTTGACTGTCAAACATCTTATTTTATCAAGCATGTCCATCTAAAGAGTAAACATGACGTCTCCTGTATGATCTTCTTTAAGATTCCAGGCCAACATAAGGCCTGGCTGGGTCTGTTTAGCCTTAAGCGTATGAGAGAAAAATAAGGAATACAACAGAAACAGAGCTTGGGAAAACAGTTTTAGATTAGAAATAATTGTTTGCTGTCAGGTTAATTCTGATTTATGGAAATCTTTTATGAGGGTTTCTAAATAAAGAACACTCAGAAGTGGTCTATCATTCCCTTTTTCTGAGGGCATCCTAGGACTGTACAGCTTACTCATGACTACAGAGGTTGGCTCCTTCTCCCAGGAGCCTGAGTGGGGAACTGAACCCCCAGCCTAACTCACTGAGCTATCAGAAACAGCCTCCTTGAAGATTGTGGTATTTTTGAACCACAATCAGGTGTACCCCCGGCAATGACAACCCTGTGCCAGCTAATCTTTTTTACACTAGGTCAGGTGGAAGAAATTGCAAAATGACTTCAACAAATGGTGGCTTCATTTTGGCAGTTTCATGTCTTTAATGTATGTCAGGCTGAGCAATTTATTGTTCTCTAGACAGGGCCGTAGCCAGGATTCTAGATGGGGGGGGATTTCAGGAGGGTCAACAATGTCACACTCACATATATAACAGTGGCATCACAGGGAGGGTTGGGTGGTGAGCAGGCTGTTAGTTCAGGACGGTTTTCACCACCCACCCACCCACCCCGCTACAGCCCTGTCTCTAGATGCTGTTGGATTGTGAATACAATTATCTTTACCATCATGGCTAATGGTACGAATGGAAAAGAACTGGGACTATCAGGGAAGCATAATATGCATGCACCTGTTGAATGAAAAGGAAAGGGAAGGAAGTAGGGAAGTGTTTGTATGAGTGTACGCTTGCAAGCATGTGGATATGAGAGAGAGAGAAGAAAAATAACTTCCAAGTTAGTAATATTAATCCATAATAACCTACACATCAGTCTTATTTTTCCTTAATACATCCATGGAACTTGATGGACATTAGCTTTCCAGTAAAAGAGCCTCTTATCTGTTTCTGAGCTTAGTAGTGAAGCCAGCTGTTAACACACACTATGAATGGCTGAATCACCACTCTAGTTTGGAACAATTCTACATAAGTATCAACACTAAGGTGTCCGAGTATAACAAAGTACAGGCCATTTCTATACCATACAGGTGTGCTCTTGCATAACAATCTGCTTCACACAATGCATACTTGTATTAACTGACAATTTAATTAGCGTCATCTCTTTGCCTATGAAACATCCAGTCTTTTGACATTCCTAGAGCAGATGAGTGCATTAGAAAGACAGCCTGTTTTTATTGGTCTTGACTTTGAGGATCTGCATTATAACAGTGTGACTCAAGTTATTTACTTGATACCTTACTATGCATTGTTGAAAAACTGACAAGAAACTTTTTGATGGGCAAATTGTTGTACAAGCATGAATAGCAGGATGTCTGTTTATAAAAGGCTGAGTATTATGATAATAAAATATAGCAAATATCTAGCCTTTTACATGTAAAATATCAGAATACCTCAAACATAAAAGTTTAATGTCAACACATGCTTATGTATTTGTTGCACACACACGCGCACACATGCGCACGCGCACATGCACACACATGAACTTTTTGAAATGGTAGCCATGTTAGTCTGTGTTTCAAGCATATCATATCAGAGAGTAAACAAAACAAAAAGAAATATGTTGTGGCACTTTAAAGACTAACTGCTGTATTTTAATGTTAGCTTTCGTGGATTAAGTGCACTTTGTCAGACATAAGAGTGAGACTTTATGGCATCAATTTATACACATCAGGTGCAGAGGTACAGAATGGTGGATTAGCATAAGTATACAGATCAATGTGGCTTTTTACAACTGGTGATGGGAGAAGATCTCTGCTTGTTCTTCAAATTAGTTGTGAAGTTTCACCCTGATGAATTGTAAATGGTTAGTAGATAGATGCAAGACAAACATTGTGGCATTATTCATTTGCTAATGAGTTTACCCTTCAGGCCTAGCATCTATTGACAATGGTGTGAGTGGCCCAGGCCAGGCACCAAGTTCTTCCTTTTTTCTGTGTGGTATCCTGAGGCTACAGATGAGAATTCTACTGAAGTAGGTTCTGTGAAGGTGGTATAATATAACAACATATATAGCAGCATAAAACAACCTGTTTCTGTTTCTGGCCTGAAAGGATTAGCCGGTGAAAAATTTCTGTTGCTGGTGATCAGAGGCGTGCTGGCTACATTAAAAAGGAACTGGACAGGGAGTGATGAGGACATCTAACCCTAAGAAAATACATACGTTCCCACTCACCTTCTAATTTCAACTCCCCTCTGGGGGTTTGAACCAACAACCTCCTGCTTACAAAGCAAAATTGCAACCTCTAAGCCACAGGGGGAGCTCTGCTGTCAATGGAGCTGCTTTTGTAACCTTATCTTTAGCAGCATAGAAGGAAGGCAAGCAGAGGAACACGGAGCCCCACTCCTTTGCTCAATCATTATGGGCATCACAGCTCAGTTCTTTGGATTGGCACCCAAGGGGGGCACCATGATACTGGGATACTGAGTCCCGGTTCCCTGTCTAGTAATAAATCTCCATTTCCAGGGGATGCCTGATAGCTGAAGTAGCAATCTTTGGGAAGACCCTAAATGAAACAGCGAGATTGGTCACAGGATGTCTAAAACCAACCCCGATACAAAAAGTGCATTACTTAGGCATCTCTACATCAAAAGTCCATCGAGAAAGTGCTGCTCGGAAAGAATGGGTCAAAGCCTTATGTTGGCAAGAGGAAATTCTGTTGAGCGGGCCTGATATTGGGTGGATGTCATCTAGTCCTTTTAATTCCTTTTTGTTTTAGATATGTTAATTTTAGCTTTGTATGTTATATGCTGGTGGTGCCTCTGACACAAATAAAGAATAAGAAAGACTTGTTAGTTGTGGTATATCAAATTTGATTATGTCCCAAATAGAGGGAGTGATAGAGGACATCCTCCCATCCAGTCCATTTCATCATGGAAGGTGCCATAAACCTGAAATTCCAACATTGCAGCCTCATGCTGGTCCTGCATTGCCTCAACCTTGGGATCCATGCTGCCCAATAGGAATGGCAATACCCACCCAACACAGCTCTATTGCTGGCGGCACAAAAACAAAGAGAGCAGCAAATGAAATTCTGGAAGAAGCAAAATTGCAGATCTTGGTCCCCATGACCCTTCTCTATAAACCCTCCCTAAAAGGATTGCAACCTGGACCAGGGTGATAACGAAATGGCAGTCCTCCATCTACAAAACCTGTCCTGTTTCTAATACTGTACAGTCAAACCTCACATAACAAGCATTTCGCTTAGCGAAAAACTCGCATAACGAGCAAGTTTTTTGCGAAGCGGTCTGACTCACATAACAAATTTTTCGCTATGTGAATCGGACATTTCCCTATGGAAAAACTCACATAACGAGCGTTTCTATGGGGAAAACTCGCATAGCAAAAAAAAAATCGGTATGCAATTTTTCCCATAGGGAAAAGTCTGACTCACATAGCGAAAAATTCGTTATGTGAGTCAGACTCGCATAGCAAATTTTTCGCATAGCGAGCAACCTCGCAGAAGGAATTAAATTCGTTATGCAAGGTATTACTGTATTTCCTTTTGTAGATTTCTAGAAGAATGCTGTACACTGTTTCTTTAGGAAATCTAAATCCAACCAACAGTGTAAAACATAGATTCAATGAGATGCCCATTCTGAGTCATTTCTTGTTGACTGATTATTGCAGAAACTGCAGCTTTTATAATTAGTGACAGCTGGATTCACTGGAGTCTAATAAAACCAATTAACAGAAAGTAGCTGAGAGTTTTCTTTTGCTTTTCCTCTGGGCCAAGAAAAAACAGAAGTTACTATTTCTTCATTCTTTTTTTAGGTGGGAGCTTTTTTATGTTAGCCACAAAGGAAAAGCAGCCTAAATAAAAACTGTTATTTACTATCGTTAAGGCATAAATATAGAGAAGTCATCTAGCACAAATTTGGGTGGTAGATCCAAATTTCATCATTTCTTTATATTATTGATGTGCATCATTGACTTCAAAATTTAGAGTAAGAAGACTTTGAAAAATCCAGTAGAGTTGGAATACAGAGTTAGAACTCACCAGGAACTAGAATACCTGAGCTGAGCATTTCTGTTTCAAACAGAGGATTGAGAATCTGGAACTTGATTAATAACCAAATTCTGTTGATGGAACTCACCAACTACTGCCTTCAAAAATTAATAGTCACATTATCTTGAGATTTTCTGCACTAGGACAAGAATATGATTCAGCTATTTTAGTTCCCCTGTATACCTATTCAAAGCTCAGACAAATTCGTACTGTATTTTGGACTCCCAGAATCTTTCAACTAACATACCAGCTGGCCAAGGGACTCTGGGAATTGTACTCCAAAAATGTAACATTTACAAAGTCTGAGCATAATACAATATTTAGCCAGACCCAAATCAACTCTTCATGAGTTGGTGGTGTGGAGGGTTTATTTCACTGTTCTAGTTGACTCCAGAAACAATACATTATTCCCAAAAGCAGGGGACAGTTTAAAATTAAAGCTAAGCATTACCATGGAAAATGAATCCCAAAGGTAAAGAAATGCAAACCCCAAATCAGCTTCTTCTCCCTACTCAAAACACAGGCACATTGATGCATCCTTAACTTCTACTCCAAATGCTTGCAAAAAGTGAGCTCGACTCTTTAATTCCCCAAAGGGGCAAAAATATACAGTTGTACCTCACTTAAAGAACATAATGTGTTCCACAGTATTGCTCTTTAAGTGAGTTTGCTCTTTAAGTGAAACACCATTGTAAGTGCCCAGTTGTGACTTCTGGCGGGATGGTGGTGGATTGCAAACTCTGATTTGTTTGTTAAGCAAGTTTTTGGTTGATTTTATTTGTTAAGTGAAGCAAACATTCAGAGAAAATTCTGCTCTTTGAGCAAGGTACTCTCTATGCGAGTCACTCTTTATGTGAGGTTAGACTGTATATTACTTACCTAGAATTAATTCTGTAAAACACAAGAAGACTCCCAACTCCAAAATACAGATAGATAAATCTGCTACTTGTAGAGGATGATGCTAACAAAGTCTGTGTTTCATTCCAATTCATCTAAAGGTAAAGGTAAAGGTCACCCTTGCTCAAAAGCCAGTCATATCCGACTCTTAGGTTCAGTGCTCATCTCTGTTTCACAGGTGAAGAGCCAGCGCTGTCTGCTTCTGCAGACGTTTCCACGGTCATGTGGCAGTCATGACTAGACACCTGAGCACACGGTACGCTGTTTAACTTCCAACCAAAGTGGTCCCTATTTATCTACTTGCAATTTCTTGCTTTCAAACTGCTAGGTTGGCAGGAGCTGGGACAAAGACAGGAACTCATTCCACCCTGCAGTACTCAGGAATCGAACTGCTGACCTCCCAGATTCCAGTCAGCATCTTCGCCACTTGAGCCACTGCAGTCCCTTCATCTACACTACACTACATATACACTCCCAATAATATCTTATATAAGCAGTAGAGTAGTGAGGAGCATTAGGCCAAAAGGAAGAAATTAAGGTACAACTTTTTACTTTAAACTATAAGTCTTAGAATTTCCCCTGCTTTTTGGAAATACAACACAGAGACAAAAATGTTGGGGAAAGAAAGTCTATCTTCCATGAATAAAAATAAGACAAGGAGGGTTTTTTCCCAGAAAGATAAAGGTTTCCCTTGCTCAAAAGCCAGTCATATCCGACTCTTAGGTTCAGTGCTCATCTCTGTTTCAAAGCCAAAGAGCCAGCGCTGTCTGCTTCTGCAGACGTTTCTGGCTGGGACTGCTCTTCCTCTTCTTCATCCCCACTAACATCTGAACTCACCCCTCTCTCTTCATCATTAGGGCCTTGGGACATCTCCTCATCGGTATGGCCGGGGGGGGGGAGGTAGACAGGGGGACATCAAGGCAAGCTCCAATGGAGCAAAGGCACGTCTCCTCTTCTTCAAAGCCAGACTGGAAACGATCCACTGGAATCAATGTGGCCCTCGGCTCACGAAAATTGGGAATCCTCAGCTCAGGCGAATTCCTAAGGCAACTGTGTAAACAACATGGAGAATTTCCCTCTCAGGCAAAGCAACACAGCGTCGCTGTCCAGTCAGTTCAGCACTTTCAGCAACCACAGCTTGTATTCCAACGAGCCAGTTTTGATTTCTCCGCCGACTGCACACACACACACACACACACACACACACACACACACACACACACACACACACACACACACACACACACACACACACACACAGGGAAAACATTGTGTGCCACGCTATAGCCAGCAATGGCACAAAAAACAACTTCAGGAGTGTGGAAAGTATCCCACCAATGACGGCATGTTAAGACACCGGCATGTCCCTATAAGGGCCCCTCCCTTTCAGTTTCTGAGACCACGCTCATTACTGGAACTTTAACCCTTACCTTACACACCTGGGAGAGCCGGGCTGCGTAAAAAAGAACTCTTACTATGCTCAGGCAATAGAGCAGAACAAGGGAGGTCTTGGTAGCGTAGCTGTGTGTGTGTGCCAGAAAAGAAAACAATCTTCAGAGAAAAACAGCTGCTTTATTCTTCAGGTTCATATAGCATAGTCCATGGAAAAAATGTAGTTATAAAAGGTCAGTAACATATATCAGTCCAGTTAACAGTCCAGGTTAGGTAATCATGGTGAAAATAAGAGAATAGTCCCACACCATAGCCAGGGTCTTAGCCATTAAGATCCAAACGCAAACTAACTAACTTCTCTCCAAAATGGAGATTCACAGGTCACAGGTCAGGTGGGTTATCCTTGGCCAATCAGGGAACAAAGGAAAACTTTCTCAAAACAATAATTGTTTACACACATGTACTGTTAGTGCAGTCAAAACATGTTAGATAGAGAGATAGCACAGGAACACTGGATTATCAACAAGCTGTCTCGTAACACGTAGTCTGTGAGACAGAGAGAACAAAGGATTTTTGAGGCCTAGCCAAAACTATAACCTCAAGCCTTGGGAACATTAGGAAAAAGATGCTGTTTCCTGACAATAGGGACTTCAGCAAAGGAATAGCAAAGTGCAATGAAAGACTATCCTGCAAAAATTTGCACTTGAGTGTCTAGACATGCCTGCCAGGTGCCAATGGAAATGTCTGTAGATGGAGACAGCACTGGCTCCTTAGCTGTAAAGAGAGATGAGTACTGAACCCTAGAGTCCGATACAACTGGCTTTTGAGCAATGGTTACCTTTACCTTGCCTTTACCTAGGAGTTATGTGGTGTTTTCTTTAATTTCCCTGCTACCCTCACTTACCCTGAGGAAAATAAAGCAGCAGTTGGCATCACAAAAAAGTGAAATATGTTAGAAAGGGAAAAGAGACAGGGCATATCTTTTAAAAGAAACACAATCCATTGAGAAGGGCAATGAGGCCCTTTGCACAAAGGTACTTCTCTGAAAACAGCTTCTTCTTGGGAAGCCTTTTAAGTCTCAAAAAATTAGTAAAGAATCCATTATCCTATTGGAATTGGGGGGGTTAATAAGAGTATGGGGGACTTTGCTTTTACATTACTGAAAGCTTAAGAAAAATTTCTCATAGGGACCACAGAAATGGAAAATGTCATAGCAGGAAACCCTACAACTTACCATCTAAGATAAAAGTTAAACATGTGTCAGGAAGGAATGAACAAAGCCACAGAGCCTTGGATTTTGTCACTTCTGAACTAAAGATGCCTCCATCATCAGTGTTTAACTTGATGTCATATGGAGAACAAATGTTCTATCTGGAAGAGCTGATCCAAAATGGCTACTGTGGAACAAAGGGGTTGCAGAGAAATGTTTAAGATGAAAACTGCTGATCTGAGATATATGACCAAATTCCATCCTTGAACAAAACCTTGAACAGAGGTCTTAAGAGAGATCAAGCTTCTTAGCGCATTACTCACACTGATTGGCCTGTTATTAATTTTTTCAGACAGAAAACAAAATATATCTGAGGGGAAATTAAAGGAGTCCCATTGCATGGGATGAATACATATGAAGCTAAAATCTAGCTATTGGTAGAAGGTTCAGTATTGCAACACATTATTCAGTTCATTTTCCCATTACATATATAAAACGAATTATTTAATAGCTTGGAGATTTTCTTTATAATTCTTTATATTAACATTCACACTTAATTCTTTTCCATAATCGAGAAAGGGCTTAGATATTGAGTACTTTTTTATTTCTACATAATATAAAACAATGCCATGTTCCATAGAAATCTGATATCTGAAATCAGATTTCTAATCTAATGGCTAAGATTTTATATCAGTTTTGTATTTCTTTTATTTTGAAAAACACATGGTTTCTGAGCAACTTGCTAATAAGAATTTATTGCCTTGGGACCTCAAGCAGAACTAACAGCAGTCTTATAGATTTGTTTACAGATGTTTATCATTATTTAAGCATTTGCTTATGGTCAAAATGTTTAAACTTCCATCCTTTGAAAGACTATTACTGGTATTAATGTATGTTGATATTTTTCTGTTATCTCATTTTATTCCAGTTCCCCCAAAAACTTTGGGCAAATTACAGATAAACCTGTGTTTTGAATAATGTATTCCATGCATATGAAGAATCATTCAAATGTAATCCTCAAAAGCTCATGCTAAAATAAATCTTGTTCATTTTAAATGTGACACAGTACCCATTCTGTTATGCTGTAATAAACTATTAAAGTTACGGTAGTTCTTTGAAATTTACTATAAAAACTGAATACACAAATAATTAGGTTGACAATTCTGAAGTATAGTTCTAGGGTTAGATCTGGGCAAAGCTGTTTACATGTTAACAATAATTATTACAAGTTAGTTCTGACTTATGGTGATTGTGTTAATGGTTTTCTAGGTAAAGAATGTGCTAAAGGAGTCTATCATTCAATTATTCTGGGGCAGTGATGGCAAACCTATGGCACACATGCCATAGTGGGAATTGAGAGCCCTCTCTGTGAGCATGCATGTTGTTGCCCCAGCACAGAGTTCACTCCACCCAGCACCCCTATGGGAGCACTTCCTCCCTCCCCCCAGCACAGAGTTCACCCTATCCCTCCGTTTCAGCACTTAGTCTCTAAAAGGTTCATTACCACCGTTCTAGGGCAGTGGTTCCCAATTAGTAGTACACGTACCCCCAGGGGTACGTGAGATTGCATCAAGGGGTACGCGCAGCAATCTCTTAACTAAAATACTAAATCCTTAAAAAACAATAATGCAATAACAATTGCCAAAAAATTATTCAATGTAATTAAACGATCAGTAGGTAAGTCAATCGTATGCATCAAGCGCTTTCTCCCGGGGCGGTGGTTTCCCCCCCGCCTCCCGCGTCTCGCGTCACCCGATTGCGGCCGCCCCCGTTCCCGCCTATTTGCTCATCATTGTCAACGTGCACATTTGTCACATTAATGAAACATGTGTTCTCTGTCATTAGAATGTCTTTTGATGATAATAAATATAAAATACACCTGATTTCATTTTTTATTTAACGTTCCTGCAATAAGGGGTACATGATATTTAACGTTCCTGCAATAAGGGGTACGCAAGTTTGAGGTCTTTCTTGAAGTGGTACGTAGAAAAAACTAATTGGGAACCACTGTTCTAGGGCAATGGGACTCCACAGGTTGCTCAAAGCTGGACAAATTAGCTCTTCTTCTAGAAGGATTGTGAGGAATTATACTCCACAGCCAGGAACCTAACTCACTGAGCTGCCCAGCTAGCTGTTTAAACCTTAAGCCACAGTGAAACTACAAATCAATACAAAACTTCACCCTGCCTGCCTGTTGGAGACTCCAGAAAATGGCACAGTCTTACTCCATATTCTGCCTCACCTGCATAGTATGCAAACTATTAAGTACAGTATAGGGATCCCTAAGATGTGGGTGAATAAACTGCTGGGAAGATTTCTTAGTTAGCAAGAGAGTCCTTTGAATCTCCTGTACCTCTCAGTTGTAATGTTTTCTGTTCCCACAGAGTGGGGGCAGGGTATAGACCTCCTGATAGCAAAGCTTCACTGTGAGGACAGTTGTTTGGGTAGAGGGCATTCTTATAAATCCCATATGTTACTCCTTCTGACAAGGGAAATGAACTATTGAGATATCTCCCTTTAGAGTACACCACTTTCCCCTTCTTATTTGGATCTAGCCTACCGTATGGGAGGCAACCACATTTACTGGGCTATAAAATGTCACCATTCCATGCACATGCCCACAGAAATGTCTGCAGACACAGACCTCACTGGCTCTTTAGCTATAAACAGAGATGACCACTGAACCCTAAAATGCCAGAGATATAACTGCACCTCATCACTCCCTCCAAATTGTAAAGAATGCAAAAGATGCAGGAGGCAGGTGATACCTTTATTTTGTAAGCTTTCATGATTCAAGACCACATGAAATATTTTGCTGTTCTTAAGAAGAGAGCCTGACAGACCACCACGCCATGAACATTTTAATAAATGCCTGACGAAGTGGCCTTGAACCACGAAAGCTAATGCAACATTGTGTTTTTCTTAGTGATACAATACAGGTATCACCTGCCTCCTTCATCTTTTGCATTCCTTACAATCTGAATATGGATCACATGGCTAATCTTCCTTGTTTGCCTATCACTCCTTCTAGACTCTCTCATCATGGCTTCTGACTGGCTGTGCCTTAATAATGCCTCCTCTTCTTCCTCCCTTCAGCGAGCCATTCTATATGCGAGGTTTGACTGTGTACACACACACACACACACACACACACACACACACACACACACACACACACACACACACACACACACACACACACACACACGAGGTTTGACTATGTATGTATATGTGTGTGTGTGTGTGTATATATACATACACATACATTGTGTATATATACATACACATACATATGTGTGTGTGTGTGTGTGTGTGTGTGTGTGTGTGTGTGTGTGTACACAGTCAAACCTCGCATATAGAATGGCTCGCTGAAAGAGTAACTTGCTTAAAGAGCAGAATTTTCTCTGAATGTTCGCTTTGCTTAACAAATAAAACCAAACAGAGAGAGAGAGAGAGAGAGAGAGAGAGAGAGAGAGAGAGAGAGAGAGAGAGAGAGAGAGAGTTGTACCTTGCTTAAAGAGCATAATGCGTTCCATGGGATTGCTCTTTAAGCAAAACACCATTGTAAATGACCAAGGGTGGGGGGATTGCAAACCCTGATTTATTTGTTAAGCGAGTTTTTGGTTGGTTTTATTTGTTAAGCGAAGCGAACATTCAGATAAAATTCTGCTCTTTAAGCGAGTTACTCTTTAAGCGAGTAACAACTTTTGTGTTATGAAAATGTAATTTAACCAACAAGGAATCAAAACTGCTGGGAAAGAATTAGCTGAAAACTGCTCACTTTAAGCAAAGAGATTCAATAGATTTTCTATAGCTTTCTGTAAAACTTATACAGTACAGTTATACCTCGCTTAAAGAGCATAATGTGTTCCACAGGATTGCTCTTTAAGTGAGTTTGCTCTTTAAGCGAAACACCATTGTAAGTGACCAATTGTAGGGGGGATTGCAAACCCCGATTTATTTGTTAAGCGAGTTTGTGGTTGGTTTTATTTGTTAAGCGAAGCGAACATTCAGAGAAAATTCTGCTCTTTAAGCGAGTTACTCTTTAAGCAAGTCGCTCTTTATGCGAGGTTTAACTGTACAAGGATTTCAGCTCAAGGAAGTGGCTTTCCTGTTTGATACAGCCTAATTTTGCAGCACTTGCTGTTTCCCTCATTCATTTCTAAATATCATTTGTAGCTACATCTGCACCCACTGTCTTCAGAGAACAGAAAATAGAGGAGAAGAAAGGACAGCTCAACAAAAGAAGTAACAGAAAGGAAGGGGTTGTCTCAAAGACTATTAAGTTTGAAAACAATCTCTTAGTAGCAGATACAGAGCACAGTCACCACATTATTTTCCAGTGCTGAAGACTATGCATGCGAGGTTGAATTATTCTTTTTTTAAAAAAAAAAAATAGAGGCTAGATGGGCTATCTGACACAGATTCATTATCTGTGGATTTTCCTGCTTTGACAAGACAGTAGATCTGATTATATCTGAGGTGTGTTCCAGCTAATTCTGTGAAATTATAGTAATAACATTTAATTATGACTATATTTACATATATTAGATTAAATCAGTATAGGCACATTTAATACACACATCATCATCATCACCACCACCATCACCACCACAATTATTATAACAACAGATGTTCTTCTTTTTTTGGCAATCCTGATTTTTTTTAATGATGCCTGGATCTTTTTGGTGATGTTGCAATTTCCTCCTTATGAGCTTACCTTCAGTCAGCAGGCAAAAATGTTTTTATTCAGACAGGCCTTTAGATTATATGTAATAATAATAATTTCATGCCAGAAATTATTCTGTGTTGAAAGGATTTTTGCTGGAGAAACTCTGCTCAGGCGATGCCCAAATGAGGCTTCTTTCATGTCCCCAAGATCTTTACCCACAGAAGTGGACCATATTTATCTACTTGCAATTTCTTGTTTTCAAACAGCTAGGTTGGCAGGAGCTGGGACAGTGGCAGGTGCTCAAACCAGCTCAAACCATCATGCAGTACCGGGGTCTCGAACTGCCGACTTGCTGGCCTAACTAACAAGGTGAGTTTCTTAACCACTGAGCCACTGCAGCCCCAGATTACTGTATATGTGATTTTTTAAATTTATTTTTTGCTACAGGATGCTATAGTTTAGAGGTGGCCAACCTTTTTGTGCTGTGGGCCTGACCATGCCCCAGAACAGTTGACAGGGCCAGACCACACACCTGGAAGCAGATACAGGCACATTTACATTAGCCACGGGTGCATTTATGCATGTGAGGGTGCATTTTACACCTGACATAAATGTGCCCGCTTCTACTTCCGGGTGTGATGGAGAGGATGATGGCCCAGTTGGAATAGCATCATGGGCTGGGGACTGCCCATGAGGCGTATGTTAGGAACCCCTGCTATAAGTAATTTAACTGTGTTTCTTCTTAAAGTTCATGCTTAATCAATCTACATTAAAATAAAGCAAGGTTGACTAGAAACTTGAAAAAACAAAGAAAGGCTACAAAATAATAACTAGCAGCAAAAATAGTTATAATAATGAAAAGTGATTTTGTGTGCCATGCTTTGTCTTATGCTTCAGCATTGCATGAGCGTGACATGTTCGTTTGTTCGTTTGTTCGTTTTCGTTCGTTCGTTCATTCGTTCGTTCGTTCGTTCGTATTTCTCCACCGCCCTTCTCACCGAAGTGAGTCAGGGTGTTTTACAAGTAATAAAGAAACAAAAAACAACATGACAATAAAGCACAAACACTAACTAAAAACCTCAGAACTGTTAAAATTAAATTTTAAAATTAAAATCTAAAAAAGATTAAAAGCACACTAAATGCTACATCTTACTAATTAAAAAAGTAGAGGGAGAGAGGGGCTCAGATCATCCAGCGAGCTGGGTTCATTATACCTCCCACACCCCAGTAGGCATTAAAATAAAGTCTAGAAGATGATTTGATGGTTTCGGGGTATTGGTTTTTTTCTATATATTTTTCCTAGCAAGATTGCTGGTATTCTACACCAAGGACAGAGACAATTCTGAATAAAAGCTGGGTTTTATATTTCCAACAATTGATGAACAATTGATGAAGGGGAGGAACTGAACTACCTGTCCTCTTCAAGACTAAACCTGAAAGCATCATGTAACTCGGCAGAGCCTTATCTGAATACTGTATCTGTAAACCTCTTCTCCACCATTTCATTTTGAGACTGTAATCATTCAGTCTACAGCAGAAAGTAAGAGAACAGCTACAATAGCATTCTAACTCAAGTCAGAGTGGAATGGTGGGGATTGATTAAAATTTTCCAATTAAACCCCAACATTCCACAGCTAATATCAGGAAATTGATTTTTAAAAGGGAGCCATTTCTGGATATTGGTAAATGAATCACTTCCTTTGCTTGGCAGAAAGCAGGGAAAGTTTTTTTAAACGGTTTTATGTTTAAGGTTAAACCTCACTCTTTGAAAAACCAGTTACAGTCAATTCTATGGGCAGTTTCTCAACCACTTAGGGAAAGAAAATATATTATTTTTATAACTCATCTATTGCATCAGTAATACTCTTGGAAAAATCACTTCCCCTGCCTTCTGCCAACCAGAGTAAGTGATTAATTTGTCAATATTGGGAAGTTGCTCATTTATTAAGCCAGTTCCCAATATAGTAATACCTCGGATAAGGATTGCATCGGATAACGCTAAAATCACATAATGATGCAAATTTTTAAAAAAACTTTTGCATCAGATAGCGATCTCTTAGCGTTATCTGATGAAATCATTTGTAGCAGCAGAGTGGCTGGAAAGCTGAATGGGGTCTTCCCGTTCAGCTTCCCACCCACCCCACAGCTGCGGAGACAGGGGTGGGGTGGCTGGAAAGCTGACAGGGGATTCCCCCGTCGGCTTCCCCAGCCACCCTGCAGCTGCAGAGGCAGGGGCAGGGTGGCTGGAAAGCTGATGCAGGGCTCCCCCGTCGTCTTCCCAAGCCACCCCGCAGCTGTGGAGGCAGGGGCAGGGTGGCTGGGGAAGCTGATGTGGGAGCCCCCCGTCAGCTTCCCCAGCCACCCTGCAGCTGCAGATTGGGTCTCTCAACCTCCCCAGAGCCAACAAGAGGTGCCAGAGAGCCTGAAATGGGTGGGAAAAAACTCCTTTTTATTGCCCATTTCAGGCTCTCTGGCCCCTCTGCTGGCTCCAGGGATGTCTGGGGACCTGATCCGTGCTATTCCCGATGTTCCCCGACCTCCCTGGCCACTCCATTAAGCAAAAATGCAGGGATTTGAATCCCGGCGTTTTGGCTTTCTGCAGAGGCCGGAGAGGTCAGGGAACTTTAGAAACAGCATGTATCGGGTCCCCCAACCTCCCCGGACTTGGCAGGGGTGGCAGGGAGCCCGAAATGGGCAAAAAAAAAAAACATGGCAGATGGAAAATGACTTGAAGGAAAGCAAGGTAATCTCCTAAGAGCTATTCCACCAATAATTGTCTAGGGTGGAGAAGTCATCCTCTCCAGAGATGAAGTGCAACTTACTTACAAGGACTAGCAGACTATTGATAAGGTGCAGAATAGAATCTTAATGAGGAATAGCATGGGCTGTTAGCCAGCTCTGCAAATAGTTCTATACTAAATCATTGATTTGTTCATTGATTTGACCAGATGACCTGGTCAGTAGAGTAGACCAATCTGTCCCCAAAACACCCTCATTTTTTTTTTTTTTGAGAACCTATCAGGGGCTTCTCTCTTGCTCTCTCTCTCTGTCCAGGTAGGTGCCTTTAGTTTGGTCCATTCCAGGCACTTTTGGTCAGTGATGGGCTCCAAAAAATTTTTACTACCTCACTGTGGGTGTGGTATGGTGGGCATGGCCAGGGGAAAAGCCCTGTATTGCACCCAAATTAGGACTACTTTATTTCAAAACTTGAATGGGCAGGGCCAGTCAGAATTTCTGCTACTGGATCTGGCCAACTGGTGTGAACCTGCTGAAACCCACCACTGCTTTTGGTCACAGGGAATGGGCCAAAATTGAGCCTTGCAGCTGCCAAAGTTTCTTTCACTGTCAATTTCTGATATCACAAAGTAGCACAAGAAACAAGCCATTTCAAGATACAGTATTGGCAAATTTACCACTTCCTTTACTTCTCTGCAGATGGGCGGGGGGGGGGGACTTTTTCCCCCTGTGTTAGACCATTGCTGATGCTCTGCATCACTTAGATTACAGTACTGTATTATTATTTGTGGGGAAGGCACTTTGTCAATTGAGAAACTGTCCACAACCATATGTTTGATCAGCAATTAACAGAGGCAAACATATGGTAAATCAGTCCTCAAACATTTCATGTACCTGAAATATCCTATTAAGAGTGTCCTAAATCAAAACCAACCTGATACACATAACAACTATTAAAACATTGTGAGTTTGTGTCTTCTGTAGCTCTGGTCACTAGATCTAACAATCTTTAAGTCTACCTACCTTGTGCAGTCACATAGCAAGAGCAAGCAACTTGTTAAATCTGTAGCTCATATCATCTCTTGCTGTTGGCTATTGGGCTAGGGCTGATGGGAGTCACAGTCTGACATTATATGGGGGCCTTTGCATTGCCTACCCCTATTTTACAGGAAAGAGTGAGTCTCCAACAACAACTGTTTGTGGTAACTGTTCACATTTATATAGGGTTCATTTTCTATAGTTTAGAGTGCTGCAAAATGATTCCGTTTCTGTAAGGCAGTATTACAGTCAAACCTCGCATAAAGAGTGTTTCGCTTAAAGAGTAACTCGTTTAAAGAGCAGAATTTTCTCTGAATGTTCGCTTTGCTTAACAAATAAAACCAAACAAAAACTCGCTTAATAAATAAATTGGGGTTCGCAATCCCCCCCCCCCATAATTGGTCACTTACAATGGTGTTTTGTTTAAACAGCAAACTCACTTAAAGAGCAATCCTGTGGAACGCATTATGCTCTTTAAGCGAGGTACCACTGTAAGTTGTTCCTCACCTCCGTCATTTTCACTGATACAGTTTATGCCTCAAAGGGAAATCTGGGACATCTCTAATCCCAGTTTGCCATCACAGTGAGCACAAATAGCTTGTATAAGTCAGCACATTTCTTCAGCTTGGCTTCAGTAAATATGAAATTAGCAGCTAGCAGAATGAATGAAACTTTGCCTGTAGCAACATCCATACAAAATCCTTGAAGTCAGGGGTTTGCATAGAATGGAATGTAAATCTCCTGAATCAAACAGAATCAGATGTTGAAATACTAAAACCTACAATAATAGAGGATGACTTTTAAGAAAAATGTCATCTGGTAATAGGTGTAAATTGGTGGTGATATTAAATCCATATGGCCAAGGGTCAGTACCCCACTGAATATTGATTGCTGCTAGTCACATGCTTCCATTAGTATTGTATGCCGTTTAATATGAGCATTGGAAATAAGGGGAAAAAACCAACATAGGTGTATTTTAATACCTAGTTTTATTTTTCAGGTTCTCTACTCATTCCCCTTCACTATTTTTAGAGAAATATGAAAGCAAAACAGGAAACAAGACAGATTTTGTAAGAAAAGAATAAAGCTAGCACTAAAAGACCCTCATTATGAAAAGAACAAAATCAATAGGAAAAGTGTACATTAAGTAAACTGCTCTATTTTGCTGATGCTAATACTTATAAAAGCAATAGCCTTTGGAGTATATTTTGTCTAGAATATGTGGTGGCTTTCACTTTTTGGATTGCACCATATATTAACACAACACAGCAATAACAGAGGCCCCACTAATGTAGTGGGAGTCCATCTGAGAAAACACATATAGGATTGCACAGTTTAACAAGCAATAAAATCCAAAGAGACAGTCAGTTTTTTCTGTGGTCTTCATACACAGCATCAAGATGCCAATTAGAAAGGGACTTAAAGGTGAGACTGTCTATTCCTCTTTGTGTATGGATGAAGAAATAGCAAATGGGATCTCTGAATGATGAACACTTTCCCACATAGGGTGCATGTTCTCCTAGCATGGATATAGCTTATACATGGATATAGCTTATACATACCTGTTATCCATGAATGGGAACAGGTGTAAGTTCCTTTTTCTATGAGATTACAAAAATATAGAGGAAGAATACACCAGCCTCTGTGTATACTCATCCACTGTGGATCTGACAAACAGTTGATCTCCTCTTTTAAAATAAATAACAGCTTTTTACACAGTATTTTAAATATATCACTTTGCCTGCTAGGCATATGATTCAGAGAATGCTGTAGTTTCTTTTCAGGTATTTGCTAGTAAGGGAGTCTTTTAAACTTAGGTACATGTTGTGAACTACCAAGGTGTCAGAACTACTGCCGCAAAATAAAAAAATAACCCATAATTATAAATTGTACTCTTCGCTTAAGCAGTGATGGCAAACCTTCCTTGGCACTCTAAGTGTTCTTGGACTTCAATTACCAGAAGCTCAAGTCAGCATTCCTGCTGATCAGGGCTCCTGGGAATTGAAGTTCAAGAACAGCTGGAGTGCCAAGGTTCACCATCACTGGCCTAAGGCATGTACACTGATTTTAAAATATTTCTGGTGTTTGTGTATGCTGACCCTCACCGAGGACTTTTTGTTTATTTGAGTAGTAATTTGCTTAGCATATATGAATGTTAATGTGTTAGGTCATGATGATTATCCATTTTATCACCAGACCCCCTATGTTCAATTTGGATTGGGCAAGATTTTTATCAGCAGTCAGTCAGTGACCATATTTTTTAAAAGAACTCTCTTCAGGCTTTATGGTAGATTTGTATTTACTGTAGCTTACCATATCCTATCAACACCCAGCCTTCAATCTTTCTTTCTTAATTCCTTTCTAGGCCAATCACATCCTTACTCATTTTATATATATTGATTGCTCATGTAAGGTTTTGCCCACACAATGGTGTTTGTCCCCTGATGTTCTGGATTTGTTCTTTGCTATTCTGTTATTTTATGTTATAATTTGGAATAGATAATCCTGATATTTGTTGTTTGGTGTACTGGGGTGAAGACTCAGTGGTGGAATTCAGCAGGTTCGTCCCAGTTCACCAGAACCAGTAGCAGAAATTCTGGCTGGCCCCGCCCACCCAAGTTCCGAAATAACGCAGGGCTTTCCCCCTGCATTATTTCAGAACTTGGATGGGTGGGGCCCCCTGGCCATGCCCACCATACCACACCCACAGAGTAGGTAGTAAAAAAAATTGAATCCCACCACTGGATAAAGTGGTTCTCTCAGTCCACACAAGTCCAGAATTTCTCCTAACTCTTACTTTCAACACAGATTATGTTTCTTCTATAACCTCTATTTTGCTCTCTCCTTCTTCTCTCATTTTACCCATACATTGGGGCATGGAAAGGTGGTACGAGTAGTTGGGTGATGTTGGACCTCTAATCCAAAAAAGAGTTTTCACAAATACTAATATTTAGATTTTTTTTCCAGTTACTAAGCCTTGCTTTTTAATGCAACAGTTCATCATATTGTATGTTTATTATCTGTACTCACCTTCTTAAAATGTCTTGTTACTGCTCATTCTTCTTGTGAAGAAACTGGAAATCTGGGACAAAGAAATATTTTATTAGAATTTTCAAAGGTTTCTATGTATCTGACTGGGAAACCTGGCTGGAAACATATAAGCCAGTCTGTGCCAAGAAAAAAAGGGTAATTAACACCTTTAATTACCTTCCTGCTAAAGAGAACTTCAGTGAAGTACAGAGAAGAGACTGACATATCAGACTTAACTCTTGATTTCAAAAACTAGTTGGCGTCTTTCCTTGGAGACCTGCAAATGGTATTACTGCTGTGTGAGAGAAAGAAGCCAAAGGGACTTCATCTGCATAAATAACTCAAGCATGTTCACAATTAATTGAATGGCAGAAGCTTAGAATCATCATAACTGACTTTTTCTTGGGTTTACCTACCCCAGGATAAGAAAGCAAGTGTAGCTAAGTGGTTATAAATAGGGAGTCCTAGAATCTAGTAATTCCACAACACTTCTATTTTGTAATATAAGGTGTCATATTTAGAAAAATGATAAATTATTCAAAGTACTATTCAAAAATAGTACAAAGCATGTACTATTTTTCCTCCACTTAGCTTGATTTTAATTATACAAGAGCAGTCAGTTGAGTGTGATAGATGTGCATGAGTGTGAATGATTATAACAGCAATGAAATGCCTGGAGTAGCCACAGATGGCAGCATATATCACAGCATCAAGGAAGCAGAAGCTTTTGATCATGGAGATCTGCTCCTGTTCAGAAAGAGTATTTGAAGTTTCTATGTTGCCCAATTCATGTTTTAATTTTCATGGTTGCACTATGCATAAAGTTTTAGAAAATACAGATTTTTTAAAAATGGATGATATAATTTAAAACAGGGTATTCCATTGAATAGTAATTGCCATGGTAAATCTTTATAAAAACACACAAAAGACATACAATATCTGAGAAAAATTAAAGCCATATGCTATTCTCAAGTAATATCTAACTTTAATTACACAGTTGTATCCACTAACTTATAACTTGTAACACTGATGAATTAGAAACAGATAAAATTATGTTGTGAATTTCATCTATACTTCTCAAAAGCTTATTTTTATGATGTTATAAAAAAAGAGAATACTTTTGAAAGCAATTTCCATCAAGTACTTTAGACACAGTTTACTTTAAAAAGAGAGAGACTCAGAGAGAGTTGATTTTCAATAATTTTATCTGGGAGCTGACACTCCTGTCAGTTTGAAAATTATGTTTCAATATCACTTAAAGATATTTCAGTATAACTGAAATTTAAAGATGAGCAGCAGGGAAATAGTTCCAATTCCTTTTCTTTTTGTTTATATTTGATGACACTAAAGATTGGCATATATGTATGCAAGCCTCTTTTATATTTCTTAGTGTGGTAGATTATGCATGATGGTACTGTATGTGACTATGGAAAGAAGTAAAGGAAGTAGACAAGACTGAGAAGTTTCTGGGAGAGACAAGGGGCAACATAACAGTGGGGGAGAAGTTTCGAGAAGAAGGATGTACTGAGGAGAGTAGGGCCCTAGCAGAGATCATAATGAAATAAGATTGGGCCAAAAGGGCTTTGGGGAGTGAAGAGAAAGACATCCCAAAAGGAGAAGGAGAGCCAGTAAAAGAGAGCAGGAATGAAGAGGAAGGTGAATCTGAGGACTGGGTTACTGTTCCACACTTCTCTTATTTTTTTCTCTTATTTTTTCTCCTTAAAGACCAGGATTATGTCAGTTAGGTGGCAAGAAAATTCAGCAGCATGATACATATCAAAAACCCACACCAAAAACAATATACAAATTCATAGATTAATGGGTTATCTCCCTACATGAAAGGAAGTTATAGAAAAGGTAGGTTTAGGTCATCTTATTCCTCTCTCCCTTCTCCCCACAAAAAAGCTGCAGAATTATTTTACATCATGCAACCCTTATACCAGGAAATACCACTCCAATCTCTTGTCTTTAGCCTTGTTAGTGTCAAACAATTTCATTTGCTTCTGAGAAAGGAGATGAATAGCCTGGTTGCCACCTAGCATGAGGTTAATGCTATGCTGCAAAGAGGCAAGAAGCAACTAAATAGGATTGCTTTGAGTTACAGTTCATTTCCTGTCCTGAAACCATCCTAATCCTTACATAAGGATGCAAGGATTGTCCCAAATGACATATCACACTTTGAAGCAACCCTGTTTAGCCCAATCCAGCCCAGGTTATCTTAATTGACTTTTTCTTCAGCTCAAATATGAAAGTGTCACAAGACAAGACAAAAACCAGATTTAACCCAGATTAGTGAGCATTTGTCATCAGACATGGGCAGAAGAAGCACTCATATATATGTTAGCATGGAGCTCAGTTTATTATCTTCATCTCTTCAAGACAGGCACCTTGCTTCCATATAGCTAAAGTAAAGGTAAAGGTTTCCCTTGCTCGAAAGCCAGTCGTATCCGACTCTAGGGGTCAGTGCTCATCTCTGTTTCTAAGCTGAAGAGCCAGCACTGTCTGCTTCTGCAGACATTTCCATGGTCATGTGGCAGGCATGACTAGACACCGGAGTGCATGGAACGCTGTTACCTTCCCACCGAAGTGGTCCCTATTTATCTAGTTGCAATTTCTTGCTTTCGAACTGCTAGGTTGGCAGGATCCATATAGCTACAGTGGTGGGATTCAGCAGTTTCATCCGAGTTCACCAGAACCAGTAGCAGAAATTCTGGCTGGCCCCATCCATCCAAGTTTTGAAATAACACAGGGTTTTTCCCCTGGCCATGCCCACCATACCATGCCCACAGAGTAGGTAGTAAAAAAATTGAATCCTACTAATCGCTAGAAACCTCTTGTTCTGTCCCTTACTATGGTTATGCCATGTTTTATTTCAGAGACTCAGTAGACCATGGAATTATGCAAATGAAACATTCCTAAAACCTTACAGCCTATGATCTAAAACAGAGTGAGAAACTGCATTGTGACCTAAGTGATCCTGGCAACTTGTTTAACTCTAACAGAGAACTTTCTCAGTCTGCATTCTACTCGTGTTATCATTTCTGCAGTAAAAAATTTTTTTTTAAATTCATACTTCTCAAAATGAGTTTTCAAAGGAAATACAGTATAACATCCTCAGTAACACATGTATTTGTTTTATCTTATTTATTTACAGTCAAACCTCATATAACACTAAAACCTGGTTCCACAAGTTTTGATGTTATATGATTTTTAGTGTTATCCGATGCATGTTAAAATCCTATGGGAGCCATAGAGATACATTGTAACCACACAGGCTTTAGCGGTTGTTATCTGAAGCATCCCATAGGATCTTAATGTTATCCGATGCAATTCTTCCCCCCAGATTCCTTAATGTTATGCAATTTTCGTGTTATTCGATACTAATGTTATATGAGGTATTACTGTATTTATTTTATCCAATATGCCACATAAAAATATTTGCAAAGTCTTTCCATTTGAACACTGCATTTCACATGTTTTACTACATAAAGAAGGGGCATCACTTTTGTTTAGTGTATTATCACATTTATTATAGTCAAAATGCAGCTGTTGGTACTCTTTGTACTTAGTGACAGTATAAAAACAATATGGCTATATTTATCATCTTTCTGCTTGTGTTGCAATTCTTATGAAGATAAAAGGGGGGAAGAAATCACAATATAGCAAATTTTTAAAAAATTGAAATGATGTGTCAGCTCTTCAACATGGCTCTTAGCATTACTGGGTGACAGTCATTATAGGCAACAGATTCCAGACAGATGCCATTTTCCTGCCTGCTATTTGCCATCTCTTTTTCTTTAGTTAAAAGCTAATAATTGGAGAGGTTGCAGACTTCTTCACACTCTTCCGTACACTGTAGAAAACTTGAAACCAAAGCAGAAAAAACATGTGGGAACACAGCTAAGAAATGTATGCATTAATAAAAATCAACCCTAAACTTATTTTACCACTTTATCAATATCAAAATTAATATGTTTGGCTTGGTTAGTGAGGGGAAACCTATACTTCTCAGTAAGTTTATGAAGTTTGGTGCTCAGTTCTATGTGTGTTTGCTCAGAAGGCAGACTCACAGTACAACTACACAGTGGGAAAAATGTGAATGGATCACATGGAGGAAGTTAGATTTCCCCAAGTTAATTACTTTCAGCTGACCACACAGGAGACAGTAGAGAGGGGGTGGAAATCAACCTTGCTTGCATCTTACTAACCGTTTGAATCCTTTCCTCCTCACACCTAGTGTTTAGTTTAGTTTATTTTTTGCTTGCTTGCTTTCTAAACCTTGCTGCCCTAACACTAGACCAAAGGCGGGTGCAAGAAATCAGCAGAGACAAAGGAGCACATTTACACTTCAGCCTTGTTTCTAACTTCTTAAGATAGTTCTGCTCTGGAGGTCCACAGATGTGGAAAACACAGTTAAAGCAGTGCTGCCATCAAACTTCCTCCCTTCTTTTTCTCCCTTTGGTCACCTAGCTGCCCTAATGCTAGATTAGCAAGATTAGCAATAATAAGAAGAAAAGAAAATATGTTAGATCATGGACTGTTGCTTTGTGGCATATCCATTGCCAGAAACAGATTCTAATCCCAGAAATGGCACAGCAGCAGCATCTGTTAATTTCCACCAGGAGATACAGATCTTGCCTAGTGTAGTGAAGCAGTAACATATGATGTTATTAATGTCATGCAGGGAAGTAAAATTGCTGACAATTTACTACAACTAGAGTTTTAAAATGATATGGCTTAAAAACAGTACCAATTCAGCCAGCTAAGGAAGGAAGATTGTTCAGTAGCAGGTTGGGTGGTACACCTACAGAAGCCCTATTCTGCCTCCTATTCAATATACTTTCTGGTATACACATGTGAGATGGACCATAAGGAAGGCTGAGTGCAGAAAAATATATGCTTTTGAACTGTGGTGCTGGAGAAAACTTTTGAGAGTCACCTGGACTGCAAAGAGATTAAATCAGGCAATCCTAAAGAACATCAACCCTGACTGCTCCTTGGAAGGACAGATACTGAAGCTGAAGCTCCAATACTTTAGCCAGAGAAAAGAGGACTCACTGGAGGAGCCCCCCTGATGCTAGGAAAGATTGAAGGAAAAGGGGACAGCAAAGAATGAGATGGTTAGGCAGCATTGTGCATGCATGTGTGCGTATACACACACAATGTAGCCACCATCTTGAACATTTGGAGTGTTGTTCCAGGTGGCTGGGAGATGGACATATTTCAGCAAGGCTGAGAGTGGAAGATGCCAGTTTTATCCACACGGGGATTATAAAAACCCTCTACTCCAGGCCTAACTAACCAGTGTTCACCTGACTGTCATCTACAGTGCATTCTTGTCTTTATGCAACTAATGGGTGCACTAGGTATGTGCAGTGATGGGATGCACACCAGAACCGGTAGTAACTTTTCCCAGTGTCCCAGAGAACCGGTAGCAGCTTTTGGGGGGAACCACCTTCAGGGATTACCTTTCACTAGTTTCTCCACTGCGCATGCATGCCAAGCACTTGGTGTGCATGCACACCAACAGTGCTTGGCACGTATGCACAGCCTCCTTGCTGTCCTCCCAAGTTGGGAGGAGGAAGAGAAGCTGCTAGCCTGAAGCTCCCTATAGCCTGCTCCCCAGGGTAAGTGACTCACCTTTTGATGTGGTGTGTCTGTGTGTATTTTAATGTGTATTTAATACCTTTACCTATATTGACGTACTACCACAGTTCCTAAAAAGGCCTAGCGGCCTGGCTTGGGATTTTTAAGCAAAGTCTTGGTGTTCCCTCATCAATAAGCTACACCTGTGCTATTCCAATTGCTGTTCCAATTGGAGAACCCTTAAGGAGGTGCAGCTGTTTTACATTTACGTTAAGGCATATTATCCTAGAGAACTGGTTAGGCAAAGACTTAGTACCTAACTTCTTTAACTGTTGAAAAGTTGAAAAGTGCCAAAATGAAGCCATCTTGTGGTGAGTTCATTCTGTAGTTCCTTCCATCTGACCTAGTGTGAGAAAGATTAGCCCGAATAAGCTCTGGCTTTAAGCTTTAAGCTCTGGCTTAAAAGCTCTGGTTGATTTCTGTTTGGGGTGGGTGGGTATTTGGGTGGGTGGCTGTATTTTAATGTATTTTTATTTAATTTATTTAATTTATTTATGGGTTTGTGTTGTGGGTGGGTTGAAGGTGTGTGTGCTTATTTTTATTTTATTATTTATTATTATTTATTTATATTTTTCTTTGGCCCTGCCCACAAAATAATGACATCATGGCATTGGCTCCGTCCATGACATCATGACATTAGCTCCGCCCACACTGTGATGACATCACGGTGGGGTAGTAAAATTTGTGACATCCCACCACCGGGTTTGTGTATTCTGTAACAGCTTTTAGACAATGCATCTGTGCTACTCCAGGGGCAGCAGCCCCTTTAAGAAATAATGGGGGTGAAGAAAACTGGGTGCAAAACAACTGGGAAGCTGTGGTGCCCTTCTTACTCCACAAGGACACTCAATTAGTTTGTGTCCATGTAATTAGCCCCCTTGGCCGTATTTTTGGATTTCCCCTCAGCATCAGACTAAAGAGTGGCCCATCAGTCAACAGACAGGTTGAGGTTGGCCAATGTCCAGATCCACCTCATGCAAAGGGCCAATGCTATGGCAGCTGTAAAAAATAAAGTTGTAGCATCTTATATTTGTTTCTTCCTTGCCAGGAGAACTCCTGCAGCCGTTGTGAATCAGCCTACAATTGGCATTGAAAGATTTATACTTTGTGGTTCTATAGCTGTGAAATATTCTAAAGCAAGAGGGTAATATTAAGAAATATGTAATATTTCACATCCTGTTATTAAATATGAAACAGCCAAACACACAAATTATTTCCAACAGCTCACTCTTGTGCTGTTGCTCATACACTTTCATGTAATCTGCTGGGAAGAGTTTTTCTCCCATCCAAAATGTTTTCTCATGCTTAAGAAGCACTTTTCCCATGTAGACCCCAGGGAACATATGATGCGGTTTACCAACTGTCACGAACCAGCCAGCCCCCTCTGCTCTGGAAACCTCCTTAACCAAAGCCCCCAGAAGGTGGGCTGGCCGGCAATAAAGCTTTACAGCCCTTAGCTGCTTTTCATCCACAAGGAGGTTTAAACAGGTAGCGTGTTCAGAGGCTTTGTGTGTGAATGCAATGCTTCTCTTACCCTTTTAGTCCAATGAAGACACGTTGCTCAAGCAATGAAGGTTTATTGATTTGGTATATTGATCAGGTTCATAAAGCATAAAAGTCAGTAGCATAAGTCAGTCCAATAAACAGTCCAGGATCTTTAGGTAACCATTTTGAAAAGAAGAGAAAATCCCACACAATAGCCAGGGTCTTAAGCCATTGAGATCCAAATAACTAACTTCTCTGCAAATATGGAGAATTTGCGGTCAGGTGGGTTAACTTTAGCCAATCAGGTAACAGAGAAAAATATTCTCAAAACAATGGATTGTTTACATCCATGTAGAGTCAGTGTTCTAGCGTGTAGTCAAAACATGAAGCTAGAGATAAGAAATACTGGAAAACAGGCAGTCTTGTGACATGAGTCTATGAGGCAGTGAGGGACAAAGGATTTTTTATGAGGCCTATCTAAGAAATTGCAATTTCAAGCCTTGGGAAGCATGAGAAAATGTGTCGTTTCCTGACACCAACAATATAAAGCCTTTTTGTGTGGCAGCTCATTTATACAAATAAGTCAGAAATGAGTCATAATAAAGGTGTTATGAGCTGAAATAAGCTGAAACGATTGACCCTTTCCCCCTTGCCAAGATAGGCATACAGTTAAGATCACAATGAAGCTTGCATAAACATTTTAAATAATTATTTGTGCTGATCTATAGCGTAGCCTGGGAAAAGCCATTGTATGAACATGTAGAATTCAAATGCAGAGAAACACCTTACTGAAATCACATTAACAAGACAGTGAAAAAACCCCAAGTCACTTATCTAGGTGTGTGTGTGTGTGTGTGTGTGTGTGCAAGGTTGGGAGTTACCTTGCATGAGTTAGCATTTTTGTATTAGCCCAAATGTGTGTAATACTAAGATAACTCATGGGATGGCTTCGCTCCACCTATGATGCACAAAGGACTAAGAAAACATCTTCACTTAAATTAAAAAAACATACATCGTGTATGTAATTTGTCAAAGAGTATAAAGGCATTGTTAAATTGTAAATTGAGGTCCTTACATATCTTCTGATATAAGCACCACATATGTATATGTCTCTGTTAAAATTGATTTTGTTGATAAAGTCTCTTTTTTCTTCAAAACCTCTTTAGCTATTTTATGTATGGGTTAAGTAACTCAAGGACTTATTCCTGTTTAGAGAATTTCAGGTGACAGTGTGACTT
Source organism: Furcifer pardalis (assembly GCA_030440675.1). Taxonomy (NCBI): domain Eukaryota; kingdom Metazoa; phylum Chordata; class Lepidosauria; order Squamata; family Chamaeleonidae; genus Furcifer; species Furcifer pardalis. Next base: position 51,873,286 of record CP126895.1, on the reverse strand, counting down.
CTTATATCCCTCAACAGTCTAATGTGCAGTTTTTCTTTAACACCTGCAATACTTCAGGAATGCTGAATTCATTCAGAACAGATTCTTTCACGGTTGTGCCACAAATGAATTAAAATTTCTGCTCATGTACATAGCATTAAATAATACAACAGCAGCTAGTTACATACATACGTATTGCACACTGGACAACTAATCATATTAAGTATAAAATAGTATACTTACAGCAAAAAAAAGTATAATTCTGCTTTAATTGAGCCTAAAAACTAATAGTAATGCATGTGTGCCTTTTTTTGAACATGGAGAACATTTCACATAATTGAGACCCAGCAGCTTTGATTAAAGGGTCTTCACTACAGTCATTGTTGAGGCACAGTTTGAATCACTTTGAAGCATGCATGTGGAACTGCTTAACTGGCTTTCTTATCTAAATGTCATTTCCCTCATAGTTGATTTTGCCAGGCACCATTAAACCAAAAATGGCAGAAGTAATACAAGAGAAACATATAAAAGACAGTGCAAAGCTTTCCCGTGCCACTAATCTTTTACCATCTACAAGAGACAAACATTTTCATATTTATACTGATGATTTGTAATCTGTAATCCTTCCGCAGATTTATCTGTGCACTATCGCAAATCAACCCACAAGAATTGCCACCTTCCTTTTATTTGCTTTAAAGAGCTAATTCACTTTTTAAAAGGCTTTTTTATACCCACTGATAACTAACCAAAAAGACTAAGATTTTCCAAGCTTAATTATTTTTTTATCTGAGCTGTGAACAGCTACCATCATCATCCACTATCCACAGTGCTAATACAGTAGGAGCCAGGACAGGGTAGTATATTTTACAGGAAGGGCAAAGCAGGGTCCTAGGGCCTTGGTGGCTAATCCTGATACTCTACCTGTTCTTGGATTACAATTCCCAGAAGCCCAAATTTCTATGAATCCACACGAATGGGATTTTGTCCTCAACATGCTGGGTACTTATTTTACTGACCTCTGAAGGAAGGAAGGCTGAGCCAGTCTTAAATCCAATCAGGAGCGAATTCACAGTGTCAGCAGTTTTGGCTACAATACAGCAGTTTAACCACTGCGCCATAAGTGCTCCTTGTGATTTTAACTTGGATTCTCTCACATCAAAATGAAAACTTACATACCAGAAGAGTGCTTTCTATCAGCCAAGAAGAAATGCAAAAATAACACTGCCTAGAACATGCTGAAGTAGACAATTTCTATAAGCTGCTGGCTTCTGGAAGTTGAGATTATTTTTGCAGCTACAACATCTGTCCAATCCTCAGGCAGACTCTCTCCTCTTCACAGCACCCATTACACTAGTTCATGTAATATGATTGCTCATTATTTTGTTCCTCTCACTTATTAAAACCTATCTACCCAGGCCTATATCCAGTGGTGGGCTGCTCCCAGTTCAGACCAGTTCGGCCGAACCGGTAGCAGCAATCCGGAAGGGATCACCGGGGAGGGGTAGTAAACCCCCGGGCGACTGGTTCGGTCACCTCTCCAGCTGCCCTCCAGATTGCTTTTCCCAAAATGGCTGAATAATAGAAGTGTGCATGCATCAAATGGAGTTTTGATGCATGCACACTTCCAAGCAGCCATTTTGGGCTGCCCAGAAAGGGCGCAGTGGCTGGAGGAGCGGCGGCAGCGGCCTTTCCTAGGTGCACCGCTGGGCCAGGCCGGGCCGGGTCAGGCTGTGCTGCTGGGCTAGGCTGTGCTGTGCTGCCGGGCCAGGCCAGGCCAGGCCAGGCCAGGCTAGGACGTGCCTCCAGTCCACCGCGCCGCCATGTTGCTTTGCTGCTTTGCCACCACGCTGCTTTGCCGCTTTGCCACCACGCCACTTTGCCACTTTGCCGCTTTACCACCGCGCCGTTTTGCCGTCGCACCACCAATGTTCCTGCTGTTCCTGCCTGCTGCTCCCCGACCCCAGGATAAGTGATGGGTTTGTTTTAGGGGTGGGTGGATGGGTGGGTTGAGGTGTGTGTGTGTGTTTTATGTAGTGTGTTTTTATGTGTATTTAATGTCTATTTTAATTTGTATTTTAATGTGTTTTTTATTTCTATTTTTATGTGTACTGTATTTTTATTTAATTTTATTTAATTTTATATATATATATTTTACTTTGGCTCCACCCACAACATCATGACATCATTATGTCATGACGTTGGCTCAGTCCACGACATCATGATGTCATGATGTTGGCTCCGCCCATGATGTCAGCTCCGCCAACAGTGTGGTAGTAAAAATGTTGACAGCTCCTGCCTTCCCCACGGGCCCCTGCCATCACGCCCGGGAGAGGAGAAGAATGCCTGCACCTGTGGGAGGTGAGGCAAAGCGCCCGCCCGCCTTCTGAGCCCCGTCATTCCGGCACAGGGGCTGATAAAAGACCTTTCAGCCACGGCAGGTTGAGGACGCTCCTGCCTTCCCCACGGGCCCCTGCCATCACGCCCGGGAGAGGAGAAGAATGCCTGCACCTGTGGGAGGTGAGGCAAAGCGCCCGCCCGCCTTCTGAGCCCCGTCATTCTGGCACAGGGGCTGATAAAAGACCTTTCAGCCACGGCAGGTTGAGGACGCTCCTGCCTTCCCCACGGGCCCCTGCCATCACGCCCGGGGGAGGAGATGAATGCCTGCACCTGTGGGAGGTGAGGCGAAGCGCCTGCCCGCCTTCCGAGCCACGTCATTCCGTATTGACAATGTTGATTTATGTGTGTAGTTATTCTGCTGTTTATTGCATTATATTATTGTATTTTTATGATATTTAATTGCTATTACATTACTATTATTATTTTGTTATGATATTGTTATATTTTTCATATTGGGTATGAACCGTATTGTGAATATATTGTTTACTGTCTATTTGTACTGAATATTGTTACGGACTGTATTTTGATTATATTATGTTTATATTTATTTTGTTGCGCTGTATTGTGGGATGCTGTGATTTTGTACTGTTGATCTGTTATATTGTATTGTATTCGATTTTATGTTGTAAGCCGCCCTGAGTTGGTTTTTGCCAAGTAGGGCGGCATATAAATCTAAATAATAATAATAATAATAATAATAATAATCTGACAGCATCAGAGCAAGGTACAAGTTAATAAATGTCTAAAAGGTTGCCTTGCCTCTCTTCTCCTGAGAAGATGAAACAAATATATCATTTTGCTGTCTTCTAGTTTTATCTAGCAAAGGTGTGTTTAATCTTTGTTCTTACGTACAGTAAAACCCCTACTTATGTAAAAAGTCTGTTCCGTAGGTTTGTATGTATATCGGTTTTTTACTTAACTTGAAACAACCCCATCGGAAAAATGAATTTTACATAACTCAAAGTAAACTCATAGGAAATATGCATTTTTACATAACTCGAAGCAAACCCATAGGAAAATGATATTTATGTAAATCAAAGGAACCCCATAGGAAAAATGAATTTTTTACATAACTTAAAGCAAACCCATTGGAAATTGTATTATGTAAATTGGGACATGGTTTTAGTGCAAAAATCATTATGTCGGTTGAATTTTATGTAACTAGAGGCATATGTAAGTCAGGGTTTTATGTGGTTATTCAATAATTGCAGCACAGGATTTTAAAATACCATGCTGCAAAGAATGAGAAGTAACACAATCCTACAGATAAAAAAAGAATAAAGGGTTAAGTTTTAATATCACAACTCTTGCATCCTGGGAGTGACAGTCCTACAAGTGTGGGTGTACAGAGCATGGTTCCTCCTTCATTGTGAAGCTGTGTGTGAGATAATTAGGTTCCTTGCCAAACTTGCCAAGCCTTTTATGAGGAAGGCACGCTTTCTTAATGCTTAATCGGAAACTAATGGAAAGAGTTTGCTGACTGCTCACCTAGAGATGCAGGTAGGAGGTCTCATCAAGTAAAAAAAATGGCAATGGAAAGGAAATAAGACTACATGGCTCAAAAGAGGTCAGGGTATTCCTCAAGTTTCCTCAGGCCAAACACTTGGATAATTAAGTTTGGCAGCTCTCCCATGCCATGTCTCTCTAAGGAGCTTTTTAACCTGTTCATTTGTATTATAGCTGGGGATACTGAAATCTTTCACTTTTTGAGTCCCACCTACATTTTTATCTCTTGCCTTTGTTTCATACTGGGATGAGAGATTTAATTCTTCCTTCATTCAAGTTAGGGCAGATTTTTATGCACTTTCCAAGTCTATACATTTACTTATACACTAAACGTAATGAATGGAATTCCTTCTATTAACTAAATTGTGGCTGTGCACACATTTCCAGTGGTATGCATTTTAGCACAACATTTTAAAACCCTTGCATCTTATACAGAATTTATTTCTCAAAAATACCCCATAGACCACATAATGTGAGAATTATTGAGGCAAGAGGGTTTTTTCTTACAACCAAGGTTAGCAAAAAGTACTACATTTGCATCGGTTTTGTCAGGTTCAAAATTGAATAAAAGGCAAAGGACAGTAATGTCACGTGAATTTCCACCACCTGGGGCTTAAGCCAAATTTGCCGCCCCCTGGAGGACACTGGTGCCCGCTCCCACCAGGGTTTCTGGGAATTGTAATTCAAGAACACCCATAGCCCAAAAGTGCCTCCTGGGGTGGGCCTCCCCATGTCCCTCCTACCCTACGCCCAGTGGTGGTGTCAAAAATTTTACTACCCCACTGTGATGTCATCACAGTGTGGGCGGAGCTAATGCCATGATGTCATGAAGTCATGGGCGGAGCCAACATCATGATGTCATGACATGGCCGGGCCAAAGAAAAAATAATAAAAAATAACAAAAATTAATAAATAATAACAAAAAATAATAAAAAATAATAAAAAATAAAATAAAAATAAGCACACACACACACACACCTCAATCCACCCACCCACCCACCCACAACACAAATCCATAAATAAATTTTTAAAATAAATAAATAAAATAAAAAATACATTAAAATACACCCACTCACCCACCCCAAACACAAATCAAACAGAGCTTTTAAACCAGAGCTTAAAGCTTATTCTGGCTAATCTTTCTCACACTAGGTCAGATGGAAGGAACTACAGAATGAGCTCTTCACAAGATGGCTTCATTTTGGCACTTTTCAACTTTTCAACAATTAAAGAAGTTAGGTACTAAGTCTTTCCCTAACCAGGTCTCTAGGATAATGTACCTTAATGTAAATGTAAAACAGCTGTACCTCCTTAAGGGTTCTCCAATTGGAACAGCAATTGGAACAGCACAGTGTACCTTATTGATGAGGTAACTCCAAGACTTTGCTTAAAATCCCCAAGCCAGGCCTTTTTAGGAATTGTGGTAGTACGTCAATATAGGTACAGGTATTAAACACACATTAAAATACACATAGACACACCACATATAAAGGTGAGTCACTTATCCTGGCAAGCAGGCTATAGGGAGCTTCAAGCTAGCAGCTTCTCTTCCTCCTCCCTGCTTGGGAGGACAGCAAAGAGGCCATGCATACATGCCAAGCACTGTAGGCAGGCATTCACACCAAGTGCTTGGTGCACATGCGCAGTGGGGGAACCAGTGAAAAGGTAAGCCCTGAAGGTGGTTTCCCCCCCCCCCCAAAGCTGCTACTGGTTCTCCAGGACACTGGTAAAAGTTACTACCGGTTCTAGAGAACAGGTGAGAACCTGTTACATCCCATCACTGCCTACGCCACTGGCCAAGGAATACATGATGCACAGCTGAAGTGTACATTATCTTGCCAAAATGTGACCTGAGAAGAGAGGTTAATTTGGTACCAATTCCTAAACCAGCATACTTTTCTGTGTGCATGCATGTGCCAGCATGCAACCGATAAATGCCCTCCCCCCCCCAACTTACAGTTATAACACTACAACAGTTCAGCAGCTCATTTGCTGTCATGCCAAAGAATCCTTGCAGTGTTATAATGATTACATATGGTTTTTAAAAATTGAAAAGAAAGAAAGAAAACTCTACAGGGGACCAGAGGAAGAAGGAAACTGCAGCTGTGGCTTAGTGGCCACAGCTGCAAGGTAAAAAAAACTGTTGGGGCAAGATTTGACAAAGGAGGGGCAGATCAACAGAGGTAGCACATGATCTGAACCTTATGTTGTATTATGATAATGTGGAACCTTTTTGACACTGCGATTTGTGATGATATTGAACCTTGTAATTGTAACTGTGTTTTGTAACTTTATTAGCTGCTCAGAGTCACTCTGTGAGTGAGGCGTCATATATACTGTATATGGAAATGAAAATCTTTTGACAGACAAGGTGTACCTAAAGGCAATTTTGACTGCAACTGTTGAATGTGATGAAATACTTTCCCCTCATTTCATTAAATGCTGTTGCTTTCAATACAGTATGTATCATAGCAACTTCTGTTCAATTAAAAAAAGATACACACTTATTATTATAAAACAAGTAGGTCAATATCATACTCTGGCTGAAATCCTATTGCTTATCATAGCTAGTTGCAAGTAGAGTTGGACTCATGAAGCCATTGAGACAACTCCCCCATAAGTTCCATAAATTCATTAGATCCAGTCTAGTAACAACTTACTACAGCTAGTAAAAGGATTTCAACCAGTGAGTCATCTTCCTAGAAAAATTATGGGGTGTGTTTTCTTAGTGTGTCCCATTACTGAAAGAAATGGGAGTTGCAAAACAAAATGAAGTACTGTATTAGATGCCTTCACTATCAGTCTTTTTTCAAAGTTACGCCTCAAATCAGTTGCACAGAACAATATCCAGGTGGCAGTCTAATGAAATTATTCTGCTGCTATTGTCTGGATGTATATACAGTACAGAGTTCATTTATGTGACTTTCATGATTAGTAAGCAAGTACCATCCCTTCCAAAGTGTCCTGTAACCTTATGGCAAAGATTAATTTTCATCTCTCTTTCTCTCTCTTTCATGCACACATAGATATGAATGAACTCTCAGAGGTAATAATGAATTAAAAAGTTGTACTAGAATGATTTTTTTAATCAGAGAAAAGATATACTTTAGAGTGGTGTGTACATATTTGAGAAGACGTAGATTAAACTTCAACCTCTAAAAAAAGAATGTGTAGCACTGTCTCATAAGTGGATCCTCCTATAAATAGCCCCAAGCCTTTCCTGCAATGTAAAGTTAACAATAAATCTTTGTTTCTGAAGCTCAATCCTAGATGAGTCCACTGATATCCTATAACCCAGGCAGAGATTCTGCTGACCAGCATTGTAAGCCAACTCTTTCCCCATTAAAACCCATCTGTGCAACACTAGTTTTAGTTTAGTACTGGGGTGATTTATTGTCCTAGGTACTAGAACAGTAACACTACTTTTTCCATGTCTAGGCCAGATGTGAAATTGACAAAATGAAGGCACCTTTTGGTGAGTTCATTCTGCAGTTCCTTTCGCCTGACCTAGTGTGAGAAATTTTAGCTGGCAACACAATGTTGCTGTTACCAGGGTACGCTAGACAGTGGTTTAAAAATGCCACAGTCTTCGAGGAGGCTCTTTCTGTGTACCACAGCAACTCTGCTGAGTCTAATGCTGGGCTCTTTTGCCTTTTACAAAAAACAATAAGCTAGCACAAGCAACCTCCAGCAACATAGATTTCAGAAGATATAACTGTTTGGCCAACATATGGATACAACATTCATAAATGATATAGAAATACACAATCCATTCATATGACAAGTTATAAAAACAGCACTGCCATTTATCCCAAAGAGCCTAACTTGATGTGAACACTTTACCCACTATTTTTTGCTTTTCCACTTCAGGTTATTAATTAAAGAACTGAGGTTCCAGAAGTCTATAGATTTGTCAACCAAGTGTGCAAACCTTATTTCTGTCCTATACACTATACCAATCATATTTGTTTTGTCCAAAAAAGACCAGTGGCATTCAGAAAAATCAAGATAGTTTAATTAGTCAAGTCTGGCCAAGTTATCTTGCTATGGTAATATTGTAGACCATACTGCCAGTGACTCAACACCAATTGTCAGGTGGCAGTTAACTAACCTGACAACTCTGAGGACTAATGGCCTTGGATGACAAAGTCCACAGGAAAGGGTGATAGTCCTCAAGTGGATTAAATCCCACTTGAATCCATCTTGATGGAGGGCAGCAGTTTCATCAATACTGGCCTGGGTCAAAGGAGGACTTTGTGTGCCAAAAGGGCTCAGGACCAGAAAGTGATTCACAGAACTGGATCAGTGAGTATAGGTGTCATGCTGCGATGTAGAAAGCAAATGGAAGGTTATTGCATTATATAGTTTTCAGGACAATCTTCATGGCTGATCACCATGAGGACAGCCAATACAGTATTTGGAATCAGATATGGCACTTAAAGAAGAAATTACCAGAACAGAACCTGGTTTTAGCATGTTCTACCACTTGTAGGAACTATGATGGATGGCTGCTTGGTCTCCCTAAGTGGCTCCAATCTAGAATCCTACAAATATTCATGTTGTCTCACTCTGTACAAGCAACCAAATGTATGAGGCAGGAATGTTATAGCCATTATAAAGCATTAGGTATGTAAAATAAATTACAGCTTTAAAGCTTGATCCTAAGGCTATGGAAACAGGGCCTCTGAACTAGCTACTGTTAGATAATTACAGATCTCAAATCAAAAGTTTCTGTAAGAGTTAATCCAAACAGAGTGGAGTATAGCTAATCTCAAGAGCCAAGTTGTAGTGTCAAACATTCTGACTAGGACTTGAAGAACTTCATAAAACAGTTAGGCACTTGACTGCACAGGCTGGTTGGAGAGAACTAGTGTGGACTAAATAGGGTTATTTAAGGTTGGGTTGAAGTCTAGTTTGCCATTTGGTGCAGTCTTTGCTTGAGCTCTTTTATAAAGGGGATCTTGGTCCTACAAGGCTTTCAAGCACAATTGCCCTTAACCAGATAATACCATCTTCTTGTAGCAAGAATTTCTAATCACAAAAAAAGTCAACTAGGTAAGATTCTTGGAGAAGAGATGCTTATTGGAGTGTAAAGATGATGTACAGACACACCCTAGGTATGTTCTGCCTCTGCTTACTCTTAACTGGCATTGTTTTCTAAAACTGAAAATTTTACATTAGACTAGAAAGTTCTTCAAATACTGCAATCTTCCATTGTAAATAGCATTCTCCAGATTCAGGTCAGCTTTATGAGGATTTGGGAAAATGTGAAGGTATTAGTTCTGAAATTAAAAATGCTAATATGAACATGACACTGCTTTCTATCAAGTCTGATTTATGTATTTATCTGGCCCAGGATTCTTTCCTTCTAGAAGCCATCAACTGTTTTAGAGCTGGGACCCACTTTTAACCCAAAAATGCAGTTGAGAATCCTTTCATCTTCAGATCATATATTTGCATGTTGGTAGAGCTTTTGTTGAATCTAACATCCAATTGCAAAGCAGTAATGAGGCGTATTCAAATACAAGTTCATTCTGATAGGCAACTATCTCCAGGTTTGACAATGAAGCTTTTCCCATTATCTATCTGCATACCAAGTACTGTACCAATAAACTATAGTCTTACCTCCTATAGGATGGATCAAAGTTATCAAGCTCTAGAACACTACACTTCTGCTACATTATATGTACCAGTAAATATTAACACCTCAGTGGCTCAGACTGTTATATTACTGATATTGCAGAATGTGCTTATGGTGATGACCCAGCAGGATCCCTTACATTCTCTATGCAGATGAAGATATCCTATAGTCACTGTCACAACATCAGAATTGTCTGTGGTTGAACCTAGCTTGCAACCCACTCATCTTTTCTCCCAAGATAACATTGCATTTGGCTGATTTCTATGCCTTTAACCAGAAAACATAATTTTTATATTATACAGGTAATTAGAACTGCAGACTGAGTTGGTATACTTTGAATAACTTATTATGGCCAGATTCCTGTTGTACTATACAGTCATGCAAGCAGTGCTAGCTATCCTTTTGTCAGATCTGTAGTAGATCTTGCTGCGATGGGCACTTTAAAAATCCTGCACAAATACTGCCATTTTACATGCAGTGAAATTCAACTACTGTACTTAATCTTACAAAATTTATAACTCTACTTAAAGCAACTTAACTTGAACTAAGTTAAGTTCCCATTAAAGCCATATCTGGTAAAAAAACTTGTTCCAAAAAGCTTTTCACACTTTCTCTAAAAGTTCCAGGTTCGACCTATGAGTTCCCTAAGAAAGCATCTATATTTATGGATCAGTCATGAAAAATCTATGGCTTAACTCTATGGCTTAAGTCAGTGGCATACGGGGGGTTTCAGCCACCCAGGACTGCAGGCCAAATTCACCAGGGGAGGCTAGGTGTTAGATCCGGAGATCAGGGCGCGGGAGTGAGGACACGGAAGCCATTAAGGGTGAACCAAACAACACGTCTGTTTATTGTGGTTAGCACAGACAACAACAACAACGGCTGGGTCAGCAGGGGATTAAATACCCTGCTTGACCCAGCCCACTGACCAATGGGTAGCGGCGATTTTCCCGCCGCTAGGACATTTAAATATCTAACACCCCTTCCCCCCCAGAATGCCCCAGTCTGCTATTTGCATACAAAATCCTCCAGGTGACGGGGGCGTGTTCTTACTCGATCGGACCTGCGCAGTTCAGTCGGCGCTGGGGCATCGGGCAGAGCGGACCTGTCGCTCTCGCTCTGCCCTGGCTGGGCCGGGAGCGGATCCGGGATACGAGCGTCGGGCTCCGCGGTGACTAGGGGTGAGCCTGTTCCACACGGTAAGCTGGCCGGTGATGGTGCTGCGTGAATGGGGCTGTTTTCTGGCCGAACCGGGTCGGTGACCGGTTCGTCCATCGGGTGCATGTCTGGCTCAGCGCCGGTCTGCACTCCCCGGGGGAGGTTGCTATCCGTGTCGGGACTCGTTCGCCTCCTGAGCTGGTCGACATGGCGTTTCCATGTCCGACCATCAGCGAGGCAAACCTTGTAGGTGTAGGGGCCCAGCATTTCGCTGACGGTTCCCTCTTCCCACGGGTGGCCCGACGCGTAGTTCCTAGCGAAGATTGGTGAGTCAATGGCCAGTGTCTGGCCCTGTGGTTGGTCCCCCCTGAACTTGTCTGGAGAATACCTAGGGTGTAACCGGTCAAGCTGACAATGGAGTCTCCTACCCATGAGTAACTCTGCGGGGGCCCTTCCCGTGGCAGCGCAGGGAAGGTTGTGTTGGGCCAGCAAGAACGTGTCTACGCGTTCCTGCCAGTCCCTGGGTCCTAGCCTTTCCAGGGCCTCCTTTGCGCTGCGCACGAATCTCTCGGCCTGCCCATTCCCTTGCGCCCTGAACGGGGATGTGAGAGCGTGCCTGGTTCCTAGGGATGCCAGGTACTGTTCAAACTCAGTGGCCGTGAACTGAGGCCCGTTGTCAGAGACTAGGGTGTCGGGAATGCCGTGTGTGGAAAAGAGTTGTCTGAGTTCCCGGATCATTGCTCTGGCTGTGGTGCTACTCAGGAGTCGGATCTCCAACCATTTCGAGTAGGCATCCACTACAATCAGGAATGTTTGGCCGTGGAATGGGCCGGCGAGGTCGATGTGAATCCTCTGCCATGGGCCCGAGGGCTGTTCCCATTCTCTGACCGGGGCTGCTGGTGGATTGGGTCGTGATGATTGGCAAGGTGTACATTTGGCCACCCACGACTCTATGTCCTTGTCAATACCAGGCCACCACACGTAACTTCGGGCTAACCCCTTCATCTTTACTATTCCCGGGTGGCTGGCATGCAGTGTTTCTAGGACCTTGGGGCGGATTTTCCTGGGCACCACTACCCGGTCCCCCCACAGCAAGCAACCCCCCACACAGCACAGTTCGTCTTTCTTGTCGAAATATACCTTGAACTCCCCTTCCCCCTTGTCCGGCCACCCCCGCTGAACCCAGCTGGAAACGGCCCGAAGTTCGGCGTCCCGCGCCGTCGCCCTGGCAACCTCGGCCGACGTAGTGGGGGCAAAGTCCAGGATGTCCAGGGCAAGAACCGATGCTTCCCCCCGTTCCGCGCCTTCCTGGGTCGGGAGGGGGCATCTGCTCAAGGCGTCAGCATTTCCCATGTGTTTCCCGGGCCGGTAGACTAAGGTGTATGAGTACCCCGACAGGAAAATGGCCCACCTTTGCATCCGGGGGGACAAGGCAGAGGGTGTAGGCCGGTCGCCAGCCAGGAGTCCCAATAGGGGCTTATGATCAGTCACAAGTTCGAAGTCCCGGCCGTACAAGTAGTCATGGAACTTTCTTACCCCTGCCACTGCCGCCAGCGCCTCCTTGTCGATCTGGCCGTAGTTCCTCTCCATCGGCGACATGGTCCTGGAGTAATAGGCGATGAGTGCCTCGAGGCCGTTGGGCAGTCGGTGGGCCAGGACTGCGCCGACGCCGTAGGGAGACGCGTCGCAGGCGAGGACCAGTGGCAGGGTCGCGTTGTATTGGATCAGGAAACTGTCCTGGGAGAGAAGATTTTTAACAGCAGCGAAAGCTGACTTTTGCTCGGGTCCCCACACCCACTCTGCCTTCGCGGCCAACAGTCTGTGTAGGGGCTCAGCCGCGGTGGCCTTTCCTTTCAGGAAGGTCGCGTAGAAATTCAGGAGTCCCAGGAACGCCTGCAGCTCCTGCTTGTTTTTCGGGGCCGGGGCGTTCCGAATCGCTTCCACTTTTCCCTTCGTTGGGTGGATGCCCTTGGCGTCGATGTGGAACCCTAAGAAGTCCACGGAGGGGACCCCCAACAGGCACTTATCCCGTTTCACCCTGAGCCCAGCGGCCCTGAATTTAGCCAGGACAGCGGCGACCCTGTCCTTGAGCTGCCCGGGATCCCCCGCAATTATCAGGACATCATCAAAATAGGGTACCACCCCCGGGAGTCCTTGGAGGAGCCTTTCCATCGTGCTCTGAAACAGTCCCGGAGCTATGCTGACCCCGAACTGCAGCCTCGTGCACTTGAATGCCCCCCGGTGTGTGACAATGGTCTGGGCTTCGGCCGTAGTGTCATCCACCGGAAGCTGTTGGTACACTTGGGCCAGGTCCAGCTTGGCAAAGATCTTGCCAGGGCCCAGTGAATGGAGTAAGTGGTCTATGACGGGAACCGGGTACGCGCTCGGCTCTAATGCCTTGTTGATCGTGCATTTGTAGTCCGCACAGATGCGCACTGACCCGTCCGGTTTGATAGGGGTCACTATGGGGGTCTCCCACCGAGCGTGGTCTACGGGAACGAGGATTCTCTGGGCGACCAGCTTGTCGAGCTCCTTCTCGACCCTGGGCTTGAGTGCCAGTGGGACTCTCCGGGCCTTAAGTCGGATGGGGGCAACGCTCGGGTTGAGTGCAAATGAAATAGGGGACCCCACATACCTGCCTAATCCTTCCCCGAAAACGTCCTGGAATTCGGCCATCAGGTCGTCCCTCAGCGAGGCGTCCCCGGGCTGGTCAGTCGCAGTGTTGTGGATGCCAGCGATGGACAGTCCCAGGGCGGGGAACCAGTTTGTGCCCAGTAGCGTCGGGATGTTACCGTGGACTACGGTCAGCGGTAGGCTTTCTTCCTTCGGTCCGTACTTGACACGGACACACTTCTGTCCTGCGACGGGGAGGAACTTGCCTTGGCAGTCCTTGATTCGGATCCTCTGGGTCTGGAGGTCTGATTCTTTTAGGGCCGGGAATGTCTTCTTCATCCACCTCCACGGAATGATGGATATGGCGGCCCCAGAGTCGACCTCCATCGGACACTCTGCCCCGTCGATCGTGACTGTGGCGTGGTACTTCTCTCCCTTCTGTGTGGCGGTGTGGCTTATCGTGAGCGTGTGCGTCTCTGCATCTTCGACTTTGCCGCTGTTGCGTCCCTGGCGCCTCTGATTTGTCCTCTGTTTGGCGGCCATCTTGCCCGGCGGGAACTTTTGAATCTGCCGGTCCGCTTGGTTCTCCGCTTGCCTTGCCCGGCAGACCCTCCCAATGTGTCCCCGCTTGTCGCAATAGCGGCAGATGGCCTCCCTGAAGCGGCAATGTGCCCGCTGGTGTGGCCCTCCGCAGCTGGCGCAGCGCTGGCCGCTCCTGCCCGAGCTTCCCCCGTCGGTCGCGCACACCTCTGCTTCTTCCTCTTCGTCCTCGTCAGAAACGACGTCTTGATGGTGAGAGGAGGCTTGGCGGGGCGCCGACGGGGACCGGTTGAGGGAGGATGCGGTCGACATCGAGAGCTCGAAAGCTCTGGCCTCCTCGATGGCCCCAGCCAGGGTCAGGTCTCTCCGGGCCAATAGCCTCTTCCGGAGCTTGTTGTCGCGGACTCCTCTGATAAGCTGCTCGGTCAGGGAGTCCTCGAGGAATGGCCCGAATATCGCCGGGACGGCTGCTGCCCTTAGGGCGGCCACGTACTCGCCGATGGTTTGCCCTGGCATCTGGTATCGGTCCCGGAACTGGATCCGGAACACGAACTTCGATGGCTCCGGTGCATAGTGGTTCTTGAGGGCCAACTGTAGTGCTTCCCATGAGACGTCCAGGATTGGTGTTGGATCCACCAGGGACTGGGCCACTTCGTAGACCTTGGCTCCGCAGTGGGTGAGGAAGAATGCCTTCTTCCGCTCCGATGCTATCTCTCCCAGTTCCGCAGCTAGCAGGGAGAACTCAAAACGGTCCATATAGCTCTTCCATCTCTCGTCCTTCGGTTGGAAGGGAGCCGGTGGAACGTAAGCAGCCATGGCGAGGTGCCTTCGTGAGAGGTGGCTCTGGTGTGTGTGATGGTTCTGGTCCGTTCCTCAAAATCCCATCCTCGTCGCCAGTGTTAGATCTGGAGATCAGGGCGCGGGAGTGAGGACACGGAAGCCATTAAGGGTGAACCAAACAACACGTCTGTTTATTGTGGTTAGCACAGACAACAACAACAACGGCTGGGTCAGCAGGGGATTAAATACCCTGCTTGACCCAGCCCACTGACCAATGGGTAGCGGCGATTTTCCCGCCGCTAGGACATTTAAATATCTAACACTAGGCTTGTCCCCCACCCCACCAGGCACTAAAATCTTACCTTTGGGCTTCCTATTCCTCATAGCCAGCTTGTGGTGAGGCCCAGGGTTGAGGCCCAGGGACTGGGGCGGTGCAGCACAGACCCAGTGGGGAGCCCACCATCAGCATCCCAGGTGCATGGCCACCCCACCTCCGAGCCTTCCTGCTGCCGCTGAAGGTGGATGAGCTGCCACTGCCGGACTTGGAGGTAGGGTGGCCGTGCACCTGGGACACTGATGGTGGGCTACCTTCTGGGCCTGCGCCGCCCCGCCCCAGCCCCTGGGTTTTGACTCTGGGCCTTGCTCACACTGTCAGGGACCCAGGCGCGTGGCTGCCCCACCTCCAAATCCGGCAGTGTCAGGTCATCTGCCTTTGGTGCCAGCGGCGCCCAGGAAGGCTAGAAGTGTGGCCAGTGTTCCTTGTGACCCAGCGCCTGTGGCTGGAGCAGTGCCAGCCAGGCCTTGCCTGGGGGGGGGGTCTTCAGCCTGGCTGGTGCTGCTCCAGCTGTGGCTGCTGGGCTGCAGTGACCACCGGTTTTGCTTCCCACCTTCCTGGGCACCGCTGCAGCTGAAGGCAGATGAGCTGCTGCTGCCGGGCTCAGAGATGGGGTGGCCATGCTCCTGGGACCCCAATGGTGGGTTCCCCACTGGAACTGTGCTGCACCACCCCAGGCCCTAGGTCTTGATCCAGGGCCAGGGACAGTTCTGGGCCATGCTCAGCACCACCTGGAGCCATGGGCAGGCCATGAGGAGGGGGCACCTGGAGTGAAGGGGTGGTGGAGGAGGAAGGGCACTTCTGGTCCCATCCACACCATCAGGCCCATGCTCTCCAGCCTGGGGCGGAGCTTAGGGCAGTGGCGGAGGGTCCTGGTACTCGTCCCTGTGGCAGACTTCTCGCTCCAGCAGCCAGGAAGTCTGGGGCAGTACCATCACACCCCCCCCCCCCGCAAAGTGCCGTCTGGGACGGATCACCCCCTCACCACACCAGTGGCTTAAGTATATGAAATTAGTGCATTAACAGCAGAGGTGGTAATAACTATCTTATGCTAGAGATGTTAATGCCTTAAAAACTCCAGAGAAGTTCAGAATCTCTGTCCAATGTGGGAATTGTGTTCTCTCCCCCCCCCAGATTTTAAGATACTTCACAGAATACTGTGTAGAAGATGGATATCGTGTGTAAATCATCATCCTTTATGTATGCCTAGCTGACAGAGACCTCACTTTGAAGATCATGAGGATTAATGTGCACAAAATAGTCAGGTTGGTGGAGCAAACTGCTGCTGCAATTACTATATTAGTTGGACTTTTAGACCTTGCACAGGGAGGTATTTTGTAGCTTCTTGTGCAAGCATAATTTGACAAAATTCAGTGTGAATGTTTGCATAAGGGCACTGCTTCTGCAAATGGGAAACTCCTATAATGTGCACTGGAGGAAAATTATGCTTCAGTGACACAAAGCAGGATCCTGACCAACGTATGTTTAAGCCATATTGCAAAGACAGCTACAAGTACAATGACACTGCTTCCTTTCACTTTTCATTCATAAATATGTGTAGATCTGACCAGGGCAAATCCTGTGTAATTGAAACAATGTTTCTTCGAGCCTTTCCACACTGCATATACAGTATAACATTTTAGACTGCTGCTCTTGTAACATTACAGTATTATACAGAATAAGTGGTTACAGTATGGCATCTCCCACCACTCTAAATAGCACACATATTGCATCAGTAACAATTTAGAGACGCTCATTCCAAATAGGGGTAAGAAAAAGGAGGAATGGAGAACTTCGCATTTACAGTGCTGGAAGAAAGTTCCCTTCTTCCATTTCATGTTTTGAGTTTCTATTAATTTGGCAACGTGGTATAAGCAGAGGAATCAAAATTCTATTTTTAAATTGCTTCTTAATATTAAAGGATATATAGCTGAGGAACTCAAACTCCCTTCTGTCTCTTGGAGGATCTTGAATAGGAAGGTTGGTGTGTATGTGTGTGAGGGTTGGAGTCCCTAAATGGAAGACCAACATGCTCAAGCGGAGGTTTCTAGAGGACAACAACACACTGTGCAAATGTGGATACAGAATCCACATCAACTACCAGAGAGATGTTACCAATGAAGATTTAAATTTGGGGCCAAGAATGTGGCTTCATTTTGGCAAAGTTTAATCTGGACACCCAAAAAGGCGGCTTCTTTTTCTGAGTGGAACGGCACACTTTTGAAAGAAAGAAAAACTTTATTAAAATTTATTAAAATTCTGAAAAGATCTTTTCCAGTTAAAAGGCCAGCTGTCGAAGACAATTCTCCACCGTAATGTCATCTCTGTTTAACCTGAATCTTACAGGCATGTAGTTGACAGCAGCGATCAAAGAAAACCCTCCAATCACAGTGGATGAAGGAAGGATGCCACGCTACCATTTCCTTTTTCCCCTTTGCAGCCCTGGCTTAAGTTTTCATACAGTATTAGCAGCGGTGGGATGTCAAAAATTTTACTACCCCACCATGATGTCATCACAGTGTGGGTGGAGCTAACATCATGATGTCATGTCATGGGCGGGGCCAAAGAAAAAAATACAAAATAATAAAAATAGGGAGCTTCAGGCTATAGGGAGCTTCAGGCTAGCAGCTTCTCTTCCTCCTCCCTGTTTGGGAGGACAGCAAGGAGGCCATGCATATGTGCCAAGCACTAGGCGTGCATGCACACCAAGTGTTTGGCATGGGGAACCAGTGAAAAAGTAAGCCCTGAAGGTGGTTCCCCCCAAAAGCTGCTACAGGTTCTCTGGGACACTGGGAAAAGTTACTAACGGTTCTGGAGAACTGGTGAGAACCTGTTACATCCCATCACTGAGCCACGGAAGGCAGAAGAGAAATCTGGCAAGCTAACCACACAAGCGAGGCCACCACGCCAGCGAAACCACTCCCGGGCTCTCCCATTCGCCCTTCGGTAGTTTCTCGCAAGACGCGAGCCATGAGGCTCCGCCTCCCTCCACAGAACGCCACCACTCCGCGCCGCCCTTGGTCTCCCTTCCCCTTTTCTATGACGTCAGCCCGCCCGCGCCTGCGCGGAGCCGCTTCTTTGCGCTCCATCGTGAGGCGTCTGTGGGCGTGGCTTTTTCGCGGGTGAGGTGGGGGGAGGGAGAGAGAGAGAGAGAGAAGTGCGAGGTGGGGGAGGGGAAAGGAGAAGGAGGAAAACGACGGTTGGAAGAGGGAAGGGAGGGGGGAGGGGAGAGAAGGGACGCCTTCCAGAGCGCGCTTCGGCCCCTTGGGCGCGCGCGCTGGGGCGTTTGCGTGACGGACCAGGAAGGGGGTCGGCGGAGGCGCGCGCAGGCCCGGCGCGCGCCCTTCCATTAAAAAAAGGCTTAACGTTGCCGTTGCAGGCGCGTGGTCGGAGCCGCGCCTTTCTCGCGCTTCTCCTTGTGTGTGTGTGTCTGTGAGAGAGAGTGTGTGTGTGTTGTGTGCACGCACGAGTGGGGGAAGGGGAGCGAGTGAGGCGGCTCTGCCTTCCGCCGGTTCATCCTCCCGGATCCATCCCCTCCACGGTTGCTGCTCCACACCCGGCTGATTGGACCGCCGTTGCCTGCTGGGATTAGCCTCTGGAGCCGTATTCTCTGTGTGTGTGTGAATGCGCATATGCGTGTCTGCTGAGGCCGAGGGATGGTGATGGCAAGGGGGTCGACCCGGAGCGGGTGAGGGGAAGGGGAAGGGGGAAGGACCTGGCGGCGGCCACCGCGGGCGAGTGGTTGGTGTGTATGTGTGTGAGGGAGAGGCAGACACACGCGGGAAGGCTGAGGCCCACCGGAGGGCGAGACAAGGAGCGGCAGCCCCCGGAGGGATCCCCGGCGTGGCCACCGGCCCCTGCCCCGCGGAGAGGGACTGGGGCTGCTCCCTGTGAGGCGACTGGGATTTTTAACGTGGTGGTCGTGACTGGCGGCGGCGGCGGCGTGTCGTGTGGGGAGCGCGGAGGGGATCCTGCCCGCCTCCCTCCGCCTGGGCCGCCCGTGTGGCGGATCCCCCTCCCTCCTGGACCATGGCCGACGACGATGTGCTGTTCGAGGATGTCTATGAGCTCTGCGAGGTGATCGGCAAGTAAGTGGAGAAAAGGGGGGGGGGGTGGAAGAGAGGCAAATGACTGAGGTTTTTCCAGTGTGTGTGTCTTGTGTGTGTGTATTGGGGGGGGGGGGTCGGAGATGGAGGCGGCCTCGGGCAAAGCAGCAGTCAGCTGCAAAGCCTCCTCCCCGAAGGGAAGGAGGGAGAGAGGTTTGGTGGAGGAGGGGAGAGGAGGAGGGAGAGAGATGCTCGGCTTCTCTTCCTACCTGAGCTGCTTGCTGCTGTTTGTGAGGCTCTTCAGAGGCTGGGAGAAGAAAGAGAGGGATCGCCTCCATGGGGCTGGGATGGGGTGCCATGACAAGCGAATTCATCGTGGCCTCCCACGCGCTTTGACACGGTGGAGGAAGGCACCTGATGGGGCTTTGCTTCCCTCCCTCCACCTTTGGTCACCCTAATTAAACGTGGTTTAATCGGGCGGTGGCTTCTGTAGCTTCCCCTTGCCTCTCCTCACCCTCATTCTTGCAGAGAGATCTGTGTGAACATAAGGCAAGAAACTGGGGAGATGGTTTTTTTTCCTCCGCAACTCTCTACTGTGCCCTTATATTCTACACCAGGTGGCTTCTGCTGCATCATAACCAGCTCATTAGCGGGAGTGTAAGTGACACTTGGGTAATGCTTGGATTGTATGTAAACCTTTCCTCGCTGGCTGTGAATAATGGTGAAAGGTGCAGGAGGAGAATTTGGCCTTACAAGACTTATTATGCAACCGCTTGTGAAGTTGCAAGCATGGCTAAACTGACACTGCTGTTTGGAGAGTCTAGTTTGATAAGCTACTTGAAAATGGCAGCACAAGTTCTCTCAGTTCCTAAGCAGGGGAATTCTAAACTGAGAAGGAAAACAGAAAGGATCAGAATAATGTTTAAAATAGTACACATTTAAAAAGAAACTGGCTGGTTTTCTCCTTTTGAATCTTGATAAAGTAAAAGGAACATGAATTGCTTTAGAAGAACAGATAAGTTTGAATATTGGAGTCAAATGAAGATGCCTTGCCAGTTAGGTAGATTCTCTACTGTTACGGTTTTTGCAAGAGTAAGAAAATAGTTTGGTTTTCTTTAAGTTTTCTTTTGCTAAGATAATTTTCATTTCAAGCTAACAGACTACTGGTATTTGTTTACTATTATTATTTATATTTATTATTTATTTACTCGTTACTTATTATCCCGCCCCAATCGGGTAAACCCGACTCTGGGCGGCTTACAAAAGTAGATTAAAATCATAGGTTAGGCCTATGATAATGCCGATACAGTATTTAAAACTTTAAAAGTTCATAACAATTATTAAAACACCGCAGAAGATAAGAAACGACCAAAAGGGTGACTATCCCTTAGATTAGCCACCCTACATGAGATCCCATGTTCCTTGGTCCCCACGCTTGCCCTGCCAGCCAGGTTTTTAAGCCCCTCCGAAAGGGCAGGAGTTCTGTCTGTAGGCGCAGTTCCATTGGGAGGAGGTTCCAAAGGGCCGGGGCGAACACAGAGAAGGCCCTCTTCCTAGTGCTAGTGAGGCGAGCCTCTCTAGCCGATGGAATGACAAGAGAGCCCCTCCGATCTGCCCTGGTGGGACGGACAGATGTTCTTAGGGTGACGCGGTCTCTTAGGTATCCTGGCCCACTACCATATAGGGCTTTAAAGGTAATGACCAGCACCTTGAATTGCACCCGGAGACATACTGGCAATCAGTGCAGCTCCTGAAGCAGTGGTGAGGCACGAGTATAACGCCCGCTCCCCATCACAACCCGGGCCGCCGCATTTTGGACCAGCTGCAGTCTCTGAATGGTCACCAAGGGCAGCCCCATGTAGAGCGCGTTACAGTAATCAAGTCTGGAAGTGACCAAAGCGTGTGTGACCATAAGCAAGGTGTCCCGGTCTGGGAGTGGGCGTAACTGGCGTATTACACGAAGTTGTGCAAAAGCCCTCCTAGCCACTATAAGACTGTGTGTATATGAAATACTTCTTGAAGCACGAATATCATGCTAAGATTTTTTTTATGAAATCAGAATTACCTACTTAAAATATTTAGTCTCAGTCCAATTGCTTGAGTAGTACCATTGAATCATTTCCCAAATTATAAGACAATGTGTAAAAGTTGTTGCCTCAGTGAGTCTGCTTAGTTCAGAACTGACAATTGGATTTAGGCCTCGGATACATTTGATGTTATTGTACCTTTTGCCAAACTCTTAGCTTATCATACTTGGACTACATTGTGTCTATTGTAAGCATCCCCCATCTATATTAACTTACTCTGTCCACAAGAAAAGTGTGTGTGTGTGTGTGTGTGTGTGTGTGTGTGGTATCATTCAGTCAGAAACACTTAGAAGCATCAGTAACAAATCTGTATATCAGTTTTATAATTTTAAAAAACTTTCTTTGCATAGGAACTTTATATTGTTTTCTTTCCATTCTTTTTGTTATGAATGCATAACTGTTAATGAATTGTATTATACTAATGTCCCTTTTAGCATGAGAGATATCATATTCAAATCTCAGTATTTTGCACCTGAGAAAATATTATACTCCCTACAATTGTTCTCAACATTGATTTCAAAGGTACAATTATCTGGTTTTACTAAGAAAATTCAGATTAGAATGACCTGGCCTTTCTCTTTGGTATATTAAAAAATATTTTAGACATCATTATTCTACTAACATTTCATTAGATTTTGATTGCTAAAGTTCTATGTTTTAATCTGATGCAGTGTAATTTATTTCCTGTTCTAACAATCATTATTATCTGAATACAACATTACTTGATTGAATGTATGTTCATACAATGCAAGTTTCCACTCTTCTTGTGTTCCATTATAGACCCCAAATATTTTCTGGATCATCTCCTAAAGCTCTCCTCTGCAGAGCAGATTTATGGGCTAAGAGACCTTAAACAGGAGGAGTAAATGCAATCTCCAGAAGAAACTACTGGTAGAAGGATGCCATTGCATCCAGATGAATTTTACATTGTTTTCTAAGGCCTTAGAATCCAGAATCTGTAAATGAGAAGTTTTATACAACCCAAATTATCCTTAAGTCAGGTACTAAAGACAAATGCAGGCTGTGCACCCTCAATTTTTGCTAGCTGAGAGGCCAAATTTTTTTTCAAAAAAGCCTCATACCTTCTAATAAAATAAAATGAATTATTTGAATAGAAACATATTTGCTTCTGCTTTGGCCGACTTCAACATACTAGAAAAGATCACCAGAAGAAAACAAACAACAATCCAGAAGTGATGAAGGCCTGCCTGTAGGTCCTTCTTCAGAACATGGTAGTGACCATATATCTATTTTAGATTGAAGTGTTATTCATGTTTACAATTTACATAGGAATTTCTGTATTCTGATTCTATATGCCTTTATAATGTACAGTTCCTAGTAGAGGTGTGCCATTTAGAATTTTTGGATTGCACACCCCACATTTCTCCATTCTTGGAATTCCATTTGACAGCCAGATACCTAGAGGTGGCTCACCTGGAAGAAAGGCCTGTGCTCAGTTTTCCTGTTCAGAAAGGAAGCTGTCCCAGTGAACAGACAGTTTGGGTGGAACTACCAAAAAAGCCTCTCTCCCAGATGAGCCATGTTCAGGGATTTTGAGGTACAGTCAAACCTTGCATAAAGAGTGCCTCGCTTAAAGAGTAATTCGCTTAAAGAGCAGAAATTTCTCTGAATGTTCACTTCGCTTAACAAATAAAACCAACCAAAAACTTGCTTAACAATAAATCGGGGTTTGCAAACCCCCCCCCATTGGTAATTTACAATGGTGTTTCACTTAAAGAGCAAACTCGCTTAAAGAGCAGTCATGTGGAATGCTGTTTAAGCGAGGTACAACTGTATCTGTAAGTATATCTGCCAGGTGGAACTCCTGGAATGAAGAATTATGGGATTAGTACTCCACAACTTCCAATTTACACTTTACTAGTTACTGTACTAGCATTTTGAATGAATAAAATCTTATTTTAAAGTATTTTCCTCATTCTGAAAGATTTTTATTTTATTTTTCTTCCCTATATTTCCCAGATGAAACTTAATATTTTGCTTGCAGGAGGGGAGAGAATTGGGACAAAATTAGGATTTTCCTGCAGATGTGTCCATGTTTTCCACCATGGTCTTCACATTGCAGTGTTCCTAACTCCAAGATGATTTTTTAAAACTATATATAGCTGCAAGGATAGTAACTATGTTTACCTGCCAACCATTTTCCAGGTAGGTAAAGACAATCATAGTAACATTTGAGGATATGGTTGAACCTTTAAAATAATTCCTGGAGCATCTCCTAAAGACAACTGCTGAGTTTTAGTTAATGTGAAGAGGTTGGGGGAGCCCAATCCGTTTTTGAAAACTTCAGATCTCTTTCCCTCCCAACCTTCATTGCTTGGGAAATATCTGTGTATCAGCCCTTTTGCACACATAGTTGTTTAAGAATTAGATATGCTCTGCCTTCTGCTTTTATTGTTGAGGCCTTCTGTTTTTATTGTTGAGGATGTGAACAAGCTGCTTGGAGATCTTCAGCTAACCAAGTATTCTTTTAGACTAGGGGTGCCCAAACTTTTTGGGGTGTGGGCCGCATCCAGCCCCCAATGCCAGTTCACCCAATCCCCAAAGCCCTTGTTGCTCCCATATGGGTGCATTTTACTTCCGCTTCTGTGAGTGCCGAGGGCTTTGTGGGCTGGATGAATTGGTGTCAGTTGCTGAATCTGGCCCCTGGGCTGTTTTAGACCCTTGCCTGCTGAGACTTGTAAAATTACCAGAGCTGATTTGTATATGAATTAGAAGTAATAAATACATCACCAGGAGGGATGGTATTGTCCTCTCTGTTTTAAAAATAGCCAATGGTGAACCACTTCATTAAATTTCCATTTAGATTCAGCTGTTGGGTGAGAGCCTTGTCAATACACAGGGGCTTGTTCATCATCTCTTGTCATTGATGTTAGGCGGGGACTAAAACTCACCAAATCGCCCTCTGTCAGATCCCTTGGGCAAGGTGAAAGTGGAAGGCACACATCATGGTCTGCCTAGCCAGTGGGTGACGAAATATCCAAATGGCTAAAAAAAAAATCTGAATGCAAATAGACTTTATTTCTCAAGTCCATTTGCATGTGTGGAATGTCATCACAGAGATGTCTACCAATTTCCTCACTGAATAAACGACTCTGAAAACAGAACCACTCCATTAAATTTCCATGTAGATTCGGTGCCCCTCCTTGTACCATTCTTAAGCAAGATCCTGTGTCATATGATGACCCATTTAACCCCACCTCCAATCCACTCAAGACAGTCTTGGATAATACCAATTGTTTGCATCATTTCCAGTTTAATTTCTGTCCTGAGTTTGGTGAAATAAATCAGTTTGATTGCTTTGAAGATGGTTTATACTTCAGAATTGGTATGGGGATCCTGATTCATTCTAGTTTTGTGGATGTGGACCTTTTAGTAATTTTAATACCATTTATCATGGTATTTTTGTCTGTGTTTGATGTTACAGTAAAAGGGAAGTGTTCATAAGTCACTGCTAGGCTAGGAAATCTCTGTTCCATGTAGTGGCCACATATGCTTGCTGAGCTTCAACATTGTCCCTCATGATATTTTACTACAGTGGAACCTCATATAATGAATGTCCCCATAGCAAAAAAAATCGCATAACGAAAAGAATTGGGGGTGGTGGTGGCATCTTGTATAATGGAAATTTTCGCTATGCAAAAATAGCGCTTCCTATGGGGAAAACTCATCCAACAAAAATTTGCGCTATGTGATTTCTATGGGGAAAACAGCTTAGCTAAAAAAAATTCGTTACATGATTTTTTTCCATAGAGATTTTTGTTATGATTTTTTTCCATAGGAATTTTCATTATATGGGGGGAAATTGTATAATGAAAAATGGCACAGCGAAATGCCTCGTAGAACGAATTATTTTCAGTATATGAGGTTTCACTTGTATTTGGAAAGCTAGAAGACTTACGTTCAAGTATGAAGGTGTACAGTTGGTTGAGGCTTGAGTTACACTGCCCCTAAATAGGGCTTGGGGGATCCTTGAGATTTTACACTTACTGGGAGAATGCAGCTTTCTACTTGCTTCAGCTGGTTTCCAGCTGTGCCTTTTGTCTAGAGAAGGGTCGCTTTGCCTCATTATGCATATTCTAGTTATTTCATGTCCTGATCAAACCTTGAGCTGCCAAAATGAAGCCACTTTTTTTGCTTTGTTGTTGGCCAAACTTAGGTCCTCATCAGTACATGTTTCTGGCAGACCAGTAAATGAGCCTGATTCTGTATCTCTTCACATTCACACAGCGTGTTATTGTTTGCCAGCAGTCCCCACTTGAGCATGTTGGTCTTACATTTAGGCACTCTGATCCTCAACCTATTCAAGGTTTTCCAAGTGACATAGAGGAGGTTGAGTTCCTCAGCTACATCCTCCTTTAATGATGTTCCTTGCCCAGTGAGCTCCTTCCTCCATCTTTTAATTTGGTTTTACTCTTGTGTACCTTTAAGAATATTTGTTTTTGCCATAAAGCTCTTCTTAGTTCTGAGCTGGTAGACTTGATGCTCATCCAATCAGAGGGTGTAGAGAAGTTCTCAACCTTTTAAAGCCAGGGGCTGATCACACTCCTTCAGATAGCTTCAGAGGCTGGACAGCCAATTTGCCCTTCCTCCACCACATGGTACTTCCTGGTGTGGTGGAGGTAGTGGTGGGCCACATAAAATTCATTCATTCATTATTCATATTTATCAACCGCCCTCCTCACCGAGGTGACCCAGGGCGGCTCACAATTCTAGTTAAAACTAGAGACATCACAGTGCAAACAAAAGTCCACATAACCAAAGGAATGGTATTTCCGGTAGTGATGTATGATTGTGAGAGCTGGACCAGAAGGGAAGCTGAGCACATGGTGGTGCCCGGAGCCACATCTGGCCCATGTAGAGGGTCATTCTCTTGCTTAATTCTCTCGACATCCGCTGCTACTTCTCTCCTGATCTTAGGTGGAGCTATTCCAACAAGAGTATATTTTCTCAACTGGTGTACGTGTGAGGCATCATGTCACTATACACATGGCTTGATTAACAGTGATGCCAACGTGTTTTGTGTGTGTGGATGCAACATACTGGAGCAACATACTCTGCTGCAGAGACGCTCAGGGGCATAGCTTATGTACACAGTATGGATGGTATTTGTGGCTTTCTTGATGTTCCTTGTACTAACTTTGGCTTTGTTATTCAGGCAGTGCTGCTTAAAAGAACGTGTCCTGTCAAGTGTCACAGTGAACTATTTCAGTGCTAGACAGTGCTGTAACCGGTTCCCTTTCCACGTAACATCCAACTCAACCCTTTCCTCTTGGTTTTGAAGGTGGGAAGCACATATTCTAGTTATGCTCCAGCATGGGTTCCTGTAATGTGCTTCACATTTGGCAGCTCTTGAAGACTGGCTGGAAATTTTAGTTGATATAACTGCTGTGCTGGTTGTATCTAAACATCTAGATCATATTTTACCTGTTCTTCATGAGTTATATTGGCTGTTTCTTTCTGTACCTAATTTAGTGGGCTGCTGTTAGAATTAAAGTGCTGAGTAGTTTAGCTGTCCAAAGCACCAACTGCATCTGTATGCGTTTGCCTGACTTTTAAGATACTGTACAGCTGATGTCCTGCTGACTGGTTCATCAGTGAGAGCAGCATCATTGAGGAGTGCAGTAGACAGGCACTTTTTGTGATTAGCCAAAATCTTTGGAATGCCAACACCCGGAAAGTGTGTATAATCCTGTGTTCTTGGCACTTATACCAGTCTACATTTGGTTGATTTCGTGTACTATGCTTTTAACAAACAATTTGTCTGGCAGTTCTCTCTTGGTTAGTTTTTGAAAAAGATATTTGAGACATTATTACCTTTGTGATTATTTATTCTATAGTTAAATAAATATTGCAGTTCTTGTGAAGGATTTCAGCCCAAATAGTGAGTAAGAAAACTATTAAATAATTTGGGGGGGGGCACAATGGCCTAAATCTTGTTGCTGGTGGCAATGAAAGTAGACTGATTGACTAGCTGGAATCCTATTGTCAAGACACTGCACTCATAAATGCTAACAATGCCATCTGCTACAAACAGAAATCTTTAGTTTAAATTTCTGTATTCCTTCCTCAGGATTCAAGGCTTCCTAGGAATCCCTTTCAACCTAGAGAAACATTTGAGGGTCTTGAGAAGGAAGAGGGGGCCTTTAATATCCTGCCCCTTGGTTCACAGGGGAACTAAGGGAGCTGAAACGAGCTAAGAGACGCCGAGAGCGCCGCTGGGTGAAGACTCGGAGTGAGTCTGATCGAACACGGGTTAGAGCTGCTATTAAAGACTACCTAGTGGCGATGGGGACGGTGAAACGCCAATATTTCACCGCCCTCATTGCCTCCGCAGATAATCGCCCAGCCGCCCTGTTCCGGGTGACCAGGTCCCTCCTTGGTAGAGGGGGGTCTGGCCCGGGTTGGCAGGGGTCGGCCGAGGCTTTTGCTGATTTTCTGACGGGGAAAATCGCTCAGATCCGCTCAAAGCTTGAACCCGGCGTGGAAGGTATGGAACTGGGGTTGACTGAAGCCCAGTCTAGCCATGTTATCTGGGATCGGTTCGATCCAGTTGGCCCTGAGGAAGTGGACAGGCTTCTTGGATCTGTCCGCGCCACGACCTGTGCACTGGACCCATGCCCTACCTGGCTGATAAAAGCCTCTAAGACCGTGGCAGTTGGGTGGGTCGAGGCAATAATTAACTCATCGTTAAAGGAGGGGCTCTTTCCAACATCTCTTAAACACGCCATCGTGTGCCCCCTCCTAAAAAAACCATCCCTCGACCCCATGGAAATTACTAACTATCGCCCAGTGTCCAACCTACCCTTTTTGGGTAAGGTTTTGGAAAAGGCAGTGACGCGGCAGCTACAGGATGTCCTGGATGAAGCGGATTATCTGGACCCTTTTCAGTCAGGATTCAGGCCCGGATATGGTACTGAAACTGCACTAGTAGCACTGGTGGATGATCTCTGGAGAGAGCGGGATGGAGGGGATCCGTCTGTCCTTGCTCTTCTCGATCTTTCAGCGGCCTTTGATACCATCGATCACGATATCCTTCTGGGTAGGCTCCAAAGGTTGGGAATCCAGGGCACTGTGTTGTCCTGGTTTTCCTCATTCCTGAGGGGCAGAACCCAGTCAGTGTGGTTGGAGAAGGAGGAGTCCAGCCCCAGGCCCCTTCAATATGGGGTGCCTCAGGGCTCGGTACTCTCTCCTCTCCTATTTAACATCTATATGAGGCCACTGGGTGAGATCATCCGTTCCCACGGGGTAAGGTATCATCAATATGCTGATGATACCCAGCTGTACATCTCGGCCCGTGGGGACCCAGGCGGTGCAGTGGAAGTCCTCTCCAGGTGTCTGGAGGCTGTTAGGGTCTGGATGGGGGCAAACGGGCTACAACTGAATCCCGGCAAGACTGAGTGGCTGTGGGTGAGGGGCCCTGTGTTATCACGGGAGTTGCCAGCTTTGGTTCTGGATGGGGCAGTTCTGCCCCAAACAGACCCGGTGCGTAATCTGGGGGTCCTCCTGGACTCACGACTACTGTTCGAAGAACAGGTGGCAGTCGTGGCTAGGAGGGCTTTTGCACAACTTCGTGTAATACGCCAGTTACGCCCGCTCCTAGACCGGGACGCCTTGCTCATGGTCACACATGCTTTGGTCACCTCCAGGCTTGATTACTGTAATGCGCTCTACATGGGGCTGCCCCTGGTGACCATTCGGAGACTTCAGCTGGTCCAAAATGCGGCGGCCCGAGTAGTGACGGGGCGCGGGCGTTATGCTCGTGCTACGCCGCTGCTTCGGGAGCTGCATTGGCTGCCAGTATGTCTCCGGGTGCAATTCAAGGTGCTGGTTATTACCTTTAAAGCCCTATATGGTAGTGGGCCAGGATACCTAAGAGACCGCGTCACCCTGAGAACATCTGTCCGCCCCACCAGGGCGGACCGGAGGGGCTCTCTTGTTGTTCCATCAACTAGAGAGGCACACCTCTCCAGTACTAGGAGGAGGGCCTTCTCCGTGTCCGCCCCGGCCCTTTGGAACCTCCTGCCAATCGAGCTGCGCCTACAGACAGAGCTCCTACCCTTCCGAAAAGGTTTAAAAACATGGCTGGCTGAGCAAGTGTGGGGACATAGGGTCATGGGGTCTCATATAGGGTGGTTGATCTAGTGACAGCCACCCTTCGGTTTATCTGGTGTGATTTTTTATGCTTTTTTATGCTTTTATGAATTTTTAAAGTTTTAACATCAAGTCTGGGATATTGATATTTTAGTCTGTAAGCCGCTCAGAGTCGGGCTTGCCCGATTGGAGCGGGGTAGTAAGTACAAATAATAAATAAATAAATAAATAAATAAATAAATAAATATCCTAATATCATAGCAAGCAATTTTTGAGCATATTGAGGTATAAATATATTGCCAAGTTTGCATATCAGCAATTTCCTGCAATGTGATTTGAGTGGCATTTTAGTTTAATTGTGTTTAAGATGATGACAAATTTAGGAATTTTAATTGTTTGGTAGTGTTTACAGATAATATATAGTTTAGAGACTTAATAGAAAATACTTTATTCTTACCTTGCTAGACAAGCTAAATGTGCTTGTCAGATTTGTTTAATTGAGGTTTGAAAAATCTTTGAGATAGCAAAAGTTTATCTTCATAATTAGCATTTGAGAGTCTTATGTATAATTTATACATATATGTGGGCCAGAAATCTATTGAGTCTGCACAGTAAATACTCAGAACTACATAATTCATGTACACAATCATTTTGGCTGGCTTTTTCATGCTTGGACATATATCGTATAAAGTAAAACAGTGTATAATGACTTTAATTCTTTCTGTGGGACTAGTTGTTGTACGATTTAATAACCGCTATACGATGCATGCATCCTATAGCGGTTATCCCTATGGGATGCATTGTACAACATATCTCTATGGGAAAAATTGTGCAATAATAAAAATTCATTGTACGATTTTTCCCATAGATATGCATTGCATCATATAACAATTTTAGTTGTTATACGGAGCACAATGTTTTTTCAAATCCTCGTCGTTGTATGATTTAATCTCTGTAAGAGGCATTTGTTATACGCTTCTACTGTACTTGGTTGTGAAGTCAGGGCCACAATGCCTGGCCAGAAAACTGCAAAAACAGTTCATGCAATTCCTACTATGTGCATTTTGCAGTAGAATTCTAGCTATGATTTGTTATAATTGCTGTTGAGTAGCTGTTTCATGAATCACTTAACAAACACAAATATACAACTGTAAAATTTGATTTAAAGCACTTCTTTTTCTGTGTCTAGGCTAGACGTGAAACTGCCAAAATGAAGGCACTCTTTGGTGAGTTCATTCTGGAGTTCCCTCGGCCTGACCTAGTGTGAGAAATATTAGCTAACAACAGAAGGTTGCCGTTACCAGGGTACACCACAATCTTCGAGGAGGCTCTTTCTGTGTACCCCATTTAAATCACTGATACAAAGATTGAATAACTTGCACTTTAACTTTAAATAATAGCCGTGTTAGTCTGTTTCGAGCATATCAAAGTAAACAAACAAAATGTGTTTTGTTTTGTTTACTCTCTTATATAACTTTAAATAATTTCTTAAATTTTAAAATGAAACATTTTATTTAGATAACAGTAACCTGATATGTGAGGGACTGCAGTGGCTCAAGTGGTTAAGATGCTGAACTCGACAATGGGAAGGTCAGCAGGTCAGCAGTTTGAGACCCGAGTACTGCACAATGGAGTGAGCTCCTGTCTCTGTCCAATCTCCTGCCAACCTAGCAGTTCAAAAGCAAGACATTGCAAGTAAATACAGTAAATACGTACCACTTCGGTGGGAAGGTAAACAGCATTCCATGTACTCCGGTATCTACGTAGTAATGCCTGCCACATGTCCATGGAAATGTCTGCAGATACAGACAACACTGCCTCTTTGGCTGTAAACAGAGATGAGCACTAAACCCTACAGTCGGATACGACTGGCTTTTGAACAAGGGCGACCTTTACTTAATCTGATATGTATTATGGAATAATTACTGATTTCGGTAAACCTGTTTTGCGAAGGTCAGAACAATATTGTTTTGGTATAAATAATAGCCATTTTTATCAGAGTGACTTCTGAATGGATTAACTTCTCTGCATCTCAATGTTTCAACAGGCCTTTGATAGTAGAATCTGAGGGTTTTCTCTAATAAATATCTATACTTACATTGTGTTTAATGACATGGTGAAAATTACAAATAAAGTGAAATATAGGGGATGATATCCAGCTAATTCAAAACAGAGACTATTTACTCAAAAATATTAAAAAGTACATATATAGCTTTTGTGTATGGAGTGTTTTTCCTTCAAAGAACAAAAATGCAAACCAAGTTTTTCTTTTGTTGCCTAGGTCAGACTTTGAACTGACAAAATGAAGCCAGCTTCTTGGCTTTTTCATTGGACAAACCTAAGCCCTCATTGGTACATGTTTCCAGTAGTAACTGGCAGACCAGCAGGTGAATTGGATTCTGTATCTGTCCACATTCACATAGTGTGTTCTTATCTGCCAGTAGCCCCCACTTGAGTGTCTTACATTTAGGGACTCCAACCCTCAGCCAATTCAGGGTCCTCCAAGTGATGTAGGAAAGGTCGAGTTCCTCAGCCATATCCTCCTTTAATGTTGTTTGTTGTTCAGTGAGCTTTCACCATCTTCTAATTTGATTTTTCTCTTGCTTACCCTCAAGAATGCTTGTTCTTGCCATAAAGTTCTTCCTGGATTTGAGCCGACAGACTTGAGACACGTACCTCTTCAGAAGATGTCTCAGCATCTTAGCTCTCTCAGCATCTGCTGCTTCATCTCTCCTTATCTTAGGTGGAGAAGCACACACTTGAGTCTTACTTGGGTTAGGTTTCAAATGGTTGATGATGTAACACTGTCCTAATTCTTCCAAGTGCTGCAGTAAATATTCTAGCTATCTCATCAAAGCTTGATCATTGTATGGTCACTGCTATGTTGTTCACATACATTAGGGGTTTGCAACCTACAGCCCGTGGGCCAGACCCGGCCCCCAACGCCATTCCATCTGCCCCACGGCAACAAACCTGGAAGCGGATGCACAAACGCAACCGCCGCCATTGCATCTGACCCACTACGTGGTCTGAGGGGGGAGTTGTCCAGCCCATGTGTGGTAAGGTTGAGAACCCCTGGCATAGATTAACAATTTTGTATTGTCAGGGATTGGTTGATCATTCATGTAAAACCCGTGGTGGGATGTCAAAATTTTTACTACCCCACCATGATGTCAACAGCAATTGGAACAGCACAGGTGTAGTTTATTGATGAGGTAACTCCAAGACTTTACTTAAAAACTCCAAGCCAGGCCGCCAGGCCTTTTTAGGAACTGTTGTAGTACGTCAATATAGATAAAGGTATTAAATACACATTAAAATACACACAGACACACCACATCCAAAGGTGAGTCACTTACCCTGGGGAGCAGGCTATAGGGAGCTTCAGGCTAGCAGCTTCTCTTCCTCCTCCCTGCTTGGGAGGACAGCAAGGAGGCCATGCATACGTGCCAAGCACTGTAGGCGTGCATGCACACCAAGTGCTTGGTGCACATGCACAGTGGGGGTACCAGTAAAAAGGTAATCCCTGAAGGTGGTTTCCCCAAAAAGCTGCTACTGGTTCTCCGGGACACTGGGGAAAGTTACTACCGGTTCTGGCGAACTGGTGCAAACCTGTTACATCCCATCACTGTGTATATACTATTCAGTGTTGGGGACGGTACACTTCCATGTGGCAGTCCAACCAAATTAGGATACTTAACATGGTGTTACATTTAAGAAGCAGAGGTAGACATGTTTTGGTTGAATATGTTCCTGACTTTGACTTTGGGAATTTGCCAATGAAGTCTGATAGCATTTCTGTCTCGGGCCCTAGGACTACTTGAGCTGTTTTCTGAAATTGGAAATGAAAGTCCATTCTCTGTATATCATCTCCAACTCCTTGTTTGAACAATCTGCTCCAACTGGTCATACAATTGTGGGATAAGACATTGTTTTACAGCTGGATTTTCAGACTTGTACAGAAATGCAGACAACCCTGCTTATTTATGCTGATTAAAATGTGTATGGAGTAAAGCCAATACTTTGCGCTCTGTTTCACATGGAGGCAGTTGTTTAGATTTTAATGTCTTTAGCATTAATTCTCATGCAGTGAGATTTCAACTTTCTCTCTCTCTCGAGCATTCAGGGACTTCTAGGATATTTCTCATCCTTCCTGGAATTCGAGTGTACTGATGAATGGCAATGGGGTTTGTCAGGATTGGAATTGGGTTTCATGTACGCCTCTAATATTTTCTGAAATCAAAGATAATTGCTTGGTCCTCTCCCCCCCCCTGCAGATTTATTTACCAGTATTTTTTTTATTAAATAAGTGCCCACAATTAGTTTATGTTACTTCTATTTTCAGCATCATGCATACTTTGCACACAAGGGGGGATGCTTTTTACCTTCTCAGTAAGGTAGAACATTATTTGTCCTGGCAAAATGCATTATCCAAAATCTTGTTGGTGTATAGCAGTAGTGCCCAAACTAAGGGCCGGGTGCGGCCCCCGACGCCAATTCATCCAGCCCGCGAAGCCCTCGTTGCTCCTGGAAGCGGAAATGAAACGCGCCCGTACGGAGCAATTAGGACTTTGCAGTCTGGATAAATTGGCGTCGGGAGCTGCACCCGGCCCCTGGGCCTTAGTGACCGGCTCCCTGAACCACATGATTGGCCCACAGCCCAAAATGTTTGGGCACCCCTGGTGTATAGTGTGCCAAGGAAGCAAAATTATATCATCCAGCAAAGGCAGTATTGAATTGAATTGAATTGGAACCTTCCTATTTTCGCTCTGTCTGTCTCTCTTTCAGATTCTGATCCCTTTGGCTTCAGGAAGTCTTTGGGAGACTTGGGTTAGAAAGAAGCTTTTAAAAGCCTTATTAATTAGAAAGTGTCACCAGATCTCCACCAGTGGTATCAACATTAATGGTGGCAATTTGTCAGCTGTTTTTATTATTAAAGCCCCACTCTTGTCCCAAAGCTCGCAAATGCTTCTCTGAGTTAAAAGGGAGTCCTAGGGAGTCTCAAAACCTGAAATGGAAGCATAGGAAACTTTCAGTTCTTTTTAATTAAGTGTTCCCATTCACTAGATAATGACATCAAGTTTCCACAGTGTAAGTTTACAGAAGAGAGGTTTTTTTCCATTGACTGAGACAAAAATTTATTGTAACATCAAAAAGCAAACGTTGGGATAATTTTTATCTGCAAAATTTTTGTTTGTAAAAAAGGAAACACAAGAACTGCACATGGCATTTAGCTGAAATGGAGGGCATTTACAAATATTTAAGAGAAATATTTCACTCTGAAACATTTTATTGCAAATCCCATGGATGTCTTTTGCTATCATGCCCAGCTTTGTAGCATAATAAATTAATATATTTCTTATTTTGAGTTACACATTTCCAATAGGTTTGCTTTTTGTATTGTCTACCTAGAAACCCCTGGAAATGATTGTCATTAATTAGAATTGAATTGATAGCATGCAATTACTATTATTCCTTATGCAGACTTTTGTTGGTGTACCCATTTTTTTATCTTGAAATGCCATCAACCATGAGAAGTCTGTGTTTTTGATCTCTCAGAAGATTTAGTTGGCAGGCATTTTTCTTAAAATGTCTCATTCTTTAAGTGCACGTGCAGAAGTTGAGTATTGCCATAACTTTATCAGCATAGGTATACAGTAAAACAGCGGATAACACTAAAACTTGGTTCCACAAGTCTTGGTGTTATCCGATTTTTAGTGTTATCCGATCCATGTTAAAATCCTATGAGATGGATCGGATAACGTTAAAGCTCCATAGAGATACATTGTAACCGCACAGGCTTTAGCGGTTGTTATCCAATCCATCCCATAGGACCTTAACGTTATTCGATCCAATTCTCCTCCCCAGATTACTTAACGTTATGCGATGTTAGCGTTATCCGATCCAATCGTTATCCGCTGTTTTACTGTACTGAAATTTTAGAAATCCTTTGAGAACTAGCTAAAGGCAAACAATGGTACTTGTATATACGTATTTAGTAAAATGCTATATCTTGGTTCATTGATGGGTGACTGCTATGAGTTGGTAGGATATAGCTAGAGAAGGCTATAGCTAGACTAGAGAGATGACTATTGACCTAAAATATCTGGTTCAGTTTCCTTTCAGCTGCAAGGTTTAATAGGTGACCTCAAGCCACTCACCATCATGGATATGAATCTTCACTGGCATTATCTTTATGAGAAAAAGGAATTACAAAATTATTCTATCATTGTGATGGGGCAGGGCATTATATGGTATTTTCAATAAGCAAAGAAAATTTATTTGCAAACTATGGAAAACTGCTAATAACACAAATTGTACATTATTTTATTTATTTATTACCTTTATTACATTTCTATCCCGCCCATCTCATATATTTTTCCATTCTGGGCAGTGTACTGTATTAATAATTTTAATTGCTATCATTTTGTAGGATAGATTTATAAGTATTAAAAACATCAGAAAAGTTGTTTGAATTATTTTGAACCACCAAACATTCTGGGCTTACTGTACAAAGGTCCTGTTCTCATCCGGAATTGAGTCTCATAGACATGTCTTGATGAGTTAAGACAACTTAAATCAATAAAAATGAAAAATTGGTGGGAGCTCTTCACATACTTAGTCACCAAGTGGGGTTGTTAAAAGGATAAATGGCCCCATGGTTTAGGTTTAAATCTCTGGTGAAGCAGCATGTTGCTCAGAAAAAGAACACTAACACTACTTGTTAATGATAAAGCAGAAGGATGGGATTTTCAGAATTCACACACTCCCAGTCACATAATTCATTAGTAATATATCTAGGAATATGGAATATAAGGAGGCAACTTCCAAAGAAACTCTTTCCCCCTTGCACCTTTTAAATTTGCCTCCCCCCCAGTTGAATTATGGGACTGGGAGTTCAGTTTTAATTTAATTATGTGCCATCAAGTGAATTCTGATTTATGACAATCCTTTCCAGCATCTTCTGAACAGTACTCATAGGTGGCTTACCATTCCCTTCTAGTGTCATTATGTGGTCATGTGGATTATTCTAATCCTTCCGGATCTATTGTGTATGGTTAGGCAATGACCTGCATGAGGAACGGAATAAAAGATACTAGTCCTCATTTTTCTTAAGTTTTTTTTAGTGATGCCTGCTCTGTCATCCCATTTGCTAATGAAAGTTCTCCTTTGACCTCTTTAGAGGAGGGTGGAGTGAAAATGTAAATTTATTATATAATCCAAACTGTAATGATAAATTTTATGGAAGACTATGACCTGCCAACTGAATAAACCACAATGTTGATCTAGATATTTGGTTAAATGTGGCTAGCTAATCGTTGTTTACACATTTTGAAAAATTATAGTTACAGTTGATGAGAAATTTAAAAGTTGAAGGAAATTTGGTGGAAGATTAGAAATGAACAAGATATTTGCTTTAATTAGGTTTTTTTCAATTTTATCTGGTTTGTGGACTACAACGTGGTTGCTTCTTCTTCTATGTCTAGGCCAGAGATGGAACTATCAAAATTAAGTCATCTTTTCATGAATTCATTCTGCAGTTCCTTTTTGCTTGACCTACTATGAGAAAGATTAGCCAGCACAAGAAGGGTGCCATTGCCCAGGGTACTCCCAATTAAGGTTTAAAAACACACAATCTTCGAAGAGGCTCTTTCTGTGTACTCTAACATGGTTGCTGAAAAATGTATCATTAGTTCCTGTCACCCAGAGGAAACCATAAGCATTAGATTATCCTTTTTTAAAAAAGTGTTTTGAATTGTTTATATTTGCTTGAATATATTTTGAGAAAAACACGTTTTAGTCAAAATTCCCTGCATTTAAAAAAGTGTCCAGAATTACTGCTTTGCAATGTCAGAAAGGAAAAAGCTCTCACAATATAATATGCAAATTGGACGTGACAGAAATGCTGATTATATGAAAATGAAACTGCTAGGTTTTTGCTTCAATATTTGATATATGAGACATGTAGGAAAACTGGAATGAGAGAATAGTTAGATAATTTGATCCCTTTGGCTGCTAATGTTTCTCTTAAGAATCTTATCTGACAATAATGAAGAAATAGAATATTATTACTTTTTTGTTCGTTGTCAATATTTCATAATCAGAGGAGAGGAAATGGAAACATCCAAATGACTTGTCCTTTTGTAACCAAAATAACACTTCTTATTCTGCTGTATCTGATTCTGAATATTGGCGATCTTCATGGTGATCAGCCATAAAGACTGTTCTGAGAATATAATGCAGTGGCCTTTCATCTGCCTTCTGCATGGCAGCCTGACACCCATACCGCTCTCCAGTTCCAAGAGTCACTTTCTGGTCTTGAACCCTTTTAGCATGCATAGTCCTCATCAACCCCTAGCCAGTATTGATGAAGCAAAACAACACTATCAATACAAAAAAAGGTGAGTTGTTAGCAAAACTTTGCATAAACACATGGTTTGTATAAATACGTACCAGTTAGAAGTCTTGAAGAGAAAAACCTAAGTGTTGGGTAAAATCCAGTGAGGACTGAGGTTGATGAGAGGTTATGAAAAACTGGCTGGCTGAAGATGACTGAAACTGGTGAATGGGATAGAATAGCTGGAAATATAAACAGAAGAACTTCACAATGAGACTCTTGGCAGAAGTCCAAGAGTTGTGTAATGTTGTGTATTACAGTAATTATTTTCACAATTATTCACAAGCCAGAAGCACCTGTACGGAATGGGAAGGTGGTAACTAGCTTTGGAAGAACTTCTAAGTTTCCATCATTATCATTAGTTTCATTAACTATATTTCTTGGTCATATTTTCATGAAAATGTCTCAAGGCATTGTACTATTGAAATATGGAAAAGTTCAAACAAAATGTGAACAGCAGGTCTCTACAGAGAACGAATTACTTGGAAATATCAGCCTAAGGTTGTTATTTTTTTAATGGCCTGTTATAATCACCAGATGCTTTGGTGCTGAGGAATTTTAATCTGATGCTGGTCAGATGATAATCACAACTTTGAAGTAATATGATACACGTTGACATGAAAATAGTTGTTTTTACATTAAACTGGAGGAACACATCCAGTCTTGAGAAAATATTTAAAAGTAACGTTAGCAACAAAATTGTTATTTCTGAAATGTTATTGCCTATATACATCAGTTTGTTTCTTTTCCTGTATGCTCAAGTTAACAGTGTTAACATATTGAATTAACACATTATGTCTATTGCCTGCTGATTATATTAGGGCAGGGGTTCCCAACCTTTTTACACTGTGGGTCTGACCATGCCCCCAGATAGCTGAGCAGGCCAGACCACACCCCGCGGAAGCGGGTGCATTTACTGCTGTCATAAATGCAGCCACTTACTTGTTTACATGTTTATGCATGTGCAGGCATGTTTATGCATGTGCGGGCATGTTTTACGGCTGATGTAAACACTTCCACTTCTGGGTGTGGTGGAGGTAGTGTGGGCTACATGAAAGGGTGCCATGGGCCATAGGTTGGGGACCCTTTATATTAGAGGTTCTGAGGGGTGGGCAGGTATAATTTTAGATAAATTCTATATGTACAGGAGAGATGCAAAAGATATTAAACATCTGATTAGAATGTTTGAAGTGCTAGCCGTGTTAGTCTCTGTAAACATATCCGAGAGTAAACAAACAAAACAGCAAAAAAAAAAAAAGACAAAAAAATGTTGTGGCACCTTAAAGACTAACTCCTGTATTTAAATGTGAGCTTTCATATAAAGTCCACATCATCTGATTGGAAATGTATTTTAGATATACAGTAGTTGCTAATTTCTTGCAAGTTACAGAAAGGCTTTTCAGTTATAAACTGATTTTACATATTAATTTAAGGTTATTTGACTTTTCAGACTGAATAGCAGGTTCTGATAAGTTCTGCTTCACAGTTACAGAACTTTTCAATATAGTGGGAGAAAGAAAGATAAGAAGGCAGTGATGGTTCTTAAGAAATTCAAAATCTACCGTCTGGTTAGTAGTAATAGTACTATCACTGTTATTAAGACCAACTAGAATATAATTGTGTGCTGTGAGTTCTGACATATGGCAATGCTTTCCAGGGTTTTCTTGGTAGAGAATACACAGAAGTGGTTTACCATTCTTTTTTTCCAAGAGCTCTCTGGAATTGTGCAGCTTGCCCATGACTGTGCAGGTTGGCTTTTCATTTGAGAGGCACAGTGGAGAATCAAATGTCACCCTGGGCATGCCAAGGGGCTCTCCTAGTGCCACAGATTTTGAAGTAGGGAAAGCTCTGAAAATTTCCCCAAGGCAGCGATCCATGTCCCCAAAGGCTGCTGAAGCGAGGGGACCGAGCCAGAGGCTGCTTGGAGCAGTGGGGACAAAGCGCAGTTGCAGCCATGGGGGCAGGAGGGGTAGTCTGGAGAGGGCCTGGGTTCTCAGTCCAGGCCAGATTAATGAGATGTATGGACCTAATTGGGCCCACGAGCTGTAGTTTGGGCACCGCTAGTATAGGTGATCTAATCTCAAACATTCAACACAGACCCATTCTGTCAGATGTACTCTGCCATCTGACCTCTATACCATTCCATAGGAGGTATTATTTGTTTAAGCCAATTAGGAAAATTTTACAACAATGCTAGATGTGCTTCAGATTGCCTCTCAGCCAGAGAACTGTGATCAATTTGTATCTTCCATTTTGGAATGTTCTCTTGGATCCATTCCAAGAGAGTGCCAGACCAACTACATGCTGAGTCTGTCTTCAGAAACACACAACAGCAACAATGCAGAGCTGCAAAAGAAAGTGATAGCAGGAATAGCATATATATTGTACAGTACCTCTATTTAATAAATACGTAGGTTTTTTGTTTAGAACTTATATCTGTTATATATTGCCATTCAGTGGTTTTTATAATAGTGTTTATTTGTGTTTTGTATGTTTGACCAATAACAATTCTGTGACATCATGTCAATTCTACGTATGGTAACCCTTTCCAGAATTTTTGGATAGAGAATACAGACTGACTCTTCTTTTGGGATGCACAGTGAGGAATCTTAACTGCAACCAGATACTAAACCACGAAATAAGTAAATGAAAGAGGCTGCTGTGACTCAGTGTTTAAGAAGCTTGCCTTGTTACCTGGAAGGCTGGCAAGTTGGCAGTTCTAGACCCGGGTACTGCATGACAGATTGAGCACCTGTCCCTATTCCAGCTCCTGCCAACCTAGCAGTTTGAAAGCTTGTATTCTGGAAGAGCTGTAAAACTTGCCTTATGTCAGAACTTTGGTCCCCCCCCCCCTTTCAATACATTTGTAGAGATTTATATTTTTGTGTGCATTGTGTTACTACTAAGGTACTGGATAGGCCACTTGTAAAAATACTTTAAAGGTGTAGTTTGATCCATATTTTTCTAGATTGGCTCTAGAATGTCAAAACAATGTATTTATTTTTAGATTACTTAGTTACGTTGCTGAATAGTATCTGTATAGTTACTACTAGTTGGTATTATGTATCTATAACTTTGCTAATGGCAAATTGCATGTATCTTTCCAATTTCTCTCCCTCTCTCCTTGTGAACCCCCCTCTCAACTTGTTTGTAATGTTTCCTTAAGTACAAGAAACCTAGGTTAAAATGACACTGCTTAAAGAATCTTTTTTCACAAATTGAATATACAGTATAGTCAAACCTCGCATAAAGAACGCTTCGCTTAAAGAGCAACTCACTTAAAGAGCAGGATTTTCTCTGAATGTTTGCTTCGTTTAACAAATAAAACCAACCAAAAGCTTGCTTAACCAATAAATCAGGGTTTGCAATTCCCCACACAATTGATCATTTACAATGGTGTTTCGCTTAAAGAGCAAACTCGCTTAAAGAGCAATCC
The DNA here is from genome assembly GCA_030440675.1 of Furcifer pardalis. Classification (NCBI taxonomy): domain Eukaryota; kingdom Metazoa; phylum Chordata; class Lepidosauria; order Squamata; family Chamaeleonidae; genus Furcifer; species Furcifer pardalis. Next base: position 51,832,259 of record CP126895.1, on the reverse strand, counting down.
TGTGGAACGCATTATGCTCTTTAAGCGAGGTACCACTGTACTGTGCTTCAATTGAAATGACAGTGTTTCATGCAGAGGAGAAAAGTGTGCTTTGTGTACTGATCCTTAAAGTGTATTATGTCTGAACTAGTTTTTATTGTGTTTCTCTACATTATCTTTGAGTGCTTTAGCAGACATGCGATAACTTTCAGAAATTTCTTTCTCCTATTTTCCCTTTCTTTGTTATAACATTAAGACTTGCTTATTCTCTGTGGTGTCATGTATCTACAGCTGGAGGTTATATATGCAATGTTAGTCCCTGTGGGTTTTTTTCTTATGGCCCTCATCCCCTGGAAGTTCTTTTTCTCTCCCTGGCCCTTCAGCTTGCAGAGGTTCCTGGGCTTGGGGTTCATCCTTCTGATCCAGGATATCTGTCTCCCCATCCAACTCTGGGATGACTGGTTCTCCTTTTTGGGATTTCTTGCACCTTTTCAGTTTGACAGCTCCCTCCCTCCTTCCTTGGTTCCAGCCAGATTTCTACCTCCCTTGGTGGCAAGAAAGTTTTTATAGTTGTCATCTACAAGGAGTAGACAAGGAGTAGACTCAAGGGGTCATTTTCCAGAGCCTAGAGTGGACATGACAGCCAGAGACAGGTTCTGGGGTAGCTGTACTCTGTAAGCTCTCTGCTGTAAATTGGGTAGATGCAGCAGTTTGGGATGTGGTTTGGGTGGACGTTTCAAGTCCTTGGTTAAAGTGCAATGGCACACTGACAGGGTATCACCCTGTCTACTTCATACTGTGGAACAGAAATTTGGCTATTGAGTAAAGAAAGTTAGTAAAAATCTCAATGATTGTTTTGTTTTAAGAAATTCTTAACACAGAAGACTAAACGTTTTGTTGCATAATTTGTTGCAGTAATTATAAAGAAGGAAGTCTATTGAAACACACTTATCAATATTGCTTCTAGACTGAAAAGCTCTTTAGTTTAGTTTGAGAAGGGGTAAGATACTTATATATTCATTAATGGACCAGAAAAACTTTGTGGATATCTGATTAAACTTTCCCCACATTAAAGGTTTAGGCAGATACTGCCGTGTTACGTCCTGAACAATTCTGTTTTTTTGTGAGTGAGCTAGTGGACTGATCATTCTCCTTCGTGTTGTTTGGGGATGCACACTAATGGGTTCTGCGCCTGCGCTGAATCCAAGCGGAGCTGAAAAGCTGATTGGACAAAAGTTTTGAAGTTAGGACCGCCCACCATGCCCAACCGCCTCTGGCGCCATTTCGCACTCTTCTCTCAGTTCGCTTTTTTCCGCTGCGAAAGCAGGAGCTCGGAAAGAAAGCTGTGCTTGTGTGTGTCTGAAATTGTTTCAGAAATCCCAATAATTTTTCTATTTACAATTTTTTTTCGGACCAGGGGACTAATACTCCCTTGGTCCTAGCGTGGCTGGGGTTTTTCCCTCAGCCGCCACCTCAAAAAAAAAAAAATCTTCGTGAGGTAAAATTACCTCAGCTCATCTTGCGTCGGGGCCTCCCTGCCGGGATAATTTTTTTGTCGGGCCATCTGCTCCGGTGGATGGCCGCTCCAGCAGCGTTCAAGCAGTGTCCGTCCTGCAAGAAAAAGTTTCCAACTTCAGACGGACACGTGAGGTGCCTACGCTGCCTGGGTGAGAACCATCAGGTCCAGGCCTGCTCGGTTTGTCGGGGCTTTTCCAAGGCTGCTCTGAAGAACCGGCAGTACCGCCTCCAGTCGCTTCTTATGGAGGCTGCGTTGGCACCACAGCCTTCTCCAGCCAGGGAGGAGGCCGCTGCGACTTCTTTGGCGGCCCCTTCGACTTCTGCTATTTCTGCTCCTTCTTCGCGGCCGTCCGCCGCTGAACTGTTCAGACGGAAGAAGGAGCAGGACAAGAAGAAGAAGCAGAAAAAAGAGAAGAAGCACCACAAGTCTTCATCTTCTCTGCCGCCGACTCAGTGCCCGACTCGCCCGTCGCCGACAATATCGATGGCCTCCGCTGTCGTCACGGCCACGATCTCTCCGGGCAGCATGTCGGCTTCTCCGGTGGTCATCTCGCCGGAGAAGGCACCCAGCTTACCGCCTCTGCCGGAGACTCCTCCGTCACCGCCACCGCGGAGGACTGCATCCCTGATGGCCCCTTCTGTGGCTCCTGTTCTGGCTACCGAGCCGTCGATACAGTTGAGCCTCATCGCCCCGTTCCTCGAGGCGATGGTGCAGAAGGTGGCCCAGCAGTTCCGGGTCCCTCAGCCACCACCGTCGGCTGTTCTGGAGGCTCCTCAGCTCCGTGAACTAGCTCCGGAGGCACCACCACTCCGTGAGGAGGGCCCGGCTCTGAAGAGGCGTCGCACGGAGCAGGCACGGTCGGAGGTCTCTCTCCCTCCGCACCAGTCGCCTTTGCCGGGGAGCGATCCGAGGGCCGCCAGGCCGTACTGGTCGGACTCGGATCTCGAGGCCTTCTTCCCACTGCCCAGTGTCTCGGAGCGGTCAGAAGGCTCCGACGATTCGTCGGATATGGAGGAGGATCAGCCGCCGCCAGTTGCCGCCGAGAAGTCCCCCGACGACAACACCGGCTCCTTCCACGGATCCCTGCCAGAGGATCAATGGACCTTTACGGCGCTGATCACCCGCCTCGGATCCGTGCTCGGGATCAAGGTGGAGGCCCCTCCAGAGGAGTGCGAGGACGTGGTTTGCGCCATGGCCGATCGGAAGGAGTTGGTCCCCGTCCATCTGGGCCTTCTCCCGAAGATCGCCAAGGCAGCAAAGGAAGTGTGGAAGAAGCCTGTGTCGTCCCACTCCATCTCTACAAGAGTGGACGGCATGTACAGACTCTTGGGTGAGGATGCCCACTTCCTCCATGTCCACCCGGCGCCGAACTCCCGTGTGGTTAAGGGCGCCCAGCATAGGACTCCGGCGAGCAGTACTCCCCTCCCGTTCACGCAGGAGGGGAAGAAGTTGGATGCACTGGGCAGGAAGGTATATGCCAATGTCTCCCTGTCCTTCCGTGCAGCCAACTACGCGACGGCCATGGGCGGTTACAACTGCCGCCTGTGGGAGAAGGTCGAGGCCTTCAAGTCGCTGCTACCGCCGGACCGTCAGGCTGAGTTCGGGTCCGTCTGCCAGGAGGGTAACCAGCTAGCCCTCCAGCAAATCCGAACTGGGCGGCATATTACGGAGTCGGAGGCGAAGAACCTGGCCTACGCCATCCAAATACGCCGGCAATCCTGGCTTCGCTCAGCCGATCTTCAGGACAACGTGAAGAAACTGGTGGAGGAGCTGCCCTTTGACGGCGAGGGCTTGTTCGCCAAAGAGACCGATGTCTCTTTGGGGGAGCTGAAGGGGGACTACGCTACAATAAAACAGCTCCGTGCTCCTCGCCGGGGGATGGGTCGGTTCCATCAGGACCAACCCACGACCTCGTCTCAAGGTCCATCCTACCAGCCTCGCCAGCACCAGAGGCAGGAGGACTACCCCCGGCACCAGTTCTACCGGCCGAGACAGCAAGCCGCCTGTCCGCGTTACCAGCAACGCCAACAGCCTGGTAAGCGGACGGATCGGAGGAGCAAACAACGGGTTTGACTCCTCCGTGACCGAGACTCTGCCATACCGTCCCCTGGTGGACTACCTGTTGGTGTGGTCCACCATCACCACGGACAAGTGGGTTTTGGCCATCTTAGACTCTGGCTACGCGATCGAGTTCAAGAGATGCCCTACTGTCGGATGGGTCCGTGTCACCGATCCGTCTCCACCGCTCCAGGAGGAACTGTTAGCTCTCCTGGAGAAGGGCGTCATAGAGCCGGTTGCAGCGTCGGAGTCTCACGAAGGGTTCTTCTCCCGCTACTTCCTCGTGGACAAGAAGGACAGAGGGTCCCGACCCATCCTGGACCTCCGCCTCCTCAGCAAACCCATCAACGCGAGGAAGTTCCGGATGGTAACCTTTCAGGCCATCCTCCCACTCATCAACCACGGGGACTGGTTCACCATCATCGACCTGAAGGATGCGTACTTCCACGTATCCATCAGGAGGGAACATCGCCGCTACCTCCGCTTCCAGGTGGGCAGCGACATCTACCAGTACACGTGTCTACCCTTCGGTCTCTCCACCGCTCCGAGGGTCTTCACGAAGTGCATGACACCGGTGGCTGCTCATCTTCGGCTGCAGGGGATCCAGGTGTTCCCATACATCGACGACTGGTTGGTCTGCTCTCCGACCAATCAGAGGGCCAAGGATGATGTTGCTCATTGCCTGGCACTCATGCAGAGTCTCGGTCTGAGGGTCAACTACAAGAAGTCTCAGTTGACCCCCACTCAAAGAATAGACTACATCGGAGCCGTACTGGACTCTCTGGCTCTGAGAGCCTACGCTCCGCCCAAACGTCTGCAGGACATCCGTGCGGTGGTGGCACGGATCCATGGCAGGCGTCGCATCCGTGCGAGGGACGCCCTCCGTCTGCTCGGACTCATGGCGTCAACCATGGCGGTGATCTCGCACGCCAAGTTAAAGATGCGGTCCCTCCAGTCGTGGCTCCTTGCCTCGTTCGACATCGTCCACAACGACCTCGGGAAGTGGCTCACACCGACTCCCGAGCTGCAGGACCAGCTGGACTGGTGGGTGATGGACCGCAACGTGGCCACCGGGAAGCTCTTCACCCTTCCCGCGCCGACTGTGCAGATCGCCACCAACGCGAGCACACACGGATGGGGAGCGTGCTGCCGGGGTCTACGGATCCACGGGGTCTGGACGCCCGCGGAAGCCAGGCACCACATCAACTTCCTCGAACTCTTGGCAGTGTGGAAGGCAATGCGGTCCTTCAGACTTTCGATAGCGGGCCGTGTGGTGCAGGTCGCCTCGGACAACACCACTACCCTGGCCTATCTGAACAAGCAAAGAGGGACCAAGTCTCTCTCCCTCCTTCATCTTGCTGTGATGGTCTGGGAATGGTGCCTGAAGGTGCACGTCTTCCCGATCGGTGTCCACATCCAGGGCACCCTGAACACGGATGCGGACTTTCTGAGCCGCAAAGGGACGGCAATGCACGAATGGGAGCTGGACGGATCGGTGTTCGACCGGTTGTGCCGACGGTGGGGCACACCGGTCCTGGACTTGTTGGCGACACAAGCCAACGCCAAGTGTCACCGTTCCTGCTCCCGAGCGGGGATCGGTCACGGATCGGAGGGCGATGCCTTCATGGTCCCGTGGCATCAGGACTTTCTGTACATGTTTCCACCGATCCCTCTCATCCAACGGGTCCTCGTACGGATCCGTGCGGAGCGTGCATGGACGATACTGATCGCCCCGTCCCGGCCGCATCAGCCGTGATTCCCGCTGCTACAGACTCTGGCTTGCGACTTCCTTCGCCTGCCCACCGATCCGAACCTACTCCACATGGGGGGCGGTCGGATCCTACACTCGGATCTGCCGAGCCTGCACTTGACGGCCTGGCTTATCCGCCCGACCTAGCACGGATCCTTGAACTCTCCCGAAAGCCATCCACGCAGAAGTCCTATGGTGCCAAGTACCGTCGTTTTCTTGACTTCTTGCAATCCAACGACCGCTCCGTGGACTCCGCATCCCTGCAGGACGTGATGTCCTACCTCCTGCGATTGGCTTGAGTCAGGATCCGCGCACTCATCGCTCAAGGTCCATCTGGCTGCGGTGGTGGCCAATGCCCCACCTTCCTCTGTGCTGTCCTCTGCCTTCAGGGACAAGACTGTGAAAAGATTCCTCCAGGGACTGTGTAATGCTTACCCTCCGGTCAAGGTATCACCTCCTCAGTGGTCCCTAACTGCTGTGCTCACTGCGCTCACCAAGGCGCCCTTTGAGCCCATGGCTACAGTGGACATAAAATTTGTCTCCTACAAGACTGCCTTTCTTGTAGCCATCACCTCTGCCCGGAGGGCAGGTGAACTTGCGGCCCTGAGGTCTGACCCTCCTTTCCTCAAGTTCTACCCTGACAGGGTAGTGTTGCATCCGGACTTGGCATTTCTGCCCAAGGTCCTGACTGACTTTCACCTGGCCCAGTCCATCACGCTTCCGGCATTCTTCCTGAATCCTTCATCTGCACAAGAGAGAGTGTGGCATTCGTTGGATGTCAGGAGGGCCTTGCTGTTTTATACACAACGGACTGCGTCCTTCAGGAGAGCCAAACAACTGTTTGTGGCCTATGGTGGCAAATCAAAGGGACAGCCTCTGTCTGCCCAGAGACTATCTAAATGGCTCTCAGGTACCATTTACCTGGCCTATGAGATGTCATCTCTGCCACCTCCACCTCATGTCCGGGCCCACTCCACCAGGACATTGGCATCATCCACTGCCTTCCTGGAAGGCATCCCGATGGAGGACATCTGCAAGGCCGCTACCTGGTCCAGGTCCTCCACTTTCATCACCCACTACCGGGTTGGCACAAGGTCTGCCGCCGACGTCAGACGGGGCAGGTCCATCCTGACGGCTGGTCTCCGATCCTCCTCGTTGATGACCGCCGACCCATGATGCCCACACGCTCTCCTGCATCTCAGGACGCCGGCTGCCCACCATCCAAGTACGTGAGCTTGTTACTCACCCATTAGTGTGCATCCCCAAACAACACAAAGGAGAAAGACAGGTTTCACTTACCAATAACTGTCGTTCTCCGAGTATGTTGTTTGGGGATTCACACGGCCCAACCCGACCTCCCCTCGAGGCTGCCGGCCTGAGATGGCCTTATGCTCCGCAGGCAGCTCTAGTATCGAACTGAGGGAAGAGCGCGAAATGGCGCCAGAGGCGGTTGGGCATGGTGGGCGGTCCTAACTTCAAAACTTTTGTCCAATCAGCTTTTCAGCTCTGCTTGGATTCAGCGCAGGCATGAATCCCCAAACAACATACTCGGAGAACGACAGTTACTGGTAAGTGAAACCTGTCTTTCTGCTTGATCATTTTCCCCTTGGCTTCTAGTGCAAGCAGGAAAAATTAAACTGACTTTCCACCTGTGGTTTGTTTGCATGTGAACTAAGAACTTGGACCTTGCTTTACTGAGTACAGAAAAACATTTGACAAAGTGCAACACAGCAATCTGATGGAGTTGTTGCTAAGCAAAAGTCCTGACTCAGAAAAAACCTGTATGATTACCACAGAAAGTTTCAGTGGATGTTGGAAAGTAGGTAGCCAAGGATGTAGAGATATGAAAAGGATGTATACTCTCTCCAATGCAGTAATTTTCATTTTGTACCCAGTCAAGCATTAGTGGATTGAAATAATGGCATTATTGTCAGTGAGGAAATTGAAAGCAACATTTAATATACAGATGATGACAGTATTAGTAGCAGAAAATTAGATGGTCTGGAAAGGTTGCTTCGTAAAGTCAACAAAATGAAGAACAGGGTTTTAAAAATTAATATTATGAAGACAAAATTAATCATGACCAGTAATCATGACCAGTGAAAAGAAAAGAAACAGACCAAAAATGCGGTTAATGATACCAAAATAAAAAGCATAGAGTATGTTGACAAATGTAGGGAACTAGAATTTGATTGAATGAGCAGTGGGATCATAGCTATCCAATACAAGTCAGAATGGAAGTGACACAGGGCATTTCCTTAACATGAAAAAATGAAATACAGTGGTGCCTCGCTTGAAGAGCATAATGCATTCCACAGGATTGCTCTTTAAGCGAGTTTGCTCTTTAAGCGAAACACCATTGTAAATGACCAATTGTGGGGGGTACTGCAAACCCCAATTTATTTGTTAAGCGAGTTTTTGGTTGCTTTTATTTGTTAAGCGAAGCAAACATTCAGAGAAAATTCTGCTCTTTAAGCGAGTTACTCTTTAAGCAAAACGCTCTTTATGCGAGGTTTGACTGTGTACTCTATAAATCTGTTCCCTTCCAATTGCCATTATCTCAGTCTTCTCTTTATTGATTCTCATATTATTTTATTACATTCTTGGTTCATGGATGTAAGGTGTTATTGTAGTTCCTTAGCTATACTGTACTTCATATCAATGCCTGATCATCTGCAAAAAGTAATTTGTTGGTATTGTTTCCATTAAGAGGTTTAGCTTTTTTGCTTATGCTGATTATGTGGGTGATGAATAATAGTGAAAGTACGTATCCCTGCCTCACTCCAGATGGTACTGCAAAGGGTTCTGAAATTCCTTGACTTGTTCTAACTATACTTTCTGCAGTCACTATATAAGCTTTTACATAATCTAATAAGATGTTAATTTACTCCATATTGGGCCAATGCTTGCCATAGCAGTTTCCTATCAACTTTATCAAATGCCTTCTCTTGGTCTTCAAATGCAACATAGGGATTCTTGTTGTATTCTATATTTTTCTCTATTAGTTATTTAAGCATAAAAATTGCATCTGTGCAGCTTCTGTTTTTTCTAAAGCCAATCTGTTCTTTTGCTAGTTGCAATTCTATAACTGGTCTCAGTCTTGTTTCTATTATTTTAGCATACTGGTACATTTCCCCTGCATGGTTGAAGAGTTAGATGCCTCAGTATTGTATGCATTCTCATTTGCTCCCTTTGTTTTTCCACAATGGTACTATTATTCTTGCCAATCAGTAGGTGCAGTTAATTGTGTCCATGCTACATTGAAGAGTCTGATGCTGCTTTCCCCTGCTGCTTGGATTATTTCTGTTGGTAGTCCATCTATTCCTGGTCCTTTGTGTTTAGGTGATTGTTTAACGACTCTTGCTACTTCAATTAATATGTCAATTTCTAGTGCCGTTGTTTTGTAGTCTTATTTTGTTTTGCTGTGGCAATCTATGGGGTTGAGGAGTTCTTTAAAGTGTTCTCTCCACCATTCTATAACTTCTGGGGGGAGGGATCTATTAGTGGCCTTCCATTCATGTCATTAACTACTTCAGTGAGTTAGAATTCTCTCTTTTTCACATACTTTTAACTACCTTGAAAAATGTTCGTGGGGCTGTTCTGTTATCTGCTAACAAATTTCCAAAGCATTCCCAGGATTCTTGCTTTGCTTTATTGATTATCCTGCTGGTATCTTTACATTGCAATCTATAGTTTATATACTGTATGTACTTGAGTATAAGCTGAGTTTTTTAGCCCCTAAAAGTGGACCCACCTTATACTTGGGTCAGTGACCACGAGGGTCCCGAAACTGTGCTGGATAGAGATGCAAGAAACAATTTAATTAATTTTACCATATTTTCAAGTATTTTGATTATTGAAACTCATTAGCAGCTGATGCATTTCCCACCCTGGGCTTATACTCAGGTCAATCTATTTTCCTGGGTTTTCAGGTCAAATTAGCTACCTCGGCTTATATTTGGTTCGACTTATACTCGACTATATACGGTAGTTATATTTCCTCACTTTTTATCCAAAATTTATATAATTCTTTTTTTCAGCTTTACTGCTCTTTTGACCTCTTTGCACCACCATGCAGTGTGTTTGGACCCATGACAGCTTATTCCAGTTCTCCTTTTTCCACATAGTTCTTCAACACTAAGCAGTGTAGTTTTGTAACCCTTCCATTCTCCTTCGTGTTGTTTGGGGATGCACACTAATGGGTTCCGCACCTGCGTTGAATCCGAGCGGAGCTGAAAAGCTGATTGGATAAAAGTTTTGAAGTTAGAACCGCCCACCATCCCCAACCGCCTCTGGCACCATTTTGCACTCTTCCCTCAGTTCTCTTTTTTCCGCTGCGCGAGCAGGAGCCTGGAAAAAGAGCTGTGTGTGTGTTTGCTGAGATTGCCTCAGAAAAATCAATTTTTCTAATCCCAATTTTTTTCGGACCAGGAGGCTAGCTGGTGAACTACCTGTCGGTGTGGTCCACCATCACCACAGACAAGTGGGTTTTAACCATCTTAGACTCTGGCTACGCAGTCGAGTTCAAGAGATGCCCTACTGTCGGACGGGTCCGTGTCACCGATCCGTCTCCACCGCTCCAGGAGGAACTGTCAGCTCTCCTGGAGAAGGGTGCCATAGAGCCGGTTGCAGCATCGGAGTCTCACAACGGGTTCTTCTCCCGCTACTTCCTCGTGGACAAGAAGGACAGAGGGTCCCGACCAATCCTGGACCTCCACCTTCTCAACAAGCACATCAACGCGAGGAAGTTTCGGATGGTAACCCTTCAGTCCATCCTCCCACTGATCAACCACGGGGACTGGTTTGCAGTCATCGACCTGAAGGATGCGTACTTCCACGTATCCATCAGGAGGGAACATCGTCGCTTCCTCTGCTTCCAGGTGGGCAGCGACGTCTACCAGTACACGTGTCTACCCTTCGGCCTCTCCACTGCTCCAAGGGTGTTCATGAAATGCATGGCGCCGGTGGCCACCCATCTTCGGCTGCAAGGGGCCCAGGTGTTCCCTTACATCGACGACTGGTTGGTCTGCTCCCTGACCAAACAGAGGGCCATGGACGATGTTTCTCATTGCCTGGCACTCACGGAGAGTCTCGGTCTGAGGGTCAACTACAAGAAATCCCAGTTGGCCCCAACTCAACGCATAGACTACATCGGAGCCGTACTGGACTTTCTGGCTCTTATGCTCTGCCCAAATGTCTGCTGGACATCCGTGTGGTGGTGGCACAGATCCAGGGCAGGCGCCGCATCCGTGCATGGGACGCCCTCCATCTCTTGGGACTCCTGGCGTCGACCACGGCGGTGATCTCACACGCCAAGCTCAAGATGCGGTCCCTCCAGTCTTGGTTCCTTGCCTCGTTCGACCTTGTCAACGACCATCCGGGGAAGTGGCTCACACCAACTCCCGAACTGCAGGACCAACTGAACTGGTGGGTGCTGGACCGCAATGTGGCCATAGGGAAACTCTTCACCGATACAGCACCGACCGTGCAGATCAACACCGACACGAGCACGCACGGATGGGGAGCATGCTGCGGAAGTCTACGGATCCACGGGGTCTGGACTCCCGCGGAAGCCAGGCACCACATCAACTTCCTTGAACTCTTGGCAGTGTGGAAGGCGATGCGGTCCTTCAGACTTTCAATAGTGGGCCGCATGGTGCAGGCCGCCTCGGACAACACCACGACCCTGGCCTATCTCAACAAGCAAGGAGGGACCAAGTCTCCCTCCCTCCTTCATCTTGCTGTGATGGTCTGGGAATGGTGCCTGAAGGTGCACGTCTTCCCGATCGGTGTCCACATCCAGGGCACCCTGAACACGGATGCGGACTTTCTGAGCCGCAAAGGGACGGCAATGCACGAGTGGGAGCTGGACGGATTGGTGTTCGACCGGTTGTGCCGCCGGTGGGGTACGCCGGTCCTGGACTTGTTTGCGACACAAGCCAATGCCAAGTGTCATCGTTACTGCTCCCGAGCGGGGATCGGTCGCGGATCAGAAGGGGATGCCTTCATGGTTCCGTGGCATCAGGACTTCCTCTACATGTTCCCACCGATCCCTCTCATCCAACGGGTCCTCGTATGGATCCATGCGGAGAGTGCATGGACGATTCTCATCGCCCTGTCCTGACCACGCCAGCCGTGGTTCCCACTGCTTCAGACTCTGACTTGCGACTTCCTTCGCCTGCCCACCGATCCGAACCTCCTCCACATGGGGGGCGGTCGGATCCTACATTCAGACTTGCTGAGCTTCCATCTGACGGCCTGGCTTATCCGCCCGACCTAGCGTGGGTCCTTGAACTCTCTCGTAAGCCATCCACGCGGAAGTCTTACGGAGCCACTCTTTCTGAGCAGCACTTTCTCAACGGAATTTTGGTGAAGGGATGCGAGCTAAGTAAGCATTGCTTTTAGGCCTCCTGTGACGAATCTTGCTGTTTCATTTAGGGCCGCATCCACCTGCCCTGCATGCTTTGATCTTCACCACACTCGACTAGCATAATCCTGCAGAGTAACATAAAACTAGTGCAGAAGTTCCTAATGTGTGTGGTTGGGCACCCCAACTTGTGCCTGTTATTTTCCTCACAATATTGTTCCTGGCAAAAAACTTCTGTGGTGTTAAGGCAGCGGTCTTGAAAGTGAGAGTTCAATCCAGGGTAATTCCCAGGTATTTGAGGGTGATGCAGTTTTCGAGCCTGGTGCCATTCCAAATCACCTGCAGGCTTTTTGATGCCTCATGGTTTTTTAATCAAAAAGCACAGAGTTAGGCAGTTGGTTATCCCTATAATATATAGTCATTAAATTCAAAGCCTTAGTCAGTTTTTTCTCAGCAGCCTCAAAGGTTGTGCACTGTGTGGCAATTGCAAGGTCATCTGTGTAAAGAAAGCTCCTAGTGACTCCCAGCAGTGGTTAATTATTAGCATGTATGTTAAACAGTGTGGGAGCTAGCACACTACCCTGCAGGAGGCCATTTCTTTGAATTCTCCATTGGCTGCATTGTCTTTGGAAATTGACAAAAAATCTTCAGTTTCCCAATAAATAGCCTATGATTTTTGTGAATTTAAAATCCTTTGTGATGTGACGTGGGAGACTTTCTTCAGCAAGGCTGTATGGTTGACCGTGTCATGAATAAATATAAATACTACACCTGTGATTTCCTTCAGTTCAAAACCATCTTCTGTTAATAATTTGTGCTGTACAATCTTTGCCAGATCTGAAACCAGCTTGCTGTGGTATAAGCTGGGGTTCTACTATTGCAGTTGATTCAGGATTAATCATTCATATATCTTATATAGGTGATTAAGAAAAGATATGGGCCTATAGTTTTTTGGGTCTTCTGGTGATTTGCCTGGTTTAAGTATAGCTATCACCCGGATCTTCCTCCATAACTTTGGTATCTGGACTACATTCAAGCAGTTATTATACAGGCTAAGTAACTTTTTTTTTTGTTATTGGTCCAAAATGTTTTATCTGCTCAACTTGAAACTCATCCATGCTGGCTGCTTTATCATTTCTTCACCTACCTATTGCCTCTTCCAGCTCCCCTATGGTAAAGGGGGTAGTCAGATCACTTGTCTTCCATTCCTCATTCCTTTTATCCTCTGTTTGTTTTTCAGTGGATTGTTTTTCCAAAGTTTGGAATCTCTTTTGGTGTTAATTAATAGCTGGTGGGCAATTTGTTAGCTCAGACATTGGCATGTACCAGTCATTTGGTTACATCATTGTTACGATGATTAAGTAATCTCCATGGTTTTTGCCTGTTGCAACTTGTGTCAATTTCTTCTATGAGCTTAACCCATTTTTCCCTTTTGTGCTCTGAGATAGCTGACAATATCTGTTGTCCAGCTTTAATGGTCTCTTCGCTGAGTTGATTTGCATCAAACAGGGTAAAAGATTCATTCAGTAAGTCAAACAGTTTCATGCATTAGACCTTAGATGTAGGAAGTCCTACATCTTTGATTTCCTTGAGCAGGAGTTCCCAGTGTTTTCCTGTTAGGGGCCAATCCATGCCACTGTGCTCAGCTATGGGGGTTGGAGGAATGGCTGCGCCCACTACTTAGATTTTTGTCACCGTTGGTGGCAGCGGTGGGAATTGCACTATTGTAGTGGGTTCTTGGATAGGCTCCGCCACTTCCTAGGGTGGCAGGAGGCTTTTCGAAGCATGTTCACTCTGGTTTATGATTTTTCCGATGCTTCTCAGCTGCACTTTGGCAGCTAGAGCATGACCGTGGGTGACTTCCTGGTTCCATGCTGAGCTCCCAGGTACTGACATAAGCTCCTCCCAACACCAGAAGCCACCCATGGCCATGCTAGTCTAGCTGCTGAAGCACAGCTGAGAAGCATCAGAAAAATCCCAAACCAGAGCGAGGCCACTCCATGCTTCGCCCAGTCCTAGCAATCTTTAATTGGACCTGTTGCCACCTCTAACAGCATGGTTAGTACCTCGCTTAAGGAGCATAATGCGTTCCACAGGATTGCTCTTAACACCATTGTAAGTGACCAATTGTGACTTCTAGTGGGGAGGATTGCGAATCCCGATTTATTTGTTAAGCGACTTTCTGGTTGGTTTTATTTGTTAAGTGAAGCAAACATTCAGAGAAAATTCTGCTCTTTAAGCGAATTACTCTTTAAATGAGTGCTCTTTATGCAAGGTTTGACTGTACCGGATAACGCGAGTACCGTATAGCGTGAAAACCGCATAACGTTACAAGATTTTTGGAAAATCTTGTATCGAACAACGCGATTTTTAACGTTGTCCGATACAGTCGTTCTTAGCAGCAGGGTGGCTGGAAAGCTGAAGAGGGTTCTCCATTCAGCTTCCCAGCCACCCTGCAGCTACGGAGGCAGGGGTGGGGAGGCTGGAAAGCTGACTGGGGGCTCCCCCGTCGGCTTCCCCAGCCACCCCACAGCTGCGGAGGCAAGGGCAGGTGGCTAGGGAAGCCAACAGGGAGACCCCGTCAGCTTCCCCTGCCACCCTGCAGCTATAGATCGGGTTCTCTGATCTCTCTGGAGCAGGCAGGGGACATGATCCAAGCTGTTTCTGGGCTTCCCCGATGTCTTCAACCAGTGCAGCAAGCCAAAATGTCAGGGTTCGAATCCCGACATTCTGGCTTGCTGCACTGGCTGAGGACGTTGGGGAAGCCCAGAAACAGCTTGGATCGGGTCTCCCCACCTCCTTGGACCCGGCGGGGGGGGGGGGGTCTGAGACCCCAAAATTGGTAAAAAAATAGACAGGGTTTTTTTTTTTACCAATTTTGGGGTCTCAGACCCCCCCTGCTGGGTCCAGGGAGGTGGGGAGACCTGATCCAAGCTGTTTCCAAAGTTCCCCCACCTCCCTGGAGGCTGCAGCAAGCCAAAATGTCAGGATTCAAATCCCGACATTCTGGCTTGCTGCAGCCTCCATGGAAACAGGGCTTTTTGTAATATTGTGTGATAAATGTATCGCACAACGTTAAAAACCGGATAACGACAAGACTTGTGGAACCAAGTCATAACGTTATCCGGGGTACTAGTGTAGTTAAATTAGATTTGTATTGCAGCTCAGCATCAAATGAAATCTGACATCAAGCAAAACTCGTATAATTCAGTGTCCAATTAGTTAAAGGGAACGTTCGTATATTATATCTTTGGCAGTGTTGTTTTTATTATGGCTATAGGAGTTTTTTTGTTGTTGATTTAATTTGTAATGTTGTTTTGAAACAGCCTATTGCAATTTATCTTTTAAAAAAGAAAGAAAGCATAGCATTCTAATGATTACTAATTCTCTGTGGTTTGTGCTCATGCCCAAGTAAACCTGTGCAGTCCAGTATTTATGTTTATCTTTCTAGATCAGTGGTACCCAAAGTGGGGAACATGCCCCACAGAGGGACTTCAATTCCCAGAACCCTGAGTCAGTACATTTGGCTGATCAGTGCTTTGGGGAATTGATAAGACTTCTGGGAATTGAAGTCAAAACTCCAAAGTTTGGGAAACACTGTTCTAGATGGATAGTGGGCTTTTCATAAGTAGGTAATCAGCCACTGTGTGAACAGAATGTCAAACTAGATAGATTTTGGGCCTTTTTGAGCCAGTCTCTTCTTATATTCTAATATTCTTAAGTTCTTAAATCTTTTGAAGGTGCAGGTATATCAGACGAATAGTATTAGAGGGGTGTAGCAGTGGAAAAGGCAAGGTTACTTAGTGCAGAGCTTCTGCATTTCTAGAGTACAGTCATAATTTAGGTATTTTCTGCTTTTTCTATTTTCATACAATGTGTAAAGTCTGAACTGTATTCTTAGTGCTATAGAGAAAATTTCAACAAGCAAGATTGTACTCACCTTACTAGCAAAACTGCCATCCACTCTTACTGGTTATCTTTCTAGATAGAGAGTATAGTTGAAATGTAATACAATAAACAAATTAGAAATTGTTTCATTTATTATACCCCAACAAGAATTTATTTGAGCCAGAGAAGAACAAACAGCATAGAATTACTATATTTATAGTGCAGGGAAGAGGAATCTCGAGACTGGAAAACTAGAATGGTATGAAAAGCACAAGCAAGGAAAAGACAATGTGATGAAAGCTGTGGGGTGGGAAAGTGTCTAGTATTCCTTCAGTTGTTATTGCTCAGAATTTGTAGACAAGATGTCTTATTTTACAGTACAAAGTATGATACTGCCATGCAAAAACACAGAGATTGTGTGCTGATTCTTTTGGACAGCTTTAGTTTAAGACCTGTCTGGTTTCCTGTAAATGTAGTGTTTTGTAGTGTAAACTTAGTAGCCAAAAGGGAATTATGTGCTCTGTTCTGTAGTATTTGTAATATTTCATAGGATGTGCCCATAGTGAAAATACTGTATATGGGAAATACACCTATGTACTTAGTGTTCAGATGTCAGAGCACTAACAAGTAAACATATAATGTAAGAACACTAATACAGTAATACCTCGGATAACGTTTACCTCGGATAACGCTAAAATCGCATAACGTTAAGCAATCTGGGGTGGAGAATTGGATCGAATAATGTTAAGGTCCTATGGGATGGATCGGATAACAACTGCTAAAGCCTGTGCAATTACAATGTATCTCTATGCATGCATAGAGAACACTAAAAATCGGATAGCACCAAGACTTGTGGAACCAAGTCTTAGCGTTATCCGAGGTATTACTGTACCAGAAATTAGTACGGTTTATTTTGTGTGCATTAAATATCTCTAAAAATCAGTGATTCCAAAATTTTATTACTGTATATAAAAAAACAAACCATGTGCCTTTAAAAAGCCCTCAAGTGATTATTAAGTTACCTAATAAGCTTTATCTGAAGTCTATGAATAGCTTAAAAGTCAATCCTTGGCAGTAAAATGCTTAACAGGCTTTAAGTCTGTTTTTATTTTAGCTATAGCTGGAAAGCCTACACACAGAATTCAACCAGTGGATGAACTTTTTATTTCAAATAAAATAAGAATTAGGAAACTATTTGAAAAAAAAATCAGGTATGTAAAGCTTCCAAAGTTTACATTTTCAATTTTTAAAAAAGGCTAATGATCTTTGTAGAAGTACTTTATAGGAGTGCTTATTTCTTATTTCCCTGCTTTCAAAAGTATATCATTGTACATTCTTGATACTGCTTGCAATTTGTGACTGAACTCAGCTTAGGAAGCGACTCTGGCACACTCATCTGCCTTGAAATGTTGGGACTCTCGTATATATGTCTTCTAAAATATAAAAAAAATCTTAGTGCACAGTTTAATGAAGACAGATTAATATTGAAAGCTAGTTATTTGTTTTTACACTCTAGTGGTCTAATAAAGTATCGCCTACTCTTGCATTTGTATTGTTTTGGGGGCCACATAACATTTTTCTAATAATATAAGTAAGGAACCCACAATTTGCTGATGCAAACTTTAATCTGTTATAAAATGGAATATATTTGGGGATTTAGGAATAAGAACATTAAAATGGTAACTACATGGTTTCCATAGATTATGTATTGTGTATCACCAGAAGTATTTGACAGCATCACAACCATTTTTATCTACTTTTCTGATTGGAAAATAATTTCCTGTTAACTTTCAATGATTAATAATTAATATCGAGAAATGTATGTTTTAGACCAGCAGTTAGCAACCTACAGCCCTTGGGCTGAATCTGGCCCATGGCACCAAATAATCCAACCCCTCCCTTGCTCCAACTGCCGCTGCCTTCAGAAGTGGCCGCGGACATGTTTATGGCAGCATTTACACCTGTCCAGCCCCCTCAACTGTCTGAGGAAGCACGGACCAGGCCCCTGACTTTAAAAGGTTGCTGACCCCAGCTTTGGAAGATGCTATTCTTTCCTTTGTAACTGTTTAATTTTTTGTTGATCAAAGGGGTGTAAAAGGCAGAACCAGAAAATCATGAAATCTTCATTTCATAAATCCATGTTCTGCTTAGTCGTCAACCAGTTACAAAATACAGTAATACCTCGGATAATGCTAAGACTTGGTTCCACAAGTCTTGGTGTTATCTGATTTTTAGTGTTATCCGATGCATGTTAAAATCCTTTGGGATGTATTGGATAACGTTAAAGCTCCATAGAGATACATTGTAACCGCGCAGGCTTTAGCGGTTGTTATCCGATACATCCAATAGGACCTTAATGTTATTCGATCCAATTCTCCTCCCCAGATTACTTAACGTTATGCGATTTTAGCATTACCCGAGGTAAACATTATCCGAGGTATTACTGTATGAATTGTGGAAGAACACCCCCTTTAATGAAAAATGAAAGTTTTAACTCTTTATATCTTTGAAGATCAATTCTACTCTTACTGGGATGGGTAAGGCAATAAAATGTTAGGAATGAAAATGTCTTTACAAATACTGTTCAATACTATCATGTCAACAAATGCTTAGCCCAGAATATCAAGTTGTGCCTGTATAATTGTGCAACAGGATCTTCCCTGTTATATGCCACCAAGAAGAACAGTGTAAAGCTTAAAATTTTAGTTATCTTGCTATATATTTAGTTATCCATCTTATTTTAGGAACTGGAGACATGCATTTTCAGATCTCAACTTGGTTCCAGTAAAAGAAGCAACCACCAAATATTTACAGCATTTTAGGCAGAAAGTGAAGACCTAAAGAGCTCTTGCTTATGTTGATAGAAGAGAGTGCAAAAGCTGGTTTGAGACTCAACATCAAGAAAACCAAGATAATGGCAACAGGCCCTACCCCTAACTGGAAAATAGATGGGGAAGAAGTGGAAGCAGAGAATGAGATGTCTGGATGGCATTGTTGACTCAATGGGCATAAAGCTGGGCAGGTTGTGGAGGATAGGGGCGCCTGGCGTGTGATGGTCCATAGGGTCACAAAGGGCCAGACACGACTATGCGACTGAATAACAACAAGGAAGTCTCAGAAAGTTTTTTAAACTCCCATCAGATTCAGGAGGCTATAACTCATGAAACAGTACTATATCATAGTTCACAAGCTCACTACAGCTGGTAAGCCAAATGACCCTTTGGCATGTTGAACCAATGTGTGAGCAATTCTCAGTGTGCTTTAGATCTAAAGCCTAGGTCATCTGATGGAACCTTATAACTGCATTTAGTCCTGTAGTTTAGATTGAGATGTCCTATGCATTATCTTGTTTGGTTTCATGGGATCAGTTGCAACTAGTGACATCCAACAAGCTTGACAAGGCACTTGATCGCTGCAGAGCCACCACATCCCCATTCTAGCTTTGCTGAACTTGGCTAGTAGAATCAGCTTGTGAAGTGACATGGGAATGGTCCTGACAGGTTATTTATTCATCATTGTAAGAGACCAAAATTCTCTCAGACCTACAAGAAACAACTGTCTGCATATGCCTGTCACAAAACTAGCTGGCCCCCTCTGCCTTGGCCCTCCTAAACCAAAGCCCCCAGAAGGCGAGCTGGCCGGCAATGCAGCTAAACAGCCCTTAGCTGCTTCTCTTCTCCCTAGGAGGTTTAAACAGGTAGCATATTCAGAGGCTTGTGTATGAATGCATTGCTTCTCTTACCCCTTAGTCCAATGAAGAGATGTTGTTCAAGCAAATGTAGGTTTATTGATCAGGTATATTGATCAGGTTCATAAGACAGTCCAGCAAACAGAGCAATAGTCCTAGGTCAGTGGTTCCCAATTAGTTTTTTCTATGTACCACTTTAAGAAAGACCTCAAACTTGCGTACCCCTTATTGCAGGAACGTTAAATTAAAAATGGTAGGTATATAAGGCTGATCGACATGACACGGTGCGACGGATATTTATTAATTCACAATTAAAACAACACAACAAGCACAGCGACACGCTCACGCGACATAAACCAAACTGACTGATTGACAATGACGAGCAAATAGGCGGGAACGGGGGCGGCCACGATCGGGTGATGCGAGACGCGGGAGGCTCGGGAAAAACCGTTGCCGTGGGAGAAAGCGCTTGATCCATACGATTGACTTACCTACTGATCGTTTAATTAAATTGAATAATTTTTTGGCAATTGTTATTGCATTATTGTTTTTTAAGGATTTAATATTTTAGTTAAGAGATTGCTACGCGTACCCCTTGATGCAATCTCGCGTACCCCTGGGGGTACGCGTACCACTAATTGGGAACCACTGTCCTAGGTAATCGAGGTAACCATTTTGAAGAAGCAAAAAGGCATAGTCCCCAGGCAAAGATGTTAACCCATAGACATCCAAAAATGAACTCCTTCTCCCCTCTCCAAGATGGAGATTCTCTAGTCAGGTGGGATACCTTTAACCAATCAGGGAACAGAGAAAACTTTCTCATTACATGGGAACTTGTTGACATATACACAGTTATAACACTAGAGAGCTCAGCAAGCTACAGAGATAAGGAATAGGAACACTGAACTGAAAACACTGTCTCGTGACAGGAGTCTTGTGAGAAGATTTTTAGGCCTAGTCAAACCTCAAGCTTTGAGAATGTTAGAAAATATGTCGTTTCATGACAATGCCCAAAAAAGTCAAATAGTGCAACAGATGATGTTAACTTCATACCTGTAGTTAACCTTTTTATGGGCAAGCTGTTTGACAGGCTAGTGATTGGTCAGCTGTAGGTGTTGTTGGCTGAGACAACAGTTTTAGATCCATCCCAGTTAGGTTTCAGGCCTTGCCATGACACTAAAACTGAACTGATCACTCTTCATAATGGCTTTCTCTGGGAAGCAGATGGGAGGCTTCAATCCTTTCTGATGCTCCTGGATCTCAGCAACTTTTGTGTGTGTTTTTGTTTTTGGTAATACTTTCTTGTAACATTTTATTGTGATATTAATACTTTTGGATTGTTACTGTGTTATTGATATATATATATATATTCTGATACTGTGATGTTTGTGCTTATGATAATGTGGAATTTGTGATTGTAATGCTGTTACTTTTGTAACATGTAAGCCGCCTAGAGTCAGGTTTACCTGAGTAGGGCGGGGTATAAATTTGAAATGAAATGAAAAATGAAATGAAATACTGTTGACCAGTGTAGCCTTATGAACAAGCTGTTTAGGTTATGGATTGGAGGCATTGTATTGCAGTGACTCCAATCCTTCCTCGATGGCCATATTCATATGGTTTAATTCGGGGAGGCTGTATCAGCTTCATGGGCATTTCATTGTACTCCAAGGTCAAATATCTTCCCGATGTTATTTAATATCAATGTAAAGCAAGAGCAGGAGGTTATGCTGAAATTTAGAGTTCATCAATATGCTGATAATAATAATAATAATAATTTCATGTCAGAGATTACTCTGGGTTGAAAGGATTTTTGCTGGAGAAACTCCACTCAGGGGACACCCGAATGAGGCTCCTTTCATGTCCCCAAGTGCAACTCTCGGGTATCAAAACCCAAACTTCCAGTCTCCAGCTCAGCATCTTTACCACTAAGCCACTGGGGGAGCTGCAGTATGCTGATGACACACAACTTTATTTCTCCTTTATTCTGCTGCAGTGGATGAAGTCTGGTGCCTTTATGGCTGCCTGGCCTGAGTAATGGAATGGATAAGAGCAAACAAGTTGAAATTGAATCCCAGCAAGATGAAATTCTTGTGGTGGTGGGCCATTTGCCCATCTAGTGGGCCTTGTTTCTACTGTGAACAGAGTTGTCCTTCCTTTGAAGGATGAAGTTTGGAGAGAGAGAGATATCAGTGTTGCCATCCATTTATTTATTTATTTATTTATTCATTCATTCATTCATCTGTACCCTGCCCTCCTCCAAAGACTTAGGGCGGCTTTACAACTAAAAACAATTAAAACACATACATAAAACAATTAAAATTCAAGTTAAAAACACCGAGGAGAGAGGTGGGATATTTAAACGAGCCAAGCGACTGAGTTGGCCATCTGGCCCACTCCCCACACATGCCCCGCCAGCCAGGTCTTCACTCCTTTCCTAAAGGGCAGCAACTCCATCTGGAGACATAACTCTGTTGGCAGGAGGTTCCATAGGGCCGGAGCGGACACAGAAAAGGTCCTCCTTCTCATGCTAGAGAGATGAGCTTCTCTAGCTGAAGGTACGACCAGAGAGCCTCTACGGTCCACTCTAGTGGGACAGACAGATGTTCTCAGGGTGACACGGTCTCTTAAGTATCCTGGCCCACTACCATGTAGGGCTTTAAAGGTAATAACCAGCACCTTGAAATGCACCCGGAGGCACACTGGGAGCCAGTGCAGCTCCCGGAGAAGTGGTGAGGCATGAGCATAACGTCCGCACCCCATCACAACTCGAGCAGCCGCATTCTGGGCCAGCTGAAGCCTCCGAATGGTCTCCAAGGGCAGCCCCATATAGAGCGCATTACAATAATCGAGTTTGGAGGTGACCAAGGCATATGTGATCATGAGCAAGGAGTCCCGATCCAGGAGCAGGCGTAACTGATGCACAACGTGAAGTTGTGCAAAAGCCCTCCTAGCCACAACTGCCACCTGCTCTTCGAGCAGTAGTCGTGAGTCCAAGAGGAACCCCCAAATTAAGCATTGGGTCTGTTTGGGGCAGAACTGCCCCATCCAAAACCAAAGATGGTAGCTCCCGGGTTAGCTTGGGACCCCTGACCCACAACCACTTAGTCTTGCCAGGATTCAGTTGTAGCCCGTTCTCCCCCATCCAGACCCTAACAGCCTCCAGGCACCTGGAAAGGACTTCCACCCCATTCTGTGGGTGCAACACTGTTGCATGCACAGTGAGATATTCATTATCAGAGGTTGTACAAAGACATATCCACTACTTCTTTGCACATGGATAAGTAGAAAAAATGGGTGATTGCTGGCTTGCACAACTGCAAACTGGAAATCAAAGGAGCTGTGTGGGCAGAGCCATCTGCTTTGCCTGTGCTGAACAGAATATTGGCCTGAGATAACAGAACAAATATTTATACACATTCAGGACACAGTTCTGTACTGCAGGTTTAAATAGCAGCTAGATAAATACACTATGATTTCTAAGAGAGGAAGGAAGTATGTGCTATAGTATCTCCCCTAGAGGGGCTGCAGTGGGTCAGTGGTTAAGAAGCTCACCTTGTTAGTTGGAAGGTCAGCAAGATGGCAGTTCAAGACCCAGGTACTGTATGACGGATTGAGCGCCCATCTCTGTCCTAGCTCCTGCCAACCTAGCAGGTTGAAAGCAAGAAATCGCAAGTAGATCAATAGGGACCACTTTGGTGGGAAAAGATCTTGGGGACATGAAAGGAGCCTTATTTGGGCGTCCCTGAGCTGAGTTTCTCTAGCAAAAATCCTTTTTACCCAGAATAATTTCTGACGCAAAATTATTATTATTATCTCCCTTAGAGAACAGAATTTTAAAATAAGTCTATAAGAATGGTTAGGAGTATGTTTTGCATGTACGTATATTAAAACCCCAGTACAACCCTTGAATTTGTTTTTAAGGGATCATAAGAAATTTAAAACATGATACACAACAATATCTGCCCTGTCCCTGGTTTCAGAGTGGTGAGAGTACTATAATGCCATATTTCTTGGCAGACTAAGATGGCAGAGTGTACTCATCACATTATTTTCAAATTCAAACTTAATACCTGTTTTTAGTTTTTGTAGAATAAAGAAAATAAGATATTCAATTAAAAACTTTGCCACTGTGAATTCCTATAAAACTAAGCTTTATTTAATTTTTAAAATATTTTTATTTTATCATTTAGAAAACAAAAACAATACATATCTACAAAAAGTAAAAAAAAAGGTTGATAAAGAATAATGATTTTTCTTTAATTTGGGGAGGCTTTATTGACTGTATTTTTTAAAAAAAATCTAAAGGTTTCCAACCTGGTGGAGAAAGTATTAGTTTTTGGAAATAGGTATATTAAATTCAAAATGGAATACAGTAATACCTCATATAACATTAGTATCGAATAACACTAAAATCGCATAACATTAAGGAATCTGGGGGGAAGAATTGCATCAGATAACATTAAGATCCTATGGGATGCTTCAGATAACAACCGCTAAAGCCTGTGTGGTTACAATGTATCTCTATGGATCCCATAGAGGATCAGATAACACTAAAAATCATATAACACCAAGACTTGTGGAACCAGGTTTTAGTGTTATATGAGGTTTTACTGTACTGAGAAAAATCATTATTCTTTATCAACCCCTTTTTTACTTTTTACTTTTAATTCACATGTCAGCTTATCACTCAATTCTATTTTCCATATTTGTTTATACCATTCTTCCAAATTTAAGGAGATGCATACTTTCCAACTTAATTTTAAAAGTAGCAGAAGGTCAGCAGTTCGATTCCCGAGTACTGCAGGACGGAATGAGCTCCCGTCTTTGCCCCAGCTCCTGCCAACCTAGCAGTTCGAAAGCAAAACATTGCAGGTAGATAAATAGGAACCACTTTTGTGCATTCCGGTGTCTAGTCATGCTGGCCACATGACCATGGAAACGTCTGCAGAAGCAGACAGCGCTGGCTCTTCGGCTTTGAAACAGAGATGAGCACTGAACCCTAGAGTCGGATACGACTGGCTTTTGAGCAACGGAAACCTTTACTTTTACTAAAATACCACAACTGTAAATATTTTCATAGATTCTAACATAACTGTGATTGATTTCATACTTTAACATTCTCAGTCACTGGCAATAAAGGAAAGTTTGCTCTGAGCTCATCAGTTAGAAGTCTGAAAAAATGTGTCTACATTCTGCAGAAAGGCTAGAATTATGTCATCATTTCTATCTCTGGGTTGTTTTTTCTGTACAGCGAAAATCACTTATACAATGCAAAGCCTTCATGTGTGTCCTTATCTTTGGGGAGGGGTGTATTTCAGAACTTGGAAAAATTATAGCAATCTACAAAGGGAAGAGATCACTCAAGGGAGAAACAAGGGGAGGAACCTTCATATTGCGGAAATGGGTGAGACACACAAGAAGAAGAAAAAGATATTGGTATCTTTAGTATACTGACCTTTTCCAATCCTGTGACCACTGCTGTGTTTTTCAAACCTGCATATAGAGTGCAACACTTTAATTGCATCATCTTTTAGGGCTTTGAATAATTCAACTGAAGCACCATCATCACCACCACCAGCTTTATTGTTGGCAATGCTTTCTAGTGCCTTCTTGACTTCACACTCCAGAATGTCCGGCTCAAGGTCCATGTTTTCATCCCTGTGGTTGTCGGGACATTGAGGTCCTTTTTGTAGAGCTTTTCTGTGTATTCTTGTCATCTTTTTCTAATCTCTTCTGCATCTGCTAGGTCCCTGCCATTTTTGTCCCTTATCATGCTCATTTTTGCTTGAAATGTTCTCTTAATTTCACAAAAAAAAATTGAAAAAATCTCTAGTTCTTCCCTTTCTGTTGTTTTCCTCTATTTCTTTGTACTGTTCATTTAAGAAGGCCTCATCGTCTCTCCTTGCTTTCCTTTGGAATTCTGTATTCAGTTGAGTGAATCTGTCTCTTTCACCTTTGCTTTTTGCTTCCTTTCTTTCTTCAACTATTTGAAGGGCCTCATTAGACAACCACTTTGCTTTTTTGCATTTCTTTTCCTTTGATATTGTTTCTAATTGCTATTTCCTGTATGATATTATGAAACTCCGTCCATAATTCTTCAGGCACTCTGGCCATCAAATCTAATCCCTTAAATCTATTCCTCACCTCCACCATATATTCCTTAGGGATGTTTTCTAAGTCATACCTGTGTGGCCTAATTGTTTCCCCTATTTTCTTCAATATAAGCCTGACTTTGGCAATCAGTATCTCATGATCTGAGCCACAGTCTGCTCCAGGTCTCATCTTTGCTGACTGTATAGATATTCTCTATCTTTGGCTGCAAAGTATGTGGTCAGTCTGGTTTCAATGTTGGCCATCTGGTGATGTCCATGTGTAGAGTCACCTCTTAGGTTGTTGGAAGAGGGTGTTTGCTATGACCAGTGTATTTTTTTTTTTTTGGCAAAACTCTACTAGCCTTTGCCCTGCTTCATTATGTGTTCCAAAGCTAAACTTGCCTGTTGTTCTAGTTACCTTTTGACTTCCTACTTTGGCATTCCAGTCTTCTGTGATGAAGAGGACATAATTTTTGTTGTCAGTTCTATAAGGTGCTGTACGTCTTCATAGAACTGGTTGACTATAAAGGACTGGATGGAAAAGACTAGAAATAGAGAGGAAAGATTTATGTAGAATGCCAGTTGAATTGTTTTGAAAAGTTACAAATGGAGAAACAGAACAAGGATTTGCAAAATAAACACAAAGTAGGAAGTTGACAGAATGTGAAGAACTTATAATTCATCTAGAACAAAAATAGTACCAATAAAAGGCATAGTTAGTAGGATGTATAAAATATTAACAAAGTATGAAACAGCCCAAAAATGAGAGAAACGTGGGAACAGATTGGAATAGAATATGGAATCAAACAATTATGAAAAATATTTCAGTAAGAATTAAGGAACATTGGTATAAACTACTATGGTTATAAACTACTATGGAGGTGGTATATTACCCCGATCCAATTAAACCATTATGATCTTAGCTATACAAATGAGTGTTGGATATGTAAGGAGTCTCCTGGACCTATCTTCACTTATGGTGGGAATGTAAAGAGATGAACAAAATATGGATAAACATTTTTGAAGAAATTAATAAGATATTGTTACTTAAATTACAAATGTGCCCTAGGACTGCCTTATTAATGGAATTGGGAAGTACAAACTTAGAAAAATATAAGAAAGTTCTTATTAATATGATAACAGCTGTGAAATTGTTAATAGCTAGGAAATGGAAAATATATAGATATTTTGGATTGGAGGAATGGTATAAAGAACTGTGGAATGTGGCTATAAATGACAAACTGACATGTGAGTTAGAATTTTTAAAAGGTATTACAAAAAATGAATTTATGAAAATGTAATGATTTGAGTTAGAAGATTTATTTATATGTTTTATGTTTTAATTTGCTTGTTAATACTGTACTTAATATAAAAAAGAACATATAAGAAAAGGTTTTTGAAACAAAGAAGCCAAATGTACATATTAATTTCAGGATTTGGTGAGAAGTAGATCAAATGTCAGTTTTTTAATCTCAACACTATTGTTATTGAATAAAAGAATAAAAGTCTGTGCTTGAAACACAGACTAACTCGGCTACTATTCCAAAAAATTGAATAAAAGAGTAACTAAACCTTTTACAATCTTCAAAGACTGGTCAGTAATTCTGTAAGGTGCTATTTTAAAGAAGTAAAGCTAAAAGTGATTTTGATAGGAAAAAAGGCGACCAGAGTTTTTGATCTATGTGACTGGGCAACCCTTTAAAATTTTCAAAATAATAATAATCATTATCATTGTCATTATTAGTTCAAATTTATATTCCCACCCACTCACTGTAGTGACTCAGGGCGGCTTACAAACAATACAATACAATATAATATGTTGATGGGGGCTCAGGAGGAGGGGCAGCGAAGTCCTCAACCTGCCCTGGCTGCTTCTTCCCTGGCCATTGGTGTGGGCACAGGGGGAAGGGCGGCAAAGTCTTAAACCTGCCCTGACTTCTTCCCTAGCCATTGGTGTGGGCACAGGGGGAGGGGCAGCAAAGTCCTCAACCTGCCTTGGCTGCTTCTTCCCTGGCCGTATGTTTATGTCCCCCTTTTGCTGTTCTTCAATTAGTAGTTAATTACCTCTGTTCATACATGAGTTGGCAACTAACAGTTTGCTTAGGATGGGAGTTGTTACTAGCTGGATGCTGTAGTTTTCTGTGTCATGTGTGTCTAAATTGGATTCAACTATGCTTTCAATTTAAATCTTTTTAAATACTGTAATTGATTGATTGTGTTTTAATTGCATACACTTGCTGGTTCTTTGGCTATAAATGGAGATAAGCACTGAGCCCTAGAGTTGGATATGACTGGCTTTTGAGCAAGGGCAACCTTTACCTCTACCCTACTTAATATTGCTATAAGCTACAGTGAGTCCATTTTATTTGAATGATGAAATGTAGACCCAGTGAATTCAGATTAAACATGAAAAATAATAAAGCTATATGTGAAGAACAAAGGCTTATCTGGAATTCTAAATTGGCTAAATTTCTGACATTTTCCTGTCTAGGGGACCATTCAGTGTTGTGCGACGATGTATCAACAGAGAGACAGGGCAACAGTTTGCTGTAAAGATTGTGGATGTGGCAAAATTTACTTCAAGTCCAGGATTGAGTACAGAAGGTAAGACAAATTAGTAAATTTGTAGTTGTGTACACACACACACACACACACACACACATACATGACCCCTTTATCTGTCTGAAATTGTTTTTGTTAATGTGGTCAACATTTCTGTGATAGAAATGCTCTTTTTATTTGTTTGAAAACTCTCATATTCAGAAATTGTCATCAATAACAATTGAAAATTGCCAACAATATTTGTCTGATAGTTACCATAAACAAATATTTGTTTGAGAGAACCTACAAAGAAATCGAAGAAGTAACCTATTTTTGAACAAATTGGAAAACAAGATATTTTAATATAGGATGATATTGTAGTACCTCTTCCAATTTATTTATCAAAAGCTGCAAGTAGACTCCTCAGCTTTTTGTTGAAATAAAATGTTAAGTCTTCAGTACTTTGGCATCTCAAAAAGATGTCCTAGTAGACATTTATACAATGTTTGATTAGTTTGGTATGGGGATGAATGAATATTGTTTATTGTTTATCTATATTAATTGTGTATTTCTTACCTATTTGTTTCTCTATTGAACTACATTAATTATAGCTTTAAAATTCAACTTAAAAATCAATGACATTTTCTCTCTTAAATACACAAGTTGTAATATTTAGAGTGACATTCAGTGGTTATAGAATTATTATTTTCTTTTATTATAATACAGAACTGAGCTCATCCAGTGAAATTAATTGACAGGAAGAAAATACTTCCTTCCACAATATAATTAATATGTGGCATTTATTATCAGAACATGAGGTAATGTCCTTTAGTTTAGGTGTATTTCAAAAGGGAATAGGCTTTTCATAAAGGACGATTGTATCAGTGCATACTGGTCTTGACAGCTATATGGAACCTCCAAATAGAGAGGCATATTAGCACTGAATATCACCTGTTTGGAACTAAAGCGCTAAGGAGCATTGTTCTTATATTCTGCCTATAAATTTCCTGGAGCTGTCTAGTTGACTGCTTATTCTGTAAAACTGGATATATTAGAGCAGGGGTGGCCAAACTTTTTGGGCTTTGGGCCGGTAATGTGGTTGAGTTGGCCAGTCACATGGTTCCTCCCACCGTTTATGAGAGCTGCGTCTTGCTCATGTGCAGGTGCTTTTTACTACCACTTCTGGGAGTGGTGACAGCTGCATAGGTCAGATTATTAGGTGCCATGGGCCAGATCTGGCCCATGGGCTGTAGTTTGGGCACCCCTATATTACAGCTAACAGAAGATCTGAATGGACCTGCATTTTTTTTAAAAAGCAACAGATTTTGGTATTAAGATATGTTAGCATTTGACACTGATACTTTATGAGGACAGCAAGTGTTATTTTCATGTTCAATGAAATAAGTAGCCATATTTTATATGTATAATTTGCAAAGAAAAATAATAATAATCAACAAAGTGACCATGTGTCAGGTAGTAGGAGAAAAAAAGTCTTAAATTCCTTACAATGGATTCTAACAATATAGTTGTTACTCATCTGTTGTAGCTAAAATAGTGATGAAGGAAAGATTATTCGGGATGTTTTGGTTATTTGTTATCAGTGATGTTGTAGTTTATTACTTTGGATACAGTTTACTTATGTTTTACCACTGTTCCAATATGTTGCATGATCAGCTAAGTAGTGTTTTATGTGATATACACATAAAATAAGTAGTGTTTTATGTGATATACACATAAAAAAACAGTAATACCTCGGATAACGTTTCCATCAGATAACGCTAAAACCGCATAATGTTAAGCAATCGGGGGGGGGGGATTGCATTGAATAACGTTAAGCTCCTATGGGATGCATTGGATAACATTCACTAAAGCCTGTGCCGGTTACAATGTATCTCTATGGAGTTTTAATGTTATCCGATGCATCCAATAGGATTTTAACATGCATCGGATAACATTAAAAATAGGATAACACTAAGACTTATGAAACCAAGTTTTAGTGTTATCCAAGGTTTTACTGTACATGATTGCAGTATTATCATAGTTTTGCTTTGAAAAGCATACACAGGTTTTAAGTCTTCTAATTTAGCAGAATAACATTTCAATTTCTTGGACAGGGTAAAGGTAAAGGTCACCCTTACTCAAAAGCCAGTTATAACCAACTCTAGGGTTCAGTGCTCATCTCTGTTTCAGAGCCGAAGAGCTTCTGCAGAAGTTTCCATGATCATGTGGCAAGCATGACTAGACATCGGAGCCCATGTAGGTTGTCACAAACTGGTGTGTCTCCTATAATATTTAGAGGAGAGACATCACACTATCCTGGGTTCTGTTTCTTATGGTAGTGGGAACATCTAAACCTGTGGTTCTCAATGAGGGGCACATGTCCCACAGGGGAGCAGTTTGAGAGGGGGGCGGTTGAGAATGAATTATTAACAGTGAATGGCCTTTTTAGCTTCCTCTACATGAATAGGAGTTCACTTTTTGATTCTTTATGTTAAAAATATGGTCACTTTTGTAGCACTGTACCAACAATATTTGAAAGGAGAAAATGAGAGGGGAAAGCAAATCACAATAGATTGTTGATTTATATGTGGAGCTAAGCAAGGAAGTAGGATAGAAAAGATCCTTATTAGACATAATTGTCATTTGTTAACAGATGTTTTGGGTAAAAGATACTGAAATGAATTTGGCTAAACAAGAGATGTTCAGTACAAGTCTGAAAGCTGTTAACAAAGACAAGCTTCTGCTCCTCAAATTGGTACATCTCTTTATATTAAAAACTTCTGAAAGATATCACTCTTATCTTCTAACTGTCCGTTTCATGCAATACAGTACAATTATGCATAAGCAACCCTTTTGCAAAATTCTCTGAGGGATTTCTAGACAAAATGCCCCAGTTTTAAAAGCTGGATAGCTAGAGATTGCTAGCAGTGTTTGCCTTTTTTACACAATATTATGGCTGAGTTGCCTTATAGGAGGATACAATATGGAAGCTGTTCAGGGACAACTTTGCTTATATAGTGGTACTTCATACAACTATTTTAATCCATTCCTCGGGGCTCGTTGTTGTACGAAACAATTGCTATATGATGCATGCATCGTATAGCGATTTTCCCTATGGGATCCATCATACAATAATTGGGGTGGGTGGGTTGCCAAGTGGTTTTTCCCACTGAAAAAACTTTTGTACAATTTTTTCCATAGGGAAAATTGTTATGCGTGATGCCATTTCCCCCCAAAACCTAATTGTTATGCAATTTCATTGCTATATGGGGCGATTCTGTATGAGGTTCCACTGTATATATAATCCTCTTGTCTTCTTTAAAAATTCATCTTTCTAGTTAACTGCATTTTTGGCGAGATATAATAAGTAATTGTTGATTTCTTCCAACTTCTTTGGACACAGATGTGTTTTCTCCTCTTTCCTTATAACAGTAAATGTATACAGCTCTATGCAGACATGCTTAAATCATCTGTAACTGCTTTTCCGTGTTTCAATTTAAAAAAAGTGCTTAGAGGTTCTATGGGTGGTAGTTAAAACATATTCCAAATCGTGTGAGATCCTCTACACAAGGAAAATGCTCACAAATCCCCTCTTCTGTTTTTGGAGCACATGACATTTGTTTCTTTCATTTCATGTCCCCAGTATAGTGAATCATAGAGATATCATAAAACAGGTTCTTCATTCTTTTATTTCTTTTCCATTTTTCTTTTCATTTTTTAACTTAGCAGCAAAGATCAAATCCATAAGATCATATGACTGGAGATGGAATTCCTTTGACACTTTTCTGCTGTTGTAACACTAGGATTATATTTAACCCAACTCCTACAGGAATGGTAGGCAAGTGCCTGTAGCTCAGCTTCTGAAGTGAGTGGGCACATATAGGTAGATGAAAGATTCTTGTTATTCTGGAGGAGGTGTTGTATTGTTTTTCTCCAATAACTCAATGATGGTTTCATTGTCATTTTGGTTCTCTCTCAAGTTTGTGGAAACAAAAGAACTAGCCACAATCTTGTTGGTGATTTATGCTTACATATGTTATGTGGCATAACTCAAAATAATGAATTGGTGTTAACTATCCAGATGCGGGTCACATTACTAGGCATATGCCTCCTATGAAATCATTTGTATACCCTGTAACTTGGCTCATGTCTCATTAGTTAACAGCAATTTGCCATAGTGAATTATCCAGTTTAGTGGATTAATGCATAAATCACAAGATTTCCCCTGCTTTCGTGCTGGGTACAAGGCAGAGAAAAAATGGTACATGCATGCTTACTCAAAAGTAAGCTCCACTAAGTCAATGAAGTTTATTCTTAGTCCTTTGAATTATAATGAAATATTGACAAAGGATACCCAGAAGATCCATGACTAAACTAAAGGTTTGTTATCTGAAGTGACTGCCTCTGAAGGACAGAGCTTCTAATTTATGTTCCTGCTACTCCATCTGCTTCAAAAATGCCTCCCTTAGTTCTGATGGAAGCATTGAAAAGGGAGTGAAGTCAATGGATAGAGCCACATACATTTGTTTCCTTGTATGTAGCTCCATTCATTGGCATTCACCCAGTAGTTTAGCTTTCGCCCAGTAGTTTAACATTTAACTATGCAAATGTACTCCTGGCCAGTGCCAAAACATGAGCAAGCCCCAGGATGAGTCTCGTTAAAAACACAATAAAATACAAGTTAAAAATGATTAAACATACAATGATAATTAAAAACAATTAATTAATTATGTTGTAATAATTAAAAAGCATCTAACAATTAAAAAAATACTTAGAAGAACAACAAGAAAAATCCATCCAGGAAGGACTCGGTTACTAAAAGCCTGCCTGAAAAAGCAAGTCTTTAACTGTTGATGAAAGGGTAAGAGGGAGTGGTCTGAGCATTCCACAACTTGAGAGCATAGCTATTGTAGCAGTGAAGTTATATGCGCCCTGTAGAGCGGCAGATGCATTTTGAACCAGCTGAAATTTCTGAATTGTCGTCAATGACAGCTTTATGTATAGAGAGTTATAGTAATCCACGCAGAGGATATAGCATGTATCCCTAGAGCAAAATCAAACTTCCCAAGGAATAGCTACAGCTAGGGCAACAGTTTAACTGTCCAAATGTACTCCTAGGCCTCAGGAAGTCAGGGCAGTTTGAAGACTTTCCTGCCTCTCCACCTGTGCCCACACCAACGGCCAGGGAAGAAGTAGTCAGGGCAGTTTGAAGACTTTGCTGCCCCTCCCCTGCGCCCCCATCAACATATTGTATTGTAATGTAATGTATTGTTTGTAAGCCGCTCTGAGTCACTATGGCGAGTGGGCGGCAATATAAATTTGAACTAATAAATAATAATAATAAATCCTGGAGCATACACAAGGGTTTTGTTGTTTTTGTTGTTGTTGTTGTTGTTTGGGGGGGGGCATGACCACCACCACATTTCTTTTCCCTCATCTTTCAATTGATCAGGAACAGTTCTATCTTGTCTGGATTGTGTTCCAGTTTGTTTGCCCTCATCTATCCAATGCTGAATTCAGGCTCCAGCATAGTAATGAGTCAGCTTCCTTAGATTTGGTTGGACTTTCTTTTTCTGGAGAAGGATGTATCAGCTCAAACAGCAGTTTGGAACATGGGTCATCCAATAAAATTATTATCACTGCCCTTATTTTATTTTAATTCTATTTTAATTTCCAATTTGTATAGCCGCCCTACTCAAAATGACTCAGGGTGGCACACAGCATTAGAAACAATACAACAATATAAAAACAATTAAAACCACACCCATAAAAACCCAATTTAAAGTCCTACAAAAATTAAAAGACTGAGAATTAAAGAAAGAGGACTAAAAGTGGGAGCGATGTTGCTCTTATTTTATCAGCCAGCAGGTGGGGGTCATCACCTCACCTGCTTTGCCAGCCAGGTTTATTACTTTCCTAAAGGGCAACAAGTTGGAGCTCAATTGGCAGGAGGTTCCATAGGGCTGGAGCTCTGGTGGGACAGATAGATGTTCTTGGGGTGATGCGGTCTCTTATGATGTTTCAGAAGCATGGACAGCTCAAGTTTAGGTAGATCTTGCTGTTCATACATTTTCTTCATTATAACTAGCTGTTGAACTTAGGTAATAATTTCAGATTGATAGTATTATTCAGATTAATTCATTTGGAGGTTAAAAAAACCTAGTACTTTGTTCTAAAATGAATTTTTTGCTGGCCAGTAGTTACCCAGTATGGTGAGATTCAAAGAAGACTTAACAGAAGTCTTACTACTGCCTTTTTAGGCATGCTTTTTTAGGCTGCCTTGCTGCAAAGATGCATTAACCACTCCCCTTACCTTCTTGGCCATTCCTCCATAGTTTCTGTTATAAATCAGGAAGAACAAGGGTGCACACACATGGTGGTTCTCACCTCTAACAATTCTATCCACAGCCTCAGGTTGCACAAATTGAAACAGATGTTTTCATGAGACACAAAGGATCCAAAGTTATGTCCACAAGACCTGTCTCGCTATAATACCGTAAGTCAGAGTGGATTCAAGCAGCTTTGTCTGTATGCAGATTCTTCACAGCAGACTGCAGGATGGTCTGCACCTTGCTTTTGTGGGCATGCATGTTGTAAGCCCTTGTATATTTGAAATTATTCTGATGAATAAATGTGCAAGTGCAGTGTTGGCAAATAATAATTATTTCATATAATCCTGTGGTAGGGCTTCCACTGAGCTCTAACTCATGTTCAGATGGATCGATCCACTGTGTGTTTTCTAGCCTTATCTGTTCAGTTTCCATCTGTCTCGTTCACTTGAGAACAAACCACCCTGGCTATGTTCCTGTTCTAGAGATCAACCAGCCTTTGGTAGAAATCACCTGCTGAGTTGATAGCTGACAGGAGGCCATTTGGATTTTCCTGGAGTGAACCATTTTAATTAGCCCCACAGCTGCAGATTTCAGTGTTTCCATGAGCCTAAACCTTATCAGCTAATGTGTAACACAGAAACCCAGATTAAAAATCTGTCATTAAATGAGTAGGGCCAGATGCCACTTGGAGGCCATGAAGTCCCAAGATACTCCTTATAAGGTGGCCTAAGTATATTGCTGAAGCCCCCTAGTAAGACTAACCAAAAGGATATCAGGATTGCCCTTGATACCAGCTCATCTAGTCCGGAAAGAGTGTCTGTTGTGCATCAGGGGAAGTGGCTCACCAACATAATTTCTGTCCTAGGCACCCAGTTTTAGGTATAGGCGCTAAAACTACAGATGCCATGAAAGTGATGATATTTCAATAGACTACCACAACTCCACACCATTCTCACCCCCCAAGTCTTGTTTGCTACTGCACAGAAAACCCAGGTAGGCATAGGTGAGAGAAGCTGACCCCAGCCCAAACTTCATCAAGCCATATGTCTATAATAAAGAACCAGTTTGGCCCATTCTTTCAGTATCAGGTCCCAGATTTAATGGCTTGTCATTCACCAACTTTGCATTTAGTAACATTATTAGCCCAATGGGCCTTCCAAAAAAAGACATTGAGGCTACTTGAACTGGTAGACAATTGAACTGGATGCAATCAATATTCTCTTTATTTCCTTTCTCCCATTACAACACCAGTGTCTCTCTGCTTTATAGCTCCCTCTGTCCATTGTGGTCACAGTGGTTCCTCACTTACTCCCCGTCCTCTATCCTTTGAAAACACATCTCTTCACCAGCAGTCAATGACCTCACTTATCACAGCTCCAAAAAAGACAGAATCAGGCAGGCACTTCACTAATAAGATTACTCTTTTTAACTTCTCTCTTCTAAACAAGGAAGCAGGTATCTGTGACATACCAATGGGTTAGTTCAGGGATGAGGAAAGAAACAAGCTCCTGATGTAAAAAAGCTGACTCACAATCCAAGGACCCAATCCTGCAACAAAGTAGCAGTATTGTAGGTGGGAGTTCTGTAAAGGAAGAGCAGGTAGCAGTTGAAAAAAATATAATACTCTTCCTCTTGAACGTCTGTCACCACCACTGTCATCTTTGTCTAATTTTCAGTGCTATTGTTTGTTTGAGCATATGGATATTTTGCCACAGAGTGATATTATGGGTTCTTAGGAGAGCAAGGGATAGCACCTGTTTTTGAACTATCTGTATACTGGCAGTTTTTATTCAGCTTTTTTATTTTTGTTTTCAGGGGTCTTTACTATATTTCATTACTTTAATGATCTTAATTTATAAATCAATAAATTCAAAATGTTGGACATTCTATATATGAATGTTGTACTAATGCAGGAAAGGAGAACCTCCACCTTCTAGACCAGGGGTGCCCAAACTATGGCCCGCGGGCACAATTAGGCACGTGCATCTCATTAATGTGGCCGCGGTGAGCACCCGGGCTCACAGCGGACCGCCCCCACTGCCTTACATCAGCGGTGGTGGTGGCGGCAACCACGCTTCATCCCTGCTGCTCCAAGCAACCTCTGTGTTGGTTGCCTCACTTCAGCAGCCTTTTGGGACATGGATCGCTGCCTTGGGGAAACTTTCAGTACCTTCCCCACTTCAAAATCCGCCACGCTAGGAGAGGCCCTTGGTGCACGCAGGATGACGTCATCCTAGGCGCTCCAAGAGCCTCTCCTTGCACTGCATATTTTGAAGTGGGAAAGGCTCCAAAAATTTCCCCAAGGCAGCATTCCATGTCCCAAAAGGCTGCTGAAGCGAGGCAACTGAGACAGAGGCTGCTTGGAGCAGCAGGGACAAAGCATGGTCACTGCCTCTGTCGCCACCGCTGCTGACGTTGAAATGGTCCTCAGTGGAAGCAGCCCACCTCCAGCCCCCGCAGCTGTGTGTTGGGGGCGGGACTGGCCTGCAGCAGGATAAGTTTGGGCACCACTGTTCTAGACCAGTGTTTTCAAACCTTTGGTTTTTGGACTTCAATTCCTAGAAGTCTAAGTCAATTCCCCAAAGCACTGATCAGCCAATGTACTGACTTAGGCTTCTGGGAATTGAAGTCCAAAAACCAAAGATTAGGAAACACTCTTCTAGACCTAATCTTGTTCAATCTTAGTCATTCCAGATGCACTGTATAGGGAAGGTGAAGACTCCCTACTCTCTGTATTGCAGTAGGAATTGAGATCAAAGGAAGGAGAGGCTCAGAAGTATGTGTGTATGCAGACATGTGCAGGAATGGAAAGAAGACAAAATGGCTCACATACTTATGCTATGTTATCTTCAAGAAGTTTGTTGGATAGAAAGTGGAGGGTTTCCCGGGCCTGCATTAATACTTTAATGATAAAAATTCAAAATGTCAGATATAATCTAAAACTAATCAGTTATCTTTGATATAGATTTCTAAGTGTGTGTATAACTTTCAATATTTTTGTTATGAACGCAAATGATTAAGCAGATGGGTGCCTTAAAAGCTATTCTTTGGAACCAAGGTTGGCTATAAATTAAATAAATCCAGTAAATCAATAAAGCAATCTTTTCCAACAGATCTGAAGAGGGAAGCCAGTATCTGTCACATGCTGAAACATCCTCATATTGTTGAGCTTTTGGAGACCTACAGTTCTGATGGAATGTTATACATGGTTTTCGAGTTGTAAGTTTTTATATATGTCTATAATGTTGGTTTTTTTTGTATATTGTGGATAAATGATTAACTACATACCACTAAATCTAACCAAAAGAAACAACAATCTAGTGCACAGCAATTTGCTAAATAAATTTGTTTCACAATTTTTTATGGGTGCCTATAATATAAGAACTTGTCAATTTAATTAGAATAAAGAATAAATTGAGGAGAAGAAAGCTATTTTAATGCTGAACAGTGAACATGATGATGTAGATTTTCTGACAAAACAGATATTATTTTAACATCTTTGTACATATTTCTAGAAGGTTCTCTAAAAGACGATGCATTCTAATGAATACAGGTTTAAAAGGGGATTAAACAAATTAAGGGATGATAATATATATGTTAGTTAAAACTAGTTTTCCCGAGTTAAAACTAGTTCTGACTAACTGTGTTTGTGAGAACTAGAATTAATTGATGATGAAAGATCCATTTCTAGTGAAAACTGGTTTTAACTAGTCAAAACTAGTTCTAACTAAATGGCTTAGTCAAAACTAGAATTTACTATCAATGAAAAAGTTTCAGTTAAAACTAGTTTCCAGTTAAAATGGGTTTTGACTAGTCAAAACTAGTTCTAACTAAAAGTCTTAGCTACAACTAGAATGTCCTAATAATAATAAGTGAAAGTGTGAAGCTGTTGGAGCCTTGCTTTTCCAGCCCATAAGTAAAAGTGTGAGGCTGGTGGAGTCTCGCTTTTCCAGCCGATAAGTGAAAATGCGAGGCTGGCTGAGCCTCACTTTTCCAACTGAAACGCAATACTGGGATGGGGGGGGGGCAGCAGAGGCGAGGCATTGCTGGGACTGTCCCAGAGACTGCAAAGGGACTGCAAAGAGGCTGTGGTGGCTCAGTGGTTAAGAAGCTTGCCTTGTTAGCTGGAAGGCTGGCAAGTCGGCAGTTCAAGACCCAGGGACTGCATGACGGTTTGAGTGCCCGTCTCTGTCCTAGCTTTTAGTGTCATGAAAGGAGCCTTAGGCACATGCCAACCATGGGGTCTATTTAATTTTCTTTGTCTTTTTCTCAGTTGCCTGTGCTCCCTTAACATCATCCATTAGTTTTTCATAATTCTCCTTTCTGATAACATTGTAGTGGTTTTCTTTTCTTTTTTCCCCTTTGATCTCTAAAATCCTTTTCAAAAATTATTCTTCCCATCCTGTTTGTTTATTTGAATCTGCCATGACAACTTTTTTGAAACCTGTTCACCAAATAGAACTTAAAATACCTAATAGAAAAAAAGTTTTAGAGCATCCCCGAAATATGTCACTTGCAAGGCACCATTGTGCTGAGCTGAGTGGTTTGTGGGTATGTAAAGCCGGAGCTTATTGGTCCCCAAGGTGACGTCACACAACCAATAAGTGCTTGACCATTTTTCAAGGTTGTTGCTGCCGAAAATGAGCGCTTTGGGGATGGATTTATTTTCAGCTTTAGCAAAGTACAGGCACCTCTGAAGAAGGCGGAAAGGGGAGAAACAGCCAGCTAACACAAGTTTCTTAACCACTGAGCCACCGCAGCCCCTTTGCAGTCCAGGCAACGTCTTGCCTCTGCTGCGCCTCCCCTCTGTGGTCCCCAGACTGTCTGGAAAAGCAAGGCTCCGCCAGCCTCGTACTTTCCTCTTCCAGCACTGGACCAGCCTCAAAACCCTGTGGGTGGCGCGGGCACTCAAACTGTCATGCTGTCCCCAGGTTTCGAACTGTTGACTTACAAGCCTTCCAGCTAACAAGGCGAGCTTCTTAACCACTGAGGCACCGCAGCCCCCTTACTGTCCCTTTGCAGTCTCCAGGACAGTTCCAGCAACATCTTGCCTCTGCTCCCCCCCCCCCCCGGTGGTCCCAGCACTGCGCTTCAGCTGGAAAAGTGAAGGTCTGCTAGCCTCACACTTCCAGCCTTGCACTTTCACTTATTGGCTGGAAAAATGAGGCTCTACCAGCCTCACACTTTCACTTATTATTATTAGGAAATTCTAGTTGTAACTAAGACATTTAGTTAGAACTAGTTTTGACTAGTCAGAACTAACTTTGACTAGTCAAAACCCATTTTAACTGGAAACTGAAACTTTTTCTTTGATAGTAAATTCTAGTTTTAACTAAGACGTTTAGTTAGAACTAGTTTTAACTAGTTAAAACCAGTTTTCACTAGAAATGGATCTTTCATCATCAGTTCATTCTAGTTCTCACAAACACAGTTAGTCAGAACTAGTTTGACAAGGCCATTCTCTAAAAATGTGGAATGTGTACCAGAAATAAAAGAAATTGTAGCTTTCCATAACTTGTTGATTTAAGATTCTATGCATCACATTTCCTCTTCTCAGGAACAAGAAAGAAAGAAAAACCCTTTGTGGTTGTAGACCAAGTTATTTATAATGTTGCCAACTGACATATTCACTCAGTGCTGTTTGTTGACTCAGTATTGGTCTTAATTATCAGGCTGCCTTAAATTTGAATTCAGAACATTAGGGCCTACTATTAAAAGTGGGGAAGAGATCATTTGTCAAGTCAACATGTTAAGGCTCTTCTGTGTCATCTTGGCCATTGTATGAACAGATTGTTGGATGTGAAAAGTATTTAATCTGATCCAACAGCCTTATCCTTAGATTATTATATTGTGACCAAGCCAAAGTTTAACACATTTCCATTGCAAGAAAATTAAGGGCATCTGACTTGAGATGACATAAATATGTCATATCTGGATTTTCCAGAATCCCAAAGTTTGTGTGCTTTGTTATGTACATGAAGTAGACCTCTCTAGTCCCTGATTTCTGAGAGTAGCCTC
This sequence comes from Furcifer pardalis, assembly GCA_030440675.1. Lineage (NCBI taxonomy): Eukaryota > Metazoa > Chordata > Lepidosauria > Squamata > Chamaeleonidae > Furcifer > Furcifer pardalis. The sequence continues at coordinate 51,792,024 of CP126895.1, read as the reverse complement.
TCACACCCCTTAAACAATGCAGAATCAGGGGATCTGCATTTTGCTGATGTGAAATGTCTATGCCCTACTATTACCACCATGTGCACAAATGCATTTTAGTCACATACCATGCTCTTGAATCCCATCTAGTATATTATGTAAATAAATATAACTGTAGTAGATTCTTTTGAATTAATGCAAGATGGACACTGGGTAATTTCTTTGAACAACAGACTTCTGTTTTTTGTACCCAACTATAAATGAGTAGTAAATGTAAAACATTGATATTAAAAACATCATATGTTTCTTTGCACACTGTCAAAATCATTGTATCTATATAAAGGTTAGTTTTATTCCTGCAGATATTCTCCCTTCATCCATAGAGCCACTAACCCCAAGCCTATTCCCTATCCCAGGCTAACCGAGAGGTGAATTACATTATGTCTGCTCACTGATGAGAGATCACAACAGTTGGAATTTGCTTCATGTTCTGCCCACTGTACTAACCAGGATGATAAAGGATTCTGTGCTGTTGCCTCTGATCATTGACTGAACATACCAGCAGGGATAAATCAGCCAAGGGCTTTAGTGTGCTTGCTGCTCACTACTTTGATCATGATGGTGCAGGACGCACAGAGGAGGCACACGAATCAGCAAGCATATGTAGCTATTCATCCAAGTTCTGCCCTCTTTTCTTTACACAGTGCTTAATGTCTGAAGTGAGATAGTGTATGACAGAGATTCTCAACCTGCGGCCTGTGGGCTGGATGCAGCCCATGGTGCCATTTCATGTGCCCCCCCTGCCTCCACCACACCCAGAAGTGCCATGTGATGGAGGAAGGATAAAATGGCCGTCCGGACTCAAAGCTATCTGAGGGAGTGTGACCAGGCCCCAAGCTTAAAAAGGTTGAGAACTCTCAGTGTATGAAAAATGCATATTTCTCAGCAATCTTCTAGAAGCATTGAGTCATCCCTGGTAATATCTTGAATCACTAATGATTCTCTTTACATGTTCTTCATGGCCTCTGTTGAAGTGGTGAATGCTAAAAAGTGAATCCCTGCTGATGTCACAACAGTGGGAATGACCCAGCTGATACTTGAAGTAAAGAAAACTAGAATGGATATAAAAATGAAAGTTAGGCATGGTGGGGCCTGCTCCCGTAATGTCACCTGGCCTACCAAACTTGCTAGTTTTCCATCCTGGTTTATATATATATATTTATAATTGTCTCTAAAATATTTCATATCTGCCTTTATGCTTTAAAACATTATAGTACAAAACAGAATGCACCACATTTTTGCGATGTTTGGCCATGTGATACATACAGAAATATACACATCTGATTGATCCTCTTTTGTGACTGTGAGGATGGTATTCTAGCCCATCTGCAGTAATGCAGATGACGCTTTCTCTTATGCTTAGCAACTTTGAATAAAAAAGTAGCTACAGTGGTACCCCATACAACAAAAACACTCAGTTCCACAGGGTTCTTCGTTGTATAGATTTTTTCATTGTACAGGGTACCACTGGTTGCGCATGTGCATGATCACCAAGGGGCTTAGCGATCTAGCTAGGTGACTTTCTGAGGGGCTGGAAAAAGCCTTTGCCTGCTCTGAAAGCCAACCAGCTGGGTGGCTAAGCACCTTAGCCATCCAGGCTTGGGCCTCGGGCTTGTATTGGAAGGAAAGGGGTGAGTGACTCATCCCTTTCCTTCTGAAGCAAGCCTTGGCTCAGCGCGTGTAACTGCTTCTGGTTTCAACTTTAGGCCAACATCACCAGTTAATCTTAAAATAAACACTTTACAATTTAGTTGCAGTGGATTGCCACTAGACGCCACACAGTTATTTGGATGTATAATATCACACTATGTACCACACTTCACTAGAGTATATACATCTCTTAACTCATTGACAATTAAAGTACAGTACCACTAAACTACTAGCTTTTTCACCTTACCTGAGTATGAGGGGGAATGAAATTGAATTTTTAAGGCTAATCAAGGTGTCTACACTGTTGATGAGTTTGCAAAGTACATTTTATGGGAAGTACTTTTCACATTCTCATGTGGAAGAACTGACCTATGCTTTATTTAGTGGAAGTCCACCCCCACCTACTGGTGAGATAATTCTAAGAGAGTCTAAACCAATGTGTGCTTAAAGTTTGCACACATTGTTGATTAAATATGTTACCCTGTGTCTAGAATTTCAAAACAAAATTGTATTCTAAAACAATTTTTGTTTTTCATTTGCTACAATTCCTGTTTTAGACAATTGCCACAGTAAACAATCAATTTATTTGTAAAGAAATTGTGATCATCTATGCAGCTCTCAAAAATAGAAGCTGTAAAATTCTTTTAATATTATCAGTGCAAGAACATATTTTGACAGAATAGCACAATTCTTCATATAAAACTTAAATGCACATTGAAATCCTGCATCTGCATATTTAAAAATAAGGCCAATTGACATCAATAGAACTTCAGAGTTGATATACAGTATTTAACAACGTGCTGACACTGATGTGTGTGATCAGTGGTCATGTGTGTTCTACTTTGTCTGGGTTAAAAACCAGCCCCTCTGGCTAATATAAGGCCTAGACTTGGCCTTAGGGGTGGCAGAATGAGGGTATGTTTAATTGTAGTTTTAAGGGTTTTAACGTTGATGGGTTTAAATGATTTTATTGTCGTGGAATGTTTTTTGTATATGTTTTTATATCTTCATCTGTGAGCCGCCCAGAGTCGCTTCAGCAAGAGGGGGGGCGTTGGTGGTGGTGGTACAAATTTAAACAATAAATAAATATTGCTTGATTCTAGTGTACCAGGAGCACTCTATTAACCTGACAGTGTACAGTACTTAACCTAAGCTCAAAATACACTAGCTGTAGTGTATATATAAGGAGCAAAAACCTGTTCTATTAGTACAACTGTGCTTGCACAGCTTTCTTGTACTTGCTGATTATAGATCTGCTGGTATGATTGCCAGATGAAGGGATGTAGCTCTAATACTGTAGTAAGATGTATTACAAGCAGTTAAGAACTATAATGTAAGTTCTGACCAAATATTTTCAGTTAGATTTCTTCGAAAAACTGTCAGCATAACCACTATTCAAGTTTTTGGTCCCACTAAACCGGCTTAAGAAGAACAAGTTTGTACAAGTATCCAAGATGAACTTGATCACATTCCAAAACAAAATGTGCTGATAGACATAGACTGGGAGCAATAATACACAAAGCAAAGCATAACCAAATGTTGGAAATTTGTCCTAGGAGTCGGGTGGGATGGGGACCCAGAGAGTGATTGATAGAATTCAGTGAAGCCAAGTATTTATTAAAAATAAATACTTCAGGAAACTAGGAAGATCGCTATGCACAAGGACATTATCAGATGGCCAGCACAGAAAGCAAATAGACTTCATAGTTGAAAGTAACAGGTGAAGAAGCTGCATTCTGTCTGCCAGACTATGGTCAAGAACAAATGTTATAGTGACCAATAATTTTTTTCTTTTTAAATTTAACAAATAGTAAACATAATCCCCCAAACCCCAATTATTGTTAAAATTACTATAACTAAATTATACACCTTAACTTAATCATACTCAAATAAACCAGTAAGATAAATAATGTTCTCCACTGGGACTGGTAGAGATACCATCCCCCATTTAATTCCCCGGAGCCCCATATCTCTTCCAGAAATGCAGCTCTCAAAATAGAATCTGTAAAATACTTTTTAATATTATCAGTGCAAGAACATATTTTGACAGAATATCACAATTCTTCATATAAAACTTAATTGCACATTGAAATCCTGCATCAACATCAACAGAACTTCAGAGTCGATATACAGTATTCATTCGTAAGGTTGTCGTTAGTCAAAGTCAGGTTGATGACACATAATAGCAAGCATATCGAGTACTGGGACATGAGACAAAACTAGTGTGATTTAAGTTGAAATGAATTGACTTTCTGGTTGTACAGTAAGATATGAATATCATTTCTCTTTAGTTAATACTCATTTGATAAAATCTCCCCATATATCATTAAAAATATTTTCTTTCAATAATTTCTTTCTTATTTTAATATCACATGCCAACTTATTAAAAGGTTTATTCCAAACTTCGTTACACCAATTTAATTGACAATCATATTTAATCAGCAAATGAAAATATGATAGACTGATAACAAAATTAGTTAAATTAATTTTCTGCTTTGGTTAAAGTGAGCAATGTTAGCAATGTGTTGTTGATCATCTTTGGTGAAGTCAACCTAAAGTATAGGATGATAGAGAGTTGTAATCCCTTAATATTTGGGTTGGCAGACATTTCAAAACAGATTTGATAACATGTGGGGCTTTTATAATGTTAGTGTTATAAAATGGGAACATATTACTTGAAGTACTATTTTGTATTTACAAATACATTTTTCATAATTTTTTAACACAGTATGGATGGTGCAGATCTCTGCTTTGAAATTGTAAAGAGAGCAGATGCGGGCTTTGTATACAGTGAAGCTGTAGCGAGGTATGTGTTTTAATTAATATTTTAATTTAATTTGGGGGGGAGGGGAAATTAATATTAGATATTTTGTGAATATCCAAAATTGGGAGTTGGTTGTTTAAATAATAATACCACATTCAGAATATACTTCTTCTTTACAAGTAGTCTGCATATTGATGAATGTAAAATATGCAAGATTGAGTCTAAATGTCTGGTATGTTTATAAGCTTGAAACTGGATGAACTTGAACAATTGGTGGTCAGTGTAGGACAAAACATTTTAGTGCCAGTAATGACTGAGTGCTTACTATATATATTATGTTATAAATATCACATCAATCGCAACTTATTTTGAAACTTTAGGTAAATTAAAAATGTTGAAACACATAAAGGGGTGTGATCCAAACTAAGCTAAGGACATTTAAAATCATAAGGGCCCTGTTGGAGCAGACCAAGTCTTATCTGTGCTAGTATCTTGTTACAAGTAGTGCTGGTTGGGTTTTTTCAGGAGCAAGGTTTTATTTATTTGCAATATTTATATACCACTGGCTTAGCTCATACCACAACTTCAGGTGGTTTACAAGAAACACAAAACAGTCAATTGCCGTTTTAAAAGTTGCAACAAAAATTTAATGCATACATAAAACACATATATCTGTCTAGTATAGCTAACCTTCTAGCCTCTTTCAGGGTAGCCAGGTAGCAAGGTCCCAAACCATATAAGGCTTTATATGTCAGAAGCAGCACCTTGAATCAGGCACATAATACAACTGGCAACCAATACAGTATACAGTACATACCTGCCAGGACCGTGGAAATATGATCAAATATACATACTCCCAAAATGCAGCCACCTTTTGCGCCAGGTACAATCTCCATAGCAACATCAAAGGAAGCCAACACAGAGAGAACATTACAGTAATCATTCTTGGAGTTTACTAAATATGGTTCAAAGTGGTAAGGAATCTCCCATCCAGATATGGGCAGAGCTTGACAATCTGCTTCAGTTGATAAATGGCAGCCTTGACCACCTCCAATCTCTGCCCTTCCATCTTAGAATTCCAAGCCTTATCATCCATGCTCAGATTCCAAACCCTATCCCTAATTGGAAGGATGACATTATCCAGCTTAAGGAGTGATCCACCTAACTGTACATGATTCACTCCCACTAATGTCCATCTTGTTAGGATTCAATTTCAGCCTATTATCCTTTATCCAGAATCCAACTTTCTCCAGGCATTGGTCCAGAACATGAACAGCCTCAGTGCTAAGATATTAAAAGGAGAGACTTAGTTGCATATCATCAGCCAACCCCAAATCTCCATACTACCTCCTCCAGCAGTCTCATGTAGATGTTAAACGTCACCAGGGATATGGTCACACGTTGTGGACACCACACTGCATGACCCAGGTGTCAGGCACCCATCCCCAAGCTATAGTCTCGGAAATTAAGAAAGGAGTGAAACCAATTGAAAGTCTGGTCTCCCTTACCAATCCTGGATAGACTATCCAAGAGGATATCATGGTATCAAAAGGCCACTGAGAGGTCTAAAGGATTTTAAAAGGTAACCTTGCCACTGTCATATTCTCTTAAGAGGTCATCTAGCAGCAGCACAAGTAGGGCTGACTTGATGCCGTGGCACAGCCTGAAACCAACTAAAAATGGTATATGGGCAATTTGTCTATAGTTGTTTAAGTTGTTGGCCTTCAACTCTTGCTTTTTCTGAATGGGCTACATAGTTGTCTCCTTCAAGCAGGTGGCCACACAGAGGGGAATCTAGACTATGCATAGCTCCAGAGGAGAGGTCACCCTACAGCTGGGGTGCCCAAACTTTTCGGACCATGGCCCGGTCACGTGGTTGAGCGAGCCAGTCACGTGGTTCCTCCCACCAGAAGCGGAAGTTAAATATGCCCGTGCATATGCAAAACACTGCCATAAATGCACTCGTGGCGGTCATAAATGCATTTATGACAGCCATCGGTGCTTTACGGCAATGTTTTACACATGTGTGGGCATGTTTAACTTCTGCTTCTGGGAGCGATGAGGGCAGCGTGGGCCAGATTATTAGGTGCGGGCTGCAGTTTGGGCACCTCTGCCCTACAGCATACAAGCACCATGGTGACAGACTCTTATAATACAGGTTGAACATGATCCCACAAAACCAGACAAAATGGTGCATTGAACATCTTCTGATGGCAGTACCCACCACACTATTTTAACTGATGTTAAGGGATATCAGTTGAATTATACAATCATTTATTTATTTATTTATTTATTTATTTATATACTGCCCTATTAGTACAGGGATACTTTTGGCAGTTTACAGATTAAAATGGAACCCACAAGATACCACATAGATTCTGGTTAATAAAGTTTATCCATACTCTTTAAAAAAAAATCAGTCAGTGGCCATTGCCATATAATATGGTAGTGAATTCAGTAAGTTATTTGTCTCTATTATATGATAAAGTTAAACAAATATCTGTGGAAAAGGCTAAACACCTGCTTAACTAGTGTCCAGTTAATTTAAAAAATTAAGCCACACAGTTTTCATATTCCAAATTTCGAAATTGGTAACCTGTGCTTTTCTCTGTTTATTCTTTCATGCTTTACAAAGCTCTACAAAAAGACTGAGTTTTTTTGTCATGATACTCTTTATACATTCAGAAATTCTTGTAGAGCTATTCACTTGTATTGACAGTAAATTCTACAATTGTTTGCACTTGATTAGATGGTTTAATTACTAAACATTTAAAGTGCTGGGTATATCTAACATGGGGAGTATTTTCTATTTGGGTGAAGAATATGTGACTATAAAAATTGATGACGATTCACAAGTGTTACAGAGCTTTCAGGAGCATGCAGTTTCTGGCAATGTAAGTGAGACAAAGTAATGGTAATATTCATGTAATAAGGAATGAATGACTGAAAAATGACTGGATTGTGCTTTGTAGCATGCCTTGAAATTCTGTTGGAAACAGTAGGCGGATGTAAACTGACAGACAGACAGACAGACAGACAGACAGACAGACAGACAGATAGATAGATAGATAGATAGATAGATAGATAGATAGATAGATAGATAAAATGATAAATAGAAATAGGGTCATGAGAAGCAACATTGATTCAAAATGAATTTCTTTGACCACTACTAAGGAGTCATTCAACATTATAATCAATAATGTATTCCTTTCATTTCTTTCCTATATGTTACTCATGAGTTTCATAGCAATAGGAAACGCTCAGCAAGGTTTAGAATGCTGTCCTACACTTAATAGGGAGTAAGCCCCACTGAGCAAAAAAAGGTTAATTCAAGGTAAATATCATTATAATTGCAGACTTGTCTGTAACATCTAACTGGATATTTTGATTTCCCTGTTTCTCTACCTTCCAAGGTTTTTTTAACCAAACCAGCCTTACGTAGAGTTCTGGAGAACTTGAAATCTTGCACATGTTCATACAGTTTTAATTGGCCCTTATAAAGAATTGCTTGCCTATATATTTTGGATTATGTGTAAGATTGTTGTGCTAGCAGATCCCCCAGTGCAAAACTATTACTGTCCTTCTTTGCCTGGTCACTACATCGTTTGTAGGCATGACTAGACACCAGAACGCACAGAACACTGTTACATTCTCACCAAAGTGGTCCCTATTTGTCTACTTACAATTTCTTGCTTTCAGACTGCTAGGTTGGCAGGAGCTGGGACAAAGACAGGAGCTCATTCTATCCTGCAGTGCTCGGGAATCGAACTGCTGACCTTCCGCCTCCCAGTCAGCGTCTTAGCGACTTGAGCCACTGCAGTACTAATTAGCATTGGAAAATAATATATGTTTACAGTTGTTGTTTTTTATTTTCTGCTGAACTATGAAGTCTCACATGTTCAGTTTTCTATGTTTCAGATTAAATACTTGTTTTATAAAAAGTAGCTTGTGAAAAATGTGTCATAGTCTTTAAAGCTTTCAAGAAATTCAGGTTTTTCATGATTCTATGACAACCCTTAGCATTAATTTATCAGGAAGGAGAAAGTGTGCCACCTACTGGACTGTAGAAAAAGTAGAACAAGAAATGCTCTGTGCCTCAATAGGCAAATGGGAGAACATAAATAATAAAAATCCCTACAGAAAACATTTAGTTATCATTTAACTTACATATGGCTTTTCAAGAATACAATTCTGAATATGGTTCGTGATCACTGACATTTTTATGCTGTCATTTATACTGTATAATAAATTGAAATCTTAGCAGATGAACATTTAAAGGCCAGGTAGAACCCTTCTTCACACTGGAAGAGTTGGGAGAATGTGGCTAAGATTCTTATGATTGTCAGCCAGCATAGCATAATCTCTCTCTGTGATCCTTTGCAAAGTAATTAGAAAGGCATGCAGTTTATTTAGAAATAGGGTCATGAGAAGCAACATTGGTTCAAAGTACTCCTTCAGGTTATTGGCACACACCCAAAAATAATTTTGTCATGTTAGGGATTCTAGTAAGGGGTTAAACCTTTGTTAATGACACAAAAAGCAAGTGTACCAAGTTTCCAAGAAAACAGGGGTCGCCACCCTTTTTAAGTCAGGGGCCGGGTCATGCTCCCTCAGACAGTTGAGGCGGCCAGACTGGTGGTTCCCCCGCCGTTTACTGTTGATTTGGCGTCATGGGCTGTATCTGGCCCAGAGGCTGTTGGTTTCTGACCCCTACAATAAAACAATAAATATTATAGTGCTATTGTACAAAAAGTCAGCAGCTAAGCAAGATATGGATAGTGGCCCTCATGGTTCCCCTTGTCCAGAAGATACAATGTTGGGAAAATCTAATATGTAGCTGTAGTGCTCCAATATATGAACTCTGTGCAATTTTGGTTACTCCATGAAAATATATTGAACATCTTAGAAAAAGACAATTGGCAGACGAGGCTTAACTCCATGAGATAGCTGTATGGAATTAACCAGGATGACAGTACTGCTCCAGTCAGAGGCATGTATCTGCTGTAATTTTTTTTTAAATACAAACTTTTTATTTTTTATATTTGGAGTTTCCTCCTCAATTTTTTTTAATATTAAGCTTGAAAATCACAGATATAAGTACCACCAGCAGCTTGTTGGGTTTTTTTACATGATAATTGAGAGAGGGCCCCAATCAGGCATTTCTGAATTACCAAATTAAGGTTTCTCTTTATGTCAGCCTGAAGCTGGCATATCTGACCTTCTCCCCTTGGGTCTAATGGAGGAACTAGAAAAACAAAGGATATATGCCAGATGGATGAGTGGAAAAATTCTATGCCACTTCCTCTTGTAGGCCTGAAAGTTGTTAAGTCTGCCACTTCACTCTTCCCTGCCACTCTTTGAGGAACAAAATAAAGATGAATAAAGATGTGGATAATATAAGCAATGATTACTCTTCCCTATACTTTAATTATTAAAATTAATGCTATACAAGAAAAAGAGAAGAATGTTTTTCTTCATGCAAGACACTAAGGACTTTAAAGGCTGTTTATGTGAGATGTAGCAATAGTCACCAGCTATTGCTAAAGAACCTTGAAGATTCTCAGAGGACATGTGTGTTAGCTTTGACAGACAGAAATTAATAAATGTATATCAAAGCTACTTAACCTTATGCTGCCAGATTTGGTCAACAAGTAAGGGGTGTCTTGATCATGCTTGTGGGTTTGTTATAAGAATGGAATGTCTGTTACTGTGTCATGATATAGTACATTAACCTTTGTTTTAGCCTATTAATATAACTGCTTTATTATTTTTAGCCTTTGGCTCTGCCTGTATGTACACCATTAGAGACCTCGGAAGCTTACAATTGAGTGTGTGATTTGGTTTGTTTTTGGTGAATAAGATTCCTTCAGCACACTTTTATATTTAATGTAGTAATAAGCATGCATCCCTCTGTACTTATAGTTTGATAATGGAAACAAGTGCAGAAAGAGCTGTGTTCATCAAAAGGGGTTGTAGTTGCTAGATTACCAAACCTTGTATAAATGCTTGGGATCTAGCTGGCTCTCCTTGTCTAGTTACCATAGCTATGCAAGAACTCCCTGGTACACACCAAGTTTGACTAGCATCTTGTGCTGGTTTCTTCTACAGTTCATAGTCCTAAAATCCAACTCTAGGTACTCATTTTAGGGACCACATTTGGAAATCATACATTCAAAAACCAGGAGTAAGGATTTGACATATTCGTGAATAGTGCCTTTCTGTACAGAACATTTGTATATCTCCTGCATCTCACTGGCACTTTTCACAGCCAGCAAATGGCTGCAGTTAATGGTTACAATTCATCTTTGCCCCTTCCTCTTGCCTTCAATTTTAATTCACTTAACATAATGCATTTTATGTAGTGTCAGATATCATTGTACCATGTACCAAATCATGTTTGACTTTGCCTACACTTTTTTCACTCCAAATTGGTTTTGTTTTGTTTGTTTTTTTACCCTTCCTGTGGCTCCCTTTTCTTCTAGAACTGACAATATAGAATTATTCCCTCTATACACACCCTTCTTATTCTTGAACTTTTATTGTATTTAACACAGGCCTACATTACTTGTGATTACTTTTTTCACTGTAAATCTCCTTTTGCTCCAGCCAAACTTTCCTAAAACAGGCAAGTCATAAAATACCTAGTAAGCTATAATTTCTATCTGCTCGTAAACTATGTTTGGCATCACGGGACATGACCTGCATTACATAGGTTTCTGGCCTGGTTACCTTTGCCAAATCTAGCCAGCTTCTCTAGGAATCAGTCTGGTTGCTGTTGTTAGTTTGGTGATTAGTTTTTACTTTCTCATAGCCCCAAGAATCTATTGAGAGCAGTAACCCAAGATGATTAATTGCCAGGAAACATGTTTATCTTTAACCATGTCTTTTAAGGATTTCCCCCCCTACAGTTGTTTTCCAGTAAAAGATTGCTAATAACTTGTCCAGTTTCACCTGCAGAACGAACAATGTCATCAGTAGAGCATTGTTTTTATCCTGCCCAATCCTGCTTACCAATTTTAGTACAAAATATAATGGCCCTAAAAATTATCGTTATCCTGAAAATTAAAACATGACTTGTAATTCAGTACAAACAACGATTCATCTGACTATGATAGCAAGATTTAAAGTATTTTTAAAATAATGTATTAAAAGGTGCTCTCTTTATGTTGTCTTTATAATGTTTGTTAATTTATTATATAACTTTTAAATTTATATTTTAATTTTGCAGTCATTACATGAGACAGATACTGGAAGCACTGCGGTATTGTCATGATAATAATATAATTCACAGAGACGTGAAGGTAAGTTATATTATTACAGTAGGTATAGTGTGTAAATAGTGTACCATGTTATTTATTTTATTTCCATATCTTTGTTGCCAAATAGTTTAACTGACTACAGAAAGATGAAACCTCTTTTAAACTGGAATACAGTGGTACCTCAGGTAACGTTTACTTTGGATCACGCTAAAATTGGATAATGTAACATTGTGCGATGAAAATGTTTGCCTCAAATTCTCCAACATTGATCTCTGCCCCCCAACCCAAGCGATGATTGCAGCGTATAATCACCGCTTGGGTTGGGGATTGATTCGCCCTGGCTCCCCTGCTGAAACAACAGAGTTTTTTTGTTCAGTCGCAGTCAATTCCGACCCTTTGCGACCCCATGGACCACTGTCCTCCAGGCACTCCTGTCCTCCACCATCCCCCTCAATTCACTCAGCTCTGTGGCCATTGCATCCACAATACCATCAAGCCATCTCATCCTTGGCCACCCCCTTCTTCTTTTGCCTTCAGCCTTTCCAAGCATCAAGGCCTTCTCAAATGAGTCTTCTCTTCTCATTTGATGTCCAAAGTACTTTAGCTTCATCTTCACTATTTGCCTTTCTAAGGAGCAGTCAGGGTTGATTTCTTCTAAGATTGACCTATTTGTTCTCCTCGCTGTCCAGGGGACTCTCAAAACTCTCCTCCAACACCACATCGCAAAGACATTTATTCTTCTGCGCTCAGCTTTCCTAATGGTCCAGCTCTCACAACCATACATTGCCACAGGGAATACCATTGCTTTGACTATACGAATTTTTGTTTGCAATTTGATGTCTCTGCTTTTCACTATGCTCCCCAGGTTTCTCATAGCTTGTTTTCCAAGAATCAGTCACCTTTTTATTTCATGCCAGCCAAAGGCAAACCTAACAGCGAGGGATTCGCCCTGCCCACCCTGTTGTTTCAGCAGGGGGAGCCACGGGGAATCGCTGTTGCTAACAGCACTAGGTTGGGGGTTGAACCGGCATGCCAGCCTGTTCTTTCCCCAACCCAAGTGGCGATCTCAGCGTGCGATCACCACTTGGATGGAGGGGAGAACAGGCATGCGCGCTGGTTCAACCCCCAAGCCAAGCCGCGATCACAGTGTTCGATTGCCAGCTGGATTGGGGGGAGAACTGGTGCACGCACCCATTCTGTCCCCAACCCAGCCGGTGCTTGGCTCGATCCTCCTGTCTCTTTTTAAAGGGCAGCAGGGATTCCACGCATGGAATCCCTGCTGCCCTTTCCAAAGAGGCAGGCGGATCACTCCCCTGTTCCCTTTTCTCTTCAGAAAGGGAACAGGGCTTAAAAAAAAAAGATTATGCAATCAATGCATCGCACAACGTTAAAAACTGGGTAACTTTAAGACTTGTGGAACCAAGTCTTAATGTTATCCGAGGTACTAGTGTACCAGTTTAAAATATTACTGCTACGGTTAACAAAATACAGTCATACCTCGCATAACGAATTTAATTTGTTATGCTAGTTTTTCGCTAAGCGAAACACTCCTTAAGCAAGGTTTGACTGTACTAACTTGGTGACATGTGTGCAACATAGACATAAGCAAATAAACTTTATTCCAAAATTTTGGCCTTGAATGTCTTGAGTTCTTAAAGTACTTCACCACTTTTTTTTAGAATGGAAATTAAAGCAAGTGACTTAAGAAAATTATGTTTCACAGGTGGTCTTTTAAACTCATTCATTTCCATGCATCTGCTGTTGTTCCATTAATGCACAGGCACAATGTTTATAAGCATCTTGCTGGGTACATTTCACCCTGTTTTCTGTTAATAATTGGGTATTATTAATGGAAATGTACGACTGAGAAGGCTTCCTAGTTCTACACTGCATATCCATAAATAATATTTTGTACTGTTCATAATTCTCACACTTATGTAAATTGAAGTCTGTCTGTGCAGTTGCATAGGAGTTGGTGCTTGTGTTCTTCACCTTGCACCTATCACATGATGTGGTGCATAACAAGAAATATTAATAGTAACTCCTTAACCAGCAGCAATTTATGTTGTGGCTGCTTACATTGGTGTATATAAGCAATAGGCCAATATTTAGTTTTTCTAATAAGATTTCAGGCTGACTTTTTGTCAGTAGCCTCTCTAGTGCCAGTAGGAATAGCCCTAATAAATTGTTTCAAGAAGAGGGTATCATTTCATTTCATTGTTCTTGTGTTGAAAACAAATGCTGTATTGTATTTGTGGCCGTCTTGTTGCATAGGCTGTCCATATTTTGTCTAGTGGCTAATAAGGCAAAAACAAGCTTTGCTTTGCTCTAAATTGCCATCTTTTCCAGCAGATATAAATGATTTCTTTCATTTAGAGGCTGTGCTTTCACAGGTACACTTCTCCCCACAAGTCCTGTATTTGTGGAGGAGGAAAAGAAACAGTTCCACACCCCTGCCCCTAGCATCATGTGCTGGCAATCATAAAGTGCTGTTGGAGGCATATATATTTTGGTGTATTTACCTTGTTAAAAAGAGGGTGCATGTTGAAACCAATTTAACATTGTGGTAAGGCTTTGTGTGGGCAAATAATCTGTTCTTACTATTAAAGTGGTGTAAATCTCTGCAGCATCTGTTGGTCTTGCTGCTTATTAATACGTAAAGTACTACAAGAGTTCACAGCATTTTAAAGAGAAGTACAGTAAAACCTTGGATAACACTAAAACTTGGTTCCACATTAAAATCTGATGCATGCATCAGATAACGTTAAAATCCTATGTGATCGCATAGCATTAAAACTCCATAGAGATACATAGTAACTGGCATAGGCTTTAGCGAACGTTATCCAATGCATCCCATAGGATTTTAACATTATACGATGCAATTTTTTTCCAGATTGCTTAACGTTAAGCAATTTTAGCATTACCTGATGAAAACATTATCCAAGATATTACTGTATATGATTGTTTTCTAGTAATTTTATTTTTAAAATATAATATATGAATGGGAAATTCAATCACCTGTCCATGAGCAGTGTGAGAGAAAAGAGGGAATGAACTTTAACAGTCAAGGTTATAAAGTATAATCTTGACACACAGTCGAGTGCTTTTTGTTTTACTTTGCTTTGTCTCAGTCTAAAGTAAATGCATTATGATCTTAAGGCAAAGCTAATCTCAAAGGAGTTGGTAGCCAGATGCCAGCTGAGCTCCTTGCAGAGATGCATTATTTATTTCCATGTGAACAAAATCACATTCTTCTTTAATCATAAATATATATATATATATATATATAATAATTTGTTAATGTAGAAAAGTGCTAGTACAGATTACATGCTGTTTAACTCATGATTGTGAGTACATGGAGTAGTTAAGCAACATTAATGCTTTCATTGTGTGATTGCTATTATATTACTTTTCTTATTATGGTAAATGTCACTAATTGTACTGTAGTATTCTATTCCATATTAAAAATAAATATCAATAAGCTTTCAGCTTTTGCAGTTTCCTAAGAATTACATATTTCTGTTTGCTTATGTTGCTTAAAGACATACCAGTAAGCTGAGAGTCAATGTTCTCTCATTTTTGTATACAGCTGTGTTAAGGACTCACAAGATCAGATTTAATCAAACCCAGTTTAGTTAAGAAGGAAAACTATTAAACATATCATTTGAAAGACAGTTTTAATTGGTTTATAATAACATGGTGAGTTTGTGTGTGTGATCTTCCTTCAACTTTGGGAGTTACAGCATCAATTACATGCTTCTTTGTTACAAAGCTTGTGTATTTATTTAAACATGTATATACCACATTTTATTTATGAAAATATATTCAGTGTATTAGTCTGAAGTAGTTCTAAAAAATTGTATTTATCATGCAAAACCAAAGGCACTTCTGGAAAATGAAGGGGACAAGTGTGGTGCTGTATTTATGCTGAGGTACCTTGTTGAGAAAAAAAGTTCAGTTTTGTTTAACAGTTTGCAAAGGGAAAGTGCAGGAGAGATTTATGAATATCATAACTAGGCTCTGCAAGAGTTGTTTGGGAAGCTTGTCTTAAATGCTGCAGGGTTGACTTAGTGATATTCTGGATGACTACCATGTTGCTGGTTGCAAGTGTAAATTGAGCATTATGTATGCTCTGTCCAGAGAGTAACTTGGCAACAATTTCTTTTAAGCCATTGGAGAAGCTTAGAAAATATAATACAGATAGAGTTGGCATTTCTTTAGCTCAGTCTTTTGTGACCTGACATCCACAGGATGTTTTGGAACTTGAATGCTCCCCTGTTCCAGCCACCATGACCAATGTACAATAAAGGAAAAATGAGGTAAAGCTGCATTATATGAACAGATGATTGAGTCTTGTAAATCCTGTTGTTAGTCCAAAGGACAGTATATTCATTTAATTAGTGGATCTACTCTGGTAGAGAAGAAGACTTGGATTAAGTACTTTGTATATTAATATTTACAATTAAAATATTCAGACTATTTCCTATACTTGTTTTGGCTCTAAAACTACTTGCACCTTCTATGGGAGAAAATGTAAAGGTAAAAAGGAAAAAAAATAATTATATGCTTAAGATATACTTTTATTCCTTGAAAATCTACCTGACGTGTAGATCTATTAAAATAAATATTGGAAAATTGTAACTGCCACACAGTTACATTTCGGACCTGTTGAAGTTAGTGTTTTCAAGGACCCTACCCAGAGAGCATTATAGTAATCTGTTTCTAAGATTACTAATGCATGAACCACTCTTGCTAGACATTTCTCATCCAGTAGGGGCACAACTGGGCAATCAACAAAAGTTGATTAAAAGTAACCTTAGCTATGGCAAATATTTGGGTCTTCACTGAGAGTGCCAAGTCGAAGAGTATGCCCAAGCTGCAACCTGATATTCTAACGAGACTGACAGTCCTGATAACAGTAGGATATCTGTCTTATCTGAATTCAGTTTCAGTTTATTAGCCCTCATTCAGTCCATTATTGATACTAGTTTTCAAGGACCTGTATAGCATCACCTGAAGATGAAAAGAGGAGAGATAGAGCTCCTTGTAATCTGGATACTGGTGACAATGAATTTCAAATCTCTGTTTGACTTTCACAGAAACTTCATATAGATGTTAAAAGGCAATGGAGAGATGGTCCCTTTGGGATCCCATAACAGATGTGCCATATGTTGGGAGACAGCATTCTGAAGCTATACCATTAGAGAAGGACTAGAACCAGCAAAGACAAGTGTCCTAGAGCAAATCAAGCCTGATATATCTATGGAAACAAAAAATATGAAACCCAAACTGTCCTACTTTGAGTACATCATCAGAACACAAGATTCTCTAATAAAGACAATAAAGCTGGGAAAGTTTGAAGATATCAGGAAAAGATCAAATGTGAGATGGATTGACTCCCTAAAGCAGTGGTGCCCAAACTTTTTTCCCCACGGGCCAGTCCTGCCCTTGACACACAGCTGCTGGGGATGGAGGCGGGCTGCTCCTGCTGCTGACAGTTTTTACATTAGTGGCGATCGTGCTTTGTCCCAGCTGCTCCGAGCAGTCTCTGGCTCGGTCCCATCCCTTCTGCAGCCTTTGGCAAAGCCGATTACCGCATTGGGGAAATTTTCGGAGCCTCCTCTGTTTCAAAATCTGCGGCACTGGAAGGGTAAACCTGGCGCACTGCAATGACTTCATCCTGGGCGCGCCCAGGGGCTCTCCTAGCACCATGGATTTTGAAATGGAGGAGGCTCTGAAACTTTCCCCAACATGACAATCGGCTTTGGCAAAAGGCTCCAGAGGAGATGGGACCAAACCAGAGGCTGCTCAGAGCCGGGACAAAGCACAATCGCCACCTCCACTGCTGACATCGGGCAGGTGGAGGGGCAGTCTGCGGTGAGCCTGGGTGCGCATTGTAGGCTGCATTTATGATATGCACAGGCCTAATTGGGCCCCTTCCCTAAAGGAAGCCAAAGTCTGTGTTTGCAAGAGGTGAACAGGGCTGCCATAGGTCAGAGACAACTTGCACGCACACAGCAATATCTCTTAGAAGATTAGATAGACATGCCTAATTCCCTCTAAGTCTATTATAGCCATTTAAATTAAGGTACCGTATTTGCTGGCATATAAGACGACTTTTCCCCCCCTGAAAAACATGCCTCCAAGTGGGGGGGGTCGTCTTATACACTGAGTGCACTTCGGATGGGATAGACATAGCTGCCCATAGTGGCCTCCCAATGCTCACCCACCTCATTCTACATGACATCCAGATGAAGAAAGAAGCTCTACATTACAATTGTATCTCCCTTTCAAACTGGTGGGGGAAAAGAAAGAGTTTCACTTACTGGTACCTTCTGTCCAAGATGGAGGAAAAAGCCATGCTTCTTCTTTGCAGGGGAAGCAAGAGGCTAGGCTAGAGCAACACTTCCTGCCTCAGGGCAATTGACCTGCCCACCCACTTTACCTGCAGCGCCACCACTGGTGGGTGGTGCAAGTACAGTTCTAAAAAAATCAATAAAATAATTAATATTACTGTACAGTCAAACCTTGCATAAAGAGCGTTTCGCTTAAAGAGTAACTTGCTTAAAGACCAGAATTTTCTCTAAATGGTCGCTTCGCTTAACAAATAAAACCAACCAAAAACTTGCTTAACTAATAGATCGGGGTTCGCAATCCCCCCCACAATTGGTCAATTACAATGGTGTTTCGCTTAAAGAGCAAACTCTCTTAAAGAGCAATCCTGTGGAACACATTATGCTCTTTAAGTGAGGCACCACTGTATTTTAATTACTGAAATTCACTAGCAGTTGCTACATTTCCCACTCTTGGCTTATACTTGGGTCAATCTATTTTCCTGGGTTTCAAGGTCAAAATTAGGTACCTCAGGTTATATTAATGTATATACGGTAGATAAATAAGTACCACTTTGCACTTGCACTGTTTTATGTTTACTGTACATGTTTGATAACATACAGCCTTGTGACAATTTTTCTGCATGTCATAAGCATTTGAATATAAATTAACATGTAGAAATCAAATCTGATGTTCTTTTACATTTTATTTGGTGTGTGGAAGGGGGTAGTCTTATATGGCGAGTATATAGCAAACTCTATATTTTGAGTGGAAATGTTGGGGGTTATCTTATACGCCCAGTCGGTCTTATACACCCAGTCGTCTTATACGCCGGCAAATACGGTAAATAAAATTGAATGGTCAACCTAATTAATAACTGCTCTAGTTATATATAAGTACAGTAATACAGAAGTACTTTCTGTCTCCTTTCCCCACTATACTAAATTAGCTCCCCAAACTTCCAACTCAGAAAGGGTCCATAAAGCAAAATAAACCCATTCAATTACAGATTAAAATAACAGAGTTATTTACATTTATTGTCAACAAAATCAGTATGAGCAAGTAACCAAGCGAAAATACAATTCAGGTTAACGAAAATAACAGTAGTGACAATTAAACACAAACTGATGTAAGAATTATTACCAAATTAAACTTTTTAAAAGTTAGGAAATATAATTCATTTTTTAAAAAGACTTAAATTATGAATAAAATATCCAAACAGAGCCACAGTCTGGTTCTTAAATTTAAAATCCTAAAATCTTTCTCAACTGTCTGAGTGCTGTTTAGATATACACAGCTGATTGTTAATGACAGAGAGATTTAGTCCACACTGCCAGCCATTTGAGCACATAACTTGCCAGACACCTAGTAACCTACTGAAGGATAAGAAAAGAAGCAATAAAGATTAGAATGTGTCATAGCTGAATACTTCTCCCAAGATTTCTCACTTTAGTGCAGCCAAAACTTCAAAGGCTATAATCTGAGAAAAGATTGTATTAAACAGCCTTACAAATCAATGTCAGCCAGTACTAAAGAAATTGTATTTAAAAACAATTCATAGATAGCATTTGTGCTTTATAAAATGTTGGAAAATTATATCAGATAGATGTTGGAAAAAATGTGGCTCAAAAGGACCTTTGGAACGTATATGATTTTCTATCTTGAAGTCAGATCATTCTGGTGCTAAGTAATAGACCGGATGATCTAGTTAACACAATAAAAGATAGCTCCTAGTGAGATCTTGCAGTTGTTTTTATTATATGCTGGAGAGGCTAAGAAATTGTCTGAGAAAGACTCTGTGATCTTTGGAAGGGCTGTGAGAACTAAAAATGCTAGAATTAGGAAAAATTCAAGGACTCTTTTTTCAGAAATATTTGAGTATAATGTGGACAGTAGCAATGATGGAAAATCTGATTATTCACTTTAGGCTGATTAAAGGGGATATAAAAGAAGAAAATGTCATTAAGATTTGATTCCCTTTGTTGATATGAGGTTTTGAAAAATCGACTGGATATTTAATGTGCTACTTGTTAAGTATTTATGCAGCAGTAAAGCAGGGCAGTTTTACAAATAGATTTAGTTTGAGTTGCATGTTCTCCAAGTCTTTTACTCCCCACACTAGTCCAGCAGTTAAACTACATAATGTTTTAGAAACATAACAAAAATAGGTCTTTAACTTACAGTTGTTTCTGAGATAAGCATGTGTTTGCTTTGTGAAAGTTTCTGTACAGTGATGCTATACAGGACCTTGAAACACTTTTCTTAAATATACTTGTAAGGCAAAATATCAACAATAATGAGAGAAGAGAGCAGAACAGCAGAACTGAGGAGAATAACCTGAGGAGAATAAGAGACCCAAACAAAAGATCAGTTTAACATGTGAGGTGACCCTAGAGGTGGGAACGTAGAAGATTTCTTATTTGTTGATCAGGGATAGAATTTACATTAACTACCCATTATATCCTGGGGGGTTTCTGATATACTCAACACTACTTTTTAAGTTCAATAAAATTATAGGTTAATCTATAAGAATGGATTTATTATTCATATAGATAGATTTATTGTGTGGGGGTGGGTAGGTAAGAGGCTTATATGTCTTTGTTTTATAATCCCTTTTATTTTTGCTGTCTCACACGTGCGCGCGCGCGCACACACACACACACACACACACACACACACACACACACACACACACACACACACACACACAACGATTATGAAAAAAGATAGAGCTGTTAAAAGTAAAGCAACATTTTAATTCTGGCATTCTGGAAAAAGTTATTTCATTTGACCAATACAAGACAAAACATATTTTTCCATTACTGTACTGCCTAAATACAAGAATGGTTTTCTTCAATCAATTTTGACTAGAAAGACTGTTGTAAGATACCAAGATCAGTCCAGGACTTTTGCCCTTCAACATCTATAGAACAGAAGTTATGGAACCTCAATTTGAGAGTCATCATTGTTCCTACTCCAGTTTTGCTGGCATTAGGTTCAAGTTTAACACCAGACTTTATCTAATACAGTATGTTGGCCTGTTTCAGCCCACATAATATGCAATTTTTCATTTTCATCATAGATATTTTTCATCTAAGTACTTGATAAAAAATGAAGATTGTAGTGCATGTTCCAAACACATGCCAATAAGTCAGGAGATAGATCTCCTGCAATATTCCTTTAAATCCACCAGATCTTGTGAGGGGGAGTTATTATTATTTATTAAATTTGATACCCCGCCCCAATCGGGAGGACCCGACTCTGGGCGGCTTACATCCTGATAAAAACAGAAATAAAACCTAAACACTCAATATCAATAAAAGCATCAAAATTAAAAAATCATCAGAAGTTAAAACAACACAGTTGTTTTATCAAAAAAAAGTCTTATCCCTAAATTTTGCTGATACAAAGGATTACAGGAGCAAGTTCTTATTAAGAAGTTATTTGATGGTGATAAAATCAGATCAAATGGAGCATGAATTTCTCTGGACTGAATCAAAATACATTCCAGAGCTTAGAATTGGCATCAAAATTTGATCAGGAGTCATGTGGATATCCCTAATTTGACCACTTGCAGCAATTAGAATAATCCAACCCACAGGTTCACTTTTTTTCCCTTCACTTTAATATTAGAAAAATCAGAGTTCTTTTTCAAGATTTTTCTGGAAGAGCTATTTATAATCTGCACATATCTAGCAGGAGGATAGATCTTTATGTTGAGTAAAGCACTTCTACATGTATTGTAAAAATATTTCTGCATCTCTAGGCAAAACACTACAGTACTTCTTGTGTTTATAACTTTAATAATTATACAAAAGAGAGATTCAGGGGAAAGTACAGTAATACCTCGGATAACGTTTACCTCGGATAATGCTAAAATCTCATAACGTTAAGTCATCTGGGGGGGGGAGAATTGGATCGAATAATGTTAAGGTCCTATGGGATGGATCAGATAACAACCGCTAAAACCTGTGTGGTTACAATGTATCTCTATGGAGCTTTAACGTTATCCGATCCATCCCATAGGATTTTAACATGGATCGGATAACACTAAAAATCGGATAACACCAAGACTTGTGGAACCAAGTCTTAGCGTTATCCGGGGTATTACTGTACAGAGTGAATCAGTTCTCTTTTTTCATCAACTACTTTTCTCAGAAAATATTTTATTAAATAATGAGAATTACTTGTTTTCACATAGAACTATTGATTCAGATAATTAAATCAATGCTAGTGTAGCCTATTGTGCAGAGAACAGTACCTGGAGATCTGTCAGAGGACAGCCCTTTGAAGAAGTGCACTTCTTGGAAAAGTGAAAGTAACCACTTAATCTGTTCTACAAAACTCTTTCTAAACATTATTTTCACAATTAAAGGAAAGAATAGATTGTTTTGTTTCCAAGCAAGAAATCTACACCAGTCCTGTAAATTAGCCAAAGCCCTTTCAGATTCTTAAAAATAAGTTGTTGTAATTGCTATATCTGTTGGATTTCTAACTTTTTTTTTAAGGATAATAGGTAAAGGCAAATCAGAAAATAAAATAAAAGGCAAAGGTCACCCTTGCTCAAAAGACAGTCATATCCAACTCTAGGTTTCAGTGCTCCTCTGTTTATCACCAAAGAGCCAAAAAGGATAATAGCACTACATTTATGTTTTGATGTGTTATTTAATGTACCGTATATACTCAACTATAAGTCATCCCGAATATAAGTCAAGGTACTGTACCTACTTTGGACCTCTAAAACTAGGAAACTAGATTGACCCAAGAATAAGTTGGGGTGGAAAAAACAACAGCTGCTAGTGAATTCCATTAATTAAAATACATGAAAATATGGTAAAACTAATTAATTTAGATGTTTGTGGGTATGTTTTGAGTGTTTACATTGACCCAAGTATAAGTCAAGTCCCATTTTGGGACCTCATTTTAGGGGCTAAAAAACTCAACTTCTACTCGAGTATATACAGTACATTTCTCAAAGTCGTCTGCTGTAGCTGCTACAGTAATACCTCGGATAACGCTAAGACTTGGTTCCAGAAGTCTTGGTGTTATCCGATTTTTAGTTATCCGATGCATGTTAAAATCCTATGGGATGCATCGGATAACGTTAAAGCTCCATAGAGATACATTGTAACCGCACAGGCTTTAGCGGTTGTTATCCGATACATCCCATAGGACCTTAACATTATTCGATCCAATTCTCCTCCCCAGATTACTTAACGTCATGCAATTTTAGCGTTATCCGAGGTATTACTGTACTTGTGTCCGAGTATACATTTTTTCCTGAAAATCATTTTAATGACAAACAGGAAAAATGCCATTGATGTGAATTTGTTTAAGGTGGATCTCAGCTTGCCATGATGTGACCCACATACTGTGATTATGGAGCCATCTCCTGCAGGATGTATGAAATGAGACATGCAGGATTTAACACCAAGACAGCAATGGACTGTCACAGCTTTTTAGGATATTAACAAGGTGCACCTTCACAGTCAGTCCATCTGGCATGGCCTCTTCCACCTCCATGACAATTGGAAATCAGAATTGTGAAGTGGTTCCTCCTCCACTCATTTTGCCACTGGGCCCCATATTATGGTTTCCAGTGGCATTTCCTCCACCGATGGGGTCATCATCATCCACCCATAGGTGTTGGCCCCTTTATTGAGTCATGTTATTTACTGCCGCCCAACATTTGGTGTTGAATCACTGGCTGTACAGTCTACTCCATTACTGTAGCAGGATGTCCGGCCAGACCAAATTTCTCATAGTACATAGTATATAAAGAAAGAAAGTTTGAAATCCATGGACATAAATCATTTTCAATATAAATGTGATAGGTTTTGTTTTTGTTTTTAATGGTTCTGATTTATAAATCTGCAATCTGTTTCCAAAGTATTTTCCACTTGTTATGTGAATGCAGGAGCAAAATTAAAGGAAGATTTTTTTTTTTTGAAGGATAAATAACAGCAGTTTTCTCCTGCCTGGTAGGAGACATTCCGTAGCGAGACAGTCTTTTAAGCTGCTATTCCTACTTATCTGGTCATAACTCTTGCTGAATGTAATAGAACTTGTTTCCGAGTAGAAACATGTGCAGTTAATGGTTCATTTCACATTTCTTAAGTACATTCTGGAGAGCTTTCCAGATTATCATGAAGAGAATGTCCTTGTTTTATTTCTGTAGTATTTTCATTGATGATAGAATCCAAATGAAGTCGCTTACAAATCAGTTGAAGCACAGTTTTACGGAACCCTCTGGACATTAAGAAATACATAATTGGATCTAAACAGCTGTTGAAGGATGAGAAGACTAGCATAATCTCATTGCATTTGTGAATTATCAATTTCCAATAGCAAGAGGTATTTTGTAGCTGGGACGTAATGTAAATAAATCGAAAAATATGATAAGGAACGAAGCATAATGTGAAAATGATAAGTACTATAAAATAATTCCTTGCAATAACAATGTACTTCCCATTATTTGGAAAACTTATTCTCCTCTTGGAGATTTTCAGAAGGTTGTTTGCAATTTTAATGTATGAAAGAATCAGTAGAATGAAAACAATCCAAAATATTATCACAAGAATATAGTTCAAACCAGCTTCTGTTTTTGCATTTAGCTTTTCTCTGTAATGAAAACACATTGCAGAATTTTTATCTTCCTTCCTGGTAAAGAGTACAACCATCACTATAAATCCAATTATTGCAAGTGTCCATAATGTACAACAAATGTATATGCTTTGCTTAGTTGTCAACACTTTAGGGTGCTGCACAGATCTGTTTATTTTTATGTAACGATTGAGACTAATCAACCCTAGTAGTACTATGCTGAGATACATGTTCATATAAAACAGATTCCCTACAATCTTGCAGAAAGTCAAGCCTAACACCCATGTGTTATGGCTTGTATGGTAGAATATTCTGAAAGGAAGACAAATAATTAGTAAGAGGTCTGCAATTGCAACATTAAGTAGATAAATCTGGATAGAGTTCTTCTTGCATTGAATGCACAGAAAAAAATACAGTGCAATAACATTGCCAACTAGTCCAATGATAAAAATGATTGAATAAGAAAATAGTAAGGCCAAAGAAAGTGATTCCTCTGCCATCGCACAGCCTGTAACATTTTGCATGTCTGACAAGACTTTTCTAGTCTCATTTCGGTTATTCTCTTCAGTGAAGGAAACATTCAGTAGGCTGAGAGCATTCATCTTTAAATGCAGAATTCCCAGTATACATATATTCACTGCAGCGATTATCTTCAAATGTTCACATATATTTTTCTAGTTTTACCTGAAAGATAATAAACAATAGAAGAATAATCTATACTGTATTAATTTTGTTGTTGATGTTCAGTCACACAGTTGCTTTCGTGTAAATAGTATGGAATAGTATGATTGCCCATTCTTAAACATTCTCAAGCTTTTTAAAAGCTAAAGGTTGCCCTTGCTCGAAAGCCAGTCGTATCCAACTCTAGGGTTCAGTGCTTGTCTCTGTTTATTTACTTAAAATAAGAAAAACCTGATCTTTCTGCATAAGCCATTTATAAGGAGACCTCGTGGCACAGCAGTTAAACTGTAGTACTACATCCATAACTGCTCACGTCAGTTCTACCCTAATACCTCAAAGTTAACTCAGCCTTCCATCTTTGTTGTTCAGTTGCAAAGTCAATTCCAACCCTTTGCAACCCCATGGACCATTGCCTGCCAGACACCCCTATCTTTCATCCTCCCCAACCTGCCCAGCCATCTCATTTTCTGCCGCCCCCTTCTTCTTTTGCCTTCAACTTTTCCCAGCATCAAGGCTTTCTCAAGTGAATCTTCTCTTCTCATTTGCTGCCCAAAGTACTTTAACTTCATCTTTACTATTTGACCTCCCAAGGAGCAGTCAGGATTCATTTCTTCTAAGATCGATCTATTTGTTCTCCTTGCTGTCCAGGATACTCTCAAAACTCTCCTCCAACACCACATTTCAAAGGCACCTATTCATCTGCATTCAGTTTTCCTTATGGTCTAGCTCTCACAACCATATATTGTCACCGGGAATACCATTGCTTTGACTATGCAAACTTTTGTTTGCAAGGTGATGTCCCTACTTTTCACTGTGTTCCCCAGATTGTCTCCTAAGAATCAGTCACCTTTTTATTTCATGGCTGCAGTCACCATCTGCAGTAATCTTGAATCATAAGAAAGTAAAGTCTGTCACTGCTTCTACTTCTTCCCCATCTATTTTCCAGGGACTGATAGGGCCTGTTGTCATTATCTTGGTTTTGTTGATGTTGAGTCTCAAGCCAGCTTTTGCACTCTCTTCTTTCAACCTAAGCAGGAGCTTCCATCCTTACAAGATAAATAAAATGAACACCCAGCATGTTGGGAGCAAATTGCTATTTATTTTGTGAATCATCCAGAGAGTGCTATAAGTGCTATGGAGCAGTATGTATGTGTAACTAACTGCTCTTGCTGTTATAAGCAAGTTTTCAGCCAGTTTATTTAAATGCTGTGTTCCATACTAAAGTTCTTTTGTGTCCCATTCAAATCCTGGACTGCCAAAATAAAGCCACTTTCTGGGCCAAACTTAGGTCATCATTGGTGGATGTTTCTGGCAGTAATTTGCAGACCAGTAAATGAGCTGGTCAGTAAAGTGCAATCTACTTTTAATATTTGCTGATTCTCAAGTAAGTAAAGCAAGGAATGAAAATTTTCATGTTAAATCCCCCCCCCCCGGCATTAGAATTGGACCAGTATTTTCTATGCTTGTGTAATTATTTTGGTTTATGTTTCTAAGGAATTAAATTCTCATGATGAATTAATTGTACATTTGGTTTCATTTCTAAAGTTACCCGTGGGAAACAAAGAACACCTTGTACTGAGTGAACTTTGCATATCTTCTGACTTCACTGAAATTCCTTTATAAAGTGAAAAGTAGGGTCTGGATTAGGGATTTAGTTTCATGAACACAACTTGTATTTCCTGAATCCATTGAAAATTCAGGTGCTGCTCCACCTATAAATGGGGCCAGGCTGGTGAAAATTAGAGTGTGTCCCTCTTTCTTAGCATCATGGGTTATCCCAAATTAGTATAGGACATTTTCTGCTCAACAGGCAGAATGCCCCAGTAACAAAAAACAATAGATTCTCTAGGATTTGTTTGTTTGTTACATTTATATCCCAGCCTTCTGGTGTATGCACCAGTCTGGGCGGCTTACAGACATAAAAACATAATAAACAACAATAAATAAAGTTTTTAAATAATGCACAACTAATATAAAGATGACAGTCAAAAAGAACCCTGGGAAACATCAGAGAGAAAATCCTAGAAACCTACATAAAGGCATACCAACCTATAACATCAAAATTATACGATAGTTTTTTGTCTCTACTATCTTTTGTTTGTTAAAAAGAACAAACTAGACAT
Source organism: Furcifer pardalis (assembly GCA_030440675.1). Lineage (NCBI taxonomy): Eukaryota > Metazoa > Chordata > Lepidosauria > Squamata > Chamaeleonidae > Furcifer > Furcifer pardalis. Next base: position 51,764,572 of record CP126895.1, on the reverse strand, counting down.
GGTGAGTGAGTAAACTTGGGGATGTTTTTATATTTCAGGTAACTTTGTCATAGGTTGACTACTCTATAGATGTTCTGTGCAAATTTTGCAGCAGAACATGATAGTCTCATTCTGATGCATGAGAATAAAAACAAAGCAAAGACTTTAAAAACAAAGAAAATATGCTAGCTAGAAGAAGGGAATACTATAAGAATGTAACAGGCAGATTCCATCTAAATATACAAGTAAAGAACAAAAAAGTTCAATCCAATATTAGTCCCTCAGCAGTAAAAAAATTGAAACATATGGGACCTGTCACTGATCGTTTATGCATCATTGATTTCAGTGGGTCAGTTCTTGTTAGAACTACCATTGAATATAACTCAAAAATTATAACAAGGAAATGGTGCTAAAAGTTCAGAAACAGTAAAATGCCTGGGACTGTTTGTTAGAGAACTGATATATTAAGTAAAATTAATTTTGAAGTTCCTTCTTAACATCTAAAACAGTCCTAAATAGTGTGAACATTTTAATATTTCTTTACTAAGATTCACTGGATGAAACTTAGAGCCATTCCCAAATTATTATTCCTGTTTCAAACTTACCGAAAATAGCCACAGATTTATCATTTTGAACTGGCAGACAGATATTAAACTTTTATTCAGATGTGCAAAGGACAATAATTTTTGAGAAAGGCATAATAAAAGCTAAATGAAATGGCAGAGTGAGTTTTCAGAATATAGTTGTATAGCATAGTTACAAGGAAAAATAAAGTAGGTGAGGAACACAATATTTGGATATAATAATTGGGACTGAAATAATTCTAAGACCTCCATTGAGCTAAAGAAAGTGATAGAAGTCAACATATGTTATCAGTGTTATGACTAAAGTGATCCAAACTTTATTTTTTAAAAAGGATGAATGCTATTCTAATAAATATAAATAACAGTCAGTGAGTGGTTGAGAACTTTATCAGTATATATGACTAAAAAAACTAGCAGTTGATTATGATTGAGTTTTTAAAATAAAAATGAACTGAATAAAAAATAATAAGCCTTCATTTTTCCAACTACATTATTTAATACTACAATATCTTCCCTTCACCCCTTTTGCCAACATACTGAGACAAACTAAAAGAACTACTACTTTGTAGATTAGAATAAATTTGATCAAACTGTAGAAAATAAAGATACAAATATTGAAAATGTTTGGAATTAAGAGCTTATGTGTAGTGTGAATTTAATTAGACTGCTGAAAGTCGACTCCAATGAAACTATTTCCCGTTGACCACAGCATTACTTACTTCTGAATAAGCATGCATGGACTTGTGCAACACTGCTGTATATACTTTTTCATCATAGGTAGATTTAATTCCATGTAAGTAGGTGTTGGAATAAGGTTGCAGATAGATAGATGGGCATTGAATGAGTTTGATTATTGATTAGTATATTTTTAAAATCTTAAATTTACATCACTGTACACACATAATTAAGTTCTGTCAATTTCAGCAAGTGTTTCTTCTAAGTACAGCACACACATATATGATTGGGCAATATAGGCTCATAGCTAAATATATAAATATGTTTCACAAGACATAGTATAAAAGTTCTCTGCCATTAGAAACAGGAAATAAAATATTACAGAAAAACTGACATTCTAGAATCTAGATAGACATGGTTATGAAATATTCTTTGCACTGAAACGTAAACTATTTTTCTCATATATATTAGCCTAACTTATTTTACTGTGAATGTAACAAAAAGGAAATACTCACTTTCTGGTTAATGAGGGAGCATTTTCTTCAAAATCTTTTCTTACCACTTGTCTTGGAGGAAGTAAGGACAGAAGGAAAGTGTGTGTCAGCTACGCCAGTTAGTGGAATTCATTCTGTCTAGTAGATGTGCAACTGTAATTAGATGCATCATGATACAGAATAGATGCTTAAAATAAGTACAGTACAGTCAAACCTCGCATTAAGAGTGTTTTGCTTAAAGAGTAACTCGCTTAAAGAGCAGAATTTTCTCTGAATGTTCGCTTCGCTTAACAAATAAAACCAACCAAAAACTCGCTTAACAAATAAATTGGGGTTTGCAATCCCCCCACAATTGGTCATTTACAATGGTGTTTTGCTTAAAGAGCAAATTCGCTTAAAGAGCAATCCTGTGAAACGCATTATGCCCTTTAAGCGAGGTATAACTGTACGTCTGTACAAAATGAAGTACATTAGAAAGTTCTTTATATCAAAACATTGCAGAATGTTAAATTATTGATATATACAAAATCGCCATAAAATTATATCAGTTTAGATTTTTTTTTGTCCAGAAGCTGCCTATCTCAGTTATGTTATCTCAGCCATTTACCATATATACTTGAGTATAAGGTGACCCTAATATAAGCCAAGGTACCTAATTTTGACCTGAATACCCAAGAAAATAGATTGACCCAAGTATAAGCCGAGGGTGGGAAATGCAGCAACTGCTAGTGAGTTTCAATAATCAAAATACATGAAAATATGGTAAAATTAATTAAATTGTTGACAAGTCTCAATCTTGTGTGGTCTTGGGACTCTTGTGGTTGTTCACCTGAGTATAAACTGGGTCCCCTTTTAGGGGCTCATTTTTGGAACTAAAATACTCAGCTTCTACTCAAATATATATGGTACTAGATTTGGGGAGGGCAAAGAATGAAGCATAAATTACATGCATAAAATGCTGTATTGATTGAATTCCTCCACATTCACAGAAAATGTGTCCTGTATTCAAGTACCCCCATTTGACTCCTAGGGACCAGGTTCACAACTTAGATGTTATATTAGATCCCCATTTGGCCCTTGAGGTGCGAATTGCAGAGCCACTTTCTTCCAACTGCACCAGATTGCTCAATCCCTACTTGGACAGACAGTCTGTCATAACACTAGTTATCTCACTGGTAGTCTCACGTATTGATTACTGTAATGCTGTTTACATGGGGTTTCCCCTGTGCCGGGTTATGAAGGCTCCAACAAGTTCAGAATGCAGCAGCCAGACTGGTTATGGGAATTAGAAAATTTGATCATATTTCCCCAGCCTTGGCAAGGCTGCACTGGCTCCCAGTTTCTTTCCATATCAGGTACAAGGTGTTAGTTCTAACTTTCAAAGCACTAAATGATTTGGGACCTTCCTACCTGGTGGAATGTCTTTGCCTCAGGACAACAGCTCACATCAATCACTCCTCCATGAAGATGCAGCTCCAGGTGCCAACCCTGAGAGGACATCAGTGGCGGCACCAATGCTGTGGAAATCCCTTCAGGTGGAACTGCACCTGGTACCATCTATGATGAATGCACACTCTTCCTCACTTGCTTGGGACCTCTCAGCATTCAATCGAAGGCAGATTATTCAAAAAAAATCCCCTCTAGAACTCTCCCAAACTCACGCAAGAAAAAAAATATGTTCACCATCCGTTCTCAGCCCAGCCAGACTGAACCAAATATTAGCTTCTCTGTTTACAGAGACAAGCCCATTTACTTTGAGAGGTTAAGGTAGCGTTTTCAAGAGGCAAAAAAGAAGGACTTACTGTCTTTTAACCCAATATCCCATTTCCAATGAACACGCGTGGATTGACGAAAATATTTTTATTTAAATTGGTAGCATGGTTCTTGATGAATCAGGTTACAGATCTCAGCATAGAAAAATAAACTAATTTTTATTTGTTTTAGAGAAAGGATGTTTCAGACAAGTATTCCCCTAAATAAAAAAGAATCTGTCTATCTATTCTAAGTTACCATAATTAAGATTTCCAGAGATAAGGCCAAGTTGGCAAGCCCATCTCTTTCTTGTCGATGTTCCCTAGTTGACAACCATTTTTGAACTATCTTCTGGCTCTCTGCCAGACCCTCGCCAGGTATCCAGTGAACCTGGGTATTCAGGCTACTTCCAATCAGATTCCAGAGTTGGGTAAACAACTCTGGTTGTCTTGTTTATAATGGGCACCTCTCTGTTTATCTCTTCCCTTCCTGGGCCCCAAAGTGTGAAAACAACCAAATGGCCCTTTTGGCTAGCACAAGAAGCCACAGTTCTACTATAGACTAGAAACCTACTAAACTCCATTTTGGATATGTGAAGAACTTAGGGCTTCATTTTATCACACCATCTATCCATATATATTTTTTTAAGCAATTGAAAATTTCCCTTTTTAAAGAGGCATTTGGCAATATTTTACCAATGACCGATTGTTAGGCATTTTATTTTGCCCCACTGCATCCAAAATAGTCTTTCTTATTAGGGTGTTTAGGTTTTAAGAGGTTTATATGAAAATGTTAATATTTGTGTCAGTGTGTATTTTTGAATTCTTAGCTAAATGTTTTTACTTTGTGCATTTATCTTTTCAGCCCCACTGTGTGTTACTTGCCTCAAAGGAAAACTCGGCACCTGTAAAACTTGGAGGCTTTGGCGTTGCTATTCAGTTAGGAGAATCAGGACTTGTTGCTGGAGGTAAGAAGAAGCTATGTGCCATATTCTGCCCAGACTAAACATGTTTTTCTTAGCTGAAGTGAAACTTATTGAGGATAAACTTGAGATGAGCTAAGACCATGATGGCGAACCTTGGTACTCCAGATGTTCTTGGACATCAATTCCCAGAAGCCCAAGCCCCCATGAATCCACACGAATGGGTTTACTGTGATTCATCTGACCCATGCCGCCCTCATCGCTCCTGGAAGCAGAAGTAAAATATGCCTGTACAGGCACATTTTACTTCTGCTTCCAGGAGTGACAAGGGCGGTGAGTGACAAGGGCGGTGATGAACCACAGTAAACCCATTTGTGTGGATTCATGGGGGCTTGGGCTTCTGGGAATTGAAGTCCAAGAACATCTGGAGTACCAAGGTTCGCCATCACGGAGCTAAGACATCAGCTTTGTTATAAAAAACAAAAAAGTTTAGCTATATAATTTGGACATAATAAGTTGCTTCACAAAAGAAAGAAAAAACAATGATTTTGTACATAGATTTTTTGTGCATGTTGTATAAACCTCGATGAAAGAAAAGGGACTCCATGTCTTATGCTAGATGTCAGAAATTTCATACAGTTTTATTGACAGGCTTGCACGTAGGAACTTGTAACAACATATGAAAGTTTCTGATAGAAGCTCCCAATTGCTCCAAAAGTTATACTGCAGCATCTTTGGTCCTCTATTTGGAGGCAGTTCTGAGCTCGTGCAGGCACAAAAACAAGATGATCATGCCTTGGTAGGACACAGCATTAAGCCCTCAGTTTTATTCTATTAAGTTTAGGAAGAGAGAATAAGCCATTGACTTCTCCTTTCACCACCACCAAAAGTAATTTATTTGGAGCCAGGGAGGAGCTTTTATTCCCATTTAACAGATCCAAAATCTAGTTTAGAAGAGCAGGAGAAGAATATGTTAACTCTTGCTTCTCTTCCAAAACTAGATCTTGATTTTGGGCAGAGAAGGGGACTCACTGAAGCTTCCCTTCTTTAGCTTCAAAACAATTCTTCTGGTTGAGCTGTGAATAAATACTATTGATCCTTCAACCACAAACCAGTCATGAACTCTTTTTTTTAGACATGCAGGATTGTCTACCTGTTAAAACTTGGATCTTTAGAGAGATTTTTTTTACTGGATCAAGTGATTGTGAGACTTTGTTATGCAACACTTGCCTACTTTGTTTTGAAAGTGTTTAGTTTTTTAAATAGTAAATGTTTTTTAAAAACATGCAGGACTATGATACTGCTGAAATATTATATTAATGCATGGTGTATATGAAAGAATTGATAGTACAGTCCTGGAAGATGAGCGCTCACACAGCTCCAGTGTGTTGGAGTTCTTGGTTGCAGAGATGTTCAGATCTCCAGTGTGTGTACCAGTCAGTATCGTATTCAGTGTGTGTGATTGATGGGGTTATATGTCTTACTTGTGCAGTCCAAGGTGCCAGAAGGAGTGACTAATAAAATGCTGTTCAGGACTGTATCTAGAAAGTCCTGAGAGGGTCACCATACAATGGAACTTATTTGATGGCACAGAGTTGTTATAATCAAAATATGATAAGAAAAAACTTCCTGGTAGTAAAAGCTGTTCAGCAACAGAATAGATTACCTCAGAAAGTGGTAAAACTCATCTTTATTGAAGTTTTTTGTTTTGTTTTGGTTTTGGTGGTTGTTTTTGTTTTAGTTTATATGGACATCTTTTTAGAATGCTGCAACTGTGGATTCCCTGATTTCAGGAATTTGGACTTGAGAGCTCTTCCAGTTTTATAGTCCTTTGATTCTGCAATCAAGACTTTAAGTTAGGAAACTGGCTTTCATTTTTGTTAATCAATGATATGAGAATACAGTATTATGTTAAAATGTCATCTGATTGATTGAGTGGGGAGGCTGTAGCTGACCTATATCCCTCCCATTTCTGATACCATTTCCATGCCTTATGCCCTCTTTCCTACTCCTGATATAAATGCAGTGCCTCATTGTATGAGATAGAGGAGGTCCATGGTTGCTTTTTTATATCTGCCTCTGCCCCATACACCCGTAAACCAAACACAGCTTTTAGGCACTGCAGAGTAATAAGGATTGCTTATTTCCTGATCTGGGTTGCAGCATAGAGCTGGCTATTCTTCCTGTATTCCTCAATCTGGTTATGCTCTCTGGATTTTTTTTTACTAATCTCTCTCATTTAAACTTGAAGTCATCTTCAGGAAGAAGAGGAATATTAGTCCCCGCTCCCCAGTTTCCAGTTGAAGTTGCTAGGTTATCCACTAACTTACAAAGGTTTCACCACAGACAAATTGGTAGTGGCTCTCATGTGGCTGAAGGAAAGAAACAAAACTGAAGAATAGTTTATGGACTAGCTCCCTTATTTTGGTTATGGCTAGGAGGGCTTGTGCACAACTTCATGTGATTCACCAGTTACGCCCGCTCCTGGACCAGGACTCCCTGCTCATGGTCACGCATGCTCTGGTCACCTCCACACTTGACTGTTGCAATGTGCTCTACATGGGGCTGCCCTTGATGACCATTCAAAGGCTGCAACTGGTCCAGAATGTGGCTGCTCGGGTGATGATGAGGCACGGGTGTTATGCCCATGCCTCTCCACTGCTTTGGGAGCTGCACTGGTTGCCCATGTGCCTCTGGGTGCATTTCAAGGTGCTGGTGATTACCTTTAAAGCCCTACATGATAGTGGGCCAGGTACTTAAGAGACCGTGTCACCCCAAGGAAATCTGCCCATCCCACTAGAGCAGACTGGAGGGGCTCCCTGATAGTTCCATCTGCTAGGGAGGCTTGCCTCTATAGCACAAGAAGGAGGGCCTTTTCTGTGACCGCTCCAGCCCTCTGGAACCTCCTACTGGCTGAGCTGTGGTTCCAGGAGGGCTTCTGCCCTTCCGAAAAAACCTTAAGACCTGGCTGGCACAGCAGGTGGGGGGGGGGGGTGGCTGGAGCGACGGCCACTCTAGGTTGGCCAACAAAGAGTTTTAGCTTAGTTTAAAAATCATGATGTGGCTGTTGGGGGTGGGTTTGCGAGTTTTTAAATTTTAACCGCCCAGAGTCGCTTCAGCAAGGGGACAGCAGCACAAATGTGAATTATTAAATTAAATTATTACCGCAATTAAATTATTCCATTGCCTGGAGTGGAAAACAAATAATCTCTAAGCAGATTTTCATGTAGCTGCTGCCTATTCACTTTTTTTCTGTACAAGTCAGTAATAACTAACCCAGCTTCATTTCCAACATCCCTGATCTGGTTTTTCTTGAATTATTTATGTATTTAAAATATTTTTATCCCACCTTTCTCTTAGAAAAGATCCAAGGCAGATAACTATTATGTGTATGAATATAAAACTGGAATAAAGAGATTGCTTTAGTTTTACGGTACATACAGTATCTTAATGTATTTTTTAATACATACATTAACAATATATCTGATATGCATGTCCTCTTATCATAGATTCTATAACAAATTTTAATAACTAGTATACTAACATTTTTGTATGCCTTTGTTTATTTGAAATTTTTTATTTATTTTACAAATGAGTTGCATCTCCAGACGGAGCTGCTGCCCTTTAGGAGGGGGGTTAAGACCTGGCTGGTGGGGCATGTATGGGGTATGGGCCAGACGGTTGCTTCAGTCTATTGGTTCATCTGACCCTCCATCTCTCTCTCTCTCTCTCTGTTGTTGTTGTTGTTTTCAAAATCTTTTAAATCTCTTTTAATCTCTGTAATTTTTAATCTTGATTTTTATACTGTTTTTATTGTGTTTTAAGTGTCTTTAAAGTCTGTTAGCCGCCCTGAGTCCTTGTGAGGAGGGCGGCATAAAATAAACAAATAAAATAAATAAATTATTTAAATTATTTAAAACGTAAGCTAATGGTTTTACTATTTTACAATTGTGATTGGTATTTCTATGCCATTAATATAAAACTGTGGGGTTGTAAACAGAAGGATTTCCCTTTTTGTATTTTTCTTTAGGGCGGGTAGGAACACCTCATTTTATGGCCCCAGAAGTAGTAAAAAGAGAGCCTTATGGAAAGCCTGTAGATGTGTGGGGCTGCGGAGTAATCCTCTTTATTCTGCTTAGTGGTTGTTTGCCTTTTTATGGAACAAAAGAAAGATTATTTGAAGGCATTATAAAAGGAAAATACAAGGTAAGTTATGGCTGCTTGTAAAATCAGTTTGGGGAAATTTTACTTGGAAGTGGCATCTTCACACATAAAAAATGTGAAAATACAGATCCAGTTTTCTGAGTTGAACTTGCTTTAAAGCACCCACCTTTTAGAACAGAAAGATTTGCACAGGTTTAATCACTAAATTTATTTTTAGTTCAGTGGGTCAAAATGGAGATTCCTGAGATGTACATGTCTATAGCTTCAAGTTCAAGAAGGTTGGTGATGGTAATTTCATCAGGGAGAAGTCCTTACTGTGAAAAAAAATCTTAGTTTCTGCCCTAGACCTCTGGCTTTAACACACTTATCCTCAATTATATTATTCTTGTTGCATGTATACTTTACATGTGAGATATATACTTAACATGTCTTGAAATGGTATGTTCGCTGATTCTGTGGGTAAGTGTAGAAACTTTGAGAAGACCTTCCATGTCTGCCACTGGAAATGAAAGCCCTTTTTCTAAAAGAACCTAAGATCAAGTACACGGAGCAATTGTACAAGTTTAGACAGGTTCTCTTTAAATATATTCCTTTTCAGCTATTGCAGGAGTCCTCAACCTTTTTAAACTGGGGGCCAGGTCATGCTCCCTCAGACAGCTTCAGGTGCTGGACAGCTATTTTGCCCTTCTTCCACCCCACAGCACTTCCTGGTGTGGTGGAGACAGTGGGGGGGCCACATCCACCCGATAGGCGGCGGGTTGAGAAGCCCTTAGCTATTGAATAAAGGCAATCATATATACATTCCTAGTACAGTACTGTGTTCATTAGTATATGTTATAGTTGTAGAAAGCTATATATTGAATAAATTCATATTATAACTCAGGAGTTCTCAACCTTTGTAAGCCAGGGGCCAGGTCACGCTCCCACAGATAGATTTGGGGGCCAGATGGCCATTTTGCCCTTCCTCCACCACATGGAACTTTCTGGTGCGGTGGAGGCAGCGGGGGGCACATGAAATGGTCCTGTGGGCCACAAGTTGAGAATCTCTGGTATAAATCCATAAAGCTGGTTGCATTCAGGCACAGTCACATGAAAACATTTCAGAAATAGCATATTAGAAAAGTTGTTTCAAAGAAGCCATAGTTTGCTTCTCATTACTGTTTAGTTCAACTTCTGTAGAAAATCTTAAGTCAGTTAGACACCACTGCAGTTTCCACATTGTTTTGGTTCCACAAAAAGTCTAGTTTCAAGTTTGCTATTTTGTGTACAACTGGTACTTATTTTAAAAACCTATTTTTGCATACCTGATATTAAAGTGTAGTGGTGCTAGTTTGATTTAAAAAATAAAATAAAACAAGACTTTTTTGGTGTTTTTTTAAAGTGATTCTAAATCATCATTTCATTATTTTCTGCAAGGTTGTTGATTTTCCCCCCATCAGTAACTTGCTGAAATTTTGTTCACAGTTTAGATGGTATTAGAGGATCTTTAATTAATTCTGCTGACTTTACAATAATAATGATGTGCATGCAGTGTGTTTCTGCAGTTTGAATCAGCAGACATGGCATTGTGCTCAGGAAATAGATCTATTGAGTAATAAGGTACCATTTTAAGTTAAATTTGGAAGCATGCTCTAGTCAAAAAAATGTTGCAATGACTTCCTTTTTATTTGTATATATGAACATCAACATAGTTTACAAGCAGTGCCGAATTAAGCCAGTGTGGGGCCCGTAGCAAATCATGTCAAGGGGACCTTGCTTAGATTTAGGATTTATGATACCTATAAAATAAAACACCACTAGTAAAAACAAAGTTTTCTCGATCTAATGTGGGCAAATTTAGAGATAACACTAGTCAAATCAATTTATCTAAGTAAATCACATTCCGTGCTCATTTACTTTCATGTAAGGGGGGGGGCTAACATTAAAATAAAGCCAGTAGTATCCGACTCTAGGGTTCAGCGCTTAGCTCTGCTTATAGCTAAAGAGCCAGCTCTGTCTGCACCTGCAGATGTTTCCAGATGACAACTTGGCATGGGACCCCAGAGACACGGGGCCCGTAGCATTTGCTGCTCTTGCTATATGGCTAATCCAGGACTGTTTACAAGCAAATGTACACAGTAAAACCTCGGATAACGCTAAAACTTGGTTCCACAAGTCTTAGTGTTATCCAATTTTTAATGTTATCCGATGCATGCATTGGATAACATTAAAATCCTGTGGGATGCATCGGATAACGTTAAAACTCCATAGAGATACATTGTAACTGGCACAGGCTTTAGTGCATGTTATCTGATGTATCACAAAGGATTTAACTTTATGCAATGCAATTTTTTTCCAGTTTGCTTAACATTATGTGGTTTTAGCATTATCTGATGCAAACGTTATCTGAGGTATTACTGTACTATTTAATTTCTTTAGACCTTTATAGAATATTTCAGAAACACTTTTTGTGTCTTCAGTACACAAGCATCAAAACAAGATTTAGACTTTAAAATTATAGTTATATTTTGCTACCAGATTGCATGATACAGTAATACCTCATATAACATTAGTATCGAATAACACGAAAATCGCATAACATCAAGGAATCTGGGGGGAAGAATTGCATCAGATAACATTAAGATCCTATGGGATGCTTCAGATAACAACCGCGAAAGCCTGTGTGGTTACAATGTATCTCTATGGATCCCATAGAGGATCAGATAACATTAAAAATCATATAACACGAAGACTTGTGGAACCAGGTTTTAGTGTTATATGAGGTTTTACTGTACTTCCAAAAGACACTGGAATTATTGCATATAGATTTTATTATTTGTTCAGTTGGTCCAGTTGCAGCAATTATACTTGCTGTGTAGTTCATCAGTCTTTATTGAGCATTAGTGTGCAGATCTGTTCACAACGGGAGTTCAAGAAGCAGAGTATAACAGATCTCTGTTATGCAAATAGACTGGGTTTTTTTAAATTATTACTCTTTATTTATCTTTTAACTAGATGAATCCTAGGCAATGGAGCCATATCTCCGAAAGTGCCAAAGATCTGGTACGGCGCATGCTTATGCTGGACCCAGCTGAAAGAATAACTGTTTATGAGGCACTCAACCATCCTTGGCTGAAAGTAAGCAAGACATGTTGTAAAATGCTTCCATATCTGATCCCTTTCCTAGACGTATTCAATGTTGTCAATTTATATACCTTAGTAGCTTACCAACAGATCCACTGATGATTTATAAAGTAATTTCTTCTTTATTATTCAATCATTGACCCAAAAAGAACTTAATATCAACAGGACAGAACCCCATTAAAAACAGAATCACCTTAAAAATAAATCATGCCAAATGTATTGTGTTGATGTTGGCATTCTTTTTCAACATTCATGATTTTTCTTTTTTGTATTTATTTGTTTGTTTGTAGCTTAAATTGCCCGTTTCCCTTTGTTGTAAAATAGGCATAAAATATTGTTCTTTGTGCCCACATATTGATCAGTTTAACCTGGTGTGTTTTGGTAGCTGTAATGTGGTACCTGTGTTTGCTGTTTCTCCATGGCTTCAATTTCCAATTATTTCCTTGTGATGTCCTAACTTTATTTATTGCATTAATCTGAATGTAGTAACTAAAAGCAAGTATCATAAAAGCAACACAGAATTATAGCCATACATACATCTCTACATAGCAATTGTCCATAATTCTCAATTATCTCTATCATCCATATCCTTCCTACTAGTTTTATCTCAATTTCAGAAGTCATTTGAGGTTCTCCAAGGTACTATTTCTGAGGCTGTTTTTTTATCTGTCATAAACTGGCAACAGCTGTTTTCATTCCTGTCATTAGCTATAATTTTTGTGCTGCTTGATTCAGAGCTGGTTCAAGATACTTTGACATAAGATGGTGCAACCCAAGAATCTAAATAAAATTTATTCTAAAATGTGTCATTGCTCATATTTTGAATAAATCTATTGCATTTAAGTGATAAAGAATAATTGTTTCCACTATTTTATTTATAGGAACGTGATCGCTATGCATACAAGATTCACCTTCCAGAAACCGTAGAACAGCTGAGGAAATTCAATGCAAGAAGGAAATTGAAGGTAAAACTGAGCAATCATTAATGTTTAAATGTTTTAAAGTAATATCTTATAAGTTTAAATATTTTAACGTAACATGTTGTAAGTCTCATTTCCTGCCCCTCTCCCCTGGAATGCCAGCAGCCGTTTCCAGACTAGTAACTCCATGGGTTCCAGCTTGTGTCACTCAGAACTCTTCATTAAATGAACAATGTGAGACTTAAATTCCCCTTTTCCCACATTCACAGAGAGTTGATTTTCTGGCATTAACCACTTGGACTGGCTCCTTTTAGGGAAAGCTAACAAGGACAGGTGATGGGGACCAAACACGTCAACACTGTCCCTCCTGGAGAATCACCTGATGTGCCTCTTACTGCTTGCATCTCCAATGTCAAAGCTGGTTTGGGGCAGGTGGCATGGCCTTCTGTCAGGTGTCAGGGAAACTAAGGCTGGGACAGTTCTTCCATCTTTGGGCAGTAGAATAGACTCTTGAGTTACAGCTGATCAACTGTGATCCTTTCATCTTACCATCCTTAGAAGGAATCATTGCTTTCTCTCCCTTTAAAGTCTATAGAATTAAAAAAAACCTAACAGTTTGCAATTGAAAAGGGGACATTCACAGCTAATCTGAATAACAGCCAGAGATCACCTGCCATTACCAATTGTATGAAGCCACATTGATTTGTATGCTAATCAATCACTTTGTACCTGACCCCTGTACCTAATGTGTATAAATTGATGCCATGAAGTCTCATGTTTGATGAAGTGCACTCAGTCTATGAAAGCTCACACTGAAATATAACAGTTTGTCTTTAAAGTGCTGCAGAATTTTGTTTTTGTTTATTCTCTGAGATGCCTGAAACACTGACTAGCATGGCTATTATTACAAAAAAAAATCCACAAAAACTAAAAAATGTAGGGGGAAAGAGAAAGTGCATTGATAGTAATCTAGCCTGCTACACTGTTACATGCTTCTGAATTTTAAAAAAACCTGAAATGATAGTTTGCTTGGGCTCTATGAAGAAAATGCTTTGTTTTCATGCTAAACTTTACAGACTTCAATAAGAAGTAGTAATTCTGCTTCTTCAGACCACCGACAATTGCTAAATTCACCAGAACTTAATGAAACTATTTTAGGCACTCAGTACTGGCCATGAGACACTCATCACCAAGATATTTATCAAGATCATGATCTCCAAGAAAATACTATTTGAAAGAGAGGTGTTATTCTAGATCACCTTCTCAAGAGAACTCAATCAGAGGGGACAGATCAATGGCTTCCTCATATATATTTTTGTTGTCAACGCCAACTTATTTTTGGATACTGACTGGCATTCTTCGATCCCTCATGATGAAATGAGATATTTATCAATGGCAATACAGTATAAGCAAAGACTGAGATCAAAGACCAAGATCTCTCCCTTGGTGGGGTGTTAATTTGAAAGATACCTACATTAAGAGCTTCAGTATAATGAAAATCTTGAGTACCAGAATGCAGCTCTCTGATGCCAACATCTAATCAGAGGCAATCTCAATCTTTGGTCAGCATCAAGCAGTCGTAGCCAGGAGGGCTTTTGCACAACTTCGTGTGATATGCCAGTTACGCCCACTCCTAGATCGGGACTCCTTGCTCATGATCACACACGCTTTGGTCAACCCCATACTTGACTATTGTAATGTGCTCTACATGGGGCTGCCCTTGGTGACCATTCGGAGGCTGCAACTGGTCCAGAATGCTGCTGCCCGGATGGTGATGGGGTGCGGCTGTTATGCTCATGCCTCACCATTGCTTCGAGAGCTGCACTGGCTACCAGTGTGCCTCCGGGTGCAATTCAAGGTGCCGGTTATTACCTTCAAAGCCCTACATGGTAGTGGGCCAGGATACCTAAGAGACCACATCATCCCAAGGACGTCTGCCCATCCCACTAGAGTGGACCGGAGAGGCTCTCTGGTTGTGCCATCATACTAGAGAGGCTCATCTCTAGCACTAGAAGGAAGGCCTTCTCTGTGTCCACTCCAGCCCTGTGGAACCTCCTCCCAACTGAGCTGCGCCTCCAGGCAGAGCTGCTACCTTTTCGGGAGGGTGTAAAACCTGGCTGGCAGGGCAGGTCTGGGGTCCTGGAGGCACAACAACCTCAGCCTGCTGATTGGTTTGATCCCCCAACCCTGGCTCCCTTAAGTTTTTAACAGTTGTAGTTTTGATTTTAATTATAGATTTTAAGAACTTTTAAAATTTTGATCTATATTGTTCTGATGTTTTTATGATGTGTTAAACCGCCCTGGGTCGCCTTCAGCAAGGAGGGCGGTATAGAAATTTAAATAAATAATAGATAAAATTAATAAAGGGAAGTCTGCAAAAGATATATTAGTACAAAAGGTACAGAAGATTTGGGCAACAGTCTTGATACCGACATCAAGTCCTGATATCAAGAGAGTACAAAATGATAAGCCTCACTTGTCAAGAACCAGAAATAATGAAGACTAAAAACTTCAGTTCAAAAACGTCATTGGGCTCAAGGGTTGCTGAAGATATATCCATGAAAATGAAAGATAAAGGGTTATCTTTATTCGTTTGACAACTCCAGATTCCGATGTATTAGATTCCAGCTCTCTGTCTGTCAGATGACATTAGATCATATTCCAACATGATGCTCTGAACGGCAACATCTTTGCAAACAGAGGTGCATCGACCACCACCTCAAAAAATGCATTCATTTCTTGAAAAGGTGCAGCATAACACAGAAGCCTGTTCAGATACCACTTCCAACATTACCAGATACAGTAAGGGAATATTGGCAAAAGTCTTCAATTTTGCCTTGGGCTTCAGAGCATATTCAAAATTTGTGTAAGTTGCAGAAAGACAGAACATCTTTTCTTGTAAATCATCCTTAGCCAAACAGTATTATAGTGGAAGTTTGTCAATCAAGATCACGAGGGAAGCAGCATTCAACACCTGTGAACAAAGAGGGTCATAAAATGGATCTAACAAAGAGAAACATTTATTATACAACTACCCTAGGCATCAAAGTTGTTAATAATTAGGTTGCAGTGGGAGCTACCATTATTTCTTATGGGAGAAGGTACAGCCACTTTTAATTAGCCTCCCAGAGGATAAAAGACATAAAACATTTCAACAGGGAGCACTTTATTAGCAACACAACAAATATATTCAGCAAGACTCACCAAAGATTGTGCAACTAAAAGATGCCTGCAGTGGTTGTTTTAAGGAGATATCCCTGGTTTAAGATCATCTTGACGTAAAAGAAGAATCCAGAGGTAGAATAGAAGACTAAGCTTTTGTTGAGGAATATTTCTTCAACACTATCCCGGATTATATAATGGCTGACATTTAAAAAGAGTAGTATGACAAAACACATGTCTTTTTTCTGTCAACATGCATCAAAGAAATACAGAAATCCCTAGAAAATACAATATACTTATTATTATTATTATTATATTTGAATTTCTATACCGCCCTACTTGGCAGAGCCAACTCAGGGCGGTTTACACACATGTATAGTTACAGTCACAACATATCAACAAGTCAATAGTCAATATCAAATGAAAACAGTCAATAAATAGTCAATATCAGTATCACAGAACATCAGCACATAAACATCATTACAGTAAAAGTAATTCAATAAACAGTAACAAAAAATTCAATAACATCAATATCAAGCAGTAGATTAAAAATTTCCATATCTCAGTCAAATTCACACAAAGAAACAAAACTAAGCAAAGCACCACGACAAGTAACGAGCCTCTCCGTCCACCGCTCAGCGTCTCTTAAAGCCCCAGCAGGGCGAGCTACAAAAAAGTAGCTCTCCTGTAGACGAGCAAAGACCATCAGCACAACTATCTTCAAATGATTAAAAACATGAAGACGAATCCATTGAGTAAATCAAAGTTCAGGTCATCTGCACCTCCAAATAGTTAAGAAATACAGTAGCACTGTTTTTGACTTGAGGACAAATAGAGTTCAACAATATAAGTGAGTGATTCTGGACTTTAAAAAAGTACTGTATGAGTATTTCTGCCACCAGAAATAATAGGTAAAATAATATCAGTGGCTTCCAAATATCAATAAGACAATAATCACTGTTCACATGGTCAAAAATTGTTAGGACTACTGATATTAACCAGCTTTGGTACCCATGCAAGACATAGAATAAGTCCAGTTATGGCTACTTCTTTCATCAATATGAAAGACAGCGATCATAAGAAACTTAAGAGTAACAGCAGAATTAGTGTTGCAACTTCGCTGGTGACAGATAAAAACCAATCTAGTGATAGGCATATCATTCAGAACATCTCAACCATCTGTTGTGAACTTGTGATAACTGCAGATGCCAACCTGAAGGGCTGGGTTACCCATTATCAGAGAAGAGAAAATACTGTGGTCTGTCCAAGAAAGGACATAACCCATCTCAACGCACCCAACCCCTCTGTCTGTTATACTAGTCACAATTGTATTTGGGCAACAGATGGAGGGAATTAAGAAGTGACAGTTGGGTGGATGAGTATGTTAGGGAAGAGGAGCAAAAGGTTTGACATTCTTCAGTGTTCCTGAGGTATCTGCACAGGCACAGAAGAAATCTATATGTGTAAATTCTCAGGTAATCATTTGAAGAAACATAGTTCTCCTTCGTGTTGTTTGGGGATGCACACTGATGGGTTCTGCGCCTGCGCTGAATCCTGAGCGGAGCTGGAAAGCTGATTGGATAAAGAGTTTTGAATGTGGGACCGCCCACCATGCCCAACCCCTTTAGGCGCCATTTCGCGCTCTCCCCTCAGTTTGCTTTTTTCCGCTGCGCAAGCAGGAGCCTGGAAAAAAAGCTGTGAGTACTTTACTGAGATTGTCTCAGAATCTTCCAATTTTTTCTACCTTACAATTTTTCTCGGACTAGGGGACTTGTTCCCTTGGTCCTCGTGTAGCTGGGGCTCGCCCTCAGCCGCCGGTAAAAAAAAAAAAAAACCAGAAGGAAACCGTTCCTTCCTGCAATCTCGTGCCGGGGCCTCCCGGCCGGGATAATTTTTTCTCTTCGGCCATCTACCTCGGTGGATGGCCTCAGCAGCAGCGTTCAAGCAGTGTCCGTCCTGCAAGAGAAAGTTCCCTAGTTCGGACGGACACGTGCGCTGCCTCCGCTGCCTCGGGGAGAGCCACCAGGTCCAGACCTGCGAGGTGTGTAGAGGCTTCTCGAAGGCCGCCATCAAGAACCGCCAATACCGCCTCCAAGCCTACCTCATGGAGGCCGCCCTCGCACCACCGCCTCCCCCAGCTCCAGAGCAGGCCGCTGCCTCAACGTCTGCTCCTTCGACCTCTGCTCCTTCTTCACGGCCGTCGGCCTCTGAACTGTTTAGACGGAAGAAGGAGCAGGAGAAGAAGAAAAAAGATAAAAAAGAGAAGAAGAAGCGCCGCAGCTCTACCTCTTCTCTCCCGCCGACCCCGGGACCGGCTCACCTCTCGCCGCCACGCTCCCTAGCATCCGCCCCGGTTGCAGCCCCACCTACGCCGGGCAGGATGCAGGTCGATGTCCGGGAAACTACACCGGAGAGGGCCCCCAGCCCTCCGCCGTCGCCAGAGGCCCTTCCACCTCCACCGCCGCGACGATCTACCTCCCTTCGCGACCATTCCGTGGCTCCTGGTCTGGCTTCCGAAGCGCCACCCCAGTTGAGCCTCATCGCCCCGTTTATCGAGGCGATGGTGCGGAAGCTGCATGCCGAGCTCCAAGGCCCTCGACCGGCACCATCCGAGTTCGTGGAGCACCCTCTGCCTCCCGAACCAACCACGGAGGCACCACCGCTCCGTGACGAGGGTCCGGCACCGAAGCGGCACCGAGTGGAACAGGCGCGGTCGGAGGCCTCTCTCCCTCCGTACCAGCTGCCTCTGCCGGGGAGCGATCCGAGATCCGCCAGGCCGTACTGGTCGGACTCGGACCCCGAGGCCTACCTGCCACCGCCCAGCGTCTCGGTGCGGTCAGGAGGCTCCGACGACTCGTCGGACCAGGAGGAGGAGGATCGGCCACCACCGGTTGCGGTTGACAAGTCCCCGGACGAGAATATCGGCTCCGTCCATGGCTCCCAACCGGAGGACCAGAAAACATACACGGCCCTCCTCACCCGCCTTGGATCCACGCTGGGAATCCGAGCGGAGGCTCCCCTGGACAAATGCGAAGATGTCGTCTGCGGCCTGGCCGACCGGAAGGAGCTAGTCCCCGTCCGTCTGGGACTACTCCCGAAGATCGCCAAGGCGGCCAAGGAGATCTGGAAGAGACCCGTCTCTTCCCATTCGGTGTCCAACAGGGTGGACTCCATGTACAGACTGCTGGAAGACTCCGACTTCCTACACGTCCACCCGGCGCCGAACTCCCGAGTGGTGAAAGGCTCCCAACACCGGACACCGATTAGTAGCACCCCCGTTCCGTCGACCCAAGAAGGGAAGAAACTGGACGCACTGGGCAGGAAGGTCTACGCCAATGCCTCCCTGTCCTTCCGTGCGTCCAACTACGCGACGGCCATGGGGGGCTACCAGTGCCGACTGTGGGAACAAGCGGAGTCCTTCAAGTCGCTGTTACCGCCGGACAAACGAGCGGACTTCGAGCGGGTCTGCATGGAAGGAAACCAACTCGCTCTCCAGCAGATCCGTACGGGCCGCCACGTCACGGAATCAGAGGCGAAGAATCTGGCCTCTGCAATCCAGCTTCGTCGCCACGCCTGGCTCCGTTCCGCTGACTTGCAAGACGACGTGAAACGGCTGGTGGAAGAGCTCCCCTTCGACGGTGAGGGTCTCTTCACCAAGGAGACCGACACCTCCTTGGGAGAGCTGAAGGGGGACTATGCCACCATCAAACAGCTCCGTCCTCCACGCCGTGGGTCCCACCGTTACCAGCAGGACCAACCGTCGACGTCCCAGGCGGGTCCTTCTTACCAACCTCGCCCACCGCAGAGGCAAGGCGACTACTCCCGGTACCAGCCTTACCGGCCACGACCACAACCCAGCCGCCCACGCTACCAGCAGCGTCCCCAAACTGGTAAACGCGCGGAAGGGAAGGGCAAACAACGTGTTTGACTCTTCCGTGACCGAGACTCTACCCTACCGCCCCCTCGCCAACTACCTATCGGCCTGGTCTGCCATCACCACAGACCGATGGGTTTTAACCATCTTCGACTCTGGCTACGCGATCGAGTTCAGGAAATGCCCTACTGTCGGACGGATCCGCGTCACCGATCCGTCCCCACCGCTCCAGGAAGAACTATCAGCTCTCCTAGAGAAGGGCGCCATAGAACCGGTTGCAGCGTCGGAGTCTCACGAAGGGTTCTTCTCCCGGTACTTCCTCGTGGACAAAAAAGACGGGGGGACACGTCCAATCCTGGACCTCCGTCTCCTCAACAAGCACATCGACGCGAGGAAGTTCTGGATGGTGACTCTTCACTCCATCCTCCCACTGATCAACCACGGGGACTGGTTCACCGTCATCGACCTGAAGGATGCCTACTTCCACGTATCCATCAGAAGGGAACACCGCCGATTCCTACGCTTCCAGATCGGCGGCGACGTCTACCAGTACACCTGCCTACCCTTCGGCCTCTCCACCGCTCCGAGGGTATTCACGAAATGCATGGCGCCGGTGGCTGCTCATCTTCGGCTGCAAGGCGTCCAAGTGTTCCCGTACATAGACGACTGGTTGGTCTGCTCCCCGACCCAACAGAAAGCCAAGGACGATGTTGCCCATTGCCTGGCCCTTATGCAGAGTCTCGGTCTACGGGTCAACTACAAGAAGTCTCAGTTGACCCCCACTCAACGAATAGACTATATCGGAGCCGTATTGGACTCTCTGGCTCTGAGAGCCTACGCTCCACCCAAACGTCTGCTCGACATCCGCACGGTAGTGGCTCGGATCCAGGGCAGTCGTCGCGTCCGTGCCAGGGACGCCCTCTGCCTCCTAGGACTCATGGCGTCGACCACAGCAGTGATCTCGCACGCCAAACTCAAAATGCGGTCGCTCCAGTCGTGGCTCCTAGCCTCCTTCGACAGCACCCACGACAACCTCGGGAAGTGGCTCACACCGACCCCCGAGCTGCGGGACCAGCTGAACTGGTGGACAATGGACCGCAATGTGACCGCCGGGAAGCTCTTCGCCCTCCCTGCGCCATCCGTCCAGGTCACCACCGACGCGAGCACGCACGGATGGGGTGCGTGCTGCCTCGGGTTACAGGTCCACGGCATCTGGACACCCGCGGAAGCCGACCGCCACATCAACTTCCTCGAGCTGTTAGCGGTATGGAAAGCGATGAGGTCCTTCAGACTGTCCCTAGCAGGCCGCGTGGTGCAGATCGCTTCGGACAACACCACGACCCTAGCCTACCTCAACCGGCAAGGAGGAACCAAGTCCCTCTCCCTCCTTCACCTGACGGTCCAGATCTGGGAGTGGTGCCTGAAGGTACATGTGTTCCCCATCGGTGTCCACATCCAGGGCACGCTGAACTTAGAGGCGGACTCCCTGAGCCGCAAAGGGACAGCGATGCACGAATGGGAACTGGACGGATTGGTGTTCGACCGCCTGTGCCGACGGTGGGGCACACCGAGCCTAGATGTGTTCGCGTCACAGATCAACACCAAGTGCCGCCGATACTGCTCCCGGGCCGGGATCGGCCACGGATCGGAGGGCGATGCCTTCATGGTGCCGTGGCACCAGGAACTGCTGTACATGTTTCCTCCGATCCCTCTCATCCAACGGGTCCTGGTACGGATCCGTGCGGAGAACGCCCGGGCGATCCTGATCGCTCCGTCATGGC
This sequence comes from Furcifer pardalis, assembly GCA_030440675.1. NCBI lineage: Eukaryota > Metazoa > Chordata > Lepidosauria > Squamata > Chamaeleonidae > Furcifer > Furcifer pardalis. The sequence goes on along the minus strand of CP126895.1, from coordinate 51,743,142 downwards.
CGCGCCAGCCGTGGTTCCCGCTACTCCAAACCCTGGCTTGCGACCGCTTCCGCCTGCCCACCGATCCGAACCTCCTCCGCATGGAGGACGGTCGGATCCTCCACTCGGATCTGCCGAGCCTACACCTGACGGCCTGGTTTATCCGCCCGACATAGCACGGATCCTTGAACTTTCAAGGAAACCTTCCACGCGAAAGTCCTACGATGCCAAGTACCGTCGCTTCATAGACTTTCTAGCATCCAGTGACCACACCGTGGACTCGGCATCCCTGCAGGACGTCATGTCCTACCTCCTGCACCTGGCCGAGTCAGGATCTGCACACTCATCCTTAAAGGTCCACTTGGCTGCGGTGGTAGCCAAGGCCCCACCCTCATCAGTTTTGTCCTCCGCTTTCAGAGACAGGACTGTTAAAAGATTCCTCCAGGGACTGCGTAATGCCTACCCTCCAGTGAAGATACCACCTCCTCAGTGGTCCCTCAGTGCTGTGCTCACCGCGCTCACGAAGGCGCCCTTTGAGCCCATGGCTACAGTGGACATTAAGTTTGTTTCTTACAAAACTGCATTTCTCGTAGCCATCACCTCTGCCCGGAGGGCAGGAGAACTGGCAGCCCTGCGGTCTGACCCTCCTTTTCTCAAGTTCTACCCCGATAGGGTAGTATTGCACCCGGACTTGACCTTTCTGCCCAAAGTCCTGACTGAATTCCATCTGGCCCAGTCCATCACGCTTCCAGCATTCTTCCTGAATCCTTCGTCTGCACAAGAGAGAGTGTGGCATTCGCTGGATGTCAGGAGGGCCTTGCTGTTCTACACACAAAGGACTGCGTCCTTCAGGAGAGCCAAACAACTGTTTGTGGCCTATGGTGGCAGGTCCAAGGGACACTCTCTGTCTGCCCAGAGACTTTCCAAATGGATCTCAAGCACCATCTACTTGGCCTATGAGATGTCATCTCTACCACCCCCGCCCCATGTCCGGGCTCACTCCACCAGGACATTGGCTTCCTCCACTGCGTTCCTCGAAGGCATCCCGATGGAGGACATCTGCAAGGCCGCTACCTGGTCCAGGTCCTCCACCTTCATCACCCACTACCGGGTTGACACAAGGTCTGCTCCCGATGTCAGACGGGGCAGGTCCATCCTGACAGCTGGTCTCCGATCCTCTTCGCTGATGACCGCCCATCCATGATGCCATCGCGCTCTCCTACATCTCAGGACGCCGGCTGCCCACCATCCAAGTAAGTGAGCTTGCTAGTCACCCATCAGTGTGCATCCCCAAACAACACGAAGGAGAAGGACAGGTTTCACTTACCAGTAACTGTCGTTCTCCGAGTATGTTGTTTGGGGATTCACACAACCCAACCCTGCCTCCCCTCAGGGCTGCCGGCCTGAGATGGCCTTATGCTTAGCGGGCAGCTTTAATATCAAACTGAGGGGAGAGCGCGAAATGGCGCCTAAAGGGGTTGGGCATGGTGGGCGGTCCCACATTCAAAACTCTTTATCCAATCAGCTTTCCAGCTCCGCTCAGGATTCAGCGCAGGCGCAGAACCCATCAGTGTGAATCCCCAAACAACATACTCGGAGAACGACAGTTACTGGTAAGTGAAACCTGTCCTTATAGTTAATTAACCTGTCTTTACTGCTTCTGTATGGAGTATCAGTATACCAAAGCAGGTGCAGTCTTGTTCCTTAGCACTAGTTACACTAAAATAGGCCTATGGAATCAATATCTTACTAATATGGCATTTGGTAACTTGAGTTTAATATTTATTTAGGGTGCAGTATTAGCAGCAGTATCAAGCCACAAATTCAATTCTTTCTATGGTGATCCCCCTGAAGAACTCCCAGACTTCTCTGAAGACCCTACCTCCTCAGGTATTTTAACTACTATTTTCATGTTATGGCTGACTTTAGTTTTAACTACAGTACATGCTTTTAACTGGGAAGCTTAAACTCTCATTCATTCACTGCTTTTAAATACTTGAAAGTTTCTAAACGATAGGATAGATAAATGATATAGTTTTAATTTTATGAAATTCTTATAACCTTATAACTATTATAAGTGCCTAAAACTGTTTTTGCCCAATTTTAAAGATTATTCTCAGTGTTTTCTGTGAACTAGATTATATTTTTATTTTTCAGAGAGAAAGCAGTGTTATTTTGTTCCTACAAAAACAAAACTGTTACGGCATCTTCAGTTCACATCAGTAGCAATTTTTGCAAGTTATAGTCCAATTCTTTTGATACAGACATGCCTGTTAGTTGGTTTTGTTTCGTTTTAGCTGATATGTTTTTAAGTGTTTTGACAATAAATCTGACAGTCAAATCCATTTGTTAATTCTAGGCAATTAGACCCAATTACTTAAGTCCTATTCATATATTCATTGAATCCTTTTTAATTTGTATTAACAGTGGTATTTAGTACTAAATATTGTAAATATTTAATACACATGTACACACATATCCAACATCCCTACTAACTACTAGTACAGTATTCTCATTTCCCACATATTTTTCTAGTCCCCATTGAAAGCTGTGCATAAGGATGTGTGACCTAGCACATGACTGAAACACACACATTCTGGCACTTTGGCAGTTACATAGACCTTTTAGAGATGAACAATAATAGGATTCTGGCCACTATGTGAGAAAGTCCTTTTATGAGTCCTTAATATCCCACCGTGGAGCTTCAATAAATGACCCTGAATTCTAATATTATGGGAGAGGGCAATAGCTTGATAGATTTTCATTATTTTGGTATAACATACTTATTACTTTTGAACTATATCATGTCTTTGAGGCTGTAGTCATATACCTTTTGGGTTGGGTTCTTCTTCAGTGTCTAGGCCAGACATGAAACTCAAAATGAAAGCACATTTAGGCAAGTTCATTCTGACCTACTGTGGGAAAGATTAGCCGGCAACACAAGGTTGCCATTACCAGGGTATGCCTGATTGTGGTTAAAAAATACCACAGTCTTCAAGGAGGCTCTTTTTGTGTACCCCTTTGAATTAGTTGAGAAATGAATTCAGCAAGACTGAATGTAGGACTGAATTCAGTAGCTATGTATAAAACTGCAACATTACTGTACTGAAACAGGGTTTCAGTTAGGACATAGTTTTCACATTATTTCAAGATGTAATATTCTGCCTGTTTTATTCAAGAAATACTTTCTTTCTGACTTCTTTCAATGAGGAAGCACTTTCTTATTTCTCAGTCTTGGCAAGAAAAAATAGAATTGCATGACTACAGTATCATATTTCCCTTTCAAACACTTAAATGGTTCCTCATATTTTCTCTACCACATCGGCATGATTTAATATCCTCATTTGAAGACAACAACACATGTTAAAATATAAAATCTTGTTTTTTTCTGTAATTATTTCACTTTGTACACACAAGTTGTATGATGAGTATTGTGGGGAACTTTTGTTTCCTTGGTTGAACTTTAATTCCTTTTTTTCTTCTTCCTTTTTGAATTAGAGCATTGCACATTTGAGAGGTAGTACAACACCAGGATTCTGGTCACTGAGAAGAATGTATTTAGTACTATTTATTCTCATTCTCTCCCTCCCTCCCTCCCTCTCTCTCTCTCTCTCTCTCGCGTTTGGTGTGGCTTGACTGAAATACATATAGTGCAGTTTTATTCCCTCAAAACATATAGTGTGAATTTTTTTTGCAAAAAATAGTGTACAACTGGGAGTTGGCAACTTTGTGGGTCAATACTTACTTGCTTACTTACAGTACTTAATTGCTTGCTTGCTTAGCTTGTATGCTGCTCCATGGTGCAAGCACTGTCTGAGTGATTTGCAACATGTTAAATATATTAAATAAATTTCATGTCAGAAATTACTTTGAGTTGAAAGGATTTTTGCTGGAGAAACTCCACTCAGGGGATGCCTGAATGAGGCTCCTTTCATGTCTCCAAGATCCATCATTCAGCACTCAGGTATCAAAACCTGACTTTCCAATCTCCAAGTTCAACATCTTAACCTAAACCACCGTGGTGGCTTATATATTTAATATATTAAATGAAACATATGAAATATAATCAGTTTTAAATATTATAAGTAAAATTTTGATATGAGCTAAAACTTATGTTTAAATAGAATTAAACAAATTAAAACAAATTCAGACATCTCAGATAGAAAGCATTAATAAAAAGCAGCTTACCAATCCTGTTTTTACTAATTTTAAAAAGTCTGGGAGGGAAGACGCTTGACAAACCTTTTATTGTTCCAGAGAAGCAGGACTATGACTGAGAAAGTTTGGTTCCTATTCTTCACTCCTTTGGCTTTCTGGGTGTTACTATTTTTAACATCATGGACTGCAAAGACTGGGTGGGACAGATAACTTTTGTAGGAGAGAGATTCTGACAAATACTGAGATCCTATGCCATTGAGGGTTTTATAGGTCATGATCAGCATTTCATCAGAAAGCCAATGAAGACACGTCAATATTTTTTTTTCCTCTGTGTCTAGGCCAGATGTGAAACTGCCAAAATGAAGCCACCTTTTGGTGAGTTCATTCTGCAGTTCCTTTCGCCCAACCTAGCATGACAAATATTAGCAGACACAAGGTTGCCATCACCCAGGGTATACCAGATTGTGATGCAAAAATATCACAAACTTTGGGAAGACACTTTCCATGTACCTCAAGTCAATACTGATTGTATGGTGGCTGTATCTTAGATGTGTCAAAGTTACTATATTGTCTTCAAGACCCAGCCATAGGTAGAGAGTGTTACAGTAATTTTGGAGATTACCAACACATGAACTACTGTTATTAGGTGTTTCCTCTCTGGGTAGGGATGCATCTGGGAAATCAGCTGAAGTTGATAAAAAGCACTCTTGGCAACAGCAGCCATTTACACTTCTATGGAGAATGCTGGGTCCAAGAAAACATCCAAGCTGCAAACCAAATCTTTCAAGGGGGGGGGGGGGGGGACTCCTTTAAGGCCAGTACAGTACATATTGTTTCCTACTGCTACAACAGCAACCATATAAAAATCAGTTTGTATTCAAAATAAACATAAAAACAACAACATATGCATACAATATAAAAGAGAAAATACACAAAATGGGACATTATATACCTTCATTGAGTATTCCCTAAATATTACATTTTATTTATAGATTTGTCCTTTTAAAATCACTTTTAAAGGAAGTATTTAGGTGGTTCGAATTACATTTTAGTAATTTGGTATCAGATCTCATTGGGATAAGCTTGCAACACATTTAGAAACATCTGCAGTACATCCCTACCTCCACTGTTTGTACCACACTTTTTAGGGTGTTTTGAGAAGCAAAACATGACCTTTGGCATTCTATGCACTTCATGGGCTAAAGAGTTCCTGCCCTAGAGATTAAGTCCTCTGTACTAAAGATATATAAACATTCATGTCCGAAATATACCAGGTACTGCCCATGTGAAGAGCATACAAAATCTTTCTTGCTTATAAATCATTGTTTGATGACATTTGATCTGTTTGGAGATACTAGAAGCAAGTGTCCTATATCTTCTGACTCCTGTGGCTGTCTATGGTGCATTTAGAGTTAAAGCAGTAAAATAATTTAGATTTAGCAAGCACGATCAAACCCATTCATCAAATTGCTAAAACTAATTTTATCAGAAATGAAAAAATGAGGTTTCCCCTTCCCTCCCCCTCCCCCCATTAAGCCCTTTGATATCTTCCAAATCTTTCAGGGAGCTAGTAATTTCTAGAGAAATTTGTTGGTATTAGGGAAGGAAGCAAATGAAAGAAATATGGAATAATTGAATTGGAAGGGTCCTATCAGACCATAAAGTCCAACACCATGCTGACTGCAGGAATCCAAGTGAAAGCAGATATGACAGATGGATGTCCAATTTTCTCTTGAATGCCTGCAACAACAGAGCATGAAGGGATACATACCACCTCCTCAGGTCATTGGAGAGCAGGGAGAAATTATATATAAACATATCTCTTTTACATGATTTAAACATTCTTGAAGAGTTTGATCTAGCCTCAGAGTTGAAAATTAGCCCTAGCAAAACTAAGATTATAATATTTAGCATATCTTTTCCTGATACTCAACATTTATCTGATGTAACAGGTATTTCCACAACCAGCTTCTTAATAAAATACTTAGGAACCATGGTTGTCTCTCATTTGACTACGGTTAATATCTTAAACTGTAAACCCACTGTTATATATGGTTAAACAAAAGCTCATATAATGACAAAAACTGAATTTGCCATTACTTTGTTGCATAGCAGCAATTAAGATGTCGATTCTGTCTAAGTTATCTCTTTAAAGTTCAGACTATGTAGATAGCAGATAAGGTCTTTAAGTACTGGCAGACTATATGTATAACTTTTTCATAGCTCCAAGAAACCAAAAATAACTCATACAGTGAATTTCCATAAATAAAAACATGAAGGATTGTTATTCTTGTTATATGCTATCAAGTTGCCTCCAAGCTATGGCAACCCTTTAAATGAGCAATCTCCAGAATGTTTTGTTCTCAACAGTCTTGCTCAGCTCTTATAAACTCAAAGCTATGGCTTCCTTTAGGAAATTAATACATCTCATATTTGGCCTTCTTTTCTTGCTGTCATCAAACGTTCCCAGCATTATTCTCTTTTCCAGATAATTTCCCCTTCTCATTATGTGCCCATAGTATGGCAGTCCCAATTTCATCATTTTTACCTCCAGAGATAGTTGAGGTTTGAGTTGCTCTAGGACTCATTTGTCGTCTTTCCAGTTATTCACAGTGACGGCAAAAGTCTCTTCCAGCACTGTATTTCAAATGGACAATTTTAAGCTCTCAGCTTACTTTACTGTCCAGCTTTTGCACCCATACAAGTGATTATGAATACAAGAATATGTATGGTCTTGGTCTCCAGTGATACATCCTTACACTTGATGAACTTTTTTATTTCTTTCATGCTTCCCTTCTGAGTCTGTCTTCTTCTGATTCTTGGCTGCAGTCTCCATTTGGATGTATGATTGAACCAAGGTGTACAAAATCTTTAACTATTTCAGTTTCTTCATTGTCAACATTAAAATTGTGCAGTTCTTCTGTTGTAATGATTTTTGGTTTTTTAATGCTCAGTTCCAGTTCTGCTTTGGCACTTTCCTCTTTCATTTTGACTAGACGTTGTTTCATATCATTGCTGCTTTCTGCCAGTAAAACGTCATATGAATATCTTAAATTAATGATGTTTCTTCCGCCAATTTTCACTACTTTATCATCTGAATCTAATCCAGCTTTATGATACATTCTGGATACATACAGATAGAGCAGATAAGGTGATAAAATGCACTTTTGTCTGACACCTTTTCCTATAGCAAACCATTCTGTCTCCATAGTCTGTCCTAACAGTAGCTTCTTCTTATGCATCAGAACAATCAAGTTCTAAGACTTCAGCAGATAGGGAATTTTACACCTCTCTGTTTAAATTATATCAATAAAATCAATTCAAGCTGTTGCAGAAAATGTGGGAATAGTCACATGTGGTGAACATGCCCTCCAGTTCAGTTGTTCTGGTCCATGGTTTTTATAGAAATAATCATTGGGCAAAAATTTATAAGGTTGCTAGATCTAACTCCTCTACCCTTATTTTTATTAACAGCTAACTCTTCTAAAAATTGATTATCTTTTTCTGTATGATGGTACATTTGGAAATTGCCACAAACAAGGACTTGTAATTTATCTTTACATGCATGAGAAATGGAATATGGCATGTTATCCTGGTATACCCAGTACGGGCAAAAGAGTGATTGCAAAAATACATGACGACATGTTTATTTACTTTCATTCTCAAATTTATTTATTTATTTATTTATTTATTTATTTATTTATCTGATTTATATTGCTGTCCAACTCCAAAGGAGTTGCTGTCCAACTCCAAAATAAAACCAGTTACAGTTTAAAAACCAATTAAAAAGCCATTAAAATTACCATCAAAAGTTAACCCAACCCCTACAAATTAAAATAAATTTTTAAAAAGAGAGAGAGTGTGTGTTCTTAAATCAGTCAAAGTGGCTATTTTTCAGAGTTTTTCTGTCTTAAAAGTGACAAACTAAAGAACAATTAAATGTAATGTTCTTGAGTATTTTAGAACTGTCTTCTTTTGAAGTACAGTAAAACCTCATATAACACTAAAACCTGGTTCCACAAGTCTTGGTGTTATATGATTTTTAGTGTTATCTGATGCATGTTAAAATCCTATGGGATCCATAGAGATACATTGTAACCACACAGGCTTTAGCGGTTGTTATCTGAAGCATCCCATAGGATCTTAATGTTATCTGATGCAATTCTTCCTCCCAGATTCCTTAATGTTATGCGATTTTAGTGTTATTTGATACTAATGTTATATGAGCTATTACTGTAATTACATTTTGTTGTTTAAAAGGCCCTTTACAAAATCTCCATAAATACTACCAGTTGCATTAATAAGATTTGAGATTCATCTTCTTGCATTCATATATTTTATTTTATACAATAGACACTCTATTTGTGAAATGAAGACATTAGTTAAGGGGTGCCCCAACTATGGCTTGTCAGTTGGATCCGGATCCTGACACCAATTGATCTGGCCCATGCCACCCTTGTTGCTCCCGGAAGCGGAAGCAAAACATGCCCATGGGCACGTTTTGCTTCCGCTTCCGGGAGCAATGTGGGTGGCGTAGGCTGGATGAATTGGCATCAGGGGCCAGATCTGGCCCATGGCCCATAGTTTGGGCACTCCTGCATTAGTTTAAGATAAATTTACAGACAATGTAATGATTCTTCTGCATTTGAAAATTAGGAAATATACTGGTAATTATAATTGTGTACTTCCATCAAGTCAATTCTGATTTATGGTTACCTTTTCTAGGGTTTTCTAATTAGAGAGCACTCTGCAGCCAAATACTGAACCTAAACCATTGGGCTAACCAGCCAACTAGAACATTACTAGGAGCTTTTAAATGTTTTAGTTCTAATTAAGTTTCCATCCATTTTCCTTGAAGATAAATGTACTTTCAGATTTGGTGTATCCTAGTTATTTATTAGTAATATAAAGTAGGAGAGTCTTGATACCAGTATCATTTGCTATAATACAGTAGCTTAAAATATTTAAATGGAGAAAAATTATTGAGATGCCTGCAGATGCCTATTTGATAGAATCCTGTTTAAGACCTGTCTCAAAGTGCATTCCTTTTCCTAAGCTTTTTGAACTTATATTTGGCCTTACTGTCTCCTCTGTTCTTTGAGTTTTCCTCTTAATGTTTTTTGTGTACCAATTTTAGATTGTAAACTTATGGACAAAATTGAATTATTTTTAATTTTGCTTCTGAAAATAATGTCTGGAGAGGGGGCTGTACGTCAGGCTGAGTTGTACATTGTATCACAGTCAACTATGCTTTTGTACAAAAAGGAATGTTGTATTCTATTATTATTTTTTGTTCTGATTTTTTGCCTGATAATTTATGTATCTGGTCATAATAACAATTTCCAGCTGAGCAAATTCAAGTAAAACTTTGTAAACTATTTTGTCACAATTTAATAGTATTATTACTACAGCTACAAAAGTTACTGAAATGTTACTTATAATTTAAGTAAAACCATGTTTTAAAATGATGATTGAACTGTTTGTCATATAAACAATTTAACTTGATGTTTGCTTGCTCCCCATTAAACCCCATTAAATTTAGTAGGTCTTATTCAAACTTAAGTGCACATAGATTTGCAATCCCAAATTTGTGAAAGCTGTGTAAATGATACAGTGATACTATGCTAATTTTCTGCTGACAGATTTTCAGTGTAATAATTCCAAGCACATTAATGCTTTCTCACTCTCATTTGGTATCATAGTCGTTTAATTTCAAATTTTAAAGAACTATTAGAAAGTCAGATTATGAGCATAGTATAAATAGATAAGTATTTTATTTTGCACTTAATTTGACTGGTTTATTAACATATAATCTATATAGATAAAATTGTGGCCATGCTGATGTCCCAGGCTACAGCTTTTATAATTGCTTATATTGAAATCATCATGCTATTTGTTGTTTGTTCAAATGCTGCCTTCCTGCTAGGACTTCTAGCGGCAGAAAGTAGGTATCCCTTTGTTTTCCTTTAAAACTCTGCTACTGTGCTTGTCTTTGCATGTTTGAACTGCTTTTCTCTCCATTCTGATAGCCTAGTTTTAATACTGCCTATATCTCAACAAGCAGAATACCTATAATGTACTCAATATTTAACATCTGAATACTGTATATCCAAAATCATTTTTCCTAATGCTGATTTTAAGGCAGTATTAAGATTAGGTGATAGTCCTTCCCCAAGCAAAGGTACAGCACCTGCTTATGGTAGGATTGGGGGGGGGGGGCCCTCAGCAAAGCCCTGGTTCTTCCTTTCCTTACCTCAGAGCCCAAGAGAGGAGCACACTAGGAATTTATACAGAACAGGAACTCTGTGTATCCTACTCATACCATTGTCCAACATACATTGTTGCAATCCCAGATCCTAAATAGCTTGCTGTTCTCAAAGGGGAGGATTGGATTGCAGTTTTTCTAAGTGTTCCTTTCCCCACTTTTTCTGTTACTGGTAGACCAATGAGCCAAAGGTTTTCATTGTAAATTATTGGAAATTTCTCTCTATATTCACTGTTGTAAATATTAACCTGTATTTACCATATTTGCCGGTGTATAAGAAGCATCGGAGTATAAGACGCACCCTGTTATTACCAAAATAGACCACTATAGGCCACTATATACAGTACAAGACACACTCCATTTTTCCAGTGTATTTTAAGGGAGGGAAGTGGGTCATATACGCCAGCAATTATGGTAATTACTTCATACATGTTGCTGACTGCATAGTATCTTTTGCAGAATCTTATTTTCTTCTAAGTATCTCTGTGATTATGAATGCACAAAGTTACAGCTGATGATTGTTTTCTGATGTCTACAAAAGAAATATATTGTGATTCTAATATATGTTTTATTAATAGGTTTATTAATTGGTTTTTTATCTTATCTCAACTCAAACTTTTCGAGAACTACATACAATACCATAAAGAAGTCAACTTTCCAAACTAGCCTCTCCCAACCTGATGCCCTTCATAGATTTTGACCTACAATTCCCATCAACTGTGATAAGCTGCTGGGACTAACAGGACATCTAGATGGCATTGGAGTGGGAAATGATACTCTAAATATTAGTCTAAAGCAAGCGTGCCAAATTTTTTGGGCTGCGGGCCAGTCACGTGGTTCAGGGAGCAGCCCCCAATGCCAATTATTCCAGCCCCCCGAAGTCCTGTACAGGCGTGTTTTACTTACGCTTCCAGGAGTGACAAGGGCTTCGGGGGGCAGGTGAATTGGCTTCAAAGGCCAGATCAGGTCCCCAGGCCGTAGCTTGGGTACCCCTGGTATAAACCCTTAACCTTTTTAAAAAATGAAAAATTAATCATGCCAACAATGTTGAGAGATGTAGAGACTACACAGAAATGCCCAACAAAACACTTATTCCAGCTTTGATGTTTGGCAAGCAAGAACGATATGGAAAGAGACTATACAAAACACTTCTTCATATGCACTGATCATACAATAAATATAGATTTTTGTGGTCATATGTACAGAAAACTGACTTTAGTATGGAACTATGCTTTATTATTTATGAGTGTTAATGAACTGGACTGCCTACCATCACCTGTTCTTGTTCTTCATCTCTTTTAGTAATAGAGTACAGTATTATGTACCTGCTCTAGTTAATAAGTGGGGTACAGTTTGTTCCTTGGGCCCCCAGCAACCACTGAGGTTGTACCTTGCTGCCCATCTGAATTTGCTGCTGTCCTGCAGTTGCAGCTGCAAAAAAAGTTGAAAATGAAGCATCAGAGGGTGTGTGTGTGATTGCTTTAAAGCCTAATAGTTTATATTTTTAATCAAGGTGTATGTGCACTTTTGCATTCAAAGGAAAACTCAGCTTTTTTACTGCCTCAACTGCATCACTGAAATTATGTGATATAATTCATAATGTGGGCAAGAGGCTTGTCTGGCTTACAATGTTATGCATTGCCCTCCTCATTCTAGAAACTGCCTTTTTAATAGTACACTCAGTATGTGGCTACTGATAAAGAATATGATGAAATCAGTAGTAGTAACTAATTGAGAATACAGTAATACCTTGCATAACCAATTTAATTCATTCTGCAAGGCTGCTCACTTTGCGAATTTTTTGCTATGCGAGTCAAGACTCGCATAGCGAAAATTCCTATGGAAAAAGTTGCATAATGAGCATTTTTAGGGGGGAAACTTGCATAGCGAATTTTTTTCATTATGCGAGTTTACCCCATAGAAACGCTTGTTATGCAATTTTTTATAGGGAAAGTCCGACTCGCATAGCAATTTTTTTCACTGTGCGAGTCGGACTCACATAGCGATTTTTTTCGTTATGTGAGTTTCCCCCATAGAAACGCTCGCTATGCAAGCGTTTCCATAAGGGAAGTCTGACTCACATAGCAAAAATTTATGCGAGTCAGAATGCTTTTTGAAAAAGCCGCTCGTTATGCAAGTTTTTTGCAAAGTGAAATGCTCGCTAAGTGAGGTTTGACTGTACATTGTGAACTCATAATGTCCCTCCTTGAACCTTCCATGAAAATTTCTCACTCCCGTTCATCATTTGAAGTACTGTAGTTTAGTTTGTTGTGACATCCAAATTTAAAGATATTGGACTTAGTGGCAGCTTGTTTTTAAACAGTGATTGCAAGTAATGTTTTAGAGACAAATCCCTTCACAAGTCATGAGTAGGAAAGCACAATCTGCATGTGAGGCAGGAGAGGAATGAAATTGGACACGGACATCCCAGTCCTTAGTTCATCATTCGGAAACATGTGAATCTGACCAACTCAGTCAAACATGAATCTCTTTAGCCTAAATCTGTCTGTTCCCAGAATGACAATACTTCAGAATGTGTTTGTTTGGTAGAATCATGAAATCATGACATTGTGAGCATGATATTTGGTTATAGTATCCTGATTATTTTAATTTGCCAACTCCTGATTCTAGAATTGGGTATCACAATTTAAATTGTTGTGCTTCCAGAACCTTTTTATAAGTTGGTGTGTGTGAGCGAGTGAATGAATGTGTGAGTTACCTAAAAATGAGGATGTCCTTTACAGTGATAGTGATAACTGTTTCATGGTATAACTTCAGTATTAAACTACATTTTATTTACAGATGTGCTGTATGCTGTGAAACTATCTCCATCTCCCTTTAGAATACTAGACATTCATCACTTTCCCAAATGACTTTGAATTGCCTCTTCCTTTGAAAAGAAGTTTGTATTTGGAGTGGATAGGCTCTGGCAACACAAAAAACACATCAAAATAGTTGTCAATTATTTGAGCACAGGCCATGATATTTAAGGGCAAACTTCTGATTTGACACATGAGAGCCCATACTAGAACAGAGCCAGGTAGTAAAGACATATACAGTAATACCTCATATAACATTAGTATCGAATAACACGAAAATCGCATAACATCAAGGAATCTGGGGGGAAGAATTGCATCAGATAACATTAAGATCCTATGGGATGCTTCAGATAACAACCGCGAAAGCCTGTGTGGTTACAATGTATCTCTATGGATCCCATAGAGGATCAGATAACACGAAAAATCATATAACACGAAGACTTGTGGAACCAGGTTTTAGTGTTATATGAGGTTTTACTGTATGTAGAATCTGAGTAGCAAATCCACACTTGGTTATGTACATTTTTAATCTTTAGCAGTACAATTTTTGTAGGAGAGGATCATCTTGTAGCATTTTAAAAATCAAAGTAGGCAATCCCAGATGGATTAATAATTCTTTTCCAAAAATTGCTGCAGCCCAGGGATAGCTACTGCTGCTGTATTCCATGTTGTTGTTAATCTATGGTCCTGGGTTATACATGGACCACAAACCACACATTGCTCTCCACTACTTTAATCAATCAGGAATTACAGGTCTTTCCTTATTTGCTACCCAGAGATTTACTAGCAACTCTTGATCTTCTCCCAACCCCTAATTTTAGTCATATTGAGAAAGAAACAAATTAAATGTTTTTAATAAATCCTTTGCAGTCTTAAGTATGTGGTCTCATAATCACTTAAAGTTATTATATAGTAAAATGTATGGTTTATAGGTGTAGGATACAGACTAAACAAGTAATTTACCTACATTTATAATGAGTTGTTGGCTTTGTATCTAATGCTGCTATCCCATGTTCTCCTAGTTCTCATGCCAGAGGAAGGGGGGGATCCCATTTTGGCCCCTCTCAGCCACCACAAGTTTCTGCAGTGAACCCTTTTCCCATATTAGAGATGGCCAAAAAGGGCCAGGCTTGGGAGTTTGGACGTGGGCATGGAAGGATTAGATCTGAATGAACAGAATCCAAAGGTCTCAAAGTCACTGGCCATGTATCCAACATGGATAAAAGTTTAGTTGCATTTCAGAGCATGTATAACTCACTTTCTTCCCATTGCTTGCAGAGGAAGTGGGTTGGTTTTCATTCCTTCCACCATGCTATAGCACTCTGTCTGCTTGGCTTCCCATTTTTCAGGTTGTATCCTATGTCTGTCATTTGAAGAACACTATTTTTTTTCCTATCAGCTGATATGGATGACTTCAGTGGAGCTAAATTTCAATGCTTCATATTCATAATGATGAAAATGAAGTGATATTAATACTTTCACTGAACTCTGTTGCAACAGTTTTGTATTTAAAATATGTTTGTTTTATAGAATAGGATATAAGCCTATGTATAACAATTTATGAAGAAAAGATGTAGCTTTATAATATTCATGTTTTATTCATAATGAAGAAAAACATTCTTTTTTGAGTTACTTAATCTTTACATGAGTTCTCTGGTTGTGTTTTTTTCTGCTTGATTGTAGGAGCAGTCTCACAGGTGCTGGATAGCTTAGAAGAAATCCATGCACTTACAGATTGCAGTGAAAAAGACTTAGATTTTCTACATAGTGTTTTCCAGGATCAGCATCTTCATACACTACTAGATGTAAGTATTTTTCAGTGCATAAATATTGAGTTATTAAAATGTTTGTTTGTTGTAGACTTTTGTAAAGTAGTATCTTAGCCGTTGGCAGTAATAAATTTAATAATGATTGTAGATATCAAAGGCAAATGCATTGCACTAAAAAGTCATCAAATCAGTTAAAAGTCAAGATGCTCAAGTTGCTTTTCAGTGGAGTTGAATGCTGTCTGGCTCCTGCCTCTTTCCCTCTTGCTCTGTGGTAGAAGCCAGTGGTAAGTCACCTTGGCTTGAGCAGGCACTGCTAACAATGCTGCCTATTCCTTTCTTTTCTATGTGGATAAAAAGGTGCCAGGTCTGAGGAGGAGACTGAAGTCTTTTTGTGGCTGAAGTAGATGGAGCAGTTGTTGAATATAGAAAATTTTAAAACATGAAAAATAAAAGTAATATATAATATAAAACTTCATGTCTAACAAGATGATTTTTATCATGTTAGAAGCACATAGAGGTGCTTTCTGGGTTGAAAGGATTGTTGCTGGAGAAACTCCACTCAGGGGACACCCAAATGAGGCTCCTTTCATGTCCCCAAGATCTTTTCCCACCGATGTGATCTCTATTTATCTACAGTACTTTCAATTTCTTTCTTTCAACTGCTAGGTTGGCAGGAGCTGGGACAGAGACAGGCTCTCATTCTGTCATGTAATACTCGGGTCTGGAACTGCCGACTTGCCAACCTTCCAGCTAACAAGGCAAGCTTCTTAACTGCTGAGCCACCACAGTCCCTTCAGCGAGATGATAATGTCAGGATTTAGTGGGTTTTATTTGAGAGAGCATTTTGTGGAGCCACAGCTGAAAAGGCCCTCTGCTTTGTCTCTTACTCTCTCTTGGAAGAGGACCTCAGACATTAATCTCAAGTACAGACTAATTCAAGGGTGAAGAGGCATTCTTTGATGTTTTGGTGTCTTAATCCTTGAGTCTTGTCAAATTTTGGAAGTCCTGAGAAACTGTATTTTTGGCAGTTGCTTTGGGAGCTAGAAAAATTTTGCATTTCGTTCTATTGGTCTATGTTACTTAGCATTATTTGCTTCTGGTATGTGGTTAGACCAGGCAATAAATGTCTAAAGGTAGTAGGAGGAAGTAGTTATAAAATAGCATAGATATGCTGTGAAAAATGCAGACTAATTAACATTAGAAACCATGTAGTTATAATGTTTATGTTTTTTTCTTTTTTAGCTGTATGACAAAATTAATACAAAATCTTCACCACAAATCAGGAACCCACCAAGTGATGCTGTACAGAGAGCCAAAGAGGTAAATATTTCTAAATCTGCTTTTAAAAAATCTAGTAGTATACCAGGAGTTGCCAATCTTTTTAAATCAGGGGCCGGGTCACGGTCTCTCACACAGTTGAGAGGGCCCGACTGGTGCCCCCACCACCAACATTTACGACTGCCATAAACACGTCTGTGGCTGTCATAAACACATTTACAACAGCCGCAAATGAATCCATTGCCAATTCCAGTGGTGGCGCCGGCGGCTGGAGCAAGAGTGCGCAGGCTAGATGATTTGGTGCCACAAGCCAGATCCAGCCCATGGGTCATAGGTTGCCTACCCCTGTATTATATATTTAATATTGTGTTATATAATCTAAATAATCATTGTCAAAATCATTATAGTTCTTTATCATGGTCCCTGTGTATCAGGATCAGATTTCCTTTCCTTCACCTTAGCTCTCTCTACGTTCACTTTGAATTCCTAGCCACATTGCCAAGGCAATTCCTGAACTTCTGAGACTACGGAGGAATTTGGAATCTAATCTGTCAAACTGCCTTTTCCTGACAGACGCTTGCCAATTTCCAGCAAGCAACAAAGATAGCACTTATTTAAAGTGATCCCTGAACCAGAGAGAGTTAAGATTTGTTCTGGTAGCATATGAGGCATCTTCATGACAATAACTATATTTCTTACTCTTTGAAATAATCAAATGATGTGATGAAAGAAACGTTGGTTTATTGAAGATTTATGAATACAGTAAAGTCCATTTTGTCAGATACAAGATATAAATCAATGCTAATCAAAAATAGAAATAGCAACACAGACAGAGAGTTACGCTGTCCTTGAAATAAACATAATCTAGCTATTCTTAAGTAATCATGATGTGGGCCTGAAGTAAGCAGGACTTCAGGACCCCACTCCAAATCAATCTTGAATCAATTTCTAATTTGAATCCATCTGAGACCTCTGTGTCTCTCTATCATAGAACATGGCTTCTTCCTCTGGCTAATTTGAATACAGCCAGTCAGATTCAACATTAAATCATAACAATACTGGTTCCTAGAGTCAGCTTGTTGATTTATATTCCCTCCAATCTTCCCAAGCTAGGCTCTGAGATGCTATGTTCTTTGAGGCTCAGGGAGGCCTCACAGAATCACTCCCTGCCAGCTGCAGATAAGCAAGCAGTGAGAACAGAATGTAGGCATTCATGCACAATTCTATACACACATAAGTTTCTAGCAGAAGAAACTCCATCTTAGAATTAAACTAAGCTCAGGGTACATCAATACCCTGACACTGTGAATCCATACAAACTGGTTATATTCGCTCATGCATGAGTAACTCAGAATGTTCCAGCCAGTGGTGGGATGTCAAAAAATTTACTACCCCACCATGATGTCATCACAGTGTGGGCGGAGCCAATGTCATGATGTTGTGGGTGGGACCAAAGAAAAAAAATAAAAATAGTAATAAAATTAAAATAAACACACACACACCTCAACCCACCCACCCACCCACAACACAAACCCATAAATAAATTAATTAAATAAAATACATTAAAATACACCCACCCACCCTAACATCCACCCACCCACCCACCCCAAACACAAATCAACCAGAGCTTAAAGCTTATTCTGGCTAATCTTTCTCACACTACGTCAGATGGAAGGAACTACAGAATGAACTCAGCACAATATGGCTTCATTTTGGCACTTTTCAACTTTTCAACAGTTAAAGAAGTTAGGTACTAAGTCTTTGCCTAACCAGTTCTCTAGGATAATATGCCTTAATGTAAATGTAAAACAGCTGTACCTCCTTAAGGGTTCTCTGATTGGAACAGCACAGGTGTAGCTTATTGATGAGGTAACTCCAAGATATTACTTAAAAACCCCAAGCCAGGCCACCAGTCATTTTTAGGAACTGTGGTAGTACATCAATATAGGTAAAAGTATTAAATACACATTAAAATACACACAGACACACCACATCCAAAGGTGAGTCACTTACCCTGGAGAGCAGGCTATAGGGAGCTTCAGGCTAGCAGCTTCTCTTCCTCCTCCCCGCTTGGGAGGACAGCAAGGAGGCCGTGCATACCAAGTGCTTGGCTCCCATGCACAGTGGGGAAACCAGTGAAAAGGTAAGCCCCGAAGGTGGTTCCCCCTCCCCCCCCCAAAAAAAAAAAAAAAAGCTGCTACCGGTTTGCCGGGACCCTGGGGAAAGTTACTACTGGTTCTGGCGAACTGGTGCAAACCTGTTACATCCCATCACTGTTTCCAGTGCTGATAACTGGACCCTAGGCTTTTCCTGCCTCTCCTACAAGCACATTCCCACCCAATGATGCCCTCAGTTCTTTTTTAGTCGCTGTTCAAACAACACTTTCATTTCAGAGCTTCTCCAACTTCTCTGACCTATTATATTCTCTACTTATCTGCTGCATATAGCTCTTCTTTTTCCTCATTTTCTCCTTTCCTATCCTAGAAAACAAAAATATATTTTTCCACCTCATTTGACATTCTATATATTTAAAATCATTGGCTGGTTTTCTTAGTTGGTTCATTGTTTATGGCCTCTGCAGCCACTTACAAGCACTGTGACCCCTGCAATAAGCATTTTATATAAAAAAGCAACAGAATAAATACAAAAAGGATAAAAAATTTAAGAAGAAAATTTAAAAGGAACTGCTGTGGTAGGCTAAAATAGTTAAAGGATTAAGAGTCAGGAAGATTAAACTCTTAATTGCCTGCTGCTGAAAAACAAATACTGTTGCTACCAGACAAAGCTCATTGGTGGAGAGTTCTATAAATGGCTTTCCTCTACTAGAAAGATTTTCATTGCCACATGTAATATCTAAGATAACCTGAAAGACATGCTGGATAAAATTATTCATGAATATGCAAACCTAGGAATGCCACGTGTGCTAGAAAATACATAAAATCCTGGTCATAACTTGCATTTTGCTTTTGAGGTAATTAATTGAAATCCACTTAACTTGAAATGGGAGACTGTAATTTTGTGATTAGACACCTTTGAAACTTGATACTGTATTTTTATATTTATGTAAATTTTTCTTCGTAAAGTTATCTTGTAGAATTTGTGGCTGACAAAAAATGTAAAGGAAGATTATATTTAACTTTTGGGTTATCTTCTGCTTTGGTTCATAGGTATTGGAAGAAATTTCATGTTACCCAGAAAATAGTGATGCAAAAGAACTTAAACGTATTTTAACACAACCTCATTTCATGGTAAGTAAATGTATAACAGGTCTCAGCATTCACATTAACATGTTGCACTTCTTAGCATTTTTCATCTTATTTTTGTACACAGAATGTTTTAGATAACAGTGTACTGTGCTTCAGAAGGGAACA
Organism: Furcifer pardalis; assembly: GCA_030440675.1. NCBI lineage: Eukaryota > Metazoa > Chordata > Lepidosauria > Squamata > Chamaeleonidae > Furcifer > Furcifer pardalis. The sequence goes on along the minus strand of CP126895.1, from coordinate 51,723,503 downwards.
CTTTAGTGTGTCTGTTACTGTACAAGAAATGCAGCATTCTCTTTCAAATTGCCTCCCTTCCTGAGGTTATTTTCGCTCCTACCAGCACTACTAATGGATTTCAGTTCGAAAGAGAGGATTTTAATCCTAGGTTCTTTTATATCTTTGTAAAGTCAAGACTCTTGGTAGACTCAGGTTTAGAAATGTCTTTGAGAAGCATTTGAAATCTCCAATATTATTTATATTGATGACAGAATTGCTGACAATTATAATAAGAATAAAAAAGAATACTTTAACTACATTAATACTTTAACTACAAAAAGCAGAGAATGCATCTCTAAAACACATAATTAAAAAGTAAAAAGCACTATAGCTTTAGGCAATCTTTAGCCTTAAAGTATATTGAATTGATACTCAGAGAAAATTATTGTAAGTGCTCATCCAAATATTGTTGTTACTGGTAAACGTCTGTGCAAATCTTGTTTTAAAAATACAGTATATATTCCAAGGTAGCATTTTCTACACCTGCTTTTATTTTAACACTATGCATTCAAAATTTCATATCTTGACACTGGCTTACTACATATATGCACAGCTATGGTTAAATGGAACTTTGAAAGTTAGTCATAGGATGATATTCAGTCATAGACAGACTACAGCATGGCCAGATAAGGTAAAAATGCTAGAGCAGGTTTATTTCATATTCTTCTGTTTTATTAAAGGAGGTCAGTGGGGGGAAATATTCTGCAATATTCCTAAACTGCATAATGTCGCAATGTAGATTTTCTCATAAATCTATATTTTAACACATGAGTTTTTTTATGTATCTATATTTTTATGTATCACAACTGTATTTTCTTACAGGCCTTGCTTCAAACTCATGATGTAGTGGCACATGAAGTTTACAGTGATGAAGCGTTAAGAGTTACACCACCTCCCACATCTCCATATTTGAATGGAGATTCTCCAGAGAGTGCCAATGGTGACATGGACATGGAGAATGTAACTAGAGTGCGACTGGTTCAATTCCAGAAGAACACAGATGAGCCTATGGTAAATACACAGTGCTTATTAGCTCTACTATCAAATATATGAGAAGCATTATTCTTTACCAAATGGCAAGTCATTTTTTTTATTTTTATTTAGCTCATTTACAACGGCACATAATGGCAAATACAGTAATACCTCAGATAATGATTACATCAGATAATGCTAAAATCAGAAAATGATACAAGATTTTGTAAAAAAAAAATTGCATTGGCTAATGATCTTGTAGCATTATCCAAGGTAATCATTCGTAGTGGCATGGCTGGGAAGCCAACCGGGGATTCCCCATTCACCTTCCCAGCCACACCACCCCCACCAACCCAAGCGCCGATCCCAGCATGGGATCGGCGCTTGGGCTGAGAGTAAGAATGGTGCCCCAAGGGAACTGCCTGACCAAGGCTCAGGTGTCCGGCTCCCTTGGAGTAAGTGCCTGCAGGCCCTGGCCCCAAGGGAACTGTCTGTTTGTGTTTCGAGCAGGTGGCTCCCTTGCAGTAAGCACCTGCAGGAGCTTGCCCCAAGGGAGCTAGCCACCCAAGTCTTGGGTCCAAGTCTTGAGTGTTCAGCTCCCTTGGAGTAAGCACCTGCAGCCACTCGCCCCAAGGTAACCGGCCACCCAAGTCTTGGATCCAAGTCTCGAGTGGGCGGCTCCCTTGGAGTAAGCGCCCCAAGGGAGCTGGCCACCAGAGTCTCATGCCTCTGTGCCCTTAGTGAAAGAGAATGAGATCCATTCCCCATCACTGAAGGGCTGCAGTGTTATCTATGGGGCTTGAGGGGGGTTTCTCCCCCCCTCAAGCTCCACAGATAGCACCGCGGAGGGGTGCCATGTCTCGGGTGGCCAGCATCCTTGGGGCAAGCGGATGCCTCTCTGAAGTCCGCTGCGGCCCCAGCAATCGATCGCTGGGGCTGTGGGGGACGTCGGGGACGCATCCGCGTGCCCGCACAGTTTATCCCCAAAGTCCCCCACAGCCCCAGCGATCGATCACTGGGGCTGCGGGGGTGTTTGGGGGGAACGGCGCCTCCCCAGTGAGTGATCAAGCTTTACTTGCAGGGGGAACGCTCATTCCCTTGGCAAATCAAGCTCCGCTTGCAGGGGGAACGCTCTTTCCCTCCGCAAGCAAATTGGCAGTCCCATGCTGGGACCACTTGTTTGCTTGGGGAGGGAGGGCACTTTCCCTCCCCAAGCCAACCAGATCGCCCCCCGTTCCCTTTTTTTCTTCGGAAAGGGAAAAGGGCTTTTTTTTAACGTCGTGCAATCAATGCATTGCACAACGTTAAAAATCAGATAATGTTATGACTCGCGGAACCAAGTCATAATGTTGTCCGAGGTACTAGTGTAATCTTTTAATGCACTATTTTAAGAGATATTCAATAAGATGTAAATAATATGAGGATTAGTTAATAAGAAATAATACTGCATATTATACTTCAATATTTTTAGAAACAGAGTCTTATTTTTATCTTCTTATGAATAGTGTTAACGTCTTAGCCCAATCTAATCAACACTGCTACAGTAAAAGTTATACATACTGTAAAGTAACTGTTTTAGCACAAAGAAAGAATTGTACACATGAATGATGGTGTAGATATGCTCAAAAAAGTTTCAGGCAGTTAGGCTCCAATCCTGTGCTCAGCTATCTGGGAAGAAGCCCCATGACAGACATAGGGGTTCTAATTAGATAAAGGATGTATGTAGTCATTTTGTCTTGTGAAGACTGGAGGGAAGATTACAAGGCATGAGAGAGAGAGAGAGAGAGAGAGAGAAGTCCCACTGCATGAGAAATCTGCCCATGCAACACTGGCTTTCAATAATGTTATTGGATTATACCAGGAGTTCTCAACCTACAGCCTATGGGCCAGATGCAGCCTGTGGCACCATTTCATGTGGCCCCCCTATTGCCTTCACCACACACAAAAGTGTCATGTGTGGTTCCTATTTAATGTAGAGGCGGCCACCATCATGCAGGCAGGGCAAAATGGCCATCTGGCCCCTAAAGCTGTCTGAGGGAACGTGACCTGGCCCTTGACCTGAAAAGATTGAGAACCCCTGTATTATACTATTAATCTTTCATATTCCTTTCTAAAATGTAATTTATAACTAAACCAACAGCAGATTTCTTTAGAATTATCTGTAACTTTAGCTTCTGAAGAAACCGTTCGTAACTGATTGCTATTCCTAGATCTAAATCCTAGATTGGAAACCTTTGGCCATCCAGATAATTCTTTTGTGTGTGGTGGAGGCAATATGGGGGCCACATGAAATGGTGCCAAGGCTGCATCTGGCCCATAGGGTGTAGGTTGAGAACCCCTGGTATAATCCAATAACATTATTGAAAGCCAGTGTTGCATGGGCAGATTTCTCATGCAGTGGGGCTTCTCTCTCTCTCTCTCATGCCTTGCAATCTTTTGCCACAGCTGCACCCTCATGAATGCATTTTTAAATATCTGAACTGGGTTATAGCAACTGATTAATCTTATTGTTGGCTGTTCTCTGAAATACATTTGATTTGTTTTACTAGGGAATCACTTTAAAAATGAATGAGCTGAACCACTGCATTGTAGCAAGAATTATGCATGGAGGAATGATCCACAGGCAAGGTAATATTAACACACATTAGCACAAATGTTATGTGGAACTTTCCAAATATTCTCAGGCATCATTTAAGCTTGATAGCATTGAGTCCATTTTGAGACCAAGTGCTGGAAATGATTAAATGTTTGAGATATTGTACTTCTTTGCTGTAGTGCAGGGGTTCCCAAACATTTTGGCCCGGGGGCCGGATAACATTTTATCAGAGGCTCTGAGGGCCGAACTATCTTTCCATGGTAGATACATCCACCCAGCCTTGCCGCCGCCACCACCTCCTCCTCTTTTGCTGCCTCCTCCTTTGCCACCGCCGCCTCTTTTGCTGCCTCTTCCTTCGCTGCCGCCGCCTCCTCTTTTGCTGCCTCCACCTTCACCTCCTTCGCCGCCGCCGCCTCTGCTGCCACCTCCGCCAACACCGCCACCATTTCATAAAAGAAACAATTCATGTGTGTCACTCAGTGATGCCATACTAGTGTTTGAATCCTACCTCCCCTCCGCCCATCCAGGTGCATCGCCACTCACCCGTCACTGCTTTATCCATCCCTTCTGCCTTCACTGCTGCCATCTCCTGAAAGATATAAAACTCATGTGTCTCACTACTAATCCTAACAGACAATGCCAGACTAGAGTTCGAGTCCTACCTCCCCTCCAGCCACACAGGCAAATTGACACTCACCCCTAAGCTTCATCTCTGTCACTTTGGTCTTTTGGTGGCTTCTGCCTTCCCATCCCTTCTGCTTTCGCTGCTGTCATCTCCTGAAAGAGATAAAACACATGTGTGTCACTACTAATCCTAACAGACAATGCCAAACTAGAGTTCGAGTCCTACCTCCCCTCCAGCCACACAGGCAAATTGACACTCACCCATCACTGCAGATGCCGCCTTCACTGCTATTTTCTGAATGGATTCAATGGGAAGTGTGAGCTTGCTTTTCACTGATGAGATACTTTTCATATGCAGGCGGGTGCACACACACACACACACACACACACACACACACACACACACACACAGAGAGAGAGAGAGAGAGAGAGAGAGAGAGAGAGAGAGCAACAGTAAAAACAAGCCTTTCCCACACAATTCCCCCCAAAAAAAGAAATTTAAATCAAGAGGGAGAGAAGGCTGAACCTATTATTTCCAACTCCAGATAACCCAGCAGCCTGCTCTAGTCTACAGGCAAGTTGATGGCTGCTCAGTGAATGCACAAACACACTCCCACCCACCCAGCCCCTACCTCCCAGATTTTGCACTCAATACATGTGCAGAGGAAACATTTTATTAAGTTCAGTTTTATAATGCAGACTTTTTCATATGCAGGCAGGCACGGGTGCATACACACACACAGAGCAACAGTAAAAACAAGCCTTTAGCACACAATCCCCCCCCCCCACAAAAAGAAATTTAAACCAAGAGGGAGAGGAGGCTGAACCTAGTATTTATTTATTTATTTATTTATTTATTTATTTATTTATTTATTTATTCAAATTTATTATCCCGCCTCAATTGGGCGAACCCGACTCTAGGCAGCTTACAACAAATGCAAAACCCCACAAAAACTAGATAATCCCACTATACCCCCACAAATTTGGTTTAAATTCATTAAAAGATTCGACTATAATTAGCACAATACTAAAAAACAGATTTAAAAGTTAAAGTTTAAAACAGCGAGAAGGGTGGCTGTCCTATCAGATCAGCCACCCAACATGGGACCCCACATTCCAACTCTAGATAACCCAACAGTCTGCTCTAGTCTACAGGCAAGTTGATGCCTGCTCAGTGAATGCACAAACACACTACCACCCACCCAGCCCCTCCCTTCGTCCCAGATTTTGTACTCAATACATGTGCAGAGGAAACATTTTATTAAGTTCAGTTTTATAATGCAGACTTTTTCATATGCAGGCAGGCGCGGGTGCACACACACACACACACACACACACACACACAGCAACAGTAAAAATAAGCCTTTCCCACACAATTCCCCCACCCCCCAAAAAAAGAAATTATTCACACACATCTCTTTCTCCTTCTCCCAGAAGAAGCCATTCTACCCCCCCCCCCAGCCCGGAATAAGCCGAAGGCTAGGACAAAGAGGTGGAAATTTACTTTTAGCTGACGCATGGAGAAGACTCCGTCTCTGTCTCCACTCCCAACAATCAACCGAATTACCTCCGGGTGGAGTGATTCGGCACTTCCAAACTAGAGAAGAAGTCATAGTACTAAGCAGCAGGCAGAAGGAACTAGGCAACTCACTGCCTTTTGATCCTTCTGCCAAAAAAATGTTCACCAAAAAATTTAAAAATAAAATTATAAGAGTTCTGATATCATGTAGGGGAGCGGATGAAATGGCTTGGTGGGCTGGATTCGGCCCGTAGTTTGGGCATGCCTGCTCTAGTGCATCTTGTTGCCACATCCAACCATCTAGAAAATAATTGAAGAAGCAGTATCATCATGAACTGCACTTTTAATGTCATATAAAATATTCAACATATTATCTACCAGGCCTGAGGTTTGCCAACTGCAAAGAAAGAATTGGAAAAGTTCTGTTTCTGTCAGCCCATCTGGATGTGCAATTGCATCTGGATTCAACCCAACTTAAATCTGAATTAACTTGTAAGCTTTACTGAGGTGATCAGCCTCCCCAGGCTTAGGGCTCATCCTTCTAGGCTTTGTTTATAATTAATTCATGATCCTCAAACATTACTGTTCCTAGCTTAAATGGAAAAAATACATCTTCCTACCATACCACCAATTTTGGTGGCAAAATCACTAACGGCTGGATGCAAAAATAAGCAAGGAAGTTGCATATTGGCCTGCTCCTGATGTATTTGATTGTATGGTTAGGGTTGAAATCATGTTTTCAGGTTTGTAAATAATTTAATTTGCTGTATATAGAACTAAGAATCCTTAATTTTTGTCAGTATCGCTACATTGATGAATTAACCTGTTGAAGGAGAATTAAGAGGAGTAACCATAATAAATAACATGTAAACTTATAATATCTTGTCTTTTTTAATGTTTAGCATGTCTGTGAACATTTGATTTAATATTATTTCATAGAAACATCTTTGTATTGACAGTGGTTGTTCTTTGATATTGACCTAATGGTTGTTCTTTGGAACTGAGTTTTCTCTCCAATTATATCATCTTGTTGTGTAGGTACGCTTCATGTCGGGGATGAAATCCGGGAAATAAATGGAATCAGTGTAGCAAATCAAACAGTGGAACAACTGCAAAAAATGCTTGTAAGTGTTAAGTAAAATTTGTGTTGTATCAAATATTTCTTTTTTTCTGCTTCCAGAAACCAATTTTAGAAACAACACAATTGGTCAATCAGATTTTTTGTTTCTATTTTTGCACTGGGGGTGGAGGAGGATGCATTTGCATGAATTGATAAGCCAGAATGTTATAGAGGACTTCTGGTGACTCCTGCTTGGCTCATCCTCCCTATTAGGAACACTTCAGTACTGAGAACTTGCCTACCCAAACAAGATAAAGATAAACTACATGTTTATGCTTGTTAATATCTAAAAATGCTACAGAATGTTTTTGTTCCAGCAAAGGTAATATAATATAAGAACTACCTCTCTGGAAATTTCTCCAGAGATAGTTCGGTATATGGGAGGGGGCATGCAGACCACTTCGTGATGGTTTTGCTCCAAGTGCAAACTTCATTTTTCAAACTAAGTTGTCCGTGAGAGACAGGAAGTCAATAATTTTCAGTTGTGAAAATGTGGGTAGGTATTCGGTGTGATTGGAAATTGTTAGAAGAGTTAGGCTAGTAGGGCTGTGAACTCCTGGGGCCTCTACTTTCAAAGCTGATATCCTTGTTTTTGAAAGTCTTCTGAGAGTTAGTCACCCTGTGTAGAATCCTTCCTTTATTGAAGGCATAAAGGTCCCTGTCTCTTTGGAAGTGGAGAGTGTGCACACACATGATCTCTCTGTAAGGCATGGCAGTGACTATTAATAATTTTAATGACTGTGATAATTGTTGAAAGCTTTATTGGATATAGCTACCAGTAACTCCTAGCACTAGCGTGGGGGACTGATCTTAAATCAGCCACCTGACTAGTTACTGAAGTTAACTGTGGAGATAGACTTAAGAATAATCATGTGCGTTCAAGCCATTGAATGGTCCAGCTTGTCACCATAGCAGGGAGCATGTGACAACTTCCACATTGAGCATGCATGTCATTTCTCCACAGGAAAAGGGGGATCTACCAGGGAGGGATCCTGAATGGATCCATCCTCATGCATCAAAACTGCTCTCAGCTAGGTAGTGAAAAGTAGAAACATTACAGAAACCAAATCTTTATTGCCTTACAACGTGAAGGTTGGTGGGAAAACCTTCAACACCAAAAGAGCTGGCTGCAGGGCCTTGGAATTCCTCCCAGGGAGATCGAATTGAAACATTTTTCCTTCTGGTTGGCCTGTAAACCTTTCCAGACCCCTGCCATGCCAATTGGCCCATTTAAATTAATGGTGGTGAAACTTCCATGCCAATACAGGGACTCCTGGGAGTAAAAAAAAATGGACCAAAACATGACAACCACTATGTCCTCTTGAGCCAACACAGCGGTTAAAATGTGTCCAAAAAGATGAACCAGGACCAGCACTTCTCATGCTTCACAGTATATATCTAAAACATTCGTTTCTATTTTAAAAATTAATCTGATACTCTTATGCTTCCTGGCTTGTTGAAAAATTGTATATAATATGCTTTACTGTTTGGGTTTTTTTAAAAAAAGTCAAATACTTTACTTTCTCCAGAGGGAAATGCGAGGTAGTATCACCTTCAAGATTGTACCAAGTTATCGCACTCAGTCTTCTTCATGTGAGGTAATGAGTTTAATCAGTTTTTTTCTGTTGAATCCTATAACTAACTGCCTGCTCATGGCTGAATGTTATTGCTTTCTGGGAAATTATTTCTGCCTGTGCTGTTAGGTCAAGCACACCAATTTTACAACAAAGATAACGGAACAGAAGAATAGATGTAACCACTTACTGTGTTGTCCTTTCATATTCATTGCATCAACTCATTAAATACCCTACAAGTCGTCTAAAATGTGAAAAATACCTTATGATATGCCTTTTTAAAAAAAACGCAGAAAATATTATTAGTATTATTAGAACATTTCTGGGTGGTAAAAGCAGGCTTTGGTTTTCAAGAAATAAAGAAAATGCTGTGGAGTGGACAGTTGAAAAGGTTGAAGACAGCCCATAGATAAAGCTGATATTTTTCAAAAAATAAAAAACCTAAATCATGGAAGTGCAAACTCATTGAGGTAGCACAGAAAGGTGTTGAAAAGTTGAGGCAAGCTTTTCAGTAACAGACATCTTAATTGTTTGTAACTTGTGGGGAAACTGTTGAGGGCCGAATATCAGCTGTTACCCAATGGAAAAAATAAATATTCAACAGTACTATTGATGAGGAGAAAGGGGTGAGTATGTTGCAGAGTGATAATTGGTGTCTATAATATTAACTTTGTTTTATCTTTATAATTTCACACACACACCCAAAAAATTCACATGAACTGATCAATGAAAAAATGAAGGTTAGAGAGCTAAAAAGGAAATGAATATACTAAATAGTCATTGTCATTGGTATGCATGCAACAAGCAGTTTACAGTAATACCCCGGATAATGATTGCATCAGATAACGCTAGAATCAGGTAAGGATGCAAGTTTTTTGGAAAAACTTGCATCGGATAACGATTCTGGATAATGATTCTTAGCGTTATCCAAGGCAATGGTCTGAGGGTGTGGGGTGGTTTGGGTAGAACTACCCAATCCCCCCCACCTGCAGTGGTCTCTGCAACTGCAGTAGGGTCGGGGAAAAGCACGTGCCTTTCCCCCAACCCTACTGGAGTCGCAGAGACTGCTTGTTTCTCTTTTCCTCCCTGTATTTAAACTACAGGGAGGGGGAAAGAGAGAGACGTGATTGGGTCTCTAGAAAACCAGTCACATCTCTCTCTTTCCCCCTCCCTATAGTTTAAATACAGGGAGGGAAATAAATAGACACAAGCAGTCTCTTTCTCCCTGTAGTTTAAATACAGGGAGGAAAAGAGTAAGATGCGAAATAGAAAAAGAGGAAATAGACAAAAAAAACCAAATTATACACTGTGAAACTGTTTATTTTGCTGTAGTCAGAATCCTGTTGCTTACATACACTGGCATTAGCAAAATGTCTCTCATTAAAAAGCCAAAGCTTGTATTCCTTATTATATACTAGTTGCATGATTTGGGGCACAATAAGGAATAAATACAGTAGTAACGTCTCGTGGATTTCAGCCACCCAGGGCTTATGCCAAATTTGCCACTCCTGCTAGGGCTTCTGAGAATTGTAGTCCAAGAACACCCATAGCCCAAAAAGTGTCACACAGGGCGGGCCACCCCCGTGGGCCCACCTACCCTATACCGCTGAAATACGTGCTGTCAGGAAATCACATTATCAGAAAAAATACTAAAAAATAGCTTAGTGTGATTCAGTGAATCAAAAATTAAATTGAGCCAACTACAACTTTAAAGAAATGTCAGATGTGCAAATATATAAAATAGTATTATAAATAGGAATAAAATCCAATTGTCCCTAACTTCAAATGGAAATTGTTGTAACAGAAGAAGTTGGTTAAGTATTAGAATTATCCAAATATTATGCTTGCCAGCTGAACTATCAGGAAGGCGATAGAAGACAATGAGAATCCATATGAATCAAAATATTTCAGAGACTACTTGAGTATAATTCCATTTTTAGCATCACTGGGTTTTCTGTTCAGCTTTTTCTAATTCTGTATTGTGCAGGTCTGCCATACATCTGTGTTAAAGAATTAAAAATACTATTTTCCAGGGGACAATATACTTTTTTAAACCTAAAAAACTTGTTATTTCTTATCTCCTATATTAAATGTATATGGTTGATTATTTTGAGCTCTTTAAGGTTAAGATCCTGTATCTTTATAAAATATGTATTGATAGATTTGTTATGATAAAATTCGTTTTAAGAAAGGATATTTTTCCCACTTAGCAAACAACCTGGGACAAATACTATGTAAGTGATGTCATACTTTAAAATACTGCATGCTCAACTGTATCAATTTGTTCTTCCAATGTGGATTCTGATAACATAATATAGATTGCTGATGTACAGATATATAAAACTAATTTGCACTTTAAAGCAAATTAGCAAGCACAAGAATGCAGTTTCACCCAGCCATTAGCAACAATTAGCAATCTATTGTTGCTAATGGCTGGGTAAAACTGCATTCTTGTGCTTGTTTGTCTGGCATCTTGCTTGACACCAACCCTTCTCCTGTCGACCTCCTGAATTTGGTATATAAAGAACATGCCTGAAAGTTTCATTCCTTGTCTGATGAAGTGGACTTGATCCACGAAAGCTAACAATAAAAATATAGCAGTTAGTCTTTAAAGTGCTACTGTGTTTTTTATTTTATTTTATTTTGTTTATTTTGTTTGTTTTGTTTTCTGAGATAACATCTTCAAAGACTCTGTAATAAGGCAGGTGGTATAGCAGTTTTGGACAGTAAACATAAGATCTAAATAAATTTAAGCTCTAGAACTAACCCTCAGCATGAGGTGATTTAATATATATGTGTGTATGAAAGCACAAGAGAAAAACTTTGGATCCCTAATGAATTGTTTAGTTACTTTTCTTTTATATCTTTACTTTTACTTCTAATAGAAACCTCAATTTTTATTACCATGTATCAAAAACTACAACTTTTACTAAACCTATGTACTAGTTAAAGAATAGCAGCCAACTATTTTCATTTTACCAGTTTACACTTGCATAAGAAAAATCATGTAAGTGTTGGTGGCAAATTGCTACTCAATATTGAGGTTGCCTGTTATGTTCCTGGATATGTATCTGAGACCACATGATCAGGCACGTGTCACAGAACACATGTAGCACTTCATTAATGAGCAGCAAGTTAGAACCATAAGCATGTGTCACAGTTAAGATTCTAGGTGTTGCTCCTCAAGTTTTGGAATTTTTTAAACTAGAATTGTTGCAGAAAATTATCACTCACATGTGTGTGTATGCATGCACACACACACACCTCTTTTGGATAGACTTTCTGGGGATTAAAGTTTTGTACCAACCATCTTTAGTTCCAAGCATGCCTTTGGCTGCCATACAAGATCAAAATTAATTATTTGACAGAGTGTTGTGTGAGGATATGATAATGAATGAAACTGTGAAAAGTTAGATTCAGGTCAGTGCTTCTCTTTGAAGCATGTCCAGCTGCCTAGAAATATATATTACAAATTTTGGATTGGTGAAAGACATAATGGGTCTACAAGAGATTTATGGGAGTAAGTAAGGGGGGTTATGTTTGTGCTTTGCCTGTGTGCACTTTGCCTAGAGTGGATGGACAAAGATAATTTATCTCTGTATGTCTGTTGCTCTAAACAATGCATTATGTATTTTTGTAGCAGCAAATATGTGGTTTGGCATTTGAGACCCACATCCCACCTGTGTCTCATGTTCCATTATTCTACTTCATTAGTTGCCTTTTCTGAAATACATGTTAAAGCAGAAGACTGCAAAGTCATGAAGGAGTGTTAAACTTTAGATCTCTACCTGCTTTTCACCAAGATTCTTAGAAAAACTTCTATAACCTTCTGGTCTCCCCTCCAGCAAATTAAAGTGGCTGCCCCATACCAGCCATTTTTAGAGCGTGTCCATGACATTCTTTTACAGTTCCAGGTGTGTCTTCCAGTTCGTCTAGAATTGGGAAGTGTTGTTTAAATGCAGTCCTTGAAATGTAGTGATTCTGTACTACAGGAAGTTTTCTTCTATCTGTTCTCATACAAATTCAGTTCACTAAAACATTTCTTCTATGGACAGCAACCTGTTATCTGTTACAGGGAGGAGAAACAGCAGAACCTGCAGCAGCTTATGTGCTCATCAGTTAACTGCAGTCTAACTATGGTAGCTTCCATAATTTTATTTGCATGTACAATAAAAGCAACACAGTAAAACCCCAACTTACATATGCCTCAAGTTACATAAAATTTGACTTGCATAATGATTTTTGCACTAAAACCATGTCCCAGTAGTCTAGCAGCCACATTTTGGACCTGCTAAAGTTTCCTTACTGTTTCCAAGGGCAGCCCTATGTAGAGATCGTTATAGTAATCAAATTTTGAGAGTATTAATGTGTGAACCATTGTTGCATTTCTTATCCAGGTAGGGGCATTGCTAGGTATTCAACAAGTTAATAAAAGCACTCTTGACCATGACACTTTATGGCCTCCATAAAGAGTGCCAGATCCAGGAGTATCTCCAAGGTTCAGACTGATCTTTCAGGAAGAGTGTAACCCCATCAAAGCCAGGCAGGTTTCCCAAACCATAGGCTCTGTGACTTATCTGGATTCAGTTTCAGATTATTGGCCTTTCTCCATTATCGATGTTAGGCAGTGCTTAAGGAGCTTTAATGCATCACTTGTAGGTTAATAGACTACAAGAGAATATGGAATCATCAATAAACTTACAAAATTTGTGGAAAGGTAAAATAAAATCAGTTGACTCTGACTGTTAGTTGTTTAGAAAGATGCTAATAAATAATCCTAATAGTTAATGTAACTTCCATTCTTTAGGCATAAAAACTAGATTGCCACTACAAGCTCTGTGCCTCGTGATCTGAATTCCAGCTCTATTGTTTCCTTCAGGAGAATTGGCTATCTTATCTTATAAAGGATACTTCACATCATACATTTTATTAAATGCTTAGAAATGTCCCATTTCAAATTTAATAAATATTAAGGGTTAACCCATTACTACATTACACTTTAATGTTGACCAGGAGATGCTTTAGAAGTTGTGGGTGCCAATGTGTTTTCCAAGTTGCAATAGTCTTGTTGCAGAAATAAAATCAATGATTTTTTAAAAATCTTATTTTATATATGTAGTAGATATGGTAAGGCAAAGAAAATAGGTACAAATTTGTTTACTGTATTAAGAAACATAATAATTATAGATGTAATAATGGCCATTTTGATGGCCTGGTTATATCCCTTCAAGTAAAAAAGGACATATTAAACTAGTGGAATAAAAAACAACATGTTTTAGGGGCAGACATCTAAAGAACATTTAACAATACTAATATCACATGTGGCTAGAAATACTAAGTATTAATTAATGGCTCAGAAATGTTACCAAAACTACTTATAATAACCTTCTGCCATTAAGTTAGTTCTAATTTATGGCAGTCCTTTTCAGTGCTTTTAGGTAGAGAGTACTCAGAAGTGGTTTACCATTTCTTTCTTCTGGGATTATATTGCAGCAGTGTTTCCCAACCTTTGGTTTTTGGACTTCAATTCCCAGAAGCATGTTGGAACCACTGATCTTGAGGCTATGCAGTTTGCCAAGTTTGGTTCTTCTCTCAGGAAGCACAATGGGGATTTGAACTCTCACCATTGGCTCTACAGCTATGTACCCAAAGCCTATAATATCTGAAAAACAAATAAAATAAAGGAAATCCTTGCAAAGTATGGTCTGTTTATTTCTTGCTGAATCACTTATTTTAAATATGTTATGAAATGTTTATAAAATATTAAGAAAGAGAGAGATCTTAAGTAGACAAAACTATTTACACTTGTGCATTGTATGTTAAAATAAGATTTAGAACAAGATTTTTTTCCATTTGGAGCATATGACTACAATTTATTTAAGCACATTCTCTCTGATTGGAATCTGAGCTATACAGTAGCAAAAAAAATCATTTGACTTTATTGTAATGTGGACCATAAGTAATTTTGTTCTCTTGTCTAAAATACTTATTTCTTTATAAAAACTTTTATAGCTTTCAGAGCTAGAAATTTAATAAAGAAAAGGTTTTTTCCCCTCAACTCTACGTTTTGCTGTAACTGGTTTGGGGCATAAGCAATTTGAACTCGAACTGTGGAGCACTCAACTCATGAGTCATTCTTTTATAGATTTTGCTTAACGATATGACTGTTATTCTAATGATATGATTGTTCTTTGTGAGTACGTGAGAGTTCACAGACTCAGCAGTGTGTTTAACAGCAAAAAGACCCTCCCATAGTGATTTCCACTTTGTTTTGTTTGGTGCAGGAGGTCAAAGCACAAGCTGTGAAAATAGCAATTACACTTCTATACTGCCCCATAGCATTTAGTGCACTCTGGGTGGATCACAAGTTAATAATGCATGTTGCCCCCAACATACTGGGTACTCATTTTAGCCTGGCAAGTACCTCTATTCAGTGCTTTTAAGTTTTGCAATATACTGAGATTATTAATTTGGGAGGGTTTTTTTTTTTGGGGGGGGGGGGCGGCGGCGGCGGCTTTGTTTTGTGTTTTAAGAGAAATTAAGAAATCTAGGCCTGCTTGCACCCAACAGTTTATGTTATCTCAAGGATGTAGGTTAAGTAGAAACATCCGGCAAGGTGACATTAAGAAAATGAGAGCTGACGTTCAACAGATCTATGGGACTCTTGTTCCTCCCTCCCCTCATTTACATAAGATAGCAACAATGCTTCTGTAAGGGTGACACTTGACTCTTCTCCTGAGAGAATAACAATTTTAAAAACATCAGTACTTTAGCTTAGTTTTAAAATGTACTATGTTTAAAATGTATAGATCACATTTGATGTGGAAGTGATTGCTTAATATTGTAAAATGATAAATACAATCACCTGAATACTGAGGACCATGATGATTTTGTCAGTGTGTAGATAGTCCCTTCACTGATGCAGATAGCAGCTATTCCTTGTGTAGTTGTTTTGGCCTGTTCATCACCTGATGACGATCCTTCTACTAGAACACTTATCTGTGTTTATCTAGACTGGTCTTCAGATATCAGATTTATGGTCCATCTTGAATATCACACTTAAAACCTTACTATCATGATAGAATCAGGTAGAGCTTGCACTCTGCTGACATAGCCTTTGAGGGTCTTATTATAATTTTGATATTTTGTAATTTTTAAATTACAATTTTAACTGGAAAAGGTATAAAACTATTCAGCCAACAAACAAATGAACAAGCCATTTTAAAAGGTATAAATCTAAAATGGTTTAAACGGCACCAAAAAGAAAGGTTAGCAAGTGCAGAAGGCTGAAAGCTATGCTTGGGCAGGGATGATACAGGAGATGTTCCCTTGGGCATTTATGCCCCAAGACATTTCAGTGTGTAATATAGTAACTAATATCCTGAGTATACTATTGTTTAATGTTAAACTGGGAAGCAATCTGATTCCTTAATTGTTTGTGTGGGCATGGCTGCAAGTAGATCAATGAGTCAGACTTCTAGCTGCAGAATTATGTACAGACAGAAGCTTCCAAGCACTTTTTGAGAGAGGTCCCATATGCGATGCACTACAACTGTGTTTCCCAACTTTTGGTTTTTTTATTTCAATTCCCAGAAGCCTAAGTCAATTCCCCAAAGCACTAATCAGCCAGTGTACTGACTTATGCTCCTGGGAATTGAAGTCCAAAAACTAAAAGTTGAGGAACACTGCACTAAGTAATCCTAATGCCAGACATGGGCTCTGATTATGCCGGAAAACTCACACAGACAAAAATGGCCATAGCAATTTGTGCCTCTAAATGCATAACAGTCCCAAACTGTTCCCCTGTTCCATCCCAAGGGTGGGGAGCATAGCCCCATACAGAACAGTTTAAACAAAAACTTACTAGAGTTGTACCTCACTTAAAGGATTGCTCTTTAAGCGAGTTTGCTCTTTAAGTGAAACACCATTGTAAATGACCAATTGTGGGGGGGATTGGGAACCCAGATTTATTTGTTAAGCAAGTTTTTGGTTAGTTTTATTTGTTAAGCGAAGTGAACATTCAGAAAATTCTGCTCTTTAAGCAAGTTACTCTTTAAGTGAAACACTCTTTATGCGAGGTTTGACTGTATATCCAGAGAGTGTTTTGTACCTAATATAATTTAAGACTAATACTGAGTAACAGAGCTGTCTATCATCAGCATAGTACAGCATGGAAGCCCAAAGCACTCCATGTTTCAATGAGGCATTAATCACCTCTAAGGATCTATTCAGTCAGTCCTCTTCGGTTTGATATAAGAAAATAAAATGGGCAAGGAACAACTCTACAAGTGATCTTTGGGGTTTCTTGAATCACCATTAGTTCACAAAAACTGAAAGTGAAAACAGAACTTGCTGCACTCAGGACAGTTGGTCTGGAGCAGTATGAGCGATGACATTTGGTTCAACCCAAATACTGTACAATCAATTTTGTTCTTTAAAATGCCTAGCAAATTTGAAAAAGAGGGCCTCTAGATCTCTAGTAAACTGAGAAAATATCTGGGCTCTGGAATTCAGGAGATGATGCTTTGGAGGGATAGTCTCAACATGATTTTCCAGATTGGCTTTCGGTAGTGAAACTAAAACTCTTAACAATAGTGGCATCCATAACAAACCAACCTACTAGAGAAATTAAGGGGATCCTTTGGACTCATTAAATAGGTGGAAACTGGCCATCTTACTGTTTTGTCCCCCATAAAGAGAGGAAAAACTACTGACAATCTAAATTTCATTAGAACAAAGCCTGCTTCTCTAACAAATCCTGAGCCCCCACTTCTTGCCCAGTCATAAACAGTAGAACAGTAGTAGAACATATTGTCATCACATAATACTAAATGAATTAGTATTCTTAGATGAAAATACAGGCATATAATTGTCCTGTGGTATTTGAATTTATTACAGTGGTACCTCGCTTAAAGAGCATAATGCGTTCCATGGGATTGCTCTTTAATCAAGTTTGCTCTTTAAGCGAAACACTATTGTAAGTGACCAATTGTGACTTCGGGGGGGGGGGGGAGTCTGAACCCTGATTTAGTTGTTAAGTGAGTTTTTGGTTGGTTTTAGTTGTTAAGCAAGGCTAGCATTGAGAAAAAATTCTGCTCTTTAAGCAAATTACTCTCTAAGCAAGGTGCTCTTTATGCAAGGTTTTACTGTATTTCCATGTGGTATCACTTTTTACTCTTATAGAAATGAGATTTTGAGTTTTATAATACAGAACTGTCATGTTTCTGTATTTTTCCCTGAAATAAATTATGTAATGTAAATTATTTGTTTACTTTAAAAGTGATACTTGAACTCTTTATATATAAAGACTGCCGTAGAGAATGCTTCCTATTGCATAAATAAAGGTAACTAAGTATGTTCTGAAGAATTCAGGAAGGCAGCCAGTTTGATTTTTTTAAAGATTTTTTTCCTTAATGTTGCCAATACTGAATAGATCAATATTGTTCGCATATTATTGAGGGAGGGGAATGAGCAGAACGACATTGCTGTGGCATGTACACCAGAAAAGCAATACCAGGTATTCCTGTAATCAGTAACAGCCAATAAATGTTTTCATCCTTCCTGATCAATACATCTGTCCTTTGAAGTGTTCATTTATAATATAATAAAATTACTGGAGGAATTCATCAGAAAAACCTGTTTCTATAACACTAAACAAGAAAGGGCATTACCAAATTATTTTTAAATAAGCAATTCCAGTAGCATTGCAAATTATGCCAAGCCAAATATTGTTGTTTTAGTAGTGGACATTTTAAAATATGAAACTTTTTAGAGACTAAAAGGAAAAACAGCTGGTTCTAAACTGTAAATATCTATTTTTTCGTAGTAGTGTTGTGTGATAATGAATCTTGTATCTAATTTCAGAGAGATTCCCCCTCTACATCCAGACAGTCCCCAGCTAATGGCCATAGCAGCATTAACAATTCTATTTCGGTAAGACCTCCAGTTCCAGACAGAGAGTATTCAACTCTGTTGATGCTCATCTACCATTCCTGTTATAATGACATGTTCAGTGGAAAAATTATGTTCAGCTGATAAAATCAAAGATATTTAGAAGTCTTAAATTCCCATTTTCTTTCATTCAAGGATTTATTCCACAACATAATGTTCTCATTAAAATCTGTTTAATGAGTTGCATTCAATTATAATGTAAATATTCACTCATCTCTAAAATATACTTATCATTATCCTCATCCTGACTTGGTCAACCCCACAGAAAAAGATAAATTTTCATATTAAACTTCTGAATGGTGTCTTCAAGCAAAATATTTGCTTAGCAAGTATTCAGGATGTTTGAGACCTGGACTTTTTTATTTTATTTTAAAGCTCTCTAGATTGCAGTATTGGTTTCCGCTATCTGAGTTAAGGAATTGGTGTGTCCTCTGCTGTTGTGGTATGTGCACATATTTTGTAAAATATGAGCCTTGCCTGGTTATGGAAAGCAAAACCAGCTTTAAACTGCATTTATAAGCCAAGCTATTAACATCACATCTTTAACATGAAGTACTTCCTTTTTAGCCATATGTTCAGGCATGAAGGTACTATTAAACATAATTGTTGACACTGTTATTGTTTATTGTTTGTCTCTTTCTCTATATCGTAAAATGTTAAAAAGCACCTGTAAAGAAATAATCCTTCAGAAATATTTTTGCAACTGCTGTCAACTCACACTGTTTAAGCTGACAGATGATGTGGATTTTTGTTAACTATTAATTTGCATATGGATTGTTCCATAAAAAGTTAAAAATTCTGTAGTTAGCTAAGGGAGTAATTTGATTTAGAGAGAAACAAACTATGTTTGGCTTAAGAGCATCTTTACTATAATCATTAAATCAGCTATAAAACTGCTGCAGAATAATATGACTGGGCCCTCTAATTTCCAAGTCTAATACTATTTATGGACTTAACTGTTCTAATAGGCAACCCATTAGAATATTGAGACTGAAAAAGTGATTATGGACTGTTTACAGATGCTTTTGTGTTGAAGATGGTGAATATTTTATTAAAAGCACATTTTCTGTCTGCTTAAACTTTATCTGCTTTCTTCAGCTTGCTTCTAAACAGCCTGGATTTTTCCCCAATTAAATGATCATTTCAGAAAATGGATATGTTATCAATATTTGCAAATTATCTTTTTGCTGTAATGGTATTGTCTACTTTCAAAATAAAATGAAATTTTCTTTTCCTGGGTTGCCTTTCTCCTGCAGGACTTGCCATCAACAACACAACCAAAAGGACGACAGGTGAATAACTTAGTCTCCCTGGTCTCTTTTCTAATGTAGCCGGTTTGTAGGATTTCCTCCTTTCTCACATTTGATCTCCCGTTATGTGTTACCCTCATTCTGAAAACCTTTTTTTCATTTTTGTCTTACTCAAAATACACTTTTTCCATTTTGGTTGCTACTATGGCTTATTCACAGTAGTGCTGCTCTCCAATGCCACTGATTATAATTGTATCTTTGTTGTTACTAATAGCCGTTGTCCTCATTATCATGTGGCACATTATCATTAGCATTATTTTTAGGATTGCTTTTCATGGTTGACCCTTGTTGTCCTGTAACTAAGCTTTCCATATTACTTGTACTACCAGCTTCTTGTCTAAAAGTCATACATCCAGGACATTTTTGTGTTGATAAATACTGAATATGCATAACATACAGTTGGCTTTCTCCTGCCCCAATTCTAAGTGTTTCATTTCCCAAGAAAAGAATAACTCTTGAAGCAGTAGGTGGGTTTTACAACAAATGGGTCAGTCAGGCTAAAATTACCCATGAATTGTTCCCTGAATTTACCCGCCTTTTTAAAAAACAAAAGCAGCCTCTGGAGGCCTTAGTCACAAGTGAAAAAGCAGCAGTAAAGTCACATTTTTTCTATTCTTGAAATTATTCTGCTCAAAATTATTGCTCTTTAGAGTTGCCCTTCCTTCCAGACCCATGCCTTTTCCCATGCAACAATAAAAGGCACTGTGTTTTTTGTACCGGACACAAAGAAGTGTTGTCTCCATTGCCTGCTTCAAATGTTATTGTATCACAATAACATTTGAAGCAGTTATTGTATCACAAACCTTGAAAACTGATTTTATTCTATTTTTAATTTAAATGGATGTGTCTGTGGGTAACACATTTTGGGTGCATTTTAAGCATTTAAATTACAAAAATTCTCCACATTGACCATAATAAAGTGAAAGTACAGTAATACCTCGGATAACGTTTACCTCGGATAATGCTAAAATCGCATAACATTAAGTAATCTGGGGAGGAGAATTGGATCGAATAACGTTAAGGTCCTATGGGATGGATCGGATAACAACCGCTAAAGCCTGTGCGGTTACAATGTATCTCTATGGAGCTTTAACGTTATCCGATCCATCCCATAGGATTTTAACATGCATCGGATAACACTAAAAATCGGATAACACAAAGACTTGTGGAACCAAGTCTTAGCGTTATCCGAGGTATTACTGTACTCCTAAATAAAAGGCACTGCTGGGAATATTTAATATTGCAGACATCCTTTGAGGATTAGTGATTTTCAAATTAAGTTAATATAGCATTTAGTTGCTTGCTATCACATGCAGCTTCTGCATCAATATACACTTTAAAAATTGTTATAATGGAGAAAATTTGCATTTAAAAAAACAGCTAGAGTCCAGAAATCTGTATATAATGGTATTTCTCCTTCGTGTTGTTTGTGAATGCACACTGATGGGTTCTGCGCTTGCGCGGGAGCCATGTCGGAGCTGGAAAGCTGATTGGATAAATTTGAATGGTTAGTACCACCCACCATCTCCACCTGCCCTTTGTGCCATTTTGCGCTTTCCGCCTCAGTTCTTGTTTTTCCGCTGCTACAGCAGGAGCCTGATCGAGAGCTCTCCCGTTTTTTTCCCCTCACTACCGAATTGCTCGGTTGTTTAATCCGGGATAGCTTTCGGCACCTACACTTCTGGTTTATCCAGTACCCCCTTTTTTTGTTTAAAAAAAAAGAAGAAGAAGAAGACAGAAAGTAGAAGAGCCGCGAAGGGGATCCCCCCTTCTAGCCCTTCGCCACCCCACTGTGGATGGCATCGGCGGCGGCCTTCAAAAAGTGCCTTTCGTGTTCGGCCAAGATCCCGAGCACCGACAACCACTCTAAGTGCCTGATCTGCCTGGGCGAAGACCATCCTGTGCACTCGTGCTCAGCCTGTAAGAAGTTCTCCAAGGTTGCCCTAAAGAACCGGAGGAACCGACTGCAGGCCCACCTCATGGAGTCCGCCCTAGCACCACAAGGCCCAAGCCGCCTGACGGAGGCCCGCCAAGAGACGTCCTCTTCGGCACCGCCAGCCACCAAGAAGCTCACCACTGTCGAGCTCTTCAGAAAGAAGAAGAACAAGGAGGAACGGAAGAAGGAGGAGAAGAAAAAACATAAGAAACACTCTTCCTCTCTACCTCCCACACCTCGAGTACGCCGGCCGTCTCCTTCTGCTTCCCCGGCCTCCGCAGTCTTCGTGGCCGCCATTACGTCGCCACCACCATCACCTCCACGTGTGTCGCAGCCGGAGTCAGAGGGCATTCCGCCGCACCAAGAGACCCCCCCCCGGCACCAACTCCACGGGGGACATCTCTACTTCCCGACGGGAGAAGTGATGAACGGGGATCGGAGACCGCCGCACAGCCCTTCCTCACCTTGGAGATGCTGTCCCCGCTCTTGGAGGCCATGACGGAGAAAATCACCGACAAGGTACTCGCCACCATTGGACCCCCGCCCGATCCTACATCGCGGGCTACCTCCAAATGGAAGGCCGATCACGCATCCGTGGCCTCCAAACGGCGCCGAGCCCAATCCGTGGCTTCCCAACCGTTGCCGCCACCACCGCCATCCGTGTCCGGGGAGGAACCGAGTTCAGCCAGGTCTTACTGGTCTGACTCGGATCCCGAGGCCTTACTGCCACCCCCATCCCTTGCCAGGGTGTCTGGAGGCTCGGACGATTCGTCCGAGGGAGAAGGCGAGGAGGAAGACATGGACGATCTTCCTCCTGTCGATGCCGAAAAGTCCCCGGTGGAACAGATTGGTGCCAAGGAGCGCCTGCAGCCGGAGGATCAGAAATCCTTCACTGCCCTCCTGACCCGCATGGGCCCAATATTAAACATCAGGGCAGAACACCCGCCGGCTCCGTTCGTGGACGAGGTGTGCGGATTGGCGGACACCAAGAAGATCCTTCCAGTCCATCTGCCTTTCCTTCCGGCCGTCGCCCATTCGGCCAAGACGGTTTGGAGCAGGCCGGTCTCATCCCACGTCGTCTCCAATCGGCTGGATGTGATCTACAAGCTCCTTGGGGAAGAGGGTGAGTTCCTCCATTCGCACCCCATGCCGAATTCAAGGGTAGTTAAGGCCACCCAACACCGCACCGCCGTGCATAGCGTACCTGTCCCATCCTCGAAGGAGGGAAAGAAACTGGATGCCATCGGAAGGAGGGTCTACGCCGCCGCCGCCTCCCTCTCTACCCGCGCGGCGAACTACGAGGCAGCCATGGCAGCCTACAGCATCAAGCTGTGGGGCAAGGTGGAAGCCTCCCTGAACAGACTGCCCCCCGATCTCCGCGCCGAGTTTGAGACCCTGTCCGAGGAAGGGATCCAACTCGGCCAACAACAGCGCCGAACCGCACGCCACATCTGCGACTCAGGGGCTAAGACCGTAGCGGCCGCGATACAGCTGCGTCACCATGCATGGCTCAGATCGGCCGACTTACATGATGACACGAAGAGGCTCATCGAGGAGCTCCCTTTCGACGGCAAGGGATTGTTCACCGAAGACACAGACAATGCCCTTAACGAGCTTCACAAGGACATCACGACGTCCAACAGACTTCGGCTTGGCTCGACCAGCGGATACCAACGCAGGCCCTCTTCGGGATACAACCAGGACTACCGCAACCGCCAGTCCTTTCGATCCCAAGACCAAGCCAAGCAACGCTTCTTCAAGCCGCGCAGACAATACAACCGCTCGCGCTTCCAGAACCAAGGCCAGAACACCAAGCGCTCTGACCGGAGGCAAAAACAACAGCCTTGACTCCCTCCGAACCGAAGATCCTCCCTTGCCCCATCCGATGCCGTACATACCGCTCCGGAACTTCCTAGCCACTTGGAACTCAATAACTACCGATCGGTGGGTACTTCGAATCTTAGACGTTGGCTACGCCATCGAATTCGAGAGATGGCCAACCTTAGGTCATATTCACACCACCAACCCGTCCCCTCAGCTGCAAGAAGAACTCTCAGCACTTCTACTCAAGGGGGCAATAGAACCGGTCACACCAACATCTCTCTGCGACGGATTCTATTCCAGATACAGTAAAACCTCATATAACACTAAAACCTGGTTCCACAAGTCTTCGTGTTATATGATTTTTCGTGTTATCTGATCCTCTATGGGATCCATAGAGATACATTGTGACCACACAGGCTTTCGCGGTTGTTATCTGAAGCATCCCATAGGATCTTAATGTTATCTGATGCAATTCTTCCCCCCAGATTCCTTGATGTTATGCGATTTTAGTGTTATTCGATACTAATGTTATATGAGGTATTACTGTATTTCATAGTCAGCAAGAAAGACGGAGGACTCAGACCCATCATGGACCTCCGTCGCCTCAACAAACACATTCGAGTGGCGAAGTTCCGCATGGTCACGCTCCAGACCATTCTCCCTCTCCTGAAGACCGAAGACTGGTTTGCAGTAATCGACCTCAAGGATGCGTATTTCCACATCTCAATACGCCAAGATCACCGCAAATTCCTCAGATTTTGCATCGGGGAACAAGCCTTCCAGTACACTTGTTTACAATTCGGTCTCTCCACCGCACCGAGGGTCTTCACGAAATGCATGGCACCGGTAGCAGCATACCTACGGACCCGGGGCATCCAGGTATTTCCCTACATAGACGACTGGCTGATAACGGCGCCGTCTGCAGAACAAGCACGGAGGGACGTGCGATTCACCCTCAAAACCATGGAGGATCTCGGTCTTCGGATCAATGTAAAGAAATCACGCCTAGAACCGGCCCAGGAGATGGATTACATCGGGGCGATCCTGGACGCCACGAAGGCAAGAGCATTCGCCCCTCCCCAGCGCCTAGTACACATCGGATCGCTGGTACACCAGTTCCAGAAAAGCCGCACGGTGAGTGCCAAATCGGCGCAGAGACTCCTAGGCCTCATGGCCTCCACCACGGCGGTCATACCGTTCGCCAAATTAAAGATGAGATCGCTCCAGTCATGGTTCCTACACCTCTTCAACCCCGTGTTGGACGATCCAGGCAAACGGCTCATACCAACCCGCGAACTCAAACAGCAACTACAGTGGTGGACCAACCACGAATTCGTGGCCATCGGGAGACCCTTCCTACCTCCCACACCGTCAACCCAGATCTCCACGGATGCGAGCACACTCGGATGGGGAGCATGCTGCGGATCCCTGGAGATAAGCGGCAAGTGGACTCGACAGGAACGAGCACACCACATAAACTTCCTAGAACTACTCGCGATTTGGAAGGCCATGAAAACCTTCCAATCCAGCCTCCGAGGAACGGCGGTTCAGGTCGCCTCGGACAACACCACAGCCCTATCCTACCTCAACCGGCAAGGAGGGACTCACTCACCATCCCTACTCTATCTAGCAGTCCAACTCTGGGAGTGGTGCCTCCAGAACCACATCTTACCAATCGGAGTGCACATCCAAGGGACACTCAACACAACAGCGGACGGCCTCAGCCGCAAGACCTCGGACATTCACGAATGGGAGCTCAACGCAT
This sequence comes from Furcifer pardalis, assembly GCA_030440675.1. Classification (NCBI taxonomy): domain Eukaryota; kingdom Metazoa; phylum Chordata; class Lepidosauria; order Squamata; family Chamaeleonidae; genus Furcifer; species Furcifer pardalis. The sequence continues at coordinate 51,698,291 of CP126895.1, read as the reverse complement.
CGGTCTTCGAGCTCCTGTGCAACCGATGGAGCCGACCACGAGTGGACCTCTTCGCGTCCCAGACCAACACGAAGTGCAACCTGTTCTGCACGAGAGCCGGAGCAGGACAAGGATCCATGGGGGACGCCTTCATGGTCCCCTGGTGTGAAAGTCTCCTCTACGCCTTTCCACCTTTCCCACTCATCCAGAGGGTCCTAGTCCGCCTTCGCCAGGAGAGGGCCTGAGCCATTCTAATTGCACCAGCATGGCCCAGGCAACACTGGTACCCACTGCTCAGGGAACTAGCGACGGACTCGATCACCCTCCCAAACGACCCGTCGCTCCTCCACATGGAACGGGGCCAGATGTTCCACGCAGACCTACCGAGTCTCCACCTCACGGCCTGGCTCATAATCCCAGGATAAGCAGGATCCTGGAGCAGAGCAGAAAACCCTCCACATCCAAGTCCTACAAGAACAAGATGGAGAGGTTTAACGCATTCCTCAGGGACCGGGACGAGGAACTGACCACAGCCTCCCTAGAGGATCTGATGGACTACCTGCTCCACCTAGCTGAAACCGGCCTGGCACACTCCTCCATACGTGTGCACTTAGCTGCAGTCGTCGCTCATGCTTCACCTCGCTCTGCCCTCTCTTCAGCCTTCCAAGACCACACCATGAAGAGGTTCCTTAAGGGCCTGAAGAATGTTTTTCCCCCCATACGACTACCCACACCACAATGGTCACTGTCTACCGTCTTGGAAGCCCTAATGAAGCCACCCTTCGAACCGTTAGCAACAGCCGAGATCCACCTGCTCTCGTGGAAGACCGCGTTCCTGGTGGCCATCACCTCAGCCCGCAGAGTAGGGGAACTGACAGCCCTCAGGAATGATCCCCCATTCCTCAAATTTTTCCACGACAGAGTGGTCATGCACCCGGACCTCTCTTTCCTCCCTAAGGTGGTCACAGAATTCCATTTATCCCAGGTCATCACCTTACCTGCTTTCTTTCCCAACCCTTCTAGTACTCAGGAAAGAAACTGGCATTCATTAGATGTGCGAAGAGCGCTGCTCTTTTACACACAACGTACCAGAGATTTTAGACAATCTAATAGACTGTTCATCGCCTACGGCGGAAGATCCAAAGGCCACGCGCTCTCTGCCCAACGCCTTTCCAAATGGATCTGCGAGACAATCTACCTGGCCTACCGCCTGACATCGAGGGAACCACCACCCCACGTCAGGGCTCACTCCACTAGATCCATGGCCACCTCCACGGCCTTCTTGGAGGGAATCCCCATGGAAGACATCTGCAAAGCCGCAACGTGGTCCAGGCCACTCACCTTTGTCAACCACTACAGGCTGGACACCAGAGCCATCCCCGACTCCAGGCTGGGACGCTCGGTCTTGACAGCAGGTCTTCGCGCTTCAATGCCATGATGACCTCCTGACCCTCGAGTGTATCCTGAGACCACACCACATCTCCACCAGGCGGCACATCTCACCACAGCACCAGCTACCCACCATCCAGGTAAGACAGCTTGCTAGTCACCCATCAGTGTGCATTCACAAACAACACGAAGGAGAAGGACAGGTTGCACTTACCTGTAACTGTCGTTCTTCGAGTATGTTGTTTGTGAATTCACACAACCCACCCGTCCTTCCCCTCTTACTGCTGCAGGGATGAGATGCTTTATCCTCTGTACAGCTTTAATATTAACTGAGGCGGAAAGCGCGAAATGGCGCAAAGGGCAGGTGGAGATGGTGGGTGGTACTAACCATTCAAATTTATCCAATCAGCTTTCCAGCTCCGACATGGCTCCTGCGCAAGCGGAGAACCCATCAGTGTGAATTCACAAACAACATACTCAAAGAACGACAGTTACAGGTAAGTGCAACCTGTCCTTGTGCACAAAGAGTCTTTGCAACTTACACACTCTAGCTGCAGGTTATCATACTCCCTGGAACCCTCCTCATACACAAAAGGAAAATATTCTCACTAGAAGGGAAAGTCTGCCGCAACACCCATGCTGTGTTGATAGTATTAATTACAAATGACTCTAGAAATATTAAACTTGGGTACATGATTTCCCTGTGCTTCTGTCAAAGAGCACTGTGTACTCAAATATAAGCTGGCCCGAATATAAGACGAGGTACCTAATTTTGACCTGGCTCTTTCCAGCTCTTCTGGAACTCTGAAGCCCTGTTAAAATCATCATCAAGATTGTTATCGGCATCTTTATTTCTAGTTTTTTAGATTCTCTCTCTCCCCCCCCCCCTCATCCATTTCATTGTAACACCTGATATCATCCTGGATTTGATGTAAATAGTATTTGGTAGCTACCTTATATATAGATCAGCTTTTTTAATCTACCAGTTCTAACCATACTAAGCATCACAAATTCCTTTTTTCATAGATATATGTAAGAGCACAATTTGAATACGATCCTGCAAAAGATGAACTCATTCCCTGCAAAGAAGCTGGCATCAGATTTAGAGTTGGTGATATTATCCAGATAATTAGCAAAGATGATCACAACTGGTGGCAGGGTAAACTGGAGAATTCAAAAAATGGAACTGCTGGCCTCATTCCTTCTCCTGAGCTTCAAGAATGGTATGATGTTTGGCATTCTGTAAAAATGATACATCCGTATACCTAATATTTTAAATGTTTTCCTGCTTAACAAAAAGAATACTTCAGTTACGCAGATGCTAGCTTGGCATTTATACTATTATTGAAAATACAAAAAAAGGGCAATAAATTTTAGAAGAAAATGTGTCCAGTGCAGACGTGTTGAAAGCACTCTTGTTGCTTGGGTGTTATCATGGAAATGGCAGCCAAGTCAGTTGGATGCAATGGTTGTGTGAAGGCAATACTGTACAGTAATAGCTCGGATAATGATTGCATCGGATAGTGCTGAAATCTGATAACGATGCAAAAATTTTGGGGGGAAATTGCATCGGATAATGATCTCTTAGCGTTATCCGATGCAATCATTCATAGCAGCGGGATGGCTGGGAAGCTGAATGGGGGCTCCCCGTTTGGCTTCCCAGCCACCCCACAGCTGTGGGGGCAGGGGTGGGGTGGCTGGGGAAGCCGACGGGAGAGTCCTCCATTGACTTCCCCAGCTACCCCACAGCTGCGGATCGGGTCCCCCGACCTTCCGAGAGGTGGAAGGGATGATGGAGAGCCCGAAATGGGCAAAAAAATTGAAGCTTTTTTCACCCATTTCAGGCTCTCCAACACCCATGCCAGCTCCAGGGAGGTTGGGGGTCCCAACCCGCGCTGTTCCTGACATTCCCTGACCTCCCTGGCCAGCGCACTGAGTCAAAACATTGGGATTCGAAAAATGGAAGGGTTTTTTGCCCATTTCAGGAGACTCTTTCCACGTTGGTCCTGACCTCCCCAGATGTTGCGATCACAGCATTGGATTGGCGCTTGGGTTGGGGGGGTTGAATGGGCGCACGCTGCGATCTGCCTGCCTCTTTGGATAGGGCCGCAGGGATTCCACTCATGGAATACCCACTGCCATTTCCAAAGAGGCCGGAAGATCGCCACCCTGTTCCCTTTCCTCTTAGGAAAGGGAACAGGGCTTTTTTTAACATTGTGCGATCAATGCATCACACAATGTTAAAAACCGGATAACGACGAGACTTGTGGAACCACGTCTCATCGTTATCCGAGGTAGTAGTGTATTTAGCTTTTAGTGTCAGTAGGCTTTATGCAGCTTTCTTTTATTTCCAGAGTGTAATATCCATGTCCATGAATATATTCTCCAGAAAATTATGAAATCCAGTGGAATCCACTCACCTGTGGGAAGGAACAATTTAACTTATTCACAGCTCCTATGGAGTCTGAACTGACTACTCAGGGCTGTATTGGGTTTTGAGCTGTCCACTCCCAAATACGATATAACGATGCCTTTTATATTCATACCACCTGGAATCAGGCTGGTATGGTATAGAACACTAAATATAAGGAGCATATTGCCTTTTTGCATGTTGTTCTTTGACATACACTAGTACATTGGATAACGTTATGACTTGGTTCCTTAAGTCATGACGTTATCTGATTTTTAGCGTTGTCCGATGCATGCATCAAACAATGCTAAAAAAAAGCCCTGACTTCAGGGACAAACCGCGCAGTTTGTTCCTGAAGTCAAACTGACCCTAGGCTAGCGATTGCGGTTTGTCCCTGAAGTCATCACTGTGCTTGGTGGTTGTGTTGAGTATTCCCCCCCCCCCAGCGCAGTGATTCTTGCGAGTGCACTAGGGTCGGGGAGAAAGGCATGTGGGAGTGAGCGCCTTTCTCCCCGACCCTAGTTCAGTTGCAGGGATCCATAGCTGGGGGGGTGGGGGTGGATTGAGTACATGTTCTACCCAATCCACCCACCCCCCAGACCATTGCCTTGGATAACGCTAAAGAATCATTATCTAATGCAAGTTTTTTCCAAAAAACTTGCATTGTTATCCGATTCTAGCGTTATCCAATGCAATCGTTATCTGAGGTATTACTGTACCTATATCTCACTTTTTCTTAGAGAACTCAGTATGCTTAACATATAATTCTGAGGCAGTGTCAATTTTGGCAGTTTCTTTTCCTGGTTGCCAATATAAGGAACAATCACGATATGATTTACCCTGACTATCTTCAAAATGAAGTCCTATCTAGCATATATCAATCTTAACTACAAGTTGAGGTTAATGTATAAATAACCAACTAGATTGTATTAGATCAATGTGGTTGAGCAACAGAAGCCATCCAGCTTTTTGTAATACAGATTAAGTTAGGATTTTCTTCCCTGATTATACCAGAAAGATCTAGGCTTATCCTACAGTTTGCATGATGCGCACATGTGAAGTATCCAAAAAAAAACAACAGCCTGTAGCACCAGTGATCAGGACAGACAGCTGCCATTGCAACAGTATATGCTTTTGTTGTTGTTAGAGATTCTTCTGACATTTTCTTTGCTGAGAGACAAGAAAAGTGTTTGCCACACTGCTATTTCCACCCCACATCTTCAACAGCTGCACTGTCTTTTGAAAGAACCAAGTCTTGATTTGACTTCTAGAGTATCTGCACTTGGAGTACAGAAAGAACTGGTATCTTTAAACAGACAGTAATTCTTATTTGAAACCTTCAAAAATTTCAATCTGTCTATCCCAAGTAAAAAAGTCCCGTGGAAGAATTATGCTCCTAGTACAGGGTTCAGCAAACTTGGCTCTCCAGGTGTTCTTGGACTTCAATTACCAGAAGCCCAAGTCAGTAGACCTGTTGATCAGGGCTTCTGGGAATTGAAGTCTAAGAACAGCTGGAGAGCCAAGTTTGCTGACCCCTGTACTAGTATAAAATTACTATCCCTTCATTAAAGAGGTGATCTTTATAGCAAACTGACAGTTTTTACTGCATCTCTTGCAAGGCGAGTAGCTTGTATTGCTATGGAGAAGACTAAACAAGAGCAGCAGGCAAGCTGTACCTGGTTTGGAAAGAAAAAGAAGCAATACAAAGACAAATACTTAGCAAAGCACAATGCAGGTGAGAAAAATATAATCCCTTACAGATTTATTTACTATTGTGACATTATTCATTATTATACCCACAAATCTTTAATTTTACTAGTGGTACTCAGAGAATCCTTTCACTACTAATACAGTACAGTATGTGTAAATGTAAATTAAGGCAAAAAAAAAAAAGAAACAGCACTGAGTTTAGTATAGGTTAAATACAATTGTTGATATACTGAGGCAAAATTTTCATCTGTATTGGGGACGTATTGAGAAGTAAAAATCTTAAGGTACTCCAAAATTTTGCACCAAAGTATTTTTGCTATAGTAAATTACATTTCCATAACTGTTAAGTATGATGCTGTTAACCTTTCAATAAAGAGCTTGCTAATTTTAATAAGATTCACTTTCTGTCTCTTAAGATACTGAGTGCACCCTTGACTCCTTTATGATGCCACTGAAAATACATACATTTCAATTTAATTTGTTTTATTTAATTTTGAAGTTTTATGATGTTCCATTATTCAGCCAAACATATTACATAATGAAGATAAGATACTCTGATACTAGAAGAATTAGTCTGGTGAGGGGATATATATGACTGTCTCTCCAGAGAAAATTATTAAATTTGATGTATAGTTTTTATTCCTTTATTGTGATTGTAAGGTGAGGGGGAGGCTTTGCAGAATTGGAAGGATTTGTTTTCTTAAGAAACTAGGACAGCATTTAGAGACAGAGAAATAGTACATAATCCAATAGGTTGTTGTTATAAATCAGGTCTGACTTATAATTAGCCTAATAGGACTTTCAAGGTAAGAAAACTGTTCGTTTTTCCTAGTTCCATTCCCCCAGTGAATTTCCATGGCTGAGTGGGGGTTCAAATCCAGGTCTCTTAGTCCTAGTCTGTCACTCTATCCATTATACATCACAATGGGTATCAGTGCCATAAGTACAGTAGCTTTTTCAGAGAGTGGGGAACAAGCAAAAGGATGTGCTGAGGAGTTTGGACAAGCAGAATGTGAAAGTTTCTCCCAAATTTGCAAGCCTTTCACCAGAACTAGTTTTTCTAGCTATAGAGTCTTTGGAAATAGTTTGCTTTTATTTAATCTGAGAGTTGCAATATTTTTCAGGATTTCTGCATTCAAGATAAGTTCCAGAATTTAAGATATCACGACAGCCATGTATATTTTTCCCTCCTCAGTTTTGCTCATATGCTAACATTAAAATGTATTTCCCCTTTTGTTATTTGTAAACAATGCACAATTTTCTTTTTAACACCTGTGAAAAAAGAATCCATTCCAAAAGAAGTAACTCATTAATAGTTTTTAAACTGTCATTTAATATTTGGAATAATTTAGCATAATGTAGGTGCTCTTGCATCTAAGGTTCTTTTCTTCAGATTCTGTTCTGTCTGTTCATGTTCTGATTGGCGCACAACTAATATGAAGATTAATGCCCATTTGAAATGGTCCATTCCAAGAAATAAAATATTGACTACTGATTCAGAGAGATGGTGTAGAAAGTCATATAGCTTGTTCAAAGTCATGGGTTTACATGGTTGAAGACTACCTGCTCTTTCCTTCACTCTTGCTCTTTGGTTCAGCCAAAACACAAAAGATTTGCAGCTGGCAAATCTGAAAAATGAACCTTAGTCAAAACCGGTTTGTCTTACTTGTAGCAACTTCAGCAGGAATGAGGCGAAGTAGGTGATGTTAGTTTACCTGCTAGCTATCAAACAAATAAGCAGCTGGCAGAAGTAGTAGTGAGAAGGATGAAGCCCACTGGGAGAGGAAGCATACATTCACAGTTTTCCTCAAACCCTCCCTGCTCTTTTCAAACAGTTTGTTCAAATCACAGTGTAATCCTCATTCTGCCATGCTTGATTATGTGCATCACTCTAGCTTTTTCCTCTTCCATTTGTTACTTTGAACATTATTCTGTCTTGCATTTATCATAAATAGCAAATTCATCCAGCTTCCCTTGATCAACTCTCTTCTCAAGCTCCTGTTGCCAGTTCCTCTCTTCTTTCCTAGCACTTTGTTCTTCCACTCTTCTGCCTGGAATATCTTGTTCTTGTCCTGCTCCTTTACAGAATGAAAGCAATTCAGCTAATTGCAATCAGATCTCGCTCTGTCCAGTCCCCTCAGTGTTAGAAAGCTCAAGCACTCAGTACTTAGAGGACTGACCAGTAGCAACTTTAAAATTATATCAAACCAAAAATATAAACTATGTGTCATATTTTATGTAGGAGGAATGTTTTAAGCTCCAACTCTCTACTTGTGTGCAGCACAAGTGCTTAAAATCAGCAAACATGGTGCTTTGATGATTAGTTGAACCACATACAGATACATTTTAAAGCTTTTCAGAGGTGAATAGTGTAAGCCTTTGTAGGGCTTGTCTGTATATACCCATAATGACATTTGTAACCATAATGGCATTTATGCTGTTTAACATACTTTGTTCTGAACTCCGAGAATGGTCATCACTGCTATCCTGTTTATATGTTATTCCACCCAGAAATACTGTGTAAAAGCCTTAGGACACCACCAGCTTTGTTGTTGTTGTTTTAGCAAAGTTGTAATGACCATCCATAATACAGAAAAATACACAAAATTCAAACAAACACAATTTTCAAAACAAAAATGACTTCTTCATGCAAAAGTCAGTATTTAGGTGTGCTCCCTTGGCTCTAAGCACATATTGAGCTCTTTTGGAGATACTGTCCTGAAGTTTTCTGAAGTAGTTGATATATCATACCAGGCTTCCTTCAGCACTTCCCAAAGTTCCCAAAGTTCTTCTTTAGATTGTCTTTTTTTTCCCCCTATCCATACTGCTTCAATAATATTGAGGTCGGGGCTCTGTGGAGACCAGTCCATGACTATCAGAGTTTTATCAGCTGTTTTTCTTGCTAAATTTGATTTCACTAAGCAGTTTGCTTAGGATCATTATGCTGAAAAATAAAACCAATCCCAATCAGATGCTTTCCAAAAGGAAAGCCATGATGAAGTAAAACCTGTCAGTAATTTCCAGCATTCGTGATCCCATCTACATGAACACTATTGCCAACATAGCTGTCAGAAATGTAGGTCCAAACCAGGACAGTTCCTCCGCCATGTTTCATTGAAAGGTGCAAGCAGTTATTCATACATTTCTCTCCATTTCTTCTCACATACTATTGACAATTGTATTCAAACTTTTACCTTGAATTCAAGTGACTTTTTGGCTGCTACTCTTCCACAAGGACCATTCCTGACCAAGCTTCTTTAGGCAGCATCTGAAGCTGCCAGATGCTGAGCAGGTCCTTGTTGGATTTCCTCCAGTTTCAAAGAAGAGAATTTTACCATTGCTAAAACAACAGATCCAGTGGTGACCTAAGACTTTTGCACAATACTGTACTTAGAAGAGGGTGCCCATCTCTTTCCTTTTCTTTTGCGTTCTTCACTGATACAGCTCTCATCTGAAGTGGAGAATCATAATCTTCTCATATATGCTGCACACATGAGCAAGAAACCAGATTTTCCAGGATTCCTGCTTGCATGTAGAGCCTAAACACAGAATCCTCTTTTTCAGAACTACCACCCTAACAATGAATATGGTCACCTGGCATGGAGATTGATGCTCCCCTCAATGTATTTTCACAGCGCCAGGTTGAGTAGTGGCTGAAAAGATTTGAAGTCTGGTGGTACTAAATTCTATCATCTAAGTAGATGCTGCATGAAGAAGTATATATCTGTCCTGATTATCTCACCACATGATTTCATTGGTGAATTTCAGTACAGTAATACCCCGGATAATGATTGTACCGGATAGCGCTAAAACCGCATAACGATGCAAGATTTTTGGAAAAATCTTGTATCGAATAACGCAATTTTTAATGTTATTCAGTACAATCGTGGGGAGGGGGGTTGAATTGGGTAGAACATCTACCCAATCCAACACACACACCCCAGCGCCTGCTCGCACGATGTTTGGAAAGGGTACGGGGAAGATCCCCCGTACCCTTTCCAAACACCATGCAGGCAGCGGCAGCTTTGGCGTCTTTGGCGAAGAGCAGAGGAGGCGAAGGAGCTGGAGAGAAAGAGAGGGGAAGGAAGGGGGCGCCGCTGCCAAAGCCGCCGCTGCCTCGCCAGTTGATCCTATTGTTTCTTAAACTGCTTCCTTTCTTCGGCGATCCCAAAGACAAGTGACTTCAGCCCAGCAGCGGCCATGGATTCGTCGTCTCCCCACCACCACCCGAAACGAACCTTAGCACTTGCCGCGGGTGTTGGTGTTGGGGAGACGCCGAAGCCACGGCTGCTGCTGGGCTGAAGTCACCTTTCTTTGGGCAGTTTAAGAAACAATAGGATCAACTGGCGAGTCAGCAGCGGCTTTGGCGGCGGCGGCGGTGCCCCCTTCCTTCCTTCCTTCCTCCCCCTCTCTCTTACTCTACAGCTCCTTCGCCTCCTCCGCACTTCGCCAAAGCTGTCGCTGCCTCACCAGTTGATCCTAATGTTTCTTAAACTGCTTCCTTTCTTCGGTGATCCCAAAGAAAGGTGACTTCAGCCCAGCGGGGCTCCCCCTGGGTGGGTGTCGGGGTGGCTGAGGAGGGAAGTTGTTGGAGGCGGCTGACGACCGTGCCCGCCGGGCTTCGTGCTCATGTTGGTGCCTCCCCCCCCCCAGGCTCGTGTGCACTGCACTGGCTCCTTACCGCTTGGTGAGGGGGGCGGCAGCGACTGCGGAGCTTTCCCTTCTGGTCAGATACCTGGTGGCGGGAGAGGAAAGAGGAAGGGGGAGGCGCTAACATGAGCACGAAGCCCGGCGGGCACGGGCGGAACTGACAGCCAGTGTCGGTCGTCAGCCGCTTCCGACAACTTTCCTCCTCAACCACCCTGACACCTGCCCAGGGGGAGCCCCGCAGAGAGGAGGAGGAGGCGGTGAGGAAAGTTCCTCCGGCTGTCAAGGAAAGTTCCCACCGCCGCCGCTAGTTCGCTCGTGCCGGTGCATCCTCGGGACTCCAAACAGCACGCCTGCGCATCCTCGGCTGAGGAGTGTGGAGGACGGCAGGCCAGCCAGGTTCGGGCAGCAACACCAGCCCCAGGAGGGAAAGGGACCAGGACAGTCATTGCACTAGGAACTCCTGCCTGGGAACTCCTTCAACAGGAATGTAAGTGGCGTCAGGTTGAGCTTCTAGCGCCAGATGCCCTGGTCAGAGCCCCCGGGTTCATTCCACCTCCCACCCCAAGTGGGCATAGCCTTCTTCGAGGATAGCTCTGTGTGTTCAGACGCCTTCCTCTAGCTCAGTGCCTTTCTCTGCCTCCTCCTCCCTCCTCACACCACCTTCGCTTTATCCCTCAGGTAAGACAGCCGTGGCAGCCGCCTTCCCGCCTCCTCCTCCTCAGGGCTCTTTGCCCGTGTCTTCCACGAACAAGGGGACCTGTAGGTTCTCCTTCCACCACATACCCACCCCCCACCCCCAAGAAGCCAGTAGCAGCAGCAGCAGCCTCTTCTCGGCCCCCTTCCCCCGCCTCTGCCTCCTGCAGTGTCTCCTTGGCCTCCCGCAGAGCTCCCTCGTGGTCCTCGTGGATCCTGGCCAGGTTCTTGGCCGCTTCGCCCACTGCGCCGCGTTTTTCTTTGGCGGCGGGGACTCATTCCCAGCAGGCGCGGGTTGCAAAGGAGGCAAAAGGGCCCCCGTCCCCCCTCGCCTCTCCTCGCCTGCCAAAACTGGGGGGGGGGGAGGGCGGTCGAGTTAAAAGCCTTCTCCTGTCCCAGCTAGCAATCGCTATCCTAGGGTTTGACTTCAGGTACAAACCACGCCCTGACATCCGGGCTTTTTTTTTTAGCTTTGTTCGATGTATACCCCGGACAACGCTAAAAACCGAATAATGACATGACTTGTGGAACCAAGCCATAACGTTATCCGGGGTATTAGTGTACTAGTATTATGTGTGGGTTCAAGAGGTCCTTCCTGCACATAAGTACTCCTTTGTACTGCTGCCTTCTAACATGCCTTTTTTCCTAACCTACACATCCTAACCATTTTAACTATAGCAAAGTAACTCCACCTGCTTGATTATCTGTACAGTATTCTTTTTGTGGTCTTTGTGCATCAACATATGAGTATGTGGGCATGTAGGACTCCACCACTCAGAACTTCCCGAAGAAGAAAGTTTTGATAGTGGTCCTACCCCTGTAATCTACATAAAATATGACAGTAGGTGGCCTTTCATTTCTACTTTCTCCACCACAACAGCCATACTTAGTAAACCTTAAGACAGAGCTCTCAAACAGCATTTTTGGCAGTATATTTTTATTATATTTTGGGTTTTAGTACAATTTATTATATTACTATTACTCTTTTGTCATAATCATTTTTTCTTTTTCTTGTATTTATCTTTTTGTCTTCAGACCCTAGGGCTCCGTGGTCTTTTTCTTACATGTTTTTATTTGTAAGGGGAAGATTCCCCTTTTATATGGTTTAATTGGGTGTCTTAGTTTGTTTTATGCAATGATCACTAAACCTCAACCTGTAAAATTTGCCAGTCCTTCTCCAGAAAAATCTTACTACAACTGCAGTGTTTAATTCTGGTCCTTTCTTTCAAAGAAGGCTATCTTGGCAATCAATTCCAGAATGAAAATGTTTTCCATCTGTAAGTCACCAGGAGTCATTGATTGGATAGCTTCAACCACTTACTTGACATCAACAACATCATTGGTCTTTTCCAACAACCTCAGTAGTGACTCTTCAACCTGTGCCTTCTCTATCATTGTTCATACTGATAGCATTGATAATGACTCAGCAATAAGCCAGCTTGTTAATGATTAACACTAGTGTTGAGAATATGATCATACAAGGAGAAGAAGTGCATTAAATCAGCTAAGGGGAAAAAAGAAAGGCTAAACATGCCATGCAGATTGATATTGATGGGTTGCAAGTACTGCCTGACCATCCACTATCAGGGATTTTGCAAGCTGGGTTATGGCCATTTCATCAGCTGCAGTATCCAGCTAGTCCTAGCTAGCTGGATATGTATTAGAGGGTGAGATTTTTAAAGAGTCTAGTATAGCTTAACCAGCCTAGCAATTTATATATAAGACAATTGGAATAATCTTAGCTGTACACACCAGCTATGAGGTCTACCCCAGAGAGCAATACCTTTTTACTCTTCATCAAAAGTATCTGAAGAGTGTAACTATGGCCTACAGTAACCATGGGGCTGCATACTTCTGGTAAACTGTATAGCTCATTCCTGCTCTGCACTGAAATTAACAACACCCATTCCAGTCTGCCCTGTACTCCAGGCCTCCCTGGAGCATCCATCACTCAAATAGCTCCTTCTACTCCAGTTGACATAATGCTGTCTCCAAATTTTAACAGAGTAGAAGATCAGACCAAAACAACCTATCTTGTTCCACCATAGATGCATGTTTGTTCGATTGATCATCTTTTTTGTTCCTATCAATCCTCTTACCAGATCTATCCCCTGGTGCCTTATTGTTTTGCTCTTCATCAGAGGGCAATATCTTCTATTCTGGTTCTTGATTCAGATAGCAAAATGACTTCAAATACCATATTATCCCTTAACTATGATCAGTTGTCTTAGCGGTTCACATCTAACTGATACTCTATAGACACTTGCATTGCTTTTCTCCCTATTGAAGAAAGTAAAATCAACATGGCATAAACCCTCAGTAACTCCTGCCATCTCCAATTACTTATAAATCTTCTGCAGGATAGAGAATTAGGCCTGTGACTTTTTATTAATGTACTATATGCCTAAATCATTGTTACCTCTTCTGCTAGGAAACAAATTTCATCCCACTCTACCAAAAAAACCCACTGATATTTAAACTTGCTGGGCAAGAAAATGTAGGCAGGATCCACGTTAGGGCTTAAATTCACCAATCTTGGTAACCACCAGCTTTTTCTTGCTTGATGAACAGGCTAGTCTAATGAAATATTTACCAGATGATAAGAAAGAGGATGTGGGACTCTTTTTCAGAGAAGCCAGGGATGTTTTCTGTCAACACACCAGGTCAATTTGGCTCACTGTTGAATCCTCCTTGAAAACCTATACCTTGAAGGAACCTTCTTGACTTTGCTGCATGGCACTGTCACTGGGTTGGCATGTGAAAACTGAGGACATGTTCTTTGATAGCTTCAGTTTTTTTTCTGAAAGACAGATAAGAATTTAGATTCAGACCACAAAAAAATCAAACACAGTCCATTACATCAAAGAACTGCCATCCTTCCTGTACTTCAAACTTGATTAAGATAATTATTCAGTCATACTATTACCACGGTCAAGCTTATATGGCTAAAAATAGTTGACAAATGCCATCACGCCAGGAAGTCCTCATATCAAGCCCGCTGTAAAGTGCTTTTGACATTCCACACACTATTTACACCTCACACAATAGTGACTTTCCAGGCTTCAGATCCAGACTAGCATGTCACCGAGAAGCCCAAGGAACCATCACATTGGATCAGTGTGTCATTTTGATGGTTCAGTGGGGCTGTTAGGCAATAGGAGGCTAACCAACCAATACAGATATTAATACACAGAGAAATGTTGTATTTGGCCTGACCTCATATTTCTGCTGAAGATCATTTCAACTTTTCACCTATCACAAGATATTGTATTCCTAGTCTTCTTTCTCTTGCCCACAGTGCCACTGGGAAAAACCCTGTGTGTTGGTTGCCAAAAGACCTCTAGCATATTACATCCAGTTAATTACTTCATTGTATAATTACTTCAGTGTTTCCCATCCTTTGGTTTTTTGGACTTCAATTCCCAGAAGCCTAAGTCATTTTCCCAAAACACTGATCAGCCAATGTACTGACTTAGGCTTCTGGGAATTGAAGTCCCCCTGTGGGGCATGTGCCCCATGCTGGGAACCACTAGTATAAATCCCCATACTCTTCCTGGCTCACTCTGGTCTAAGAAGGAACTTCCAGTTTCTTTGTCAGTTCTTTGGAAAATGAATTGTAAATAGATTTGTGACACACCATAGCCTATGGCTCCAAAGAGCCATTCTACCATAACAGTGGCTACTTCCATTGCCTCTCTTTAAAACAGGGGTTCACAGCGTTTTCCCGCCATGGGCCAGGCATGGCCTGACACGCAGCTGCGAAGGCCGGAGGTGGGTTGCTCCCAGTGCTTACGATTTCATCAGTGGCAGTGATCGTGTCATTTTTGCGTCATTTACACAGTCTCTGCTGCTTCTCCTGGCAACAGGAGGCTTTGGGGAGCATATAATTGCTTTGTTTTGGGATTTTTCCAGGACTCCTCCATGTGCTTTGGCAGGGAAAGCACGCCATTCTGGGACTCCTTCATTCAGCGCTGGGAACATAGGTGCTTACGTTAGCTCCGCCCGGCACCAGTAGTCCTAGAATGGCACGCTTTCCCTGCCAAAGCGCCATGGAGGAATGTTGGAAAGACCCCAAAATGGAGTGATTATGCTCTCCAAAGCCTCCCGCTGCCAGGAGAAGCAGCAGAGACTGTGCAAAATGCCGCTAAACCTACAAGATCGCTGCCACTGTGGTAAGTGATAAAATTGCGACTTCCAGGGGTGAGGGCAGGTCTAGAGGTGTCCGGGTGACTACCGCAGGCCAGAGTAATGTTATGCATGGACCCAATTAGGTCCATAGGCTGTAGGTTGCAAACGCCTGCTTTAAAGAGTCTCTTCCTAAACTGTGCCATGCAGTGACTTGGCTTCATTAAAATTGATCTTTGTCATATGAATAGCAGGTTATTTGGATATTGCTTCATATTGCTGTAAACAAAAATGCCTGTCCTTACCTAGATATATGAAAAATCAAACAATGGTTTTGAACCAGCCTTAAGCTCCGTTCAGGCATTTTCCTAAACAATGTTGTTTATTCATGGTGAGGTGGAGTCTTCATAATGCTAAAATAAGTTACAGTGAATCAGTGTAAATTACAAAGGAGTCAATAAGCCTGCTCTAGTGTGATTTACTATGCTGAGCAACAAGATTTTGGCCATTGAAGCATACATTGAAGTCCTATTAGTTTCAGTGAAATATTTGAGCATATGGTTTCCTTTCCTGTTTGAATCTGGAGACTTACTAGTGCTACTGGAATTATTTTTTTATATCAAGCTCCCAATTGTCCTTGAATTTCTAAGTTTGGGGGGGAAACATGGCCCATTCATGGTTTATAAAGTGTTGTCTGACTATTTATCAAGACAATAATAATTACTGCAGTAAATTGTAGATAATGATATAAACACATTCATAATGGAGTCAGAACAGTAGTGAGTAAATTCATAGGAAAATTGTGATAGCTCAAATACTGCATAGTGTAATTTTCTTGACCAATTCTTTGTGCTCTGGATAGCTTAGTGTTCCCCTTATCCATGTGGGGAAATTATTAATCTATTCAACGATCAGTTGTCAAAGAGAATTGGAAAGGGGCTAAAAGATGGCAGGAAAGTTTCTTGTGTCAGATAATGGAAGTAAAGGAAGACTTATTTTCCTCAATAAATCCAGAATTCTACAAAGAGCCATTGTCAAGATACTCAGTGTGATCAGTCAGGTTGTTTTAAAATAACCAGGTTGCTGTTTCTAGAACAATGTTTTGGGACAGCTGCTAAAGTTAAACCTTACCTCATAAAGTCTATCATATCCCATTGTCCTTCTCCTCCTTTTTTTAGTATGCAATCCTTGCTCCTAATATTTAGAAAAGAAGAAGATAAGCATTTTTTCTCTATTTGTGAACAATTACATTTTGAAAATCCTGCAATTTTTTCCTAGACAGACTAGATATATTTTTTGAAAGGAAAGCTTTTAAAAATAAGACTACATCTGTAGCCAGATTAAATTTAGCCTTTTCCCTGTTTTTACAATGAAAAATTGATTGCTAGTATTTCTCACCTTTTCACAAATAACTTCTTGTATCTTATCTTTGATAGAGTATCCTTATTCTAGTTGTACTAGAACTATTCTAGAAATTATTCTTAAACTAGAGAGCATAACTCTTCCAAATTGTGCTTTGAAAAACAAGAAGAATTTACTTAGCAATGCAATTACATTTACATACTGCCCCATAGCACTTAGTGCACTCTCTGGGCAGTTCACAATGCAATTAGCATTTTGCCCCCAACATTCTGGGTACTTCTTTTACTGACCTCAGAAGGATGGACGACTGAGTCAGGATTGAACTCACAACATCAGCAGTTTTGGCTGCAATGCAGCAGTTTAACCATTGTACCCAGTGGTGGGATGTCAAAAATTTTACTACCCCACCATGACATCATCACAGTGTGGGCGGAGCTAACATCATGATGTCATGGGCGGAGCCAACATCATGACGTTGTGGGCAGGGACAAAGAAAATTTTAAAGTAAAATAAAATAAAAATAAGCACGTGCATACACACACACCTCAACCCACCCACCCACAACACAAACCCGTAAATAAATAAATAAAATAAATAAAATAAAATAAAAAATACATTAAAATGCACCCACCCACCCAAACACCCACCTACAACACAAATCAACCAGAGCTCTTAAACCAGAGCTTAAAGCTTATTATGTCTAATCTTTCTCACACTAGGTCAGATGGAAGGAACTACAGAATGAACTCATCACAAGATGGCTTCATTTTGGCACTTTTCAACTTTTCAACAGTTAAAGAAGTTAGGTACTAAGTCTTTGCCTAACCAGTTCTCTAGGATATCTAGGGGAGCAGGCTATAGGGAGCTTCAGGCTAGCAGCTTCTCTTCCTCCTCCCCACTTGGGAGGACAGCAAGGAGGCTGTGCATAGGCGCCAAGCACTGTAGGCATGCATGCACACCAAGTGCTTGGCGCGCATGTGCAGTGGGGGAACCAGTGAAAAGGTAAGCCCCAAAGGTGGTTCCCCCCAAAAGCTGAAACCGGTTCTCCGGGACACTGGGAAAAGTTACTACCAGTTCTGGAGAACTGGTGAGAACCTGTTACATCCCATCACTGATTGCACCACAAGGATTTACCTTTTAATTCTCTCTGAAATTCCAACAAATTATACTTCTAAATTGTACTACTTCAGGATATTTAAAATATGAAGTAAAAATTTTAAAACGCATTGTAAAATATATAATTGTATTTTAGATCCCTTTTCAAATGTTGTATTGGTTCTTCTTTAAATACTATACTGCAGGTAGAAATATGCCTCCTTTAATGCGAATAACAGCAACTTAGAGAATAGAGCCAATATTTTATAAAAACATGCTTATCATTTAACGTGATTAATTTGCCTTGTGTTTAGAATATTGCATGGTGAAATTTATTTTGTGCATATACTTTTTATTTTACTAATATATTATGAGCCATATTTCAATGACCCCTGTACATTTTTCATGCTGTCTTAATCCCAATGGCCTCTGTGCATGTAAGTAACCTGTCAAGTGACAATACCTCTTTATTTGCTTCTTACTACTTCCTTTTAATAATTCCTTTTCGTTATTAGCTAGAAATGTAGAAGTGTTCTAAAGTTCAGTCTGTAAATGTCTCCATGTGCTCCTGAATGTGTACAAAAATCTTTTCTTTTTATTTCTGTTTGGAAACCTAAAATTATTAGTGGTTCAATTGTTTGATTATTAGGAATTTTATTCAGCATGATTCATAGTTAAGGGATTGTTTTCACTGATTCCTTTACTTTCATTCTGAGAAGTATGGATTTTTTTTTTTTTTTTGGGGGGGGGGGGCTCTATTTATATATGTATTACAGCGGTACCTCGCTTAAAGAGCATAATATGTTCCATGGGATTGCTCTTTAAGTGAGTTTGCACTTTAAGCGAAAAACCATTGTATTTGGAGAGGAGACAGAATAAAACCCAGGGCTTCTCAGAATAAAAGAGGTTTTATGTCACCTTTGATAAAGCTGGATGCTGTTTCTTTAAAATAAAAGGAAAGAAAATATTTACCTTTAGATCTTTATAGAACAAAGGCAGGTATTCTGTAAATCTCAATATAATTAGAAAGTTTTTATTTTGTGAAAGAGATAGCTTTAAAGTACTTAGCGATGTAGATATTAGAACCCTATCACAAATATTTTTGAAAGTGATATGTTATGCTAGCAGGTTCATATATATAATTAAAGTATTTATATCCCAATTTTTGGTCTCAGAGATACCTATAGCACTAGCTATGGACTAAATCCAACATGATGCTTATAGTATTACTGGAATGTTCATGCCTTTTCTCCAACAACTCTCCAGTACTAAATATATGCTCCATGCTAGCACAGGGGTCCCCAACCACCAGGTCATGGACTGGTACTGGGCTATGGTCTGTTCCGAACCGGACTGTGGGGTTGGGTGGTGCTGGGAGCCTCGATGGCAGCCTTCTGCCCTCAACGTGCTCTGCCTGGTCTGCCTGGCAAACAGAGCGAGAGCACAGGCTTCAGTCACAGCAGATAGGCATGTGGCCAGGCCCCTCTTCCATGTGGCTTAACTATGGTGGGGGTCTCCCCCCAGCTTGCACCACCCAATCCCACCATCCCCACTTACCGGTCCGTGGAAAAATTGTTCAGCATGAAACTAGTCCATGGTGCCAAAAAGGTTGGGGACCCCTGATCTAGCAATATTTCAGCTGTCAGGTTTTAGGAGAGGGGTGCCCAAACTTTTTGGGCTGTGGGCTGATCATGTGGTTCAGGGAGTCGGTCACTAAGGCCCGGGGCCCGGATGCAGACCTTGATGCCAATTCATCCAGCCTGCAAAGCCCTCGTCGCTCCTGGAAGTAAAACACGCCTGTATGGGTGCATTTTACTTCCACTTCCAGGAGCGACAAGGGTTTTGTGAGCTGGATGAATTGGCATCAATGGCCACATCCAGGCCTTAGTTTGGGCACCCCCGTTTTAGGATATGTGAGTATCTGCAGGAGCCAGAGAAGATTTCCTACACACACATTAGTACAGTTAAAGAATTGGATAAAGTCCCGTGTAATCTGCATTTTTTTAACAAATAATCACTTCTAATTTTGAATATAAAACTACTGTGCCAGGAAATAAGAATTGCAGAGTGTTTTGCAATGCAGCATCAAAATATCTTGCCACTGTTGCAAGAAGATACAGTAATACCCCGGATAACGTTATGACTTGGTTCCACAAGTCATGACGTTATCCGGTTTTTAACGTTGTCCGATGCATGCATCGAACAACGCTTTAAAAAAAAGCCCTGACTTCAGGGACAAACCGCTTTAAAGGCAGGCAGGGAAAGAAAGAGACCTCCCTGCCTTTAAAGCCACCCCCCATACGACTGCAGTAGGGTCGGGGAAAGTGCCTTTCCCCCGACGCTACTGCAGGCTTCGCTCTGCTTACCTTCCCTTCTCCAACTGCCAGCTGATTGCTGGAGGCTTGTTTTTTTAAAACTGCAGGGAAGGGGGGAAAGAGAAATGTGATTGGTTCTATAGATAAGTAAAAGAGGCCAAAGCTGCTCTCCCTGTCACTTCCTTCTTTCCCTACTCCCACCCCCAGCAGTTTGGGGACTCCCCACAGCCACCCCACTGCCTGCTCGGCCACAGAGAATCCACCCCAGCTCTGGTTACCTAATCTTCTTGAGCTGCAATGTCGGACTGAGCACGCTGTTTTTGCTTTACTTCCTGTATTGAAAAAAACAGGGAAGGGGGAAATACAGAGATGTGATTGGTTCTCTAGATCAGCTGGCAGTCTCTAAAGAACCAATCTTCTCTGTAGAACCAATCACATTTCTATCTTTCCCCCCTTCCCTGCAGTTTAAAAAAAACAAGCCTCCATGATCAGCTGGCAGACGGAGAAGGGAAGCAGAGCAAAGCCTGCAGTAGCGTCGGGGGGGAAGGCAGGCGGGCGCTGGGGAGGGGGTTGGATTGGGTAGATGTTCTACCCAATCCAACCCCCTCCCCACACACACACGATTGTACCAGATAATGCTAAAAATCGTGTTATACGATACAAGATTTTTTCAAAAAAAAATAATAGCGGTTTTAGCGCTATTCGGTACAGTCGTTATCCGGGGTATTACTGTATGTCTGATTGAAAATTTAATGTCCAACTTGTGATTCTAAGTTAAATATAAAATTTTATTATAACAAGATGATTAAATTAAAATCAAAATTGCTGGTGTAGGCTTTTTTTGTTTGTTTTTAGAACAATCAGAATCAAATCAATGTTGTTTAATAGAGTAGCTTCTTCACTCATCGCAATTGGATATTTAAGGATGCTGTCATCCTTACAATTTAGCTAACCCCTCAGCGAACAATTGTATTGCACTTCCATTACAGCATTTCAGTAGCATTTCAGTAGTGGACATATGGTAGAGTAGTATGTATATATTGCTTTACCCTAGCATTAACAATGGGTTTAGATAGCAGTAGAATAAATATAACGACAGTTTAAAAAATGTTTGCCAAAATTCTTGTTTACCAAATGTTCCAGTTATTGTGGTGGCTTTTTAATTTACAGTGAAGCCATCCTTTTTATTTGAATTTTTACTGATTTTGAACATTTTAGACAGCATGTTAATGTAAAATTATTACTTGTATGTATCGAGAACACTACTTACAGTTCATCTGATAAATGCATATTTCTAAGTATCTAAAATAGTATGACCTAATGTTTAATGCATTTTCATAGTCCTAGTAAACTATTTGGGGGAAATTATTGTTCATGTAAGTAGATGTTCTCATATATGTACTCATCTGTCACTGTCTACAAACTTGATTGGTTAATTTCAGGAATCTCAGAATTTTGCAGAAGTGCTAGTGCATGGTCTCACTATAGATTTTTGAGCATGTAATTTTAAACCTATTCTTGTGAAGTAAATGCATTGTTTTCATAAAATTGTAAGAAGAAAATGCTTTATGAAACTACTGACTTAGCTGTGGCTCAGGCAGGGAGAGGACCTCACAGTGAAATTTTAGAAAGAGGCAACTCTCTCTCAGCTTGGACCACAAGCTGAGACTAGCAGTAGTTTTTTGATCAGAGATAGAATGGGTTCTATCCAGATTTGGTCATTTCAGAAGCAGACCTATTGAAATCCATGGGACTTAAGAGTACTCGTTTCTAAATGTGGTCCTGATTTCAGTGGATCTCTTCAAAATCTAGAACTCTTATGTTTATAAGATTGCATTTTGACATACCTGAAAATGAATTGGATTATGAATACAGTGGTACCTCGCTTAAAGAGCATAATGCGTTCCATGGGATTGCTCTTTAAGTGAGTTTGCTCTTTTAAGTGAAACACCATTTAAGTGACCAATTGTGACTTCGGGCGGGGGCGGGGGTTGCAAACCCCGATTTAGTTGTTAAGTGAGTTTTTGGTTGGCTTTAGTTGTTAAGCGAGGTGGCCATTCAGAGAAAATTCTGTTCTTTAATCAAGTTAGTCTCTAAGCATTATGCGAGGTTTTACTGTACTTTTATCTCATATTTCTGACTTTTGTTTTCTGTTACAGTGTTTGATCAATTAGATCTTGTCACATATGAAGAAGTAGTAAAATTGCCAGCATTCAAAAGGAAAACACTGGTCTTACTAGGTAATTTTGAATATACTTTCAGACTGTAATAATAAATTAAATATGTTTATTTGGTAACACTACATTTGCTTTTTGTGTAGGAGCACATGGTGTGGGGAGAAGACATATAAAAAACACACTAATCACAAAGCATCCAGACAGATTTGCATATCCTATTCCACGTAAGTAACAGGTGTATAGGGAGTTTCTTGTTCGTGGCTTCATTTTGAGTTATTTTCACAGGGAAGAGACTCTTTTGTTTCCATATTTTTGTGTAGTGGTCCTTTCCATTTCCATGTATTTTATTTATTTGTTACATTTATATACCACCCATCTTCGCGTTTTCCCACTCTTTGCATAAAAGAGAATACCTCTTTTGGGTTTTCTGTTCGCAATTCGCAATTTATTATTTCTGTCACTCCAAAAACTTAAAGAACCCTTAAAAACTACTGAAAAAAGCAGAGTCAAGGCAACAGAGATCCAAACTACTCCAAAAGCAAGCAGCAATACATGAGAAAGACAAATCATCACCAGACCTAAGAAAATACAACCTAGCCCTCCCTCATAATATGGCAACTAGAAGGGGGGGCAGATATATTATGGGCCAGATATGAAACAAAAGCCCAGTTTCAGCATTCTTAACTTCTGTAATTACAGACACAACAAGACCACCAAAGAAGGATGAAGAGAATGGAAAGAATTATTACTTTGTATCACATGACCAAATGATGCAGGACATTTCCAACAATGAATATTTGGAATATGGTAGCCATGAAGATGCAATGTATGGGACAAAACTGGAAACAATACGAAAGATCCATGAACAGGGATTAATTGCAATACTTGATGTTGAGCCTCAGGTATACAAAATCAAAATGCATTTCTACTACTGTTACCTAACTTTTTAAAACTAAATTAACATAGTGATGTATATAATATAAATTAATATGTGCTTAAGGCTTCCTTATGCATTAACCTTGTTTCTTTAGATGTATAGGTAGTCCTTATGCTAGTAATTTTCAATTATAATATAATACTAACAACAACAGTAATAATACCAGCACAGAAGCACCATAGAGTTTTTCTGCATAACTGGGATGTATTTTCCTGTCGGAGTGGTGGCAGAGTGATCTGAAATTACAGAAATTAGAGACTAGGTCTGTGCCATGGTCAGATCACTTTCTGGTGACTTTGGACTTTCTGGGCACAAAGCTTCACCGCAGGGAGGTAGGGCCTATTAAATTGGCCTGCCCCCAGCGACTGATGGATCCGGATGGATTCCAAAGGGAACTGGGAGATATTTCCCCGACCTCTGGAACGAGAGGGCGATGGCAGCCTTGGACCTAATAGCTCCACTGCGGCCTCTCTATGCTCGTAGGCACCACTCTTCCCCGTGGTTCACAGAGGAGTTGAGGGTGCTCAAACAGGCAAAGAGATGCCAAGAGCGCTGCTGGGTGAAGACTCGGAATGAGCCCGATCAAACACTGGTTAGAGCTGCGATTAAGGCTACCTAGTGGCGATGGAGGTGGTGAAACGGCAGTATTTCACCACCCTCATTGCCTCTGTGACCCTGTTCCAGGTGACCACGTCCCTCCTCGGTAGAGGGGTGTCAGGCCCCAGTTGGCAGGGGTTGGCTGAGGCTTTTGCTGCCTATCTGACAGAGAAAATCGCTCGAATCCACTCAAAGTTGAATCCCGGCATGGAAAATGTAGAGCTGGGGTTGACTAAAGCATAGTCTGGCGATGTTATCTGGGATCGGTTTGATCCAGTTGTCCCTGAGGAAGTGGACAGGCTCCTAATAGCTGTCGGTGCCACTACCTGTGCACCTGGCTTATCAAATCTACTAGGACGGTGACAGGTGGTTGGGTCGAGGCAGTTATCAACTCTTCATTGCGGGAAGGGTTTTTTCCAGCACCTCTAAAACATGCTCTGGTGCACCCCCTCCTGAAGAAGCCATCCCTCGACCCAACAATAATGGCAAACTTTCAGCCTGTGTCCAACCTGCCCTTTTTGGGTAAGGTGTTGGAGAAAGCAGGCATGAGAAAGGCATGGAGAAAGGCATGGTGGTTACACGAGATCCTGGATTAAACAGATCTGGACCTATGCCAGTCAGGATTCAGGACCAGATATGGTACGGAAACTGTATTGGTCGTGCTGGTGGATGATCTCTGGAGAGAGCGGGAGAGTGGACTTCTGTCCGTCCTGGCTCTTCTTGACCTCTCAGCGGCTTTCGATACTGTTGACCACGGTATCCTTCTGGAAAGGCTGGAGAGTGAGTTGTCCAGCCCTCGGTTGCTCCAATATGGGGTACCTCAGGGCTCTGTGCTTTCGCCTCTCCTATTTAACATCTACATGAAACCGCTGGGTGTGATCATCCATTCCCATGGGGTGAGGTATCATCAATATGCAGATGATACCCGGTTGCATATTACGGCCCATGGGGACCCTAGCGATGCAGTGGAAGTCCTTTCCAGGTGTCTGGAGGCTGTGAGGGTCTGGATGGAGAACAACGGGCTACAACTGAATCCTGACAAGACTGAGTGGCTGTGGGTCAGGGGTCCTGCACTATCTTGGGGGCCACCATCTTTGACTCTGGATGAGGCAGTTTTGCCCCAAACAGACCCTGTGTGTAACCTGGAGGTCCTTCTGGATTCACTACTGCTTGAAGAGCAGGTGGTAGTCGTGACTAGGAGGGCTTTTGCACAACTCTGTGTTGTGCACCAGTTACGTCTGCTCCTAGATCGGGACTCCTTGCTGATGATCACACACGCTTTGGTCACCTCCAGACTTTATAATTGTAATGCGCTCTACATGGGGCTGCCCTGGCGACTGTTCTGAGGCTTCAACTGGTCCAGAATGTGGCTGCTTGGGTTGTGATAGGATGCGGGTATTATGCTCATGCCTCACCACTTCTCCGAGAGCTGCACTGGCTTCCAGCATGCCTCCTCCTGGTGCAATTCAAGGTGATGGTTATCACCTTTAAAGCCGTACATGGTAGTGGGCCAGGATACTTAAGAGACCGCGTCACCCCAAGAACATCTGTCCGTCCCACCAGAGCAGACCAGAGGGGCTCTCTGGTCATATTATCAGCTAGAGAGGCTCATATCTCTAGCACAAAAAGGCGTGCCTTCTCTGTGTCCGCTCCAGCCCTATGGAACCTCCTGCCAAGTGATTTGTGTCTCCAGACGGAGCTGCTGCCCTTCAGAAAGAGGGCGAAGACCTGGCTGGCGGGGCGTGTGTGGGGTGTGTGCCAAGCAGTCAGCTCGGTTGGCTGGCTCCTGTGAATAACCCCACCTCTCTTCCTGTTCCTGTTGTTTTTAACCTTTTAACTTTTTTAATCTTTTAACTTTTAATGTTTAAAATCTTTGTTGAATATAATGTGTTTTAATCGGTTTTAAACTGTAAGCCGCCGTGAGTTTTGGGAGAAGGGCGGGGTATAAATGTAATAAAATAAATAATGAAGAAATGAAGAAATCACTCATTTCTTCCTAGATTGCCAAATGGCATTATTCAGCTATAATATTTTTGAACAATAAATGTTCTTGTATGTAGATTTCATTACAACTCTTCTCTAATTGACTTAATATTACAGTATTTCTTAACTTAATTATTCCTTATGCATTGACAACTTGGAAAGGCCTTCCTTTCTTTTAACATAATTCTACAATATGTAAATACAAATTGAAGAAATTATATAATTTACATATTTTAATTTATTTCAGTGAAAAGTGTAAACAGCTTTGTTGTTCAGTCGCACAGTCGATTCCGACCCTCTGCGACCCCATGGACCACTGTCCGCCAGGCACTCCTGTCCTCCACCATCCCCCTCAACTCGCTCGGCTCTGTGCCCATTGTCTCCACGATACAATCTAGCCATCTCATCTTGGGCCGTCCCCTTCTTCTTTTGCCCTCGACCCTTCCAAGCATCAAAGCTTTCTCAAGTGAATCCTCTCTTCTCCTTCGTGTTGTTTGGGGATGCACACTGATGGGTTCTGCGCCTGTGCTGAATCCTGAGCGGAGCTGAAAAGCTAATTGGATAAGAGTTTTAAAATGTGGGACCGCCCACCATGCCCAACCCCTTCTGGCGCCATTTCGCGCTCTCTCCTCAGTTTGCTTTTTTCCGCTGCGCGAGCAGGAGCCTGGAAAAAAAGCTGTGAGTTTCTTAGCTGAGATTGTCTCAGAAATCTTCATTATTTTTTTTTTACAAACAATTTTTCTCGGACCAGGGGACTCACAATTCCTTGGTCCTCGCGTGGCTGCGCTGCCTCCGCTGCCTGGGGGAACACCATCAGGTCCAGACCTGCGCGGTTTGCCGAGGCTTCTCGAAGACTGCACTGAAAAACCGCCAGTACCGTCTTCAAGCCTACCTCATGGAGGCCGCACTTGCGCCGCCATCTTCCCCAGCACCAGAGCAGGCGGCTGCCTCTACATCTGCTCCTTCAACCTCTGCTCCTTCTTCGCGGCCCTCGACCGGAGAACTGTTCAAACGTAAGAAGGAGCAGGAGAAAAGGAAGAAGGATAAGAAAGAGAAGAAGAAGCGCCGAAGCTCCACATCTTCTCTTCCGTCGACCCCGAGGCCGGCTCTCAATTCGCCGCCACGTTCACTAGCGTCTGTCCCGGTAGCAGCTCCACCAACACCGGGTAGAATGATGGTCGACGCTCCGGGCACCGCCACGCCGGAGAGGGCTCCTAGCCCACCACCGCCTCCACCGGAGACTCCTCCGCCACCGCCACCGCGGAGGACCACCTCTCTTCTTGCCTCTTCTGTGGTTCCTGGCCCGGCTTCCGAGCCGTTGGCCCAGTTGAGCCTCATCGCCCCGCTTGTCGAGGCGATGGTGCAGAAGTTGGTCATCCAGCTCCGGGTCCCTCAGCCACCACCGCCGGCTTTCGTGGAGGGTCCTCTGCCTCCCGAACCAGCTCTGGAGGCACCACCACTCCGTGAGGAGGCCCCGGCACCGAAGAGGCACCGCGTGGAGCAGGCGCAGTCGGAGGCCTCTCTCCCTCCGTACCAGCTGCCTTTGCCAGGGAGCGATCCGAGGACCGCCAGGCCGTACTGGTCGGACTCAGACCCCGAGGCCTTCCTACCACCGCCCAGCGTCTCGGAGCGGTCGGAAGGCTCCAACGACTCGTCGGACTAGGAGGAGGATCAGCCGCCGCCAGTTGCCGCCGACAAGTCCCCAGACGACAACATTGGATCGGTCCACGGCTCCCAGCCGGAGGACCAGAGGACCTACACGGCGCTGATCACCCGCCTCGGATCCACGCTCGGGATCAGGGCGGAGGCTCCCCTGGAAGACTGTGAGGACGTGGTTTGCGCCATGGCCGATCGGAGGGAGTTGGTCCCCGTCCGCTTGGGCCTCCTCCCGAAGATCGCCAAGGCGGCCAAGGAAGTATGGAAAAAGCCTGTATCGTCCCACTCGGTGTCCAACAGAGTGGACTCCATGTACAGGCTTCTCGACGACTCCAAATTCCTACATGTCCATCCGGCACCGAACTCCCGCGTGGTCAAGGGTTCCCAACACCGAACCCCGGTGAGCAGCACTCCCCTCCCGTCCACGCAAGAGGGGAAGAAGTTGGACGCACTGGGCAGGAGGTTTTACGCCAATGCCTACCTGTCCTTCCGTGCGTCCAACTATGCCACGGCCATGGGCAGCTACCAGTGCCGCCTATGGGAGAAGGCGGAATCCTTCAAGGCGATGCTGCCACCCGAACACCGAGCAGAGTTCGAGAAAGTCTGCCTGGAAGGCAACCAGCTGGCCCTCCAACAGATCCAGACCGGAAGGCACGTTACGGAGTCGGAGGCGAAGAACTTGGCCTCCGCCATCCAACTTCGCCGGCACGCATGGCTTCATTCCTCTGACCTGCAGGACGACGTCAAGCGGCTCGTGGAGGAACTGCCTTTCGATGGTGAGGGGCTATTCGCCAAGGAGACGGACACCTCCTTGGGGGAGCTGAAAGGGGACTACGCCACCATAAAACAGCTCCAAGCCCCACGCCGGGGAGCCAGCCGGTACCATCAGGACCAGCCGTCAACATCACAGGCAGGCCCGTCCTACCAGCCTCGTCAGCCACAGAGGCAGGAGGACTACTCCCGGTTCCAGCCTTACAGACCAAGGCAGCAAACCACCCGTCCACGCTACCAGCAGCGCCATCAGACCGGTAAGCGGACGGAACGGAAGGGCAAGCAACGCGTTTGACTCTTCCGTGACCGAGACTCTACCATACCGTTCCCTGGCAGACTACCTGTCCAAGTGGTCTGCCATCACCACAGACAAATGGGTTTTAGCCATCTTAGACTCTGGCTACGTGATCGAGTTCAAGAGATGCCCTACTGTCGGATGGGTCCAGTGATGGGATGTAACAGGTTCTCACCAGTTCGCCAGAACCGGTAGCAACTTTCCCCAGTGTCTCGGAGAACCGGTAGCAGCTTTTGGGGGGAACCACCTTTGGGGCTTACCTTTTCACTGATTCCCCCACTGCACATGCGCACCAAGCACTTGGTGCGCATGCATGCCTACAGTGCTTGACACGTATGCACAGCCTCCTTGCTGTCCTTGCTGTCCTTGGGTGGGTTGAGGTGTGTGTGTGCTTATTTTTATTTATTTATTTATTTATTTATTTATTTATTTATTTATTTGGCTCTGCCCATGATGTCATGATGTCATGACATCAGCTCCACCCACACTGTGATGACGTCACGGTGGGGTAGTAAAAATTTTGACATCCCACCACTGGATGGATCCGTGTCACCGATCCATCCCCACTGCTCCAAGAAGAACTTTCAGCTCTCCTGGAGAAGGGCGCCATAGAACCGGTCGCAGCGTCGGAGTCTCACGAAGGGTTCTTCTCCCGCTACTTCCTCGTGGACAAAAAAGACGGGGGGTCACGTCCCATCCTGGACCTCCGTCTCCTCAACAGACACATCGACGCGAGGAAGTTTCGGATGGTGACCCTTCACTCCATCCTCCCACTCATCAACCACGGGGACTGGTTTACCGTCATCGACCTGAAGGATACTTACTTCCACGTATCCATCAGGAGGGAACATCGTCGCTTCCTCCGCTTCCAGGTGGGGAGCAACATCTACCAGTACACATGTCTACCCTTCGGCCTCTCCACCGCTCTGAGGGTCTTCACGAAGTGCATGGCGCTGGTGGCTGCTCATCTTCGGCTGCAAGGGTTCCCGTACATAGACGACTGGTTGGTCTGCTCCCCAACCCAACAGAAAGCCAAGGACGATGTTGCTCATTGCCTGACCCTTATACAGAGTCTCGGTCTACGGGTCAACTACAAGAAGTCTCAGTTGACCCACACTCAAAGAATAGATTACATCGGAGCCGTACTGGATTCTCTGGCTCTGAGAGCCTACGCTCCGCCCAAACGTCTGCTCGACATCCGTGCGGTGGTGGCACGGATCCAGGGCAGACGTCGGGTCCATGCGAGGGATGCCCTCCGCTTGCTAGGACTCATGGCGTCGACCACAGCGGTGATCTCGCATGCCAAGCTCAAGATGCGATCGCTCCAGTCGTGGCTCCTCGCCTCCTTCGACAGCACCCACGACGACCTCGGGAAATGGCTCACACCAACTCCCGAGTTGCAAGACCAGTTGAACTGGTGGACAATGGACCGCAATGTGGCCGCGGGGAGACTCTTCACCCTTCCCGCACCATCCGTCCAAGTCACCACCGACGCGAGCACGCACGGATGGGGTGCGTGCTGCCTCGGGTTACAGGTCCACGGCGTCTGGACGCCCGCGGAAGCCAGCCACCACATCAACTTCCTCGAGCTGTTGGCGGTGTGGAAGGCGATGAGGTCCTTCAGACTATCAATAGCGGGCCGCGTGGTGCAGATCGCCTCGGACAACACCACGACACTAGCCTACCTCAACCGGCAAGGAGGGACCAAGTCTCTCTCCCTCCTTCACCTGACTGTCCAGATTTGGGAGTGGTGCCTGAAGATACACGTGTTCCCCATAGGTGTCCACATCCAGGGCACCCTGAACTCCGATGCGGACTCCCTGAGCTGCAAAGGGACGGCGATACACGAGTGGGAACTAGACGGATCGGTGTTCAACCGTCTGTGCCGACGGTGGGGCACACCGAACCTAGACGTGTTTGCGACACAGGCAAACACCAAGTGCCGCCGTTACTGCTCCCGAGCAGGGATCGGCTACGGATCGCAGGGCGATGCCTTCATGGTGCCATGGCACCAGGAACTACTGTACATGTTTCCACCGATCCCTCTCATCCAACGGGTCCTTGTACGGATCCGTGCGGAGAACGCCTGGGTGATCCTGATTGCCCCGTCCTGGCCGCGCCAGCCGTGGTTCCCGCTGCTCCAAACCCTGGCTTGCGACCGCCTTCGCCTACCCACCGATCCGAATCTCCTCCGCATGGAGGACGGTCGGATCCTCCACTCGGATCTGCCGAGCCTGCACCTGACGGCCTGGCTTATCCACCCAACCTAACACGGATCCTTGAACTATCAAGGAAGCCTTCCACGCGGAAGTCCTACGATGCCAAGTACTGTTGCTTCATGGACTTCTTGGTATCCAGCGACCGCACCGTGGACTCAGCATCCCTGCAGGATGTCATTTCCTACCTTTTGCACCTGGCAGAGTCAGGATCTGCACACTCATCCTTAAAGGTCCACTTGGCTGCGGTGGTGGCCAAGGCTCCACCTTCATCAGTATTGTCCTCCGCTTCCAGAGACAAGACTGTTAAAAGATTCCTCCAGGGACTGCGTAATGCCTACCCTCCAGTAAAGATACCACCTCCTCAGTGGTCCCTCACTGCTGTGCTCACCGCGCTCATGAAAGCGCCCTTTGAGCCCATGGCTACAGTGGACATTAAGTTTGTTTCTTACAAAACTGCATTTCTTGTAGCCATCACCTCTGCCTGGAGGGCAGGAGTACTGGCAGCCCTGCGGTCTGACCCTCCTTTTCTCAAGTTCTACCCCGATAGGGTAGTATTGCACCCGGACCTGGCCTTTCTGCCCAAAGTCCTGACTGAATTTCACCTGGCCCAGTCCATCACGCTTCCAGCATTCTTCCTGAATCCTTCGTCTGCACAAGAGAGAGTGTGGCACTCGTTGGATGTCAGGAGGGCCTTGCTGTTCTACACACAAAGGACTGCATCCTTCAGGAGAGCCAAGCAACTGTTCGTGGCTTATGGTGGCAAGTCCAAGGGACACTCTCTGTCTGCCCAGAGACTTTCCAAGTGGATCTCAAGTACCATCTACCTGGCCTATGAGATGTCGTCCTTGCCACCACCTCCTCATGTCCGGGCACATTCCACCAGGACATTGGCTTCCTCCACTGCATTCCTGGAGGGCATCCCGATGGAGGACATCTGCAAGGCTGCTACCTGGTCCAGATCCTCCACCCTCATCACGGGTTGACACAAGGTCCATTCCCAATGTCAGACGGGGCAGGTCCATCCTGACGGCTGGTCTCCGATCCTCTTCGTTGATGACCACCCATCCATGATGCCATCGCGCTCTCCTACAATCTCAGGATGCCGGCTGCCCACCATCTAAGTAAGTGAGCTTGTTAGTCACCCATCAGTGTGCATCCCCAAACAACACGAAGGAGAAGGACAGGTTTCACTTACCAGTAACTGTCGTTCTCCGAGTATGTTGTTTGGGGATTCACACAACCCAACCCTACCTCCCCTCAGGGCTGCCGGCCTGAGATGGCCTTATGCTTCGCGGGCAGCTTTAGTATCAAACTGAGGGGAGAGCGCGAAATGGTGCCAGAAGGGGTTGGGCATGGTGGGCGGTCCCACATTTAAAACTCTTTATCCAATCAGCTTTCCAGCTCCGCTCAGGATTCAGCGCAGGCGCAGAACCCATCAGTGTGAATCCCCAAACAACATACTCGGAGAACGACAGTTACTGGTAAGTGAAACCTGTCCTTCTCTAGTCTCCCTTTTATTCTAGGAAGGTATTGGGATAGAAAGGAGGGGCTATAGTCAGTAATCACCTCTGGATTACCACCAGCCATTCTGATACTTTTCCACACCAAATTAAAATAACAGTTTACTAGTAATTATATTGACATATGGCCCTGATTGGCTGTGTGATGCTGTAATATCATTGCATCCCTGACATGATTTTGAGCAGTTGAGGTCACCGGGGGGGGGGGGGGGGAGACTCAGAAAAATTAAATAGTATTAAAGAAGCAATACAGGGTGAAACAAATTGGAGTGGAAGAGGTGGAGAATACCTTGTGCCCTTCCAGCCTCTTTCCTTGCCCTTAGTGGTCCAAAATTAGGAGCAGCCCTTTAAAAAAACTTCATACACAGCCAAAGTCATCTTCAAAATCAGTGGGCACCACAAATGTGAAAAATCTCTCTCCTTTCATGTTTGGATGACAAAGAAAGATGGTTGCCCTCTGTCAAATTCTCTTTTGCACTTTCTTGGTTTTCACAATGTGATGTGTTAGTGTGCCATCCATTCTCTTGTCCAGGTCACCAAAGAAGATTCAAACAAAGCATAGAGTCAAAGGAAGAGAGAAATACTGACTCTATGAAGACAGATTGAAGGTGTAGGCCTGTTCAGTGTACTATTTTCTTTTATATTCAGTACTTCTTTTTATAACAAGTGATAAGGACAGTAAATGCAAGCTTTCAGGTTATATTGTAGCTAGCAACTTTACTTCCAAATGAATCCAGATTCTTGTAAGTTGACTTCATGTGAATTGTAAGTATGCCATGTTTCTCATTCTAAAATGTTCTTCACCTAGGCCCTGAAAGTCCTGAGGACTGCAGAGTTTGCTCCTTTTGTTGTTTTTATCGCTGCACCAACAATTACCCCTGGCATTAATGAGGTAAGGTGTGTTACAATGGAATCTATTTTCTGGGAAACAATAGGAAACACAGATAGAGACTTGAACCTTTTTTGACTGAATTTAATGTGATATGAGTGGAAATATCACACAAAGCTCAAGTTTCTCTAACATAGTTAAGCCTTAGAATATTTCCATCCATTCATTTTCTTTTGCCTGTTTTATCATATCCTTGTTTTAAATCCTATCTGAAAAGAATACATTCTTAGGACATGTCTGTACCAGCTGATAAGGCAGTCCATCACTAAAGATATATATAAGAGTTTGATGAAGACTGCAACTTACTTAGTTTCTTGTCACTGATATTCCAGTTAGAGTAGTAATAGTTTCCTATTTAATACAGTCAAACCTCACTTAACGAGCGACTCGCTTAACAAAAAACTCGCATAACAAGCGGGTTTTTCACTAACCGGTCCAACTCGCATAACAAAAATTTTTGCTATGCAAGTCAGACTTTCCCTATGGAAACACTCGCAAAGCAAGCGTTTCTATGGGGAAAACTCACATAACGAGAAAATTTTCGCTATGCGAGTCTTACTTGCATAGCGAAAATATTCACTATGCGAGTCGGACTTTACCTATGGAAAAACTCGCGTAACGAGCATTTCTATGGGGAAAACTCACCTAATGAAAAAAATTGCTATGAAAGTTTTACCCATAGAAACACTTGTTATGCGAGTTTTTCCATAGGAATTTTCGCTATGCAAGTTTGTTTTGCATAGCGAAAAACTCGCATAGCAAACAGCCTCGCAGAACGAATTAAATTCGTTATGCGAGGTATGACTTTATAGACAAAGTGTAATGTTCTCTATTCTATTCATTATAACTCTTCTGCATTAATCAGAGCTGCTTTTTAATGTTAAGCGAATTTTAAGTATATCCACTTAGTAACCAGTATATATGAAAAAAGAGTATGTCCAATCTTAGCTTAAGAATTTTATATACATCTTCAGAAGTCTCTAATTTTTATTTTTATTTGCATAGAAATTAACAGCTTTTGCCCAGACATCTAAATATAATTGCATATTTCGGTATTGGACTATTTTCAGAGCATGGTGCTTAATCTGTCGTTCCAAAAGCTAAATGCTTACTTATTATAAATGAAGAATTCTGCTCACTAAAGGTGTAAAAATAATAATAATATTGACACAAGGAAGCATAAACTGAGATGAAAAGAGTCCCAAGAAAGGTTGCTGTTGCAGACATAAGCCTACCTGAAAGTCCTTGTTCTCTTTTCTTTTCTTCTTGAATTATCATCTTTGCTTTGCTTCTCATTTTCTTGCGCTTGTACTAATTTTATTTAGCTGCCAAAATGGTGCAGAAAGTTGCCTGTAAGTATTGGATAGGAATTAACAATATGTAGACCTTTTACTGTTTTAAATAGTGTTTGTAAATATGCATTTCCTTTGTAGTATTACTTTCACCCCATCTTTGTGGCTGCTTTTACTTTGTGGTGTATTTTTTTTTCTTAAAGTCAGGAGATCTGGTCACAGATTTCCTCCACCACCTGCTGCAATAGGATATTATGGGGGAATAGACAAAAATATGCAATCTTCATTTTCTTTCTGTCTTACAAATACAGTTCAAATATGAATAGGTCTCTGTTCTATCCACACACAAAAGGCTTCTTTAAAACTTCCATGAGTCTTAGACAAAACCTTGGGTTTTCCCAGGTCCTTCTTAATTTCAGAACATAGACTCAGCCAGGGACTCACAATATTTTGTCAGTATTGTTTTCTTTATTCAATGATATGAGCATTGTCATGCTCCCTTAAGTTCTCCTAAGAGTCCCCTCCCTGCAGTTTCAATAAATATTTCAGTTTATTGCAGGTGTTTTGTGGGGAGGACACTTGTTGTTTAAATTTTCTGTGAATCTGAAATTATAGCCATTATTTAGTCACATGTTTAATACTAAAATCCTGTATAGTTTTTAAAAAGCTTAGTACAGGGATTCTCAACCTGCAGTCAAGGGACCAGTTGCGGCGCATGACACCATTTTATGTGGCCTCCCACTGCCTCCACAACACCAGGAAGTGCCATATGGTGGATGAAGGCCAAAATGGCCATCCACCCCCCAAAGCTGTCTGAGGGAGCATGACCTGGCCCCCCGCTTTAAAAGGTTGAGAATTCCTGGCTTAGTAGGATGTAGATTTATACATTTAAAATTTGATTTAAACAACACTTAGCAATAAAATTAAATAGACAAATCACTATGGCAGAGTATTTTAGAGGAGTAATACACATGAAAAGGCCCACACTTGAGTCCTCATAAGTCATGATTCAAAAGTAGAGGAACCCTGAGAAGAGACACTAGTGACTTCAGTATTTGAACTTGTTGATGTAGCAAAGCCATAGATTGACTTCTACTTCACCAGCATCTCTGCTGCTGTTTCTAGTTTTGTGGGGTAGGGTGAACTGAAGATGAAGACAGACTTTGTTTCTCTTTTGTTTATTATTTAAAGGAAAGTATTTCATCTGTATGATTAATACCTTCATAATTCCTAATTCATTCGTGTGATATTCTGATTTCCATGGGATGGATTGAAACAGAATATTTAGGAGTTGTAAAAGCCAAATCATAATATGCTAACTTTTAGTAGTTCTATGTGAAAACTGCAGAACTGGCTTTGGACAACTTTCAGTGAGAGATGTTCAGTCAGGAAGGTCATGTGAAATATTTCTCCTATGTAACAGATCCTCTGTATTTTTGCCATCATGCTAGAAACCATCGTTGGGCAAAAAAAACACCTGTGTACCTTTAGAGGGTTTGTGAAAATGTGTGTGAAGACAGACATTTTCAAACATGTGCATGATTGTGCTGTGGACAAGGAATCTCCATATCTTTTAACTTTTTGCCGACTCCCTTGCTTAATTTCTGAAATCTGCTGTGGCAGATCACAGTAGAGCCTGAGAAGGTAAGATATCTCTCTCCCCAGTGCCACAGACTACTTATTATTGGTAGAGGAACTCTAACCAAATACTTTGCACACAGAGCTTCCATGTTCAGAAGACAATCATGCACATATTCCTTTGTGCATTTAGATTTGCTTTATGAAAAGTAGATGTAGGACAGCCTGTATGCAAGTATCCTTCTTAGGGCATAAAATAAACATTTATGTATGAATTGTATTCTTACTAATAAAGTAGCACTCCTTTATTTCTTCCTGACTCCTCTTCATACACGTTAGCTGCCTATTAAAATCTCCCAGAAAATTGACACGCACTCAGTTGTGTTGTGGAGAACACGTCCTATGAAAGAAAAATGTTGTACAGTATATGACTGGTTCAGAGGAATTTGGTCATCTTACATATTGCTACGTTGAACTAAATTGCTAATGAATTCTAATGCAAGAATTTCATTGCAATTTTCTCTCACTTTTTTTTAAAAAATAACAAAGACAAGGTATGATGACAACAAAATAAAAGAGTTGTTTCTCCTCCTTTTCCCCCCAATCACTGTGCAGGATGAATCTCTTCAACGCTTGCAAAAGGAATCAGAAATCTTACAAAGAACATATGCACACTACTTTGATCTTACAATTATCAACAATGAAATTGATGAAACAATCAGGCATCTGGAGGAAGCCATTGAGCTCGTTTGTACAGCATCACAGTGGGTTCCTGTCTCCTGGGTGTATTAATCCTATCACAAGAAGAGTTTTATCTTTACTGGAAACCACCTCCTACATGGACAACCTCTTTGTTATTGACCTTATGTCAACAGGTCTTGGCCCATAGAGACTACCTAGATGTAGTGTGACCTAAATTTATAATTATTGTCATGTCCTTATAGATAGGAGGAGAAAAATGCTAATTTAAAGAGACAGTATCTTTTTTAATCAGTTCTCCTAAACTTTATTAAAATGTATCTTTAAATATATGTATTCAGTCCTTTGGAATGTTATATTTTTGGTAATCATAGCTTTTGATTTCAAAGGCCCCTAAAACTGCACAAAATAGATGCTGCTTTCTATAATCTATTTTAATAATAATATGATCTGTTACTTAACTTGGGGGTAGAACACTACATTCTTTTTAGAATCTGATTTTGTGAATTGGAATACCTTGATTTCCTTTATTTATTTGAAATTACTAGCCCAATCATGACCAGATCAATTCTTAAAATCTATAATGGCCTTCCTTCACTTTTTTTAATTATTTTTAGAATAGCATTTGAAGTATTTTCATGTAATATCCAGATAATGTGATACTGTCTCTTTGAAGAACTCTGTAAAACTTATAGAGATTTGAAGTTGGGTCTTGACTCTTAATGCATGTGGACAGTCGCAAGCGTTCATGCTGTTGGTGTATCTGTGTTGAAAAAAAACTGTAATCTACAGCAAAGTACATTCCGTTCATGGGGGGAAATACCCAAGGGAATAAAATAAAAATACTATGACTGAGTTGTAAAACCTATGCACATCCCTTGCATTTTGGGCAACTTTATAAACAAAAATCCTAATTTTTATTAATAATCATGTAGTGAAATGTGTTTGTAATTTTTGTCTCAATTTAATTTGTTGTAAAGGTGGGAGGGGAAATTACTGGTTTCACCATTTCAGATCTGTGTTGTCTGAGAGTATTAACGTTTTAATTACGTTTAAGCAAAGAAATGCTGATTTTTAATATGTATGTAATTGTTTTGAAAAATGCACACATTTTAAGAGAAATACTGTGCAATGAAGAAACCAGTTTTAGGCATTGTGCTAAACTAACAATTCCAAAAGACTCATTCTGCAGCCCTGTAAATTCCTTTAAATGGTAAATGACTCTACAATCTGACCAATTTTTTATTTTAAATATATTTCCTTTTATGTGTTCAACAATTAAAAGCCTTGGGTCATTCATTTCATCACAGGATTCTTTAGGTCTTTCAAAAAGCAGCCGGGGCCAGTTCCTTTGTAGATATGTAGAAGAAAGGTTCTCGCCACCTTTGCATTCATTGGCACCCGTGCTTGATTTCAAAATTTCAAAACTTGTGGCTCCCTTAGCCATTAAGGGTCACTTCATACATTCACATTTTTTGCCATGTGCTTTATTTGACCTGCCAAAAACAGTGTGTCCCAAAGTGCATGTAACAGAACAAACACGGTGCACAGGTACATATCACAGGAAACTTAATTGCATGTGACTTCTTGGAATGTGTATTCTTTTGGAGAAACATATGTTCTTGACAATGTATGAACCAGTCTTATATTTTTATATAGAGAGCCTTAATAAGCAAATCTTACCATTTCTTCATCTCAGGGTTTTTGCTGTTTTCTAATTTCTCTGATCAATGTCTCAGCAAGGGTAACATAAGTTTGCTGTCACAGAACAGAGAAAGTGAGCATTATCCATTCCAGCTTGTGATGCCTTCATGAACCTCACTACCGTTTATCTACCAGTACTGATGTAGCTTAGACTGTTTCATATTTTTTATTATTTAATGTCGATTTTTAAAATGTTTATTATTAAATTCAGTATGTTTTTCAAACTGTTATCCTCAACGTTAAAATGCAGAACTAATTTGTAGGCAGTTTGAGCTTATTTGAGACCACTCAGAATACAAGATATGTTCTCATTCTAAACAATTTTAAGCTATTACAAGGTGATAAAAAGTATTCCTTGCCATTTATTGTTTTCAATGTCAGCTGAGCTTTAAAATCAAAATTGCTTATTATCAGGTTTTAGAGCACATTACAATTATACTTCTAGATCTTATAGGCCAGGCTTCCTCAAACTTGGCCTTGCAGCTGTTCTTGGACTTCACTTCCTAGAATCCCAAGTCAGCACTCCTGCTGATCAGGGCTTCTAGGAATTGAAGTTCAAGAACAGCTGGAGAGCCAAGGTTGAGGAAGCCTGTTATAAGTAATGCTAATAATTTTGAATTTAAAATGAGCTTTGGTAACTGGTTGTTGAAGAACAAAGACGTCATTGCACATAGATTTTGTTACATTTAGAAGTAGGCTTTTATTTATAAAAGAACTGTCTTTGTCTCAATATATTATGTAGGGCATCTTCAGAAATGATTTTGTAGATAGCAGGTATGTTTTGGTTTTCTGAATCTGGCATAACTTATGTTGCCTTCTTTTACTTTTTCTATTTGGTTAGGATATTAACTGACTACATTCTAACAATTTGATCTGCCTCCATCGTTAGAATACATGGCATCCTTCCAACCATGCATTATCCTTTATTATTCTGTGCAAACAAAACTGTTGGAATAAGCTACAAATGTCTCTTTAACACCAACATCATTTACAAGAAACTGAGCACACTATTCTGATTTGGTGCTATGGAAGTCGGATCACTAAGGTGATTCAACATGTATAACCCCACCCCTAGTATTGTGGCACCTTTAAGATTAACAGTTTATTTTAGCTTGAGTTTTTGTGGGTTACAATACACTTTATATGCATAAATGACAATATTCAGCCACAGGTGTGTATATATACAGTGTATATGGATTTGGGGATGGGATCAAAGCGAAATGGGATGCGGAAAATGACAATTGTATTATTAACACTGGTAATAAACTTTCAAAGTGCTGCTTACATACACATTCTGGCATTAGGCATAGTACTTTGCAGTGCTACTTGATTTAACAACATTTTGATCTCTTTGCAACCTGTGGACTGGAGATCCATTTCTTCTGGGTTTTGCAATTTACTATAATAATCTGAACTGCTTTGTATTTTACTATTTGCCTAAATCTTCATGCATAAATACTAAAGATTTAGCAGTTAATCATTGGCTGCTATTCTTATTTTGAACAGTTCTAATAAATTCTAATCAAAAACAGTTAGCTAGGAAAAGCAGAAAGCACTAGGAAAAGAGACCTAGCATGAAATGAATTCACTCAATAAAGGAAGCCATGGTGATTAGATTGCAAGACCTTAGTAGGCCATTAATGACAGGACCTTTAGGAAAGCCATAATTCCTAGAAAGAAAAGTATACAGTTGTACCTCGCTTAAGGAGCATAATGCGTTCCACAGGATTTCTCTTTAAGCGAGTTTGCTCTTTAAGCGAAACACCATTGAAAGTGACCAATGGGGGGGGGGATTGCGAACCCCAATTTATTAAGCGAGTTTTTGGTTGGTTTTATTTGTTAAGCGAAGCGAACGTTCAAAGAAAATTCTGCTCTTTAAGCGAGTTACTCTTTAAGCGAGACACTATGTGAGGTTTGTCTGTACTCCATTTCTATCATTTATGAATGCAGGTTGTTTAAAATATATTGAATACTATGTTACACTGCAACTCAAGTGAGTACAAGTAGGTCCACCAAGCACATTCTCTTTAAATCTACAATACAACACTCTTTATCAAACGTCTTTTTGTTTTCTTCATGTAATAGAATAAAGAACTAAAGCTATGGCACCTTTTCCTAGCTGAAAGGTTAGCTTTTTTTCTCAAAACTATTGATGTTTTTTTCCCCTGTATATGATAAGCATACATTTTTGTATGTTTATTATGTGTCTATATTATGTTTTGGGCACTTGCCAAACAGGTTTAGAAGATGTCATGAAATGTTTGGCTGAAATCTGTCTTTGTTTTTGTCAAAATGTCTCCTATTAAAGAATGCATTAAGCTGATTCAACTGAATCAGACATTTTTGCATGAGAAAGTCTGTTGGCCCCTAAAATATAAGAACTGAGGGAAGGTTAATGGGCTTCAGTTGGTTAAGGCTCTACCAGAATTCATTGTTTATATCATTCCAATATGCTATATGTATTTTTATATCATGAAATGGATGACTAAAACTGAAGCTATTTTGTTTAGCAGATTGCAATGACATGCTGATCGATAGTGTATCCCCAATCATAAGCCCTTTTCAATTTGATATCTTGGGAGGAAAAAATGTAATTGTAAAGCTCATCACAACTAAGCAGCTTGTGTAACTGTTACATAAGACTCTGAAACTAGCTATGACCACACAAGCACAGGCAGTCCCAGTTTGGAGAAATCTACATCCAAATGCCTGTCTTAAAGATCTCAAAGGGTATTTTCAAGACTCTGGGTAATCTTGGTTATCCAAAGAATATATTGGGTGCATCTATCACTGAAGATTACTTACTATGGAGATGCATTTCAGTTCTGCCTACACCAGAATCTGGAAATCTTATGTTTCAAAGTATAACTAAAGTTATATCTTGTTATATCCATCCACCAGTGCACATTGCTTATGGAATTTAGAGTGTGTGAGTGAATGAAGGGTTCCCTCTCCTTCCCTCTAGGGCAGGGGTGCCTAAACTTTTCAGGCCGTGGGCCAGTCACATGGTTGAGTATGCTGGTCACATAGTCCCACGGAAAGCGGAAGTAAAATGTGTGCATGCACATAATGCTGTCGCAAATGACCCACAGCTGTTGTGAACACATATGTGACAGCCACGGGTCATTTACGGCAGCATTATGCACATGTATGGGTACATTATGCACTTACGCATGCACTTTTTACTTCTGCTTCTTGGCGTGGTGGCAGTGTGGGCCAGATTAATTGGCACTTCAGGCCATAGTTTGGGCACCTCTGCTTGAGAGCAGTGATTCCCAACATGGGGCACACACCCCACAGGGGGACTTCAATTCCCAGAAGCCTAAGTCAATACGTTGGCTGATCAGTGCTTTTGGGAATTGACTTAGGTTTCTGGGAATTGAAGTCCAAAAACTAAAGGTTGGGATACTGCTCTAGAGCCAATGCAAGGGGCATGGGAGATGCAAGATGGAGAAGAAAAATAAATGATTACATTGGATGTAACCCAGAGGGCAGAGATGTCATAACATGGTATTCTTGATTCATTGTGTATTGAGGGACTTTTCTGGTGCAGAATGAGATTTTTATGGAAGATGAATTCTGGAAAGTGACTGAAGAAATGTTGTGGGAAGTAGACGGGTATTAGATCAAGTTCTTTCTTGACTATATTTAAAAACATGGGGAAATTCCCAAAGTGGTGATTTCTCCATGTATCTTTCTAGGCATCAGGCCATAATTTATATCAGAAGTATAGCTTGTAGTGAAATCACACATGTGAGGGCTCTCCAGCCAACTGGAGGGGCACATAAAAGGCAAGATTACGTGGACAGAAGAGGCATTGCAACTTGAAAAAACACGTAATACAATGGTACCTCTGGCACGCTAGCGGGGCTTGTTCTGGAAAGTTATTCAAACTTTTTTATCCATGAATGAACTTGAATTTTAAAATATGTAAAGCCCAGTGAGATTGCCTCATGGTAGCTATCAAAAAATGGGTAACGCATCCTTTTCTTGCTGTGTTTCTATCATGCACCTAAAGATTCAGTCCATTCTAATTTTGAGCCTAAATACATGCAACCATGAACCAT
The DNA here is from genome assembly GCA_030440675.1 of Furcifer pardalis. Lineage (NCBI taxonomy): Eukaryota > Metazoa > Chordata > Lepidosauria > Squamata > Chamaeleonidae > Furcifer > Furcifer pardalis. Next base: position 51,656,179 of record CP126895.1, on the reverse strand, counting down.
CTGCCAGCTATATTTTCCAGCAGATTTCCAAAAGAGCAACTTATGCTCCAGGTGTTAGCAATACCTGCCAGCTGTAGCCATCACAGTCAAATGGTGAAGAATGAGGAAAGCTACAAGTCAACAGTACCTGCTGAACTTCAAATTGCCCATCCTCGCCTTGATTGAGACCAGAAGAATAAGACCCTACTAAAAGGAATTAGAACTGATGTGAAAATACTGCTGAAGCAAATAAGGACAGCTGGAAAGAAATGGGTCGTAACTGGAAGTAGTAGTGATGAAACACTAATAGATGTATAATAGGTGAAAGTAAATTCTTACGTTCTTTATACAGGGTATGGCAGCATAACTTCCTGTTTTCAAAACTTAATAAAACCCATTGTATGAATCAGACATTTTTTATTTGTTTTTTATAATGTAGGCGCATACCTAAAGTTTTGTTTTACACAGTTTTGAAGATCAAATCAGGCAGGTGACGTCCCCCATTCTCCATACACTGGGTAAACCGATTTCTGGCGTTTGTCATGACTCTTTCCAGCATAGCAGGCTGTATGCTGGGTTGCGATCACTGAACAACCACTCAAAAAGTAGGCCTCAACGGCAAACGCACACTCCACACTATTCCAACGCATGATGGTGACTGAACTGTGTCGGGACAAAATTTTATAGTCCCACCTCTCGAGCGAGACCACTAGCGCTCCACTACGACATCAACCGACTGAATTGCGCACATTTAAAAAAAGGAAGTTATGCTCCCGCATGCATATAAAGAACCGACACTTTCAAAGTTCTTTGGAATGTATAAAATTTGTGGAAAACATACCTGAATAAAATCATTAAAATGGCCATGAAAAAGACTTGCATATAAAATGACTGATTTTTTATTTTTTTATTTTTTGTTTAATCACAGAGTAGGCCCACTGAAGCAATGGACCTTGTGGAGAAATTGACTTGCCAAATTCTCACTCATTCAGTGGTCCCACTCTAGTTGTGACTTAATATGTAAAACAAGATTTCAGCCAATGCGTAAACCTCATTGTGGTTATTTGTGTGCATATTTTATTTGAATGTTACACTGGTTTATAATGAGTAAAAAAGTTTTGCTAGAAGAAGGTGATTGTCATTTAAGAAGAATTGCCTTTGGGCAACTGCAAATGTTTCTTCAAATATAGTTTTAATGTTTACTTTTTTAAAAAGACTTTATGAAGTCTCACACTCTTTATGAAGAGTGAGAGAATAGTGCCCCTAAGATATCAATTATCCAATTTTGTTTCAGAACACTGCAATATAAAACACCATTGCTTTCAACAATAAACTTTACAAGATATTTGGAGTGGGCTAGTTTGAGACATTGTAGTTCGGATGCCAGTGCTAAGATTATGCCAGTTCATTTCAATAGAAAACAGTATGAGTCTTACCTATGTACTTGATGATAAGATGAACGTAACTATGATTTGATGTTAGATACCAGGAATCTTTTCCTCAGGAATTAGAATTTGGGTTTGATCAGTTGCCTTCTGCGATAAACAGTAGACATGAGGCATGTTCAGGATACCTAATTTCCCCAAATTGTGCCAGATGCTGTTTTAGTTTTGTGTTCCAGGACATCTTTCTACAGTCTTGCAGCCATATCCATTCTGATGTAAACCAGTGCTGTTTGACATACTATTGTTCAAGTCTGTTTGTATGTACAGTACTAGATTGTGTTTTTTGTAGAGATATACAAAAGCTCTCTTTTGCAGAGACTGGCAAATATGTAACAGGTAGAAGAAAATATCAGAAGCTCTTGGACTGTTATCTTGAGTGGCTCCATGGATTAGTTTGTTAATCTCTCAGTAATTTTTGTTTGTCCTAATAAACTAAGAAGAGGAGTAACCTATAACCATAAGAATGACAAGAAAAGAACAACTCCCCTATAATTAATAAAACATGTATGTTTTGTAAGTAAATCTGCTGACGACTGAAAACACAGATTTATTGTATGATCTATCTAACGAACCAAGTCAGCATGACAGGCCTTCCATTGTAAACGTGGGTCTTTGCCCCCACACGCCCGCACAAAAGAGACTGACCACAGTATTGTTGGTGTAAAAAATCGGGCCACTTTATTTAATATCAACTTGGTTAGCTTTAACCATCTTAACCAATAACTTACTGCAGCAAGGCCGCAGTAGCACTGGTGAGGTACACGATACCCATCCATAACTTAACTTGGATATCGGACAACCATGTCCAACCTCATTTAACTGTCCCGGTCAGAAGCAACCAGTTGTTGTCTCCTTCTGACCCCGAACCGGGCGAACTCAATATTGGGGCTGCCTGCTGCCGAGCTGGGCAGTTACCCAAGTTCCCGGTCCGCGTTTTGATCAGACTCACAGAGTGGCCGATCAAAACACGTTCCTACCCGGTTCTCCTGGGACCAAATTTATTCCACACCAGTGCTACCCGCCACACGGGGGGAGTGAAACTACTCACCGCCCCACCCCCCCGAGACCGACAACTCGGTCACCAGGCCCTGCTGCAGAGCGCCCAGGAACACAACCTGGCCATCCAGTGACGGGTGCACCCCGTCATTCCTGTACATGTGGTCCACCTCCTCCATTCGGAATAGCGGATGCTCCACCACCGTACCCAGGCCCCAGTTATGCAGGAAGCGCGCCACAGCGCGGTTCACACCACGCCGTGCGCGATCCACGGCTCGGTAATCCATCGCGCCCCTGTACCGGGCACGCGGTATCATACTCGACCAGATAAACCTGGTCGCCGGCCAACACTGGTGCAAGATGCGGAAATCTCTGCAAATGGCCCTAGATAAATCCAGCCCCATCCGCCGGCCCAGGTCATTCCCACCCAGGTGCACCAAGAGGATATCAGGGGGCGGCACATGCCAGTTGGACATCATAAAAGGCATCAACTGGTCCCACATCATGCCCCGCATCCCCCGCCAGATGAGGTAGGCCCATTGCCACAAGCCGAGGTGGATCCCGCAGGGAGCTGCTCCCGTGAAACGTGCGGCCCAGTAAATGTAGCTGTGGCCAACGATCCAGACCTGGGCCACGTCGCTCCGAGGGAAGAGCTCTGTAAGAAAAGAAACAGAAAACAAACGGCAGCAAGGCAGGTCATGACAGTAGCGGTCGCACATACGTCCGGAAGCAAGTGGACCCCCACCGCCCCATCCTCATGATATCCGCATCGGAATACCCGAAAGAGGCCGCGGTAGAAGCGGCCCCTATACGGAACGAGTGGGTGCCATAACGGGCACCTGGGATCCCCACATCCGACAAGGCCGCCCCTGTCACCCGCCAGAACTGAAAACGGGTTAATGGGGACCCATCCCGGTGGACAAAAAGTGGCAGAGGACCAGAGGGGCGAATGGCTAGGTAGCGCTCTAGCGCTCCCACCGGACAGATATCTGCTATACTGCATCGCAGTAGCATCAAGGAAATACCCCTGCCCAGCTGGTCGGTCTTGGACATCCGGACCGTCAGCCGGACCGACGACGCGGCGAGCGCGACGTCAGCCAGCTGCAACGCACGGCCGGACACGTCCCCCCGGGACGCCACCACCAATTCCCCCACCCGGAGGGCAGCAAAAAATGCAACGGAAGAAGCGGCGTGAAACAAGGCCGCCTCAAACCCATCCGTGCAATGGCGTGGCCAGGCCGCGGCCAAACGCCGCAGCACCGCCGGCGACACCGGTTGACGGGCGTCCGGGCGGTGGCCACGCTCCCTCGACCATCCCTCTAACACCCGGCGGATGCGAAAATCGCCAAGAGTGTCAGGGACACCATTCGCCCGGGTGGCAAAGGCCAAGGCCGACAGCCGCCCACCGATTGTCCGTGGCGCGAGGCCGGACCGCCGCAGGTGGACCATGAACTGCAGCACATGGTCCACCGGAAGCGGCCAGACCTCGGGCAAACCCTGCTGACTCCGGAAGGCAGTAAAAGCCTCACACGCAAGGCGATAAGCCCGGCGTGTGCGACCAGATAGGGAAAGGCCGATGGCCCGATTCACCTCGGCCCTCCAATGTTCCAGACCGCATCCGGCAACTCCAAAGGCAGTGCCCTGGCACCGGGAGCCAACGCCCTGAACCGCGCCATCTGAAAGCGGGACAGGGCATCAGCTATGGAATTGTCAACCCCCGGCACATGGCGTGAGCGAAAAACAATGTTAAGTCTCAGCGCAGCCAGGACAAACGGCCTGACTAAGGACATAACCCGGGGGGAGCGGGACGTCTGCGAGTTGACCACTTGGACAACCGCCGCGTTGTCGCACCAAAAGGTGACAACGGAGTTTACCCAGTGACGTCCCCACATGTTAATCGCCCCCCAGATGGGAAAGAACTCCAGGAAAGTCAGGTCCCTCACAACGCCGGCGTCACGCCAGTGTGGCGGCCATGTGCCGGCGCACCAACGGCCATCAAAATAGATGCCAAAACTGCAAGACCCAGATGCGTCGGAATGGACCTGAAAACTGGAAGAGAGGAAAAGGTCAGGAGCGCCTCTATCCTATCTACCAGGCGCTGCACTTTGTCCAGGGGGAGGCGAGAGGTCATGGCCACCGTGTCCAATTCGATGCCCAGAAAAGTGAGGGTAGTGGCCGGACCCTCAGTTTTCTCAGGCGCCAACGGGACAGCCAACTCCCCTGCCAGGTGCTGGAACGAACGAAGCAGGTGGACACAATCCCCAGTACCCGCGGGGCCCCCAAAGAGGAAATCATCTAGGTAATGTGCCACCCTGTCAGAACCCGCCTTCCTAACTAAGGCCCAGTGCAGAAAAGAACTAAAGCGCTCAAACGCAGCGCATGAAATAGAACAGCCAAAAGGCATGGCCCGGTCCACGAAATACTGGCCCTCAAAACGAAAACCCAGTAGTTCGAAGTCCTCGGGGTGCACCGGCAACAGCCGAAACGCAGACTTGATGTCGCATTTGGCCAAGAGCGCACCCCGACCGCAGGACCGGACCATGCGGACGGCCTCGTCAAAAGATGTATACCGGACCGAGCACAAAGCGTCATTGACGGATGACCCGGCGGGGTAAGACAGGTGATGAATCAACCTGAACTCACCCGGGGCCTTTTTTGGAACCAATCCCAACGGGGAAACTTTAAGATTGGGGAAGGGGGGACTATCGAAGGGGCCCGCTACCCTGCCTGCTGCCACCTCCTTAAAAATTTGTGCTCTGGCCACTGACTCCATACCCACCAGAGATATTAGGTTGGGTGCGTCCTGAGGGCCCCGTGCTCCCACTACAGGGATACGGAAACCAAAGGTGAAACCCTCAGAGAGGTACCTGGCGTCAGTGGGAGAAGGGTAATCAAGCAGCAGGCGGTCCAAGACCTCGACCCTAATTGGGCTGGGGCCCTTTTCCAGGGGCGTTGTCAGCCCCGGCCCGCTTTGCCCCCTGTTGGTCCTTGCCCCTGCCCCGGCCCGCCCCCCCTCGGAAACAGGAGGTGGCAGGATGGGCGCCCGCGCAAATCGAGCACTCGTGCTTGAATTTGCACTGCTTTCGGGTGCAGCGACCTGAAGCGGAGTACTCCCAGCACAGCAGGCGAGCCGGAACCACCTGCCCCGCCGGCTGGCGGGGTGCCTGAGAGGGAGTAGGGCGCTGAATCAGGTGACCGCAGTCATACCTTTCGCCAAGGGCCGGGCGGGTCGGGGTCATGAGCTGCATCCACAGCGTGGAATGCATCTCATCCCAGCGCATGCCGGGGCGTATGGCCGCGCGCATGCGAAATTCTTCGTCATACGCCAACCATGCGTGGCCCAGGAAGTCCACGTAGGCCCTGTAGATTATGTCCAGGTACTGAAAAAGTGACACCGCCAGCTGGGGGAACGCCCTGGACAAAACACCGGCATATATGAGGAAACCCGGAAGCCAATTTGCCCAGGTGCGGGGAGGCTTCTTCCTCTTGGCCCTCTCCTTGTCTGCATCATCCTCCTTCTCCTCCTTCATGGAGTCGCGATTTAGGAGGGAGAAGAAGTCCACGTACTCTCCGCGGAGGATCTTATCCCGCGTGGCGGGGAGCAAGTGGTCGCCGAGCGGCAACGATTGGTCGCCGTATGGCATGGCCAAGCGAGCCACTGAGTTATACCCCGTGTCCCCAAAGGCAAAGCAAGGCCAACCCGGGGCCGTAGCAGAGGGGTTACCAAAAGGCGAAGGCACAGGTGGCGGCGGATAAGGTGCCCGCCATGTAGGCGGCACCGGCTGCACCGGCGGAGGCAGAGCCGCCGCCGCCGGAGCCGCCCCCGGCCATGACGGTGGCGGCCCCTGCACCGCTGGTGCAGGTGGCAGCCACGGTAGTCCCGGCGCAGCCGCTAGCCAGGGCGACGCCGCGGCCGGAGCCTGCTGGCACGGCCAAGGCCATTGCACCGTAAGCTGCTGAGCCACGGGGGGCAGGTGCGCAGCCACCGGGGGCAGCTGCGAAGTAACAGGAGGCACCTGCTGGGGCAAGGCACCAGGAAGGGCAGGTGATTCGACGCCATACTCACCACCGGTGCGAGCTTCCGGAACAGCTGGAGGGACGAGGACCGGGCGGACATCGCTGGGCCCAGCCTCAGGTTCCACCACGACCGGGGGCGCCGGGTCCTCCATCCGACCCGAATCCTCGCCCGGAGCCGAAACATCAGTGGGCCGGGGCGGCGGCAGATTTGCCTCAAGCTGGGCAATCCGCTGCTGGATAATTGCCGCCAGTCCGTTCCAATCGGCAGCGGTCGGGTCAGTCACCGTCCGGGCGGCCCGTTGGGCCGCCCGCCGGGGATCCGGCACCGGTTCCATGCCCGCGGCCCTTTCCAGGGCCGCCACACGGGCAAGGAGGGCCGCGGGAGAGACGGGGGCGACCTCAGACCCCTGGGCGCGGCGGCTGGGACCCCCTTCGGCAGTAGCCCTACGGGGGATGCGGCGAGGGCGAGACACGGCCTGCTTCTTAGGAGCCATAACCGAAGGACCAAACCCAAGAGCTAGCGGGCCAGAAAGTACTAACGAGACCACCTTGAGCCCTCCGGATCAAGGCTGACCCTACTGCTAAAAAAGGCCTGCACAATGAAAGGGTAACCCAAGGCAAGTGGAAGGCCGGAACTATACCAGTCACGAGGGAAACCTAGGACCCACAAAATGGCGGGCGCCAATAGCCGCAGGCCACAACCACGGTGAATGAAAAGGGGGCCAAAAGAAGTGGCAACCGGGGCAAAGAATGCCTCCCCCCCCCCAACAGCCCGGAACTAGCTGGCAAAAGGCAGGGAAAACCAAAAGAAAAACGTAGGGGACCAAAGCACCAGCCACAAAATGGCGGGCGCAGCTCCGGGGCTCGCAAAATGGCACCCGCTACAAGCAGGGGAAAAGCCGAGCCAGGGGAGCCTAAAAGGATGGACCAAGAAGGGAAGGGACCTCTGCCTAGCAAGCCAGAACAGGCTAGACCAAACCTAAAAGGCAAAGAAAACCGGAGGGGGAACTAAAGGCTCAAAGGCAAGCCCACAAACAAGCGCCGCAGAAGCTGAGAGGAAAACACAGCTGCTCGCATTGCCTGTCAGACGGGACTGGCGGACGAGCGCAGGGAGCGCGCCGCCCTTATAAGGGCAGCGCTTAGCCACGCCCCCTGCACTCGTCCCCAGACCCGTCTCATTTGGCAGGCACTGGGGCAAAGCGCGCGGCCCCGGCATTTGCCTCGGCCGCTCGCCCATTGTTTTCAGATGGAGTGAAAAAGAATGGGATGCTTACCTATCACTGATTCTTTGAGTGGTCATCTGTGAATTCACACATCTGGGCTTTGAATATTAAAGGAGAAAAGCCACCGCCTTGTCAAAGACCCATTAGAGTCTCCATCCTCAACATCTGGGCAGAGAAAGGTTTTCACCAAGTTTCCTTTGCAAGGTGTAAGAGATGACAACATTCCTATATGTGCCGAACCTGGTGGGCCTCACCTAGGGAAAAAAGGCAATTGCCATGGCAACCTATTGAGGCAGTCAAACATATGGTATGAATGTGGGGCTGGTGGCTGCTACAACTCAGTGTTAAGAAATAACATGAGTAGGTGTGAGGGTCTTCCATTGGAGATGGTGGCTCGAAGGAGAAGTGTAGTCTAGGAGCTGAAGCTGATGGCCATGGCTAAGTTTCCTCCAAAGCACGTGGCTGGAGGAGGCTCCAGCTTTAAGGTGACATCCATCTTAGAGGGGTGGCAACTGATTTCTCCCAAAGATGCAAACGTAGCCTAGATGGTTGGCAGTTCTTTATCACCAATTTTTTTAGGTTCTTGCAGTGGGTGCACATTTGGACCTGGTGAGCCTCACCCAGGCACAAAAGGGCAGCTGCTGTGCCTGTCCAAGGATGGGATCCTGCCCTTTCACTCCATGCTCTTTTTGATAGGGGCCATAAACAAAAAAAGGAACATACCCTCTACTTTTTAGATATCAAGAATCAGAAAGGTAAAACAAGAAAACTAAGAACTTGAAGAGAGATTCGCAGAGGAAACAAGTGTTTTGGTCAGAGCAGAGAAGTCCTCGCAACAGTAAAGAAAAAATCGGGAGGCTGTTAGGGCGTGATTGGCATGCACAGGTAGGGCGGGAAGTCCTAATAACCTCTTTTTTTCTATTTCCTTACCTTGGATACCTTCAAGTCATTATACAGCGAGGAGTCCTTGTATGAGTGGACATCTCCACGATTACATTCTGCACAACTTCTGTCCATAATCTGTCCCTGGAAGTTCTCCATGTTGGTCCAACATTTTTCTTGAGAAATTCTTCCCATTTGCGAAGTGGTCTTCCCCTAGGTCAGTGGTGGCAAACCTATGGCACGTGTGCCAGAGGTGGCACTCGAAGCACTCTCTGTTGGCACCCGTGCAGTCATCCCAGCACAGAGTTTGCTTCCTCCCTCTGCCTAGCAGCCCAATGGGAATGCTTCTCCTTCCCCCAGCAAAGAGTTCACTCCACTCTTCTGCCTAGCAGCACTTCCTTCCCCCAGCACAGAGTTTGCCCAACTCCTCTGCCCAGCAGCCTAATGAGAGCATTTCCTTCCTCCCCTGTTGTGTTGGCACTTTGTGATAAATGAGTTTTGGATTGCAGTTTGGGCACATGGTCTCTCAAAGCTTCGCCATCACTGCCCGAGGTCAGTGATGGCTAACCATGGCACTCCAGGTATTCTTGGACTTCAGTTATCAGAAGCCCAAGTCAGCACTCCTGCTGATCAGGGCTTCTGGGAACTGAAGTTCAAGAACACCTGGAGTGCCATGGTTAGCCATCACTGACCTCGGGCAGTGATGGCGAAGCTTTGAGAGACCATGGTCAATGATGGTGAACCTTGGCTTTCCATCTGTTCTTGGACTTCAATTCCCAGAAGCCCTGATCAACAGGAGTGCTGACTTGGGCTTCTGGTAATTGAAGTCCAAGAACAGGTGGAGTGCCAAGGTTAGCCATCACTGACCTAGGTCTTTTGTGATATCTCGGATACCAATTCATTATTTTGACACTCCATCCATTGTCACTCCTGTGTGCCACATAGCCAGTCCACTTTAATTTCTTCATCTGGTATTCTATTTCCTAGCTCTAGAAAATTCCAACAGAGAGTTTCCATGCACAGAAAAACCCAAATGTGTGATTCACAGAGACAACAATGAAGAACCTTGCCATTATTATTGCTTTTATTTTTTTAAATATAAATATATCTTTTGAAGAGATAAAAGAGCATCCATCCGAAGAACTGACTGTTTCAAAGAAGAAATAAGAGCATTAGCAGGGTGAGTTATTATTGCATTGTTTTGTATTATTTTGGTAGCATGCGTAATTTTTCATTTTAATTGGTTTCCTAAAAGTGACTGTGAATCAGTTTTTAGGGCTAACAAGCAGTGTAGAAGCAGGTCTGACACTAAAGAGAAGTAAGCAATTTATCCCTGGATACCTTGGCATCCTGTGTGCTTAAACAAAGCACTGACAGGCCTTTATTTCCTAAGCCTTAATGCTGTTTTTTGTTGTGGTGGTTTTTGTTCCCCCTGCATAAGAAAGGATTACATGTTGTTTTCCTGTCTTCTTTTCTGTCTAAAGAGCTTTAATAATGCTTTTAAATCAAAACCAAATTGAGAGGTTCTTCTTTTGAAATGGTGCAACTAGCAAAGTATCTGCGACTGGATTTTCTACAAAACTGGATCACGGCCAACAGACTGTAGAAGATTCTGATCAGGAAGAGCGAGGGAGATTCTTTCCAATGCCATTTTCCAAGCAGCTTTTCACCCTCGAGGTAAAATGTAAGAATTGCCATGGCATAGAGGTATTATATGTTTTCTCCCAGAGGACATATGGTAGCTTCCAGGAGAATTTCCTGTGAGAATACAGAAGGAGTCTGTTCTGGTCCAGATTGTCTCCTGTGCTGACCCACCCAAGCGGGCACAGTCACTGCATGGCAGTGCTACACAAAGAGTCTATTCAAGGAAAGTCCAAATATCAAAGTCCACAAGGCAAGCTGAGGTCTGTTTACCAGTAGTCTGAGCAAGCGTGTAATCCAGGGGTGCTCAAACTATGGCCTGGGGGCCAGATTTGGCCCCTGGTGCCAATTCATCCAGCCCATGAAGCCCTCATTGCTCCTGGAAGCAGAAGTAAAACATGCCCGTACCTCCGCTTCCAGGAGCGATGAGAGTTTCATGGGCCGGATGAATTGGCATCAGGGGCTGCATCCACCCCTGGACCATAATGACAGACTCCCTGAATCACATGACCGGCCCATGGCCTGAAAAATTTGGGCACCCCTGGTCTAATCCAAAGGGTGTCCAGGGGCGTCATCAGAGTTGGCAGAGAAGTCAGGGTCATGACAGGCAGGTCAGGGTCTAGGCAGGCAGTGTGGAGTCAAGCAGGGTGTCAGTCTCCACACAAGAGTTGTCCCGACGCTGGCAGGCTGCAACAAGTTTGCTTATAAGTCTCCCAGCTAATCAGTATCAGTTATGAGCGTTCTAGTCTGCCTGTATCTCAGGTGTAGCTCCTTTCTGGACCTCTCCCTGACTGAGGGCTGATCACCGTCAGAGATAGACTCATGATCTGACAGGTCACGGGTCTGGGGAAACAGACACAGGCTGAGATCCCTGGCTCAGGACATCCTCAGGCTTGGGTGCAGGCAGAAGTGGGCAGGGCATCAGGGGTGTCCCCTAATCCCGGTCATCTTCAGAGTCGAAGGAGGGCTGGATCACAACACCTCCACCAGCAGTGCTGCTGCCTTTTTGAGGAGAAACAAGAGCAGTGAAAGGTGTGTAGTGATTAGGAAAAGGTTTGAAAATAAAATTGCTAGTGTCTTTTATAAGGCGCCTATAGCACCTGTGCTACAACTGCACTTGCTACCAATCCATTTCCAGTCCCAGTTCAGGCCCTTGCACCTGATATGGAAACTTCAGCAGGTCCAGAACACAGCTCCCAGGCTGGCGACGGAACGAAGAAATCAGTCCTAAAGTTAGGACTTCCACCTTCATCCATATGTATTTCTCCACTTTGTAATCACTTTGTTAAAAATACTAAAAAGCTTGAAGAGTTATAAATGCAGTGCTGTCTAAAGAAAAACAGAGACTTGGGGAGAATCTATATTGACAAATACTGAAGGCTCCAGGATTAGGATTGCAAGATCCAATTGTTTTCTTTTGACTGTACAGCATTAAACTAAACGCAAATCAGAGTTATTTTTTTTCTCTGTTGCTGGGGCTTCTATGTTTTTGAAATTAAATGCATTCCCATTGGTCAAGACAAGATGGACACTTGAACTAATGTGGAAGGGTTTGTATAGCCATTCTGTTTGAACCCCTTCCACCTGGCTACAGGAACAGTGCAAGAAGCAGGGAAGTGAAGAAATTCCTCCCCAGACCTAGTGTCTGGGTCTGCTTATTTATTTATTCATTCATTCATTCATTCATTCATTCAAATTTATATTGCCACCCACTCGCCGTAGCAACTCAGGGCAGCTTACAAACAATACATTACATTACAATATGTTGATGGGGGCTCAGGGGGAAGGGTAGCGAAGTCCTCAACCTGCCCTGGCTTCTTCCCTAGACCGTTGGTCTGTATTTGCCTCTTCCCTTCCCCTTTCTTCTAAAGTCTTCCTGTCCTAGCACTAGAGCATCTAGGTGACTGAAAAAAGAGAGGAATCAGCAGAGATTGAAGAGGAAGTTTTCAATCAGCCTTAAGGTAGTTCTGCTTTTGCTTCTTTCATGTCCTGATCAAACCCAAGACTGCCAGAATGAAGCCACTTCCTTCTCTTTGTCATTGTCCAAACCCAAGTCTTCGTCTGTGCATGTCTCTGGCAGCAATCGGCAGACCAGCAAATGGGCTGGACGCTGTGTTTCTCCACATTCACACCGTGTGTTATTGTCCATCAGCAGTCCCCACCTCAGCATGTTCGTCTTTCATTTAGACTCCAACTGTCAGCCTATTCAGGGTCCTCCAGGTGACATAAGTGAGACTGAGATCTTCAGCTATAGCCACCTTAATGTTGTTCTTTGCCCAGTGAGCTCCTTCCATCTTCTAATTTGGTTTTGCTCTTGTGTAACCTCAATAATGTTCTTGACACAAAGCTCTTTCTGGATCTGAGCGGGCAGACTTGAGGCTCATATCCATTCAGAGGGTCTGATTTGGTGTTAGAAGGATTAGCTAACAAGGTTGCTTCCCAGGGTGTGCCAGACTGTATTCACAATCTTCATGGAGGCTCCTTCTGTGTATCCCTCCTGTGTAGTGATAACTTCTGCAAATCTGGACAGCGAGAGCAGAGCTACCTATGCCAGAAACAAAGCCATCTGAAAATTACTTCCTCAGTTTCATCTGAGTGCTTTTATCCCCCCCCCCCTCTGACTTTAGTTACCTAGCTGCCCTAGTTCTAAGACAGCAAGCCTTTAAAAGGAAAGGAAAGGGGAAAGGGGGGGGCATGGGAAGGCAAGTGAAAAAAGAAACAAATAGATTCAGGCATCAGGTGTGGGGAAGAGAGGCTTCAAATGTTTAACAAGCTTCAACCAAGGATGATTCCTCCCCTCTTCCTTCTGACTCCTGTGTGATTGGCTGAAGCAAATTAACCTGTGGAAACCTGACTTTTCAGATGTAACTTCAAAGAGGATCTGTATGCATTTTTCCTAATTCCAATTCACAGTTTATTTATTTATTTATTTATTTAAATTTCTATGCCACCCTCCTCGCCGAAGGCGACCCAGGGCGGTTTAACATATCCTAAAAACATCAGAACAATATAGGTTCTGATACTGCTCTGTAGTTTTGAGAAACCAGTGCAATACTACAGTGTATCTGGTTTAAAAGTTATTTACATATACCACACATCTCATTTTTAGGTGAGGAGTCCTATGGCCAAGACCAGCTAATTTATTTTAAAAAGGCAATTTCTAAATAAGTAATGTAACACGAACACTTGCATGAGAAATGCAAACCAATAAGTATTCCTGTTCGTCCCTGTTTTCTTGCTCATGCTGTTGATAAACAGTCCGGTCAGACTTCAAATCATATGATGAACAATGTTCCTCCCACAGAAATCCTCAGCTTAATCTACAGCATTTCGCTGATACAGGCTTTGAAGAGGGGAGGGAACTTTTTATAATGTGCAGTTGAAATCCAGCATTTAAGAAGATTATTGCATTTATAAATAACCTGGAAATCCAAAGTCATTGACTGTTATGCCCAGAACAGATCGATCAAGTAGTTATAAAACCATCTGTTCCCCTTTATTCTCTGGAGGAAGTTGTCATATTACTCTTCATTTCAACTACAATGCCTTAATTTTGATATAGCTAACACTGCACTCAAATTCACTTGCTCTTTTTCTCTGCTGCTGTGATGTCTCTGTGTTTTTCATAATCAGCTGAGCTATAATACAACATTAAACATATAGCAGCATGAACTTTGCTTTGTAAGATCAAGAAAAAGCAGAAATCTATTGCTTTCAAAGCTAGCTAAGAAGAGATAAACAGCATACCTCGGATAACGTTTGTCTCAGATAACGCTAAAATCGGATAACATTGGGGAAATTGAGGCAAATATTTGTATCACGCAATGTTAAGATAACGTCGTGCGATGCAAATGTTTGCCTCGAATTCCCCAACGTTGATCTCTGCCCCAAAGCCTGCAGGGCTAGATACCAGCCTTGGGGGCTTGGGGGCAGAGATCTACAGAGGCTTAGACCGCCGTTTTGGTTGTGGGGAGATCAGGTGCATCCATTCTCCTCCCAACCAAACCGGAGTGGTTGGGAAGCTGGCCTGGGAGTACCCAGTGGGCTTCCCAGCCACGCTGCTGCATAGCAGCGGCATTCAAGCTAGGCTGTTCTTTGCCTAGGAAGTCGCTTCCCAGGCAGAGAACGGCCCAGTGGGATTGAGGCTTAGCTTTGCTTTTGCTAGGCTTGTCTCGCAAAAGCAAAGTTACTGTGCATTACTGGCCGAGGGTCTTCGGAGGGGCTTGGACGATCCTCCTCTTCCAAAGCCCACCCACCTGGATCGCCAAAGCCCGGGGGACTTTTTCGACTGCAGTCATTGGGCTTTGCACAATGATGGGGACTGATGCAGTCTTTCCTCCTAACCCTTCTGGAGGTGGAGGGGGTGACAGACAGGCCAGTGACAGCAGCAGAAACAGGCACGGGGGCATGTGCCTGTTCAATTCCCCCCCCCCCCAATCCAAGCACAGATCGCACTTTGCAATGGGATTGCCTTTTGCTTGCGGAGGGAACGCGCATTCCCTTCACATGCAATGGGTGGTCTTAGCAAGCGATCGCCCTTTGCTTGCGGAGGGAATGTGCGTTCCTTCTGCAAGCCAAGGGCGACCCCATGCAGGGACCACCAGTTTGCTTGGGGAGGGAGGGTGCTTTCTCTCCCCAAGCAAACCAGATCAACCCCGTTCCCTTTCCTCTTCGGAAAGGGAACAGGACCTTTTCTTAATGTTGTTTGATCAATGCATTGCACATCGTTAAAAACTGGATAATGTTATGACTTGTGGAATCAAGTCATAACGTTATCCAAGGTACTAGTGTATTTCCATCAATGTGTATGCCACCAGTTGGTCATTATTTCTTACAGTGACTGATAGGCTCAGGGGAAAAATAATGGACACCTCGGTTGAAGCTCTCTACGAAGGACTCAACAGTGACTGTGTCCACTGAACTTGAGAATAAAGAAATGATTGTAATTAAATGGTCTTGAGGTGTTAAAAGTGTAGTCAGCTGTGGACACTGGAAGGACCTCCTTTTCTTCCTTCCATCCCAGGAACCAGTGTCGGTTTTAATTGCAGCTGGGGACAGATGTATGGAGGCCACTTGTGCTAGAATGAGCTAGCCTGGGTAGGCTGTATCTGGGGAGAAATTATCCCTCCCTCCCAACCCTAACACCTGAATTCCCCTTTGGCTGGCATAAGATTAGAAGATGGGACAAGAGGTATAACTGTCCCCTGGAACAGCAAAATGAGTCCAGTTAGGAAATTCCCGGAAGGATTGCACCATGAAATGCAGGGAAAAGTAGTCACAGTGTAGACTAGGGGAAAGATCAACACGCTAGTCTGGCTAAACTGCTACCAGGTGGTTACAAGTTTCACTCTTCTGCAACTCTCGAGGTGGACAGATTTTCATGTGACTGAAAGGTTTGTTACCGCATTTATTTGGTTTGTAATTTGGCAGTGTCTGGTCTGGCCAGGCTATCCTGCTATGGTAATAGAGTAGACCAGGGGTTCCCAACCCCCGGGCTATGGGCCTAATCCATCCCGTGCATATCATTAATCCTGCCCATGGTGGCCACCCATGATCCCACCGATCCACCCAGTACCCACCGCCAGAAGCCGTGCTACATCACTTACTGTGGCAGCAGCAGGAATTGTGCAGCTTTTGCCACTTCATGCACAGCCTCTGCCACTTCCCAGGGCAGCAGCAGGCTTTTCGGAGCAATTTCATGCCGGTTTTGTAATTTTCTGCTGCTCCTATGCTGCTCTTTGGAAGCTCGAGTAGTCCGGTGAACTACTTCCAGTGCCGAGCAGAGCTTATGTCAGTGTCTGAGATCTCTGTGCGCAACCAAGAAGTAGATCAGTAGATCACCCTCACTGAATTGGAATCTGCTTTATTGATTCCCAGCACACATACAGTACAGTACTTGCTTAATTGATGAAAAACAATAGTTAACGGATAACCTCAGTTGCTGAAATCCAAAAGCAACTAGAGTAGTCCATTTAATTAGAGGGGATTTGGTGAGTTCACTCCTATGTAAGTTCCTATGATTCAATGGATTTGCTCTAGTTGTGACTTATTGCTGGATTTCGGCTAGTATGTGACGACCCAGTAATTAGTTATTAGGTGGAAACTGCAGTCATACAAATATTGTATTATGCTTGCAGTCACATATAATACTCAAATATTTTGAATAGTTCAGGCTGGAAGACTGAAAAGGGCAATTCAATATGAAAATAATAACAAATTCCCATCTGAATGATAGTAATTTACAGATAAATTGACACCCAACTAATTACAGATCATGGTGGTAGCCACCTGAGTGTTCTCCAAGAACTCAAATGTGAAGTTGTTACCTATTTGGTGAAGTGTTCAACAACACCCCTAAAATTAGCCTTTTACCTAAAGCAGTGCAGACGAACCTATGGCATGTGTGCCAAGGGCAGCACACAGAACCCTTCCTGTGGGCATGTGTGCCATCACGGGCAAGCCCCACCCCATACCACCAGTGCCAATGGCAGCGCCCCTTCCACACCCACCCCTCTCCTTCCACCAATAGGAAGGCAAGAGGGGAGGCAGAAATTCCACCCAGGAGATGGCAGCAGGGATGAGATGAGGCCACTAGATACCCCCCACACCCCTCCTAGGAGGTGAGGCGGAAGTGGCAGCACGTACACGGAGGTGTGCACACACAGAGGGGCATGCACACGTGCCCATGTGACATCCCTGGCAGGTCTCAAGCAGCACATGTGCGCATGCACCCATATGACATTGACAGAAGCATGCCAGTGAAGTCACATGGGTGTGTCGGCACACGCAGTGCCTGCCTGCGCACCATCTCCTCCTTGGTCCTCTAAAAGGTTCACCATCACTGACCTAGAGGATTGAAGACTGGCCAGTGTAACATCATTTTTTAAAAATAAAAAATGTGGATTTTTTTTTTTTAAAAAACTGAATCCTCTTTTACTAACCTTATAGAGCTCTTTGAGGGTTTGGTAGGGTTGGTTTGGTCAACACAAGACCGGCACCATATTTAGTCAAAGGCAGAAATGCTAACCAAATGCAGAGCTGTTGAAGTTATTCCAGAGCGACCTCATGGCATAGCAGAGATCTCAGGGACACTCACAGGGCAAACCATCACCCATGCCAAGGACTATTCATTTTAAATTAAGTGCAGTAATACATCAGATAACGTTAAGACTTGGTTCCACAAGTCTTAACGTTATGCGATTTTCAGCCTTATCCGATGCTGCCTTGGCAACCATTCCTCTCCATTTTCTGATCTCTTGCATCGGCGCTCGGCTGCCTCTGCCTGCCATGAGGCATAGCTCTGTGCTCTGCAATCAGCTGGTCAGGTCTGGCTCAGTCAGAGCAAAGAGCAGCTAGGCTGACTCCACATGGGCGAGGCTCGTGCACGCTACCCTTGCCTGGGCCAGCCATGAGTTCCAGTGCAAAGGGCTGCCTGGGGAGCCTGGTGGGAGCAGCAGCTGTGGTGGCTTGAAGGTAAGCAGGGCCAGGGCTGGGCTGGATTCTCTCAGCAGTACGGCACCCCATTGCTGGGGGTGGGGGGAGGAAGGAGGGAAGTGGCAGGGAGAGGAGCTTTGGCCTCCTTTACTTCTTTATTACGATGCATCAGATAACGCTAGAAAGAACGTTCTCCGGTGCAAATCTTCCCCCCAAATTTGTCGTCGTTATGCGGTTTTAACGTTATCCGGTGCAATCGTTATCTGGGGTATTACTGTACCTATATTTGCAAAGTTGAAACATCAATATAATATTAAGACAGAAAGGCCATGACCACAATTGGGTGTGCCCTGATAATGGCAACCTTGTGTTGCCAGCTAATCTTTCTCACACTAGGTCAGGCAAAAGGAACCACAGAATAAACTCACAAAAGGGTGACTTCATTTTGGCAGTTTTATGACTGGCCTAGACACAGAAGAAGAAGTTGCATCTCCAGACAGAGTTGCTTACCTTTAGAAAGGGTGTGAAGACCTGGCTGGCAGGGCTGGTGTGGGGTTCAGGTCAGTCAGCTACCCCAGCCGGCTGGCTAATCTGACTGTTCTCCCCTCTCCCTTGCAATTTTAATTGGTGAATTTTAACTTTTAATCTCTTTTTGATTTTTAACCTTTAAAGTTTAACTTTCGGAATTGGGTGGGTATTTCTTCATGGGTTTTATTATTGTGTTTTTAACTGTTGTTCGCCGCCCTGAGTCGTTGGTGAGGAAGGCGGCATAGAAGTGTGACTAAATAAATAAATAAATAAATAAGGACTGGCTAAAGAACAGGAGATATGAAGTGGAAAAACACATCAACATTTTTTACAATGAAGTAATGTAAACAGTTGCATGTTGTGATCTATGCTTTTCAACGTGTTCATCAATTGCCTAGCTACAGATGAGAAGCGCAGTGGTCAGGTATGCAAATAAGACAAAATTATTTAAAGTGGCCATACAGAAAAGGATTGTGAAGAGCTCCAAAAGAATTTGTGAAAAATATAAATGCATGTTAAAATGAAAAAAGGCAGTTCAAACCAACCAAACATAAAGTGCTACAATATTAGACAAAAGACCCCTCACTTCACAGTCATGCTATCAGGATATGAGCCGCCTATTACTGACTGACCAGGTTAGTTTTGTGGTAGATGCTGAATGAAAACATCAGCTCAATGCATAGTGACGGTGAGAACCTATGGGATCATTAACAAAAGAATGAAAATGAGAAGTCTCCATATCATACATTTATACAAATGTACGATGCGCTTTTATTTGGACTATTGTGTACAGTTCTGATCACTGTAGCTTAAACAATAATAATATTGTAGAGCTGAAACCCATGTGGTAAAGGGCAACCCAAATTATCAAGGGGCAGTAACAGGACTTCTAACAGGAAATGCTGTCACACTTTTGAAGTTTTTGAGCTTAGATGAAAAGGGAGGGAGGGACATGACGGAAGTGTATAAAGTCATGCATGATATGACAATATAGACAGAGGGAAGTTTTTCCTTCTTAAGATACTAGGAACCCGCTGAAAGTGAATGGTGGAGATTCATGACAAGTGAAATAGAAGTACAGTAAAACCTCATATAACACTAAAACCTGGTTCCACAAGTCTTCGTGTTATATGATTTTTAGTGTTATTTGATCCTCTATGGGATCCATAGAGATACATTGTAACCACACAGGCTTTCGCGGTTGTTATCTGAAGCATCCCATAGGATCTTAATGTTATCTGATGCAATTCTTCCCCCCAGATTCCTTGATGTTATGCGATTTTAGTGTTATTCGATACTAATGTTATATGAGGTATTACTGTACAGTACTTTCTTTGCCACAAGAAACAATGATTGCTTCCAATTTGGATGGTCCTAGAAAGGGCTTAGATAAATTAATGGAAGATAAACAATGGTTATATGTTCCCTCCTCTAACAGAGGCAATATGCTTGTAAATAAATGTTATTTGCTGGGGAACATGGGCATAAGGGTGCCCTCCCTCCAGTGATGGGATGTCCCCGGTTCCCTGGAACCGGTAGGACCAATTCCGGAGGGGAGTTTAAATTTTTTTTTTAAATCGGAGCTAAAATGGCTCCAATTGACTGCGCATGTGCAGAAACTCAATCTGACGCATTGCGCATGTGTCAGATTGAGTTTCTGCGCATGCGTAGTCAATTGGAGCCATTTTAGCTCCAATTTTTAAAAAATTGTTTTACTGCTTTCAGGATGGCGGCGGCGGCACCAGCCCTCTGAGGAGGGCACCTCCCCCGCGGCACGTTGAGGGCTGCCTGGGCCGTCCGCTGCCGACAAGCCCCATGCCCTGGGGACGCGCGGCGCACCGCTGCCGCCGCCGGGTGCCTGTGGACTGGGTGCCTGCAGCTGCCGCCCCACGCCGCCACCGCCGGACCTGCCTGCATCCCTGTGGCCTCCTCCTTGGGCCGGTCCCTTTTTAGCCCGGCTGAGGCGCCTGGCGGAGGAGGAAGCTGGAGGCGGTGCGGCATGGGGACGGCAGCCGCCACCATACCCACTGCTCCCTGCAGGCCCTGGCCGCCCGTGGCTGCCGCCAGAGCCGGGCCGAAAAGGCACCGCCCCGAGGAAGATGCAGGCGCCCGGCGGAGGAGGATGCGGCGGTGGCGAGCCCCGCCGGGCTTATCCAGGGCATGGGGGTTTGTCGGGCCCCAGTCCCTAGGAGGGCGCGGCGGCGGCGGATGGCCCGCGCAGACACCAACGTGCCCGTGGGAGCTCGGTGGCTGGCCAGAGGCTGCAGGCGGCTGTGGCGGCCGTGGCCAGCGGCTGCAGGGCTGGCCGCGGCCTTCGTAGGAGGAAACAGCCGCAGTCGGGGGCAGCGTGTCTTGCCGGGTGGCCCCGGGCCACATGGAGGTTCGTCGGCGCCAAGGAAGGTAAGTGAGGCTTTTATATTTAGGGTGGGTGGGTGATTTATTTGTGTTTTGGGTGGGTGGTTGTACTTTTATTTAATTTTTATTTTATTTATTTATTTATTTTATTTCTTTAAGTTATTTACGGGTCTGTGTGCGTGTTTATTTTTTTATTTTTATTTTATTTTTGGTCTTGCCCACAACGTCATGATGTCATGACGTTGGCTCCGCCCATGACGTCATGACGTCATGACATTGGCCACGCCCATGACGTCATGGCGTGGTAGTAGAATTTTTGACATCCCATCACTGCCTCCCTCCTCCACATGGCTTGTCAAGCTTCCCTTGGTAACTATAGTAACAGAATTCTGGCCAATATCAATCTTTGAGTTGATTTAATAAGTCTCTTTATTTCTGATGCCACACACACAAACCTTGTTACACCAGGTGATTGTAGTCTTTACTGCTTAGGAGCTTATTTTAGAGTAATTTTTATGGAATTCCTGCATCTGCAGGAAAGGAAAACAAGTGAAGGCAACTTTGATGTATTTGAACATTGGGCATTTTATTCTCCTTTGAGGAAACTTGAATGAGATCAGTGAATATGGCAGTATTTTTTTCTCAGTAGCAGCAGTTTCACAAGTACGGTATGTTGTGATAACAGTGAAATGCTCCACACAATAAATTGAAGAATAGTGTCTAACATAGAAAAATGAAAAGACTTATTTGAAAGTTATGGAATGTGGCTTCATATATATTGGGGAATGTATTATAGGAATTTCGAGAAGAAAAGGAACCATGATAAACAGTTAGATCCTGCTAAGTTCATGATAACTTGATACAAGAATCCACGTAGAATAATGTCCCTCCTTATTTTTCCCAGTATTTTAACAGCAACATTTCCCCTCCTTTTATATAATTACACTAGTTTTGCATAAACATACTAGTCCCATATAAAAATCTGCAGTTTTAAGTTTGGGTTGACTGAAATTATTTTCCAAACTCTTCCTGGCCGGGGGTGGGGCGGGGGGCAGGAATCAACCTTACCATTCTGCCACTTTACATTGACCCGTTGCTGAGTTCTGTCTATAGTTATTCAGCCCTGTACAAAAAGTTATTTTTTTCATTCATTTTAGAAATTCTGTGAGCTATTTACTCTCTATTGCTTGAGCTATAATGAATAACCAAAGGTTAAAAGAACACAATAGTTTGATATTGTATTCTCTTAGTCCTAAGGAGGCTTCATTAGCCAATCCATCAAACAAAGTAGCATTGATAAAATTTTCTGTGGTGTTTACCACCTGTTCCAAAAGGCCTTCCTGGAGTAGAAATTTGGAGATGAGGCTGTTAAACCTGTTCTCTGTGGTAGGCTGTGGCTCCCCTGTTGGAAAAAGACTGTAGGTTGTGACATTTAACTCCTCTGGATCAAGACAGAAGCCATCAGGTGTCCTGTCAAAAACAACCTCTGTTAAGTCAAGACCAGCTACAGAAGATGGGGAAGCACAAGGGATATCTCTAACAAGTCTGTAATTCTCCATCCACTCCTTAAGCCACTCAATTCTGCAGTCACATTCCCAGGGATTCCTGAAAAGGTAGAGTCTTCCTATGAAGTAGACAGGCTGGAAGACCGAAAAAGGCAAGGTGGTTAAATTGTTACTGTTCAAGTGCAAAGACACCAAGCTCGTAAGGTTTTCAAAAGCGCCTTCCTCAATATAGCTGATCCGGTTTCTGTCCAAATACAAAACCTCTAGTTCAAACTGGTCCCGGAACCAGGTATTGGAAACATTCCTGAGAAGGTTCCCACCAAGATTAAGCATCTTGATACGCCTCAGACCATCAAAGGAGTTTTCAGGGAGATCATTGATGAAATTGTCATTTAAATAAAGGTACTCTATTTTCTTACAATCCTGAAAAGCTTTGTCATGGATTACATTTATTCTGTTGTCTTGGAGATTCAGGTATTTCAATCGGGTCAAACCTAGGAGGGAATTGTAAGCTATGGCTTCTATTCTGTTGTTCTCCAGATAAACATGGGTCAAATTCTCCATCCCCCTTATAGCTCCTGGAATCCTTCGGAAGTTGTTCTGGAAGCAGAAGAGTTCCCGCAGAGATGGAAGCTCTATAAAAATCCTGTCTGGAATATTGAAGAGGTTGCAATCTGCTAAATCCAATCTCATTAGCCTCTTGAGCGAAGTGAACGTCCTTGTATGCAAATATCTAATGTATTCGTTATGGGCCATTTTTAGCTCTGTCAGGCTAGCTAGCCCTTTGAATGCTCCAGGCGTGATAAAAGATATGTTGTTGTGACTTAACGAGAGCATCCTAAGGGATGGAAGGGTACCAAATGCCCTC
Organism: Furcifer pardalis; assembly: GCA_030440675.1. Classification (NCBI taxonomy): domain Eukaryota; kingdom Metazoa; phylum Chordata; class Lepidosauria; order Squamata; family Chamaeleonidae; genus Furcifer; species Furcifer pardalis. The sequence continues at coordinate 51,633,306 of CP126895.1, read as the reverse complement.
TCGGCAAGGAACTTAATGCTGTTTTTATCCAGGTTAATAGAGTAGGCTTCACAAGGAAATTCACTTGGAATCTGTGTAAGGCCAGCACGGTCACACAGAACAGAGCAGCTCCTCTCTTGAGTGCACACACAGTTGGCTGGACAGGAGCGGACACAGGCCCACACTGAGCAGACACGGGGGATGCAAAGGAAAACTGAGAAGTAAGTGCGTTCCCACAGGAAGCAGGGGAAGGAGGGGGAAGAAGAGAGAAAGAATACATTAGTGAACATTAACAGCATCAAGACACAAAAGGTTCTGAATTATCTATGCAACAAATGGGTCTAGCAACTGGTATTCCAATGGACTTAAACTCTATATAAGGGAAGGTTCTGTAGATTTTGGAAGAATGGAAGTTATTTTAAAGTTTCCCCAGTAGCCAAAGTGTTTATTAAAAGCAATCATTCCTCTTGGCATACTTTTGATATAGAAGGACTTGCCCTCATTTACAGAATTAGTACTACTACTCATTTCTTGGAAATGTGGTTTAGGGAGCCAGTCACTATGGCTCGGAGGCCGGATCTGGCCCATGATGCCAATTCATCTGGCCCACGAAGCCCTTGTCGCTCCTGGAAGTGGAAATAAAATGCACCCGTACGGTCGCATTTTACTTCCACTTCCAGGAGTGACAAGGGCTTCGTGGGCCAGATGAATTGGCATAAGGGGCCAGATCTGGCCCCCGGGGCATAGTTTGGGCACCCCTGCTTTATAATGATGTCTCTGGAATCAAGCCTAGTGTCTTTGACCTGAGCAAAGCCGGGAAAAGAACAGGGAAGTGTGCCATGAACACACCACAAACAGTCTAGCCAATGGATTAGGACAATGAGAAGCTGTGTATTTATTATTTATTTATTTATTTATTTATTTATTTATTAGTTCAAATTTATATTGCCGCCCACTCGTCGTAGCGACTCAGGCAGCCTTGTAACCATCATCCAAGATAACAGGTTGTGCCAGCTAATCTTCTGATGGGACCACATGTCACTTTACTCTTACTAAATAGTAAAGACCACGTTCACTAGTTAGTTAGACCAACTATTTTTTAAAATCTTAGGTTAAGGTGCTATGCACAGTATATGTGTAATATAGAATATATCTGGTGCCGCTTGCTAATGTTTGGTAACTTAATTTCCAGTATAATATACAGAGCCTTAACAGCACATGAAAGGTATTGAGTTCTTGAAAGCAATGATCAGAATTCTGTTACACATTTTACACTTGTATAAAGGAAATTGCAGAAGTCTTGGTGGCATATTGCTGTTTCTTCATAAGGTATCAATCGTGTTCCAGGCCATGTGCCCTACCACATGACTGAATACATGCAGAAGAATGTAGCTGGCATCTCTCTAAGGAGTGCTAATTTTCTGGAAAAATCTATGTGTTGATTTCCCCAAACATAGATCAACCATGGGATTCTGGTCACTTTTTAAGAAACACAAGTCTGATGAAAACACTATCAAAATCTTAACTATAATTTTGAGTAGAGGAACTGGAGTGCCCCCCCCCCAGAACCCTTTCTGTGGGCACACACAGCCACTGCCCCAATGCAGAGTTTGCCCCTCCCCTTTGCCCAGCAGCCCAATGGGAGTACTTCCTCCCTCCCCCAGCACAGAGTTTGCCCTACCCCGTTGTTTGGGCACTTAGTCTCTAAAAGGTTCACCATCACTGGCCTGGAAGATAATCCAATTCGCTAATGGATTTTGGGCCCCACCAGGGGGGGGAATTAGTTAAAAGCTTATACATACTAAGTGTGCATCTGTATAGTTTGATTATGGAATTTATAGCGTTGGACTCCCCAAATACCATGTATGACACATACTTTTACTTTCATTTTTTATTGCCTGTTAAGTTGCACCTGCAAGTCTGCTCTTGAAACTTTTGGGTTATAAGCTTAACTAAAACACTTTACTTAAAAGCTCTTACTCTTACTTTGAGTGTTAGGAAGTCTGCAGTAAACTACTAGAAGCTCTCTTCTAAACAGAAGCGCAAGGGAGGCACAAGAATATACATTTGAAGTCTGCTGAAGTTTTTTACATTCCTAGGCATACATATTGGATATCATCATGGCAAAAATTTCCCTGTTCTTCCAAGAACATTCAACACCAGTCTCTCAGGTTCTTCAGCCATGAGGTCCATCTACACCCAGGGCTTCTCTTCCCAAGGATCTTCCCTTGCATAATGAGGTGGAATATTTTATATTTTATGTCATTCCTCATCATATGTCCATGGTTTTGGAGCTTTCTTTGTTTAACGGTCTTAAACAGTTCTTGTTCTTTATCTATCTGGTGCAACAGTTCTGTACAGTAATACCTCGGATAACGTTTACCTCGGATAACGCTAAAATCGCATAACGTTAAGTAATCTGGGGAGGAGAATTGGATCGAATAACGTTAAGGTCCTATGGGATGGATCGGATAACAACCGCTAAAGGCTGTGCGGTTACAATGTATCTCTATGGAGCTTTAACGTTATCTGATACATCCCATAGGATTTTAACATGCATTGGATAACACTAAAAATCGGATAATACCAAGACTTGTGGAACCAAGTCTTAGCGTTATCCGAGGTATTACTGTATTAGTCACATGATCAACGCATTATATCCTTAGCAGCCATCGGTAGTGTCACATTTCAAAAGCTTCAATTTTCTTTTCAGTTGCTTTAGTCAGCATCCAAGTTTTGACTCTATATAGCAACACGGGGAATACATAGCATCTCATTCAGATCTTCATAGTGAGTGTTAGATCTCTACAGCATGACAAATGTCACATTTTTATGAAGATGGATTTTGCTTTTTCTATTCACATTCTAATCTCTACCTCATGAGGCATACATCAGAACTATCTGTTCACAGATGATCTAGCTTGGGTGGACACATAGTAAAAGAGTAGTACACTGTTTTGCACCCCAGATTTAGTCCTGGAGTGTGCAGATAGTGCTGAGAAAGACCTCCTTTGAATTTTATCTGAAACCCAAGAGAGCTACTGGCACTGGTCAGTTTAGTCCTCACTGAGGTAGATGATTCAAGAGTCTCATTCTACATAAAGCTGTGTTTTATGTTCTCTCAAACTGGAAGGAGTGCAAAACTAGTGGCCCTTCAGGTATCAAACTCCCATCAGCCTCAGCCAGCATGGTAAATGATGATGGGATCTTCAGGGTCCAAATCTGTCTCTAAGTTTGAATTCTGTAGTTACCAGTGAAATCTGGCTTTTGTTTCTCTTGTGAGGCAGTCTCAGCTAACCAAGGCATATCTGGCAAAAAGGACATTAGAAATCATTCTAGCTTCTCCCTGATCACCCCGAGTTGTTGCAATTTGTCTTTAAGTTTTAGAGACTTCAGATCATTGTTCCTCAACTGTTCAAAACAGAAGTGGAAAACATTATGGTCTGAATGGATGTTAGTCTAGACCAGGGATGGTGAACCTTAGCACTCCAGGTGTTCTTGGACTTCAGTTACCAGAAGCTGAAGTCAGCATTCCTGCTGATCAGCAATTGAAGTTCCAGAACCGCTGGAGTGCCAAGGTTTGCCATCAATGGTCTAGACTAGTAAGAACAATCAGATCTTCATCCTCAAGGCACCATTATGCATTGCAGCTGTACTCTTTGGATTTGGCACCCTCCTAGCCTTTTCAGTCCATCTGCTGCGTATAATTTAGGGGGGAGGGGAATATTTCATCCCACAGAGGCTCACAACAAATTCAACTATTACATACAATTTATATACTGTATGTGGGTCAAAATTTTTGACCAGCACATATCTTGGCAACAATAATCTACATTTGAAATCACCTGCCTACACCGTTAAACAAAATGTACCATATATTTAGGCTTCATTCTTACAAATCTTACCCACAATTAGTTATAAATTCCATGAAATGGTTAGATATCCTCTGCAAATAAAAGGAGGATAAACTGGGTCAAAGGAGAATTAAGCTGAGTGTTAGATGTTTCCTGTCTCCTGCTCTATCCAGTTTATCAGTGAATTGGCAATGTTTTTCATTCTGTTTTTGCTGAACTAGGTGAAGTAAGCAATTAAAGCTCCCCTCGGCACAACAAAATAGTTCAGTTCTCCAGAGCCTGATCTGACTTTTGCAGCAGGCATTCATTTGTTGCCACTTGTAGAAGGTACAACATTATCGAACTACAACCATCTTGGAAATCTTACACTGAATAGCAGAGTTATAAACTAGAAACAGCTACTTGGGGCAAATAGGTCGTGTATTTTCTCTTGCATAAAAAAGTTCAATAACTGTTCCTATTTGTCTAATCCAGGGGTGCCCAAACCTTTCCAGCCGTGGGCCGATCACGTGGTTCAAGGAGCTGGTCACTAAGCCCAGGGGCCAGATGCGGACCCCAATGCCAATTCATCCGGCCCATGAAGCCCTCATTGCTCTTGGAAGCAGAAGTAAAACGTGCCTGTACGGGCACATTTTACTTCTGCTTCAAGGAGCGACAAGGGCTTTGTGGGCCAGATGAATTGGTGTCAGGGGTTGCATCTGGCCCCCGGGCCATAGTTTGGGCACCCCTGATCTAGTCTATATACCAAAGAAAAAAGAAGAAAGAAAACTAATGAATTTTAAAAAAAATAATGATGATGGGGCATTGCTGAAATGAATGGCTATAGTCTGCAGGAGGAAAAAAAAGAAGAGATTTCTTAGTTATTGTAACTGGTAAATGAGACAGTGCTACATATTCGCCTGGCAAAATTTGGATTCAAAAACTGACAAACTGAAAATCCACACTGCAAATTTTACAGAAATGTGACAAATTAAGTCAAAATGAAAGAACCACTTAGTGTTAATTATAAAAATTGTTCTTGAACACCCAAGAAAAGGAAAAGTGTGCTTACCATTTAAAATGATGGCAAACATTACCGTGATTATTCACTCGTGGCATCTCACATCTGGCGAGCTCTTTTACAAACCTAAAATGAGACAGAAGCAGGAATGGAATCCATTCTAATGTAACCATCACAATAATTTGTCATTGTAATGCTTTTTAATGTACTATATTGGGTGATTGAAAATGCATTCTCTTCTCAGCTGCATGATGTAACTGATCCCACCCCCTCCTTCTTAACCCTCCCAGTTAATTTCTTTGTTTTGACAGAACAAAGAGGATCCTCCGCCCCACTTGTGCATGTTTACTCAAAGGTAAAGCAGCTCCTCTTGAATCCACTTACTCTCAAATTATTGTGCACAAAAACCTCAGCTTCAAAAAATACCTGCCCAATTCATATGGGATGGAAATAATGAAAACAACCTCAGCCCTCCAGCAGTTCTCAAGGACTGCCAAAGAAATGCAGGCTCAAAGGAAAATAAAAATGAATGAATGAATTTCAGGCTCAAAGGAAAATAAAAATGAATGAATTTGCTGTGCTTACCTGTCACTGCGGCAACAGCTATGCTGTCCTTTGTTCCTCCGGCACAGCTCGTGGCAGAGCTCCTCTGGAGAGGATGCATTTTTCCCCACTCTCAAAAGCTATCATTTAATGGCAGGGAAATCCTCTGTATTGGGGAGGATTAGCGGAGATGGGAGACTTTGTCTGTACCGTAAAGCTGCTGGATTGCTGACAAATCCATCAGAAAATATCAGCCAAGAGCTGGACCTCAGCCACCCTCAGTATTATTAGGAATTAAAAGCAAAAGCAAAGACTTCAGCCCCAGAGCTCCATTACATAATGGGAGGAGGAGAAGGCTTCATATAATTGTGGGCGAGGGAAGCAATGCATGATTTTAGCAGACACAATGACAGAGCAGTCAACTCATTCTGCCTCCCCTCCCCAACCAGATTTCACAAAACTGTGAGAGAAAAGATTGTGAAGAGGCTCCAGGTTATAGTTTAGAGCAGGAGTCATCAACCTTTTTAAGCCGAGGGCCTATTCAACACACACACCCTCAGACTGTTCAGGAGCTGGACTGATGGTCCAGCTGCTGCTGCCGCCGCCGCTGCCACTGCCACCCGAGGGGGAGTAGAGGGGGCTCTGGGTGGTCCCGCTGCCCCGAGGCCCCACTTCACTGATGCCAGTACTGATGCCGAGCCCCTGCCACTCCACCCCCACTGACACCGGTGGCGGCGGGACTACCCTGAGCCACTACCACTCCACCACTACTGACACCCACTCTGAGCCACCCACCACTCCACCCCACGCTGCTTCCATGCTTACCGGCATGGAGGAGCTGGATGGCACCAAATCATCCAGCCCATGCCCTCACTCCAGCCACTATTTCCACTGCCACCACCTCAATCTGTGTCCCCTCCACTTAGCTTGGCATGTCTCTAACAGTGCTCCATAGTAGGGCGGATGTTGTAAGACTTACAACATCGGCCCTGCTATGCAGCACCGCCAGACACACAAAGCTAAGTGGAGGGCACAAGGACTCTGGTAGTGGTGGTGATGGTGGCAGAAGCAGCAACTGGAGTGAGGGCACAGGCTGAGAATCCCTGGTATAGAGTGACCTAGCAGAGGAGAGAGGACGTGTCTGTCAGTCTGTCCATCTATCTAGCACTACACTATTGAATTTGAGAAATACTACTTCTTTCATGTCGAGATCAAACTTCAGACTGCCAAAATGAAGCCACTTGTTTGGTTTTGACGTTGGCCAAATTTAAGTCTTCATTGATACATGTTTCTGATAGTGTTGGCAGACCAGATTCTGTATCTCTCCACATTCACACAGCTTGTCGTTAACTGTCAAGTCCCCACTTGAGCATGTTGGTTTTACATTTAGGCACTCCAACTCAGCCTGTTCATGGGCCTCCAAGTGACATATGGAAGGTTGAGTTCCTCAGCTATATCCTTCTTTAATGTTATTCTTTGCCCAGTGAGATCCTTCCTCCATCTTCTAATTTGGTTTTGCTCTTGCGTACCCTCAAGAATGTTTGTTCTTGCCATAAAGCTCTTCCTGGATCTAAACCTGTAGATTTGATGCTCATATCAGTTCAGAGGATGTTGAGGGTCATTCTCTTGCTTAGTTCTCTTGGCATCTGCTGCTACTTCTCTCCTCATCTTAGGTGGAGCAATACTAACAAGAGGATATATTTTCTCACTTGGTGTAGGTTTGAGGCATCCTGTCACTATATGCTTGGCTTCATTAACAGCAATGTCAACTTCTTTTGCATGTGTAGATGCGCTCCATACTGCAGCAACATAATCTGCTGCATAGATGCTCAGGGCCAAAGCTGATGTATGCAACATGGATAGTTGCACTTTCCATTTATAGCAATAAACAAGCAGGTTGGAGGGCAACACAGAAAGAGCTTAGGGTCTGCACAGGTTGGAGATGCCTTCTATATGCTGTTAGAAGATCATCAAAATCAGACCACTGATAAAGGAAAGTGAATTAAGTGTTCTCAAACATTTGTGGACAGCTTGGGAAAGCTTCTCTTTGTGGACAACTCTCAGAACAACCTAGCAATCTTCTTGTTAACTTTCTGAAACTGAGTGTTTGAAGTGGCCTACAAATAGGCACGTTGTTAATCAGTGAAGGCTGTTTGTTGGCTTCATTCACATTTCAAATGCCAAACTGAATTAGCTGACATCCTCTGAAAAAGAGTAAGTGCTTCTGGACTGTATGAGAGCTGGACTGCAGCAGAATGATCACATTTGGTTCCAGGTCAAAGCAATATGGTCCAAACCCATTTGAACTAATTTGGCAAGTTGGGTACCTCAAATGAACAGAGAAAAGCCAGAGTGTACAGAAGAATTGCATGAACCTGAGATGGTAACATGATAGAGAAGACAAGAAAGGACCTAGACTTTTCTCATTGACAGCTCTAAACATGCAATCGGAGACAAGAATTTTATAATTCCCCAATCACAATGTTTGCAGAAGGGATTATATGAAGTCATTTAAATTAACCAGTTATTCCACACTGTCACCTATCCATCTTCACTTAGCAGATCAAAGAAACAGTAGGGATGTTAATTGCTTTCAGTCTCTCTTCACTTCCCAGTCTTTGCGAATAAGAATAGTGAAGCCTTACCATGAGTTTGCAGATATAGTCATTGTGTGGAAATTTGTGTATAATTTTTTTTTGTTCAGTCGCACAGTCGATTCCGACCCTTTGCGACCCCATGGACCACTGTCCGCCAGGCACTTCTGTCCTCCACCATCCTCCTCAACTCGCTCAGCTCTGTGCCCATTGTGTCTACAATACCATCCAGCCATCTCATCTTTGGCCGCCCCCTTTTTCTTTTGCCCTTGACCTTTCCAAGCATCAAGGCTTTCTCAAGTGAATCTTCTCTTCTCATTTGATATCCAAAGTACTTTAGCTTCATCTTTACTATTTGACCTTCTAAGGCGTAGTCAGGGTTGATTTCTTCTAAGATTGACCCATTTGTTCTCGCTGTCCAGGGGACTCTCAAAACTCTCCTCCAACACCACATCTCAAAGGCGTCTATTCTTCTGCGCTCAGCTTTCCTAATGGTCCAGCTCTCACAACCATACATTGCCACAGGGAATACCAATGCTTTGACTATATGAATTATTGTTTTGAATTTGATGTCTCTGCTTTTCACTATGCTCCCCAGGTTTCTCATAGCTTGTCTCCCAAGAATCAGTCGCCTTTTTATTTCATGGCTGCAATCACCATCTGCAGTGAGCTTTGATCCTAGGAAAGTAAAATATGTCACTGCTTCTACTTCTTCCCCATCTATTTTCCAGGGACTGATAGGGCCTGTTGCCATCATCTTGGTTTTCTTGATATTGAGTCTCAAGCCAGCTTTTTCACTTTCTTCTTTCAACCCAATCAGGAGCTTTTTTAAGTCCTCCTCACTTTCTGCCATTAGGGTGGTATCATCTGCATATCTCAAATTGTTGATGTTTCTCCCAGCAATTTTGATCCCAAATTGTGATTCCTCCATCCCTGCATTGAGCATTATGTGCTCTGTGTATAAGTTGAATAAGCAGGGTGACAAAATGCAGCCTTGTCTTACTCCTTTTCCTATTCCAAATCACTCCGTCTTTCCGTATTCTGTCCTAACTGTTGCTTCTTGATTCATGTACATGTTTCTCATGAGGCATATAAGGTGTGTATAATAGAAACAGGGAAATCTAGGTGTTTAGTTTATTTAAGCTGTAAAGTTTAAAAAACCCCTCCCTTCATTACATTTGTGTACATGAAGACAAAAACAGCTTAAATGGGCAAGACGCAGCACTCAACTGAATATACTGTATATGCCTTTTAAGAAACATATTTTGTTTTTAAATCTGATTTTAAAGCTGCTTGATACACCAATCTCCAAAGCCAGCTGTATGAAAAGCCCCTTAGTTTTACACTTACACTTTTCTCTATGCAGTATAATTATCTTAGAAAAAAAATATGGCCTCACTGGTGGCTAAGCAGATGACTAAGCCATTATTATTATTATTATTATTATTATTATTATTATTATTATTATTATTATTATTATTATTATTATTATTATTATTATTATTATTATTATTATTATTATTATTATTTATTGCATTTAGTCAAGCCAATTCTTAGCAGGACTGCAGTGGCTCAAGTGGCTAACACGCTGACTGGAAGGCAGCAGGTCAGCAATTTGAGACCTGAGTACTTCACGATGGAGTGAGCTCCCATTTCTGTCCCAGCTCCTGCCAACCTAGCAGTTCAAAAGAAATTGCAAGTAGATAAATAGGGACCACTTCGGTGGGAAGGTAAACAGCATTCCGTGCACTCCAGTGTCTAGTCATGCCTGCCACATGACCACCGAAACATCTGCAGAAGCAGACAGCGCTGATTCTTCAGCTTTGAAACTGAGACGAGCACTGAACCCTAGAGTCGGATACAACTGGCTTTTGAGCAAGGGAAACTTTCACAAGCCAATTCTGACTTACGTCAACCCTTTCTAGGGTTCTCTAGGTAGAGAAATAACCAAAGTGGTTTAGCATTCCCTTCTCCTGGGAGCATTTTGGGATTGTGCAGTTTGCCCATGACCAGACAGGCTGGCTTTTCTCGTATGGGGCACAGTGGAAAATCAAAATTTCAATCTCCGATTTTGCAGCCTAAACCACTGAGCTATCCAGCCATAAATGTTTTTGTATAAGGAACTGCAAATATCACATCAGTCTCCCCAGTCACACTGAACATTCTACTTGCCATATTTGTCGGTGTATAAGACACTTCCTTCCCTTACAGTGCACCGGAAAAACAGAGTGCATCTTATATGTTGGTAACAGCCTCCCCCCGCTGGTGCGGTTTGGCAGCAAGAGAGGATCGGCAGCTGGAGACAGGAAAGGGTTATTTTTAAAACCGCCTGTCAGGAAAAGACCTATTTCCTTATGCTTCACAAGGCTTGAAATTGCTATTTTTCAGCTAGGCCTCATAAAAAATCTTTTCCCATCTCTTTGTGTCTCATAATACTGTCACGAGATGGTTGTTTTCAGCCAGTGTTCCCGTGTTATCGTTCCAGCTTGCAGAGCTTAGAGTGTTATGTCTTCACATGGATGTAAACAATTCATTGTTTTGAGAAAGTTTTCTCTGTTACCTGATTGGCCAAGGTAAAATCACCTGACCAGGAATTCTCCATTTTGGAGAACAGTTAGTTAGTTCGTCTCTGTTTCTCAATGGACTAAGACCTCAGTTTGGCTTACGGGATTTTCTCTCCTTTTCACTATGATTACCTAAAGATACTTGGACTGTTGTTATTGGACTGATTCCTTGTTATGACCCTCTAATCTGCGTTTTTATGGACTTTACTATCAATGAACCTGAAGAATAAAACAGCTGTTTCTCTTTGAAGATTGTTGTTTTTCTTATCACACACACACACACAAGGCAACATGGCTGCATGCTACCTGAAGAAGAAGCCTCCCTTGATCTGCTCTACTGCTAGAGCTCAGTAAGTTCCTTTTTAAAAGCGGCTCAGGTCTCTCAAAGGTGAAAGGAACGGGTTACTTACCTGTAACTTTGGTTCTTCGAGTTACGTCTGTGAAATTCACACTATTGGGTTTGCGCCTGTGCAGAACTCCATTCGGAAACATACCAGAGCTTTGAAAAAAGGAGGGAAAGATCTGTCAAATTAGGCCCCGCCCCCTCCCTATATAACCCTGGCATCGGCCGTTGCCCGCTTAGTCCATTACAAGCTAACGCCAGGTAACTCACAGACGTGAGATAGAGGGGAGGAGGGGGGGTTACGTGTGAATTTCACAGACGTAACTCGAAGAACCAAAGTTACAGGTAAGTAACCCGTTCTTCTTCTTCGAGACGTCTGTGAAATGCACACTATTGGGTGAGTAGCAAGCTTCTTACCGGATGGAGGGTCCACGTCTGGGTCCGGATGAAGTAATGCTACAGAGAGGTCGCCAGGACAGCCCGTCCGAAGCGTGTGTCCTGGAAAGCCCTCGTATCCAGTCTGTAGTGCTGCACAAACGTCAATGGCTGTGACCACGTAGCAGACCGGCAGATGTCTTCAATCGGCACCCCCCTCAGGAAAGCCGTGGAGGAGGAAATAGCCCTGGTAGAGTGGGCCCTGACATGAGCAGGGAGCGGCACCAGGGCCAGCTGATACGCCAGCTGGATAGTGGCAACAATCCATTTAGAAATGCGCTGCGACGAGATCGCAGCCCCTTTCCTAGGCCCTCCGTAAGCGACAAACAGTCTAGTGGAGCGCCGAAAGGGTTTGGTCTTGTCCAAGTAGAAAAAGAGAGCCCGACGCACATCTAACGTGTGTAGAGACTGTTCCATGGGAGATGAAGGCTCGGGAAAATAAACCGGCAGACATAGAGGTTGAGACAGGTGGAAATCTGAGACGACCTTAGGTAGAAAAGCCAGGTCTGGATGTAAAACGACCTTGTTGGCGAAGAATTGGAGAAAGGGCGGGTCATGTCGTAGGGCAGCCAGCTCGGATGCCCTGCGCGCAGACGTAATGGCCAGCAGAAAGATAGTTTTGAAAGTCATTAAACGGACGCTGGCAGAAAACATTGGCTCGAAGGGAGGAAAACGCAGGCGCCGTAGCACGAGGCGAAGGGACCACTGCGGTACTGGAAGCTTGGGGCGGGGAAAGGTGTTCCGTAGCCCTCGAAGAAACCTTTTAACGGTAGCGTTGCGGAAGAATGATGCGTGAGTGGAAGAGGGCCGCTGGTGAGCCACAACAGCGGCCAAAGCCACCTTGATAGAAGAGTACGCCTTGCCGGACTCCGCTAAATTAAGGAGGTAGCGAAGCACCATCAGCACATCAAAGTCATCAGGCGTACGTCCCTGTTGAGCCAGAAAGGAGAGAAAGGATTTGTATTTATAGTCGTAGAGTCTGTTGGTAGAATCCCTTCTGCTCGCAGTAAGGATCCGAGTAATCATAGGGTTATCCTCCACGCAGTCAGACGTAGCATCTGGAGGTCTGGGTGGAGAACTTTGCCGCCGTCTTGGTGGATCAGGTCCGGTAACAAGGGAAGTACCAGAAAGTCCGAGGCCAGTCTCTTGAGAATGGGAAACCAAGGTTGCCTCTGCCACCACGGAGTGATCAGAATGACGTCGGAGGCATCCTCCCTGACCTTGACTATGGTTCGAGATATCAGAGGGAGAGGAGGATAAAGATAAAGCAGCGGCCCTGTCCATTGAAACATGAACGCGTCCCCGAGAGAGGTTCGGTCCGCCCCTGCTCTGGAGCAGAAGAGGTGGCATTTCCTGTTCTCCTCGGAGGCGAACACATCTATCTTTGGGGACCCCCACCTCTGGCAGAGAAGGTCGAAGATCTCCTGGTTGAGTTGCCACTCGTGCATGGCAGAGTCCTGACGGCTGAGATGGTCTGCAAGCACGTTGCTGTGTCCCTGGATGTGTACCACAATCGGTTCTATCCAATGAGTGATGCACCAATCCCACAACCTCATTGACGTACGGAGAAGTCTGAGGGACCTGGTGCCGCCCTGTTTGTTGACATACGAGGCGGCGGTGTTGTTGTCCGTGAGTACTTGTACCACTCTGCCTTCCAGCGTGGGGGCGAACGCCCTGAGCGCCTTCCATATCGCCAAGAGTTCGAGTTCGTTGATATGCATGGTCTGTTCTTTGCGGGACCAAACATCGTGTACTCTGCCGGTGCCACAGTGGGCACCCCAGCCCCCGAGGCTGGCATCGGAGACCACCTGAATGGATGGAGCCGGCGCCTGGAAGGGAAGCCCCTGGTCCAGATGACGAGCGTCCGCCCACCAACGCATGGAACGTGCGACCCCGGGAGGGACGGTCATCTTCAACGACTGGGGGTCCACAGCAGGGGAGAAGTTCATGAGAAACCACGCCTGCAGGGGGCGCATCCGTAACCTCGCGAACCGGACCACAGCGATGGTAGAGGCCATGAGACCGAGAAGTTTCTGGACAACGAAGGCAGACACCCTGTTCCCGGTGGAGAAGAGACGTAGCAGCTTGCGTATCTTCCGAATCCGCTGTGCAGGGAGGAAGGCTCTCGCCGCCCCGGAGTCTAGGACGGCGCCGATGTATGTTACTCTGCGTTGAGGCGTGAGAACTGACTTGTCGAAGTTGATTTTGAGACCAAGTTGGGACATGAGACGGGTCGTAAAGCGGACGTCGAGAAGTGCCTGAGGAAGCGACTGGGAAGACCAATAACCAGTCGTCGATGTACGGAAAAACAACTATGTCTTTTGAACGAAGAAAAGCCGCAACAGGCGCTAGGAACTTTGTAAACACTCTTGGGGCTGTGGAGAGCCCGAAGGGTAGTGCCTTGAACTGAAAAAACTCGTTTCCTAAAGCAAACATGAGGAACCAGCGATGATCCTTCCGAATTGGAACGTGGAAGTAAGCATCTCGCAGGTCTATGATGGAGAACCAGTCGCCCTCCCGAAGGAGGGGGAGGGTGTTCTGAAGCATGACCATCCGGAACCTCTTCCTGGCCACGTACTGATTCAGGTTGCGCAGATCGAGGATAGGACGCAGTCCGCCGTCCTTCTTCTCCACCGTGAAATAACGTGAGAAGAAGCCCCTGTGAACCTTGAAGGGTTGCACCCGTTCTATGGCATTTTTGGCAAGGAGGGAGGACACCTCTTCCAGAAGAACCGGTGATGGTTGGGTTACACGTAGGTGTCCAGCGGGAGGAAAATGTTCGAATTCGATGGCATAGCCCACCCGCACGATCTTGAGTACCCACTTGTCCGTGGTGATAGAATGCCAAACAGGGAGAGGCAGTGGAGAAGCGGAGGGGGACTGCGGGCCCTGAACTGTAGGGAGGCCGATCAGAGGTCCCTTCAAGTCAGGTACGATGCTTTTGCTTCTTGTCCCACTTCCGCGGGGCTTGCGAGGAGCAAAAGGACTGGCGCGAAGTGCCCTGTCTAGGTTGGTATGAGGATCGGGGCTTGTTCCTGTCAGAAACCGGTTGTTGTGGCGTGAACGACGGGAACTGACGAGGTTGGAAAGGCTGTTGTTTGCTTTGGGGCTGTTGGTTTAGACCCAGTCGCTTAGCAGTATTCTTCTTCTTTTGAAGGTTCTCCATAACGTCGTCAGTAGTGTCGTTAAAGAGACCCTCCCCATCAAAGGGTAGATCCTCAATACGGCGACGAGCATCGTCAGTGAGTCCCGCAGACCGAAGCCAGGAGTAGCGGCGCAGGACGATTGCAGAAGCCATGGCCCTGGCAGAGCAGTCCATGGAGTGGCTAGCTGAACGAATTTGTTGTGACGCAAGCTGGGAACCCTCCTGGGCTATCGCAGCCAACTGATTACGAGCGTCCTCTGGGATAGAAGAGAGGATCGGTTCCACCTTCTCCCACAGGTGAGCCTGATATGCCCCCATCATGGCCTGATAGTTTGCTACTCGGATAGCCAAAGAGGCCGAGGAGTAAACCCGGCGACCCATCTGGTCCAGTTTCCTGCCCTCCTTGGATGCAGGGGTGGTGACTTCGTTGCCACCCGTCTTCCCCTGGGCCGTCTCGACAACGATCGAGTTAGAAGTGGGATGTTTCAATAAGAAACCGGACTCCTGGTCGCACACCTTGTAAAAAGTGTCCACCCGCCGGGACACCGTTTGGGCCGATGAAGGGCGACGCCATATCTCCTTCCCGAGATCGATCAAAGAAGGAAGCATCCCAACCGAGGTTGGCCGGATAGCGTCCTTTTGAAGACGTTGAAAGACTTTATCCGAGCGCGGAGCTGGAGGCTGCTCGAATTCGAGCTCCAGAGCCAGTGCCATACGGGCGACAAGAGCCGAGTAAGCACGAGAGTCCTCAGGTGGATGGGGGGACTTCGTGGCAGAGGTGTCGGATCCGGGTGTAGCTCCTACTGATGACTCGGCAGCGGAGCCCGACCCAGCCGGCGATTGCGATCTGGCAGGGGAGATGGAGCGCGAAGCGGCCTCTCCTCCTGCACTTCTCCTGATCTGGGCAGAGCGATCGCTGGCCCTGGAGGTTGCCCGCGATGGGGCAGGGGAAGCTGAGCGGATCCGACGATGTTCGGCAGGACGCGGCTTCGAGCTTCCTTCCTTTGGCGGATCCGTGCGGCGGGCTGGCGATCTGGAATGAGGCGCCTGTCCTGCCCCAACCGCAACCGAGGATCCCAACCTGCCGGTCGCTACGGGTGAACGCGGGCGACGGCGGCAAGGCTGATTAGCGGGGGGGCCCTGAACAGCATGAGCGGTCCGCAAGGAGGACGCGCGCTCCCCGTCTGGAGCTTTCTCTCGGTGGCCGTGAGACAGGGAGCTTGGGGCATGATGCCCGTGAGGTCTTGGGGAAGGCCACGGCGCTCCCCTGCAGCAATGAGGGTAGTGATCGTAGAAACCACCATGAGGATATGCCCAGTCCTGATGCGGGAAGCAGGGGGGGCACACGGGCATATTGTGAGAGAAGCGTGAGTGAGCCTCCGAAAACTCCGATCTGGGCGACATAGGAATTTGGCCCTGAGACGGTTGATCCATGGAGGTACCCGGGACCTCAACTACTGAGACAGAGTCCCCCGCGTTGTCATCCAGCTCTGGTGACAAGATGGCGTCGCTGTCAGAGAGAGATCTGACAGGAGAGAGGCTTAACAGGGCCGGAGGCGGGGGCGGTTTGGCAGGAACAGGCTTTTTCGCCGGTTTCTTCTTCTTCGGCTCAGAGACCGAGTGATCCTCCTTACTCTTTCGCTTTTTAGCGTCCTTTTTAGAAGTCACGGGAGGGGAAGGTCGAGGGCCCTGCTCCCCTTCCTGGGCGGGAGAAAGAACCGGGGGATCAGTCAGGGACTCCATGACAGTAACCGCCGAGAGCGAGCATTCCCAGAGAAAGGAACGTAGCCGGGAAGCCCTGTTTTTTAACGCGGTTCTCGTAAACTTTTTACAGAAAACACAAGCCTGGATCTGATGCGCCTCTCCCAGGCAAAGAAGACAGCGATCGTGCCCGTCTGTCAGAGGGATCTTCGCGGAGCAGACAGAGCACGGCTTGAAAGGGCCCAACGAGGCCATACACAACGAGAGGCGCACAAGCTCTGGCAGCCGAGGTAGAGTCTACCGCAGCGGAAAAGAAAAGACTAAGCGGGCAACGGCCGACGCCAGGGTTATATAGGGAGGGGGCGGGGCCTAATTTGACAGATCTTTCCCTCCTTTTTTCAAAGCT
Source organism: Furcifer pardalis (assembly GCA_030440675.1). Classification (NCBI taxonomy): domain Eukaryota; kingdom Metazoa; phylum Chordata; class Lepidosauria; order Squamata; family Chamaeleonidae; genus Furcifer; species Furcifer pardalis. The sequence continues at coordinate 51,616,742 of CP126895.1, read as the reverse complement.
CTGGTATGTTTCCGAATGGAGTTCTGCGCAGGCGCAAACCCAATAGTGTGCATTTCACAGACGTCTCGAAGAAGAAGGGTTAAATATGTTCCAGAAATGAGCATATGCTCAGGAGCATGAGTGGGAGGGCCCTTACAGAGACGCCTGAAGTCTGACACCGCCCTAATCCCTTGCTGATGCAGTTCAGTGGCCATCACTAACCGCTACAAGCTGGGTGAAGGGCGGCTTCCAAAGTGGCCTCCTGATGGTCAGCAAAGGGAGGATGGGGTGGAAACGGGTTAAAGGATCCTTCTCTCCCCCTCCATCCCACTCTTCCTGGCTGGTGGTGGGGTAAAGGGATTCAAATAATCCTCAGTTTCCCCCACCCCACTCCACTCTCCCCTGGTGGTGGTGGGGAAATGAGTTTCAAAGGACCCTTCTTCACCCACATCCCACACCCTCCCCCCCCCCCACTCTCCTTGGCTCCTGGAGTTAAGTTTGGAACTTAATTAAAATATGTAGAAAATTATTTCTCCCTTTAAAATGTGTATTAAAAATGGGGTGCATCTTATACTGTGATGTGTCTTATGTGCCGGTAAATACGGAATACCTTAAAACCTTGAGTTACGAATAAAATCAGTTCCATGGCATTGTTTGTAAGTCAAATTTGTTCGTAAGTCGAGGCATCCCCATAGAGGTAAAGAAACACACACACACCCTCAAAAATCTGTCCAACAACCCAAAAACAGCAGCATTGAAAGGAAAGCATGCATAATTAAAAACGCTGTTCCTTACCTTAAAGCTTTGAAAATGGACAGAAAACTCAGAAAAATACAGCTATTTTGGCACCAAAACTCCAAAGAACGCCTCTCTAAGCATTCTACTGCCACCTACAGGGTTCTGAAAGGCAGGATTCTGTATCTCTCCACATTCACTTGTTATTGTCTGCAGCAGGGACTTAAGAGACTGAAACTCTCAGCCTATTCAGGGCCCTCCAAGTGACGTAGGGGAGACTGCGTTCCTCAGCCATATCCTCCTTTAATGTTGTTCTTTGTCCAGTGGGCTCTTTCCTCAATCTTCTAATTTGGTTTTATGTACCCTCAAGTGTTTCTTCTTGCCATAAAGGTCTTCCTGGAGCTGAGTCATAGATGCTTAAAAACCTCCAATGAAGTAAGTTTGTCATTTTCTGAGGAAGTTTCAGAAGTTCTACTACCAAACAGCTCTGTCAGGATGTGCTTCCTAATATTCAGTCAAAATCTCCTTTGCATCAACAATATCACTATTGTCATATCACTCGTGACATGTCACTATTAATTTTTATTCAATTCTTCTCATTAGTCTGATTCTCCATTTTCTTAATCGCCTCACATTCACCTGTCATGACCCAGTCCTCATCAGAAGGCACTTCCTATGCCCAGCCCAGTTCTGCCTGCACCTGAACCTGATAATGTCCTGAACCAGGAATCTCAGCCTGCTTCTGGCTCAAATCTGTATCCCCAGGCAGATGACCTTTCAGACAGAAGTCTGACAGTGATCAGCCCTGAGTCAGGGAAAGATTAAGAAAGGAGCTACACCTGTGATGCAAGCAAGCTAGAACTAGTTGCAAGAGAAGGGTCCCAGCTGATAGCAATTAGCTAGGAGGCTTTTAAGGAAGCTTGTTGCAGCCTTCCAGTATCAGTACAATTTCTCAGTGCAAAGACCGATGCCGTGTTTGATTTTGGATACTTGGTGAGATTGCCTGCCTTGACCCTGATCTGACTGTTGTGACCCCCGACTTCTCTGCCAATCCTGAAAATGCCCCAGGACATCTTTTGGACTAGACCAGTGGTTCCCAACAAGGGGTACACAGCCCACTAGTGGACTTCAATTCCCAAAAGCCTCAGACAGTACATTGGCTGATCAGTGCTTTGGGGAAATGACTTGGGCTTCTGGGAATTGAAGTCCAAAAACCAGCATTTGGGAAACACTGGACTAGACGCTGCTTGAACTACCAGTAACCAGACCTCTGCTTGCTCTTTGGACTCTCCTTGAACAGATCGTGTAGGGGCCATTGTGCGGTTACCGTGACTGCTGATGTAGGTCAGCACACTACCACGTATATCACTACTCATCTGTCCTTCCGGTTCAGCCTATTCCTTTTGAACAAATTGCAGCCTTCAATCACTGCATTTTAGCTATGCCATCCCACAACTTTTCACAATGCCGGTTTTATCATACTTGCTTCACTGTGTCAAGAGTTACCTTGTTTGTTCCCATGCTCTGTACATTAATATGAAAAGTTGAAGCTAAGGATCATCCTTACTGCTTCCTTAGTTTTTTCCTTTCATTGATTGAAAATGTACTAATAGTAGTAATACTAGCAGCAGCAACTACTATAATGGATGTGTAAAATTGTAGAATCACACTAGCAGAAATCATTTAATAAAAATCTGAGAAAAACTGGAGCAACTCCAGCCGTGTTATCAGAAAATTAAGAGTAAAGTCTGGAACCAAAAAAACAAGTACCAGTAAAACCTCAGATAACACTAAAACCTGGTTCCACAAGTCTTGGTGTTATACGATTTTTAGTGTTATCCGATGCATGTTAAAATCCTATGGGATCCATAGAGATACATTGTAACCACACAGGCTTTAGCGGTTGTTATCCGATGCATCCCATAGGATCTTAATGTTATCCGATGCAATTCTTCCCCCCAGATTGCTTAATGTTATGTGATTTTAGTGTTATTCGATACTAATGTTATCTGAGGTATTACTGTACTGTAACTGTTTTTCTTCCGGCTCCAATTGTAAGCACTAGGCATGGAATACAATAGCTCAGCAGTGCTGAAGCAAAACTTCTTCCTAGAATAAGATCAGCTTCCTAGAGGACTATCAGCTTCCTCCCTGCTGTCCTCAATTTGATTTAGGTAAAGGTCTTCCTTGCTCAAAAGCCAGTTGTGTCCTACTAGAGTGTGGTGCTCATGAGTTTACAACCAACGAGCCAGTGCTCTCTGCATCTGCTTCCATTATCATGTGGCAGCCATGACTAGACCCTGGAGCTCACAGAACAGTTATCTTTCCCACTAAAGTGGTACCTATTTACCTACTTACCATTTCTTGCTTTCGAAATACTCCCTTGGCAGGAGCTTAGACAATGGGAGCTCACCCGTTTCTTGAACTGTTGATCTGTCAACCTTTCACCCGTCAAGCTCAGGATCTTAACCTCCATGACACCGCAGCCCTCCAATGTGGTTTACATGTCCAGAAATAGCAACATCCAACTAGCACTACATATAGGTTCTCCCAGTCCAAACAAGCTTTCTTGGATGGGGAGGGAGGTGGTTTCATGTTTCCTTTTTACTGCTTAGCTGGAAAGCCTAAAACCTCATGCTCTATTGGGAAATTTAAATTGGTCCTAAAACTACAGTCAGGTGCAGAAAGATAGAACCAAGGATAATTTGGCGGGCAAGTGGCCTCTGCAATTCCACCAGTGAAGATTATTCAAGATGTGAGCTAAATCAGGACTGTCAGACTTATTACAAGAGTAATGGAACAAATGGCTGGCAAGCAACTGAACAGCCAAGTATGCAGTTTCCTGGGTTCCCAATGACACATTAAACGGATAAAAGGCTTGGGGGTGGTTCTGAATGTTACACTTGCATGTGGTAGCTGTTTGCTGTTCCAAAGAGGTGTCTATGCAAGTGAAGGAGGCCATCAGTAGGCTGAGAAAAGAGAAACCCAGCAGATAGCACCCCTGTGCCTACACCAACTGCCAGGGGAAGAAGTCAGGGCAGGTTGAGGACCTTGCCGCCCCTCCCCCTGAGCCTACACCAACTGCCAGGGGAGGAAGAAGCCAGGGCAGGTTGAGGACCTTGCCTCCCCTCCTCTTGTGCCTACACTAACTGCCAGGGGAAGAAGTCAGGGCAGGTTGAGGACGTTGCCGCCCCTCCTCCTGTGCCTACACCAACTGCCAGGGGAAGAAGTCAGGGCAGGTTGAGGACTTTGCCACCCCTCCCCCCGAGCCGACACCAACATATTGTATTGTAATATATTTTTTGTAAGCCGCCCTGAGTCGCCACGGCGAGTGGGCGGCAATATAAATTTGAACTAATAATAAATAAATAAATAAATAATAAAAACACTGGGAGTGGCCAGTACAAGTAGAACATCCTGGGAAAGGAGGAAATAACTGGGAAGCTCACCAACAGCAAAAGGACCACAGAAAACTACTGAAGTGGATGACCACAAAACTCCAACCTCTCACCAGCTCAAGATCACTCTACAGTCAAGAGACAGCTTTATGAATGTAAAAAGGTGTGCAAATAACGTAACACTCAAGAAAGGGCAGATTGGACTTTGTTGACAAAGCCTACCCCATTCTGGAATAAGATTCTTTGGACTGATGAGACTAAAATTAACTTGTATCAGAATGAGAAAAGTATTGCGGGAGGGGGGGAACAGCTCATGCGGACTGGTTTAAGGCCCACTTTTGTCAAATCCCTTGCTGACTTCGCTCAAATCTTGAGGTATCTGATCTCACTGTGGTAAGCTGCAGAGGCCACAGGCCAAAAAAATGTTATCCTTCATCCAATATTTCTGGACTTGACTGTATTTTCAGTAATTTGTTGAGCTAATTTGATGTTATTTTGCTTTCCTTTGTTAAAGTGATATAGGACAGGATGCTGTAGGCTTAGACTTCAGATATCCAAGTATGGTTTCTTGGCAAATGTTACAAAGGAAACTAAAAGCAAAGCCAAATAATCTTTAGCAAATGAAACCAGGAAAGAACTATGAGGAAACCATGGCCTGTACATGAGGCAGCTATCAAGACACATGAATCCTAGCCTTTTTCTTGGCTGCCATTAGGACTTAACTCACTCTTATCAGGTCAGAGATAAAAGTGCAAATACAGTAATACTTCGGATAACGCTAAGACTTGGTTCCACAAGGCTTTTAGTGTTATCCGATGCATGTTAAAATCCTATGGGATGGATCGGATAACGTTAAAGCTCCATAGATACACATTGTAACCGCACAGGTTTTAGCGGTTGTTATCCGATCCATCCCATAGGACCTTAACGTTATTCGACCCAATTCTCCTCCCCAGATTACTTAACGTTATGCGATTTTAGCGTTATCCGAGGTATTACTGTAATGTATATGTGTACCAAAGATAATTTTTAGGTGATCTAAAGGTGCATGTTTCATCACACAACTGTCCATAGTTCACTCAAGCAATGGACAAAAAAACCCTGCTTCATAATATACATTTCAACTTTTTATTTTATTAAAACTTTTGAGTAATGCACAGCACATGCAGTGCCAGCATCTAAACTAATACAATAAGCAATTACTAAACCTACAGTGACCAGACATTCAAATCCTTTACACTCAGCAAGTTCAAATCCATTCTTTGCATATGACTGAATCATTATCTGAACTGAAGAATATTGCTGGCTGTAAAACTTGCTAAAATGCTATTGCTGAATGTACAAGTCACTGATTTATGCCAATACAACAAATATAAACCACATGTTTGAGGATTGCAATGTGCCAGACATTCACTGAAAAAAACCACACAACTAAACAAAAACTCACGCAACAAACATCTGAGAATCTGGACACTTCACATCAGTGTTCTGAAGTGTTTCATTAATATCTTAAGACAAGTGTATCAAAACCTTGGCATGTTCAATTTTAAGGTTGCCAATTTTTGTTTACTATCAGAAAATTATGGCTACATTGCCAATGCCGGGTCTGCTTAATTTGACTTAAGAGTTTAATATGACTTAAACATTAAAAGCTCACACTACCCCGAAATATATAATTTCACGCATACGGTGACATTCAACATTCAAGTGCCAGTGTTTTTGTACTGTCTTTTGGTCAAGTTTCTTTAAACTTTCAAAGAATCACTTTTAGGCTTACAAAAATAAATATTTGTCAAAAATGTTCAATAAATATTACACAAAACTAGCAGCAAAAAGTATCTAGAAATCTGTCGTGTGCAAATAGTTTTCTTCCCAACCATTATTCCCATGGTCCCAAGTTTTAGAATCTAGTTCCTTCTCCTTAAACAAGCTGCGTTCAGTCTCCCAAGAGACAAAATAAGATTGGAAGTTAAGGACACGCACACAAGACATATAAAATTCTCTGAATGTGCAATAAAAGAAGTATTTTGTAAAAAGTTATGGGCAAAATGTACAAGGGCCTAAATCTAGACTAATTGAAATAGCACCATAACAAATGACCTCAAATACTGTCAAGTGCACCTACTTAAAGTTTAGAACAAGGCACAATACACTTGAAAAGATCTATTGCACTTTAGGAGATTTTGCTGTTATTCTTCAATGCCACTTGAGAACTGGTAACAGCTCCGACCACAGAAATCAAGTCAGAGAAAAACTAAGTGGCAAGGACATTTTACTGTTGGAAAAACATTTTTTCTTTGGCCAGATTCAGCATAACAGACTAAATACAATGGAAACCTATGCAACTAAAACTGACTAAAACTGCACTTGATAGCAGAATTGAAACCTTGTGCAGTTATGTACATTCCAACCTTTGTGATCTCAGATTTTGTTACTCTTCTGGAGTCATTTTACAAGTCTACAGTAAGCCAGTTATCACTTCAACGCAGCTTGAACAGAGTAATGTGAATCTGCATTAAAATAAAGCCTGCTGCATAATTCTTCCTGTTCATTCCCCCTTGACCAAAAAACATCAACACTAGCATGCGTTAAGACCAAAAAAATCAGTCAGGCCCTTAAAAAGTAGACCCATCACTGTTGTTGTGGTCAGCCATTCTACCATTTCAATTTTATATGGCAGGCAATTTTGACAAGTCTAAATAGATGAATTCTCCAAAAAACTATTTCAAGTTCAGACCTTTAAACATTCCCTATAATGTTCCGCCGCCTCCATTTGGCTAGCTCGCATTAATAATCTGCCTAAACACTGGAATTGCTGTGTCTTCTTGCATTAACTTTGAGAACAACGCTTAATGTATGCATGTACCTCATACATCACTTCATCAACATGACTGGAATGGCTTATTAAAGACTATCAGATTCTAAATACCTATCCAGGATAGAGTGAGCAAATCAACTTTAACTTTGTACAGTTTTGCCACATTAGAAACTAATTCCACTGATATGCTTCAAGATGTTTTATTTTATTTTTAATCTCCCGAGTATCAACGCCCTAATGCCGGCCACCGCACAAGTTTTATTTTTGTAGTATAAAGTGGATGAATCAATGATTCCTGTAAGTTGTATCACACCTGCGTGCCAAGGTTTGATTTTTTTTAAAGCCCAAGTTGAGTAATTCTGTCAAGACAATTGATAATCTTGGGCATTACTGAGCCAACAGGACATCAAAATAAAAAGTTGTCTAAAGTTAAAGGCACAGTACATTAACAAATGATCCTCAGTCACAAAATTATAAATACAGTCTGGGAGTGGGGGTGGGAGGGGGTTAATCCTGACTACAATGGAGTCTTTAAACCTTCTTTGAAGTAGGGCTTCTGTTCCGTTCCTTCTCGTGACCTTGAGCTCCCTTAAAAAAAATTCAGTGGAGAATCACAGCTGGTAATGTACTGCAAGTTCTTGAAGCTACACAAGGTATAGTCTGGCTAAGTTACATGTGGTTTCCATATTAGCTTGTTTGGTAAGAATCTGTAGCAAGCAGATCAGTTGCCCCACCAATCTACTCCCGAAGAGTTATAGTTTCCTCCATATCCATCGCTGTTGTAGAAGCCGCCGTAGCCTATTTGGGAAAAGAGGGAGGGGGGAGGTAGAGGAGTTTACTTTTACAAAGATGCTTAAAAGTTTTTAATAAAAAGCCATCTCCTTCCCTGCCAGCCAGCCAGCCCGCCTCCCCCCATTTTGCCAACAGGCTTCTTCTAGCGATCAACACAACCAAGAAGAAGGTTCACCTCCAAACCCCCTGCTACCTCCATGGCTGCCACCGCTGCCGCCGCCACTCCGTCCACTACTTGCACGGCTACTGCCAAAACTACTTCCACCAGTACTGCTGCTTGTTCGATAGTCTTTGGCACCAAATCCTCCACCACCGAAACGCCTAAGAGAAACACAAGAACAGAAGTAGCAGGTTTAGTGGGTTTCATTCTTTTGCAGTTCAGCACACAACTTTGTTAAGGTCAGGAAAGTTATCAGAATAGCAACAATTACACTGGTATACCACCCAACAGTGCTTAGTGTACTCTTTGGGGCCTGAGGTTCACAATTAGCATTTTGCCCCCAGCATGCTGGGTACACACTTTACCAACCTCAGAAGGATAGATGAGTCAACCTTGAGCCCTGGTCAGGATTGAATTTATAATATTTTGGCTGAAGTACAGCAATCGAAAATTGACTACACTTGAACACCTTAGATCAGTGTTTCCCAAATGCTGGTGTTTGGACTTTATTTATTTATTTATTTATTTAGTTAGTTAGTTAGTCAGTCAGTCAAATTTAATATCCCGCCCCAATCAGGCGAACCCGACTCAATTCCCCAAAGCACTGATCAGCCAATGTACTGACTTAGGCTTCTGGGAATTGAAGTCCACCTGTGGGCTGTGTACCCCTTGTTGGGAACCACTGCCTTAGATGTTTGCACCACACGTTAAAACTGCATAATGTTAAGAAATCTGGATAAAAATTGCACTGCATGACGTTAAAACCTATGGGATGTATTGCATAACGTTCGCTGAAGTCTGTGTTTGATACAATTTATCTCTATGCAGTTTAATGTTATGCGATTTATTTCCTAGGATTTTAATGCTGTGCGACAATGAATGTATCGCATGTTAAAAATCACATAACGTTAAGACTCGCGGAACCAAGTTTTAACATTATCCAAGGTATTACTGTACTACCAACTCTTAGAGGAAATCAGTCCCATTTAGCCTCCCAAACCACCTACTGCACTCATAGGGTGAGCTAATGGCAACTAGACAGAAGGTCTTTTCTGCTATGCTGCTCATGTTGTAAACTTCTCTCTCTGGGAAGATGTAAATGACTGACATTTTCACTACTTTTCACAGAAGGCAATGCATTTTACAAAAGGGCCTGCAAGCACAATCAATGTAAGCTTTATTCCACTTCCAGTTTCAGCAGTACTTATAACCAATGTTTAGCCATCTGTTCAAATTCCAAAACTAAGCCGCAGGTAAGAATTAGATTTTAAATAACTAAGATACTGATGTTTTTTTAAAAATCTGAAAGAGGCTTTATCTTTTTAAATAGGTGCATGCACATCATTTACATGACAATCTCCTGTTGGGCTTTGGTGCCTGCAATATGCCCACTTTGGTGTTATATGTTCAATATATTGCCAGACGGGTTTTCTTAACTTCCAACAATTAATTTAAAAACACTGCTATTATTTTCCTACGCTCCCAACTCATATTAACCAAGCCAAAATTTCCTCTTTCAAAACTCTATTCCCACACACTTTTTACTCAAAACGTAAGATTAGCAGTTACGTCATTCTCTGTTCCAACGATACAAGAAACGCAATATCCAAAAGGCACTTGGAACAGTGATGGGATGACCCCGGTTCCATCCAGTTCCTTGGAACCGGTAGGAACAATTCCAGAGGGTTTTCCGGGAGGGGAGTCGACTTTTGAGGCGTCTGGTTCCGGATGCCTCACCGAAGGAAATTTTTTTTAAAAATCAGAGCCAAAATGGCTCCAATTGACTGTGCATGCGCAAAAACTCAATCTGATGCATTGCGCATGCGTCAGATTGAGTTTCTGTCTCCAATTTTATTTTATTTTTCTTTTGGAGCCGGAGCCGCACCTTTCAGGGCACCTCCCCCGGGGCACGTTGAGGCCTCCCCTGGGCCGTCCGCTGCCTCCCTGGGCCGTCCGCTGCCGACAAGCCCCCATGCCCTGGGGACGCCTGGCGGGGCGCACCGCCGCCTGCAGCCTCCTCCTCCGCTGGGCGCCTGTGGCCTCCTCCTCGGGCTAGTGCCTTTTTGGCCCGGCTCCGGCCACGGGCTGCGGGCAGCGGTGGCCGGAGCTGCTGCCAAAGCCACTGCTGCCCACAGCCCCTGGCCGCAGCCGCAGCCAGGCCAAAAAGGCACCGGCCCAAGGAGGAGTAGGCGGCCACAGGGCTGCAGGCAGCGGCAGCTCTGGTGGCGGCGGCTGTGGACAGTGGCTGCAGGCGGTGGCTCCTGTGGCCTCGGCATTCGGAGGAGGCCGCAGTCGGGGGCGGCGCGCCTTGCCGGGTGGCCCCAGGCTGTGGGGATTCGTCGTCCCCAAGGAAGGTAAGTAAGTGAGGGTTTTTTATTTGGGGTGGGTGGGTGATTTATTTGTGTTTTGGGTGGGTGGTTGTATTTTTATTTAATTTTTATTTTATTTATTTATTTATTTTATTTCTTTAAGTTATTTACGGGTTTGTGTTGTAGCTGTCTGGGTGGGTGGGTGGGCTGAGGTGTGTGTGTGTGTTTATTTTATTTTTGGCCCCGCCCATGACGTCATGACATTGGCCACGCCCATGACATCCGTGACATCATGGCATGGTAGTAGAATTTTTGTCATCCCATCACTGACTGGGAACAATTAAAATAGCCGAAGAGCAGGTCATTTTCCCTCCAAAAGAAAACATCACATTTCATAATACAGTAACACCTCGGATAACGCTAAAATCGCATAATGTTAAGTAATCTGGGGAGGAGAACTGAATCAAATAACATTAAGGTCCTATGGGATGAATCAGATAACAACCACTAAAGCCTGTGTGGTTACAATGTATCTCTATGGAGCTTTAAAATGTTATCCGATCCATCCCATAGGATTTTAACATGCATCGGATAACACTAAAAATCAGATAATACCAAGACTTGTGGAACCAAGTCTTAGCGTTATCCAAGGTATTACTGTATACACATTTAGTTTATGAGTTAAATTACCCTTTAGACCGCCCACGACTGCTTCCACACTTGTGATGCTGCTCATATGCCATGGTTTCCAGCCAAGGTGGTACTTCCTGCTTAGCCTCAACAAGCAGATCTAACAAGTCTTTTGTAATATTTGCGTTCCTCTCATTGAAGAAGGAAGTGGCAAGACCTGAGAAAAACAAAGACAGAGTATTAAACGAAAAGCACATCTTTAGAGAAACTATTGTTACTTAAGATTCAGAATACTACACAAAAATGTAGTATAGCGATAAGCTATATTCCTGGCATTTTACTAAGCTCTCTAAAAAGCAGAAAAATTCAACATCGTGTCCGTTACAAGTTGACTTCTAGTTCTTCACATACAGACAAAGCAATGTAAGAAACTTTCCTTACCACATACTGTGGGACAAAAGAAGGGGAAAATACTTAAATGAGAAAAGGCCTCCTGTATATCAGATCTTTTTTAAATTCACATGGGCAGGACAGTGAGTGATATGCCATCTTACATTCACACACAACTGTGAAAGCTTAAGATTTCTTAAATAGGACCCTTATTTCTTATGTACCAACAATCTTAAACTTACCATACAGTTATTTTCTCTACTCCTCAAATTAAGAAGGACCTTCCATGTCTTTTATTTGCCACTCCTGGAACCTATTTGGTGACCAGGGTTCTTCCACTTCACCTTTACAATACTCTTAAGATCAATAGCAGGGGTTCCCAACCTACGGCTCGCAGGCCGGATCCAGCCTCTGGTAGTTTCATCCAGCCCATTGCCACCACAATGGAAGCGGCCGCATTTGCGCATGCACATTTTATGTCAGCTGTAAAATATGCCCACTCATGCATAAACGTGCCTGCGACTGCTGTAAACACGGAAGTGGCTGCATGTATGACAGCCGTAAATATGCCCGCTTCTGGGGGCACGGTCTGGATGGCTCAGCTGTCCGGGCGGCATGGTCAGGGGCATGGCAGAAAAAGGTTGGGACCCCTGATCAATAGGGTATCAACCAATGCATCCATTACACATAGCAGTTTCATCAGGCTCTATCAGGCTAATAAGTGTAAGTACTAACATTTTTCTGAACAAAATATACAATAAGGCTTAATCAACATGGAGGTTGTGGAGGTTTTAAAAGAGTATCTCACCAAGATTCCCTACACGACCTGTACGACCAATGCGATGTACATATTCTTCTATGTCACTTGGCAAATCAAAGTTTATGACATGTTTTACATTTGAAATATCTAGTCCTCTTGCTGCTACCTAAAATAAAAACCAAAAATTCAGTCATCGGTTCCTAATGTTTAGGCCTCAGCCATACATTTTTAAACACACACATACAAAATCTTTCTACTCACTGCAGTGGCAACCAAGATGGGACTTCTGCCGGAGCGGAACTGGTGCAATGCTTCTTCTCTGTCCCGCTGAGAGCGATCACCATGGATACTTGTGCAAGCATATCCTTCACAGTACAGAAAATTCTCCAAAGAATCCGCCCCCTTTTTTGTCTCCACAAAAACCAAAGTCAAGGACTCTTTGCCTATACAAGCAAACAGACTTTTTAGACAACAATGTTACATCTCTTGCTACAGCACCATCAAGTGGCACAAACTAATACTATGGTGCAGCAACAACAACAACATTACTACTCAAGCTAATGCAGCATGCAGATTTAAGTAAAATATTCAAATATAGGAGAAAACAGGGAGGAAAAGTCTGAAGCTTTTCCTCCACCTAACGTAGATTCTCATTACCTGAGCCATTAGAGTTGTGTTGTAATTCTCCCCAACAGTCTTTACCTGTGGCAGTAAGGAGGTCAAGCAGAAATGACCGTTTGTCTATATCTTCCACCCACACTACTTTCTGTGTGATGTTCTCAGAGGTAGAGCCTACTCTGCCAACAGCCAGAAAGATATATTCTTCCAAGAAGTCACGAGCAAGCATCTGAAAGGAAAGCACTCTGTTCAAAATACAAGACTACAAAAAACATGTTACTCTCCAAACCCCCATGAATCTATACAACGTGAGTCTGTGTGTTTACAGTTCTCACCAGATGTGCAGCCTGTTAAATTCCTCCCACCATGTAAGTAGAAATCTCAATCTGTATTTGCATGTTACAGTAATACCTCGGATAATGTTAAGACTTGGTTCCACAAGTCTTAACGTTATCTGATTTTTAGCTTTATCCAACGCATGCATCGGATAACGTTAAAATCCTATGCAGATGACTCTGATAACGTCGACTCCATGGAGATACATTGTAAACAACACAAACTTCAAGGGAAAGTCAAGGAAACATGCTGGAACCTTAAAGAACTTTAAGAAATAATTGTCTAAAGGGTAAATACATTACAATAAATGCCAGACCACCCTGACTTTAGGGGAACTAAATCATACAGCATTTTTAAACTTTTGAAAACTATAAAGTGCTGTTTTAAAACATCTGCTCCCTCTTTTTGCTGCCAGATGTTTTTTTCAATGTCATGTCACACCAGAAAAACTAGGTGAGCAGAAGAAAACAAATTTGTTTGTGTACTGTGCTGTAGTGCACTAACCTTCCAAGATCACCAAGACATGGGGGGGGGGGGCCTCTTTCATATGTCCCGGCTCCATTTTAAAAGCTAGGAGGGATAGAAGCAAGCCCCAAATGGATGACAACATTTATCATCATGCAGAGTGGCCATATGGCGCCATGTGCACAGGAATTAATTTTAGAAGCTAACAGCATGGATACCCGAACTTTTCAGGCCACGGGCCAGTTACCCTTGTTGCTCCCAGAAGTAAAACTCACCTGACTTCCGCTTCTGGGAGCGACAAGGGTAGCATGGGCTGGATGAATTGGCATTGGAAGCCAGATCTGGCCTACAGGGAGTAGTTTGGGCACCCATGAACCAGATGACAGGCCCATGGCCTGAAAAGTTTGGGCACCCTGTTGTTAGCAGGCCTTGCGGGCCAGATCTGGGCCATGACAGCAATTCATCTGGCCCACACCACCCTTTTCGCTCCCAGAAACGGAAGTAAAACTCACTCGACTTCCACTTCCAGGAGCGACAAGGGTGGTTTGGGCTGGATAAATTGGTGTTGTGGGTTGGCTCATGGGCCAGTTTTGGCACCCATGAACCATGTGACTGGCCCATGGCCTGAAATGTTTGGGCACCCCTCCTGTTAGCATTTAAAATGGATTCCTGTGAACATGGCTCCAGATGGCCACCTTGCATGTTGGTAAATGTTGGCATCCATTTTGGGTCCTGCTTCTATCCCTGTTAGCCAGGGGTGCCTAAACTATGGCCTATGGGCCAGATCCAGCCAATGACACCAGAAGCGGAAGTAAAACTCACCCAGCTTCCGCTTCTGGGAGCGACAAGGGTGGAACGGGCCGGATGAATTTGTGACAGGGCCAGATCTGGCTCACAGCCTGTAGTTTTAGCACCCACGAAACACATACAAATCAAATAAATGAATGAAAATGAATGAATGAATGAACATGACTAGCCCGTGGCCTGAAAATTTGGGCATCCCTGATGTTAGTTTTTAAAATGGATTCCTGTGCACATGGCTACAGATGACCACTTTGCATGATGGCAAATTTTGGCATCCATTTTGGATCCTGGAGTGCCCAAACTATGGCATGTGGGCCAGATCTGGCCCATGGTGCCAATTCATCCGGCCCACTCCACCCTTGTCGCTCCTGGAAGCAAAACTCACCCGACTTCCACTTCTGGGAGTGATGAGGGTGATGTGGGCCAGATGAATTGGCATTGGGGGCCGGATCTGGGGGGAAAGGGGGGCACCTGCTCTCTTTCTCCCAAGGAGGCACACTGAAGATCACAGTGTCTGATCCTCATTGTGCCTCCTTGGAAGAAAGAGAGCAGGCGCCCCTCTTTCTCCCAAGGAGGCAAGTTGCTGAGGATCAATTCTGTGATCGTGATTGAGATTATGCCACCTTGGGAGAAAGAGCAGGCAGCCCCCCCCCCTTCTCCCAAGGCAAACTGGTGAGTCCTAGCCATGCCTCTGGGAATTTGAGGCAAACATTTGCATTGGATAACACTAACATAACGCTGTGCAATGCAAGTATTTGCCTCAATTTCCCCAACGTTATCCGATTTTAGCCTTATCCAATGCAAACGTTATCCGAGGTATAACTATGTTTGTATTTGTTTGGAGGGTTTGCTCTTCCTATCATACTTACTAACAGATATAAATCTAAATCTAAAAAATAAATAAAACTGCTTGTTACCTCCATTTTAAAAATTACAGCTGCCTACCTATGCTTTGAAAACCAATAATGCACCTTAACACCATACAACTATCTGGCACCTTAATACCACACAACTCAGCAAGTCAGAATACCTGGATTTCTTTCGGAAAAGTAGCACTGAACATCATAGTCTGGCGCACACCCCTGGGTGGCATAGTATCTTGTTCAACAATACGGCGAATTTGTGGCTCAAAACCCATGTCAAGCATACGGTCAGCTTCATCCAATACCAGATACCTGGAAAAATTAATGAACATGTTAAAAATCCAATGGTTTCATGGTAATTTTTTTGTTGTTCAGTTGCAGTCAAGCCTGACCCTTTGTGACCCCATGGACCACAGCATGCCAGGCTCCTGTCATCTGCCATCCTCTGGAGTCTGCCCAGATCTACACCCACTGCATCAATGATGACATCTAATCTTCTGTGGCCCCTTTCTCCTTCTGCCTTCAATCTTTCCTAGCATCAGGGCGTTCTTTCCAGTGAGTCCTCTCTTCTCATTTAGTGGCTAAAGTATTTGAGCTTCATCTTCAGTATTTGTCCTTCAAAGGAGCAATTTGATTTCCTTTAGGATTGACTGATTTGATAGTCCAGGGGACTCTCAAGAGTCTTCTCCAGCACCACAGTTCAAAGGGGTCTATTCTTCTGCGCTCATCCTTCCTTATGGTCCAGCTCTCCCAGACACATTACTATTGGGAAAATTATCGCTTTAACTATGTGGATTTTGCTAGCAGGGTGATGTCTCTACTTTTTATTATGCTGCCTATGTTTGCCATAGCTTGCGACCCAAGAAGTGTCTTCATTTCACGGCTGTAGTCACCATCTGCAGTGATCTTAGAATACTGTTACTGCTTCCATTTCTTCCGATGATCTGGGGGGGAGGGGGGTTGAGTTTCAAGCCAGCTTTTGCACTCTTCTCTTTCACCCTTATCAAGAAGTTCTGTAGGTGGTCTTCACTTTCTTCAATTAGGGTAATACCATCTGCATATCTCATGTTGTTGGTATTTCTCCCAACAATCTTAATTCCAGATTGTGCTTCATCCAGCCCTACATTACACATGACGTACTCTGCATTTAAGTTAAATAAGCAGGTTAACAATATACAGCCTTGTTGTACTCCTTTTCCTATTCTAAACCAATCAGTTGTTCCATACCCAGTCTGATTTTTCACAAGTCAGCCGAGGTGGTCTGGTACAGTAATACCTCGGATAATGCTAAAACTTGGTTCCACAAGTCTTGGTGTTATCCGATTTTTAGTGTTATCCGATGCATGTTAAAATCCTATGGGATGGATCGGATAACCTTAAAGCTCCATAGATACATTGTAACCACACAGGCTTTAGCGGTTGTTATCCAATACATCCCATAGGACCTTAACGTAATTCGATCCAATTCTCCTCCCCAGATTGCTTAACGTTATGCGATTTTAGCGTTATCCGAGGTAAACGTTATCCGAGGTATTACTGTACTTCCATTTCTTTTAAGGACTTGCCACAGTTTATTGTGATCCACACAATCAAAGGCTTTGGCGTAGTCAATGAAACAGAAGTAGACGTTTTTCTGGTTTTCTTCATAATCCAGCAAATGTTGGCAATTTGGTCTCTAGTTCCCCTGCCTTTTCGGAACTCAAGTTTGTACTTCTGGAAGATCTCGATCCACGTACTGCTGAAGCCTAGCTTGTAGTATCTTGAGACATTACGAGCATGTGAGATGAGCGCAATTGTACAATAACTTAAACATCCTTTGACATTGACTTCCTTTGGAATTGGAACACAGACGGACCTTTTCTAATCCTGTGACTGCTGCCATTTTCCAAATCTGCTGGCATATTGACTGCAACACTTTAACGGCATCTTCTTGGGGGGCTTCAGGGTAATTAGCATTAAGCAAAAACAAGACTTACAAGATAACCTAGATTTGTATGCCCATTTCACTTACTTGCAAAAATCCAAACCAATCTTTCCTCTCTCCATCATATCGACAAGGCGACCTGGAGTTGCCACAAGCAAGTGACAGCCACGTTCCAAGTCACGTATCTGCTGCCCAATATCAGCTCCACCATATACAACACAAGGACGAACTCTAGAGCGATATGCAAACTGTACAAACAAAATTAAGAATTTTAGAATCGGGAAAGCCTTAATTATCCAAAGAATAAATACAAAGAAACACATTAACATTTACCTTTCTGGCTTCTTCATATATTTGAACTGCCAGTTCTCTTGTGGGAGCCAACACTAATGAGATTGGGAACTGCTTACGGCGTCCATAACGCCCGTTATCCTGCAAAGTTAAATGTCCATTAGCAAGTGGACCAAATGAACGTGGTGTACCATAAACTTCTCCATGTACTTTATTCCCCACAAAAATGGTGTGACTCTTTGTTTCCTCTTTAGGAAAAAAAAATCACAATATTCCAAGTAGCTTCTTCGCACTAAACCAATTTGTTTTGGTAGCCCAATGAATTCATAATCACGAAAATGTCCGCCCACGCCAAAAGCCCTGTTCAAATCTTGCAAAAAGCCATTATGTTTCCCTTATCGATTCAAGCCATCTCATGTTCACTCTCTATTTCCTACTGCTTTCTACTTTTTTTAACATAATTGGTTTGTTTCCTAAACAGCAGGTTAGGCATACTCATCCAATTTTGGGGAAGGGGTGTCAAAAGTTTGAAATTTTGTGTAAAATATAAAACGCATAACTTGAAAACAGGTTGTGACCTTTTAAGTAACAATATACTAAATGCCTGTTAAAGATCACTGCAGAGTAATTAATTAGCCCTGTCAGTAACACCTAGACACATGACAATGCTACCTTAACGTTACCTGGCACTAAACTCCCTCCACTTTAGTCCTCTCCTTGTCCCCTCCTGGGTCTCCCATACACAGGCAGCTCCAATTTGGGACTACTGAGACTCTGAGCCGTTTTCCATGGAGTGCTGGTCCAGCAAAATATTATCTTTTTGCTGCAACCTGGAAGATCTACTCTAAAAGTTTCCCCATCTCCCTGAAGACTGCAGCAAGCCAAAATGTCGGGATTCGAATCCCGACGTTTTGGCTTGCTGCACTGGCCGGGGAGGGGGGCAACTCCAGAAACAGCTTGGATCGGGTCCCCTGACCTCCCCGGAGCTGGCAAAGAGCCTGAAATGGGTGTTAAAAAAATACTTTTTTTTACCCATTTGGGGCTCCCTGACTCTCTCTGCCTTCATAGCTCACACCTACCTTCATAGCTCTCAAAGCATCACCTGGGCCATCTGTATATATCTGACTCAATATGGGTAGAAGAAATGCAGCCGTTTTCCCAGACCCTGAAAGATACATTTTAGCCTTGAAAACAAAATAAAACACATTTCCCTTCCCTCAGCACTAGCTCCACATGTATTCTTTCTGGAAATTGGGATATCACTGCTGTCTGCATTATAACACTGAACAAATAAGAAAACATTAATTTCAAATTATCTTTTTATTTCTAACACCTCATGCCATATCACACTACTGATGTCCTGCCTGTACTAATCATGGCCAGCGGGAAAGCAGAAGACATTTGTCACTTATACAAAAATGCTCCATCTTAGCTGTACAGATTACCTCTAAAAATACACCACTGACTTTCTGTTCTTTAGTATTGGGCCAGTGTTCCCCAACCTTAGGCATCTGTGAATTGAAGTCCAAAAGCCAAAGGTTGAAAAACACTGATCTATACTGTAGAGCAGCATTCTAGAACAGAACTTCCTGCTCAAACTTGCGGCTGATCAGAAAATCTGTAACACCACCCCTTTAATAATCACTAGCTTTACATTCACAAGAATATTCTCTGATGACAACTGTAGGGTTTTCTCAACCTTGGGCCACCAAGTGTTCTTGGACTTCATTTCCTAGAAGCCCAAGTCAGTACACTTGCTGATCCAGGCTTCTGCGAATTGAAGTCCAAGAACATCTTGCCCCTCCCCCCACCCCGGTTGATCAATAAAAACTGCCCTAACTTAATAGGATACTCACCTGTCTGGGCACAAGCCATCAAGTCTCTCTTGTCTTTGATGATAGGAATAGCATATTTCTGCACCGGAGTGGGCCGAGTGTAACGGGTAAGCTCAATGTTCCCCATGATGATTTCCCCCATATCAACATCACTGAACTGCAAGTCAATTGAAGTTGTTAAAGAACAGTCTTGTTTAGTTTTTGCTAGTGCTTTAAAACAGCTTTCATGTTACTTTCTAGAATTGTAGGTTCTCAATCACAAGATTCCTCTTAAAAGAAGCTTTTCATCTCTTCTGGAGTTTCAGTAGACTGTTTTCACTTTCTTTGTATTTTGTCCTTGTCATATACTGAACTTACCCATTGGTCTTTCAGCATATCTAATCTAAACCTAATTTTTCTTTGACCTTCTTGGACTTTTTGAAGAGCTCTCTTCTTTTTGCCGTCTTATTTCTTTCCACTGTTATTGTAATGAGTTCTTTTGTCTCTATGACAGGTGCAGAAAAACTACATTTAGGGTTCTGACCCTATTTTTATCACCTTTAACTTTTGCTCCCAAGACTGACCTTTATCATTTTAAGTGTTTCTTCCGTTATCCACCTAGCTTTTTCCCAGTACCTGCCTGAATGCTTTTTGACTTGGGAGACTCATCTGCCACAAACTGAACAGCCCGAACTCTTATTTTTCATTCCAGTTCTAATTCTTCAAATGTCACCTGGGAATAGCCATCTAAAAACATTTCTAATGTCCATAATAGGCATGAATACATGGGCAGCCACAGAGTAAGATTAAGCATTCAATTTTTAATTTCTCAATTTACACCAAAACTGTCACTGAATACTATATAATTAAGAACTTTCCAAATCAGAAAATGATTATGTTTTACTACCAACATATGACTAAGATACTATTTTCATTATGAAAATTTATGGAAATACTGGTCTTAAAGCACAAGTATGAAACTTGAAACAGATATTCACATAAATAATATGCTTTGACATCAGAAAACAGAAAAGGTTAGATCATGTACGTAGTTTATATTTTTAAATGGAGAAAAAGCAGCCTAGTATCTTTAACCACCTGGAAACTATATCAAATATTAATATGTTTAGTTCTGAAGATAAATATTGAATTTTTAAAAGGTTGCACTAAATATTTCACTAACAACTATTTCTAATTTTAGTCACTGTTCCTATCTGGAATCTAACAGTTTAGAGGCAAATCTGTCCAGAGAACCACCAAGATTAACAACCACCCATTTAAAGTAAGACATTTCTATCTCCACCCACCCACCCACCCCTACCCACAATGTTAAACAAAGAAACTTACACTTTCAATGTGGGAAGGACAATTGTTGCCTGTTGCTTCAACTGGAATGTCATCATATTTTTCAAAATTAATGCCAGTGTTCCCACCAGCAAACAGCTCCCTAAAAAAAGAAAACATCCAACGTAATATCACATTGTACTGCAATCCTGGATTTACCAGCTACAAAATATACATAACCATACTTACTGTTCCATACGCTCACTTGGTGGAAGTGGTTTGGACCAGTCATCCTCGTCATTTTTATCAGACCAACGACTGTTTCCACCACGATCAAATCTGCCAAAAGCACTCCTGTCACCACGACTGCCAATGCCATCGAAGTCACTGCCTCTTCCACCACGGTCATCAAACCTACACCCCGCAGCAATATATTAAAACTGGATTTAACAATGGATTCTGTGACATATGGAACACATATTCTTAGGACTGCCTGCACTCTAATCAGCTTCATAATATTCACTGGCATAATTAACATTTCCAGAGCATGCTGTATGAAATGCCAACATACCAAACTATGTGAAACTCAGTTTTCCACTTACCTTGCACACCTGCAAAGTATGGACATCTTGTTTCCGGCAGCAGTATGTGCTTTGTTGGTGGGTTGTTGTTTGTTAATTGGAGGGTTATCATTTTTGTTCTTGTTGATATTTATAATTTATTCAATTTGTTTAATTTTTATTGTAATTTTTTTTTATTGTAAGATACCCAGAGTGGGAAAAATATTCCAGATGGATGATATATAAAGGTAATAAACAGCACCCCTTAGCCTTCTGGGGGGAAAGCAATATGCAACACCCACATACTAACATGGTATTTTATCCATTTGCAATGATCTTTTCATCTGCTTATTGATGAACTTGTGTAGAACATATAGGAATATACTAAAACAGTTTAGCTGGTCTATGATTTTCTATTTTCTTTACTTTCCATTGGGACCTCCTTTCTCAGGAGCAGTAAAATGAGGTTACACTAGTACCCCGAATAACGTTATGACTTGGTTCCACAAGTCCCGTCATTATTCGGTTTTTAACGTTGTGCGATACATTGAACACACAATGTTAAAAAAAAGCCCTGTTTCCCTGGAGGCTGCAGGAAGCGAGAACATCGGGATTTGAATCCTGACATTTTGGCTTGCTGCTGCCTCCAGGGAGGTGGGAGAACTTTGGAAACAGCTTGGAGCGGGTTTCCCCACCTCCCTGGACCCGGCGGGGGGGTCAGAGACCCCAAAATTGGTAAAAAAAAGTCCGTTTTTTTTACCAATTTTGGGGTTTCTGACCCCCCCCCCGCCGGGTCCAGGGAGGTGGGCAGACCCGATCCAAGGTGTTTCTGGGCTTCCCCGACGTCCTGAGCCAGTGCAGGAAGCCAGAATGTCAGAGTTCGAATCCCGATGTTCTGGCTTGCTGCACTGGCTCAGGACGTCGGGGAAGCCCAGAAACACCTTGGATCGGGTCCCCACACCTCCCTGGACCCAGCGGGGGGGTCAGAAACCCCAAAATTGGTAAAAAAACGGATGTTTTTTTTACCAATTTTGGGGGCTCTGACCCCCCCGCCGGGTCCAGGGAGGTGTGGAGACCCGATCCAAGGTGTTTCTGGGCTTCCCCGACGTCCTGAGCCAGTGCAGCAAGCCAGAATGTCAGGATTCGAATCCCGACGTTCTCGCTTCCTGCAGCATAAAAGAGGGTGGGGGAAGTTCAAAATTAGCGCACATCAGCTCTAGGGAGGTCGGGAGACCCGATGCGCGCTAATTTTGAACTTCCCCCACCCTCTTTTATGCTGCAGGAAGCCAGAATGTCGGGATTCGAATCCTGACATTCTGGGTCGCTGCACTGGCTCAGGACATCGGGGAAGCCCAGAAAAAGCTTGGATCGTGTCTGCCCACCTCCCTGGACCCGGCGGGGGGGTCAGAGACCCCAAAATTGGTAAAAAAAAACGTCCGTTTTTTTACCAATTTTGGGGTTTCTGACCCCCCCCCCCCCCCGCTGGGTCCTGGGAGGTGTGGGGACCCGATCCAAGGTGTTTCTGGGCTTCCCCGACGTCCTGAGCCAGTGCAGCAACCCAGAACGTCGGGATTCGAACTCTGACATCCTGGCTTGCTACACTGGCTCAGGACGTCGGGGAAGCTCAGAAAAAGCTTGGATCGTGTCTGCCCACCTCCCTGGACCCGGCGGGGGGGGTCAGAAACCCCAAAATTGGTAAAAAAAACGTCCTTTTTTTTACCAATTTTGGGGGGTCTGACCCCCCCGCCGGGTCCAGGGAGGTGTGGGGACCCGATCCAAGGTGTTTCTGGGCTTCCCCGACGTCCTGAGCCAGTGCAGGAAGCCAGAACGTCGGGATTCGAACTCTGACATTCTGGCTTGCTGCACCGGCTCTGGACGTCGGGGAAGCCCAGAAACACCTCCAGAGAGATCAGAGGACCCGATCTACAGCTGCAGGGTGGCTGGGGAAGCTGACGGGGACTCCCTGTCGGCTTTCCTAGCCACCCGCCCATGCCTCCGCAGCTGTGGGGTGGCTGGGTAAGCCGATGGGGGAGCCCCCCGTCAGCTTTCCAGCCTCCCCACCCCTGCCTCCGTAGCTGCAGGGTGGCTGGGAAGCTGAACGGAGAACCCCGTTCAGCTTTCCACCCACCCTGCTGCTAAGAACGACTGTATCGTGTAACGTTAAAATCGCGTTACTCGATACAAGATGTTTCCGAAAATCTTGTAACGTTATGCGGTTTTAACGATATACGGTACTCGCGTTATACGGGGTATTACTGTATAGTAATAGGTACACCGACCTACTATTCTGTGAACCTGAATATTGGCAATATGCATAAAGCTTCCTCACACTTAAAAAAACAGGCTGAGAATATATATATATATGTAACATTAAATAGATACGTGCGGAGATCAGTATGAAACTGACAGTTAAGGCTTTGGGTAAATAAGATACAGTAGAACCCTGTATAGCGATTTTAATCCGTTCCACGGAGATGATCGCTATGCGGTTTTTGTCATTGTACAATCTTCCCTATGGGAAAAACCGTACAACAATTTTCCCTATGGGGAAAAACCGTACAACGATGTTTGGCACTAAGCAGTTTTTCCCACTGGAAAATCGTTGTATGGCTTTTCCCATAGGAACGATCACTATGCGGAATGGCTTTCCCCCCTCCAAGCCTTATCGCTATGCGATTTCATCGCTGTATGGGGTGATAGCTATACGGGGTTCTACTGTAATTATTTTTTAATACAGTTTTAAATTTACTACGGTAACCCAAGTTCAAGATAAAAA
The DNA here is from genome assembly GCA_030440675.1 of Furcifer pardalis. Lineage (NCBI taxonomy): Eukaryota > Metazoa > Chordata > Lepidosauria > Squamata > Chamaeleonidae > Furcifer > Furcifer pardalis. The sequence continues at coordinate 51,593,036 of CP126895.1, read as the reverse complement.
TTTATCAAAGTAGAGTGCATTTTGGGGTCAGCAGTCACATGTTTTACCAGCACTTAAACTATACTGTACCCACTCAGGCTTAAAATGTGTAAAGCAACCTAGAAAATAAACCTAAATCTCTTGTGCACAGAATTCAGAATCAAATTCAATTACAGTAATACCTCGCATAACGATTTCATCGGATAACGCTAGAATCGGATAAAGATTTTTTCTTTGGAAAAAAACTTGCATTGGATAACGATTCTAGAGAATGATTCTTAGCGTTATCCGAGGCAATGGTCTGGGGTGGTTTGGGTAGAACTACCCAATCCACCCCCACCCACAGCGGTCTCTGCGACTGCAGTATGGTCAGGGGAAAGCACGTGCCTTTCCCCCAACCCTACTGCAGTCAGAGACTACTTGTGTCTTTCCCTCCCTGTATTTAAACTACAGGGAGGGGGCAAGAGAGAGGCGTGATTGGTTCTCTAGAGACCCAATCACGTCTCTTTCTCCCTCCCTGTAGTTTAAATAAAGGGAGGAAAAGAGTAAAACGCAATCGTGATTTACTCTTTTCCTCGCTGTATTTAAACTACAGGGACAGAGGCTGCTTGTGTCTCTTTCCCTCCCTGTATTTAAACTACAGGGAGGGAGAAAGAGAGACATTATTCGTTCTCTAGAGACCCAATCACGTATCAATATTTCCCCCTCCCTGTAGTTTAAATACATGGAGGGAAAGAGACACAAGCAGACCGCTGCGTGTGGGGGGTGGCTTTAAAGGCAGGGAGGAAAAGAGACCCGATTGGGTCTCTTTCTTTCCCTGCCTGCCTTTAAAGAGGTTTGTCCCTGAAGTCAGGGCTTTTTTTTTTTTTTAGCGTTGTTCGACGCATGCATCGGACAATGCTAAAAATCGGATAACGTCATGACTTGTGGAACCAAGTCATAACATTATCCAGGATATTACTGTATCCAGAACTTCTTGTAAAATGTAATGGTTCAAAATACAGTAACATTTGTATACCCATGAAAAAAAACCTCATCAGTAACAGGTAATCTCCCAGTTTAATTCTATCCCCAATTAGTAAATATCAATTAAGATTAAACAACCTAAAATGGGGTTATTAATTTCAATCTGGGTTTCATTCAAAAGGAGCCAACATTTACCTTCCTCTTGAGCCATTGCCACGGTCAGCAAATAAACTTGATTTTCCTCCTCCACGATCACTTCTTGCACCAAAGCTACTGTATGCATCCTTGTCTCTGCCAGCACTCCAGCCACCATCAAACCCTAGGAGCAATGCAATAACTGATTAAATGGTGCTGTAGAAGGTGACAGAACCACCTAAAAGGCACTGACCATGAAAGTATTTCTAGCAGCAGTCCATCTTCTTAGAACCATCTCTACATATTTCACTGCACATTTTATGCAAGATAATGCAAACTGCCAGAGCTAGTATCACCAAGTGGCACGTAGTGAGTGATACCAAGCATGTAACAAGTGTTGCATCTTCTTTCAAGCAACGGTGAATCCACAAAAGCAGTTGAATTATGTCCAATGAGGACCCTGCATACATTCGCACAACTCCCAGCAAGTGATCACCCAAATCTCAAGTATGATCTTAAATTAGTGATTTTTAATCTCATTGAATTTTAATTTCACTTAGCAATTGAGTATTAGTTGAAGCTGGGATTGCTCCCACGAGCCACACCCCTGCACATAGTGAAGCAAAGAGGATGAGACAGCAACTGGTGGAAAGGTCTTTAAAATGCTTGTGCTCCTTGACATGCAAAATCTGCAATACATGGTAAACTGCCCTAATTAGGCTACACTAATTCAAGAACTACACTAGGATTCAGACACTCACACAGGCATAGAATTTGTATAGAATTCTGAGGGGTAAGTCCGTGATGGCATATGTGCAGTAAACCCATTCGTGTGGATTCACTGACTTGGGCTTCTGGGAACTGAAATCCAAGAACAACTGGGGTGACAAAGTTTATCATCACTGGTGTAGGCTATAACAACTATAGTTGCCAGGTCAAGCTCCCATTAAAACATAAAGAAAGACTAACTCCATAGTCTTTCATTTAAGAGAAATACAGGAAAAGAAGTATCTAATTTCCACTGGAAGTCCTATCAATGTCATGGGCCTATGATCTGGTCCAAGCTTTCTAGAGCAAAACTACTTTGATCTCTAATGGAAGGAGCAGTGGACACAGAAGGAGTATTGGAATGAAGGTGACAGATCCCCTCGCCCACCTCTGTCATCACGTCCAGATCCTCCTCTGGATCCAAACACACCGCGATCACAATCGTAGCCATTCATCCGGCTGTCACGATCATATCCATTCATATAGCCATTACCTCCACGAGAGTCCCAGCTGGGGGAATCTTTGGCAGAGAATAAAAAGTTAGACAATTAAAGGGTAAAATGTCACTTTTGGCAAACTCCATGCCATCAACTTGATTTTTACTGCCAGGAATTTATAGCAAGGGCAAGTTCTACAGGAAAGAAGGGACATGGCATAGGGCCCAAACTGTTTATCAGAAACGCAGGATGCTGCATTAGTGTTGCTGCAAACTTAATTTACAGTTTCACATTTAGCTGAGCAAAGGGACTCTGGAGAAAGCGAACACAACTTTCTGTATATAGTATTAGTGTTCTTCACCAACACTTTCTTGTCATGCTGTAAGCAAAAGCATGGTCTATAAACATATTCTCAAACAGTTTGAAGCAGCCTTTAAAATCCTGTGCTAAACTCAGTCAAAAATGAAGAACTAAACTTATGGTTATCTACAGCATGGTAACGGACATGTGAGAACTGGCTGAAAAATAAGAGGCCCACTAGCTCATGGAATGTCCAGTGTGAAATTCTAGCCAAATGCTGCTATTTCTATTCAGGTTTTTAATTTATGATGGGGTCTAGAGGCAAAAGTGTGCTATCATGACAAATCTAAAGCCCTGTAAGATTTTAAAAAGCAATTAATGTATAATGTTCTATTTTTATGGGTGATTACATGCAACTCAAAGCTGATCAGAGATAAAAGGTCTCAAAAACCCAAAAGCCTGAGGGAAAATAGTTGTTCCTTCTTGGCCTGGATAGGGAGACAAAAAAAAAAGCAGCACCCATTTAGATTTGGAGGGATTGCATGGGGTGTGTGTGTGTGTGAGAGAGAGAGAGAGAGAGAAAGAAAGAGTCTTCTGACATCACAGCAACCCAAAAGAATCCAACCTGCTTAATTTCACAAAATAGTAATTCTCTCTATGTTAGAGAACACTATGCATTTGGGCAGTACTTCACATAAACACAATGCATGTGTTAACTCTTTTAGTGTGTCATATTGTTTAAAACTTCATGTCATTCCAACCAGATAAAGCAGGGGTGCCCAAACGTTTCGTGCAGTGGGCCAGTCATGTGGTTTTGGAACAGGATGAGAAAAATTTTAGGATGCCATTTTCTCTGCTTAAACCAGGGGTGCCCAAACTACAGACCGTGGACCGGATCCAGTCCTCAACGCCAATTTATCCAGCCTGTGCTGCTCTCACTGCTCCCAGAAGTAGAATGTACCCACAGGGCCCACAGACCATAGTTTGGGCACCCGAGATAAAGCATGATAAAGCTAGTCTAAGACTATTCACAGTTAAAAAGCAACAAAAATGTGTGCTACGAAGATCTAAAAAGGGGGGACATAATGTAATTTGTTTGAAAATGGTTTTGAAAGATTCTGCAGACAATGTTCACATGCAATTATACAGGAATGACCTACATTTACATGACAGATGATAATATAATTCATGAGAAAAAATAAAAATTCCCAAACCACTGCTGTATTAAATACAAATATACAATGTTTTTACAGAAATGTTAGCTATACAGCTCAGTGGTTTAGGTTTCTGGCTGTGGAGCCAGAGTTTTGGATTTCAATTTCCACTGTTCCTCCAGGGAAAACAGAAAGACAATGTGGCCTTTTACAAGCTGCCATCACATGATGCTCCCAGAAGGAAACTGTATTTTCTACCTGGAAAACCCTGGAAAGGTCAACACAAGCTGGCACTGACTTGACATAACATTAATAACAAATTTTAAAACTACTGTACTTCATTTTTTGTTAGTATGTTTGTTTTTACAGTTATTAAATTAAGTCTTATAACATTTTTACACTAAAGCAGAATGGCAACTATAACTCTAACCCCATTAATCAATATGTTAACTTTGTTACTATTCACCTACCTATGTAGGAAAACTGGATTATAACAACTTGTTATGAAACTAGCATTAAAAAGATCTGGACACACTTTAAACATTCTGTTGGCAAGTTACTGTGATGCTATGTTATTAGATTTTCACTTTATTAATAATCAAATGCTGATACTCGGTGGAAGTAAAGGTGTGGCCAGATGGACTCTTGGTGATATCAAGCAACAGAAAAGACTTCATGCTTGCTTAACGAGAAGCCAGTTCAAAACCCAATATTTTCCTAGAACACTGTAAGTAAATATTCAAAGGCAGCTTATTTATGAAAGTTAAACTTCAGGAAAACAAGGTAAATCTAACCATGTGCCTGAAAGAAAAGCTCACACTGTTAGTTGATGGCAAGATGCTGCTATGCAGTATGCTTAAACACATGCCCTCAAATGACAAACTGCAAGATCACTCCATCCTGACACCAACTTACAGCTTCGTGGTGGAGTCATCGTACTGGAATAGTAGTTTCCTGTATAGTTATAGGCACTGCCTGCTGCAAAAGAGTCATGAACACTCCCAACATTATGATTGAGTTCAAGTACTTTAGACAAAATTGTCATGTGTTGGTACTGTTTCTTCATCCTGAAGAAAAACCTTGTGCTCAAACATTAGTATACAAATTTCAACATATGAGGCTTCTAACAATACACTCTAACTCACCTCAGGCGACAGTAATAACGGTCTAATCTTTGAAAAAGAATAAAGAACTTAAAGTACGGGAGAGACCCTGGCCCTAAGCAAAAAAATCTAGAGAATTTAGGGGAGAAGTGACTTACCAGGTTGGGACATTCACAGAAGCACTAACGAATCTTCAGTATCTTCAAGACTGCCCCAATCCAACAAGTATCTCATATTTGCCACAGAGAAGGCAGCGTAATGTTCTGCACTCCCCCAATCTCCTTGTAAACCAGGATTCTACACAATCACCTGAAGATTACTCATAAAGAACACAATATCCTGGCAGCTTTAAGAGTTTCATGCCAGCGTTTAATAGAGAATTTCACAATGTGGTGCTCTTCATGTTTTGGGAGTTTAGATGACATTAAACACAGCCAGCAATAAGTTTTGCCATCAAAACATCAGGCCACCACCATGGGAAATTAATTTAAGGTACTCTCGCATCTTCACAAGAAAATTCCACCCACACTCTTCTCAAGAACACTAAGGAGAGAACTCAAGGCAAGTATAACCTTCTGCTTATAAATGCTGTGTTATCACACACCATGCCACCTAACCAGAAGCAAGACCCAAGATTTGTATTGTTCTTGTACAAAACCTAAATTAAAAAACTAAATTTAAAAGATAAAATTGTAACTTTGCACCTCCAGTTACAAAAATGTGAAAATACAACTGAAATACTTTAAAAATCAAAAGCTCGAATGAGCAACAAGTTATCCTATCCAATATTAACTGCATCACATATTCACAACTAGACCTTATAACCTGGGATTGTTTGAATTATGGCAAACATATAAACAAACCATATATGAAAATAAACCCTAGAAATACCCTGCTCTCCTTATACCCAGTTAATATTTCTAAACTAATTTACTGAATCACATCTTCCTGAAACACATGTGTTCTAAAAGCTTGATTATTATCAACCAACAAAGTAGTCAGATAACCTCCCTCTGGGAGAAAAAAATAGCTACAATTTCTGAGCTTATACACAGACAGAATGACACCCCCCAAGCCTTTATAAGAAAACTGCACACTATTATTTTTGTTGTTATAAATTTATTTGGTTTATTTTTTAATCTCTTAAATTATTGTCATGATTTTTTAATTTGATGCATGCCACCCAGAATAGGAGGATATGATGGATGAGGTATAGATGCAATAAATAAAATTGTTTTACTGCAGAGATAAATAAACTGACACTTCCAAGTATTTTTGGACTAGAATCCCAAGACCTAGTTAACATGGCCCGGGATTATGCAAGCTGTTGTTCTAAACGTGTGGAAGGTTCCAGACTCCTTACCAGTTTTAGTTGCTACTTAATAAGACCACTGAAATATTTAAGGTCTTAAACTAATCCAGCTGCTAAGTTTCAACCATGAGATCAATGTAACTATAAAGAGAATTTGAGATCTCTAAGAAAAGGCAAAAGATTGAACTAGTTTCTCAAGTACTGTACATAACTTGACACCTAAACCTTTTTTTAAGCTGGAGACACAATTTATCTTCCTACTCTTTAAAAGATTTTTACAAAAAAAGTAAAACATTCTGAACACATAACAAGCCACTAACTCAGTGTTTCCCAAATGCTGTGGTTTGGACTTCAGTTCCCAGAAGCCTAAGCCAGTATATTGACTGATCAGTGCTTTGGGGAATTGACTTAAGCTTCTGGGAATTGAAGTCCAAACACCAGCATTTGGGAAACACTGAACTAACTTGTTGTCTTGTTTATCCCATAATTAGTACCATCTATATCAAAATATTATTATTTTTCTGCACTTGCTTTATTTGCTGTCTCCAAGCTGTTTGCTAAAGTTTTGAATTTGTTCCAGTTCCAATGATCAAATAATGTTTTTACATGAAAGTATTTCATTATAAATTTAACTGTGCAGCTATTTTTAAAAACTACTTTTGCTGTGGCTCCATTTCAAGCAGTGTTACTTCCTTTGTCACAAACTCCTTAATTAATTAAGGAGCTTTGTTAGCAAAAATCAAGATACTGTACCCCTCTCATTGCTCACCTAAAATAGTCACATTTAGCAAACCCAAGTTTGGTCATTCTCCCACATACCTCATCCCCCACCCCATATACAATGAAATAGATAACTTAGTTATACATATAGTTACCATCACTTCTAGGATGGCTACTCCTACTTCTAATAGTCAATGCAAGATTTCTATGAAACCAAAAAGTACCCAGAACTTCCAAGATCTGCCCAGTCCAACTAAGTTGTAAACTACAATTAAAATGAAAAACTGAGGACTCAAAACTAAAATATTCGTGTACCAACAAACCTACCCTGCTGCTTTGAAGGTTCTCTGTTTCTCAAATGAGGAGGAATGTAGCGACCTTCTGAAAATAAACACATAGCTTGTTATTTTAGAAGAGAAATGTAAAATCAAAAGTTCAAACTAACAACAATACTCTATTTGTGTTTACAACTTCCATATTTAACTGGAGATCCTAAACATCTCTCCTAGTCTCTTTTAAAACCAACACTGGTACCAAGCAACTACCCAGCCATAATAGTTACACAACTTAAATTTTACTTTTAAAATCCATAACAAATGTGGCACATTGCTTTATTATTAGATATATTTCTGGACAAAATAGAATACACACTGAACCCAATTCACGCAACTATACAAAAGCACCTGTAGGCAAAACATACTAATGCAGCTCTAGAACTGTCATCACATGCTTATAGCTAATAATCTGCTAATCTAAAGACTAATTTAAGAAGCAATTAAGACTTTTGAAGAGAAACTTTTTACCCATCTAAGTAAATTTTATTATGTAACAATTACATCAAATGCTAATTAAATTTATGGTCCTTGTATTTCTCATTGCAATATTTTTATTGCACCATTCATCCATTTCCCTCATCACCAAATCATGCTAAACTTTTCTGCTGCTATATGCTACATTCTAGCTTTACCACACAATGCTTAAACTTTAAAGATACTTACTTGCTGTGCCTCCTCCACTCTGAGAGTCTGAGGAATTCAAGTCTAGACCAGCAAACTAACAAAACAGAAACAAATCAGTTTTTGTCACTGGTCACACCCAAATAGTTATCAGTTACCTTTAGACATCAGTATACTTGTTATACTATCATGTAAAGCTGTGCACATCTTGTAAAACTTTAGAAACCACAACTGACAATCAATACTGTTAATTCCTAGTACACCTATTAACAAGCTTCTTTCGCATCTAAGCAAAGCATGAAAGACCCAAAACAAAGCCACTTTTTGGTGAATTCATTCCATAGTTCCTTTCACCTCCTTCTAATGTGAGAAACATTAGCGGGCACCAGGCTGCTGGGAGTAAGCTCAACTGTGGTCTAAAAATACCACAATCTTAGAGGAGGTTCTTTCTGTGTATCCCTATTAGGTAGCTTTGAAAGCTTGGGCACTTATAAAAACATTCATTCTAACCAAGAGAGATTGCAATTGAATCTATAACCTACACCAGCTGGCTGGGCTACACAGCCTTCTGAACATTGTAGTATTTTTGAACCACAACTGGGTGTACCCTGCGGTAAGGGTCACCTTGTGCTGGCTAAAGTTTCTCACACTAGGTCAGGCACAAGGAACTAGAGCAGTGTTTCCCAAATGCTGGTGATTGGACTTCAGTTCCCAGAAGCCTAAGCCAGTATATTGACTGATCAGTGCTTTGGGGAATTGACTTAAACTTCTGGGAATTGAAGTCCAAACACCAGCATTTGGGAAACACTGAACTAGAGAACGAATTCACCAAAATGTGGTTTCATTTTGGCAGTTTAAAGCCTTGCCCCCTATACACATTTTACAAAAGTATCTCAACATTTCATGATAGGCGACTATTCTTCTACGCTCAGCCTTCCTTATGGTCCAGCTCTCGCAACCATACATGATACATAATGTGTGATACTGTACATTGCTACTGTACATTAGTTGAGTCAGTAATGTATTTGTTGTTGGTGGTTTTTGATTTGTACAAGTATTGTTATCATTTATTTTCTGTTTGTTCACTGCCCAGAGTGGGATAACACCCAGAGGGGCAGTATATAAGTTCAATAAATAAATATTGTGTTCTTAATAAATATAATGTAGTACACAGCGCCCTCTCTGAACCACAACTGGGCATACCCTGGTAACCTTGTGTTGCCAAGCCAATCTTTTTCACACTAGGTCAGGGGAAAGGAACTGCAGGGGGGGGGGGGGAAATCACCCAAAGGTGACTTGGTTTTGGCAGCTTCACGTCTGGCCTAGATGGGGGAAGCAGCAGCTAATTAATAGGTGTACTAGAAATTTGGGTCGACAGAAATCCAAAGACGCCATTTTACTCCATAAGACACGTGGGGAGACTTTCCGGGAGCGCCCAAAACTCCTTCTTGAGGCGGGATGTGGGGAAGGGGGGGGCATGGCTGACCTACTCGGGCTCAAACACACCCCCACCCCCGAAAAAATCGCCCCCTCCCCCACGGCTGTCTCCTTCCGAATTCTACCGCAGCGAGCGGCCAGCCCAGCTCCCATTGGCGGCCGCTAATCCGGCGTCGGCGTCACGTGACACGGCCGACTTTTTTTTTGCCGGCTCCGTGACCTACTTCGGTAAAGCGCGACTCGGGAGGGGCAAACCACCCTCTTTCTCTCTCTCCCCCCCCCCGTTTAAACCCCCCCCCCGAGGGTGCGAGCGCCTCAGGGGCCAAAAGAGGGATTGCCGGGAGGTGAGGGGAAGAAAGGAACGCCGACGTCCCGAGGGCCGTAATTGTTCAGGTTGGAAGAAAAGAGAATTGGGCTTCCCGAGGAAAAAGCCCCCGCCCTTGCCTTCCCCTTTATGAGGCGAGGACAAAAGAAGCGGGTGCGCGCGCACCTTTAGGAGAACGAGGGAGGGCGCTGGGTGTGAGGGAAACGACGGGAACCGAGGAAGGCCAAATGCGGGGGGAGTCGTTGCTCTCTCTCTCTCCCCAATTCTCCTCAAGCCTTCCCCCCCCGCCCGCCCGCCGAAGAAGGCTCGCGCTTCTACCCCCTCCCCTCCCTCCCGCCGTTTGGGCATGCGCACAAGGGCCGCCGTTGTTTGCCGGGCCGCTGCTGTTCCCAGCCACCGCCACTAGGGGGCCCGGCAGATGTAGCCGCCGCCGCCACCGCACAAAGCCCGGCGACCAGGCCAAGGCCTGCCCACCAGCCCTCGTCAAGGCCGGCGGCTCTTCCTTACCGAGTTCTCCTTTCTTCCCTCCCTCCTCGCGTCTTTTTTCTCTCGGCCGCTCTTTCTCCCTCACCCCCCACCCGGAGCCTTTCCGCAATGGCGACTCCGGGGAGGGCGAGGGGGGGTGTCACTGTCTCTCCTCAAGAGAACTGCGTCACAACTAAATACGCCGCCCGAAGGTCGACACATATACATACACACGCACATACACAAATCCCGGTACGGAGAGGGGAGGGGAAGGGGGATTCAAAAGGGGCAAAGTGGCGGGGAGGAACCCGGGAAGGGAGGCCCATTTGATGCCTTTACGGCTCGGAGCCCATTTTGTGGTCCGTGGCCTCCTCTCACCTGCTGATCTAGACCGAGGGCATTTTCCACTGCCACATGACTCATAACGAGAGATCGTCTCGGGGTGTCCCGCTCCGTGTAGAGAAACTCAGAATCGCCCGGCGTAGAACTCGGCTCCGCTCGCCTGCTTGCCGCGGCTCCCCTTTGTTCCGCTTCAGAATCGCTTCTGTAACTGAAAAAACCCCCACCTCGGCCTGGCCCTTTATATATATCTCCGCCCCCTCGCAGCCGCCGTGCTGACTTCAGCACGCAAACCACGCCCCTTTTCTTCTTCTCGAATTCACCCCCCACCCCTCCCCCCACCTCTTCTTTGGTTAAAGTATCGCGGGAAGAACTCGATGCTCCGCTTTAGAGAGGTGGGGGGAGGGCCAAGAAGCCCCAAAAGGCTGCCGCGAGAACGAGGCTGGTGGCGGGGTCTCTCCTCCCAAACCAGGAGGCCTCCCAGATGGTATCGCGAGGCCTCCCTATGAAAGGTCTACGGCTCCGTTCCCGCGAGATTTGTCCCTAGTCGCCCACCACCACCCTTTGTCGGGTTTCGTAAGCGTTCCAGAGAGTACTTCACCCGCCTCGTGGGCTTCAAGATATCGCGAGACTTTGTCGGGGTGGGTTGGGGGGGGGGAAGCAAGCCCTTGTAGCTGCCACAGAAAGGGAGGGGGATGAGAGAGAGAGAGAGAGAAAGGCGCTCTAGGTCACGTGAGCATCTTTGCCTTGTCTTGCGGCCATCTTAGGTCGGTGGCAAGCGTTGGTTCCTGGAATGACGACGGCTTGGGTGGGAGAAGGAAGATGGGGGAGGGGGGGATTCGGGACAGGACTGGAAAAAGGCTAGGCCGCGGCCTGTGTCCTAATAATGGAAACAACACGAAAATGTCACAGCAGCCTGAAGAAGTGACTTGTATCTGGTCTGTCTGTGACCTATAAGCGAGGTAGCCTGGCAACGGAGGGGGGGGAGAGGCGCAACTGCTTTCACTCAATCTTGCCAGCCCAGCATTACAGCCTCACGAGGAAGAAACGGGAGGTTCAAGTCAGCCCCCCTATCTCCTACTCAGAAAAATCCATTCCCTTATCTTCCTGAACCACCCTATACCATGTCTGCTTTCATTTTAAAAATATATTTTATCAAATCCAAAACAATAAAATTACAACTTATAACAAGCATCTTACATCAACAACAAATATAGTCTTAACTTTTAAAAAACAACAAAATTGCATATCCTTCTGTGCTTTATGAAGGACAAACAGGACAATCTTTACACAAAAGAATTAATGGACACAAACGGCCAGCACCCTATGGGAAATGTATTTCAACCATTATGTGTGTGTGGGCGCGCGCGCACACACACACCTGTTCATTTGCCTGATAGTCAAGCATTTCCTCATCGTTTGTTCAGTCCCAAAGTCGATTCCGACCCTTTGCGACCCTATGGACCATTGCCCTCCAGGGGCACCTCTGTCTTCCACCATCCTCCTCTACCCGTCCAGCTTTGTGCCCATTGCATCTACAATACCATCCAGCCATCTCATCTTTGGCCGCCCCCTTATTTTGTCCTCCACTTTTCCCAGCATCAAGGCTTTCTCAAGTGAATCCCCTCTTCTCATTTGATGTCCAAAGTACTTTAGCTTCATCTTTACTATTTGACCTTCTAAGGAGAAGTCAGGGTTGATTTCTTCTAAGATTGACCTATTTGTTCTCCTCGCTATCCAGGGTACTCTCAAAACTCTCCTCCAACACCACATTTCAAAGATATCTATTCTTCTGCGCTCAGCTTTCCTAATGGTCCAGCTCTCATAACCATATGTTACCATCAGGAATACCAATGCTTTGACTATGCGAATTTTTGTTTCCAAGGTGACGTCTCTACTTTTCACTATGTTCCCTAGGTTCCTCATAGCTTGTCTCCCAAGAATTAGTTGCCTTTTTATTTCATGGCTGCAATCACCATCTGCAGTGATCTTGGATCCTAAGAAAGTAAAGTCTGTCACTGCTTCTACTTCTTCCCCATCTATTTTCCAAGGACTGATAGGACCTGTTCCCATTTTTTCCCCTTGATGTTGAGTCTCGAGCCAGGTTTTGCACTCTCTTCTTTCAACCTAATCAGGAGCTTCTTTAGGTCTTCCACACTTTCTGCCATTAGGGTAGTATCATCTGCGCACCTCAAATTGTTGATGTTTCTCCTAGCAATTTTGATCCCAAATTGTATTCGTCCATCCTTGCATTGCACATTATGTGCTCTGTATATAAATTAAATAAGCAGGGTGACAAAATGCAGCCTTGTCTTATTCCTTTTCCTATTCCAAATCACTCTGTCATTCCGTATTCTGTCCTAACTGTTGCTTCTTGACTCTTGTACAGATTTCTCATGAGGCATATAAGGTGTTCTGGTATTCCCATCTCTTTAATTACTTGCCACATTTTGTTATGGTCCAAACAGTCAAAGGCCTTGGTATATTCAATGCAACAGAAGTAGACTTGTTTCTGATATTCCTTTGTTTTCTCCATGATCCAGCATATGTTGGCAATGTGGTCTCTAGTTCCCCTGCTTCTTTGGAAACCAGCCTGCACATCTGGTAATTCTAGTGCTGCTGAATTCTATCCTGTATTATTGAGTACAGTACAGTACATATGATTAAACCTCCTCCTGCTAAAACTCAAATATTTCCTTCTATTTGAGAAATACACAGACATTTCAGAAGGTTATCTGGAAGGCCAACTAGAATCAATGTTTCCCAAGCTCAGATGTTCTTGGAGTTCAATTCACAGAAGGAGTTATACTAACTTGGGCTTCCTGGAATTGAAGAACCTCTGGGGATCCAAGGGAATACTGAACTAGATGATTGGTTAACCACCAAGAAGGTAAAGGTCTCTCTTGCTCCAAAGTCATTTGCATCCAATTCTAGGATTCGGTTCTCATCTCCATTTATAGCCAAAGAGCCAGTGCTGTCTGCATCTGCAGACTTTTCTGTAGTCATGTGGTAGGCATATAGTCATGTGGTAGATATTTCTGTAGTCATGGCTAGATACTGGAGTGCATGGAACACTGTTTACCTTCCCACTGAATTGGCACCTATTTATCTACTTGCAATTTCTTGCAATCAAACTGCTAGGTTGGTAGGAGCTGGGACAGAGATGGTATCTCTGTCATGTAGGACTCGGATCTCAAACTGCTGACCCGCCAACTTTCCAGTTGTCAAGATCAGTATCTTAACAAACACAGTCCCCATTACCACCAAGTACCCAGCTGTTAATTTGGATAATGTGCTGACCTGTAAGAAAACTTAAAACACCAACCAAAAAAATCCTTACAAGAACAATATTCTTCAAAAGTTTTCAGGAACCAATTGGAGTGCACAATCAAAAGTACTAAGAAATGTTGCTTTGGTACTGTGCTACTGTACACCAACTTGACCTATGGTAAATGTAGCAATTAAGGAAAGCTGTAGAATCATTATTAGATGCCTGGAGCTGATCTCTATTGATAAAACCCATTACCTAGCAAGTATTGCCCCCAGTGATGTATGGAGAGAGAAAGTAATTAATAGTGAACATATTGTTGTTGTTGTTGTTATTTCAAATTTATATTGCCGCACATCCAGTCTTCAGCTACCATTCCTTGCAGACTGCAATCAAATATTTGTCCAGAACATTTGAAAAATAACAGAGAATGCCATGGCTACCCTCCTCTTTAAAATGAGTGGAAACTCATGGGAATACAAACACATTTGAGGAAGCTGCCCAAAAATGGGCTTCTAGGCCAACATTTTCCCACTATGGGTTGGACCATGCCCCTGCAAACAGCTGTGTGGGCCACAGGTGTTCCTTTTGCTCCTTCCGCCACTTGTGTTAATGGCAATTGTATTCATGGCTGTTTATGCTGCTTCCACTGCTTCCTGTGGTGGCAGGAGCAAGGGTGGCCTATTTCTGGCCATTTTTGGAGTGTTTCCATAGCTTCTGGTAAGTTTCCAGCGCTTCCAGCGGCGGCGGGGTTGTCACCACGGGCCAGACTAATTTGTGCCACAGGCCAGATCCATCCCACAGGCTGTAGGGTGGGAATCCCTGTCCCAGGCCATCAGCATACAATTAGAACAAGTGTGGTTATTTATTTGTCTTTCATAACTCCCAGTGTAGCAAATGGGCATAGAATGGGCAAGTACTATACTGTATGTAGACTCAAAAATGGGCTAGAACTGTTTCATGAAACAACATTGCACTAAAACATTCAATATAAGGAAAGTAGATACAAATTAGCTGATATTATAGTAAATAAATTAATCTTAAAAAGCCACAATCATTGCTTTTCAATCTGAGGTGCAGACATTTGAGAACAGAATGCAGTACAGTACTCTTCTTAGATTTCTAATTGCCAGTTGCAGTAGTTATTTGTCAATACATTTTGAGCCTGAGCCCACCGTCTAATCCTGATTTGCTTCTGAACTCAGCACCAACCATCTGTTCCACAGTAGAGCTTGTAATATCCTTATATGTATGTAGCCATGGATAGAACTGATATGTACAAAGCTTTGTGAACATGTCAACAAAGACAGTAGAAAAACAAAACAGAATGTCCCAGGAGAAGGCATTCTAAAACCATCAATGGAGAAAAACAGAGTACTGTAATACAGCAATTCTCTCTAGATCAGGCAGAGGATTGGTGAGAACATTTGGGAAACTATCACTGTTGCAAATTGAGATAAATCAGGGATTCTGTTGCTTGCTGGAACTTTCTACACCCTTCCAGACATACATGTCCAATAGCAACCATAAAAGTAATGATATGCTACTCCATCCATGGTTTTCCTTCTCATATTTGTTACTGGCAGAAGTATGAATAATTAGAATGTTAGAAAACAAAACAAAAAAGTAATAAAAACACTGTAGCACTTTAAAGACTAACTGCTACTAGCTTCCTACAGCTATTAGTAACAGTAGATAATTCAGATTAGTTTTAAATGTCTCTCTTTCAATCTCAAAGGTGTGGAATAAAGCCCTTTCTGGTTTCTGATTAACATTTTACTTACATATCAGGAAACAAAAAAGTAATAAAAACACTGTAGCATTTACTGTTACTTGGTTACTTCCTGTTCTGCTAAAGTGGTAAAAGTGAATTAGCAGGAAGGTTGTAATACACCAAAATATAATATATAAAATATCTAGCAGCATATAGCAATCTGTCTATCAAATTTAATAATGTCCCAGAAACCATTGGCTAATATTTAATCTTCTGTGATGGGTGTCCAACAGATGGATGTACAGTATTTGATTTCTGCTGTCTCTCTTTTGATTCTAGTTTTGTAATTTCTCTGTTCCAGAATTGTAAGTTTCAGGTCTTGGATAGAGTTTCCGGGTAGACTGAAGTGGTTTGAGACAGGTTTCTCTGTGTTGCTATTCCAGATGTCCGATTTGTGTCCATTAATTCTTTTGTGTAAAGATTGTCCTGTTTGTCCTTCATAAAGCACAGAAGGGCATTTTTGGCAAGAGATGGCATAAATCACATTGGCAGAAGTACAGTAATACCTCATATAACATTAGTATCGAATAACACGAAAATCGCATAACATCAAGGAATCTGGGGGGAAGAATTGCATCAGATAACATTAAGATCCTATGGGATGCTTCAGATAACAACCGCGAAAGCCTGTGTGGTTACAATGTATCTCTATGGATCCCATAGAGGATCAGATAACACTAAAAATCATATAACACGAAGACTTGTGGAACCAGGTTTTAATGTTATATGAGGTTTTACTGTATAAGTAAAACTGCCTTTAATGTTGTGTGTGGTGCCATTGGGCCCAGTAATAGTTTTCAGAGCGAATGTGGGGGCATAGTTGACATCTGGGTTTGCAGCACGGTCTAGTTCCCATCTCTGCTCCATTTCTGTGGAGAAATCAAATACATCCCTCTGTTGGACACCCATCACAGAGGATTAAATATTAGCCAATGGTTTCTGGGACATTATTAAATTTGATTGACAGATTGCTGTATGCTGCTAGATATTTTATATATTATATTTTGGTGTATTACAACCTTCCTGCTAATTCACTTTTACCACTTTAGCAGAACAGGAAGTAACCAAGTAACAGTAAGTGCTACAGTGTTTTTGTTTTATTACTTTTTTGTTTCTTGATATGCAAGTAAGAGGTTAATCAGAAACCAGAAAGGGCTTTATTCCACACCTTTGAGATTGAAAGGGAGACATTTAAAACTAATCTGAATAATCTATTTTAACTGATAGCTGTAGGAAGCTGTATTGTTATGCTTGCTAGTCTGTCTGCTTGAGCACATCCACCTTCCCCTATAACATCCAGACCCCTACATTTGGTATATATAAACCATGCCTGGGAGTTTCACTCCTTGTCTGAAGAAGTGGACTTGACCCATGAAAGCTAACAATAAAAATATAGCAGTTAGTCTTTAAAGTGCTACAGTGTTTTTGTTTATTACTTTTTTCTTTTTGTTTTCTGATATGCCTGAACCACAGACTAACATGGCTACTATTCAAAAAATAATAATTAGAATGTGACACTTTAGAGTCACAAACGCTAATGACACTTTGATTTTTTTTGGTAACTTTTCTGAGTTAAATTCGAAATCTATAGAAACCATAGCAACAGCTGAAATCTTTCCCTTAGCATTTCTCATTAACAACAAGAATAGCATAGGAAATGATGACAAAAAAAAATCACTGTTGCCTTAAGTTTAGGAATGGATCTTATTTTTCCACTAGGACAGAAATTCTCAACCTTTTAAAACCAGGGACTGGGTCACACTCCCTTAGACAGCTTTGGGGGCCAGATGGCCATTTTGCCCTTCCTCCACCACATGGCACTTCCTGGTGTGGTGGTGGTGGTGGTGGTGCCACATGAAATGGTGCTGAGGGCCGCATCCAGCTCATGGGCCACAGGTTGAGAATCCCTGCCCTAGGAGGTGGTTTGCATAACTCACCTTTCAAAATTATCCACTACTCTTCTGTTGATTTCTAGGTAAATCATATACAATCCTTTCCAGAAATCTATGTAGCCATATGAATCTCAGAATTTTCTAGAACAGTATATTCCAAATACAATATCCATTATGCATTACAGCTCAGTCATACGATCTAGTCATGCCTGCCATATGGCCATGTATACATCTGCAAACACAGGCAGCACTGGCTCTTTGGCTGTAAATGGTGATAAGCACTGCCCCCTAGAGTCAGATATGACTGGCTTTTGAGCAAGGGAAACCTTGAACCACTTGTATGGACAAAACAGGGATCTTCTCTTATTAGGTAAAGGTTGCCCTTGCTTGAAAGCCAGTCGTTACCAACTCTAGGGTTCAGTTCTCATCTCTGTTTATAGCCAAAGAGCCAGTGAACTTGATCCACAAAAGCTCACATTAAATACAGCAGTTAGTCTTTAAGGTGCCACAACATTTTAGTCTTTTTGTTTTGTTTATTCTCTGATATACTTGCACAAAATAAAACTTTTTAAATGGTAGCTGTGTTAGCCTGTGTTTCAAGCATATCAGAGTAAAAAACAAAACAAAAAGAACCTCCCTTAGCCTGCTCCAGATCCTTTTCCCTTACACACACACACATGTATGCACACACATGCACACGCGCGCACACACAAGTAACCCTTGGGAGCACGCGGCAGGGGGCTTGGGTGGCTGTTTTTTCTCTTCTTCCTCCTCCTCCACATTCTGGCTGATGCCAAGGAAGGAGAGCTCCTGGGCCACAGTGGCGGTAGCACAGCCATGCTGGGCCCAACCACGCTGTCTCCTCCTCCCCGTATGGTGCGCATGCAGCATGGCGCGCAGAGGGAGTGGAACCCCAAGGAGGCAGCCACACCAAGGCCAGGCCTCAGCCATTGACTCCACTCACTGCCCGGACTTGGAAGTGGAGGAGGAGGGGAGGGGTGGGGAGGTAGGTGGGGCAGGGAAGTGGGCGTGGCCACCCAATTTTACTACCATCTCACCCAAAAGGCCCCCATTTTTGCCACCCCCCTGCTCAAAGGCCATCCAATGTTACCACCCCCTGCCCGGTGTGTGTGTGCGGACCGGTCACTGCCCACCACTGTTTTTAAAGACATCTAACGCTATACAATTTAGTTGCAGAATATACTCTGACTCCAACGTGAGTTTAGGTTTGATCGTTTGTCTTTGAGAAGACTTATGATCTGTTTAAGAGTTCAAAGCTAACCCAGAAGCATAACAGTATTCTCAGTGGCATTTCTTGTTATTTTATTGTTGAGCTGTCATCAATTTATTATTACTAAAATTATTTTAATTTTAAAGAATGATATTTTGGAAATAGTTTAAGCTGATACATTTCTTGTTATAAGAATCTCACAATACACTCTTACTAGAAGTTTCTCATGTTCTTTTACATGTGCATTCTCCCTCCCCCTCATTTATGAAACATTGGCTAAAGTCCTGTTGCTTAGTGTAAGAAAATTCATAACTTTCAGTCTTTTCCTAACTGGCAAGTAAAAACTCCCTACTGTGATTCTCACTAGGACAGTATGTGACACACACACACCTGAGAATCATGGCAAGGAATGCTGGGACAGTCTCCGTATTTTGTGTATACAACCCACCCTCTTTAACCCATGCACTATACTGCTGATAATAATTATGTGCTACCAGGTGACTTCCAACATATGGTACTCCTGTCTGGGGTTTCTAGGTATAGAGTCCCTCCTTCCAGTGATGCTCTGGAACTATACAGCTTCCCTAAAACCACCCAAGTTACAGGGCATGTAACCTCACCAGCCATGCATACTAGATGATCTTGGCTGCCCCCTTTTCTACAAGGCCCTGTGAGGATTTAAATTTCTGGCTCCATTGCCAGGGATTCCATCTTATTAAGTGTTACCAACTCAACATAATACTAGTGCATCACAAGTGAAAGTGCCTTCTATGCAAACAAAGGTTTGGCCTTGACAGAGAGATGGAGCGCATTTTCCAAGTAGCAGGAATACTGAATCCTTATAAGGTTTAATATATATTTTACAGTAGAATGCTATCAATATCTTGCTTGTATTGTACTAAGAATTAATGGTAATCTAGCATTGTACTTTATATATTTTATTTTTTATTTTGCACAGAAAAGAAAGGTTGGACTGAATAATGAACTGAATTCTTCACGTGTACATTACTAAAGTTTTGTTGCTGCTGAGCTGGAGAACCTGTGGCCCTCTCAGTGTTGTTTTATTGAAATTCCCATTAGTTCTTTCCAGCAAAGCCAGTGGGAATGAATGGTGTGAATTATAGTTAAACCTCTGAAGGAGAATGTGTTCTCCATTATTATGCTTGAGAGTGCTTTTGAAAACAATGTAAATTGGGCATGTATAGAGGTTTGCTAGCATTTAACTTTCATTTGCATTTTTATTGGGGCGGGGGGGGGGAGAAGCAGCAGCAACTGAAGCTGTGGAGGGAAACAACATTCAGAGTCATCTACATGCAGGATACTATAGAATCTTTTTGTTCATTTATTTCCACACTTCTTTTCTCATAATAAAGGGAGCCAGCCAAGAGAACTTGGAAAGTATTTAAACTACAAATGTTAATAGAGTTAAAAATACAGTGCCAGGCCATGGAATCTGATGCCTTAACATCCTTCTAAGTGTCCTAAAAATTCTAGACCTCTAAGGGGTGGGTGGGAAATGGCCTGGGTGCTGTGTTTGTCGTAGCTGCCATTTTTTCCAATAAAGGGAAAGAAAATTTAAAATTAATGTGAACGGACTAACTAGATTTTATTTCTCTTGCCCTAGCAATGAAAACCATGAATAACAAGCATGAATTAATGGATTTCCCCCTATCATCCATTATCCCATTCATTTGAGGTTGCTTGATCACCTTTCAGTGTCACCTCTAGGCAGCCGCTTTCCTCCAGAACCAGAATGTCTTAATTGAAGGAGATTTGGCAGATTACATCCACCAAGTAACCATGGGTTTAAAGCAGTGGTGGGATGTCAAAAATTTTACTACCCCACCATGATGTCATCATAGGGTGGGCAGAGCTAACATCATGATGTCATGACATTGTGGGCGGAGCCAAAGAAAATAAATAATAATAATAAAATTAAAATAAACACACATGCACACACACCCCTCAACCCACCCACCCACAACACAAGGACAGCAAGGAGGCCGTGCATATGCGCCAAGCACTGTAGGCATGCATGCACACCAAGTGCTTGGCACACATGCACAGTGGGGGAACCAGTGAAAAAGTAAGCCCCGAAGGTGGTTCCCCCCAAAAGCTGCTACCGGTTCTCCAGGACACTGGGAAAAGTTACTACCGGTTCTGGCGAACTGATGAGAACCTGTTACATCCCATCACTGGCTTAAAGGTAAAGGTCACCCTTGCTTGAAAGCCAGTCTTATCCAACTCTAGGGAGTGGTGCTCATTGTCATAGATTTGGAAGCTTTAGTTATGAGAATAAGCTCACCAGAATGTGTCACCATGATTCAGTTGATCACAGCAGAGTTTCGTTTGGAGAAACAAAACTTCTCTATGCAACTTTGCATTGATATTTCCCCGTGAGACATTACATCACTGGGATGAGTGCCCCTAGTGACAGCATTAGTTATCAAGGAAAGGATTACCCATAAGACGCCTCAGGGCAAGTTCATACACTTTGAACTTGAAGAGGTCAGTCAACCAGAGAAGGGGGGGACAAAAACTTTTCCACCTTGCCAGGAATAAGGTCTGATCCTGGTAAGGAGACCTTAGGAGATCTTACAGAGATAACATAAATCTTATATCTTGATCTAGCTGAAGAACACCTGACATTCCTTAGGTGGGGGTGAGCCACTTTTTGGAATAAAAGGAGCAGTTTTACCCAGTTAGAGAGATCTTCAGGGAAATACTTTGGATTCAGCAAGAGGCTTTGATCTACGGAACTACAATGGAATTCTGAAGATGAAGCCCGCATGGCTGACTCTTTGAAATTTATCAGAAGGGAGGCAGGCTAGTTGTTGGACTTATTTTTAAGTCAAGTTTTGCTTTTTGCTATGGCTATGCTTTGCCTATAGAAAATATTGGCTTTATGGATTCTATTTTATTCTTTGATCCAATAAAATGAGGAGTCTGCATAAGGTCTCTTCTGAAAAGACAACTGGAAGTGTGGAGTCCAAGTTGGGTGTGGGATCCTTACAACACCTGTTTCTGCTTACATCTGTTTTTCATGCTACTTGAATCAACATTGGAGGACCAGGAGGGAGCTAAGAGGAGCGACTCAGGAGTTGTGGGAGTCTATAATTCCCCTGAAGCCTGAGGAGAGAAAGTTTAGGGGCTTGAAGTCTAGAGCCCTCTCTCATGCTATTCCACCTCTGCAAACCAAGATCGGGATCTAGCTTGGCCCAGCAGCAACACTCATCTCTGTTTACAGCCGAAGAGCCAGTGCTGTCTGTGTCTGCAGATGTTTCCATGGTCATATGGCAGGGATGACTGAGTGCACAGTATGCTGTTGCCTTTCCCACCAAGCTGGTACCTATTTATCTACTTGCAATTTATTGCTTTCAAACTGCTAGGTTGGCAGGAACTGGGATAGTGATGGGAGCTCTCTCCATCATGCAGCACTAGGTTATTGAACTCCTGACCTTATAGTCATCAAGTTCAGCATCTTAACCACTAAGCAACAACAGCCCCAACCAGGAGTTTACCAAGCAGTAGTTTAAGTTTTCTAAAAACAGAAACATTGATCAGCCCATACAGTATTTTGGATGCCTTGTTGTAATGTGGGAGAAGTGAAGCAAATGAAATGAAATACAGTACTCTACATGTGCTGAGTACACTAGTACCTCAGATAATGATAAGACTTGGTTCCACAAGTCTCATCAGTATCTGGTTTTTTAACATTATGTGATGCATTGATCATACATTTAAAAAAGCCCTGTTCTCTTTCCGAAGAGGAAAGGGAACAGGGGGGCGATCCGTCTGCCTCTTTGGAAAGGGCAGTGGGGATTCCATATGTGGAATCCCCACTGCCCTTTCCAAAGAGACAGTTGGATCATAGTGTGCAGGGGGGTTGAACTGGGGGGCACCCATTCAACCCCCCAACCCAAGTGCCGATTGCGCACTGCAATCGCAGCACCTGGGTAGGTTGGGAGGCATCAGAAACAATGTGGATCAGCTCCCCTAACCTTGCCAGAGGCGGCAGGGGTGGCGGAGAGCCCGAAATGGGTGAAAAAAACCATAATGATGGAGTTTTTCTACCCATTTCAGCATCTCCACCACCCCTGCTGCCTCTGGCAAGGTTGGGGGAGCCAATCCGCACTCTTTCCAATGTCCCCCGAACATCCAAGGCAGTGTTGCAAGGCGAAACGCCAGGAGAAACTCCTTCTTTCCCTGACATTTTGCCTTGTAGCACTGCCTGGGTAGGTTGGGGGACATAGGGAACAGCGCAGATCGGGTCCCCCGACCCTCACAGAAGCGGCAGAGGTGGCGGAGAGCCTGAAATGGGCGGAAAAAACTGCCACGATGGAGGTTTTTTTTTCCCATTTCGGGCTCTCTGCTGCCCCTGCCACCTCTTGCAAGGTCGGGGTAGCTGATCCGTGCTGTTTCTGACATCCCCCGACCTACCCAGGCGGTGCTGCAAGGCAAAACGCAGGGGGGGGAGGAGTTTTCCCTGGCATTTTGCCTTGCAACACCACCTGAGATGGTTGGGGGATGTAGGAAACAGCGTGGATCGGGTGGCAGGGGTGGTGGAGAGTCCAAATTGGGTGGAAAAAACTCATAACTGAGATTTTTTCGCCCATTTTGGGCGCTCTGCCACCCCTTCTGCCTCTGTGAGGGTTGGGGGACCTGATCTGCGCTGTTTCCAACAGCCAGGGTGTTGGGGGAGAGAACTTGTATGCGCACAGTTTCTCCCCCAATACCCCGGCAGTCCCAGCAATGATCAATCACGTGCTGGGACTGCCAGGGTTTTGGGGGAGAGATCAGCACACATGCGCACGGTTTCTCCCCCAATACCCCAGCAGTCCCAGCGTGCGATCGGATCGCCGGTTTGGTTGGGGGGAAAATGGGCATGCGTGTCCTCCCCCACCAACCAAACCACCGATCTGAGCAGAGATCTCTGCCCCAAAGCCCACAGGCAGAGATCAACGTCGGGGAATTTGAGGCAAAAGTTTGCATCGCACAATGTTATGTTAGTGGTGTCGCGTAGTGGGGGCAGGGGACACCCTGCCCCGGCCAGCACTTTTTGGGCTATGGGTGTTCTTGGACTACAATTCCCAGAAGCCCTAGTGGGAGTGGGTGCCGGCATCCACCAGGGGGTGGCAAATTTGGTTTAAGCCCCGGGTGGCTGAAATCCACACGCCGTTACTGCGTTATGTTAATTTTGTGCAATGCAAACTTTTGCCTCAAATTCCCTGATGTTATCCGAGGCAATTGTTATCCGAGGTATTACTGTATTTTGTATTTGTATTTTTCCCTCATAAATGTTTTGTGTTACAAACAGAGAAACTTAGTTTAATCATCCCTCAATTGATTCCACTGATTTAATCTTATTTCACAGTTGGCAACGATTCTCCATATTTCAAGTGGGAATATTTTC
This sequence comes from Furcifer pardalis, assembly GCA_030440675.1. Taxonomy (NCBI): domain Eukaryota; kingdom Metazoa; phylum Chordata; class Lepidosauria; order Squamata; family Chamaeleonidae; genus Furcifer; species Furcifer pardalis. The sequence continues at coordinate 51,569,062 of CP126895.1, read as the reverse complement.
CAGAGCTCTGAGATTATTTTCATGTTTGTCCCAAAACTACTACCCCTAGATTTGTGTCGGATTTTCCAGGTTTGAAAGCAATTTAAAGATTAGTGACTATCCAGTGCACAGTTCTTCCATGTCTAAAGAAGATGTGAAACTGCTGGAATGAAAGCACCTTTTGGTGAGTTCATTCTGCAGTTCCTTTCGCCTGACCTAGTGTGAGAAAGATTAGCCGCCAACACAAGGTTGCCATTACCAGGATATGCCCAATTGTGGTTCAAAAGTATCACAATCTTTGAGGAAATTCTTTCTGTCAGTGGCGTAGCATGGGTTTCAGCTGCCCAGGGCGCAGGCCAAACTCGCCAGCCCCCCACCTAGGTTCGCCCCCTCATCTAGGCACTCAAATCCAAAATGCTACCATGGTGGAGACTAGGGGGCACTTTTTACTCCGGTGCCTTCATCCTCTTCCTCAGGTGCCCTCTTCCTCACAGCCAGCTCGTAGTGTTGAGCAGTGTTGCGCAGGGCCCAGGGATGCCCTTGGTCCCAGGTCAAGACCCGGAGGCTGAGGCGGTGCAAGCCCAGCAAAAAACCCACCATCAGTGTCTCATCCAAGCCCAGCAGTGGCAGCTCATCCACCTTCAACGGTGCCGGCGCCCAGGAGGGCAGGAAGTGAGGCCGGTGGTCGTTGCGGTCCAGTACCCACAGCCGGAGCAGCACCAGCCAGGCCTTGCAGGGTGGGGTCCTCGGCCTGGCCGGCGCTGCTCCGGCTGCAAGTGCTGGACTGCAACGACCACCAGCCTTGCTTCCTGCCCTCCTGGGAGGCACTGCTGCTGAAAGTGGATGAGCTGCTGCTGCTGGGCTCAGAGGTGGTGGGGCTGTGCGCCTGGGATGCCGATGGTGAGCTTTTTGCTGGGCTTGCACCACCTCAGGCTCTGGGTCTCGACCTGGGACCAAGGGTGGCCTGGGCACTGCGTAGCACTGCCCGGCGCCACTAGCTGGCTGCGAGGAAGAGGAAGAGGGCACCTGAGGAAGAGGATGAAGGCAGAAGAGGAGGAAAAAGCACCCCTGGTCCTCACTGAGCTGTCGAGCCCGCACCCTCCTGGCGCCCTCCCATCCAGGGCGGGGGCCAGGATGGTGGCAGCAGATGGTCCTGGCACCCGTCCCCACGGAGGCCTCCCCGCCCTGCCCGCCAGGAAGTCCAGGGCGGCAGCAAAGTCCCATTAACTGTGAAATTTTGCTGCCCCCCACAAAGTGCCACCCAGGGTGCCCCCCTCCCCTCCCCCACGCTATGCTACTGCTTTCTGTGTATCCCAATACACAGTTCAGCATGCATTATTTTGAACATTATTTTGTTTATTTTGCACCAACATTTCAATCAGTGTAATTTTTAACAAGTTTTGGATGCAGCTAGGATTCTAGGTTTTTGGTGGGGGGCAAAAAAAAATTCAGGAAGGGCAACAATGTCACACACACATACTGTATATAACATTGGCATCCTGGGGTGGGTTGGGGTGGCTGGCTGTTAGCTCAGGAGGGTTTTCACCCCACTGGCCTCCCTCTGGCTATGACCCTGATAGGATGTATGAATGCATGTATACTGTATCTGTACATACTGTATTTCCAGGATTTCCACTGTCAAGCTGCTTACAGAGGAAATCCCAGAAATTCCGGGAGCTCATCTCCAGTAATTAGCTGATTGGCAGAGATGGGTTCCAACTTTTAAAAATATTTATTCAAAATGGCATATTGCTATACCAATTAAAATAACTTTTAAAAAAACCATTTGCAATGACAGTTAGAGCCCATCTCCAGCTAGACCCCTTTTCACTGTCACCACAGATTTCTGCCACCAATCAACAGAGAATGGATCCAACTGATTGGCAGAGTCAGGCATCAGATCTGGGCTGTGGGTACACCACAATTGGGTGTACCCCAGGCAACAACCACTTTGTACCAGCTAATCTTTTGCACACTGGGTCAGGTGAAAGAAACTACAGAATGAATTCATGAAAGGGTGTCTTCATTTTGGTAGTTTCACATCTGGCCTAGACACGGAAGGAGGAGGAGGGTAATTCTGTAGGAGGATTTCATTTTGCACATTGCACATGGTATTGTTACTTTAAAACAGAAACCCGATTATTTTAGGCAAACAAGCCTCCTGGTCCTTGGATAGAAATCAAGAGAAGTGCAGTAGTGGTAACAGAAATTCATTTATTGAGAAAGAAATCAATACATGAATCTTGTGACATGTATTTCCTAAAGTGAGAAATCGTGCTGTCCGTAGGGCGGCAAGACAGATACTTATACATTCATGAGATATTGACTGGATCCATGCATTCATTATCACATATGAATTAAGAATACAATGCAGTAGAGAAAGGAATGTAGAGATATCTTTAGAGGGCTTTTAGCAAGAGCATGGTGGAGCTTCACACAGAATATAAAAGGTGTCACATTGCCTCCAGGGGATCATGATGATGATGATGATGATGATGATGATATTATTATTATTATTATTATTATTATTATTATTATTATTATTATTATTATTATTATTATTATTATTATTATTATTATTTCATGTCAGAGATTACTCTGGGTTGAAAGGATTTTTGCTGGAGAAATTCCCCTCAGGGGATGCCCGAATGAGACTGCTTTCATGTCTCCAAGTGCAGCCCTCGGGTATCGAAACCCAACCTTCCAGTCTCCAGCTCATTATCTTAACCACTAAACCACCAGGGGAGCTGCATGATTATTATGACCAGACACAAATGTTTAGTTTTAGGGGTTGTCTGTCAGTACAGGGCAGGAAGACAATGCTTGAATCTCTGACCAAGAAAGCTGCTCAAAACAGAGAGGAAATTGCCTATGCCTGGAACAAACCCCAGCCATGCTGACTCATAGCTGATTGAAAGATGAAACTATTGCTGTAGGTCAATTGGCCACTTATGTAAACTGAACAGCTAGGGGGAGGGAAAAGAAACATTGGATACAATGTATCAAACAAACCCACAAATCTGCAGTAATTATACGTTTACTGTTTGTTTTGGCTTCACACCCAGAGAATCAATTAATGCCTTTAGCGCTCCTAGTGGCTCAGGATTATAGGTAACTAGGAAGTACTGTACAGAAAGTGGAGAAACCAGTTTCTCTTGCATTATATAAGAAATCATGTGGGTTTTTCTTTAATGCATTTCCTGATTTCAGGCTATAATTTATTTGCGTTACGGTATCATAAGACATATACAGTAATACCTCGGATAACGCTAAGACTTTGTTCTGAAGGGGTACCCTTTTGCAACCTCGGGCGGCTTGGAGGCTTGCGTGGCGCGGCGGTGGTCAGGCGAGGATGCGAGGGACCTTCCCGCACCCTCGCCTGACCGCCACCATGCTGCGCAAGCCTCCAAGCCGCCCGAGGTTGCGAAAGGATACCCCTTCGGAACCGCGGGTGAGCACGCGCGGCGCGGCGGCGGTCAGACGAGGATGCGAGGGACCTTCCCGCATCCTTGCCTGACCGCCGCTGCACCGCGCAAGCCTCCAAGCCGCCCGAGGTTGCGAAAGGGTACCCCTTCGGAACCGCGGGCATGCACGCGCGGCACGGCGGCGGTCAGGCGAGGATGCGGGAAGGTCCCTCGCATCCTCGCCTGACCGTCGCCACGCAAGCCTCCATGCCGCCCAAAGTTGCGAAAGGGTAAAGATCCTTACACTTTCGCAACTTCGAGCGTGCGCTCGTGTTTCGTTCGGGGTTAGGGCAGGAGACGGGGGTCTTTCCCGTCTCCTGTCCTAACCCCGAACGACACGCCCGCGCACGCTCGAAGTTGCGAAAGTGTAAGGATCTTTACCCTTTCGCAACTCGAAGTTTCGAAAGGGTAAGGATCCCCATACCCTTTCCAAACATCGTGGGGGCGGGCGCTGGGGGAGGGGAGGTTGGATTGGGCATACGCTTGTTCCGAATAACGTGAAAATCGCGTTATTTGATACAAGATTTTCCCGAAAATCTTGTCGCGTTATGCGGTTTTCACGCTATTGGGTACTCGCGTTTTCCAGGGTATTACTGTATTAAAATAAACAAGTACAGTCATTTGGACCTGACATTTTCAGTTAAATGGGATATATAGGATATATAGATTGCAATGTTCATGTTACTGTGTCATTCCAGTATTCCAAATGTAATCCAGAACACTTCTAGATCCCAGAGAATCACATTTTGGTCCCTGGAAGAACAAATGAAACAGAAAATATTAGCCATACAGGACTTGATCCTGGATGATCATACTGACCATGCCTGCATTACAGACATATTAGGAGTCTTTCTGAACTTTGCCCACCTGGCTTCTCTGTGTAACAGCAAGCTAGACCTGGGAGGCAGAGAGGTAGAGTTTTAATAGTCTATCGTGATTCTATCCCTCTCACCCAGTGCCCTGTTCCACAGTTTGCTGGTTTCAAGCGTGTATGTTGTTCAGTCACACAGTCACATCCGACCCTTTGTGACTCCACTGCATAAATGATGCCATCTGACCATCTCATCTTCTGCCGCCCCCTTCTCCTTTTGCCTTTGATCTTCCAGCATAAGGGCCTTTTCAAGTGAGTCCTTTCTTCTCATTTGGTGGCCAAAGTACTTGAGCTTCAGCTTCAGTACTTGTCATTCCAGGGAGCAGTAAGGGTTGATTTCCTTTTGGATTAACTGATTCAATCTCCTTGCAGTTCAGGGGACTTTCAAGAGCCTTCTCCAGCACTACAGTTCAAAGGCATCTATTCTTCTGTGCTTAGCCTTCTTTATGGTCCAGCTCAAGTCTGTACTGTATACCAGAAAGTATATAGAATAGGAAGCAGAATAGAGGTTCTGTAGGCGTACCACCCAACCTGCTGCTGGTGGTGGGCTGGCCCATCGGGCAACTGGGACTCATCCTGGGTTGCCCCCCAGTACCATGGCACCCCCCTTGGGTGCCAATCCAAAGAGGTGAGCCAAGCTGCGATGCCCAGAACGATCGAGCAAACGGGGCTCCATGTTCCTCTGCCTGCCTTCCTCCACCAAAGATAAGATTACAAAAGCAGATCCATCAATAGCGTAGCTGCCTTGGCTTAGAAGTTGTAATTTTGCCTTGTAAACAGGAGGTTGTTGGTTCGAATCCCCAGAGGGGAGTTGAAATTAGAAGGTGAGTAGGAACGTGTATATTTTGTTAGGGTTAGACACCATCATCACTCCCTGACCAGCACCTTTTTAGCATAGCCAGCACACCCCTGCCTGCTGCTCAGCAGTCTTCCTTCCTTAGCCGGCTGAATTGGTACCAGAGGCGATGCTGGAGTCCTCTAGGCTTCTAGTACTGGAGGACTTCGAAATCCAAATTGGGGCAAACAGTAGTAGTGTCTCAGGACTTTGTGTCTTCCAGGGTGACTATGGGTCTGTCAAAATTATATGCACACTGCAGGGCACACTCTGGACCTTGTCTTCTATGCTGGGCATGTTGATGGTGAGAAGGAACTGTCTGCAGTCCTGCTGACATGGGCAGATTACTCAGGTGTGGGTTACACTCCCTGAAACTCTCAACCTCTTCAGGGACCAATTAGGGTGGTCCTCCCCAGAAGACAGATGGATCCGATTAGTGTCCTGATGATTCTTGGGGAGTTTCTATGTTGCTAGAGTTGCTAATTTGACATTTGGAGAAATAAAATCCTACAACTACAGTAAAACCTCATATAACACTAAAACCTGGTTCCACAAGTCTTCGTGTTATATGATTTTTCGTGTTATCTGATCCTCTATGGGATCCATAGAGATACATTGTAACCACACAGGCTTTTGCGGTTGTTATCTGAAGCATCCCATAGGATCTTAATGTTATCTGATGCAATTCTTCCCCCCAGATTCCTTGATGTTATGCGATTTTCGTGTTATTCGATACTAATGTTATATGAGGTATTACTGTACAAGGTTTCTTGGAAACCACCAATATTACCTTCGGGAAGAGACAGAATGTCCTGCATGAGTTAATCAAAGGAAAATGGTATTTGCTTATGTAGCCAATGTTTCTTTAGGGAAAAAATCATGGTTGATCCGTCAAAAGGCATAATGTTTGGGATTACATGACTAAAATGATAACCGTAACAATGCCATAGGATTATTTGTTTATATGTGTTCTGTTTTGGCTACAACAGATTATATTATTCATTAAAAACACATTTAGAATATAACATCTGGATGTTGCTATGGGAAAAGTTTGGCTAGTCAGTGAAATGTAAATTTAGGGATCAAACATATCTGCTGGTATGAAACAAGAGTAACAGTTATCTTGTGTCAACCCAAGACCCACAAAGCCAGAAATTTAGAAGTGAAGGCTTACAGTAGCAATGCTCTGTGATCAGGAGTGACAGTGTAAAATGTCACAAATTGTCCTTGCTTACAATGTACCCTCTGTACCCCCCCCCCCCATATTCTGCCTTGCTCTTTTAGGACCAAATCCAGGAGGGGAGAATGGAGGGGAGTCCTGAAAAGATGCCTGATATTGGCCTGGTTCCGCACTACCTTCTAAGCAGTGGTGGGCAGCCAAAAAATTTACTACCACACTGTGGGTGGAGCCAACATTATGGGCAGAGCTTATGTCATGACATCATGATGATGTGGGCGGAACCAACAATGTGGACAGAGCCAAAGTAATAAAATAAAAATACAGTACACATAAAAATAGAAATAAAAACAACATAAAAATACAAATTAAATAGACATTAAATAGAAATAAAAGCACACTACATAAAACACAGTGTTTTAAAACACCCACCAACTCACCCCAAACACAAACCCTAGTCACTTACCCTGGCTGGGGTTGGGGAGCAGCAGGCAGGTGGCAATAGCAGTGGCGAGGTGGCGCAACAGACCGACAACGTGGTAGACTGGCGGTGCGGCCTAGCCCGACCCGACCTGATTTGGCCAGGCCTGGCAGCACAGCCTGGCCCGGCAGCATGGCCTGACCCAGCTTGGCCCGGCCTGGCGGTGCACTGTGGCCTGGCCTGGTGGCAGTGAGGGAGCAGTGGCAGTGGTCGAGGGAAGGCTGCTGCTTCCACTGCCGCTGCTCCTCCAAAGAGGCCACTGAGGGCCTCAACAGCCAGCTGCTGCTCCCTTCCTTGCAGCCCAAAATGGCTGCTCGTTAGTGTGCATGCGTCAAAATACCATTTCATGCATGTGTGCCTCCAGTATTCAGCGCACATGCGTCAAATGGTGTTTTGACGGATGCGCACTTACGAGCAGCCATTTTGGGCTGCAAGGAAGGGCAGCTGGAGAGGTGACCGAACTGGTCACCTTAAAAAAAAAGTAACCATCCCGGGTGGTCTCCTGGAAGGGTTACTACACCACCACCACCTGGAGACCACCCGGGATTTTTACTACCAGTTCGGTAGAACCCATCTGAACCGGCTGCTGCCCACCACTGCTTCTAAAGCATTGGAATGGAAAGATCCATATGTGAGAGGCTAGTCTGTGAGCTGTCCATATTCAGTGCATTGTCAGGAAGTAAATGGGCTTTCTAAAACTGATTAGCCATAGCATCCAAATTCACACAGTACAAAGGTTCAGTTGACTTGTGCAGAGTGAGTAAAGTATGGTGTGCACTGGCATACCTTGTCTCTCAAGGCAAAACATGGCCAAAGCACCTGGCATAAGTTCAGCCAACAGATACATAAATAAAAGTTTTCTTGTGATAGGTATGAATTGCAGAAGTTTCCACCCCTGAGCAAATGATCTGTTTTATACACACTACCCAAAAGATTTCTTATTTTCTAACAATATTAAAATCAGCCTTATGGCCAACATGGGGACTCTATATTCTTTTCTCTTCTTAGAAATCACTACTACAATTTTAGATAAAACTGAAGTGATAACTGTAGTGATGTTAGATACTGCAATTATCTCACTAGAGTTGTATACATTGGGGGGGGGGGGAGAAATTGCAGAAAATAAAATGTATAATTTTTCAATTAAAATTTTCTTCAGTACCCCAAAACTGGTAATCCCACTATGGTCCCTGGCAAAAGAGGGGGAAATTGCTGGTCAGACAGTCTGAGAAGCACTACAATAAGAAAACAGTCTTCTATTACCACTTAAAGGAGTACCTCTTCCAAAATCTTTTAAAGTCTTCATATACTGTAGTCTAGTTTGACTTTCAGAAGCTCCCACTAGCCTACAACTCTCAGACAAGAAAGCTGGTGGCTAGACTTTCTAACAACCCAAATCTGAGATTTTGAAAGGATCTTTCCGCCACCCTCCAGCTCTACTCTATCATAAAACAAGTTGATGATCAGAGCCCTACATAAAGTAGCCACTGTCATAAAGTAGACTATGTAAAGTAGTCACTGTCCATATTCCCTTGTTTCCTCTATGTATGTATTAGTCGGGGGGCAAAGAAGGATCTTGCTGTGTATGGAACTTTCTCAGGCATTCATGAAACCATAAATTAGATTGCTGTGCAAGAGTTTGCTGCAGGCACTGGCTGAATCCCTGTGGATAACGTATAACTTCGTTTACACTGTTCTCCTCCGGTGATCATGGGGCCATAATTACCTGTGATTAGCTGAACCTAGCTTTGTGAATAAATTACCAGATTTAATATCCTGGCGTCCTTGTTCTTCCAGATAAATAGAAACATCCAAAGCTGCTAATATAGGGAGAAACTGATGAAGTGGAACAAGCTGTTACTTTGTAACAATTATAGGCTCAAAGAGTTTAATACAGTGACAACAACTTGAAATGCAAACGAGCAGCATCTAGGCGACTCTGATCAATGTAGTAGCTAGGAGAAGCTGCATTAGAGAAGAATGTTCTAACACAATTTGCTCACACATCAAAAGGGGATCATCAGCACATCAAAATCAAATCAAGAATCTTTCTCATACACACGTATATATGTGTGCATGCATGTAGATGCACATGTACATATATAATAAGCAAGCCATGTATTATTAATAAATTGGCTTTCTCTATTGTCCAGCCCAGATAATACAGGCAGGCCTGCCATATGAAGAGTGAGGCTGATCCACCCACAGCCCAGCTAATCCTACCATTATCTAGGACTCATGGGTGGGGAACCTGTGACCTTGAGGGGAGCCTGGGCTTTGGAAATTGAAGTACAAAAACACCTGGAAGACTAGCCTGTTTCTTCTGGGCCAAGGTTTCTCAGTCTTGGGCCTTCAAGTATCCTTGCACTTAAATTCCCATAAGCCCAGGCTCCCCTCAAAGATGCAGGTTCCCCAAGCCCAGGTGCTACCTACTTCCTTGCTGAGCAAGACCTTGCTATAATAATTTCGTGTCAGAAATTATTCTGGGTTGAAAGGATTTTTGTGGAAGAAACTTCACTCAGGGAATGCCCAAATGAGGCTCCTTTCATGTCCCCAAGAGCTGGGACAGAGATGGGCATTCAATCTGTCCTGCAGTACCCGGGTCTTGAACTGCCAACTTGCCAGCCTTCCAGCTAACAAGGCGAGCTTCCTAACCACTGAGCCACCGCAGCCCCGATATATTGCTGACTGTCTTTCTTTACTCCCATACAGCAGATGTTTGTTACAGTAACAGTGGTGGGATTCAGCAGGTTTACCCCAGTTCATCAGAACCGGTAGCAGAAATTCTAGCTGGCCCTGCCCATCCAAGTTTTGAAATAAAGTACAGTTGTACCTCGCTTAAAGAGCATAATGTGTTCCACAGGATTGCTCTTTAAGCGAGTTTGCTCTTTAAGCGAAACACCATTGTAAGTGAGCAATTCTGGGGGGGGGGATTGCGAACCCCGATTTATTTGTTAAGCGAGTTTTTGGTTGGTTTTATTTGTTAAGCAAAGCGAACATTCAGAGATAATTCTGCTCTTTAAGTGAGTTACTCTTTAAGCGAAGCGCTCTTTATGCGAGGTTTGACTGTAGTCCTAATTCAGGTGCAACACAGGGCTTTCACCCTGGCCACGCCCGCCATACCACACCCACAGAGTAGGTAGCAAAAAAAAAAAAAAAAATTGAATCCCACCACTGAGTACAAACCTGTAACCTAGCTTTCACATGTAACCCTTTCATGTTAGCATATACTTTCACTGTAAATGCTTTGCCGCTAGGTGTTTAAAGGGGATAACATAAGGGTTAATTGATTTTCCCTTTCCAGATGGCTCAGTGGTTAGAAAACTCTAAGGCAGATTTCCTACAGTTATTGTTCAATGCACATGTGTAAATATAACCATGTTTTTAAAGTACAGTCAAACCTCGCACAAAGAGTGTCTCGCTTAAAGAGTAACTCGCTTAAAGAGCAGAATTTTCTCTGAATGTTCGCTTCGCTTAAGAAATAAAGCCAACCCAAAACTCGCTTAACAAATAAATCGGGGTTCTCAATCCCTCCCACAATTGGTCACTTACAATGGTGTTTCGCTTAAAGAGCAAACTCGCTTAAAGAGCAATCCTATGGAACGCATTATGCTCTTTAAGCGAGGTACAACTGTATAATTCTTCAAGAGATGCTTCCTGCAAACAATGAAACACATATGCTTAATGTGCTTAAAATGATTGGTTCCAGAATTTTGTGATAAAAACTTAAGAAAAATAATTAGATAAATAGAATAAACACTTACTTTAGGAAAAATGCAGAGTAGTATACACAGTTAAGTTGTTATCATTAAAGTAACAGAAAAATAGGGCTTTAAAATACTGAAGGAAATTATGTTAAAGCCTCAGGAATTAAAACAGACTGCTACAATTGCTTGCAGATTCAGTCAGATGAGGGCGTCTGCAGCTGCGTTTTGCATGAGAGAACAGCATCTTCTGAGAAGAAGAAATACAATTGGACAAGATAATATAAATGTACTGCTGGTGTTTGAAGAAAAGTATGAAAGCCACTGAATTAGGCAAATTCCTTGGATAGCTTGATGTTGTGAGCACATCTTTTGGAAGCAACCAAGACAGGCAGTACAATCAAATGACACAAGTACGGTGTGTAGCTTTTGACTGAGGAGGTGAAAGGGTAGCTCCCTCCAGAATATCAGATTCTTCTTGATATCGTCTCCCACAGTTTTTGAGTCAGCAGCTACCACAACTTCCAGCATAAGTATCATATCATGTTTAAATATTTTGAGTGGTAGCCATGTTAGTCTATGCAAGCATAAAAGAGAGTAAACAAAACAAAACAGCAAGAAAAGACAAAAAAATGTTGTGGCACCTTAAAGACTAACTGCTGTTTAAATACATTTTTGTCTTTTTTTTTTTGCTGTTTTGTTTACTTTCTGATATACTGTACCATGTTTAAGTTACACAAAAGCACAGGTTTCCATGGTAATTAATATTTCTCAGGTGATGTATACATTTCATCCTGCTGTTTCTGAGAGCAAAATGCAGTGTGTCTAGTGCCATAAAATAGCCTCATGAGGTCCAGCTCCCTCCAAGCCAGCAGCCTCAAGAATCCCATATTTCCTTCACTCGGAAGCTTGAACTTTAATTATATCTGCCTTGATGCCCTTCCTTGGTCTTCTGCTTGACTTGAACATTTACTTGGCCTACATTCTAAACCTCCCTTTTTAAAGTTCATCTTTCTTAGCAAGCTAAACTTCTTTCTATTTGCTTAAGGAACCCTGAGGGCATTTTCTGTGCAGCTGTGCTTATTTCATGCGGAATACAAGACAATATGATGGTTTATATTGTGATCACTCTGCTTCAAAATGCTGATTTATGATTTCATTTTTTAATCAGTGGTTCACTGCGCTTTTAAAACTACTGTAACTATTTCATTTTACTTTCCAGCGTGGGCCTAAATAGGAATAGGATTGGTCCTGAAACCCTTAGGTAAAGGTAAAGGACACCCTTGCTCGAAAGCCAATTGTATCCAACTCTAGGGTTCAGTGCTCATCTCTGTTTACAGCGAAAGAGCCAGTGATGTCTGCATCTGCAGACGTTTCTGTGGACATGTGATGGGCATGCCTAGACACTGGAGTGCACAGAACACTGTTTACCTTCCCACTGAAGTGGTCCCTATTTATCTACTTGTAATTTCTTGCTTTCAGCGCATGCACACACAGAGAGAAAAGAGCATAGACTAGACTGAGTTACTAATATGTGAGAGAAATACTCCTGGGAGATAGATTACCTCTCCTTGATCTTATTCAACTCTCTTAGATCTGGAGAACACTAGGGACTCCAGCTGCCAGGGATCAAGCAGATAGACAGTAGGAAGATTCATGTAGTACTGTCCCCACCCCCCCACCCCCAATATGGCCACTATATGTCTTTCTGTATGGTTTTGGCCAGACTGACTAAAGCAATCTAGCCCCATGTTAGTCTGCCCTGATAGGGCACACAGAAAGAGCCTCCTTGAAGATTGCGGTATGTTTGGACCACAATTGGGTGTACCCCAGGGCAATGGCAACCATATTGTGGTGGCCAATCATTCTCACACTAGGTCAGGTGAAAGAAACTGCAGAATGAACTCAGCAAAAGGTGGCTTCATTTTGGCAGTTGCACCTCTGGCCTAGAAAAGGAGGAGGAAGAGGAGGAGGAGGAAGAAGAAGAAGAAATCTGCCCTGATCATTTTCTTCCCAGTTGATTAATCCAGGGACAATGGCCATAGCATGGGCCATTTGATTTAAAAGGGGGGGGGGGATTGGTAATCTGTTCCAGGTTGATTGCTTTTCCAGATGATCCTTTGAGGGTAAAAATGAAAGAATGTGATTTAATCTTGACAGAGAGCTATCCTGTGAGATGATATTTTTGGCTGAGGTAGTTTTGACTCTTAAGTTATTTTGATAGTGGTCCTTTAGAATTATATGCCTGCCATTTTCCTCATGGTGTCTTGACTCAGCTTCCAGAACCAAGGCTATTTCTGCTCACCATTGTTATTCACATATACTTGTCCTGGGCCTGACAAGTTTATCAGTTAAAACAGTCTGTGGTGTGCACATTTGTATGTTGGCAAAAATGAGGGTATTGTGCAAACTTTGCCAGTTTGGCAACAGTATGTCTGCTAGCCTAAAGAAAAACAAAGGAAATATCTGATCTCTACTTAATTATTTTCTACATTTTGTGACATTTCTAATGCTCATGTCTCACAACAGTAGTAACATTTGAAAGCCTTATTATCCGTTCGCTTACAAGGTGAAGGCCACTCAATCAATTACTCAAGTGCGTCTGCTCTGAATGTAGCCCAGGTGGTGATAACACTCCCATGTGGTACCCCTCTAGGGCAGCACGTATGCACCATAGGTTTTTAAGCAAGGAAGCTCTTTTTATTACTTTAAGTGTGTGGATTTTTCTAATAAAACAAAATTGAACAGCTGCCCAAAAAGGAAAGGAAGAGTTTTTCCTGTGATCGGATTGTGATGTTAGAACTGGGATGGAAATGCCTTTAGAGAAGATATAATAACATTCAGAAACAATACATGAAATAGATACAGTAATTCATACAGTATTTGTATGGATGCTCTAATGTTAAAAGAGTTTCTTCCACTGCACATTGAGAACAGCTGTATAGATTAGTGACCACTGCAAAGATTAGCTCTGTCAGTGGACCTGGGCCAAGGCCCTAGCCAGGTATTCCAGCTTAAATGCAAAGAGCCCTACCTGGATAACCCAGGGTGGCCTATAAATCCATATAGAATCTTTCTGCCGCTGCTAGTTTAGGGAATATAGCAAATTTGTTTGTCTTGTTGTTCAGTCGCACAGTCGATTCCGACCCTCTGCGACCCCATGGACCACTGTCCGCCAGGCACTCCTGTCCTCCACCATCCCCCTCAGCTCGCTCAGCTCTGTGCCCATTGTCTCCACAATACCATCTAGCCATCTCATCTTGGGCCGGCCCCTTCCTCTTTTGCCCTCGACCTTCCAAGCATCAAGGCTTTCTCAAGTGAATCCTCTCTTCTCATCTGATGTCCAAAGTACTTTAGCTTCATCTTTATTATTTGACCTTCTAATGAGCAGTCAGGGTTGATTTCTTCTAAGATTGACCTATTTGTTCTCCTCGCTGTCCAGGGGACTCTCAAAATCCTTCTCCAACACCACATCTCAAAGGCATCTATTCTTCTGCACTCAGCTTTCCTAATGGTCCAGCTCTCACAACCATACATTGCCACAGGGAATACCAATGCTTTGACTAGATGAATTTTTGTTTGCAATGTGATGTCTCTACTTTTCACTATGCTCCCCAGGTTTCTCATAGTTTGCCTCCCAAGAATCAGTCGCCTTTTTATTTCATGGCTGCAATTCACATCTGCAGTGATCTTTGGTCCTAGGAAAGTAAAATCTGTCACTGCTTCTATTTCTTCCCCATCTATTTTCCAGGGACTGATAGGGCTTTTGTAAATATTATTGTAGAAGATGTGAGGCCTAATGACTATGCATTCACACCCAAGTGCAGGGAAATTTCCAATATGACACCACGGAAGGTCTTGTGAATCACAGCTATCTTTGTGATTATATATAAGACACATCACTTATTGCCAATGCTGATAAAACACTCGTGTTTCTCCCTTTCTCTCAGTTACAAGATATGAACCAGGACATATGGAGCAGTACGAAAAAGAACTGCAAACTCCCTACAACAGCTTGACAATTGCTGTTGTAAATAAGCACATAGTGTTCCTTAGTATAGTGACATTTTTAAAAAATCACCAATGGGGGATGGAAAACTAGGCTAAAATGGAATCAGGGAGTTACAAGATAGCATTCTTCCTCACATTTTCTGAAGTAACAGCGCTTCATGAGTATCTTGTCACACTCACTGTTTTCTTGCTTCTTCTTATTCATCTTTATTTCCTATTTTCTGTACTGCCCTCAAGTGATTAGACATAGATTCAGCAGCGTGTGGATGGCAAGATTATTCCCCATTGCTGCTAGTGCTATACAGAATACAAAACAAGCTCTGCATTTGCAATAGGAATCATGTGTGATGCTTTTCTTTCTGTCCTCCCACAGCTCCTGCGTCCAATCAAGTTACTGTAATTTTTGGTATAGACTAAGGTAGCCATCACTGCAGACAGTGACTGCAGCCATGAAATGAAAAGACGCTTGCTTCTTGGGAGGCAAACTATTGCAAACCCTAGGCAGCATCTTAAAAAGTAGAGACATCACCCTGCCAAGAAATGTCTGCAGTCAAAGCAATAGGCTTCCCAGTAGTAATGCATGGCTGTGAGACGTTTGACTTAAAGAACAAATTGACATCATTTGTGAGAGAAGAAAATTTGAGCCCATCGTGCTATGTGGCTTGTAAATATGACAATCTATGGTACTTTGGAATCATAACTGAAGTGAACAAAGAAGAAGGTGATGTGACAGTTCAGTTTTTACATCCTGCAGGGCCATCCCCATCATTTTATTGGCCTAAGCGAGAGGACATTTGCGCTGTGCCTATACCTCATGTACTCTCAATTGTTGATCCTCCTGACACTTCAACTGGAAGGACCTACAGGTTTTCTGAAAAATGTATGAGGTCAATTGAAGAGAAAATGTCAAACCTCCATTAAATTTGTTACTGTAGAAGTTGAAGAATGTAAATATTGGAAATATCAAATACATTGGTAAGTTTCCAGACCTTATCGTTTCTTTATGTTGTTGAGTTAGTCTAAAATTAAGTTATTGAAGAAGACAATTCTGGTTAAAATATTATGTTATCAACTGATGATAAAATAGGTAGTTGTCCAATCTTCGTAATAGTCTAAACCTAGAGACTTTTAATCCCTTAAAATCCTTATTACTCAGTAAAATCGGTGAATAAAACAATTTGAAAAACTAATATATAACATAATGAAACACAACAAAGGTATCAAAACCCCATCAATTTTTTTTCTGCATTTGATAGCCCATTTAGTAAGGATCATTTTGAAAAAAAAGATTTTGTGATTATCACATACCCTTTCTGTGATATGGAATTTTACGCTGACCTATGTTTTGGTTTTAAAAAAATACAAAGATGTAAACGAAAATATTTTTTCAGACTTAGTAGGTTTTCTTAGAGGTATTATGTATTTTTTTCTAGAATCCTCATTTTCTGAAGAAAAAGACTACAAACTTTCATCAAGATTGGATGGTAAATAAAAAAGTTATAAATTATTTTCAAAATGTCAGCGACCTTCATTTCGCGACATCCGTTGGTTACAATTGCCAAAAATACAAAACTTCAAAAGCCTATAAAATGGAAACGAAGTGAGCTAGAGTGTTAAAATTTGGCATGGGTACTTATCTTTGTGGGTAGAACAAATAAGCCAAGTTTCACCAAAATCTGAGATGTTGGGCGAGATAGCCTGGTTGAACTGACACGGAATTACCCATACTGAAGCTGAAGCTCTAGTACTTTGGCCACCAAATGAGAAGAGAGGACTCACTAGGGAAGGCCCTGATGCTGGGAAAAATTGAAGGCAAAAGGAGAAGGGGGCAGCAGAGGATGAGATGACCAGATGGCATCGTTGACAGAGGAGCCTATCGTGCTATTGTCCATGGAGTCACAAAGGGTCAGATTCAACTGTGCAACTAAACAACAAAAAAGGTAGCCATGCTTGGCCATGGGGGTGGGGATGGGAGAAATCCACTTTTGGACCATGCAGAATGTCACAAGTGCACATACTTCCAAGTTCCCTAGAATTCCCTAGAATTTTAGGCATGTTTTTAAGAGTGTTTTATTGGCTGTTTTTTTAAATGACTTGTGAGCCGCCCTGGGTCACCTCGGTGAGGAGGGCGGTTGATAAGTATGACTAATAAAAATAAATAAATAAATAAAAATTCTAAAGTGATGAAAAATCCTGAGAAAAATGAAAGCACACTTCTATGCCCAGGGGGAGGTAAGTGAATAATCTTGCACCCTCCCCCTACCCTATCCAAAAACCAAAGGCCAGAGAGTAAAAAAGGCAAAGACCAAAGCCTCAACTGCCTTCACCATCTCAGACGCCCAGGTGAGCGGGCGACAGAGAACACCAACAGCCTAACCAGCGGCCAGAGCCAGGAAGAGGGAAGGAGTCACCACGATGGATGTTCTTACCAAAGACTCATAGCTACATGCATTTGATAAGTAATTGAATTACCATAGTTGACTTGATATAGCGAACTTTCCTTTTCATACCAAGGTTAATGACTAACAAGATACTTTTGACTATATATATAACTTCTTGTTTCATATATCCAGCATTAATCAACTTAATTTTAGTCTGTTATTTTGTGTTACATTGTGATGATATGTATGACAGTAAAATACTGGCGTAGTAACCTGCAAACCATGGCAGGAAATTTGCCAAGAGAACTATATGGACTAGAACAAAAGGCAAAACCAAGAGGCAAAACAGATGAAACAGGATGCTTAGGCCACCAAGTCAGAAGAGGGGGGTGGATAGGACAGTGGGAGGAGAAATACAGCGTTGTAAGGAACAATACTGTATAGGAACATGGAATGTGAGAGCTATGAATCAAGGAAAGCTGGAAGTGGTAAAAAAGGAAATGGAAAGAATAAGCATTGACATCTTAGGAATCACTGAGTTAAAATGGACAGGGATGGGTGAATTCAGCTCTGAAAACCGTCATATCTACTACTGTGGACAAGAAAACCTCAGAAGAAATGGAGTAGCCATAATTGTCAATAAAAGAGTGAGAAAAACAATAATGGGATATAATCTTAAAAATGAGAGAATATTCCAGTCAGAATCCGAGGCAAACCTTTCAATATCACTGTAATCCAAATATACACACCAACAACTGGTGCAGATGAAACCATAGTTGACCAGTTCTATGAAGACCTACAACACCTCATAGAACAGACACCAAGAAATGATGTCCACATTATCATAGGAGATTGGAATGCCAAAGTAGGAAATCAAAAAGTAAATGGAATAACAGTAACAGGCAAGTTTGGTTTTGGAACACAGAATGAAGCAGGGCAAAGGCTAATACAGTTCTGCCAAGAGAATGCACTGGTCTCCAAAGATAGAGAACCTCCATACAATCAGCAAAAACAAGACCTGGAGCAGACTGTAGCTCAGATCATAATCTATTGATTGCAAAATTCAGGCTTAGGCTAAAGAAAATAAGAAAAACAATTAGGCCAGACAGGTATGACCTAGAGACAACATCCCCTAAGGAATACACAATGGAGGTGTGGAACAGATTTAATGGCTTAAACTTGATAGACAGAGTGCCAGAAGAATTATGGACAGAGGTGTGGGACATCATACAGGAGGCAGCAAGAAAAACCATACCAAAAGAAAAGAAGTAAGAAAGCAAAGTGGTTGTCTGATGAGACTCTTAAAATAGCAGAGGAAAGAAGGAATGCAAAAGACAAAGGAGAAAGGGAGAAAATTCAATCAATTGAATACAGAATTTCAAAGAAAAACAAGGAAAGATAAGGAAACCTACTTAAATGAACAAAGCAAAGAAATAGAGGAAAATAACATAAGGAGTAGGACTAGAGATCTTTTTTAAAAAAATTGGGGAAATCAAGGGAACATTTAAAGGAAAAATGACCATGATAAGGGACAAAAATGGCAAGGATTTAGCTGATGAAGAAGAGATTAAGAAAAGATGACAAGAGTACACAAGGAACTCTACAAAAAGGAACTCAACACCCCTGATAATCACAATGATGAGAACATTGAACTTGAGCCAGACATCCTAGAGAGTGTAGTCAGAAAGGCCCTAAAAAGCACTTCAAACAACAAAGCCAGTGGAAATGATGGTATCCCAGCCAAATTTTTCAAAGCCCTAAAAGATGATGGAATCAAATTATTGCATTCTATATGCCAGCAGATTTGGAAAACACAACAATGGCCACAGGATTGGAAAAGATCAATATACGTACCAATCCCAAAAAAGGTCAATGCCAAAGAATGTTCAAATTATTGAACAATTGCATATCTCAAATTGTTGATGTTTCTTCCAGCAATTTTGATCCCAAATTGTGATTCCTCCATCCCTGCATTGCACATTATGTGTTCTGTGTATAAGTTGAATAAGCAGGGTGACAAAAGGCAGCCTTGTCTTACTCCTTTTCCTATTCCAAACCACTCCGTCATTCCATTTTCTGTCCTAACTGTTACCTCTTGATTCATGTACAGATTTCTCATGAGGCCTATAAGGTGTTCTGGTATTCCCATCTCTTTAATTACTTGCCACATTTGGTTGTGGCCGACACAGTCAAAAGCCTTAGTGTAATCAATGAAACAGAAGTAGACTTGTTTCTGATATTCCTTTGTTTTTTCCATGATCCATCTTATGTTGGCGATGTGATCTCTAGTCCCCCTGCCTCTTCTGAAACCCGCCTGCACTTCTGGTAATTCTCTCTCCACATACTGTTGCAGTCTATCCTGTATTATCTTGAGCATCACCTTGCTAGCATGAGGGATGAGCGCAATTGTTCGATAATTAGAACATGCTTTGGCATTACCCTTTTTGGGGAGTGGAACGTATACAGATCTTTTCCAAGCCTGTGGCCATTGTTTTGTTTTCCAAATCTGCTGGCATATAGAATGCAATAATTTGATTCCATCATCTTGTAGGGCTTTGAAAAGTTCAACTTGGATACCATTAACTCCACTGGCTTTGTTGTTTGCAGTGTTTTTTAGGGCCTTTCTGACTTCACTCTCTAGAATGTCTGGCTGGGTTCCAAAGAGGCAGGGGAACTAGAGACCACATTGCCAACATATGTTGGATCATGGAAAAAACAAAGGAATATCAGAAACAAGTGTACTTCTGCTTCATTGACTATACCAAGGCCTTTGACTGTGTGGACCACAACAAAATGTGGCAAGTAATTAGTAGGTGGGAATACCAGAACACCCTGTATGCCTCATGACAAATCTGTACATGAATCAAGAAGCAACAGTTAGGACAGAATACGGAATGATGGAGTGGTTTGGAATAGGAAAATGAGTAAGACAAGGTCACATTTTGTCACCCTGCTTATTCAATTTATATACAAAGCACATAATGCGCAATTCAGAGTTGGACAAATCACAAGTTGGGATCAAAATTGCTGGGAGAAACATCAACAACTTGATATACACATATGATACCACCCTAATGGCAGAATGTGCGGAAGACCTAAAGAAGCTTCTGCTTAGGTTGAAAGAAGAGAGTGCAAAAGCTGGCTTGAGACTCACCATCAAGAAAACTAAGATAATGGCAACAGGCCCTATCAGTCCCTGGAAAATAGATGGGGAAGAAGTAGAAGCAGTGACAGATTTTATTTTCTTAGGATCCAAGATCACTGCAGATGGTGATTGCAGCCATGAAGTAAAAAGGCGACTGAGTCTTGGGAGACAAACTATGAGAAACCTGGGGAACATAGTGAAAAGTAGAGACATCACATTGAAAACAAAAATTCGCATAGTCAAAGCATTGGTATTCCCTGTGGCAATGTATGGTTGTGAGAGCTGGACCATTAGGAAAGCTGAGCGCAGAAGAATAGATGCCTTTGAGATGTGGTGTTGGAGGAGAGTTTTGAGAGTCCCATGGACAGCGAGGAGAACAAATCGGTCAATCTTAGAAGAAATCAACCCAGAATGCTTAGAAAGTCAAATTGTAAAGATGAAGCTAAGGTACTTTGGACATCAAATGAGAAGAGAGGATTCGCTTGAGAAGGCCTTGATGCTGGGAAAGGTGGAGGGCAAAAGAAAAAGGGGACAGCCCAAGATGAGATGGCTAGATGGTATTGTGGAGACAATGGGCACAGAGCTGAGCGAGTTGAGGGGGATGGTGGAGGACACGCGTGCCTGGCGGACAGTGGTCCATGGGGTCGCAGAGGGTCGGAATCGACTGTGCGACTGAACAACAAACAAAAACAGGTGCCACTGGTGCCTCCTTGCTGTAGCCCCGTCAGTTTGGAGGGCAGCAAAAAGAGGTCGAGGCATTTAAATACTACAATTCATGGAAAGAGAAATGGTCACTCATGTAAGAACGGTGTGCGTGTGTGTGAAGCATCCGGCATTGAACCTCCAATGGAGGCGGACACGGGAGGCGTTTATGAAGAACAACAGGGAAGCGAAGGGCTTCCCTTCTTTAGCGAGCCGAAGTTCCCGGATGTCAGGACTACGTTACCCATCAGCCCCTTGGCGCTGCGGCCTCTATCGCGCACCGTCGTGACCGGAAGGACTTGAGGCGGGTTTCCTCCCTCACTTCCTTCTTTCCGAATCAGGCCCTGGCGAGGTAAGGCAGGGAGAAAGGCGAGGGGGGGGGGGGAAGGACTATCCGTTGCCATCGGGGCGGACGAAGCGTCCCGCCGCTCGCCTTTGGGCGCCATCGGGTTTCGGGCGTCTTGGTCGACTTTCCACGGCAGGTGCGAGGGAAAACGCAGGCGGTTTGGAGCCGTGTTTCGGCAGGCGGCCTAACCGAGGGCCGGATCCTAAGAGGTGGCTGACATTGGCCTCCAGCAGTGGCCTGGGTTTTAGTGTTGACTATCCTGGGTGAAGGAGGAGGAAGGGCAGGTTTTCTCTGCTAATGATTCCTTAACACCTAACCCACCCCCTTGTAACCCACCTAACCCACCCCCCTTCCTGCCCTTAATTTAACTTCTTGTTTTGTGAGACGTGGCTCACGAGGCTTCCCGCCTCATACTTAGATTATAATCTTGATACTGTAGTTTATTGCATTTATTGATTACATATTTATTTATACCGCCCGTCTGGGATATTTCCCACTCTGGGCCGTGTTCACACAATTGAATAAGCAACAGCAACATAAGACAACAAACCAGAAAATAAATGACAAAATAAATACCTCGTGGCATCTGAGCGAGCTTAAAACTCACCAGCTAACTTAGTGACAAAGGTATGGTACTCGATTTTAATTGAAGGCTGTCTTCCAGTTTCTACACCAGAGCTGAACAGAAGACAGGTCAACCTCGGTCTATGTATGTTTCTAGCTTTATTGACTTCTATTATTAGTAGTACAGTAATACAGTAATACCTCATATAACATTAGTATCGAATAACACTAAAATCGCATAACATTAAGGAATCTGGGGGGAAGAATTGCATCAGATAACATTAAGATCCTATGGGATGCTTCAGATAACAACCGCTAAAGCCTGTGTGGTTACAATGTATCTCCATGGATCCCATAGAGGATCAGATAACACTAAAAATCATAACACCAAGACTTGTGGAACCAGGTTTTAGTGTTATATGAGGTTTTACTGTACCTCGTTTAACGTTTACCTCAGATAACGCTAAAATCGCATGACGTTAAGTAATCTGAGGAGGAGAATTGGATCGAATAACGTTAAGGTCCTATGGGATGGATCGGATAACAACCGCTAAAGCCTGTGCGGTTACAATGTATCTCTATGGAGCTTTAACGTTATCCGATTCATCCCATAGGATTTTAACATGGATCGGATAACACTAAAAATCGGATAACACCAAGACTTGTGGAACCAAGTCTTAGCGTTATCCGAGGTACTACTGTATTACTATTGTTGCTATTAAATTTACATTGCCACCCGCTCGCCGTAGCGACTCAGGGCGGCTTACAGACAAATAAAATATAACATAATTAAAAACAAATTTAAGCAGCCTATATAAGCCACCGGGGGCAGGGGCAGCTTCCGCCATGGCACCCCACACTTGCTGGGGCAACCAGATCTTCAGGCCCTTCCTAAATGCTGGGAGATCTAGTTGCAGGTGGAGATCAGTTGGTGGGAGGTTCCAAAGAACTGGGGCAGCCACCGCAAAGGCCCTCTGTCTAGTGCCAGAGAGGTGTGCTTCTCTAGCAGTTGGGACCCTTACCTGGTGGGATGGGCTGATGTTCCACAGTAGCAGTAATTCAGCTTCAGTGGTCCTACTGAATTACTTTTTAAAAACCCACAAGATGGGAGCAAGTTGAAATGGAATTTGATGCAAAAAGATTCTTGTTCTGTCCTGAAAGTCCAGAGCTTTAAGATAATTTGAATTAAGCCGTTGTCTTTTGCAACTCTGTTGCAGTACACGATGGGCCGCGTAATCAGAGGCCAGAGAAAAGGTGCCGGGTCAGTATTCAGGGCCCATGTGAAGCACAGAAAAGGTGCAGCAAAGCTGAGAGCTGTTGACTTTGCTGAAAGACATGGCTACATCAAAGGCATTGTAAAGGCAAGTACTGGATTGTGGGGGATATTTGGGGGGTTCAGTTGATGATGATGATAACATCAGGTTATCGTGAACAGATGTAGTGAAGTACTGAAACTGTTGTCATATATTACTTGCAAGGCGCACCTTGTCCATAGCCTCAAGGCTGTGGCAGTCCATTGCAGTCCCAGTGTTAAATCCTGCATGTCTCATTTCATGTGTGCCACAGGAGATGACACTGTTGTGATCACTATGGATCACTTCATGGCAAACTCTGATCCACCTTAAACAAATTTATACCAGTGACATTTTTCCTGCTTCAGGAAAATATGCATTCTCAGATACCAGTTGCAGTCGACAACAATAACTTGCAAAATGTAGAGAGTATCTGTGTTAAGTTTGTTTAGTATGCTTAAGCCGTTTACGCCTTTAATTTAAAAAGAGATGAACTGAAGAGTTGGTCTGAGGGGTGAAGACTGAATTGGAAATAAATTAGGGATATAGTTGAGTCTCAGCTGGAGTAAGGAAGTTTTTAAAATGTCCCTGTTTAAGCATTTCATGTATGTGACCGTTTATAATTTAGTGTGCAATCATTGCCATATGGCTGTTAAATTCATATAGTATCCAGAATGGTCAGTTGTCATCATAAATGTGTGTTCTTTTGGTCTACTTCAGTGTTTCCCAAATGTTGGTGTTTGGACTTCAGTTCCCAGAAGCCTAAGCCAGTATATTGACTGATCAGTGCTTTGTGGAATTGACTTAAGCTACTGGGAATTGAAGTCCAAACACCAGCATTTGGGAAACACTGGTCTACTTGATCTTTTAACCTAGGGGTGCCCAAACTTTTTGGGCCACAGGCCAGTCACATGGTTCAGGGAGCCAGTCACTGGCCTGAGGGCCAAAGTGACTAGACATATCAGCCTTATTTATATGTCTTAAGTCATAAATTAAAACTGCAACTATATTTGATAGGATATTATTCACGATCCTGGTCGAGGAGCTCCTCTTGCCAAGGTGGTTTTCCGTGATCCATACAGATTTAAGAAACGGACAGAATTGTTCATTGCAGCTGAAGGGATTCATACTGGGCAATTTGTTTATTGTGGCAAGAAAGGTAAGTAAAGATTGGTTGTTATGAATGTTTTTTTTTGTAAATCTAGAAATGTCAATTTTGATAAGGTATTGTGGGCCTGGCACAGCTACTTTAAACCCCCTTCTTTTCTGTACACATCTTTTAAAGCTCAGCTCAACATTGGCAATGTCCTCCCCGTTGGTACTATGCCAGAGGGTACCATTGTCTGCTGTCTTGAAGAGAAGCCTGGTGATCGTGGTAAACTCGCCCGCGCTTCTGGAAATTATGCCACAGTAATCTCCCACAATCCTGAAACCAAAAAAACCAGGGTGAAGCTGCCTTCTGGGTCAAAGAAGGTGATCTCTTCTGCAAACAGAGCAGTTGTCGGTAAGTGTTACCTGAAACATCCGTCCAGGTCTTCAGGAATCAGAAGTGTTTGCCTAGAAGTTTTACAAAAAGAAAGTGTATTTACATAGTCTGGATTGTCTAGTTATGTACCGCCCCATAGCGCTTAGAGCACTCTCTGAGCCGTTCATAACGTAATTAGCATTTTGCCCCCAATATACTTGGTTCTCATTTTACTGATCTTGGAAGGGTAGAAGGCCAAGTCAACCCAGTCATCCTTGGTCAGGAAAAAGAAACACACAAATGGGCAGATCATGAAATGAGAGTCTGTGATATATCTGGGCAAAATACAGTGTAGCAAATATTTACTTCAGTAGTCATTACTAAAAAAAAGTTTATCGTTTTTGTTAGGCTGACTGAAAGCCTTTAGTGAAGGAGACATTTAGTCTGGTCACATATTCCCAATAGATAGTTACTTGGCTTCTTTGTTAAATAATGGCGATCTTGAGATATTAAATGTTGTTTTTTAAATGCCTGAGCATGTGCCTGCATTCTGCTGTGTAAACCTCAACCTGTCCTATATGGGCAATTTTACATTTTGATAGCAATAGCAGAATAAATTTTCTGACATAATTTTTTTCTGACAAATTGCCTCTTGTGATGACATTTTCCACGAGAGAATTTCGACTCATGAAAAGTGCTTTTAAAGGTAAAGGTTTCCCTTGCTCGAAAGCCAGTCGTATTTAACTCTAGGGTTCAGTGCTGTTTCAAAGCTGAAGATCCAGCGCTGTCTGCTTCTGCAGACGTTTCTGTGGTCACGTGGCAGGCATGATTAGACACTGGAGCGCACAGAACGCTGTTTACTTTCCCGCCAAAGTGGTCCCTATTTACTTGCAATTTCTTGCTTTCAAACTGCTAGGTTGGCAGGAGCTGGGACAAAGACGGGAGCTCATTCTGTCCTGCAGGATTTGGGTCTCAAACTGCTGACCTGCTACCTTCCAGTCAGCATCTTAGCCACTGGAGCCACTGCAGTCCTTTAATTTAGGAGTTGCTTTTGATGGAAGCTGGGTTTAGAAATGCCATTTAATAGTCTTCTGTGTCTGATATAGAGGTTAATCTAATGTAGGGATGCCCAAACTATGGTACACAGGCCGTATCAGGTCCCTTATCCCCTCGCCGCCTCTGGAAGTGGATGGGGGACGCACCCGCCAATGCGCATTTGCGTCCTGAACTACTGGATGTGGCAAAACCTCATCCGGGAGTGGCGAGGATGCATTTGTGCATTCACAGAGGTCCAGAACCACTTTTGGGAGTGGCAGGGATGCATTTGCACATGCGCAGACATCCAGAACCATTTCATTCATTCATTCATTTGATTTATATGCCGCCCTACTTGGTGAAAACCAATTCAGGGTGGCTCACAACATATAATCGAATACAATGTAACAGCTCAATAATACAATATCATAGTATCATAAAATACAGTACAATACAATAAATATGAACATAATATAATCAGAATACAATCCATAGCCATCCGTGCATGTGTAAATGTTCCCACTTCCAGGGGCGTGGCCAGGCTGGCTCAGCTGTTCTAGGAGCATGGTTAGGCCCCCAGTGCAAAATGTTTGGGC
This sequence comes from Furcifer pardalis, assembly GCA_030440675.1. Classification (NCBI taxonomy): domain Eukaryota; kingdom Metazoa; phylum Chordata; class Lepidosauria; order Squamata; family Chamaeleonidae; genus Furcifer; species Furcifer pardalis. The sequence continues at coordinate 51,543,014 of CP126895.1, read as the reverse complement.
ACCCCTGATCTAATGATCTACAGAAACATTTTCCATGGATGTGATCTAAACTGATTGGAACTGAGCTTGAATTTAGCTAAATTATGATTCTGAAAACCTCATCAAGTGTTCTATTGGTGATCACTTTGATTGCATAATTGTAGCTGATCCTCTTTAGTCAGAGCTCAGTACAGTTCCACAAGTCTTGGTGTTATCCGATTTTTAGTGTTATCCGATGCATGTTAAAATCCTGTGGGATGGATCGGATAACGTTAAAGCTCCATAGAGATACATTGTAATCGCACAGGCTTTAGCGGTTGTTATCCGATACATCCCATAGGACCTTAACGTTATTCAATCCAATTCTCCTCCCCAGATTATTTAATATTACGCGATTTTAGCGTTATCCGAGGTAAACGTTATCTGAGGTATTACTGTACTTGCTTTCTTTAGCAGCAATTTCTGGAATGACAAGATACCCTTGAATGTTTCAGGTATTGTTGCTGGTGGTGGCCGTATTGACAAACCAATCCTGAAGGCTGGACGGGCTTACCATAAATACAAAGCAAAGAGGAACTGCTGGCCTCGTGTCCGTGGTGTAGCCATGAATGTAAGTAGTTAATAATTCTTATTGACTAAGTGATATACTGCCTTTCTTTTGAAGCACACAAGGCTGTTTTCAACATAATGCTGTAATCCCTAATTTCTGAGATGATTAATTCACATTGTGATGAAGTAAATACTTGAGAAAATGATGACGGGAGGGGAGGAACTGCTATAGTCTGTAGGGATGGAGGTTTCCTTCTTCCTCGTACGGAGCCAGTTGGAATGGCTGGTAACGGATTGGGCCCTCATGTTGCCCAAGTATTCTGGCTGCGTTTTTTACTTTCTGACAGTCCTTTAGTATGAGTCATAGTGCCAACATTAAAAATAAAACAATGCTTCAGAGCTAAAACAAAATAATTTATTAAAAATAAGAGAATATTGCAGCAGTTCACAGCTGTTTGTTGGAGCATCACATCAGGCTGTTTATATAGTATCTTCAGTACTATCATATTAGGATACATGCAGATGTATTGCTGTGTTTGCTCTGCAGATTAGAATCGAAAAATAAAATTCCTTTCTGTTTGAAATTGTCCCTTGCTTTCTTTTGACTCGGGTTGCTGCTTTGTCTTCTTTTTCCAGCCTGTTGAACATCCCTTTGGTGGTGGTAACCACCAGCACATTGGTAAGCCTTCAACCATCAGAAGAGATGCTCCAGCTGGTCGCAAAGTTGGTCTCATTGCAGCCCGACGTACTGGCAGACTGCGTGGAACAAAGACTGTGCAAGAGAAGGAGAATTAAATCTTCAGTTCAGTGTATTCAGAAAGAAATAAATGTCATCTTTTATGCAAGACTGGCAAAACTGTGTGAATGGACTCCTTTCTAATTGTAGTCATTTGCCAGGGCATTTTACACATACAGCTGTGCAGTTACCAAATTACATAACCAAAGTTTCACAAACTTTTCAGGGAGGCTACCGTGCCACAATAGAAACATGGCTTTCGTACAGTTCCATTAACTATTTTCAAAGTTGTAGACTATTTTGGACTTTGTTTTCTTTGCAATTGTATGGTGAAGTAAAATGTGCCTTAGTGTTAGTTTGAGATATAAGTTGACCAGAACTGAACTAATACTAGAGGGCTGTTTACATTTTATTTCAGTGTAGCAAAATACTTGCTCTTCTGGTTGACAAACTGGGAGTCAATGTGAAGAAAGTATTAAATGTGGAAGTCAAATAGTTAATGGAAACTGGGAGTCAATGTGAAGAAAGTATTAAATGTGAAAGTCAAATATTTAATGGAAAAGCAATTGGAAGGGCTATTTCTAGATGGCCTTAAACCTATTTGCTGTATCCTAACGTATTATTCAAATTATGCTAAGTCCCGATTTATCCTCCCTTTTTTCCTAGCAGCTGCCCCAAGGAGCAAAATACAGGGACCTTTTACTTGCTAGGAAAGCTGTACAGATAGATGGTAGTAATTCTCCTTTTAAAAAAAGATGGGGGGCTGAAGTTGTTCCATCCCCTCTTCTGTTAAGGCTGTGTTTTGTTCCTATCAGTTAGTCTTCAGGATAAATAAGCAGTTTTGCTTCTAATTACAGTGATACTTCACTTAAAGAGCATAATGTGTTCCACGGGATTACTCTAAGCGAAACACCATTGTAAGTGACTGTGACTTTGGGGTTGGGGATTGTGGACCCAATTTAGTTTTTAAGCGAGTTTTTGTTTGGTTTTAGTTGTTAAGCGAGGCAACCATTCAGAGAAAATTCTGCTTTTTAAATGAGTTAAGTCTCTAAGTGAGGCATTCTTTATGTGAGGTTTTACTGTATACAAATGATAGTGTGACTAGAGGAGAAAAAACATCCATAGTTGTGTTGCTCCTTTAGTGGCCAGTCAGGTAAAGGTTGCCCTTCCTCAAAAGCCAGTCGCATCTGACTCGGGTTCAATGCTATCTCTATAGCCAAAGAGCCAGCACTGACTGCATCTGTAGACTTCCATGGACATGTGGCAGGCATGACTAGACACCGGAGTGCATGGAACACTATCTTCCCACTGAAGTAGTACCCGTTTATCTGCTTGCAGTTTTTTGTTTTCAAACTGCTAGGTTGGCAGGAGCTGGAACAGAGACAGGAGCTCACTTTGTCATGTAGTATTCAGGTCTCAAACTGGTGACCTTCCAGATGTCAAGTTCAGCGTCTTAACCATTGAGTTAATATACTGCAAAAAGGACATGGTTTGCAAACATTTTTTCAGAATGCATACTATACCTTGCAATATAAGGTGAACATTTTACATGGGTTGCTGTTAAGTGCATCACAGGCTACAGAATAACTTGAAAATGGGTATCTAGGTTTTTTTTTTAAAAAAATAATTCTACTGATTGCATCCTAGAATCATAAACTAGCACACTTGCAGGTTTCAGTTCATCGACCCGTTTGCCTGCACCAGCTGATGCTCTGGTCTTAATGTTTCCTATTGATGCATTTTTAAAAAACGATGCTATGGTGCTTGAAATGTTTTTTTAAAATTGCCTTTATACTATGAAGTATGCATATAAGTATTTTGGAAATGAATATTACAACCCACTATCTGGAAACTTAGCTTGCCGAAGAACAAATGAAATAAAATTGGGAGTTAACGTGCTCTCTGGTGTCTAAGCATGCCTAGCACATGTCCACGGAAACGTCTGCAAACGCAGACAGCGCTGGTTCTTTGGCTATAAACAGATGAGCACTGAACCCTAGAGTCAGATACAATTGGCTTTTGAGCAAGGACAACTTTTACCTATAGCTGGTACTATTACAAACAAGGCTCCAAGATTAAAAAGGGAAGAATTATTCTGCAGTGGTAGGCAGTTATAAGGAAGGTGGAATGTATTCTGGATCTAATCTTTCTTGGGTAACAAAAATAAAATGAGTTTGAGCTTTTCAGGGATTGTCTCTGCTAGATTATAAAACTGAGCTTTCCTTATATTATGGGCAGCAGAAAGTAAGATTAAGGAGGATTTTCTAATCTACCCAAAGTAGTTAACCCTTTTCCTGTCTGTTTCCAGACCAAGAACACAAATGTTCAAGCTTTGTTCCATAGGATCACCTGAAACTGTTTTATAATCATTAATAAGTCTAAGCTATGTATAGAAAAGGTAGCACGTGACAAAACTGATCCCGTGCCCTGTTCAATTAATTGCTGATGCTCAACCCAATTTCGATCAGTTTCCTTCCCAACAGAAAACAAGATGTGATCTATAATCATCCTGTAAAGTTCACATTTGAATATACAGTCAAACCTTGCATAAAGAGTGCCTCTCTTAAAGAGCAGAATTTTCTCTGAATGTTCACTTTGTTTAACAAATAAATCCAACCAAAAACTTGCTTAAGAAATAAATCGGGGTTCACAATCCCCCCCCCCCCCCAAACTGGCCACTTACAATGGTGTTTCACCTAAAGAGCAAACTCGCTTAAAGAGCAGTCCTGTGGAACGCATTATGCTCTTTAAGCGAGGTACAACTGTATTTTGTTTCAAAAGATAAAAATAACACTCAAATATATTTGAAATGCAGTTTGCATCAATCCCAACAAAAGACAAGCAGAAACAGGCTTTTCATATACAGTTAAACCTTGCATAAAGCGCCTCGCTTAGAGAGTAACTCGCTTAAAGAGCAGAATTTTCTCTGTTCGCTTCGCATAACAAATAAAAACAACCAAAAACTTGCTTAACAAATAGATCAGGGTTTGCAATCCCCCCCCCCCCAATTGGCCACTTACAATGGTGTTTCTCTTAAAGAGCAAACTCGCTTATAGAGCAATCCTGTGGAACGCATTTTGCTCTTTAAGCGAGGTACAACTGTAGTTGCTAGTCTTTGGCAAATGTTTTCTTACTCTTCTCTACACCTTAAGTAGTGATAGTGACTGTCCATTTAAAAACAATGAAATTTTCCCTCCTTTTAAATGTGTAGAACTACCAAGGCTAAAATATGTGAAGATCTAAGTGGCAGAACACTTACGAGACATGTCAAGAATGTACCACAGGTGACATCCTTGAGGACACTTTACAAAAATTCATAGAAAATAAAAGTGTTTGCTGACAAAGCTAAACATGGACTAAACTCTCCACACTAAGGAACGGGTTTCCCCAAACCCTATAGAAAAACCTGGGGAGCTGTCTTAACATTTAAACTTAAATCAGAAGCAATTTTAAAACAAGTCATCAATTGGCGCCCGAGGCCTGAATTTGGCCCTAACGGGCAACAAACAGCTGCTAACCTAGGAGTCAGCTGTAGAAAAATGCACTCTGGCAATCTTGCTGTAGCAAATCTGTACTCTTTGCTACATTTTCTAACTACCATTATGCAAAAATTGATTACTGAGCAAGTTCCAAAGTATGATAGATCATTGTGTACGTCAAAGTTTTAAGCTAACCAAATACACCATGGTACCGGTAAATGGGGACTGCAGTGGCTCAAGTGGTTAAGACGCGGACTGGAAGGTCAGCAGTTTGATACCCGAGTACTACACAACGGAATGAGCTTCCGTCTGTCCCTGCTCCTGTCAACCTAGCAGTTTCAAAGCAAAAAATTGCAAGTAGATAAATGGGGATCACTGGTGGGAAGGTAAACAGCATTCTGTGCACTCAGGTGTTTAAGCATGTCTGCCACATGTCCATAGAAATGTCTACAGACGCAGACAGCACTGGAGATGAGCACTGAACCTAGAGTCAGATACAACTGACTTTCAAGGAAGGGTGATCTTACTGATAAATGTGCAAGATTCAGACATAGGCTTAATGTATAAACAACTAGCAGCTAAATCTAATTGCCAATATTAACATAGTAATGACTCGGATTTACATAAATCTTTAATCCTATTCATTCAATTAGTCCATTCTTGTTTGGATTAACAGAATTTTTTGGTCTTTACCATGAGAACAAAAGATGGAGAGGGGAACAGCGTAATTATTTTCCCTTCTGCAAGTGTCCATGCTGGATGCAGTTTTCAAAAGGACAGCTAGCTACTTCTCCAGGTACTCTACGTCAAGTTCTCACATGCAGGTCAGAATTGGGGCTGTGGGACTCCGTGGTTAAGAAGTTCACCTTGTTAGCTGGAAGGTTGGCAAGTCAGCAGTTTGAGACTAGGATACTGCATAATGGATTGAGCACCCGTCTCTGTTCCTGTTCTTGGGGATATGAAATGAGCCTCATTTTGGCATTCCCCGAGTGGAATTTCTTCCACAAAAATCCTTTCAACCCAGAATAATTTCTGACACAAAATTATTATTATACAAGACAGAAAAAAATTGTATGGGGGGCTTCGCAAAAATGTCCCCTTTTTACACAATGAAATAATTATCTGTCCTTTTAGTAGTTTAAAGAACAGAGAAACTAGAAACACCGTGAGCATTTCCCTACTGGCCAAGCAGCCACCAAGGTCCAGCTCTTAGATATGCTGATTTTGATTATTCAAGTGACAATTTGGTTGTGAATATATAAACTAAAGCCCCCTAAAAACTGTATTAAATGATAAAAATGCTTTGTGGAATGAATCTTGACAAATCCTTTGAGGTTTGGGGGAATTATACTGAAGACGGGCAAGAAATGGCTTGAAATTACATAACAGAACTCTGTGCAAATGGAGAGGTACTCATGAAATAGGTCTTCTGATTTTGTGAGATTCTCAATTTCTTCAAAGCTCCACATACAGTAATACCTCGGATAACGCTAAGACTTGGTTCCACAAGTCTTGGTGTTATCCGATTTTTAGTGTTATCCGATGCATGTTAAATCCTATGGGATGTATCGGATAACGTTAAAGCTCCATAGAGATACATTGTAACCGCACAGGCTTTAGCGGTTGTTATCCGATCCATCCCATAGGACCTTAACGTTATTCAATCCAATTCTCCCCAGATTACTTAACGTTATGCGATTTTAGCGTTATCCGAGGTAAACGTTATCCAAGGTATTACTGTACCACAGTCAAGGGATTTCTCTTGTAGACTACTGTCAGAAGAGGTCAGGATAGTAGTCTGTGACATCTAACATACAGTATTTGTAGCCAAATTTCTAGCCAAAACAGTTAATTCATGATAGTTCCCTCTCACACAACTCACCTTTAGATGAAACAGCTAAGTGATGGCCATGCAAGTGAGCCAGCCAACTCTGTATTCCATTATCTCCTATACTCTCCATTCAGGAGAAACGTTTGCATTTTTCTTCTTGCATGAAAATGTTCTAATCATCTACTCTTCTCTTTCTTTAAAGTATTTGGAAAAGATGGATCTGAAAACAATGCTACAAACGACCATGGTAACGTACTATTATAGAATAAAAAAAGCTCTGTTAAAGCATTTTTACATACAACAGTTGCTAGCATTATCAGCATTTATATATGACACAGGATTTTTAGAAATGAAGCTCTCTTGAATAAATTAATGGAGTTGTTCCAAGAACACAGCAGTAATTTTATTCAAGCTCCACTGAAATGCACAGGAGCGATGCAGACGACACTCCAGTGGATTATGCCACCTAAGAAAATATGCTTTCTAGAAAACAAGGAAATGAATACAAATGAATATTTTACAGCAAGTTCTTAAAGTGCAATTCCATTTTGAAACCACCATGAGGGTGGTGACGGTAACATAATATTCACATCTCTATGAAGGTGTACTGGGAGGAACAAAGATGACCTACTTACTCTGCTTCCATCTTTCTTATTGACCTAGAAATTCCAAATACATGTTTGTCTTCCTTTATAATTCACTAGGTTACATGAACAAATGACACTCAATTTGATTTATATACATACACTTCCTGTAAAGGTTCTACTAGTTATAATTTAATTCTTCTTGGGAAGAAAACCAAATCTATACATGCATTTCTAAATCTAGTAATTCTTCAGAAGTCATTGGGACTTTTAAAAGTCATTACATGGTTTAAAAATCATGAGGTTTACAAATCTATGTTGGATTCTTCTTATTTCTCTTTTGGTTTTTCTATCTTCAAAGGACACTGCAGACATGTTTTCAATTTTTCCCACAGCCACTAAGGACCAGAATTTAGGTTCAAACAAAAAGCTAAAGTTTCCATAACTTTTGGCAATCAAAACTCCCCCAAAGTGATACAAACTGGCAACTATACATGCCTCTTCCACTAGGTTCATTTAGCAGTGCTATGACAGAAATACGTTGTTTGTTTTTGCCACTGAAGACAGTGACAATCATGATACACTTGCACACAAAATTGTTCCAGTAAGGATAAGACAAAGGGAACTATTTACACAAACATATTCTAATTAAAAACACATTTCAACTTTTTCCTGTGTTTCATTTTTTATACGTATGACAAATTATTAGGAAAAATTAAGAATCTTTTGCTTGCTGGATGGATCACTTTTATGGAAGACAGGGATTTCCTATTAGCTGTTACAAACAGAAATTAAGATTCAATAACTAATGGAGAAGTAAGATTAAACGTTTAGGCACTTTGAGAACTTGTTTTAATATGTGCCGTCAACATTGAGGTATTACGTTACAGCTTTTCAGTAACTGCCACCACAGCTGTGACAGAAGCTTGCATTAATTACTCTTCTGAACATTCTCATGACATTTTGAAAAGGTGGAAGAATATTACTCCATAGGGTTCTGCTACACATTAATTTTGAGGCCATCATCTCTGAAAGCTCTGTTCCAGATAAAAAAGATAAGCTACAGTACTCTGAAACTAGACACCAAGAAGCATATTTCTCCCATGGAGGAGAAAAATATAGTACCTTCTGAAACTAAGGTTTTGTTTTTGCTTTCTTTTTTAAAAATTGCACTATCATTTCATCCTTAAATCATTTTTCCAAGCTGAAACAACATTACGGTATATCTCCCTGTATGCAAAGATTATCAAAGTATAACTACACCTGGTCCAGAGGAATATGAATTGATGAATAACTAATACAAAAAGCAGGCTAGTATTTTGTTTAAGCCAGTTCTGAACATACCCAAATACAAGGGGATATTTCATTCAAATGTTGTCAATCAAGCCAATTAAATACTCCTAAGAATGCAACAGATTAACATGAATATTAGGTAAAATCTGGAAAGCTAAAATGATACCTGCTACGTAGACTATTTAAAATTATTTAAGACTAACTCACTAAATGCAAAAGAACACAAGTGTAATTTTTTTCACTTTGTTCATTTCCTCTATAAATCCTCAGTTTGATAAGCAGCACTGTTTGTATTAACTCAACTGTAAAAAATACCATCAAGCTTGTGCTCATTAAATATATATGTATATATAAAACATACAAAAAGTACAAGATAGTCACATTAAGAAACTATTACAGTTTTCCTTTTTTTTATTCTCTGTCAAGGGTCAAATTTCTGTCCATATCTCAATGTGACTTTAGTTCCAGAATTCAGTATAATGCACAGAATTCAAGTACCTGTGCAATTTGTTGTTTTTAAAAAACCACACACACACACCACAGGACAAAATGGTCTTCTTAAATCAAATTCTATTTGTGAATTCAGCAAAATAATTTCTATAAAATAAAACAGCAAATATTTAAATAGTATAGGGTGGGCTGCATCTGTTTTGCAGGGGTATTTGGTTTTTTTCCGACAAGTTTCAAAATAATTACACACATTCAAGTTACCAATTTTAATTTAAATACAGTATTTACCAATGCATTCCTTGAAGTCTTTAAACAAATGCTTACTCTGGAAAAAGAGACCTCAGATTTGTATTTGACTAACCAGTAGTTTGTTTGTTTTTTAATGATCAAACCCTGCTTCTAAGGTTAAGATTTCTCTTACAATGGATAAAGAGCTAAGACAATTCTTGCTTTCAAGTAGAATTGTGAATGAGCAGAAAACCAGCCAGTTAACTTGGTGCAGTGGCACTCACAAGTATCGTGTGATTTTTGTTGACTTCCACTCCACTGCAATGCAGTAGAAAGTGTTAGGAGTTTATCAAAGAAGCTCTACCAAAGAAACAAAACAAGCACACCAAATACAGTCTATTATGCTCCAGGCATCCTGGCATAGCAAAAATTTGCATATTTGTTTTAAATCTTTTAATTTCTTATTACTGAAAACTAAGTGTTCTTTTTATCCCACCCAGAGGCAAAACTGTCAAACATCAGATGTGAGGAACATATATGTGCAACTGAAAAACCACCTGTTTGTCGCATTTCCCACCCCTCCCCCCACCCTGTTTTATTTAAGTCTAGATGTCAGAAGAAAAGGCTCTGAATAACCCAGTTGTCACTTCCAAGACAACTGTAATTTTTCTTTCCTCACTGGCTACACTAACCTGGTGTGAAGCCATGCTAAATATTACAGCTTAACTACAGCTTCAAAGTGATTAACCTAATACCAGAATGAAAAAGGCAATGAAAAAAGACCTAGAAACAATATTACATCACCAATTTTTCCACATCAACCAAATAATTAAAAGTTACCAGTCATTACGTTGCTCATAGTAAAATTGACTCCAGTGGCAAAGAATTACATGAAACTATTTTTCTGGTTGACATGGAGAGGCTGACTTTTTTGAGGGGGGAGAAGGAGCTGATCCAACTGCCATTAGGCAGGCAACACTGGTTGTAGAGCGCAGCAGATATATCAAGAAATTAATTGTTGTAGATTTGTGAGTCTCATCAAGACAAAAAAAGTTTCTTGCTTAAGAATTAACAGTCAAACATTAATATACTATATACACCTTTGCCATTTACACATTAGCATCAGGCCATTTATTACAAAACACTATACACTTTCCACTGCAGGCAGGTTATATATTGACAGCAATTTTCTGCAGATAAGACAGTGAATAGACTCTTCACTCCATGTTGATTAGGAATAGTTTTTTTCTAAATATTAGCCAGACACAGAGAAAAGTTGGACTGTAAGGCCTGGGTGCACAGTCTTGATGGAGCAAGTTAACTAGGTGTGCATTTCCACTACTCTTTTGTCTGAGGCGGCGAAACCTCTTCGCTGCCTTCAAAATTTTCTTGTGCTCGTTGGCCAGTTCGCTGAGGATTGTTCATATGATGTGCTGCTGGGCCTGTGTATGGTTGTCCATGCACGTGGTTATTCTGTAAGACAAAATGCATTTTAAGAACAATTGGTTCTATGTCGCTGTTTTAAAAGCAGATTGCTGAACTGGCTAGAAATAACATTTTAAATCACTTCTAGAAAGACACATCTACCTGTTAAATAAAACTGGAGATTAAATAAACTGCATGGAAAACAAAATGTAATTTCTGTTGATTACAGTGCACTTTCCGCGTGATCTGAGGCAAGGGGGGGACACTATCCAACTTATGTGAAAATCTTAGATTTAAAAAAAGGGCAGGCAGAATTCTTATGTCAAATTGAATAAAATAATTAATTTGCATTTGGGTGCCAACACAGCTAGCTCTTGTTAGAAAATGAAAACACCATCAACTAACATATAATTGAGCTGGTGGATAAAATGTGACTGTACTTTGAGACTATTGGGTCCATATCACTTACCAATTGCTCTGCTGACAACATCAGTAAACAAAGCAAGATGATGGCAAATAAACAGGAGAGGAAATTAACAGATTAAGGATATACAATTAATAATTTAGAAAAGATAAGGGAACAAATAATGCAATCATAATTTTCTAGATTCTCAAAACCAACTAGCACCAAAAATACAATTTTCAGCTTCAGAATTAATGCTAAATTTAGAAAAGTATTCAAGGAAAGATTGGTCTTGCTAATATGTATTTTTTCTGATTTCTATTGCCGCCCAACTCTGAAGACTCTGGTCTGGGTAGCTCACAGAAAATAAAACCAATCATATTTTAAAAACCAATAAAAACCCCATTAAAACTGCCACCAAAAATTATCTGACCCCTACAGATTAAAAGAGATTAAAAGAGGGAGTGTTCTTACTAAATCAGCCAGCAGGAAGGACAGCAACTCCTTCAATTGACAGGAGGTTCCAAAGGGCCAGAGCAGACACAGAGAAGGCCTTCCTTCTGGTGCTAGAGAGAGGAGCCTCCCTAACAGATGGCACAATGAGAGAGCCTCTCCAATCTGCTCTGGTGGGACGGACAGATGTTTTCAGGGTGACGCGGTCTCTTAACTATCCTGGCCCACTTCCATGTAGGGTTTTAAAGGTAATTACCAGCACCTTAAATTGCAACCGGAGGCAAACTGGCAACCAGTGCAACTTCCAAAGCAGCAGTGAGGCATGTGCATACTGCCCACACCCCATCACCACCCAGGCAGCCACATTCTGGACCAGTTGCAGCCTCTGAATGGTCATCAAGGGGAGCCCCATGTAGAGCGCATTGCAATAGTCAAGTCAGGAGGTGACCAGAGGGTGCGTGACCATGAGCAAGGAGTCCCGATCTAGGAGCGGGTGTAACTGGTATATAACATTAAGTTGTGCAAAAGCGCTCCTGGCCACGACTGCCACCTGCTCATTGAGCAGGAGTCGCAAGTCCAGGAGGACCCCCAGATTACGCACCAGGTCTGTTTGGGGCAAAATAGTCCCATCCAGAACCAAAGATGGTAGCTCCCTGAGCCACAGCCACTCAGTCTTGTTGGGATTCAGATGTAGCCCGTTGTCCCCCATCCAGACCCCAACAGCCTCCAGACACCTGGACAGGACTCCGACTGTATCGTTTGTATCACCACGGGCCGAGATGTATAGCCAAGTATCATCAGCATACTGATGATACCTTACCCCGTGGAAACGGATGATCTCCCCCAGCGGTTTCATGTAGATGTTAAATAGGAGAGGTGAGAGCACTGAGCCCCGAGGCACCCATACTGGAGAGGCCTAGGGCTGGACATCCCATCATCCAACCACACCGACTGGGTCCAGCCCCTCAGAAATGAGGCAAACCAGGACCACACAGTGCCCTGGAAGCCGTTACAGAAGGATACCATGGTCAACGGTATCGAAGGCCACTGAGAGGTCAAGAAGAGCAAGGACGGAGGGATCTACTGAAATCTAAGATGTATTTTTGAGCCCAATTCTATCTTTAAGAACCACAGGATGAATTAAGTGGTATTGCACATGGATTACAGCAGAATGCAGCATAGTTTAGATGATGTCAACATGAATTTACAGGGCTTCTCTTCAAAATAGGTCATTACTCACCTGTTGATATTGGGTACCAGGTGAATGTGGATACAATGGAGCATCTTCTGGTGGAGAGGATTCATGCTCATCAGGGGCATCTGGATCATCTGGTTCCTAACATTGAAAACAAGTGTCATTATAACATTATATTTTTCTTAGCCACCAATATTCCAAACTAAAGTGTATTACTTAATCCAGTTTTATTAAAATTTAGAATTTGGGGGTTTGTGACAATCCCTCTCTTAGAAAAGGAGAGAAGGATGACATCTCTTAGAAAAGGAGAGAAAGATGACAATCAGCATTTCTTAATTTCCAAAGTCATCACTTGTGAGAAGCAGGATGAACCCTGTTGAATAGGGCCGAAGTGTTGTCTAGTCTACTATCTGACTCACACAGTGGCCAACCAGATAGCTATGGGAAAAAGCCAACAAGTGGAACATGGACTAAATAGACCCCAACTTAAAGTGCACAGGACAGACAGGAGGAAGTCCTCTTAGAACAACCTCCTCTAAACCTACCATTAGTCCAAGCAAGAATACCATGTCATTATAGAGAGGAACGTTTCAGGCTGCATAGGCTGCAGAACCCCCAAACGTGACTAGCAAAACAGCCAGAAAGAGAATGTTCCTTTTATTTGACAAAAGAGTGGCTGGGTGGAAAAGGACATCAATACAATAGGAGCCTGTGCTTTTTTTCTTTATACTTTCTTCATAGTTTCCCCCAAAGATACTGACTTTCTAATCCTATGGAAGATTTATGAATGCACAATACTGACTGGAAAGATGTTCTGGCTATCTCCACTACATTTATAATAAGTATTTTCCTGTGTGACCATTCCCACAGGCATGTAGACATTCACAAATCTGTTGAAACTCTCAATTCTGTTATGCCAACACTTTTGAATCTATTTGTGCATCCTATTGCACATAGAATTTCACAAGAGATTCCACTGGACTATTTTTGGAACAAATATCTGAGATCCAGAAACGCTAAAGTAGTCCATGGCCACCGTGTAAGAAAAGAATCAATATGAATGTTAAAAGTCCAAATAATATTCTAAAAATGAATATAAGAGATTTTCCTCCCCATTTTGGCTATAACTAGTGCTGTGCGCAGATCCTGTTTGTTGCTTCAGATCAGGAGCGCAAATGACCCAGTGCAACTCTTCTTTCCCCTCATCTGGCCCAATGAATGTTTAGAACTCTCATTCACTTGAATAGGGAAATGTCATCATCATTATTAAGTTGGCACTAAAAATGGAGACAAGGGGAAATCTACACAAATAGCTGTAACATATGGAGATTGTTACACATCACCGTGAAGCTTGGCAAAATATTAGAACACAAAAATTGATTCACCATCCCAAAATGCAGTTATGTTGCTTTTCGAAGTCTGTTTGATTTTATTCTTTTTTTTAAAAGCTGTAGCTGTTGGATGTTCACTCCCACCAATTCAAAAATGGAGATTTTAAATACCAGAAATCAGGTCAGGATTGATGAGGGGAATCTGTTTATGCAGCAGCAAGTCTGCTTTGACTAAGTCCAGGCAGAAAGTGGGAAATGGAAGGAAGAAAGCTCCTACCTAGAGTCAAATTTTTTAAATACTACTGGGGAGGTGAAAGAGAGGCTATTATGCTAAAACTGAAAACTAATCACACAAAGGCCAGATAAGAATGAAATCAGACAACAGTCATAAGGGCACTTAGTCTAACGTAACTTGAAGTGAAAATGAGTGAATTTACAAATGTAGCTAACATCTAGGAAAACGGAACAGGAACATGCCAGCAAAAAGAAGAGAAGTGACTCTGTCCAGCAGCCCCTCCTCTCAACTCTCAGTAACTGGACATTACAAGAATGACTCCCTATCATCAGCATGGGGTGAAGATGTTAATTAGGGAACACCAATTCCTCCTCCTTTTTCATAACCTCATACCATGTCAGCCTCTGCATTACACTGTATTGTAACTTTCTGTCTCCTTTTTTCTGCTTTACATTGTGTCTTTAAAAAACATTTAATCCTATGAATGTGAAATTGTTGCGGTACATCTGTGACAATCCTAATTCAAACTGGGAAAGGATCAGGACTATTTATTTCCATCTAAGGAACTCTTGGTTCAACATAAATAGACTAAAATCAACCCAGAAACTGCCATTTGGCCAAAGTCAGCACATAGCCCTAGTTATGTCTAACATAAGTCATAAATTGAGATCATATTGGCTACAAATGTTACAAATGCCATTATCATTTTGGAAATGTAATTTCTGCAAACACAATGTTTTGTTGTTACATTTTAAAAAAGTAATTTGTGAAAGGCAATATATACCATATTTGCTGGCATATAAGATACATCGGACTATAAGACGCACCCCGTGATTACCAAAATAGCCCACTATATACAGTGACCTTGTAATGCAGTCAATTTTTCCAGTGTATTTTAAGGGGGAAAAGTGGGTCTTATACACCAGCAAATAGGGTATATATATATATTGCAGACTACAATCCTACTGATGATTTGTGTGTACCTAAGTGAAATCCCATTAAATCACAGTAGCAAATTGCCACTAATGAATGAGGCAGAAGGCCACACTTCTGGTTATGTGCCCAGCGCATAGGCAGGAATGCAACCACCACTTTATTAAACAGCAGTTATTTGCAATCACAATCTAAGTCAGGGTTTCCCAAACTTTTATGCTGCGGGCCTGACCACACAAACCCAGACAGCTGAGCAGGCACGCTCTGGAAATGGAGGTAAATGTGCCTGCCTCTGCATTTACAATAGCCACAGGCGCATTTATGGCTGACGGGTCAGATGAAATGGCATCGTGGATCGTAGGTTGGAAACCCCTGGTCTAAGTTATTTCAACAGTGCAGGCACATGAAGTCTGCCAAACAAGTTGTGACCTCTAATGCTCTATAATCTATAAGAAATGTTAAAATGTAAATTATCTACCCTACAAAACTAAGATACAATATAAAGCAACAGCTTACCTCCTCTGGACATAGTTCACAAGCCTTGGCAAGGGTCATTCTTGCACTGTGTGATCTCTCCAAAAAGTAACCATTTGATGTTTCATTACTCTGGACTGGTGGAGACCAGTTGTTATATGTATACTGTGGATTGCCAGTATACGGCCTACGTTCAAGCTCATCTCCAAGCCACTCTACTGCCCAAGTCCATTTTCTTTTTAAATCTCCATTGCTCTGAAATGATTAAAAATTAAACAGATCAATATTTGCCAACATATTCTTCAAAAATCTTATTCTAGTATAATTTTAATAGATTTTTAATATGGTCTATTGTTTCTCATTCAACTACTCTGATTTTGTCGTTGTTGTTGGCTGCAACTTGTGTCCGAGTATACATTGTTTCCAGATAATATTTTCAGGAAAAATGCCACTGGTGTGAATTTGTTTAAGGTAGATCCCAGCTTGCCATCAAGTGACCCATGTACTAGGAACATGAAGCCATCTCCTACGGCACGTATGAAATGAGACATGAAGGATTTGACACCAGGACTGCAATGGACAGCGGCAGCCTTGAGGATATTGACAAGGTGTGCCTTCACAGCCAGTCCATCTGGCATGGTCTCTTCTGCCTCCATGACCTTTGGGAATCAGGATAGTGAAGTGGTTCCTTCTCCACTCATTTTGTCGTTGGTTCCAATATGATGGTTTCCAGTGGCATTTCCTCCATTGAGAGGGACCACCACCCCACTTAAAGGGGCTCATCTGCCTGTACCCTTTGGCCCCTATAGAGAGTTAAGTTATTTACTGCCACCCAACACTTGATGTTGAGTCAGTGGCTGTACGGTGTATTCCATTACCGTAGTGGGATATTCTGCCAGATTTTGTAAAACTAGTAAAGCAATTTGGAATTTTGTTTCTAATAGGCTATGGAAAAAAAGTTTAGTGGTTTTGCAGAGTTTGCTTTAAGCAAGATTCCCCCCAGCCTGTCCTCCTCTTCACAGAAATATATTTGCTTTTAATTCAGGAAGCTAAATTATCTTTAAATAAATCAAAGCAGAATATATTTTACAACACCATGCAAACACTGGCTGAAAAGTGTTATTAGTATTTATTGCTTTTAAGTTCTGCACTTCAGCTACTAGACTGTACTCAAGACAACTTGCAATTATAATCAAGTTCAATCATAGAATTATTAAAATCATGTAATACCAAGAATGACTAAAAATCAGTAAAACAAGCTACCATGATCAAAATAAATTAAACAATACAGTACCAAGATTTTTTTTAAAAAAAATTCTTTTACAAAGCAGCCAGATTTGAAACTGACAGCAGCCCTGAGGGAAGTGCATTTCATAGACTGAGACCAAACAAGAAAAATTCCTCTTCTGTGTGCCTCTGCAGAGGTGGTTATTTTCAACAGGGTCTCCCCTAAAGAGTTAACTTCCAGACACTTTCTCACAGATAGACAGGTTTTAGCTTCAAGAACTAAACCAGAATTTCATAGACAACTGGCAATCAGTGCTGGTCTTTAATATTTAGTTCATATGATCTTGACAACATGCACTAGTTAATACCTCAGCTGCTATAAACTAAACCAGATGAAGATGCTGGACTATCTTCAAGAATAGCCCAACATAGAGCACATTTTTGTTTGTTTATTTATTTATTTAAATTTGTATTGCCACCCCATTCTGAGGACTCTGGGTGGCTCACATAAAAACATAAACCAATCCACAATCCCAACCAAAGAAGAGGTCAACGGATTAAAAGGTTATAAAATTACAAGATTAAACATTTAAAATTAAAAATTTAAAAAAATAAAAGAGAGAAGGGTATTACCAAATCAGTCTTTGACACTGCTACCACCTGGGAATCTAGGGACAGTACAGGATTTAATAATACTCTCATTGTATATACAGTGGTACCTCACTTAAGAGCATAATGCGTTCCATGGGATTGCTCTTTAAGCGAGTTTGCTCTTTAAGTGAAACCTCGATTTAGTTGTTAAGTGAGTTTTTGGTTGTTTTCAGTTGTTAAGCGAGGGCGGCCATTCAGACAAAATTCTGCTCTTCAAGAGAGTTAGTCTCTAAACAAGGCACTTTTTATGCGAGGTTTTACTGTATCTGATCTGTCAAAGCAGACAAAACCCCTTCTAGAACAGAATAACTCAGTCCTCAAGCTTAACTTTCTTCTGACCAGAAGTACCTTCTCCATCTTGTCAGAATTTTATTTCAGTTTATTAATCCTCATCTACCCTATTATAAAGTTCAGACAGTGTTCAAGGATAATGATCATTTTCTCATTATTAGGTTACAAATAATTGATGTCATCCATATTGGTGGCACCTCACTCCAAAACTCTGTATGACTTCTCCCAGAGGCTTGATGTAAATAGTGGTGGGACAGGGCACATCAAGGGCCACAGCATTAAAAAAATATTCCCCCAGCACTGCCTTTTGAGTATGTTCTAGTAGTCTTAACAAAAAGGATTAAAATCACTGTAACCCATGTTCTCCTCATTCTACACAAACAAGATAGATGGTCCAATAGGGCATCATAGTCGTTGATAATGAAAAGTGCTGGGAGGCCAGGGAGGCCTAATAAGATTGTTTTATTTTACTTATTACATTTATACTCCATCCATCTGGGATATTTTCCCACTCTGGGCGACTGAGCAATGGTGGAGAACATCACCCCCTCCTCTGGGCCCACAACAACGGCCTGAAGAGAAGACACCATGGCCTAGTAGTGGCTGAGAACATCGCCCCCTCCTCTGGGCCCACAACAACAGCCTGAGGGGAGTTAGTCTGTGTTCTGGTTTGGTTGTATTTTGTGAGGTTATATTTTATAATTTTTATTGTACTGTTGCTGTTTTGACTGCAAGCCACTCTGAGTTGCCTCGGCGAGTGGGCGGCAGTATAAACCTGAATAAATAAATAAATAAACAAACAAACACAATACCCATACACTAAAAAACAGCCATGTTTCTCATATCCAGTGGTCAAAACAAGTAATTTGCATTGGTGTTCAATAGAGGTGACCCAAACAGTCTCAGTCACATATTCTGGCCAGATACAAATAATTAGTATTATTAGGCAGGCATCTTTTTACAGAGATTTTACAAATGCCTCCTTCAGACAGAAAAGGACAACCCTTTCCTGTAAGGAAGCAATCATCATTTATCAGCTGTTTACTCAATCCTTGCCCCTCTTTGTTAATCAAAACTGCTAAAGTGTGAAGGATGCCATGGCTAAGGGATGCTCTTAACCATGAAATTATTTCCATTTTAGCAGATTTGATTATCTATGAAGGGAAATAATTAACCAAGCAAATGGACACCTCAACCATCCTAAACACTCTGCCCACAACCTCAAGATTCAAAAGCTAAAAGGAATCCTAGTTAATCAAATAAGTGGTTGCCAAAATTACATCAGCCTGATCTCAGCCAATACCAATGCCCTAGTCATGGTGAATCTGATAGGCTTTGTCGATGATCACAATGAGTGAATGAATGTTCTAGCAACTCCGTCTCAAGTACCCTGATGAAGAATACTTTGGACAGTTCAGACAAGCAATACACAAACATGATGAGCTTTCTCAGCTGTCTTTTGTACTGAAGAGTAAGTCTTCAACTGAATTATGGTCTATTTGTGATCTAACTCATCGCAAAGTGGCCTCCAATATTGTCCCACCTGCCCACCCCCATTTCATTATCTTCTGATTTCTGTTAAATCTGGGTACTAAATTGTGTCAGAAACCAGGGAGGGGGCTCTTAAGAATGGTAGCGTTAACTTCCCAAGTTGTTTCTATGTTCCACAGATCAGTCTGCGGTACCGCTAAAAAAAAAAAGGACACCATCTGGATCCAAAAGATACTAGGAGTGGATCATCTGAATGGGTCCATCACCTCTGCTGAGGCCCACACAAGTTGTCAGTTTAAAACTGTACAGATAATAATCTGTCTTTGACAAAGGAATCATATGCAGTCCTCCTTTAAATCATCAATTCCACCAGAGCAAACTGAAGGAGTTACCTGTAAAATCTGATAGGCTACTGGACAGTTGCTGAAGAGAGCCACCATACATTTTATACATTGGTAAGCCCTTTTTTGATAATGATTCTTAGAGCGCTGAATAGTATCAAAGAGCCCATCTCGGTCATCTGGAATTCCTTTAAGCGCATTGTGAATCCTAAGAGGAAACCAAGAGATCAAAAATGTCAGAATTTAACAAGTAAAAATGCACAGGAAAATACAACTAGAATCATATTCTGTAATAAATGCTCTCAATTAAACTTTGTGTGAAGTCAAAGGATCAATATGTGAACAAAACAAGATTGAACTGTAATCTTAAATTTTGGTTTCAATAGCCCAGGGGTCGGCAAACACGGCTCTCCATATGTTCTTGGACTTCAATTCCCAGAAGCCCTGAGCAGCAGGGGTACTGACTTGGACTATTGGTAATTGAAGTCCAAGAACACCTGAGAAACCAAGTTTGTTGACCCCCGTGAATAGCCCAATGGCAGTCAATGTAGTTTGAAACTGAAGAGATGTGTCAGTGGTGATGGAACCCATCATGATCTTGCCAGAGTGCCGCTGCCGCCGCCGCCGCCGCCGCCGCGCCCCCCCCCCCCCCCCCGGTTTGTACAGGCTTCTTTTCTGGGCTTCAGTTTCTGGCCAATCAGAATGGCCAAAGTGGGGATAGTCTTCCAGGTGGACCAGAGGGAAGAGGTTTTCACTCCAGTCCATCTAGGGAAGTATAAAAGATCTGAACGTGACCCCAGAGCAGTCAGCCTGCCTTGGACCTTCACTTACCCACCTTCCTTCTGTGTGTAGAGCGTTTAACATATTATGCTTATTGGTACTATATACTATAATTTTTTGTCACGGCTTTGCAGTGGCAAATTTTAGATATGAGGATGGATCAAGTAGGTGGGACCAGGTGGGTGTATAACGCTCACAAGGTGGTTCTCCTTTGTTGAGATGTGGGCAGACATACTCAGGTAATTCCCAGCTAAGGGGCAGTTGTGCATTCTTTACTGTATGGCTCACTGGTCCACACAGTGCCTTATGCCCACATGGCGAACCCGAGCAGGCAGGCCAGCTCATGTAAGACAAATCTTCCATGCTAGCACCAGGGTTATTGGTATCTATAACCAATAAAATTTTTGACCTTTTTGCTCCATTTCTCCCTTGTGGCATGTTCCTTTCCCCACCCCAGCTGCTGGTGCCATTAAGAATGAGCTGATAAATATTTTGTGCACTGATGTCTTGTCAGTAATGTAGCTGTACTTTGTACTATCTGAAATTTCTTAGTTGGTTCTATCATCTGCTTTTTAATGATCCAAATATGATGGGGGTCTAAGCATTAATAACAGCATGCCAGTCTTATTTTATCTAAAGGGGCAAAGTGGGATATTAGTTGTAACTAGTACGTGTTTCATGCCATAGAGGTCACACAGTGTTCTAGTGAACATGATTTAAGCACACACCTGAGCCAGAAAAACCACCCAGTGTAAATTGTATTCCAATGGAACTTTTGATTCAAAGCCACACTATTGTGGTAGGGACCCGAAGCATCATCTAGTGCAGGGGTTTCCAAACTTTTTTGGGCTGTGGGCCGGTCATGTGGTTCATGGGGCTGGTCATTACAGCCCAGGGCCCAGATCTGGCCCCTGATTCCAATTCATCTAGCCCATAAAGCCCTCGTCGCTCCAAGAAGTGGAAGTAAAATGCGCCCGTACAGGAGCGTTTTACTTCCGCTTTTGGGAGCGACGAGGATTTCACAGGCTGGATGAATTGGCATCAGGGGCCAGATGTGGCCCCGGGCCATAGTTTGGGTACCCCTGATCTAGTTCAACCCCATGCTACAATACAGTATGTATCCTAGGACGCCCCTAGCTACTGAAAGCATAAAGTGTCCTTTGCCATACCACACACATGAAACTAAAGAGAAGAATGTACAATGGGTGTTGCTTAAAGATGGAAACAAAGGTTCTCATCTAATTTACTTGTTGCATAGGCAGCTAAGGATGGGGACATTCTTCTTTACTTCCTCTTTTACCCCTTTGGGTGTCGAGGGAGAGGAGACATTCCTTTTATTTATTTTAGATCACAACTCATTTAGGCCTTTACGATCAGCACTAGAACTTTGAACTGGGTTCAGTAATCAGTCTCCCGCACAATATATTATTCTTTTTATTCCCACATATTGTACAAGAGACCTGTCAATAACCATACAGTGAATTCTCATCAGTGAGAATACTTACACTATGGAGAAGCTTGGCCACTTATTTACTTCCACAATTTAAAGTAACTGTTACACAGCATTTTAGACTCTTATTTATCTTCATAATACACATCACAATGTGCGCTCCTTTTATGCTGCTAATAATGTTGGGTGTGGCTTAATATAGCTTTTTAAAATATGAACCTGAAACCCAATACTTCCTTATTAAAACACACAAAGGCTTTTACAAGTTGCATGATGTGGTAGTGGTGGGGAAATGGTGAACACGAACTCAAATGCTAACCTGTGAGTCTGCCATGAGTCTTCAATCAGCAAAATTTGAAGAAGCAAATCCAAGTAAGGTCGAAGTTCATATGTGTATGAATATGCAACCTTTAAACATAGAATTTGGAAATATTAACTTACAAATTCTGATAATTTTAGTGTTCAACACTTAATAGTATTATTCTCATCCACAGGTTCACTGAGCCATGAACAACTTGTCGAAAATACTATTTTTTAAACATTTTATAATTAATAGAAAGTCCTTCTAACTGGGAACTAAGGTTTTTTTTAAACTAGGTAATTTACCCTTCTTTTCTGGTATTGCTTCTCAGTATATTTTATTTTTTGCAATAAATGCTTGAATAACATTATACAGTATTCCTTATTTGAATGCTGCTGACTATAGAAAATGGGATATAAACGTGAAAATGCAGTTAGAAGAAATAAGGAGTCTATTACTTTTATCTGCTTCTTACCTGCCAAAGTAGTTCACTGAGGACTGTAGATGAAAACTGAGGATTCTCCCAACAGCAGAAGCGAAGTAGTTTGATAGTTTCTTCTGAGTTACTGCAGTCTTCAATTATTTTTTTCACATAACTAGTGCGCACAAACAAAATGTCTGCCACATTTTGCTGAAGTGGCATTATTGGCTGTGATAAGTTTGGATCTCCATAGGGGTTGCTAAGGGGAGGGTTACCTAAATAATAACAATAATATTTTTAATTACAGAATACCACATAACCACTAGTAACATCATCATCTAGTATTGTGTCAGAAACTATATTTACAGTAAATGAAATGCTATTATTAAGTTAAATAATCACCTAGACCAGGGATCTGCAAACTTGGCTCTCCAGGTGTTCTTGGACTTCAATTACCAGAAGCCCAAGTCAGTATGCCTGCTGATCAGGACTTCTGGGAATTGAAGTCCAAGAACATCTGGAGAGCCAAGTTTGCTGATCCCTGACCTAGACCAATGATGGCAAACCCTGGCACTCCAGCTATTCTTGAACTTCAATTCCCAGAAGCCCTGATCAGCAGGAGTGCTGACTTGGGCTTCTGGGAACTGAAGTCCAAGAACACCTGGGGTGCCAAAGTTCACCATCACAGACCTAGACTCAATATCTCTATTGTGAAAATGCTGTCCTTGAATTAAGCATGCTTAACACACAAAGTGATGTCAAGGTATTGATCATATAAGTGTTCAATCTGCTTATGTAATTCATGATGTGGGTAAGAACAAAAAATCCTCCTTCAGCACTGCAGTTGTGAGCAGACTGCACCAAATGATCCATCCTGTTGATTCTTCCATTATAAACCTCTGCTGTGACCACTATAGTTTCTCATGGCTGCTTACTGCATTATTCAAGAATAGGACCCAACATCCAACTTTGTCTATCGGTATGGAATATCATAAGACAAAGAATGTAAGCAGTATAGAAAAAATATATTCTTTAAGGAATACAAGAGTCTACTTAACCTAGGCTTGCAAATTAATCAAATTTATTGCAGAAAAGGATAAGTTGCTTACCTGCATCTGTAGTTCTTTGAGTGGACACCTGTGAATTCACACAAATGGACTTGGAACGTTCCAGAGCTGCAACAGAGCCAGGAGCTCCACCCGACTTCCTAAGTGCATGCGATTCCTGCCCAGGAATCCCTCAGTTCTAACACTGCCACTGCTGAAGAATAGCAATGTGTGATATACCGAGGGGAGGTTGGGCAGGATGTGTGAATTCACAGATGACAATTCAAAGAACTACAGTTACAGGGGAGCAACCTGTTCCTCTTCATGGTCCCTGTGAATGCACACAAATGGGTGAGTACCAAGTTCACTTACTGGCTGGTGGATATCATTGCATGACAGATGTCAAAATCCAACATCTTAAATATGCAATGGTTTTCTCCCTGGTATCCAACTGATAGGGACCTGATGGCTAACCTTGGCACTCCAACTATTCTTGGACTTCAATTACGGGAAGCCCAAGTCAGCAATCCTACTGATCAGGGCTTCTGGGAACTGAAGTTTGAGAACAGTGCCAAGGTTAGCCATTACTGAGATAGGGCCTAATAAAGGCAATTGGTTCCGACCAGGTGGTCACCTTGCAAACAATTTCTAAGCTTACTCCAAGAAGCAGAGTAGAAGAGATTGCTCTAGTAGAGTGAGCTGTAACAAGGTGTGGCAGTTTTCCCAATTAGCCAATAGGTGAGGTCAATGGTACTCACCAGCCAGCTAGAGAGTCTCTGGGAGGAGACCACTTGTCCTTTCTTCAGACCTCCATAAGTAATAAAGCATTTATATGTGGTCCTAAAACTTTTTATGCAGTCTTAAGTAGAAAGTAAGAGCCTTGTGCACACTGAGAGAGTGTAACAGTGATTCCAGAGGAGAGGATGGTTTCAGAAAGAATGTAGGTAATACATCAATGATTCTCTCATGTGAAAAGTTGAGACCACTTTAGGGAGAAATGAAGTTTCTGTATATAGTTGCACCTTGTCAGCAAAAAAAAAAAAAAAAAAAAAAAAAGAAGGTATAGAGGATCACTTTGAAGAGCAGCTAGTTCACCGACCCTCTTGGTTGAAGTGGTTGCCACTAGGAAGACATTCTTGTATGTTAAAAAGCTTGAGTCTGTCATAGTCATAGGTTCGAAAGGAGCCCACATTAGTTGATGTAGAACCAAGGGTAAGGACCATTAGGGGTGCGGATGGATGTCCGACATCCAGAAAGACATTGTGCTCTAGCCTTTAAGGAATCGATTTACCACCGGGAGTCTGAAATATAATCTAGCAGCAGAATCCTTTGGTTGGTAGGTGACTGTTGCAGAAAAGTAAACCTTCAGAGACAAAGAACTCAAGACTACATTCCTTAAGATGGAGGACAGTGTTGAGAATAATTCTCTTATTATTGCTATGAACTACAAACAGTACAAAGGCACTCCAGAACAAGAGATGTCTGAACACTGTGGCAGTAAGATAAGAACTGAAAGAATGCTGGGTGAGAATCACACGCAATGAGGGAGGTGGGTTGACTCCTGGCTCCATTGCAGCTCTGGAACATTTTGAGTCGTCTGCACATGTGCAGGATTCAATCCATTTGTGTGGATTGACAGGGACCATAAAGAATTACACATAAGATATAATGCAAAGGAGCAGTGCTACTACTTTGAAAATTACAAGACATAGAAACCTTGAACACAGGTCAATATACAGTAATACCTCGGATAATGCTAAGACTTGGTTCTACAAGTCTTGGTGTTATCCTATTTTTAGTGTTATCCAATCCATGTTAAAATCCTATGGGATGGATCGGATAACGATAAAGCTCCATAGAGATACATTGTAACCACACAGGCTTTAGCGGTTGTTATCCGATCCATCCCATAGGACCTTAACGTTATTCGATCCAATTCTCCTCTCCACATTACTTAACGTTATGCAATTTTAGCGTTATCCGAGGTAACGTTATCCGAGGTAATACTGTACTAGACAAAAATGAATATATAGGATGGACAGTAACAACTTATCACATACAATCAACCACAGCTACAGTCTACTTTTGAACTTTAAAATCAACATTACCATTGATAGAAGACTGCATCCGTGATGAGACATTGCAGCAGCGGATTAGCTGTGATACCACTGTGTACAGTTTCCCTAATTCAGCATACTGGTATTTGATTGGAGGACCTGGACCTTCATCTAGTGCCACAAGCATAAATGTGGCAGGGACATTTAGTTTTAAAAGCTGTGTTTTTTCTGCTACACCTAAATAAGGTAATAAAAGGATAAAAATAATCAGAGGTCACTCTAGGTATACCCTAAGCTCTTAAACCAGTCTGATACACTATGATTTCATGTATCTCAAACTGCCAGCACTCCTATACATGAGTGCTTCATCTGTTAACTACCAGCTAGTCGTTTCTAAGTACAGTGGAACCTCGTATAACAAAAATATTTTTTTGCTAAGCGATTTTCCCCATAGGGACACTGTATCGCATAATGAAAATTTTCTTTGTATAGGGTGCCATGTTTTTTCATTATGCAATTTTTTTCACTATAGGAGACATTCGTTATACAGGGTTCCACTGTACTGTATATTCTTTTGGTGCAATAGAAAGCTTGTATCACAGAAATTCCAAGCAACTTTAGTTACTGCATTGTTAATAAAACAGAATTGCTTAGTTAGAGCTCTGCAATTTTTCATGGTTCCATAAGCTTGTCAAACATATTCACTAGGGAAAAACCTTCTGGCAAAGAATTGGCAAATTCAAGTTCTAGACATTTATCACAGGTCAGAGCTGTTAAAAAGTCTCCCAAGCTTTTTAAGGACTGAAAAGACATTGCATCTCACCCAGAAGTACAACTACTGAGCTACAGGTGAATCATAGGCATAACAGCAAAAGCTCAAAGACTGTAAGCATAGTGGAAGGTAAAAGTCTAACCCAGTGATGGCCAACCTTGGCACTCCAGGTGTTCTTGGACTTCAATTACCAGAAGCCCAAGTCAGCAATCCTGATGATCAGGGCTTCTGGAAATTGAAGTCCAAGAATACCTGGAGTGCCAAGGTTGGCAATCACTGGTCTAACCAGTTACCAGACTAGAGGTACCTTATAAAGAGCTCAGTTAAAGTGGCTCAGTTAAAGTGGCTCAGGAAGCATCCTTGAAGTTGGTTAGTAGGATTACAGTTGACACAAGTCCTGTTTACCAAACTGGACTATGAACTGTTTTGATAAATAATTTCCTGGAGCCTTAAAAACTAACTTATGAAGACATTTGGATGCTATCTACTAGCATGAAAGATATGAACAGAAAAAACATCATGTTCACTGATCAGTCAAAACTACACAAAAACCAGTTGCTTTCTGAGCATTGTCAAAATAAAAATAAATACTTCCCCCCCTTTCTCCTAACTTTAGAAACAAATTCTTTATTACAACTGAAATTTTAGATAAATTTAGATTTTTAGGAGGGGAACATGCAGTGCCTAACATAAAAAGCAGATTTTTGCACTTTATATTAATCTTGGCAAAACCTTTAGGATGAATTAGACAACACATTACCTAAATTGGCATACATCACAAATAAATTGAAATATTGTTGCAAATGGCGCCCATGCTCGGACACCTCCCTTCTAAGAAGATTGAGTACTGCTCGCAGCAAATGGTCACTCAAACTTAAATTGTCAAAGGCCTAGAAAACAAAAAAGATGTCAATATTAGCCATTTGACTAAAATATTTACTGGAATACAATTTTAAATGGTTTTATCATGCCATTTTAAAGTGCCAACTAGACTGGAATCATGGTAAGATGGCTGGAATCCTGTTGCACAACTCTATAACCCAACTCTATAACCTCCATTTGGGAGGAGTTAAATATTCTTATCTCTTTGTAATGCTCCCAAATTGCTACTAGTTGGGTGGGTAGCCCCCCCCCCCCAGCAACAATAAATTGCAGGAATTAAAAAATTTCCTCCTCTGTCTGTGCTTTCCAAGAACAAAATGGATCCCAAGGAATCTATTGAACCTGGGGAGGGGGGGGAAGCTTTCAGTCCTTCCCAAATGGCCATACTAATGACAGCATCACAGATACATAAAGTTGTGCAACAGGATTATGGCCAATCAAACTTTTTGAATGCTTAATTAAAAATACTGATGACATCAAGCTCATAAACTGTTTATTATACCAAATTACTGTGGTTAAACTACCCTATTTTGTGCATGTGACAGAATACTAACTACCTGTATGAGTTATCACCTTGGCCTCACAAACTAACACTATAACTCATAAAGTTTAGGAAGACAATCAAGATCCAAAGTCTAAAATAACATTTTAAGGCAAATTAAACTCTCCTTATGTTAAACCAGGATTAATATTACAGTATTTTATATTTACAATTAACAGCTCTCTGATATTACATTCTGGTTACAACATACCTGACTAGAAGGTCCTGGTGAAGCAAAGGGTGAAGGACATGGTCCATCTTGCAATGAAAAATGTGCAATAAATACTATAAGTTTTGCAAAAGCTCCCCTTACTTCAGCACTAGGGCATTCCAAAAGATATTCAGAGAAGCGATTTGAAACATTGAAAAGGACATTGTGTGCAAACCAAAAACGTACATTCTTGCTGTGACGAAGGAGAATGCATAAAGCATCATACCTGGGGAGAAAATTAAATAGTATTAAATTTTGAGAAGACAGAGCTGCAAATCATAGTTACAATACAGCACAGTATAAACAGGATGCAATCTAGTGCTACAAATGAGTGTTCATAAACAATGGGGAGTCTAAACATTACGGGCATAACGCTGAAATTACTGCAAAATCTTTAGACTTAAAATTAATTACCCTAGATCTGTGGTTCCCAACATGGGGCACATATCCCACAGGGGAGCAATGTGATTTGGGGGCAGAGGGGGGAACTGAAAGCTTATTTAGACCAAGGTAATGGCTATTTAGGCTTCCTCCATGTGAATAGTTCACTTTTTGAATAATAAGAATTACTGTATATGTCAGGATTTTAGAGATGCTTAGGTAGGGCGTGGCCAGAAAAAGGTTGGGAACCACTGCTCTAGACTGAAGAAACAAAGGGGCAATATGATCACCTGCTTCTTCCTTTCTTTTCCAAAATCCCTAAAATTTTATCCTATTGACTTTTAGTGTTACATCCAGACTAACACTTATCATAGTAATGTTAACCAGGCTCCTCACTTAAATTCCTGGTCAACATGAACTATGATTATGACTCAATCTGTCTTGAGATCAGGATGTGCAGCAAACAAAGTTGATTGGATGCACAGAGCAACCAATGTTCAATGCACTGGGCACCTGCAATGTGCACTGCCAGATTACTGCTGGCAGAAAACATAGCTTCTAGGTGTCTGTCAAATTTGAGTACCCAGCATAGGATATTCAAAGCGCCCTAGAAAGTCAAGGATAATGGCAGACCATACTTCCTAGACCAGGGATTTTCATGTGCCCCCCACCACCACATCAGGAAGTGCCTTGTGGTGGAGGAAGTGCAAAATGGCTATCTGGCCCCCAAAGCTGTCTGAGGGAGCGTGACCTGGCCTCTGACTTAAAAAGGTTGAGAACCCCTGTCCTAGACTTTGTGGTAACCACAGAACAAACAGACAGGGTTTCATGGTGCTCTGAGTAGCACAGGATTCTTATTTTGAGTTCAAAACAAAACAGAACAGACACACCTTGTTCATCTGAAACTAATAAAAAAGGAAGCAGCAACAATAAATTAATGCCATGTGTTCTTTCCAAAACCTAGACAACAAAAATGAGTTGTCTACTATGGCAAGTACAACAAAACCCTACCTTCTTACATAAATAGGGGTTTTACATAAATCGATGCATCTCCATAGGGATGCATTGAACATTTTAAAAAACAGGCTTGAAATTGGTTTTCAATGCATCCCTATGGAGAATCACACCTTGTGCCCCTAGTGGCCATCTCTGTAATTACATGCAATTCCACCTCCACTTTTTAAATTCTGCTCCTGACAAACAGCTGAGACTCATCTAGACCCCATAGAAGCAGTGGGGGCTCCAGAAAATGCAGCAAAAGTGCCTCCACCACTGCTGCTGCTGCTTCCGCCACCGCCACCAAGGTAAGTGATTTCTTGAGACTTCTGGTGATGGGAGTGGGTAGCACAAGGTGGAATTTGTAATTCTAAGATGGTGGTGGCACCATCTTAGAATTACAAGATAGTAAAACCCCTTACGTTAGTTGATCTTTTTGCATAAATCAGGATGCCTATTTATGGGAAAAATCCTTATGTAAGTCGATTTTTACGTAAGTAGAGGCATACATAAATCAGGGTTTTACTGTAAATCTACTTTTGAAAAATAACATTCCAAACTTTAAATAAAATACACCTTTGTTTTGTATAACCTAACTATGATAAAATTTTGCAAATGATGTTCTGTCAAGACACTAACATTATTATTATTTAGACATCATTAATAATAATAATTTTGTGTCAGAAATTATTCTGGGTTGAAAGGATTTTTGCTGAAGAAACTCCACTCAGGGTATGCCCAAATGAGGCTCCTTTCATGTTCCCAAGAGCTGGGACAGAGACGGGTGCTCAAACCGTCATGCAGGACCCGGGTCTCGAACTGCTGACTTGCCAGCCTTCCAGCTAACAAGGCAAGCTTCTTAATCACTGAGCCACTGCAGCCCCACTACACATCATTAAGACAGATTTTTAACAATTAAAAGCAACAGCAAACAAGACTGAAACTACAGTTTTTTTATGATTAACTTCTACATTTGAGCCACAAGCTAAAATTGCTAAGCCTTATTCTTAAAACAAAATATACCAATCACTGGCAGGACCACGAACTATTTTCTTTGTGTGAAATCCTGTGGTAAAGAGAAACCTAGCAGCAAGCTGAACACTAATCATGGTTATTTCCTCTGCTTCTGGCAACAAATGATCTTGTCCTAAAAAAAGGGGGAAAACAGAAAGATAATATGACATTATTTGAAACAGGCACACATATTATTTTCACTTATTTTATACTTGATTAATGATGAAACTTGCCCCTCAATATATATATTCTTTTAAAAAACAACAGCGTTCAATTCAACCTTTAAATCTACATTGTAGCCTGTTTGAAGATATACTGCACCACAACATTTCAGTTAAGACCATTACATTGTACTGAAAGCAGAAAATTTTGACAAAAGGAAGAATTACAAATGAACGTAACTTACAAATAACACTGATTAACAAGAAACTAATGACTTCATTTTTTATACACTAACTGGCATTAAAAATTAACCTAAAGAAAAAAAAAGTCTTATTCAAGGTATATTTTGGTTAAAAACATACAGGATTACACAAAACCTTAAAAGCTACGTTCACAAATTCCTGTCTGTTTAATATCCAATCTCTGAATTATGTCTGAATATCCAAACACTGACCTTGAGGAGGGTTTAGGTAGCCACTGTTACACGTCAGTAATTTCTTTATAAACTGGAAATATTCTAGACTGTACTGCATTCTGTTATGCATGAACTGTACATTTTGCTTCCGTACACTTCGTTCAATGGCGGATGGCATTTTAATCTGATGGGGCTTGGTGGTCATTGTAAGTTCTGAAATGTATTTTATTAGTTCATTGTCTTTATCTAGTGTGTCCATACGTTCATAAAAAAGGATGTAAGCATTCCACCACCTCTTTTGACGTCTATAGGACATGCGCTTCATCATATGATCAAATACTTCCCCCATGTACTCTCCGCCGAAACACTGATTTTTCATTTCTTCATCATCATCCATTTTGCATTCTGTTACATCACCATCATCAAACTTATACCATCTGTTTTTCTCACCATCTCCTCCATTTCTCTGAATAATGTAAGAATAATAATGTCCTCCACTAGCTTGGCCGCTATGCACCAGAACACCCACTAGTCTGTATTTAGTACTTCCAGAATGCTCGTTTTCAGATTGTTCATTCTGTATTAGTTGATTTTCAGGATTCACATCATCGCCTTCAAGTTTCGCTACTCCTGCCACAGTATAAGGTTCCATGTCCAGCTCTCGGGGAAACTCAAAATAATCATTGAACTTGATTGCACATTCCCTTTCCCAGTCATAGTCAAATCGTTTGAGCTGGATGGCAAGAACTGGAGGCAACTTTTTAATCAGCAAGCGTTTCACTGTATCGACCTAAGAAATAAAGACTGGTATGAGAATGTGTTTCATTTACAATGGTATTAATAAACATAGTGGAAAAATAAAGCAATGTTTTTATTGTAGTGTCAGAATGCAACAAATGACTATGAACGTTTTATGCACTATATTCTAGATAAGGTTGATTTCACAGTGCAGAACACAAAACTAGTTTGTAGTCACCCTGAGCTATGACAAAGTATGATAAATAGCAGCTCTCAAATTCTGTACACAATCAAGACTTCCAAAATGTTAGGCCTTCCTGAATTAAATCACTGCTAATTTCATGTGAGCTTTCAGTTATTCAAAAACAAACCATGCTATATATCAAACTTACCTTCTTGTTGCATTTTTCACAATGATATGCATTTGCACCTTCCAGTAAGTCTCCTTTAACATACTGTTCTAAAGAGTCAAGCAGGTTTTGGTGATTTCTTATATCTACATTCAACGTTGTAAAAGATTCTTCACATTCATACCTACAATTGTCAGAAGAACAGGTTAAATATGCTGAACTAGAAATTCTAGAAGCGATCATTTTCTTCTTTTTGCTGATTCTAAAAATGACACTCACTATTGTATTCACTTCTCAAACCAATTCAAAAGAGAGCAAAAGTTTTTTCAATTCTATAATTTCAGACGGCTGCATGAACTTATAAAAGACATTGTATGACTACAAGCGTCACTGCAGATCTGAATGTGCCACTACACTGCTATTTTCAATTTTTTATCTGACCCTCAATCAATGTTTAATGAATCATTCTAATAAGGACAACGACTTACAAGAACCGAGCATGTTTAAGAGTTGAATTGCCAAAGAAATCTGCCCTTAAAAGCAGGCAACTGCACCCTGTTCCCCATCCATGGAGTTCATATGGATTAGGTTCTTGCTACAGTTTTGCTTACTATAGTTATATCACAGCTAGAATATTGTTAACCTGCTTTACATATAGGTAATCCTGATGAACTATCAGGAACCCCAGCTGATATGAAATGTTACTGTAAGGCTATTTCTTCTTCTTCCGTATCTAAACCCAACATGAAATTGCCAAAATGAAAGCACTTTTTGCTAAGGCTTTTAAAGCTTTTAAGTGAATACCCATGGCTTTGGTTTTATGAGAAAGAATTGACTATTTCTGCATCAGATAATGAATCTTTTAAATTTTTGAGTTTTTTTTTTTTGTAAATTTATAGTTTATTTTTTTTTTTAATTAATTTTGAACCTTAGGGTTTCAAGTTTGTTTTGTGCTCATGGTGTATAATCTTTCTCTTTTTCTGTAAGCCGCCTAGAGTCAGGTTCGCCTCATCTAAACAAACAAACAAACACTTACCTATGTGGACAGCCTTGACAAATCTTCTGATCAGCAAAAGAGCCTCCCAAAACTTTACTTAACATTGCTGGGTGACCTAAGGCTTTTAAAGCTTCATCTAAACTATCCACCAAGGAATTAAAAAATTCTAAAGCATCATGTTGTTCACGCAGATTTACAGGTTCACCCCAGAGTCTAAAATGAAAATAAATGTTCTCATAATAAAGCAAGCCACATAAATAAATGTACGCAAAATTTCAGGTCATTTACAATTACAGTGGTACCTCATACAACGATTTTAATGTGTTCCATGGGGCTCGTTGTTGTACGAAACAATTGCATGCATCATACAGCGATTTTCCCTATGGGATGCATCATACAACGATATTTTTTACTAAGTAGTTTCACCCACTGAAAAATTGTTGTACAATTTTTTTCCATAGGGAAAATTGTTATGTGGCACACCACTTCCTCAAAAACCTAATTGTGTTATACTATTTTGTTGCTATACAGTCAAACCTCTCATAAAGAGCGCCTCCCTTAAAGAGTAACTCTCTTAAAGAGCAGAATTTTCTCTGAATGTTCGCTTAACAAATAAAACCAACCAAAAACTCACTTAACAAATAAATCAGGGTTCGCAATCCCCAACCACTAAAAGTCACAATTAGTCACTTACAATAGTGTTTCACTTAAAGAACAAACTCACTTAAAGAGCAATCCTGTGGAACACATTATGCTCTTTTAAGCAAGGTACAACTGTACAGGGCGATTGTTGTATGAGGTTCCACTGTATAGATTTTCTACCACTATAGGTCCATATAATAAATTATGTTGCAATCTTCAAACGCGCTGCATAACAAACAAACAAAAAGCAACTGAACAGTCTAACGCAGGGCTGGCCAACTTTGGTGCCCCAGGTGTTCTGGGACTTCAATTACCAAAAGCCCAAGGAAGCACACCTGCTGATCAGGACTTCTGGGAATTAAATTCCAAAAACACCTAGGCTCTAACCCATTAAGGATGAACTAGAATCCACTCCATCATTTCAACCCTATTCACAGGTGAAACATTCAAAAGCTACAATGGTTTCAAAACGAAGGGCTTTTGTGGTCAGCCACCTTCTCTCCTATAAACCTTTTAAATTGATAGTTGTGACAGTGTAGCTGCTGTAAACAAGTTCTGACTGTCACTTCCCATCTCTACAACACCTCAAGAAAGACATGTACACACCAGCAGGTGGCTGTTTTATTCCCAGAGAAATTTTGATGAAAAAAGTTTATGACTGTCAAGACTCTAGTGCTGTTTGAAGTTTAAAAGATGAGAAAGGGAAAATGCAGTCACTCAGATGTCACTAGACTGCAATTCTGATCATCCATACTCAGCAAAGGTAATGGTAAGGAACGCTGGAAGTTACAATCCAACGCTATCTAGAGGGCTGCACTTTGCTCGAAAGACCTAAAGTTTCAAAAGAAATTTATACAACAGAAAGGGCAAATCTCTTCTTTCTACCACAACTGTAAGTCTCCTGATAGGCACAAATCACTTTGTACCCGTCCCCTTCTCATTTTGGGGTGAGTCATAAAGAATGAAATTAAAATGATAATCCAGGTCTATTCCACCTTCAAAATGTAGGCTCTACATACAAGGCATTACTTTAGGGTTCTGTACTTCCCTCTTATTATGTACAACAATTTTACTAATAATGTGAGATCTTGCTCTTGTAAACTAGTCACCCATTTTACTTTAATTTTAGAAAAGGGATATTTCCATAAATAGAGCCTGCTCGCATAGGATGTGCTAGGTACAAACTGCATTCCTCATTCAAGGATCACCCACAATGAAGAGGGAGAACCCAAGATCTCCCTCTTCATTCTCTGACACATTCCACATTCTACAAGCTGAGGCCTTATTTATTTACTTGTCGGTTTGATTTACAAGCCTCTTTTCTCCCAATGAGAAATATAACATCTGTCTACATGGTGATAGATTCTGTTCTCTACATTTCTCTAGCTTGCTCTCTACTTAGTTAAAAAAGTATATACAGTTTCATCCATGTGAGTATTTTCAAATTTTATTTCAAGATTTCACGGAAATATAATTCAGCACAAATTATTTTTTCCATTTACCTGAACTGTTTCCAAAACCCTCGTGGTACATAGTACTGTAATCTAGAAGCTGCTAAGTGACCAAAGATGACCTGGAGATGTCTTAATACACCTATGTTGTATTCCTTTCTGTCCTCTGTTTTACTTAAAGTTGGTTTATCTTCGTACTGATGAGGATAGCCAAATACTTCATCTCGTGGATCAACATTGCTCTTTAAAATAAAATGCAGTGGAATAATACAGGTTATGTGAATGAAAACAGGAATGTGGATGAATAAAAATCAAAGAGAAACAATATGCCCTATTTAAAAATGACAGTAATAATGTATGTAAGAATGAAAAAAATACACCAGGGTCAGACTCCTATTTTTACATGCATGGAAGAGAAGGTGCAGACGTTGCTGTGGTAATCTACAGCTAAGAGGACCCTGAGATCTCATTGATTCGACCCACTGGCTTCAGCAAATTCATGTTCCACATGTGTATAAACACAACTGGACTCTGATTCAAATGAAACCCATGTATGCACAGAATAATTTACCCCATGAAGATTCTTAGCTCACAGGGTCAACAGCTTTTGTTTCAAAACCAGGCAAGCAAGTTGAAATTCCAGCAATCTGAATTGCACAGCTCAAGAAAGTGTACAGGATTAGACCTTGTGCCAAAATAAGACTACACTTTCCCCAACTTTTCAGCCTCATCTACACACTTGGCTATATAATATGGGCAGCAGCATATAAGATACAGCCAAACCTCGCATAAAGAGCGCCTCGCTTAAAGAGCAACTCACTTAAAGAGCAGAATTTTCTCTGAATGTTTGTTTCACTTAACAAATAAAACCAACCAAAAACTCGCTTAACAAATAAATCGGAGTTCTCAATCCTCCCCACAATTGGTCATTTACAATGGTGTTTTGCTTAAAGAGCAAACTCGCTTAAAGAGCAATCCTGTGGAACGCACTATGCTCTTTAAGCGAGGTACAACTGTACAGTGCAATCTACATATGGAACAAAGCTAAATCCTTGTGTATCATATGAAGGCTAAGTCTGAATAAAATATGATTTTTCTTTAAACTGATGAAGTCAAAAAGGGTATTTCAAAGGTGGAGATCAGGGTCTTCCCTGCCAACATATTCTAAAATGACACTGTCATTTATCAACATGTATAGTGGTCCATGGGGTCACAGAGGGTCGGAATCGACTGTGCGACTGAACAACAACAAAAATTCTTATAAAGAATGGTGATTTTTTTAAAAAAACTAATTCAAGCAACTGCCTCCTGTATATTCCACTTCTTTTATGTCACGATCAAACCCTGGACTGCCAAAATAAAGCCACTTTCTTGGCTTTGTCGGTGGCCAAACTTAAGTCTTCATTGGTGCATGTTGCTGGCAGTAATTTGAAGACCAGTAGATGAGCTGGATTCTGAATCTCTCCACATGCGTATATTCCACTTACAGTAAGGAAGACATTTACTTTAAATTGTTTTTTGTTTGTTTGTTTTTATGGCATTACAATCTGTTGACAGGTGCACATAGCCCCCAATGGATTCCAAATGAAACTGATCTTCAGATCCAATAGAACTGTCCATTTCTTTCAGAAAACGTAAAAGTCCACAGACATTCACTGATTGCAACTATACAAAACAATATTAAAGTTTCTTAACATTAAACAAATCCTACTAATTGAGATGATACACAAAGTTATGGAAAACCACCAGAATAAATACATTAAAATGTAGAAAGCAAAGTATGATACTACCTCATTGTCTTGTTTTTCATCTCCAGACGTGTCATCATCTACATCACTACCTGTGCCCTCAACAGCAAGAATGCCATTCCTAATGGCAGGAATCATGTACAGCTGTTGAATGACAGAATTCATGTAACAAGTGGCACCAGCATTTTTTAGTCCAACAAATCCCTTTGGTGGTCGTGGTCCAACAGGGGGCAAATATTCCCATTCTGTCAGTGCCTCACAAGCTAGAAAAAAACCCAATGCATTGAAAATTAATGCTGAATCATAAAATGACAAGCCTCAGAACTGTAATTAGATAAAAGCATACTGTTTTTAAAGGAATAGACATCTTTATTTCAAAGTCAGTCTCAATTATTAGTTGCCATTTACCTATAAACATGTATAGCTAGGACTACAGCCCTTAATGATGATGTCCTTGCTCCAAAGGTTTGTATTCATTCATGATTTTAAAAAAAAACTATAATGGCAAGATACTAAAAACAGAATCAAAAGCTTTCCTCTTAAAATAAATGGAACTGGAGTTTCTTCATTCGTATGGGAACTTAATCCATACTCTGGACTTTTTCCTCCCTACTGTATTTCCTCTTATTTCAAACTACTGAGAACCCCTGAAACCACGTAAAGAATTGAGCCCAGAACAGAAAAGCTTAAGATGGCCTCTCCCAAGGCAGGAAGACCTTTCATTCACATGCAGGAATTCAAACCACTTACTCTCTAAACATTTTTTTTCTTGGAAACTGTAATGAATATACCTAGCAGTCAATATTAAGGGGTAATTAAAAATAGTTTTAGCAAAGTATATAAGAGAATAAACAAAACAAAAATGCTATAGGACTTTGAAGAATAACTGTTATATATTTTGATGTTAGCTTTCATGGATCAAGTCCACTTTACCAGACATAGGATCAAGTCCACTTCGCCCATGTCTGATGAAGTGGACTTAATCCATGAAATCTAACATCAAAATATAACAATCTTCAATGTGCTACAAGGTTTTTGTTTTGTTTATTCTCTGATATGCTTGCAACAGAGACTAACATGGCTACTATTCCAAAAAATAAATAAATAAACTATTTAGGAAAGTAAAAGTTTTAATTTTCCCCTTCTACCCAGTAGAGAAACTATATGGAATGTGTTAATTCCCACATAGATATCTATAGAACAATACACAATAGAATATAAAAGTTAAAGAATAAGACGTACTTGTTATTGCAGTGCCGATATAATACATTTCAGTCAAAGTATCTACTATCTGTTTGAGATTCCGGACACAACCCACTGCTAGTGCTACTAGCAGTTCAAATCCAGCATTAATGGTAGCTGGTGAACTACAGACTGGTATGGCCTGCTCAGCAGGCAATTCTCCATTTCTCATATACTGCAAGTAAACATTAGAGGCTGGGAAGATGAAGTCATCTATTAATTCCTGGGGGGACAGAGAAGGGGGAAATAGTTTAGTTATAAATTTAGATATTATTCACACCAAATGCAATTATCTAACATCATAATGTCTCAAATTATTTATAAGAGTACATTATACTACAAGAGTATTTACTGGGAACTAAATATAATTCATGTTCAGATGAAAGTTTTGGAGGCAGCATCAAAAGGAAAGGGAAACTGGATGAGATATTTATTTATTTAGTTATTGCATTTATATCCTGCCCATCTGGTATATTTTCCCACTCAGGGCAGTGTACAACATATTAAACAAAATATTTACAATAAAAAATTTAAACAGATTGAATAAATTATAAATACCAGCAAGAACAAAAAAATGCCAAGACAAGCAACTATAGCAGCTACTTCAAGAAAGGATTCCAGAGCAAAGAGAAGACATGTCATGAACTTTCTGAAGCAAGGAAGGGCTCATTTGGGTTAATCATTTGCTTAGACCCATTTTTAAAATTATTTAATCAAGTTTCTTTAAATATATCACACAAAATATAAATATGAATATGTTCCATTTATCAAATATTTAAAGAAACTTGATTAAATAATTTTAAAAATGGGTGTTCCATTTATCAAATGGAACATACATTCACTATTTTATATTATTTAATATCTCCTAGAAACTGGAGTGTATAGTTTTATGTTCTAGTTCTGTTCACTGTACAATGTATCCATTTTTAAGGCAGCACTCTGTTATTTGGAAGATAAGTTATCTTTTTGTCTTGTGCTTTTACTTTTTCTACTATCTTAAACAAATCAAGGGGAATGATACAAGTCACTCTCTATGTAAATCAAATGCTTATCATCTAATTATACCTTCCTCCTGATTTTGCTACTTAACTTCAGAAAGATCTACACATTTTCTATACAGCAATTACTTACTTTAATGAGATTAGCACCTCCTTTTTCACATCCAATATGATATTTTTTTTCAGGAGTTTGGAATGCCAGTAATTCCTTGGTTACACCAAGGTGACCTTCTAAGATAGTCTCTTCTACACCTGTTTCACCTGTTCTTTTCACTTCATCCTAACAAAAAACAAACAAACAAATAAAACAGATAGATGAATTGGAGGAAGCAATTATCAAATTAAACTTCAAACATGTTTTTATTGTTAGTGTTACATGCTGCTATATGTAACATGTTTAAGATTTTCTGTTTTTCTGTCTCAGTGAGATCCTCAAAATGGCTACAACCAGGATACAATCAGCAAAAGTGAACAAATCAAAAAGCTTACCCTAATCCTTTTAAGCCAGTCAATTTCATTATTAAGTAGAACTTCAGCATTCGGCACATTAATATTACTATTGTATGCATAATTAAGAAGATGTCTCAACAGAGTAAAGTAATCCCCTGAATGTTTAGCACGCTCTCGTGCAGTGCTCTGTAAAGGAAAGGAGATTATGAGCAGCTTTGAAAATACAGGTGCATTAACATTCACAACCTTAGAGAATCCAGAAAACTTTTATATAACATAACAGTAGATGCACAGAAATTATCAGCAGTGTATAGAACTAAGGTACAAGTTGGCATATCTCAGCATTCTACAGAGCCTGGCTGCCAAATCAGGGCCAGGAAATTTGAATCTCTGCTGCACCTCCTGAGAGTAGCCAGCTGAGATAACTCAGATCCTGTATTGCTCATACCATTACATGCCCAGTCATCTGTGTCACCTTGAGCATCCTGCACAGTCTCAGAATGCCACCAGAATGGAGGATTAGAAAACTATTTCTGTGTACTTGATACACCAAAAAAACTCCCTGTTGATTCAGAATTGATCACACAATACATACATACTGTTCGTCATTGTCGACTGCAACTCGTATCTGAAAATGCATTTTTTCCTGAAGCAGGAAAAATGTCACTGGCGTGAATTTAAAGTGGATCCCATCTTGTCATGAAGTGACCCACACACTATGATCTATTACAGAACCAAAAAGATGTACCTAAAAATAACCTTGGCAGAAGTTCCCTCTACCCAGTTTTTCTGTAATTACCCTTTCACACGACAGCTCCATCTTCCCATAATTCGAGGACTTTTCCTGAGTCTCCCCTAACTCCGTTGAAAAAATTCTAAGGACACAGGGTGCCCTAGTATACAGTGAGGCTAAGAATATGCTGATCCACCAGCAACCTTCTATTTGTGTGATTTCCTGGATCCCAAGGACTCCATTCCAATGAATTGGCCCTAAGTCAGGGTTCCCAACCTAAGGCCAGTGGGCCACATCCGTCCTGTGGTGCCATTTCATGTAGCCCTCCCACCCCTCCAAGGGCATTCAAGAAACAAAATGGCCACATCCCTTTGAAGCTGTTGGGACAAAATGGACACTCCTATCGTGCAGGCAAGGCAAAATGGCCGTCCAGCCCTCGAAGCTGACTGAGAGAGCACGACCCAGCTCCTGGCTGCAAAAGGTTGGGAACTTCTGCCCTATATGATAGTATTATGTTATTGCAGAGAATGGGACTGAGGAATTAACCCTGAGATTAGACTCAGTGGTAACACCACTGAGCACATAGCAGATTCTCTGCTGTTTAAGGAGTTTGCTTAGGCAAGAAAAGGCTTGTTTGTACAATCAGTTAGAAAATTAACTGAACAATATTTAGCCTTAAATTTATTTACTTGTAAAACTTTCAGAAGGGATGATGCTGGATTATTATATTTGAGCTAATTCAAAAGGATTGATAATAAAACATGACTTCATACAGCACACTCAATCTTGTTTCATTTGCAGATTCATTTAAGCCTCCATAATCAGAAACTACAGAAGTTGCAACAAAAGTTAATAGTTATGTAAACATTAGCACACTAAATAGGCATACTTCCCACCACAGTACTTTTTGCACTGAAATGTCCGTGGAGGTTCAGTTTAGACAAAGGTACCAGAAAATTAATGTGCAATATGTAATGCAGGTAAATTTGCTATTTAATTTTTTGATACATTTTTCTTTATTAACAGAAGTGAACTACTGAAAAGGAAATCTAGTAATGTGAAGTAATAAACAAAACAGTGCATCAGGAACAGCTTAGAAGTTTGATATTCTGAAATGTATGTTTCAAATGCCTTACCCCTAGTACTGTAAATAACAGTGTAATAAAGAAGAGAAGAGGTCTTTGTCCCATACAGCATCTGGTAGCCATTAGGAAAAATTGTTCCTGTGCCATCTGACGGACAGTTCTGAAAATTGTAACCAGAAATATTTGTATTAGTACAGGGAAGGCAAAACAAACAAACTAATTAACAAAAATTCTTAGATATTGCCCCAAATCCTGTTTCTTACGGTAGTAAGTCAGAACTAGAGAAAGCCTATTGAAACAAAAGGTGGTGAATCAATCCTCAATACATTCCAGTTCCAACGGTCTTACTCTATAGCAAGCAACGATTTCAGTTGTTATGTATTTTTGCCGGATTTTGTAATTACAAAATGCAGGTTCTATATATTTTGAAACTGTAGAAGTATTACATTATTCTTTCTAATGGGGATGCAAGTATACTTGGGTGATCTTCTAATGCTGCAATTTTTTTAAAATGGAAGACATGTTACTTATACTTTTAAAAACCCCAAATATAATTTGTTCTAATGAGCTAACAGAGTAGGTTATTGAGTATGAAGTAATTAAGCTATAGTTTATACCCCCTGAATTGTGATTAACAATTAAATTTGTATTACTTTGTATAGAAATTTTTGGAATGGTAGCCATGTTAGTCTGTGCAGGCATATCAGAGAATAAAAGTAT
This sequence comes from Furcifer pardalis, assembly GCA_030440675.1. Lineage (NCBI taxonomy): Eukaryota > Metazoa > Chordata > Lepidosauria > Squamata > Chamaeleonidae > Furcifer > Furcifer pardalis. The sequence goes on along the minus strand of CP126895.1, from coordinate 51,500,852 downwards.
CTTCTGCCCTATACAAAACAATTCTGAGAAAGTTACACAGGCTTCTGGTACTTTTTAACCACAATTAAAGGTATCGCTTTTAGCATATGAAGAGGTTGCTTCAGTGATCCTAAATGACGTGCAGTCAGGATATCTAAAGAAATGCCATCTGCCAAATGAACTTGCCAGAACAGAAAGTTCACCAAATGTTCACCTCCAAAAGCCTCCTCTAACCCTCCCACCTCTTCCTAAGCTTTTGAATTTCATTCCTAAGGTTTTTCTGGCAACTGCTTCAGATAACTAAAAACTGTAGGCATAGGCAAAGGTTAATTTGTGCTCACTGTTTTGGAATTATGTCTGCTCTATTCTTTTCTTTTCTTTTTTAATTTTTATTTATAATTTTCGGACAAAAAAAACAATACTACAACACTACAAATACAAAAAAAATCGCATCTTAAATAACATTTCAATTCTTGTTACAATCTTACTGGTATACATTAACTAAGACAAAACAAGCAAAAATAAAAAGAACATACAATAAATAAATATAATCACCCACATCCAACCCGTCACCTCCCATAATCCCATATTAACATAACAAATCCCTATCACCCACCCTAAGCCTTTCACCGTTCTGTCGTCTTCTCTCCCCCATCCTTCCTTTGAAGGACCGCCTCCCAGTGTCGAAGAGGGGGAGGGGAGACCGGTACTAAAGCGGGTTCATTCCCATGTTTGAGAGTATCAAATAAATCCGCTTGCTCAAACTGTACAGCTGTTCCTTATTCTTCTTTCCTTCTACTGGCTATCTTACCCCTGTTCTTTTTATTGCTTTTACGTTATGTTCTTTCTGTTCTAAATTTTCAACCCTTATCCACCTTTAGCCTTCTTTGACAAAAATTGTTTACATTTCTGTAATATTTTTATAAATATACCATAACACATTTTTCTCCTTCAACTTTTAAGTCAATGAAAAAACAACTGACTCTTCTCAACATTTTAAACACTATGTTGACTTAATATACACATGTAGTATTTAGGTTATTAGATTTTCTTCCAGCTACAATACACCGAACTTCATCTTCACATTGCCAAACATACCCTTAAGCAAAACCCCTCTTCTCACTTCCCTTTTCCTATACTGCTGCTGTGTTCTTATTATAGTTCCCCCCGACTTCAACTCATCCGTCAATCCAATATTTAATTTTTCTCTCTCATGTTTATTCTAAACTTCACTCCTTTGTTGTTTTTATCAACACTTTGTTTGGTTCCTACCAACTCCGTTATCCAATTTTATAAATATTACCATACATCCCCATTCTAATCAATTATCTATCCCATTCTATAGACTGTTAATATATTTTCCTATGTAGAATTTCCTCTACCTCTTCAATTCCTCCAATCATTTTGTAGTTTTTTCCCTCAGTCTTACTGAATTTCTCTAATATCATTTTTGCCCAAATCTTCCTTTATCTGATCTCGTCCCTCTTTTATTTTTTATTGTTATCGCTTATTCAACTATTCTTATAACTTTTCCTTTTCCTATCTTTTACCTTTGAACTCTCATTCCAAAATTGATTTAATCTCAAGTTTATCATTTATTATTTCCCTGAAATTTATTAACATATTCTCTAATTCTTTTCTTAATACCTTTCTAATTCCCTTCCTAATACCTTTCCCTTCTTGACTCCCAATCTCATCCGTGATCCAACCTTTTTACAGTTATGCTCAAGTTATCCAGTTACTTCTCCATTACTACTCTCCATTATTTTCATTTTCTTATTCTACTTATACTAATTTTCTCACTTCTACACTTATTTCTTTTTTTGAGATTATACCATTTCTTAATTGTCCATTTTAATCCACAGCTCTTTCATAATACCTTTCCTTCCTCGCTTCCTTATCTAAACCTTTTTATCCAACTTTTTCCCTCCTTTTTTAAATTTTGATTTTACTCCAAATATCTATTTCTTTCTCCATTACTATCTACTATCTACTATTGTTTCCCTATTTCTTATCCTATTAATGTTAATTATCCCATCTTTACATCCGTTTTCCCCTTTTTTTGTCTAAGTTAATGCTCAACTTTCCATTCGATCATTTTCTGTTCTTTAAATATCTTTAACATCTATTCCACATATTTTAATGTTTCCTCTGCTATCCCTAGCTGTGATTTTATTTTATTTTATTTTATTATTTTAATGGAGAATTTTAAGTGTATTAACAACTCGTTGTTGGCATCCTTTACATTATATTTCATTCATGCTGTTAGTCACTTAACATTTCCTGACAAATTGTAAATCAAATGCAATTAATGGTTGGGTTATCAAATTTTCCCGTCCACTATAATGACCCAGAATCACTTTAATTATGTACGTGCTTCATCAACACACTCTATGAAGGAAATCTAGGTTCTGATCCTATGCTACTCCCCCACCTATAAATATTTTACATCCCATACTTTTCCATAAGGTTAGTATAAAACGAATTGTGCCATTTCTAAGTACATTCTTTACAGCAATTAAAAGTTTGTCCTCAAAGTCCGATAAACATCTAAATTAACAGGCAATTAAAAAAAATATTTGTCATACCCTTTACTTTGTTCTCTTTTCCTGATAAGATAACATAATCTTTTTCTCTTTTCATCTTCTTTTAACATATAATAACAGCTTATTATCCATTTTCCAAAATACACAATCCTTTAAACAAAATTAATCAAGCGCTTCGTACTAATTTGGGAATTACATCCACTTGTTAACTGATTGTAGTTTTTCCTGTTCACGACCCTTTACGTTAATTTTCATTTATACCAATTAATCAATAAGCACTTCATAATCCTTTAGAACTTTCATTCATTTAAAAACCATTTTTCTTCTCAACTCCATTACCCCAGACTTCTTTTAATTCAAAAGAGACAATATTGATTCTCTTTCCTTGAGGTTACTATCAGTATTACTATTATAAGTCTATTACTTTCTAGTAATTTAGGAGTAACATCCATTTGTTAACTAAATGATAAGTTTTTCCTATAACTGTATAGTTTGTCCTAGAAGTCCTATAAACAACTAAATTAACAAGCAATTTTAAAAAAGAATTTTTGTCATACCCTTTACTTTATTCTCTTTTCCTGATAAGATAACATAATCTTCTTCTCTTTTCATCTTCTTTTAACATATAATAACAACTCATTATTTGTTTTCCAAAATACATAATCCTTTAAATTAAGTTTCCTTTAAACAAATTAATCACGCACTTCGTACTAATTTGGGAATTGCGTCCACTTGTTAAACTGATTGTAATTTTTTCCTATTCGCGACCCTTTACGTTATTATAAGTTTACATTATTATAAGTTTTTCCTATAACTGTATTACCTCTAACTTCTTATAATCCAAAAGTAGGATCATATCAATTTTCCTCCCTTAATTTTTATTTACTATTATTATTACTATTATGGGAATTTATTGTCTGCCTATATTTGATAATTCCTCTTTGATTTTACTCCATTCTTTTGATCCTTTTAAAATAATATTACATGATTCTAATATGTCCAAATAATCAGTTTGCTTTCTTATCACCACTGCTTTCCCTGCCCAGAAAAATCTCAACTGCTGAAATTGTAACCAATTATAATTCACTCCCTTATCTCTTAACAATTTAGTAATTGGTTTAATTCCCTTCCTCCACAATCTTTCTGTTTTTGTTAAATCCTGGTAAATATCCAATTGTTCACCCTCCAATTTTGGGACCCGTGTACCGTTTTTTTTAAGTAGGCCATCAATTTTAGTTTGTTATCCAAGCTTACATATTTTACCAAGACATGTCTTTTAAATATCCCATTGCTTTTCTTTCCCAGTCTATAAGCTGCTGATATGTCCTCTTGTGTAAAATTCCTCCCCATCTTCAATTCATTCAACCATTTAATAATTATTTCCCTTAGTCTATCTAATTTACACTCTGGAATGTTTTTTATCAATAAATTCCTTTTTCTCGCCTCCACTTCCAACTTATAGTCATTTTTCTTGATTATCACTTCTTTCATCTCCCTCTTTTCCTTTTCCTTGAATAATTTTTATCGATTCTTCCACTGAATTTAATTTTGTCTCTATTGCAACAATTCTGTCATTTGTTATTGTCTTAAAGTTTGCCAACCAGCCCCTTAAATCCTGTTGTTCTTTCATAATGTCTTTCATTTGTTGCTTAATGTTTTGGATCTCTTCTTCCATAGATTTTGATTTTAATTCTAATACTGCAAATTTATCATTTATTGTTTTCATAGAGTCTTCCAGCAAATTCCTTAAATCTTGTTGTTCTTTCATAATATCATTAGTTTCTCGCTTCCTTATCTCGTTCAATTTATCCAACTTATTTTCAATTTTATTCCAAATATCCATTTCTTTGTTCATTTCACCCAAAAGTTGCTTTTCTTCTTCTTGTTTTACTAATTTCAAATTTTCTGCCTCAGTTCTTTTTTGTTCTTTTTCTGAATATGCCAAATCTTGTTCATCTGTTATAACCATTACTATTTCCTTTGTATCATTAAACTCTCTTTTTACTGGTTTCGTTTCTTCCTTCTCTTTAATAAGATATTCTTTTATTATTTCTTGAAACCTTTTTTGGTATTTTTCCTCATCTTTATCTACTTACTCTCCGCTGTTGTTCAAGCTCCGCAGTTACTTCAGCTCTAAATGTTTCTTTATCTAACCGTGCCCAATAACTGTAGTCTTTAGTTTTTTTGGTGTGTTGGAAACTCATTCTTACTTTCCAAATTACACACTACTGTGTATTAAGTTTAGATTGTCTTCTCAGCTGTTCCCCTTTAATAGTCAGTCAAGCCAGGACACACCGAGTCCCTAAATTGTAGGTCCAATGCTTTCACAGTGTGTTAGGGGTATTCAAAGCTTCAAGACGATTCTCTCTTCTGCTTTACTCTTCAACCAAGAACACAACTAAGCTCTGCTTTACTCTTCTTATTATCAACCAAAAACGCAGCTGAGCCCAATAGTGAAACAGCTCTGCTTTCTTTCAAGGTCTTATTTGTTGTTGTTATTTTCCCCCCTTTCACAGTCTTATCTTCTCACTACTAAGTCTTAAACAAACGATTACTTTGAAGCCAGGATAAAGAAAAACATAGAAGTTTCACTGATAATTAGCAGGGGGGAGGACTTACAAGCTTAATTTACTCCATGAAGAGACTTTTATCTGGGCGTCCTTTTTGCTCGACACTCCGGTAAATCTGCATACTTTCTTTTTAATTCTCTTCACCGCTTCCAAGTTATTTCATGATCTACATCACTCCAACTCTCTCATCAGTCGTTTTCACATATTTAAGTTTGATAGCCTCTGTTTTTCCAGCTTTCAAATATAGCTATCTCTTCAGCTTTCTTAACACACGTCTCACTCCCCCGACATTTTGTGCCGGTCTCCCCATGTCTGCTCTATTCTGACAGGTTTTATTGGTACATTTTAACTGATCAGCATCTTATTGTTCCAGTGATCTCCTACTTATGTTTACACATGCTGGAGACTACCCTACTTTTTTTAAAAAAATAAGATCTTATTTAATGCACAAAGGGGTAGTAAATGCCTCCCTTGTACAACTGGACTATGTGCAATGAGCAACTGCACATACAGAAAAAACAAGCAGGATCTTGACCTTTTTATTGCTTTTTTTGGAAGCACTTCTGAGTAAAGGTAAAGGTTTCCCTTGCTCGAAAGCCAGGGGTCAGTGCTCATCTCTGTTTCTAAGCCAAAGAGCCAGCGCTGTCTGCTTCTGCAGACGTTTCCATGGTCATGTGGCAGGCATGACTAGACACCGGAGCGCATGGAATGCTGTTACCTTCCTACCGAAGTGGTCCCTATTTATCTACTTGCAATTTCTTGCTTTCAAACCGCTAGGTTGGCAGGAGCTGGGACAGAGACGGGAGCTCATTCCGTCCTGCAGTACTCAGGAATCGAACTGCTGACCTTCTGCCTCCCAGTCAGCGTCTTAGTGACTTGAGCCACTGCAGTCCCTTCCTAGAGCATCACTGAAAAGTGATTTAAAAATTTTTTTTTGAGAGGCATTATGGGGTTGGGTTGTGACTAGATTCAAATCTCTAATCAGCCACAAAACTCATTTGGTGACCTTGGGCCACAAACCAACTCTCAACCTAACATATCTCATAGGGATGGTGTGAAGGTAAAAGGTGGGGAGCAAACCATATAATACTTTGAGCCCTTTGAAGAAAACAGGCATTCAATAAATAAGATGTTACAACATCACATTCAGAGCAATAATGAGATAAGCAATATAATGCAAATAAGAGAGCAGCTGTATTTCGAATGGATGGACACACTGGCTGCCTACAGTCAACTTTAGTTATCATGCTGACATGCTTATGGAATTAAAAAAACTGAATTAAAATCACTTACTTGCTGTGACAGTGCAACAACAAGTCAATGATAAATGTTTGCCATGCTTTTTCTTTACTAAGCGCATCCAGCGCTGTTGGAATCAAGGCAAAACAGAGGGTCATTGCTTCAAGGGCTTCACAGCAAACCTGTTCATCTTCTGCATCTGGTTCATTTCCTGCATTTGTCTGGAAAATCAATCAGAAATTAGAAGCATAACATGCACATAGAGAAGAGGAACTAATTGTTTCCCTGATTATTCTTCCAAATACAAACCATTATAGATGCTATTTTCTACTGTATGAAAGTAAAATAGTAAGTCCTGACTAAAATTTGCAGCTATAACTATGATTAAGAGTCGAAGAATCTTATAGTACAGTCAAACCTCGCATAAAGAGTGCCTCGCCTAAAGAGTAACTCGCTTAAAGAACAGAATTTTCTCTGAATGTTCGCTTCGCTTAACAAATAAAACCAACTAAAAACTTGCTTAACAAATAAATCGGGGTTTGCAATCCCCCCCACAATTGGTCATTTACAATGGTGTTTCGCTTAAAGAGCAAACTCGCTTAAAGAGAATCCTGTGGAACATATTACGTTCTTTAAGCAAGGTACCACTGTACTATATTGTGTGACTACAAATAAACTGAAGCATTAGAATGCGGTTGCCAACCTTTTAAAGTAGGGGGCCAGGTCACACTCCCTCAGACAGTTGAAGGGGCCAGACTGGTCATTCCCCTGTGTTTACTTCAGCCGTAAATGAGTCCGCGGCTGAAGTGAGGGTGTGGGCCAGTTGATTTGGTGCCATAGGCCAGATCCGGCCTGCAAGCCATAGATTGCCTACCCCTGCATTAGATCTTCTCATATAACACTTGATATTTTGGAGGAGTTAATCAGGTGGTGTTAAGTTTGCACAAGAAGAGAACAGAATAAGCAATCCAGAAACTCTGTTTATGAGCCCAACATCCAATCTCAGTTACAGGTCAAAACTAGGCCTTTTACAAGAGTTCGTGGGATTCTGAATTCAATATTTGGAAATGGGTCATATTTCTATATAACAATTTTTCAAAGGATATTTTTCTCCTCATAACAAGAGTTCTCCTGAGCATCAATCCTTCACATTCAGAAAATATCTTTCACATTCAGAAAATAATATAAATGCAGCAATAGGATGACTCCTAAGATAAGACAGCAAGAAAAACACAAGACAGATTTGGACAATAGAGTCCTTAGAATATACTGAAACCCAGTGTAAGCAGCTGTATAGGTTGGTTCTATTTGTTTATAACATATAATGGAAATCACTGATAAAGCTTTAAAGCACCTACTCTACAGAGATTTACATTAATCTTAAGTTTATGTTCTGATACAAACAGACCAAAGTCCTTACATACTTAGACATGTTCAAAAAGGTAAACCTGAGCTACATTTGCATATTATTCTTGTTGTATGACAAGAAAAATAAATGCCAACTTGTAGGAACTTGTTGAAATTTATGTTGCTGGGAATTACATTCATAGAGGTTCATAAAAGGATTCCAGCCATATACTTTTATCTAGTAATTCTTCAAAATACAGAATTTCAAGAAACAACTAGCAGTGAGACAATATGTTAGTTGGAAATACCCAGCTTGTTTTAACCTGCCATATAAGCACAAATCATCTTCATTTGAATTGTAGCTGAGAAATGAAGAACTGAGCAATTATTCTATGGCCAGCTAAACAACGTTTCCTCTACAGACAGCAACGCAAGACTAGAAGTGCATAACATCAAGTTTTTAAAAATATATTAGAAACCAAAATGCTTCTTTATAGATTTTTGTCTACAAAATAATTGGTAAAACTAATAATACATCACTCAGAAAGCTATGTAATGAAAACAATTTAAGATTGTCTTGAAGTATTTACCATTTGTAAGCAGCTCACTTGAAGCCAAACCTTTTAGAATGGTTCCTCTTATCATATATATTAAGTGGAAATGTTCCTTAAGATTCTTACCTTCTCATAAATTTTGCTAATATCTTCATTTGAGCTGAATACCAGCTGTACTGATCCACATCCTGAAGCCCAAACTATTTTCTGCACTGCTCTAATAACACAAATGTCAGGAATATACTTTGAAGCCTAAAAACAGAAACAAAGTCATTATCTTAAAGGTCTTATTTCAGAAATTACAGTGTAAACATAGCATGGACTTTATACAGTTTTTCTCCTTGGCCATTTCCCCCCCTAATTTATCCAAAGAGACTTGCTCTTTTAGCTATGAGGGAAGAAATACAGAGACAGGCAGAGAGACATTTGTTACAGGGACAGCCTTCCTTGGCTGTTTTAAAAGATTTGAGGAAAGCAACAAACAGAATTTTGTGACATGTTGTCGAGGCCTCAAAGGAAGCAGCTGACCCTGAGTTTTCGCATTTTTACAGCCCACAAGAAAGTTTTTTTTTAACTGTCCAGTAGCTGTTCACCACTAAAGAAAGCCACTAGGCAAGAGATGAAGAGCTTAATGGATGGTCTTAAATACTGAAACCAATCCCAGTAATTTTTCTAATACAGATTATACTTAACCTGATAATTACTTATTATCAGGAAATTACATCAGAATATGAAAAAACACAGTACAGTATTCTTGACTATTTTAAGCACACACACACACACACAAAGCCAGTTGCGCCCTAACAGCAAACAAGATTCCACCACAGATTTAGAATAAATGGCTAGAAATGATAGATCTTCTTCTTTACCACTTCCTAGCCATCATGTTATGTCTACCCTATTTGCTGGCTTATAAGACTCACTCCCCCCCAAAAAAAATACACTGGAAAAATTGAGTGTGTCTTGTACTGTATATAGTGGCCTATAGTGGGCAATTTTGGTAATAATGGGGCACATCTTATACTCTGATGCATCGTATATGCAGACAAATATGGTAATTACTGAATGAGTAAGACAATGCTTCAACCCGCCACATCAACCTGACATGTGAAACACGGATCAACCAAGTAACTGAATGAATATTTCTTAGACCAGAAACTGAGACAAGATTTTCAGACACACTGGACACTGACCTCATCAGATATCTGCTGTGCAAGGCGTATTGCAACATTTCTCAGCATGCACTCTGAAGTTGGATTGGGAATGTTCTGCAGAGCAGATTGCAAGACCACTGCCTGGTCATGAGTGGCTTGATTGATCTGGAATGATTCGTTTGCAATATTTTAAAAGAAGCATATTAAATTCAATAGTAAAAATGTAACATATTGAAAAATGTAAAGTATTTCCATTGTATTTTCTTATATGAGAACAAAGTAAATCAAGTTTGCTGAAATAGCTCACTGTTGGTTTAATCCACCAGAAAGAACATCACAGGCCAAATAAGAAACTTTTATGCAACTTTTAGAATTTACTATATGTCTCAGGGACCTTTAAGGATAATCCTGAAAGACATGTTTCCTATTTGAAAAATAGCTGGAGGAGTACTATTGAAAGGTTTGTGTATCTTCTACCACTACAGACTGAATTATAACATGAAATATAGAACCTTTACTTTGCAATTACACTGCTTTGCATTATCCATCACTTACTGCACAGACTTTTGCTCTCACACAAGTTAATGTCATTGCTGCTGCGAATTAAGCTAAAATATTTTTACATTTATTTAAAAGTGGCTAAGTGAGCAAAATATCACTTGTTAACTCAAGAAAAACAGAAAATACAGTACATAAGCAAAGAAACCCAGCAGCGTATTTGGAATTCAGAATAATAGCAGGCTAGGTACACCCCCACTCCCCACTAAAATTTGCAATATAGAAAACAATGAAGTCAGAGTGATGCAGCAAAGAGAAACTGAGAGGTGTTATTTCCACATGCTGGACTGACAGTATATTCAGCTGAAATGCACAAATAAGAGCATGATATATATTGATAATTCTGTAACAGCTAACTGTATAATGGCTCACAGTGTAATGCAATGCAATAAAACACAAAAGTGACATTACCGGTGACACTGGGCTTGTGCCTTCCACAACTGGTTGGCAAGCTTCAGCCACAGCCCTCACATGACCATAGCCAATTGCAGTTAGCAATAATTTTGCTATTTTTAGAGCATTTAGGTAGGCACCCCTTCTTGTTTCCATATCTGCATTTGGCAGAAAGTTATTTCTGGTCAGCATACTCAGCACAAGGGGTAAGCCACCACTTTTTAAGAAGTTGTATTGAAAGTCAGTGGCATCTTCACCCAGAGGTAAGTTGGCAGGCATCAACAAGGCATAAACTACCTGCAAGGTATAGGGGAATGGGGGGGGGGGAGAGAATAATTATGTAATTACACTTTTAATTTAGGTATGAAAGATATGATTTCTTTTATACATTTCTTTTTCTTCTATCTTAAGATGATAACATTTATATAGAACTCAAAGCTGTAAAAAGTGCTGAACATTGATACGCTCACTGATGTGATCCCAAATGTATGTAAAAATATATCCAGAACGTTTTCAAATCTCAAAATATTCAGAACAAGATGTTACCAACCTCTGTAAGATAGAGCACTTGTGAGGCGGAAGGGCCGAAGAAAAGAGAGTCAAGGGATGGACTAAGGCTGCTGTCACCAAGTTTTGCATGATCTAAACATATCGCTCTTAGCTTTTCTACAGTAGTGTTATCTGAAATAAAGGCACAATTTCAGAATGTTTTATACAGAATACACTTTTTTGAAGATGAAATACAATTGAACTTCTGCCAAGTACAATGATTTTCAACTATTTTTAACAGGGACAGATAACATGGCTAAACATGTGATTTGTGCCCTAAGATAGAGGCTGTCGTCTGAGCAAAGAATATATGTCAGCAGTAGCAGTTTGGAAATTTGACTACTAACTACCCAAACCAGACTTGGTATTAATTGACATGTAATGCAGTTCCTAATTTATGCTTTTTAAAGAATGTGTTAAATCTCCACACTAATTTTGAAATTAGAAGTGTGACATTCTACTTGATTATTTCAGGGAGCTAAATTTCTACAATTGTCACTTCTAAACGTAAGAGGACAAAACCCTGCTGCATGTATACATATCCTCTGGAGAGCAATTACACATTTCAATTAATAGGCTAAAAACAGAGTTAATTTTACTTAGAGTAGGTCTATTTAAGTAAGTACAGCTTAACCTATTTTGCCCTAACAAGTTCTAGTCACCCCAACAATCCAACTCCAGGGATGACTTCTTTTGGATTAGTTTATAAAAACTAATAAAATAACAGTAAGATTTTACCTGGTGGCATTAGCTTCATAAGAATGCGTGCACCATCTCTAAGGGGTGGCATATTTAGGCTACTGCCTAGGTCTGCAACTTGCCAAAGAAAAGAGATGTATCGAGGATGCAGAGACATGATCTAAAATAAAAGTTAAAACTTGTCTTGAAATATTAGCCCTTGACATCTGATGTCAAATTTCAATTTTTGATGAAAATGATAGCTTTAATGTATGTAAATTTTTCACTTACAACTCCAGGCAAGCAACCTTCAACTTCTGGATTTGGGCCATCACTATAATGATTGCCATGATTACCAGGAGAACCAGTAGAGGAATCAGAAGAACTATCAGGACTTGAAGGCATGTTGGAACTTATCTGTGTAAGCTTGGCTGTAATTAGCTGAGGGAAGAAGTAGAGGGCAGAAATATATTTGTAAATTGTATAAAACCGTAAAGCTTTACTACTGTTAACTTGTGAGAATCAAACTTATCAGAAGGTACTAAAAACAAGCATTGGAGATTTCCTCACTGAAACAAATCCATTTATGTTACATCCTCATTTACCTTTCAATTGGAAGTTTTAAAAAAGAAGGCCATTTATCAATATATATTTTTTAAAATTTCAATTATGTTTATACTTTCATTTGTCTTTTGGTGGGGAAAAATTAAAAAACAAGACAGCTTATATAATGCCCACTGTTTAAGAGTACTTACCGTTTTATCTTTGAGATTTAACTGTCCAATTAACTTCCTATCATCTACAGGATCTACTAGCTCGCCTCCAATAAATAATTCTACTTTGGTGTGTGCACTGTTTGCTTTAATGCGGTTCAGAATGCAACGTCTGACAGAACCAATGGTGTCATTTGTGTGAGACCAAACATCCAAATCATCCACTTGCCGACCTTGGTTTGGAAAACGTACTACCAGGGAGATGTGTTTACCACGGAAAGCCCTAAGGACACAGAAAAGAAAATGTTAAGTGAAATAGCTTGGTATGTTTATAAACGTTTAATACTTCCAGAATAAATCAAAACTATGACAGCTTTATTTTAACTACTGTATAGGCAAACAAAACTTTAAAGAGGCAAGGAATCAGAACATTTGTTTACTTGCAACGTCTTCTTTACCTATTCAAACTGAAGGGAAGTACAGTGGTACCTCGCATAACGAACACATTGCATAGTGAAAAAATCGCATAACGAAGAGTTCGTTATGCAAGGGCAATACCCTGCATAACGAAAACAATTGTTCGTTATGTGGATTTTTTGGTAACCGGGGTATACCCGCTCAATGGGAACCCTCGTTAATGAACTTTTTTCTCGTTATGCAGGGTATCTCCCATAGGGAACTGCATAACGAAAAAAACCACATAGTGAAGAGCTTCATGGAACTGAGTTTTTTCGTTATGCGGGATTCTACTGTACATTCAAAGAGATTCAAAGAAATATTCTGCACTCTGGCTTGTAAACAAGATACAGTATAACAGTTTACATTCTATATGTGCTATAAAGAAATTAAAAAAATACAACTTTATGAATTTACTACTCCACTGTATAGATAGTAACTACACCTGTAACTATGATTCTGTGTTCACAAATTACCACTACAGGTAAAGAACCCTGTCCTTTATGATCTTTTTGATTCACACACAGAATACTAACTGGATTATTTATCAAAAGTAAGGATATTATGCCAATATTGAGGACTGAAGGATATACATACTATCATACAGATATCTACTATGTAGTGTGTGATAAAATGGGTATTGTCACTAGTCTGAAGATTTTAGAAGAATTCCTCTAGCAAAAATGGTGAGTCAGCCAACGCTCTAAAGAAATTTCTGAATGTACTCTGGGTCTGGTAGTCAAGTATATACTAAATGAATAAGCATGCATTATAGGATAGTCAAGGTTCCTGACAAATGCTATTTAGTGCTAGAAGATTACAGATGAGGCTCTGCTCAGGTACAAAGCCCATAAGTGTGAGTCACACAGACCACATAAAGAAATATAAGGTATTGGCAAAACAGCGCACTCTTAAACATGTTTATTTGGAAATACAGTCAAACCTCGCATAAAGAGCATCTCGCTTAAAGAGCAGAATTTTCTCTGAATGTTCGCTTCGCTTAACAAATAAAACCAACCAAAAACTCGCTTAACAAATAAATCGGGGTTCACAATCCCCCCCATAATTGGTCACTTACAATGGTGTTTCGCTTAAAGAGTAAACTCGCTTAAAGAGCAATCCTGTGGAACGCATTATGCTCTTTAAGCGAGGTACAACTGTACACAAAGGACTGCAGCACCTAGTAAAGGTAAAGGTTTCCCTTGCTCTAAAGCCACTCGTATCCAACTCTAGGGTTCAGTGCTCATCTTTGTTTCAAAGCTGAAGAGCTAGTGCTGCTTTTGCAGACATTTCCGTGGTCATGTGGCAGGCATGACTAGACACCGGAGCGCATGGAACACTATTACCTTCCCACCAAAGTGGTCCCTATTTATCTACTTGCATTTTCTTGCTTTCAAACTGCTAGGCTGGCAGGACCTAGATCACAGTAAATTTACAGTTTCCACAAACCTTGACATAGGGAGAATTGTCCTTTCTTCATGGTAATCACTGTCACATTCATTTATATACTCCCTTAAAACAGTCAACACTCGCACCATTCGTATTGCTTCTTGTCTTGCACAGTTAATACTATCTTTATCTCCGTCCAATACACACAATGTATCATAGGATGCCTTCAAACGATCAAAGCAGGACTGAATGAAGTCTTCATGGATTACTACCTATAAGAAAGTCAAGAGAAAATTGGGACAACTGTATTAACCCACCCCCACCTCCCATCATCAAATAGGTCCCAAGAGAGATAATTTAAAACTGTGCTAAATAGGATACAATTATGGACAGACATGGCTCCTGACATCATGCAACTTAGCTGGTGCCCATCCATCATTGAACACAGAAGTCATAACTGAAAAATCAGCACATTGAGTATCATTTGTATGAAAACTCTCCACTTAAAACAAGACTCCCAACTGGGCAGAGCGCCTCTGTGTGAATTTGTATACTGTTTTAAAAGCACAGGTATCAGTGTAAGGTCTGTCAGATTATAGTTGGGGCAATACACCAGCCTCTCTCTTGTTCTCATGAATGTCTTCCACACAAAAAATCCTGCATTATTATTTTGCCAAACTAGACTGCATTTCAAAAGTGAAAACATTGGTCCAAACCAAATGATACTAATTACACTAAACATATCTCATACATTCATCATCACTTTAAGCTGGAACACTTCAAGTTGCCTGAACCAAAAGTAAGAGGCCTTCATAATTCTGGACACTGTCCACAACAGAATGACATACTTGCTCTTAACAGAGTTAAAATTAAGGGTTGCTAAAATCAATAGGGTTAAGTAAATTTGCTTATAACTGGAATGCCAGTTTATTTACTTATTGTGTTGTAAACAAGACATAAATTGTGCATATAGAAAAATGTCAGGAAGTTATTATTTAAGGAACATCTCTGGGAAAACATGTCAGCAATACTAATATTTTTACCAGTCATTTGAATTCAAACAGAACACACATGGTTACCAATTACTTGACAGGGGAAAACAGCTGCTAGGGACTTAAAACCATTAGCATTAAAAGAAATCCTGTTCTTAAGCTTTGCATTCATAGTGCATGGGGAAAGGCTTTAACCCGTGGAATTTGCAACTAAAAATGTTAGTTATCTTTAAAAACAGAGTTTCTAAATATTTTTACCTGATTAACTTGTAACCTGGGACCAAGATTGGTATAGATTTCCTTCAGCAGATCTATTGCTCTACTGGCAATGTCATCACTGCCTTGAATTACAACCTAAAGACAAGACATGAAGAGATTTTTTTGAATTCAACGTAAAACACTCCATTGTACATTCTTTGCTATGATTATGTTGTATGGTAAGGTCACCCTTGCTCAAAAACCAGTTGTATCTGACTCTAGGGTTCAGTGCTCATCTCTGTTTATAGCCAAAGTACCAGCGCTGTCTGTGTCTGCAGACGTTTCTGTGGACATATGGCAGGCATACCTCAACACCGAAGTGCATGGAATGCTGTTTACCTTCCCACCAAAGTGGTCCCTATTTATCTACTTGCAATTTCTTGCTTTCGAACTGCTAGGTTGGCAGGAGCTGGGACAGACAGGAGCTCACTCCATCATGCAGTACCTGGGAATCGAACTCTGACCTTCCAGTCAGCGAGTTCAGCATCTTAACCACTTGAACCAGTGCAGTCTTATGCTGTGTGGTATAGGCAAAAATAAGATTTAAGAAAATGTTGCTTTTGACTTTTATGCCAATTTTTTTCACTCACCATCCAACTACTAATACTTCATTATTTAATTACTAAATGTACTACAGCAGCATCTCTAATTAAAAATATATAACATACAGCCTATAATTTTAAAACTTCCAATGAGAAATATATCCATCATAAAGGAAAAACATTCAGTTTTCCTACTCCAAAGCCGACAACCCTAAGTATATCCTGTTGCATGTCCAGACCAGCTGTTTTTCATTGCATCCAATGTTCACACTAGTGAAATCGCCCAGTCCAAGAGACAAGCAGATGTTCCTAGTAAAACCTAATTTAATTACAGACGCATTTGATATCTGAGACAAACCCACACTCAGCCTCCATGAAAGATAACGAAATTGGTAAGCATGTGAACTCTTCTTTCTTTTCCCATATCATTAATTTTTGAAGCTTGTACAAAAGATGTTCAGGTCTTGTTCAAGGTGGTTTTCTATTTAATAAACCAACCCCAACACTGTTTTTTAAATAATAATAATAATAATTGAAGCGGTTAGCCACAATCTGGAGAAATTTATGAGAGGTAAAAGTGTTGCATGAATATGACATGAAAACAAAGATATCCAATGGGATAAAGTAGAACTTTAGACTGAATTGAAACTGGACTGCTGTCCAACATACAGAGAAATCCTTTTAAATTTCACACCAACAAAAGGCTAAATGACTCTATACAGTTTAATGGACTATTACCACATACAGTTGTAGTACACTATGCTATGTTACAGAAAACTATTTAACTTTATCTCTCATAATCCATGGACAAAATCTGTGGGAAATGTAAACATACTATTGAAGAAACAGATATTCCAAGTAGTCAGGTGAATGTCAGCTTATATTTTTAAAGTCTCTCTGCCAAATATTTTAATTAAAATCATTAATGTTAAAGAATTGTATAAATGCACAAAGGATGAAGTGACAGCCCATGCAGAAAGTGGAAAACAAGTTCCAAATAGTGAATACAGACAAGAACAACCTGCCATGCTGGTATGGCTGCCTATGTAAATCAAAGACTGTGTTAGGATAGCACAGGTTTTGTGGATTTTGCCGCTAAAGGTTTCAAGTGCTTTTTCCATTAACCTCTTCTTCTTTTAACATTATTTTCATTTTTCACTTTAGCAAAAACCCAACATAGAAACCTTTACAATAGAAAACCAATACATTAACACAGTGTTTCCCAAATGCTGGTTTTTGGACTTCAATTCCCAGAAGCCTAAGTCATTTCCCCAAAGCACTGATCAGCCAATGTACTGACTTAGGCTTCTGGGAATTGAAGTCCACTAGTGGGCTGTGTACCCCTTGTTGGGAACCACTGCATTAACATGTTTTTCAAATAAAGAATATGAAAATTAGACTCTTTGCCTCCCTCTCCCTTGAGAATATGGCCCTTTGTCTGCTGGCAAAGTTGAGCAATAGTCTCCAGTCCTGCTGAAGATATCTACCCCTCCTCTCGAGTATTAAAAAGTTTCATACAGTATTTAAATTAACAATATGACAAATGCACAGTTATCTAATGAAAATGGAGATGAAGAAAAGAAAATTCAGTCAGAGCAACAAGCCCAAACACCACACATTGTGACAGATTAGAGAAGAATTTTATAGGCACAATGCCATGAAGACAAAAGGTTTCATAATCACACCATAACTTATTTTTAAGATTATCATCTGGCAAACTATGAGTTTCAACATGTGGGTACTGATTTGGTACTCTGATACCAACCAAGGCCCATCAAAATATGCAATCCAAATTTAAGGTACAAATGAAACTTCAATCCAAAGGCTTATATTGCTGTTCAATTCATACATGCATGGAGATGTGGAATTTGTGTTTTATCACTTGGTTTAGAAATTTAGACAGTTACATGAACTTTTACACTTACTCTCCAAAGGTAATCTAATCCTATCAGCTCCAAGTCATCCATCATATAGGCTCGTCTCTTTGCAACAAGCTTCCCTTCTCGACAGTTCACAGCTTTGAAGAAACGCTCAAAACATTTCATTCCATTTTCTGTTAACAAGGATGGGTCCAACTGAAGAATGTTATTTTCAAAGAAATCTTTATTTATGTCGGGGTCTAAATCTGGTTCATCTCCCATGAGTTTAGAATACCATTTAAAGCAGGCCTCACGATCACATAGATAGACGGCATTTTCAGCTAAACATTTCCATATTTGCTTTGCCTGAGGAGCACAGAGCCATAGTTGACCATCCTTCAGTAAAAATCTTGCAAAAAAAAAAAAAAAAAAGACATTATAATCAGAACTAGGAATTGATTCTATAAATAATACATCAAAATTGATTCATCTGTAAAAGGTATTTAAAATTCCTTTACATTTACATTTCCTTAAACACATACAGAGTTGAGATAATTTCCAGATTCAATACTATGCACATCTTTATATTTTTAAAATTACAAAAATCAGAAGCATACTGCTTTCATATGAAAGAAACAATAAGATGTTAATACCCCAGTAATGAAAAGAAAATGAAGTTATGACCTCTAACACAGAGGTTGTCATTTCTAAATATTTGGAGATTATTTTTCCCTTACTGATTACCTCCACACCGGGGGGGGGGGGGGGGATTACTACCACATTGCAAATAACACCAATTTCTGTAGGTTTTGATTTGCCCCCAATAAGTTATTATGTACCTTCCAGCCTGTTTTAAGTAAAAAAAAAATAATCAGTGATGACATGCCAGTAATATCTGATTTTGGAGAATCAAAAAAAAAAAACAATTGGCAGTAGAGTGGAAAGACGTACCTTTTAAATGGCAAATCACCCCTGAGGCTTTCAGGGCTGCTCTTTGGTGTGTGGTCTGGAACAACATTCGACTAAAAAAATTTTTGCTTTCAGCAATTCAGACTTTTTAAAAATCCTCTTTATTTTTCTTAATAATTAAATCATCTTCACTCTAGTTTACCAGTGAAACTGTACAGAAGTGATTCTCAACCTGTGGCCCACGACACAATCATGTGGCCCCCCACTGCCTCCACTACACCAGGAAGTGCCATGTGGTGGAGGAAGGGCAAAATGGCCGTCCAGCCCCTGAAGCTGCCTAAGGGAAGCTGTCTAAAAGGTTGAGAACTCCTGCTGTACAGTATAACCCTTCTTCTATGTTAACGAACTTTTCACGTATCATGAACAGGAAGGAAACAGGAGGTACAGAAACCATAAAAAGAAAAAAGACATACAGTAATACCTCGGATAACGCTAAGACTTGGTTCCACAAGACTTGGTGTTATCCGACTTTTAGTGTTATCCGATGCATGTTAAAATCCTATGGGATGGATTGGATACGTTAAAGCTCCATAGAGATACATTGTAACCACACAGGTTTTAGCGGTTGTTATCTGATCCATCCCATAGGACCTCAACGTTATTCGATCCAATTCTCCTCCCCAGATTATTTAACGTTATGCGATTTTAGCATTATCCGAGGTAAACGTTATCCGAGGTATTACTGTACTGTATTTCCTTTTAATTATCTCATAACAATCTGAAAAAATGAGAATGAAAAGCCCCTGAATAGTGTACCAAAGCATTATGTATGTTCCCAAGATATTAGAAATATCAAAATATACTTTTCAGGAACTCCCCCCCAGCCCATCAGCAGTTTCTTAGGAACATCTTATTCAGTCATTTATTATGAGATAAAGCAAAGAAAATCAGGACTTGTACAAGTCTTCTCTTTCTATAGTCTGTGTCTTTATATCACATATTGCCCCTGTGAAAAACAGCCTTTAATATTTATGGTTAGAGGCTAGTTACTGTAATTCTTTGAGTGATGATCTGCCACTGCCATGAAATCAACAATGACAGAGCAGCTTCCCCTAGTGGCTTAATGGTTAAGGTGCTGAGCTGGGGACTGGAAGGAGGGGTTTCAATACCCAAGAGCTGCACTTGGAGACATGAAAGGAGCCTCATTTGGACATCCCCTAAAAATCCTTTCAACTCAGAGTAATTTCTGACATGAAAACACACACAACAGTGACAGAGGAGAAAATTGGGGTGGGATGGGGTGTATGCATTCAAAGGCAGCCACTCAAAAAAAAAAAATCAGTTATAGTAAGCAACCTGTCCTTCTTTGTTGTCTCTGTGAAATCACACTGAAAGCTGACTAGTAAACTGACTTACCAGATGGAGGGTGTCACAGTAGTATAGAAGAGATAATCGCCCTGCCCAAAATAGTTGCAGTGGTAATGCTGCACAAAAGTGAGTGGTCTCTTTCAAGTAGTTGCCATGCAAATATCGTGCAATTAGACTCCTTTCATGCATGCGGCTGAATTAGCTACAGCCCTTGTTGAGTGGCCTAAAATCAAGGCAGGCAGTGGAGTCCTAGACAGCTGATAGCAGAGCTCATTTACTTGTACCGGCCATCTGGAAAGTGTTTGGGAGGTCACTGTGGGGCCTTGGCAGGGAACCACATAACTTAGAGAAAGATTTTCTGAGGTGGTTCTTTCTGGAAGTGTAGAACAATGCTCCAAGGGTATCTAAGGTCTGTAGGGTATGTTCCAGACTGGATTGTCAGTTCAGGAAGAATGCTTGAAGCAAAAATAGTCGGATGGAGATGGAAATTGGACACAATCTTGGGAAGAAATGAGAACTCTGGGGAGAGGATTTCTTTCTTAAAATATTGCAGGAATGGAAGGTTACAGTGTAATAGGCAGAGGTGACTCTACAAGAAATAATGCCTTGAAGAAAAGGAACTTCGGGTCCAAAATCTTCATAGGCCCTATTGTTGTTGTTGTTGTTGTTGTTGTTGTTGTTGTTGTTGTTGTTGTTGTTGTTGTTGTAGGAGACTCATATAGATAATGAAGAAACAGGATGACGTTAGAAGCAGCTAAGATTTGAAGAAGGCAAGACACAGCAAATTCCGAGGGAAAGCTCAAGCCGAAAATTTTCAACGTTACAATAGCAGTGTTAAAAACAGAACTGAGGGATACCAGTAGGAGTGTGTACATGTGCAATGTTGGTTGGTCCCTTACAGGCCAAACATGTTATCACTTTCCTAGCTCTAAAAAGGGCTAAACCTCCCGGCATGAGCAAAGGGAAGACCTTCAGTATGATTTCATAGAGACCACAAAGAATTGACTACTAAAACTTGAGAACAAGACCAACACAGGAAACAGTTGGGGCAGTTAAAAACACTGTGACACTATATTAACAACCAATTACACACACAACATTAAAGAGCACCACTAAAAACAAGTTAAAGGCACTACTAAAAACAACTTAAAACATTAAAAAGAACCCTAAATTCAATATATGCAGCATTCCTAATACTTTCACTTATCTGAATGACTTAAAAGCCTTCCAGCAGGAGGAGTGAACCAATCTGGTCTCCAGGATGGTGGAGTGCATTTCACAGCCTTGGTGCAGCTGCTGAAAAGGCCCTCATTAAATGAGCCTATGAGGGTGTGGGAACCAAGAGAAGGGCCTCCCCAAAAGATCTTAAAAGCTGGTGAGGCTCATGGGGATATCATTGTTCAAATAGTTTTGACCCAAATCATACAGGGGTTTACAGATCACAACCAATATTACTGATTATTCCTAGAAACAGGTTATCAGCTAATAAAGTTGGAAATTTTATGTTCCTTGTAACATGTGGCAGTCAGCAGTGCGAGGCAGCATTTTGAACCAGCTGAAGTTTCCAAACACTCTTCAAAAGCAAGTTCCAAGCAACATGCGTTACAAAAATACAAATGGAAAGTAACTAAGGCATGTGCCACTGTAGGAAGAGTTGGTACACTAGATTTAACCATGCAAATACACTTTTTTGCCACTGCAGAAAAATGTGCATTTAGGCTCAAGACTGAATCCAGGAGTATATCCAAGCTACAGATGTGATTTCACTTGGGGACAATAATACTGTACAGTGGTACCTCGCATAACAAATGCTTTGCATAATGAAAAATTAGCATAACAAAACGTTTGTTATGCAAGGGCGATAATCCGCATAATGACAAAACCCGTTCATTATGCAGGGTTTTTGGTAGCCAGGCTATACCTGCTCAATGGGAACCCCAGTTAATGAACTTTTTCCCCTGTTATGCAGGGTAATAGTGCTTCACATAACAAAAAAATCCACATAGTAAAGAGCTCTGTGGAACTGAGTTGTTTCATTATGCAGGGTTCTACTGTACTGTATCTCCTAATATAGGCTGAATCTACGTTTTGATTGATGAAAAAGACCTCTGACTTTCAATTTGTTTATTTTAATCTAGTCCATTACTGACATCAGACACTGTTCCAGGGCCATAGCAAATTCCTTGGAACTGGGTGCCATTAGCTTACTGATAGCACTGAACCCCTAACTCTGAACCAGGTCTTCTAATGTTTTTATACAGATATTAAATAACATAAGAGAAAGAACTTAAACCCAAGAATCACTCAAACTACAGACAGGTGTTGAAAAGGTTTCCCACAGCATCACTTCCTAAACTTGGCCCTTTAGAAATTATGGCAACCACAGTAAAAGAATACTTTCAGTACCCATCCCAATTGGATAGCCCATAAAGATACAGGGATTGAAGGAACTAAAGCCACAACAAGAACACACTCCTTCAGCTAGATCAGAGATTGTCAACCTAAGACCTGTGGGCTGGATTCAGCCCGCGGTGCCAAACAATCCAGCCCCCACTACAGCCATAGCTGGAATCAGTCCTGGACTCATTGACGGCTGTTTTAAATATGTTTACGACAGCCGTAAATTAGCCTGCTGCCAATTCCGGTGGTGGCAGTGGCTAGAGCACCAGTCCGGCCTTCCAACTGTTTGAGGGAGCATGACCCGGCCCTCAACTTGAAAAGGTTGAGAACCCCTGAGCTAGATCTTGGTGTAGGTTATTGCTAAAATGACAAAAGGCATATTTGTCCCTTAACAAGGTTTTAGTGGTGCATCTTACTGCAAATACTCTGTAAAAATCTGTCTAGAAAACAAATGCCATTTTCTACATCAGGAGGTCTCAACCTTTTTAAGCTGGGGGCCAGATAATGCCCCTTCAGAAAGCTTTGGGGGACAGATGGCCATTTTGCCCTTTCTCCACCACATGGCACTTCCTGGTGGGGTGGAGGCAGTGGGGGACCACATAAAATGGTGCTGTGAGCTGCATCTGACCACAGGTTGAGAATCCCCGCTCTAGATAATCATAAAAAACATATTTTTGTTTGCTTTCCAAAGAGTATCAATGGAATAGCTTCCCACAATATAAAATGAACTTTATTCAAACTAACCGTAGGAAGTTCAGTCGCTCTTGTACTTCTTGCACATGACTGTATCTACTCCCTGGTCTTACAGTTTGTGGATCATAGTCTCCATGTTCTGCAAATATAAGATATTATTCCTATGAAAAGGACTAACAAAATGGTTACTCTACATGTTTAATCAGATGCAAATCCCACTATGTAGTGATACTTGTTTTTCAGAATATAGAACATGACTGTAAATGCTTAA
This sequence comes from Furcifer pardalis, assembly GCA_030440675.1. NCBI lineage: Eukaryota > Metazoa > Chordata > Lepidosauria > Squamata > Chamaeleonidae > Furcifer > Furcifer pardalis. The sequence continues at coordinate 51,477,435 of CP126895.1, read as the reverse complement.
AACTTTTCAGTAATCTATGTTAGATGATTATAGTGGCTAATTACTACATCTGATAGAATTTTAAAGAAGAATTTTTTATTGTGTTTGTTGACAAACAGACCTTTTATTTCTTGAACTTGAATGATACACTGAACACTATCTTGTCGTCAGATATTTTGATTTGTTGTTACAAACCACCAGGTTGCAGCCATCCAAATTATGACAATCCTATGAGTGACCTCCAAAATGTCCTGTCCTCAACTGCTCAGCTCCTGGATATCCAAGACTGTGGTCAACTTTATGAAATCAATTGATTTCATATTTGACCTTCCTCTTTTCTTGCAGCCTCCGATTTTTCCAAGCATTGTCTTTTTAAGCAAATCCTACCTTCTCATGATGTGCCTGAAGTCTAACAGCCTCAGATCTAACATTTATGCCTCCAGAAATAGCTTAGGCTTGATTTGCTCTAGGGCTCACTTATTTGTCTTTCTTATAGTCCAGAATATCCATAAAGTTCTCCTCCAACACCTTCTTTCAAAAGAATCATTTTTCCCTGCCAGCTTTCTTCACTGTCTAGCTTTTGCACTCACACATAGTAATCAGGAATTCAATAGTGTGGGTGATGTTGGCCTTGGTCTCCAGTGACCAATCCCTAAACTTGATGACCTTTTCTAATTCCTACATGGCTCCATTCCAGAGTCTCAGTCTTCTTTTGATGTCTTGTCTGGAGTCTCCAGTTGGATTGATGACTGAGCTAAAGTACAGTAAAACCTCAGATGCTAAAACTTGGTTCCACAAGTCTTAGTGTTATCCGATTTTTAATGTTATCCGATGTATGCATTGGGTAACGTTAAAATCCTATGGGATGCATCGGATAATGTTAAACTCCATAGAGATACATTGTAACTGGCACAGGCTTTAGTGAACGTTATCCGATGCATGCCATAGGATGTTAACGTTATGTGATGCAATTTCTCCCCTGCCCCCAGATTGTTTAATATTATGCGGTTTTAGTGTTATCTGATGCAAACGTTATTCGAGGTATTACTGTATACAAAATCTTTATCAATTTAAATTTCTTCATTATCAGCCTGAAAGCTGCACAGTTCTTCAAGCTAATGTTAGCCAATGTTTATACTACAGTAAATATTTAACTACCAGAGGCTAACTAATCATAAAGGTGATCATAGAAAATACTGATATTTTCCTATGCTGCATTTCTTTAATAACTTTTCAAGAAATGATTAAACAAAATAAGTGTAATATAAAATTGTATGAATTTTTCATTAAGTTGTATGAAATGACAAGTGTTTTATTAAAAAAAACTAAAATCACCAAAAAAATTATTTTCTCAGACTTATCCTACTTCCCTCATATCTCTATCACCAGAGACACATCAATCAACAGAGAAAATGACTTTCAGGAAAAATGTATGTTTGGATACAAGTAGCAGCATCAACCACCTATCAAGAATTCTGTGCTCAGAAATGTAAAAGTCATGGGAAACATTTTTTGTGAAATAGTATAACAATGGAAAGATGGAATATGAATTCCAAATTCTGTAAAACAATGACCTGCAGGAAATAACTTCCACTTTGCTTTTAAAAACAGATTTATATTCTTCCACCATGCCTAGAAATTTACCAGCTTCTCATACAACCATTCCTTAAAAATTTGCAAGGGTTCAAATTCTCCAGAATTCTTCATCAAAGTGGTATGGAAAAATGGCAGGGAGGAAGAAAGTTGATAATTTGATCAGATGTTGTCGTAGTAATGAAGCTGCTGTTAAACTCAGTTTGAAGATTCAGACAATATGAATCGGGTATCAGATCACATTTAACAACGTGAAACTGTAGGTCTCTAGTTCATTATGCATTGGTAAATGTAGTATGACTCCTCCACAGCTACCAATGACCCATCCAGTGTGAAATCTCTATCTTGAAACTGAGTATAAGAATGGGTGACAGAGCCAGATTAACACTTGCCAAATATGTTAGACTTTTCTGCTTCTTGGGACCATCTCTCCCCCTCCCAAACAAAGGGGGGCAACATCTAGTTCAATGTTTACCAATGTGGGGCCCACGCCTCACAGGAGGACTTCAATTCCCAGAAGCCTAAGTCAGTACATTGGCTGATCAGTGTTTTCGGAACTGACTTTTTTAACAACTAAAACCAACCAAAAACTCACTTAACAACTAAATCAGGTTTCGCAATCCCCCCCCCCCCAGTCACAATTAGTCACTTACAATGGTGTTTCGCTTAAAGAGCAAACTTGCTTAAAGAGCAATCCTGTGGAACACATTATACTCCCTTTAAGCAAGGTTTTGTTGTTGTTCAGTCGCACAGTCGATTCCGACCCTCTGCGACCCCATGGACCACTGTCCGCCAGGCACGCCTGTCCTCCACCATCCCCCTCAACTCGCTCAGCTCTGTGCCCATTGTCTCTACAATACCATCTAGCCATCTCATCTTGGGCTGTCCCCTTCTTCTTTTGCCCTCGACCATTCCAAACATCAAGGCTTTCTCAAGTGAATCCTCTCTTCTCATTTGATGTCCAAAGTACTTTAGCTTCATCTTTATTATTTGACCTTCTAAGGAGCAGTCAGGGGTGATTTCTTCTAGGATTGACCTATTTGTTCTCCTCGCTGTCCATGGGACTCTCAAAACTCTCCTCCAACACCACATCTCAAAGGCGTCTATTCTTCTGCGCTCAGCTTTCCTAATGGTCCAGCTCTCACAACCCTACATTGCCACCGTGAATACCATTGCTTTGACCATGTGAATTTTTGTTTGCAATGTGATGTCTCTACTTTTCACTATGCTCCCCAGGTTTCTCATCGCTTGCCTCCCAAGAATCAGTCGCCTTTTTATTTCATGGCTGCAATCACCATCTGCAGTGAGCTTTGATCCTAGGAAAGTAAAATCTGTCACTGCTTCTACTTCTTCCTCATCTATTTTCCAGGGACTGATAGGGCCTGTTGCCATTATCTTGGTTTTCTTGATATTGAGTCTCAAGCCAGCTTTTTCACTTTCTTCTTTCAACCTAATCAGGAGCTTCTTTAGGTCCTCCTCCCTTTCTGCCATTAGGGTGGTATCATCTGCATATCTCAAATTGTTGATGTTTCTTCCAGCAATTTTGATCCCAAATTGTGATTCCTCCATCCCTGCATTGTGCATTATGTGTTCTGTGTATAAGTTGAATAAGCAGGGTGACAAAATGCAGCCTTGTCTTACTCCTTTTCCTATTCCAAACCACTCTGTCATTCCATTTTCTGTTCTAACTGTTGCCTCTTGATTCATGTACAGATTTCTGTACAGGTGGGTAATTGACTTAGGCTTCTGAGAATTGAAGTCCAAAAAACCAAACACTGATCTAGCCTGAGGAACAATTACAATGAGCCACAAAATTTGAACACATTTTCATAGAATTTTAATTAGTCCTAATGAACGTACTGGTCATCTGCAACTTCAACAATATAGGTAGATATGAGTTTCTTAATTTTAGAAGAAAATAAAGTTAACTCACCCTTAGCATATTGCCTCATGCTTTCCATGTATGCTGAAAGATTCTCTGCAACTAATGTTACTAGAGCATGATTGTGCTGAAGTTGATTGATTAAATCATGACGATAAAACACATGGGGACTTCGCTGAGTTTGACTGCAAGTCAAGAAACATGAAAAAAGGCAAGATTACTGTTACCAACATTTTTTAGAAAATGTAATAGACATACAATAGCAACCGCTGGTACAGAACAAAAATCTCATTCAAAACTGAACCACCCAATTAAAAATTACAAATACAATTACAACAAATGTGAAGGACCACAGGAACATCTATTTAACAATTTTTGGAAACCATTATTTTTCACTCGTAAGAAAATATTTATTATTATCAATTATTTTCCCTCTTTATTCCTATCCAACTCATTGGCCAATGTAGGGAAGCTATCTAATTGTGTGTTCTGTCATATCATAAATGTAACTGAAATCCATGCTATCATGAAAGCAACTCTGTCATTTCCCCCTCAGTAACGACCAACCATCCCTGTAAAAATGAAGGGAATAAGCACACCCAGTAGTATTACTAGCATTTGGAGAGTTATTAGTTTACAAAGTCAGAGCTTCTTGCAATTTCCTGTCCTTCCAACTGTTTTCACTTTGGGTGCCTTCCTTTTCCAGGGAGTGCAGGGTGTTATCTAGCTTGCAGACACGGTTCTGCAGTACAGTAATACCCCGGATAATGACTGCACCGAATAACGCTAAAACTGCATAACGACGACAAATTTGGGGGGAAGATTTGTACCGGAGAACGTTCTTTTTAGCGTTATCCGATGCATCGTAGCAGCAGAGTGGCTGGAGCTGTGGATCCTTCCCCTGCCTGGCTTGGTAAGGGTCTTAGCTACCCAGGCGGGGTGGTGGTCTTCTTAATAGAGTCTTGGATAAGGGATCCAAACCAGATCAGCCCCCTGTTCCCTTTCCTCTTTGGAAAGGGAACAGGACTTTTTTTTAACATTGTGCGATCAATGCATCGCACAACGTTAAAAACCGGATAACGTTATGACTTGTGGAACCAAGTCATAACGTTATCCGAGGTACTAGTGTAGTACATTTCAATCTGTATTACACAGACGAAGGAGGAAGAATAGAGGCATGGCCAAACTTTGCAAAGGACTTTACAAGATAGCTTTCATTCCATGATCACCTCATTACAATAGGTGAATTTATTAAAAAAAAAAAAACAAATGTACTGTGCTAACTGATGATGTACCTTCCAAACACAAAGTTTAACTTTCAATTTATAAGGACAAGTGGGGACCTATAACAAAATGTTAACCATGCAACCTCTGCTTATAACATGAATGGTTTTATTGAAGGCTTAGCCATCCTGGGACAGATTTTTAACACTATTCAAAGCTTACAGGGACAAAGGAAGTTTACCCTATTCCTTCTGAAACTTACCCCTGCAGTTATTTATAACAGGCATTCGCAACCTACGGGCTGGCCCACAAAGCCATTTCATCCAGCCCCTGATGCCCTCATCGCTCCTGGAAGCAGGAAAATGTGTGCCACACATGTGCAGAACACTGCTAAATGCATTCTGCGCATGAGTGGCAGGCATTTTACTTCTGGTTCAGGGTGGGAGGAACCACGCAACCAACCTGATCAGCTGCCCACAAGCTGTGGTCAGGCCCGTGGCCTGAAAACATTGAGAAATGCTGCTTTACAGCATTAGAATGCTCAAATGGACCCAAACCTGAGTACAGTAATTGTATTGTATTGTTCGACTTTTATGCCGCCCCACTCGCCTATAGCGACTGTACTGGCTCAGGACGTCGGGGAAGCCCAGAAACACCTTGGAGCGGGTCCCCACACCTCCCTGGACCCAGCGGGGGGGGGTCAGAAACCCCAAAATTGGTAAAAAAAATAAACGGACATTTTTTTTACCAGTTTTGGGGTCTCTGACCCCCCCCCCCCGGTCGGGTCCAGGGAGGTGTGGGGACCCGCTCCAAGCTGTTTCCAAAGTTCTCCCACCTCCCTGGAGGCTGCAGCAAGGCAAAATGTTAGGATTCGAATCCCGACGTTCTGGCTTGCTGCAGCATAAAAGAGGGTGGGGGAAGTTCAAAATTAGCGCGCATCGGGTCTCCCGACCTCCCTAGAGCTGATGCACGCTAATTTTGAACTTCCCCCACCCTCTTTTAGGCTGCAGCAAGCCAGAACGTCGGGATTCAAATCCTGACATTTTGCCTTGCTGCAGCCTCCAGGGAGGTGGGAGAACTTTGGAAACAGCTTGGAGCGGGTCCCCACACCTCCCTGGACCCGGCGGGGGGGGGGGGGGGTCAGAGACCCCAAAATTGGTAAAAAAAAACGGACTTTTTTTACCAATTTTGGGGTGTCTGACCCCCCCGCTGGGTCCAGGGAGGTGTGGGGACCCGATCCAAGGTGTTTCTGGGCTTCCCCGACGTCCTGAGCCAGTGCAGCAAGCCAGAATGTCGGGATTCGAACTCTGACATTCTGGCTTGCTGCACTGGCTCAGGACGTCGGGGAAGCCTAGAAACACCTTGGATCAGGTCTGCCCACCTCCCTGGACCCGGCGGGGGGGTCAGAAACCCCAAAATTGGTTAAAAAAATGGACTTTTTTTTTTACCAATTTTGGGGTCTCTGACCCCCCCCGGCGGGTCCAGGGAGGTGGGGAAACCCGCTCCAAGCTGTTTCGAAAGTTCCCCCACCTCCCTGGAGGCAGCAGCAAGCCAAAATGTCAGGATTCAAATCCCGACGTTCTCGCTTCCTGCAGCCTCCAGGGAAACAGGGCTTTTTTAAACATTGTGTGTTCAATGTATTGTACAACGTTAAAAACCGGATAACGACGGGACTTGTGGAACCAAGTCATAACGTTATTCGGGGTACTAGTGTACTTTATAGCATTATCATGAAAAGAAGTATTTCTGGTGAACAATAAAGGAAAAAGGCATTCTTTTGTTCATCTCTCCCCCTGAAATATTCCTGTGGGATATATGAAAGGGGGTAATTTATTTTAACTTCATACACTGATCTAAATGTTTATCTTTAGAATGCTACATCAAATTAAGACCTCAAATATACCAATTCCCATCTTAATTAAAGCATTATGCCTGAAATCATGCAGAAAGCTAAAAGGGATGTAGAAATGGAGGTCTGTACATAAACCCTGTCCCATGCCTGTCCCATGTCTCTTTTTGCGGTGAATATCACTCAACCATGGGTCATGAGCAAGGAATTCTGAAGCAAAAACTATAACCATGTTTGGTTCACCATGCTTACAATATTAGGGGCCTTTCAAATACGTGACCTAAAATAGGCAACTTTTAACCCCCCGTGACCTTTGACCGAACCCCCCAATCACATGGTTTCTCTGTTTTCTCTGATTTGAAGAGAAATGCCAGAAGCATGACCGACCCAGAACCTGAGGACACCTGCTGCCCCACCCCTGGATTCCCACTGGCTGGGGGGGGGAGGTTAAAAGCCACACTGGCTCAAGCAGTGGAGGACGGTCCCGCCCGGAGCCTTTGGACGCCTGCTGCCTCACCCCCAGACTTCCACCTGGCCTGGGGGAAGGGGTTAAAATTCTGGAGTCACGTGACTTCATGCCAAACCCCCTCCCCCCATGACTTTCAGTCGACCCCCTCCCCCCTAAAATAGACACGTGGTATTTGAAAGACCCCTAATGTAACTAGAGGCTGTTATTTACCAGGACTCCCAAACACCTGAGCATTGTCTAATTGTGTTGAGTCAGATACAGCCAACATTTCTGCTTCAAGGGACAAAGCCAGAACAAGATACATTAACCTTTTGAAGATGAAGATCCAAAATATAGCAATGTGATAATATAGGAAAGAATCATTTTATACTATTTATATGTCACATTGGTAGAGGCTGCAAGTAGATATTAAAATGTTATGTATAAAGAAAGTTTCTGCTTCAAATCTTTTTATTGATCATGTGGAATTTATACTCATCTTGAGATGAGAATGATTCAGAGTTTATGTACAGTCTCATTATCACTCCTATATTTGAAGTTGTACTAGGATTCACAGGATCATAGACTAATTGAGTTGGAAGAGGCCTATAAAGCCATCAACTCCAACCCCTGCTCAGTGTGACAGATGGATGTCCAATTTTCTTTTGAATGCTTCCAACAATGGAACACTCACCACCTGCTCAGGTAATTGGTTCCATTGTCAAACAGTGAGGAAGTTTTTCCTAATAGATAACATCTGGGTTCCTGTAATTTGAGTCTATTACGTGTCTTTTATTATAAGATGACGAAGGTTCAGACCCTCCTCTGTTTGCTTATCTTTCAGGTATTTGACAAGTTCCACAAGTCATGACGTTATCCGGTTTTTAGCGTTGTCCGATACATGCATCGAACAACGCTAAAAATAAAGCCCTGACTTCAGGGACAAACTGCTTTAAAGGCAGGCAGGGAAAGAAAGAGACCTCCCTACCTTTAAAGCCACCCCCATGAGACTGCAGTATGGTCAGGGAAAGTGCCATTCCGACGCTACTGCAGGGTTCCCTTTGCTTACCTTCCTTTCCTTCTCCGACTCCCAGGTGATTGCTAAAGGCTTGGTTTTTTTAAACTGCAGGGAGGGGGGAGAGAAAGGAGTTTCTTTCCACGCTGTTCTTGCTTTACTTCCTGAATTGAAAAAAATACAGATGTGATTGGTTCTCTAGATCAGCTGATCTAGAGAACCAATCAAACAGGAAAGGGGGAAAATACAGAGATGTGATTGGTTCTCTAGATCAGTTGATCTAGAGAACCAATCACATCTCTGTAATTTTTTCAATTCAGGAAGTAAAGCAAGAACAGCGTGGAAAGAAACTCCTTTCTCTCCCCCCCCCTTCCCTGCAGTTTAAAAAACCCAAGCCTTTAGCAATCACCTGGGAGTCGGAGAAGGAAAGAAAGGTAAGCAGAGGGAATCCTGCAGTAGCATCGGGGGGAAAGGCAGGTGGGCGCTGGGGAGGGGGTTGGATTGGGTAGATGTTCTACCCAATCCAAACCCCCCCCCACGCACACGCTTGTACCGGATAACGATAAAAATCGCATTATCCGATGAAAGATTTTTCCGAAAATCTTGCAACGTTATGCAGTTTTAGCACTATCCGGGACAAACATTATCTGGGGTATTACTGTACTATCATATCTCTCCCCCTCAGCCTTATTTCTCAACACTAAACATGCCCAATTCCTTCAGTCTTTCCTCTGAACCTGTTCCAGTTTGTTGCCATCCTTTCATGCTGTAACACCTGAAAAGGGCTTCAGTCTTCCAGTTTCCCGCCCCTCCAAATGACAACCTCAGCATCTCTCATTTGTAGGAATCCACCATACACGACAAATATTTCAAGGGCTGAGTTTCTCTTTTTTAAAAAAATGTACAAACTAATGCATTTCAAAAATTTGGAATATCTCAAAGTATGTACAAACTATCATATCTACAGAAGAACATACGTCTATAGATAAAGCAAATTATTACATTTATTACAAGATACTGTATACCCATTGAAACCAGAATGGGTAAAAGAGGAAATAAAAAAGCAGATGTACAAGAAGGAATCTTTAAAAGGCTGTATTGCTTTCCCTTCCTATGCTGAAAGATATTACTGTTCAGAGTCCTAAACAGCTTAGAACAGTAGTTATGTAGTGCTGCTCAGGCCTCAGAAGAACAAGAAGTTTCAGGCAAAATAAAAACTATCCTTCTCTCACACCTTCTTCTACTGTGCAACACAGTACTAGAGGGTTCAGATTTGAAACAGGCAAATTAAAGTATTATGATTTCAGTGTAGGCTTATTTATTTATTTATTCATATTGCCGCCCACTCGCTGTGGCGACTCACTTAACTGATGGTATTGACATACATCATCTAATTTCTGCTTCCTTTAAAAACTTTCCTCTCACTCCATTCCCAGGGTATATACTGCCTTCTCTGAACAACAGACAAACCCTATTATTGGACTATCTGGTAAGTGTTCCCCTACCATAACGAAGAAGAGTTCAGATCTTTGGCAGTCCCATATTAATATATATTATTAATATATTAATATATTAATATATTAATATATTAATTATTAATGTATTAATAATATATATACACACACACACGAGTGGGCGGCAATATAAATTTGAACTAATAAATAAATAAATTATTATTATTATTATTATTATTATTATTATTATTATTATTATTATTATTATTATTAATTCAACTTGTATGCCACCCCACTCGCAATGTGACTCTGGGTGGCTAACAAAGTAATTAATAGAAAATCACAAATTACAATTACAAAGTATCACATCACAGTATCACATCAACACAATATAAAAGCATTTCAAGAACAATACATATTTCAAAAGCAATACACATTTCAAAGCAATACACAGGGAGAAAAAATACACTGCAAAAAACTCAGACCTGTCCACTTCCCTCCAGGCTAAACAGCCAAGGGAATAAACCGGTGGCGGCCGCGTTCTTGTAGCCAGCCGGCCATGTCTGCAGCTGTTGCTTCTTCCATCAAGGCCGGGGCCAGCCAAGGGAAAAGTCCAATGGTGGCAGCGGCAGTATCCTTATGGCCAGCCAGCCGCACCTGTTGCTTCTTCCCTCCAGGCCGGCTGGCCGAGGGGAAGTCCAGAGGTGGTGATGGTGGCGGCGGTTTTGCAGGGAATGGTGTAATTTACTGTCTAAATCAGTGTTTCCCAGCCTTTGGTTTTTGGACTTCAATTCCCAGAAGCCTAAATCATTTCACCAAAGCACTGATCAGCAGCGACTTAGGCTTCTGGAAATTGGTGGGCTCCACGTTGGGAATCACTGGTCTAAATTCTCATTTCTATTGAGTTCAGCTCTGGGTAAAAGTTGCCCTTGCTTGAAAGCCAGTCATATCCAACTCTAGTGTTTGTTGCTCATCTCCATTTATAGCCAAAGAGCCAGCACTGTCTGAGTCTGCAGACGTTTCCATGGACATGTTGCAGGCATGAATAGACATTGGAGTGCACAGAACGCTGTTACCTTCCCAACAAAGTGGTACCTATTTGTCTATTTGCTATTTCTTGCTTTTGAACTGCTAGGTTGGCAGGAGCTGGGACAGAGATGGGTGGTCACTCTGTCGCACAGCACTTGGGTCTCGAACTGATGACCCACCAACCTTTCAGTCATCAAGTTCAGCATCTTAATCACGAAGCCACAGAGTCCTGAGTTCAGCTATACAAATGCTTTAAGTCCTTAAAGGGGTGGGGTGGGGGAGGTATATTTCACTTTGCTATTTCATGTTCAAAATGACAACATTCAGCCATCCAAACTGGTTTTTATGAAATAATTAGATGTACTATATTTAACATTAATAGCCAACGTATTCCAATATTCCAAATGCATTGTTTGCAAGCCGCCCCGAGTCGCTATGGCGAGTGGGTGGCAATATAAATTTGAACTAATAAATAAATAATAAATACAAATAACATAATTTATGAGATTTGCCACCTATCTAACCCAACATTTTAAATAAAAGTTTAAATTACTGTACTTACCTCAGGTTTTGGGGTGCTTCGCCAAACAAACTACAAATTTCCCTAATTTGTTTGAGTGCAGGAATAACCCATTTGTCATTTGTGCGAAGTTCTTCTATAAAACGATCTATCCACTGTATTTTCTGTGTATCTCGATCCTTAAAAAAAAAAGTATTTTCAACTTACTACACAACACATTAATAAATATGAGGCAGTTCATCCATTTCAGGATCTGTCTTTTAACAACAATGTTAGTTTGCAGCCATGCTACCTATTACTGGGCTAACAGACTGTCTCTTTAAATATGGGTTAACTGGTTCAGTTAGCAGCCACTAGGATAAAGCAAAAGGAAACTCTTTTTTAAAGTTGCTTATAGAATTCCAAGATGAGTTTGGGCTTCAAGACTCCTCAGAGTTCTCTTTTGGAAGATTTTAGTAGGAGCTAGGGCAAGAGCTTTAATAATTAAAAAAATCACAGCCTGTTCATGTTTAGCAGTGGTAATTTATTACTATTAACTGCTCTCCTACCTAAGCATCCCCAAAACCGAAAAGGGAGGGAGACTTTCCATGAGCTAAATTAAATGTTTTCATCTCTCAATTCAGATATTGCTGACAAAAAGTTATGTAAGAGAATTTTGCTCCATGTCTCCAAATTTCATGCGTTGAAGTTAAAAAATTAAAATGTTTTTGGTTCATCAATGCAAGTTCAATGGAGATACAAAGACTGAATTTCTGAATCTGGATTTGGATCTAAAATATGTTCAGATGAGTTTCAAACGGTCCCCAACCTGCATCAGTGAATCAAGCATGAACATAAGATAGGTTTGCCAAGCTCAAATATCTAAAGACACTAGTTTATGAAAACAGGAAAGGCAACAGAGGAAGGAATGTACATACAGAGGTCTCCTGTACATAACACCAAGCTATGGTTTCACACAACGTATAAAACAATTTAATGTTGACATCTAGCCAACAGGCTATATTTATTTACCTGGGAACAACTATAATCTAAGATTTTAATATGGGCGCTAAGTGCTTGATCCATGATATCAACTGGAACGTCATCACTGTGTGCTAAATTCCATAGCAAGTTTAACACTTTATGAGCCATCACACCATCTTTATCATCTTCTGCAAGTCGACGAATTAACTCAAGTAGCTTTTCACGCTGCTTTTTACTTGCATTTGTCCAACTTGCCTAGAAAATAAAAAGAAATGACCAGTGCATAAAAATAACTCCACAATTAATGGCACATTCAGTAAAAACAGAAACATTAATAAAGTATTTATGCATAGCTATTTCAAATAATAATAATAATGCAGATATAAGTTTACACTTCAGAAAATATGATTGACATCCACCACTGAACAGCTGAACAAAAACGGGAAAGGAAGCTTTTTCTCAGATTACAATAATACCTTGCATAAATTTAATTCGTTCTGCGAGGCTGCTTTTTCCTATGGAAAAACTCGCATAACAAGTTTTTTTAGGGGAAAACTCGCATAGTTAATTTTTTGTTACGCGACTTTTCCCCATAGAAATGCTCATTATGTGAGTTTTCTATAGGGAAAGTCCGACTCATATATCAAAAAAAATTGTTATGCGAGTCGGATCGCTTTTTGAAAAACCCACTTGTTATGCGGGTTTTCCGCAAAGCGAAACACTCGTTAAGCGAGGTTTGACTGTATTTTCAGGTAAATTAAGTGTATTATTAAATTAAAATGTTATCAGTGGAGTGCAACATGTAAGAACTTGCAACCTTATTACTTTTAATCAAGATACAAACTGTATTTCCTATACTTGTCCAATTAATAATTCAGACTTTTAAAAAATCTATTTCAACAAACAAGATAGTGTTTTGATCTTAAGGTACAAGAAGTTCTCAGCACAAGGAGTATGGACATGAACATCACTCAATCAAAATATTAAGCCTAAGAACCCAACTGTGTGATCCAGAAAGTAACTTGCTGCTTAGAACACAATTTTATGTATAGCACACTCATGAGCAGATAGAGATTATTATCTACCTTAAAACAATCAAATAGATGGTCAAGTTGTTCTGGAGAGAAATCCCAGGCCAACTTTGCAAGAAGGTCATGTACGTTCTTCACAATGGCTTCATGTTTCCCTGCCTAATGAAAATAATAATAATGTGAATACCATAGAGGTGATTACCTCTAAAGGAAAGTAGATTTGGATTTCTATTACAGTATGTTCATTTCCCCAAAAAAACATTTTGAAACACATTTATACACACTTACACTTATAGTGACATTAGAACAATTCATGTCATCATTTCAACCTCATATATTTTGTATAACTTAAAATAAGGTAAAGGAACAGAAATAATCAAAAGATTTCTGGTAAAGTTTGGCTAGAAACAGAGGCAGCAGATGCACATTCTGAGAAGCAGTTCCAGGCAGAAAGGGCAGAAAGAAAAATGAGCAGAACATTTGGATAGATTAATCAGCAGCACAGAGGAAGCAGATGAAATAATTTCATTAGTGAAAGCCACTTAGCCAGAATGATCAGAAAAATTGGTGATTATGAGCAGCAGCTATAAGGATACAAGAGGAAGAGAAGAAAATGTAAGACCACAAGATAGATGACAACAATAGACAAAATTGAAGAAGGCTTGAAAGACAGATCTGTAGTTTTGTAAATGTAAATAAATAACAGCAAAAGGTAAGCCTAATTGCTCAACAATGGATACAACTGTTAATAACAATTTAAAGGTTCTTTCTATTTTCACAAGAAATTAACTACAGTATTACAGTCAGTAACAGCATTTCTACCAAAAAATCAACAACAAACATTCCAAATGACACATACATAGTCTGCTTCATGAACTCCAATAAAATCACATCTAGTGTCAAGGAAAGTCATCCAAACCTGTTAACAGCATACAGCAGTGATGGCTAACCTTGGCACTTCAGCTGTTCTTAAACTTCAGTTCCCAGAAGCCCAAAATTGCTTCAGTAGTCACAAGGTGATTATCTGAGTGTTTTTTTAATGTTTTTAATTTTAGGGGCTTGTGGAGGGGCCAGGGCAGTGTTACTAAGCCCCCCCCACACACACACACGCACATTCTGAAACAGGAAATGCAAAATAAAACTTCTCAATAATACTAACAATCGACTAGCCTCTACCTGTGCAGCCCAAATGTTGTCGAGGTCTTGTAAGGTGAGGGCCTTTTCTTTGATGACAAAACGAAGAATTTTCTCTAATTTTTCTACGTACTGAGGTTGATGTAAGCTATCTCGTAATACAATTGATAAGATATTATTCTGCTGGATCCATTCCTAAATTTAAAGGTGAAAAGTATTACATACTAAAACACAAAGACATTTCCTTTGTTTGTATTTCAGTTAACAGCAAGATATACAATATGTTTGAAATACCTAAACAGTAGAAAAAGCAAATGTTTTCTTCAGAATACCAATAAGATGGGGTAATAACAAAAAGCAGATATTTAGCAGAAGCAACAAAAACTAACAGTTGTTAATTCATAGTTTATAAATTAATATATGTTTTATTAAGATCATCTGCAACTGGGACAACCACTTCTATTGGTTTCTAAGTATACGCAAATACAGCACTATTTGGCAGCGGTGACATCAAAATTCAGTCTCTCTCCTCAAGGACCCTGTCGTTTTCTCCAACTTTCACCTTGTTCTGTTTCCATGCCTTGTTTTGCTAAGACATAAAAATAAATTGACTCACCAACACTACAAGCAGGAAGTTTAAAATAAGAACAGATAACACGTGATAACAATAAAACCTTAACTCTAACCAAGCTACCATGACTCATCTTATGACCTGTGAGGTAATGATCAAAGTCCTGGCAGTTATGCCCACAAGAGCAATGCAAACAATGTACCTGACATACGTGAATTGACTCAAAGCTAAGAAATCACCTGAGACGTTACTTTTTGTGTACTAAGTCAAACAACTGCACACAATACAGCACACAATGTCTATGTTGATTTCTTATCTTGATGGTTTGGCTCCAAAAGTTACAGCCTGTCTTATCCCAGTATAATATTCCAATAGGATGTTGGTGCACCTACTAAACAGCAGAGGCACTAGAAGTACAGAATTTTCTTTGATATCTATCAGATATTACTTTTAAAGTTCATTGAAAACTATTTGTTTCAGCAATTTTTGGGTTCTTGAGCATTTACTATTATTGCCCTGTTTTTCATTTCTGAAGCTACAATATACATCTACAGGTAGAAATATATAAAAGAAATACTGTACATCAAATCAATTAAAGTAAAATCCCGGGTTACATTGGAGGTCTATTCCAACAGCCTCTGTTGTAACCCGAAAAAAATTGTAGCCCCAAACATCCATAGAGAAGCACTGGAAAATAAAAAATGGTCCTGAATTGATCGTTGTAAACTGAAACAAATACATTAAAAATTTGTAAACAGGGACGGCATTTCCATAGGATTTGCCATTGTAAACTGGAGCAAACTTAAACTGAGGCGGTTGTAACCCAGGGTTTTACTGTACTGTTATGTAGGAGTTCTTAACCTTTTTAAACCAGGGGCCAGGTCATGCTCCCTCAGACAACTTCAGGGGTCGGACGGCCATTTTGCCCTTCCTCCACCACATGGCACTTCTGGGTATGGTGGAGGCAGCGGGGGTATATGAAATGGTGTTGTGGGCCACATGTGTCCTACGAGCCTCAGGTTAAGTATCCCTGCTGTTACAGAAACCATCTCTTGGCCATTAGGATACAAATCCTTTCAAAAGCTTATGATCAAGTGTAAATAAACTCACCGCCATTCTTTCTGCTGTAAGCCATTCTTCCTCTTCTGGATTGCCATGACGATGAGTATAGTATGACACGCTAGATATTACTTTGTTAACTTCATTCAGTGCATTCATTTTTCCATTGAAAGAAGAAATTTGTAACAACCTATGAAGAAAACTATGTATAAGAGGCATAGAACATGACCCCATCATACGGGGGGGGGGGGGGGATTAATTCACAAAACTATAGACACTATAGTAGAAAGCCTTACCTAAGTATCATTTTTAATCTAAATATTTCTAAGTTTTTTACAGTTTCCTCTTGTCCTGGTACTCTTGAGGCTAAACTTTTCAGAGATTTGATTATCATTGACAAAGCATCATTTTTGGCTTCGTTCTTGGCTTCTTTTTTCAGTTCATCATCAGTTAAATTTTCTAAAAACTGTGGAACCATTTCTATAATTGGAAGGAAGTATTTCTTCACTGTGTGCAGTGTTAGAAATTCATAGCACTGTCCAAATGGTCTGTGGGGGGAAACAAATATAAAGGTTAAAATAACATTAAATAGTATTTTGGGGAATCTGCAACATAATACTGAACTGTATATTTTAGAGAACTTGATCAAATGAAGAATTTAAAAGTATGCTAGTGAGCACCTAATTAGAATCTCATTCTGTCTTGCAATACTTGCCCTGGTTTTCTGATTTTAATCACCAAACCTCTCACCAAACAAAAACTTTAGTAACCTAGTGACCATTTTTACTGTACAGTAATATCTCGGATAACGCTAAGACTTGGTTCCACAAGTCTTGGTGCTATCTGATTTTTAGTGTTATCCGATCCATGTTAAAATCCTATGGGATGGATTGGATAATGTTAAAGCTCCACAGAGATACATTGTAACCGCACAGGCTTTAGTGGTTGTTATCTGATCCATCCCATAGGACCTTAACGTTATTCGATCCAATTCTCCTCCCCAGATTGCTTAACGTTATGCGATTTTAACGTTATCTGAGGTAAACGTTATCTAAGGTATTACTGTATTTTATTTACTTTTGCCAGTCAAAAAATTGTGGATGTTCTGAGGATGCCCAATTTTGACTACAAACAAATCAAAGGAATAGAGAAAGGGAGGAAAGATAATTCCCTTTGGAAAATTACATTTCCATCCCATAAGCCTTTCCCAGAGCAAAACTATATTACATGGCATTGTTCACAATAATATGAGACTTGTGAGTAAGGAAATGATGGATGACAGTCAACAAGAGGAACCCAGGTGACTTTCACTACCACAAATTTCCTCCTAGGCCAGTGATGGCAAACCTTGGCACTCCAGCTATTCTTGGACTTCAATTACTGTACACACAGCAAACCCATTTGTGTGGATTCAGAGACTTGGGCTTCTGAGAATAGAAGTCCAAGAACAGCTGAAGTGCCAAGGTTTGCCATCACGGCCCTAGGTTTTGGGCACATTTTAAATTCTGTTTTCACTTGAATCATAAGCTACCTCTGAATAACCTTCCACTAACCTTTAACTAATGCTTCCACTGAATAATTACTTGGACATCTAGTAGAATAAGTTCCAGAGAGGACAGGTAAGACCAGGGATTCTCAACATGCGGCCTATGGTACCATTTCAAGTGTCCCACCACCACCACCACCACACCAGGAAGTGCCATGTGGTGGAGAGAGGGCAAAATGGCCATCTGGCCCCCAAAGCTGTCTAAGGGAATGTAACCTGGATCCCAGCTTTAAAAGGTTGAGAACTCCTGAGTTAAGACAATGACAAATAACAGTAGAAGCAAAACTATAAAATTAAAAATTGTCATTGTCACATTTGTCATTAAACAGATATTTTGACAATGGTGGTCAATACGTTAAGATTTTTAGCTGACAGTATGCTCAAGATGATTCAACAGAAGAAAATCTCTTGATTAGCCCAATGTTTCTCACTGATCCTGTCAACACCTCTTATTAAAATATTTTGAAGGGCAGAAGATGTGCAAGATAAATTCCTTAGGCCTCTTTATACAAAGCACTGAAAGTCAAACAAATAAGTGCAACATAATTACATTTATGTAACATAATATAATCCAGAAGTATCAGCTAATTTTCAACACAGGAAGAAACATTACTGAATGTACAAAGCCCAGAGAGAGCGATACTCCCACAGTAAACACGGTGATTATTTGCGATTTATTTCAGCATTCTATCCCAATCTACTCCTCCTTTTTTTTTCTTGTTCCTCTGCCACCAGAGGTTGTTTAGCACCATGGCTCTAGTGAATTTGGGTGTAGAAACTCTAAAAAAATGATACTGTGTTGCATTCAAACCAACATCAAGGTTATTTTGCTATCCCATTAACAAATATGTTGTTCCGTGTCTAGGCCAGACATGGAACTGTCAAAATGAAGCCATCTTTTGGTGAGTTCATTCTGCAGTTCCTTTCATCTGACCTAATATGAGAAAAAGTATGAAACCTTACAACAGACCTTTTCTTTCAATACACCTTCGTTTCCTAATCATATTAAGTGGATTTTGATATATGAAAGGTCATAGTAAGATAATTAGTTTTTCATGCACCGCTATATTTTATCTCCCTGCCCCTCGACCTTTTTCCTTTCGTTCTGTTCTAGGTATGGTCAAACTCTAAAGTTTCTGGATGAAAGCAAAAAAGAAATCTGAAATCTTTGGCAAACCATGAAAACTTTATAGGTAATTTGCACATACAACTAAAGATGGTTTATAATTCCAACTCCTCTGACACAATTCTTTGAATTAACATAAAATCTCAAATAATTCTTTAACTAATTACTTTTTATAAACTAGCTTAACATGATGTACCTCTACTAGAGTTTACAAAGAAAATAGACATTCACTACAGTCAACTGCAATCAATAAATCATATACTGTACAGTAAAACCCCATATAACGACTTTAATTCATTCCATGGGGCTAGTTGTTGTATGATTTAATTGCTATACAATGTATGCATCGTATAGTGATTATCCCTATGGGATGTATCGTACAAAGATTATCTGTATAGGAAAAATCATACGACAAAAAAATCGTTGTACGGTTTTCCCCATAAAGATGCACTGCATCATATAATGATTTTAGTTGTTATATGGGGCACAATGTTTTTTCAAATCCTCATCGTTGTACAATTTAATCGCTGTAAGAGGCATTCGTTATACAGGGGTCTACTGTAATACAATTATTATGACGCATTTTCAAAAGCTGTAATACTGCATCACCAGTTCTCATATGCCAATGGTGGCAAACCTATGGCATGTGTGCCAGAGGTGACACTCAGAGCCCTCTCTGTGGGCACCCGTGAAATCACTCCAGCACAGAGTTTGCCCCACCCCTCTGCCTAGCAGCCCAATGGGAGCACTTCCTCCTTCCCCTAGCACAGAGTTCACCCCCACCCCTCTGCCCAGGAGTCCAATGGAAACACTTCCTCCCTCCCCCCAGCACAGAGTTCAACCCGCGCCCCCTCTGCCCAGCAGCCCAATAGGAACATTCCCTTCCTCCCCTGTTGCTATGTTGGCACTTTGCGATAAATAAATGGGGTTTGGGTTGCAATTTGGGCACTCAGTCTCTAAAAAGTTTGCCATCACTGTCATATGCTGTCAAGAAGTTAGGAAAACGTTGTGCCTGATATTTAGCCCTGAAGCTCGCCAGTATAAATAGCAACCTTTGTAGGTTGTGGTTATTGGTGGCTTTGTATTAGAGGAAAGCACTTCTGCTTCATGTGAGTTACAAAACTAGATTTTTTCTGACTGACCTCTCTTCACTTAAGACCTATGTCCCTGCAACAAAGGTTCCAAGACCACTGGGAGGACCTGCCATAATAAAATGACGTATGGCATGGGAAGCTGCAGTAAATAGGAATAATCAGTAAAAATCCCTGCATGGTGCATTCAGAAGCACTTTCTTCTAATCTAAATCAAGGATTAAGTATGTGCAATGTTTCAGATCCTGCTTAACTGCAGCTTCAATCATCCATCATCACTATCTATTTAGACTAGGGCTAATGCAAGCAATAGTCACAAAAAGATTTGGAGGGAGTTAAGCAGTCACCATTTGATAAAACCCATTGTCTCATTGTAAGTAGTTGTACCTTGCTTAAAGAGCATAATGTGTTCCACAGGATTGCTCTTGAAGCAAGTTTGCTCTTTAAGCAAAACACCATTGTAAGTGACCAATTGTGATTTCTGGTGGTGGTGGGGATTATGAACCCCGATTTATTTGTTAAGCGAGTTTTTGGTTGGTTTTATTTGTTAAGCAAAACGAACATTCAGAGAAAATTCTGCTCTTTAAGCGAGTTACTCTTTAAGCGAGGCACTCTTTATGCAAGGTTTGGCTGTACAGTATTACCATATTTATACCTTCCTATTGATATTAAAAAGGGTGAATTTTAAAGCTGATGAAATCTCTCGGGCATTTTGCAAAGAGGGGAAACATTCATACAAGCTATAGAGAGAATAAGTACAAAAGTCCATAATAAGACAGAAACTCAAGTTAATCTGAAGAATTTTGTTGTTAAATTTTTGTTGACATGTCCCAAATACATCTTTAGGGGAAAACTTACTTGATGAGAGCTGCAATAATCTGAACATTCAGTGCTGATCCACTCATAAAACGATCATGTAGGATCTGAAACCCATTTAATGTGCCAAACTTGTTGATGAGATCTACTAGCCAACCCTGCAAAACAATTTTTCCTGCTTTTACAAGTAATTTCGACTACCAAGTACACAGTTATACTGCAAAAAATCAAGCCTTGTTTCTATTTTACTCAAAATTAGAATCCTTTAACCATGATTTTAACCATGTCTGAGGTAATGAACCTGATCCAGAAAAGCTTACATTGAAAAGTAGCTGTTAGTCTTTAAAGTGGCACACCATTTTGTATGACTGAGAAGTTATGGTGTGATCAGTGATTTAGTGTTCAATTATAAAAAAGAGATGAAAGCTTTCAATTAATACAAGGAATAATTAAAACGAGTAAAACAAATGTACTATTTCCTTTTACATGAGAAGAGAAGACAGAGAAAGACTCCCACCTAAACTCTACTTAATTCCAGCATGTCTTGAATATAGCTCTGTGCAGCCACACAACTTCTATATTTTTAATAGAAAATAAAGAAAAGGATGTAATCAACCTTGGCCAAAGGGTATACTGACCTCTCTTCACATTTCACATGGATCGAAATACCTCACCCATTTGATGCTCCTTATACAGAACTCACTAATTCACATATTACCATGAAATTAGTTGATTTAATTTTAGTTCTGAGGGGGGAATATATATCTGCAACTTCATTAAAGTGGTTAATGTTATTCAGGCTTTATTCCTATGCAAGATTTTAATACAACTTCAAATTCTGTTTGAGAACCATAGTTAGTATTAACCAAGTTTAATATTAGCATAGACATCACACATTCTATGTAATTCTGGATATACAGAGAGTGCCAAATGTATACACATTTTAAGAGATATTATCTATGTACTATTTTTAAAAGTTGAGTTGAATTATGCTAGAAATATATAATATGATGTTCACTCAAAATAATTAATGCTAGTATCACCATGCGACAAGCAGGACAGTCAAATAAAATGGCAGAAGAACAGTTGTCATTTGAGGAACACAAGACCATTTTGAAGAGGTGCCGTTGAGTTTTCCCCACTTCTCCTGATTAAACACCCCTTGATTTCTACCCATGGGGGACCTTAAAGGATGTGGTGTACCGTAGAAAACTGGCTACACTGGTGCTACTTTATGAAAGAACTGAAACATGTACAGCGATAAAAGTGGACACTTTGGTCAACATTGCTCAAGCAGAAGTATCTGGATGCTGATAATAATCACTTTGAGTACCTGTTGTAATTGCAGAAGCCAAACGTGACTTGTATTTATCTTTTGTTATTCGTACAGAACAGGGGTTCACATCCTACTGCCCGTGGGCCAGCCCCAGCCCGACTCCATCCCATCACTGCCTCTGCCGCACCGAGATGGAAGTGGGCGTGTTTACATCATCCGTAAAATGTGCCCATGCATGCACAAACATGCCCGCAGCTGGTGTAAACGCAGAAGCCATAAATGCGCCTGCTTCCGCTTATGGGGGGGATAGTCCAGCCCATGATACTGTCCAGGGGCGTGGTCCATGGTGGTAAAAGGTTGGCCACTCCTGATATAGACTGAGTATTACAGTTCTATAGTTTTTCCCTTTCTTAAAATGTGTCTACTTTTTTGGCACCCTCTTGTATATACAAACCCTGTAAGAATGGGTGTCTTATGGGAGAAAGGGGAACAAAATTCATGATAAAGAACCACAGTTGGAAAGAAAAGAGGATAGTCCTCTCTTAAACACTGGGGATTGGGCAATGCTACATATGCACAAACTCATAAATGTCATACAGTTGCTTGTCTCAGGCTCAAATGGGACGACAGGTGATATTTCAGGAATTCATACAAGTAGAAGTCAATAGAATTAAAAGGTGCACTTTAAAGTCAGCTCACTGAATTTGTCTGGAAGTAGGTAAGACCAACTTTGAGAGGTTTAATTCTTTTGCATAGTGCAAGTGTAATTCCCACCCTCAATGTTATGGAATACTAGATGTTTAATACTCTGGAAAAACAACACAGAAATACAGTGGCAGAGTACTCAGTGAAGGTGTGCTATGAAAACTATTCCAAATAGTCAGTGACACCAGTTATACAAGTGTCTAAATTGTATTCTAGTATTATCTCTACTTTGATTCCTGCCTAAGCACAATGTAGACTGTAATAAACATATAATAATTTCTTTATGCTTTTACAATTCAGTTAAGAATGCACTAGGAAAACTAAAAGCAAGAACAAAACCAGTTCTACTTTACAGTCTGTCTCTACAACTGGCTTAGTCTAAACTAAAAACCCAAAGACCCCAGAAAGCTATTCACAGGGCTCCATATACATCTGATCAAAGATCTGCTGCTAGGTTGCCATTTCAATCAACAAACCTTTGGTGATCGTGGGTCTGGAGGACGAGCATAAAGTTCATCTTCAGCCAGCTGAACTCCAGCAGGAACAGTTTCAGAGGGACGTGTACCATTATAAAGATGGAATTTGCAGTTAGGATTTAAGGCCATTGCAAGAAGTTCAAGAAGAGGAAACCAATCTTGTGCCAGCTTTGCTACACAAAGTTCTACTAGGCGGTGGGTATTGCTAATGATACATCTCTGTTAGAGACAAAAGAGAGAGAGACTGCAATACATAACTCTTCTAATAATAGATAATTTTTTAAATAAAAATTGTATTGCATTAATTATTTTGATCAAAGTAATCAAGTTTAGACACAAGAAACTATACAGTAAGAGAAGGCAATCTTCCAAGAGCCATGAATTAGTTTTTAAAATCCTGACATTCCTCAAATCATATCATAACATAGATAATTCAAACTTACATGAATCTCAAACTTCCAGCCACTCACTGCTTCATCCGTAAGGATTTTTGTGAAAGAGATTGTTAAACCATCTCGAAAAAATCGTTGACATGCTTCACTTTTTACATCAAGGCCTGGGTCAAAAAGAGCAGAAAACAAATCAGGTTTTTATGAAAACTCAGCGGCCATGCCACCAAGAGTAAATCATCCAGAATTTGCTTCAAAAGAAAGTAGTTTTAAGTGCTTTACGGCAGGAAGTCTTTAGCACAAATCATACTTTAGTTAAAAGGTACAAAAGATAAGCTAGTAACCTCAGTATCAAGACTGCATTAAAAAATTGTGTAGCAATCTACAATTCTGTAGCCAGCTCCAAAAATTGTATGTTTATTATTCTACGCTCATTTCTAGCTTCCAAAAAGGCACCAAAGAACTCTGAACCTACAGTAATTCAATTCTCAAAAATAGGAACCTAGAAGAGCCCTCATGGTGCAGTGGCTGAGCTGCAGTACTGCAGCAGAAATTCTGTTCACAATCTGAGTTCAATCCTAATACAGTAATACCTCATATAACATTAGTATCGAATAACACGAAAATCGCATAACATCAAGGAATCTGGGGGGAAGAATTGCATCAGATAACATTAAGATCCTATGGGATGCTTCAGATAACAACCGCGAAAGCCTGTGTGGTTACAATGTATCTCTATGGATCCCATAGAGGATCAGATAACACTAAAAATCATATAACACGAAGACTTGTGGAACCAGGTTTTAGTGTTATATGAGGTTTTACTGTATTGTATTGTTTAAGGTTGACTCAGCTTCCATCTTTCTGACGTGAGTAAAACACAGCTTGTTGGGAACAAAATGCTAATTACCTTGTTAACCTTCCAAAGAGTGTTCTAAACACTATGGGATAGTATATAAGTGTAACTGCTATTGGTACCTATTTAAAAATAATCAACAACAGCGATACTAAGATTAAAACATGTATGTTATGTATACCATTTTACATCTTTACCCACACACCTGAAAACCATGCAACTCAAATATCCTTTATACTACTTCTTCAAACTCAACCTTCTTTCTATATGGACAGCTCACACTTTACTTGGATCTAACTCAGCTACTACTTTCTTTTTCTATACACTAAATCAGCTCTTGGGGACATGAAAGGAGCCTCATTTGGGTGTTCCCTAAGTGGAGTTTCTTCCACAAAAATCCTTTCAACCCAGTATAATTTCTGACACGACAAGACATGAAATAATAACAACAATAATAACAATAATCATGATCTTGATGATGATACATTTTATCTTTTATCTGTATGTGCATATTTAAATAAAAACAGATGGCAAGTATAGAAGCATGAATATGCTGCATAAGAAATAGTGGTAAAAGTGGTTTAGATAAAGCAAAAGTTGGCTTTATCTATCTCAGCCCATGTTAGTCAAGGCAAAATTCAACAAAAGGGAAATTGCCAAAAGAAATGTAACATTAATAATAGTTAATACAGGAATATTCAAGGCTGAATGGGAATTTGAAGCTGGCTAACTAACAGTGTAGTGCTGGTCTAACACTTCAACAGCCAGGTCAAATGTTTAAATTAAATATGCATGGACTGTTGAGACATTAAAAGTTTTATTTAGCAAATACAAGCCAAACATGCTAAATCAGATCACAGCATAAACAGAGCAGTAGAACATGTTTCATAAAATGTACTGTATGTCACACCATTATTGTTTTACAGTTCCAAATACTCTAGAGTCTAGACATCTCAAGAGGTATTTTGAACATGTAATTCCCCTACAAACAATCCTCAGTTATTTACAACGTTGAAATCTATCTGGCCATTTTTATGCCAGGACATACAAAGCATAAAAATTGTATGTTAGATTCTCAAAAGCCAGATGCTGACTTCATAACATTGCTCAGCATTTGGATGGGAAAACTTCTTATCCATTTCCCAACAGAAACAGTGTCCTGCTAGCCTGCCAAACAGCTTTTCTGCAGGTTGTAGCAAGCCTGATCTTGTTGAGGAGCTGGGTGGATTTCTTTGCACATTCCTGGTAGCAACCTCATTGGTAGTGGAGGCTGTTGATAAAGCTAGGGTTGCAATTTAAAGTATTTCTCTGAAATAATAACATTTTTTCTCACATCAATTCAAGCTTCCTATGATCACTGAATGAAGCCATCATTGATGCACCTAATGAATTTTACTAGCAGACTCATTTGGAGAGGTACAAATAACTTAAGAAAATGAATCCTAAGGGGGAAACACATCTACAACAGCTTGATGATAACTCAGTGGCAGGGAATACAGTTATAGCAAAAGGGAAAATGGTAACAAAAGAATAGAATTAGGAGGAATGCAGCAAGCAGTGGCTAAACATACAGGAAACAAGAGACGAAGAGTATAAACAAAAATATCACTGTCTTGGATAAATTATTTTCTGCCTAACTATTCTAAAGTCCCAAGGAAGGGAAGTAGGAGTTCCCTACTAGCATCAATGAAAAAACACTGAAGACTTTAAAACAGTTCAGAATGAGAACATTTGTGTCCATCTCACCCTCTCCAAAACCCGGGTGAAGATGAAACCTGGAGTGTAATGATTCTTACAACTCTAGTTACAAGAATCATTCTTCTTTTTTGCTGTATCCAAATATTGGTGGTGATCGTCCATGAAGACTGTCCTAAGAATATAATGCAGTGGTCTTTCACCAGCTTTCCACATCGCAACATGATACTTGTACCACTGATCCAGTTCTGTGAGTCACTTTCTGGTCCTAAGCCCTTCTGGCATGCAAGATCCTCATCAACCCCAGACCAGTACTGATGAAGCTGCTGTCCTCCATCAAGATGGATTCAAGTGAGATTTAATCCACTTGAGGACCATCACCCTTCCCTGTGGACCAAGCCATTAGTCCTCAGGGTCGCCAGGTTAGTTAAACGAAACCTGAAACTTGGCTTTGAGTCACTGGCAGTGTGGCCTACTCAATTACCATAGCAGGATAACCTGGTCAGAATCATTACAGGTACCCCCAATTGTTGTTGTTGTTGTTCAGTCGCACAGTCGATTCTGACCCTCTGCGACCCCATGGACCACTGTCCGCCAGGCACTCCTGTCCTCCACCATCCCCCTCAACTCGCTCAATTATTGATGGAATTTTCAGGGAATCAACAACTGCTCAAAGCAACATAATGAATTCCTTACATGTAGTTATACAAATCAGTGACTTATTCATAACTCAGTCTCTCAAGCAATATGATACAATAATCTTAGAACTAATGATATGCCACATATTTATAAATATTCTTTACTCAACTAGCAGAAAATATACTGATAAATATATTTACTCTATTCAATCAATCAACATTATGCACTTTTCAACATACCTTTTTTACTAAGCTCAATAGCAGCTTCTAGAAGAACTTCTAACTCCCCTTTAGGCAATACAGGAACAACCCAACGAGGTCTAAGAAAATAGCAAAAGAGAATATACAGTGTTATATAAAATCTATTATTTATTTATTTATTTATTTATTTATATACCAGCCATTTGTGAGGTTTCCCACTCTGGGTGGTGTACAAACAAATACCAGATAACACAACAAAACACACAACAAATCAAAAATAGACCAACCAAAATGAATATGTACCAAAATAAAATAAAATAAAACAAAAGGCATCTGAGGGCACAGGGGATCACTGACTAATTTATAGCTAATGGGACAATACCCTGAAATACCTCCTTGAATAAGAGTTTTTAATTGTTTTTTGAAGATAGCTAGTGATGGGGCCTGGTGCAGATCCACCAGTAGTTGTTTCCCAGTGCTGTCACTGAGAAGGCTCTATTTCTTGTTATAGACTTTCTAGCCATCCTCGGGGTTGACACCTGGAGTTGCACAGACTGTGATGAACAGATGATGCGGGGAGTTGTTCTGAGTGAGAGACATTCTGACAGGTAACAAGGTTCCAAACTGTATAAGGCCTTATATGATAACACTAACACCTTGTATCTGACATGGTAGGTAACAGGTAACCGGTGCAGGCCTGCCAAGGCTGATGAAATATGATCAAATTTCTTTATGCCTATCACCAGCCTAGCTGCTGCAATCTGGACCTGCTGATATCTGTGTATCAGACACAAGGGCAGCCCCACATAGAGAGCATTACAGTAGTCAATTTGTGAGATTACCAATGTGTGGGTCAGAGTTATGAGAGACCATCTGTCCAAGTAGGAGCGTAACTATATAATCTTCCAGTGCTGGAAAAAGCAGTTTTGGACACTGCCGCTATCTGTTGTTCAAATGAGAGCAATGGATCCATAATGACCCCCAGATTGCGGACCTGGTCCCTAGGGTAAGAGTAGTTCCATCCAGAGGAGGGACCAGGCCTTTTAGTCGGGCAGATGGCTTATCAAACACCAAAATCTCCATCTTGTCTGGGTTCAGTCTCAGCCTGTTAGCTTTTGTGCATTCCATTATCGAGTCCAGACACTCATCAAGACGTCAAATGACATCAACTGCAGACGATGAAAGGAGAGATAGAATTGGGTGTCATCTGCATACTGGAGACACTGGACCCTGAATCTCTGAATGACCTCTCCCAGAGGTTTCATGTAGATATTAAACAACAATGGGGAGATGATTGACTCCTGTGGAACACCCCATTGGAGGGTCCATGGGGTCAAAACAAACTCTCCAAGTTGAACTCTCTGGGTCCGCTGACCAAGGAAAGAACGGAACCACTGTAGTACAGTGCCCCATATTCCCAGCCTTGATAAGTGTCCCTGGAAGATACCATGGTCAACAGTATCAAAAGCCGCTGAGAGGTCCAGGAGCATCAGGAGAGATGAAGCTCCCCTGTCTGCTCCCCGGAGAAGGTCATCTTGCAGTGCAACTAATGTGGTCTCAGTGCCATGGCGAGGCCTAGAACCCGACTGGAATGGATCCAAGCAGTTAGTTTCCTCCAAGAACGCGTGCAGAAGATCCACAACTATCCTCCCAATGACCTTGCCCAAAAAGGGGATATTTCCTACAGGTCTAAAGTTGTCTTTAAAAGAAAGTTGCCAGGGGCTGGGTCATTCCCTCAGACAGCTTCAGGGGCCAGACGACCATTTTGTCCTTCCTTCACCACACTTCTTGGCGTGGTGGTGACGGGCCACATGAAATGGTGCCATATGCTGCGTCCAGCCCATGGACCGCAGGTTGAGAATCCCTGGACTAAAATCTCTGCTGCTAACTTTGGCTTCTTGAGAAGTGGACGAACAGCGGTATTCTTCAAACAAGAGGGCAGTTTGCCCTCCTCCAGTGAAGAACTAATAATGTTCTGCACTCACTCCCCAGCAACCCCCATGGATGGGCAAAGATCAAAATGAGAGGTTGTGGATTTACAGCATGCAAGTGGCTTGTCTGCCTCCTAAGATGACACAGACTAAAACTAATCCCACGAATCAAGACCAGATGGCTCATTGGACATCCCAACCTGGTCTACTGTATTTAGAGTCCAGGACTCAACTTTAGATCTAAAATGTTTAGCAAAATCAAGGTAGTTGAAATGCCAGTACACATTAACAGAACAACATCTACTTATAGCTTCTTCGGTAGAGAGAGACAGACAATACCTATTAATCATGTCATCCAATTTGGCCAGGTCAGTGTGTGGAAATGCAGGCTCTTCATCTTCAAGTTGTGGAGGTGCATCACCTTGACCCTGTTCATCAGGGGGGGTAGCTGGGGAATTCTCATTTGAAGAGTCAGGTGACGAAGTCTACATTAAAAAACAGGTAGTTAAGTGAACCCATCAACTCTAATAATTATTGACTGTATACAAATACAGTATAGGTACACTATACATTTCTCAACCAACAAAATTAGTATTTCAGAGTAATATCTTCTATTTTTCCATGTAATGTTCCTATTTCTGGTTTCTTTTTGCTTCCCATGCTAGCCATTTTTTTAAGTTAATCAGAGATAGTACAACTTCATCAAGTTTGCTGTTTCCTTCAAAAAAGTATAGTCCCTCTTCTTCCTTCTTGCTCAACTTTTCAAAGATGCTCTTATCTCTTTGTTGTCATACTATAACAGCAGCGCCTCCAGTTTATCATACATTCCAAGTTTGTGGTTTTAGATTATAATAAGTGCACAGGAGTGTACCTCTTATACTGCATGATCAGTCAGAACAGCATTCTATAAACTATTCTATATAACTATTATAAGTTATAACTACCGAACTGATCAGCAGGAATGCTGATTTGGGCTTCTGGTAATTGAAGTCCAGAACACCTGGAGTGCCAAGGTTGATCATCACTGATTTACACATTTACACACACACACACACACATTCTGATGCAGATACCACTAAGGGTGGCTTATAATACATAAAATATTCAATTAGAAAAAGATACATTACAACCAATAACCAGCATCATAAAACAAAGCATGTATTTAAAGACCCACAATAATTATTATCCCCAAAATTACATGTTTTTCTTATTTGAAGTCGATCCATCATGCCATTGAAAGATATATGACCATAAACATACTTGTTTTATATAATAAATCTTCCATAAACTCTGGCTGTACATGCTTATTGAAGTATTCTGTAGCAACTGTCTATACTTCTTGAAGTATTTCAGGAAACAAATGAGTATCACTGAAGTGATGATTGTAAATTAGGAGGACTTCAGACTCATCATAGTAATAAGTGTCACAGAGTGAGGCAGAAAGAGGAAGACAGAGCAAGAGAATGGATCTAAAGAGAATGGAACCACCAAGACTGAGACAGAGTGAGAAAAAGAGACAGAGACTGAAGAGCTACAAGAGATTTTCTCTTTCTTTCTCTCTCTCTCACTTACTCACTGAGAGAGCCACAGGGGAGAGACATAAAAGAGAATTGGGGAGGGGGGAAACAGCCACAGGAGAAGCAAAAAGGAAGGAGAAAGAAACATTACAAAGAGAAAGGAAGAGGCACAGGATGTGATAGTTTATTTGTTTGTTTCTAAATACAAGAGTTTCATGATTATTTTGCAGCCACAAAACTCTGAAACAACTCTTTCTGTCTCTCCATTTCTTTTTTCTCAAATATTTAGAAAGAGCAAGCCAGTGTCCTATGTACTGAAAGGTGAACCACATTCAGTTCAACAGGAATTTCCTTTTGGGAATGCTGGTGGGTAGTCACTAGCAGAGAGTATCCCAAAACATTCTGGACACTTCAGATCCAAGAAGCACTCTCTTCCTAGGATGACCATATCTAAGCATCAAGATAATTTTTACTGCAATTCTGTATGACTTCTCTATGAAGAAAACCTTACGAAATTTAGTGGGATTTATTTCTAGATGAATATAATATAGTCAAGACTTCCAGATGATTATTTCTGTTGTTAATTTGGGAGTACTGTACTACATATTATTCAACTTCTGTCTTTAAAATACATGAAATCCAATGTTTTTTTTAAAAAAAATCTGGTTCATGAATGCAAGCTGTTGCTGTTGGTAGAATCTTCTGGATTTCACCCCCCCTTCCCCCCATCTTTCTGTCATAAATGCCCAATAGTTTGTGTGACACAGCAGCCCGTATATGTCTTTTCTCTCATCTTCCTGGTGTCCCAGAGAGACTTGCCATTTACCATCATCTCATTATTATTTTTACCACAAAGTTATTATCATATCTCTTGAGGAAGGGTTTCTGCTCCCTGGACCATGTGCTCTATTCCTGGCATAAAGTTGGCTATCTAGTTTAGAGAAGGCATTCCTCTCAAATGTATTTTCAATAAACCTTAGTAATTATTTTACTTTAATCTCAGTCTACTGGGAACTGCACTGTAGCCTCATTTTGCTAAATACAGGGACCTTCTAACAGCATTTCTGAATGAAAATATATATAGTAATTATTTCTGCAGCCATAATTCAAAAGGCCAGGAAATGGTCCAACATTTGGGTTGCTTTGTGCCACAACTAATAAATACCTAGACAACATTTTGATGCTCTGTATTTGGGTGAGAAACAGCCAATGAAAAAGGAGTCCAGTTCTGTGACTTTTCCTTGTTTGGTGTGAAGAGATGGATCATGGATTATAGTGAGCTCCTGGCAGTGCTGTTTCCAGGCATTCAAAAATTGCCTAAGGGTTGTCCTAGCACTCCAATCAGGGGAAAAGCTCTCCGCCCTTCCTGCTTCTTCTCACTCCTTGCCTGAAGCATGTCCTCCGAAAGGGAAGGACAATCATGGCTGGCTAGATCTTAACGCACTTGCTCCTCTTTTCACTAGCTGAGCCAAGCAGTTGCCCCTCTCCATCTGCAGCCAGACGTTGAGAACCAGGAACTAGATTTAGCACTCCAGAATACCCAGTGAACATCCTAGCACAGAAAATTGACTTGGAAGCAGAAAAACTGCAGAAAAACTTATTGTTTAAAACCACACAAAAAAACAACAACAGGGTGGCATCCCCCTCCCCCCAAGAAAAGAACCTTCACCCACACACAAACTCAGGGTGGGAAGTAAAACGGCCAGATTACAAGCCAAATAAAAGCTGAAAACAAACATTTCAGTCCACAAGAAATCTGCCCAACTCCAAGCGAGCATGTCAGTCTTCCCCCTAATACAGGAGTTCTCAACCTTTTAAAGCCGGGGGCCGGGTCATGCTCCCTCAATACCTTTGGGGGCTGGACAGAAATTTTGCCCTTCCTCCACCACATGACACTTCCTGGTGTGGTAAAGGTGGTGGTGGTGGGGCCACATGAAATGGTGATGCAGGCCACATCCAGCCCATGGGTCACAGGTAAGAATCCCTGCCCTAATGCAACCTAGTCTCTCTCTTGCAGGAAGCTCCTCAGAGGCTTGGATAAGATGGCCAATCTGACACATTCAGTGACCCTTACAGGAAGGCCAAAAACCTAACCAACCCAAAAGCTGTTCTCAGGCATGGTTACACCCCTCATCCTATCTCATCTTATGAATGGGAATTTAAGGCTTTAGGGCAGTGATGACAAACCTTAACACTCCACATGTTCTTGAACTTCAATTCTCAGAAGCCCTGATCAGCAGGAGTGCTGACTTGGGCTTCTGGGAATTGAAGTCCAAGAACACATGGAGTGCCAAGGTTTGCCATCAATGGTTTAGAGTCACAGGGCAATGTTCTCCCCACTCAAAGGTTAGCTTGTCCTAGCCTGGTGTCTCACAATCAACCTAACAAAGTCCTAAGGCTGGTCCTGGCATGGAAGGGAGAGAAGATCTCTTTCCAGCTCTCTCAGCAAGTTACAAAATTAGCTCATTATAAGGCCATTTGCACCTTTCAAGGCTCACTTTATTATTGCTTTTAACCATTTAGGGACAAATTCTTCACACTTGGTACCTATTTCTGAATGGTAGTGAGCACAAGAGAGGTCCAACAGACCATTCTGACTGCTGGCACTAGCATCATCAATATTCAGGCTGGCCCTTACTATGTAAATCTTTTGGAATAGTAGCCGTGTTAGTCTGTGGTTCAGGCATATCAGAAAACAAAACAAAATAAAAAACACTGTAGCACTTTAAAGACTAACTGCTATATTTTTATTGTTAGCTTTTGTGGATCAAGTCTGAAGAAATTTAAGGTAAAAAAATCATTAAATTTCCTTTTCCCCAAAGGATATTTTATGTAGTCACTTTTTTTTTCATAAATTGGCCGCATACAATCATAAGTCTATTCCAAGATTTAAACCTTACCAATAAAATGTGTGATCAAGACTTCTTTGCAAACTCAAACATGCAGTAGCAAAATTCCAACAAACTGCATAGGAAAACTTCTGTAAAGCTCAGTATCAATCCAAAGAACTCTGACTTACTGAATTAGGCAATCTTGCATTCCAAGCATATTCTGGGGTAAAGGAAAAAAGCCACTTTCTGTGACTGACTTCCTCTTTAACTACTGCTTAGAACAAGAAGAAAGAAACATTTTCTAGTTTCTTCAAAGTTTCTTGGCAAGATTTACATTGTCTTAACAGAACTCCATTGTTTTCTATATTTCTTAAAGTTGTCCACTTTTAGACTATGATCTTTCCACTCTTTGGGACAATATATTCACCACATGGTGCAAAAGTTCAAGTTCAAATCCTATCCTAATTTTGGAAGAAAGCTGTCTTTGAGGGACATCTGCAAATCTTCCTTGCTTGAAAGAGCATAATATTATATCTTCTACAGCAGGGTGCCCAAACTACGGCCTAGGGGCCAGATCCGGCCACCAATGCCAATTCATCCGACCCACAAAGCCCTTGTCGCTCCCGAAAGCGGAAGTAAAAGGCGCCCATAGGCGCCTTTTACTTCCACTTCTGGGAGCAACGAGGGCTTTGCAGGCTGGATGAATTGGCATCGGGGGCTGGATCTGGCCCCTAGGCCATAGTGACTGGCCCCTTGAACCACTTAACCGGCCCACAGCCTGAAAAGTTTGGGCACCCCTGTTCTACAGGGATGAACTAGATAAGAAGATTCTGGCAAAAATCTGGTTAACAAGACATGACCCTTCATTTGTCAAAACAGGTATTAAATTAAATCCTCTCACACTGTGCTTGCAACTAACAATGTCTTTCTCCTAGCAAAATTAGTATCTTAACATAGAAGTGAGAGCTGAAGCATATTATTTTCATAAACTAGTTAATGATATCTATTGTTATTTTCAGTCAGAATTATCCACAATTTGATTAATGTGTTTGATTACCTGATTCTGCTGGAGAGGAGGTTGGGACTGTCCATCAGGAGCCTGGCCCTGGCTGTCATTCCCTCCTACTGGAGAGCCACGGGTCGTGGCTGTCATACTCGAAACAGGGCAGATTTTTGCAATTTTGTCTGCTTATGTAGTTGTTGAGAGAGAAAAACTTATAGTCCGCTTAATTAAGTTGAAATACCAGCATATATCTGTTTTAAAAAGCTCCAACTCAAGAACAGGCCATTTTGCAGAGACCATTGCATAACCTGAAACAGAAACATTTAAGACAAAATATTAGGTTCATCTCTTTTTTAAAAACTATTATTTGCCTTGAACCTGTAAATGAAAGATTTTAAAAATCATCCTTCTAAGTCCATCACTAAATCATACATCTTCTAAACAACACACCTTTAAAGAAGGCAAACTTTGAGGCTAATGTAGCTCACTTCATAAAATCTCCTGTGACCCAGTTTCATGCCTTCCAAAAGCATGGAATAAACATTTATAAAATTTCAGCAGGACTATTCTGGTATGAAACATCAGTATAATTCAGCTTTCTTATTAAAATTTTTAACCTTATTTTAGAGCAGTGAGTAATGAAAATAAATCAATTATTTTAGACTTATATGCCGCCCTCCTCATAGAAACCCAGGGCAACTAACAAAGATTAAAAGAGACATAAAAACACAATATAAAATCCCGTTAAAATTAATATTAAAATATTAAAACTAAGCAAGTTAAAAAATTTAAAAATTCATACATTGAGAGAGGGAGGGGTCAGATGAGCCAACAAGCCGATGCAACTGTCTG
This sequence comes from Furcifer pardalis, assembly GCA_030440675.1. Taxonomy (NCBI): domain Eukaryota; kingdom Metazoa; phylum Chordata; class Lepidosauria; order Squamata; family Chamaeleonidae; genus Furcifer; species Furcifer pardalis. Next base: position 51,442,735 of record CP126895.1, on the reverse strand, counting down.
ACCCAGACCCCATACCTGTCCTGCCAGCCAGGTCTTAACCCCCTTCCTAAAGGGCAGCAACTCTGACTGGAGACGTAGCTCAATTTGCAGGAGGTTCCATAGGGCCGGGGCAGACACAGAGAAGGCCCTCCTCCTAGTGCTAGAGAGGTGTGCCTTTCTAGTCGATAGTACAACCAGAGCGCCTCTCCGGTCTGCTCTGGTGGGACGGGCAGATGTTCTTAGGGTGATGCGGTCTCTTAGGTATCCTGGCCCACTACCATACAGGGCTTTAAAGGTAATAACCAGCACCTTGAATTGCACCCGGAGGCATACTGGCAACCAGTGCAGCTCCCTGAGCAATGGTGAGGCACGAGCATAACACCTGCACCCCATCACAACCCGAGCAGCCGCATTCTGTACCAGCTGCAGCCTCCGAATGGTCACCAAGGGCAGCCCCATGTAAAGCGCATTACAGTAATACCTCGGATTAACGTTTACCTTGGATATGCTAAAATCGCATAACGTTAAGTAATCTGGGGAGGAGAATTGGATCGAATAACGTTAAGGTCCTATGGGATGGATCGGATAACAACCGCTAAAGCCTGTGTGGTTACAATGTATCTCTATGGAGCTTTAACGTTATCCGATACATCCCATAGGATTTTAACATGCATCGGATAACACTAAAAATCGGATAACACTAAGACTTGTGGAACCAAGTCTTAGCGTTATCCGAGGTATTACTGTACAATAATCCAGTCTAGAGGTCACCAAAGTGTGTGAGATCATGAGCAAGGAGTCCCAGTCTAGGAGTGGGCATAACTAACGTATTACACGTATTAAATTAAAGTAAGATACAAATTTCATACAAAAAAGAGACTGACTTCATTAATTAGCGTCAGAAATTGATGCACCAGAGAAAACTAGCTAAACTGAATTAAAGATCAAGTTTTAACTGCAGCTTAAATGAGAAACAATTCTGAAAATGGGGTTTTCCTTATATTTTATATTTCTTGAGAGTCTCCTGGACAGCGAGGAGAACAAATAGGTTGATCTTAGAAGAAATCACCCCTGACTGCTCCTTAGAAGGTCAAATAGTAAAGATGAAGCTAAAGTACTTTGGACATCAAATGAGAAGAGAAGATTCACTTGAGAAAGCCTTGATGCCGGGAAAGGTGTAGGGCAAAAGAAAAAGGGGGTGGCCAAAAATGAGATGGCTAGATGGTATTGTAGGCACAATGGGCACAGAGCTAAGCGAGTTGAGGAGGATGGTGGAGGACAGAAGTGGCTGGCGGACAGTGGTTCATGGGGTCAGAGGGTGGGAATCGACTGTGCGACTGAACAACAACAACAAACAGCACATACAGTAATACCTCGGATAACAATTGCATCGGATAATGATGCAAGATTTTTGGAAAAATCTTGCATCGGATAACGCAATTTTTAGCATTATCTGAGCCAATGGGGGGGGGGGTTGGATTGGGTAGACCATCAACCCAATCCACCCCCACCCACCCCCCAGCGATGGATCGCTCATACTGAACTAGGGTCGGGGGAAAGGCACGTGGGTGCCTGCCTTCCCCCCCCCCCGACCCTAGTTCAGCCTGAGCGATCGCTGGACAAAGCCTAGCAGCGGCTGGGCTAGCTAAACCGAGCGCCGCTAGGCTTTGTCAACAGCCCATTTGGGCTGTGTTTAAAGCCTAGCGGCTTCGGACACAGCCCGCACGGGCTGCGGAAGAAGGTTAGCCCACCTGGGCTGGGCTAGCCTTCTCCCGAAGCCCTTCCGCGCTGTGTCCGAAGCCCAGGGCTTCGGACACAGCCCACTAGGGCTGCTTCTTCCGAAGCCATTGCGGGCTGTGTCCGAAGCCGCTGGGCTTCGGACACAGAGCGGGCACCTCGCTAAGAGTCCGGGGAGATCCGGGCGAGAAGCGCCTCTCCCCGGAATCTCCCCACGCTCTTAGTGAACCGCCTTGTCTCGCCACTCGACACAAACCTTAACTGTCAGGTGGCGAGACAAGGTTCGTGTCGGATGACGAGACAAGGCAGCTGCTCGTGCGCTTTGTTGCCCTCCAGCGGCTGCCTGTTTCCCACACCGCACTGGCCCCTTAGCAAGCGGTAAGGGGCCACTGCGGTGCGGGAAACAGGCAGGGCTCGGCTTGTCTGCAATCCCCCCCCCACGGGGGCGGGGGAATTTCGGACAAGCCTTGCCTTGCCTCAGCGTGGCTTGTCCCTGACGTCAGGGCTCTTTTTTTAGCGTTGTTCAATGTATGCATCGGACAACGCTAAAACCCGGATAACGACATGACTTGTGGAACCAAGTCATAACGTTATCCGGGGTATTACTGTACTTCGTTCACTCAACTAGAAGCCATTTCTTTACTCCTTAAATATAAGAACCTTAACACAATTCTATGCTGTCAAGTAAACTCTCACTTTGAGAGTTATAACAAGCAATGAATAGGTGTAACAAGGAAGCCCATCTGAACATTCCCAATCATCAAAAAATATCCCACTGCAAATTCCCATGAGTGAATCCCAATCGGGTCCAAAGCTATTTATTTATAACAGTATGCACAGCAAATCTCGTAGACTCATAGAATAATTGAGATGAAAGGCGCCTATGAGGCCATCAAGTCCAATTCCCTGCGCAATGCAGGAATCCAAATGAAAATAGATCTGAGAGGTGGTTGTTCAATTTTTTCTCGAATGTCTCCATTGTTGGAGTGCTCTCCACCTCCCAAAGTAAATGCTTCCATTGTGGTACTGCTGTGATGAAATGGGTCACAAGTTATTCAATATTATTATTATTATTATTATTATTATTTCGATTTATATGCCACCCTACTTGGTGAAAACCAACTCATATGGAGTCTCTTTGGTTTTTAAACTATCTTAGAATGTAGCTTTGCTTCTTTGCAAAGACCTCAAAATTCTTTCTGCTTCGCTTGTCAAGCAGGTGTGCTTAGTAGAAGCTTCTCAGAGCTTCATGCCTATGTTTTATCGTCTTCTCCAGACCTGGAATGTTCGCTTGCATCAACATCCTGAGCCTGGGAACACCAGACATTTGTTATGGGAACCAAGGTGTGTTTATACAATCCCTGGGCCCTAATTGGCTGTATGCTAATTAGGAGAGCCAAGCTCATGTTCTTTCTTTTAGGCACATGGGTTTTGGGATTCGAGTCAAGTTTGGGGGTTTCTGAGAGTTACACCTCAGAAAGGAGAGGGGGACTTTAACACCAAGTCCTGACTCCAAACTAAGCTTAGTTATGATTACCTAGATTAGTCAGGTTTTCCTTTTGGTTCTGGGGAAAGGCCTGGGTGTGGATTTTCCTACTTGTAATTTTTGATTAGTGTTTTTTCTGTTGTATTTGTGTATCAGCCTGAATCGACGAATGAACTGTTATTTCTACAATATGCTTCGAGAACAATAAACATCTTTAATTCATCAACAACATCTGTTCATTGGAAGAGAGGGTAAGATAAGAGTTAAGCCATAAGCCACACGCTACCACACATACCATATACTACTCTCCACAATACTTGCTAGGTTCTGTTAATACAGGTAAGCCCCAGGTTGTTGCAGGTTTTTGCAGGACAACATTTAGGCCTCCTGTACTCGGAGTCTTGGGGAGTTCCACAGAGCTGCCCGGCCTTGGAAGCACGGAAGGAACTGGAGAGACCCTGGGCAAGGGTCAGGTCACAGCCTATCTGTCACAACTGCTCTAGAAGTTTTTCTTGGTATTCAACCTATATCTGGCTTCCTGCAATGTACCGTACTTGCTGGCGTATAAGATGACTTTTTCCTCCTGAAAAACATGCCTCCAAGTGGGGGGTGGGGGTCATCTTATACGACGAGTGCACTTCAGTTGGGACAGACATAGCTGCCCATAGTGGCCTCCCAATACTCACCCACCTCATTCTACATACCATCCAGATGAAGAAAGAAGCTCTATATTACAATTGTGTCTCCCTTTCAAACTGGTGGGGAAAAAGAAAGGGTTTCACTTACTGGTACCTTCTGCCCTTGTCTCTCTGCTCTGCCCATGGTGGAGGAAAAAGCCATGCTTCTTCTTTGCAGGGGAAGCAAGAGGCTAGGCTAGAGCAACACTTCCTGCCTCAGTGTAATTGACCTGCCCACCCACTTTACCTGCAGCGCCACCACTAGTGGTTGGTACAAGTACAGTTCTAAAAAAAAATCAATAAAATAATTAATATTACTGTACAGTCAAACCTTGCATAAAGAGCGCCTCGCTTAAAGAGTAACTCACTTAAAGAGTAGAATTTTCTCTGAATGTTCACTTCGCTTAACAAATAAAACCAACCAAAAACTCGTTTAACAAATAAATTGGGGTTCGTAATCCCCCCCACAATTGGTCATTTACAATGGTGTTTCGCTTAAAGAGCAAACTCGCTTAAAGAGCAATCCTGTGGAACGCATTATGCTCTTTAAGTGAGGTACAACTGTATTTTAATTACTGAAACTCACTAGTAGTTGCTACATTTCCCACTCTTGGCTTATACTTGGGTCAATCTATTTTCCTGGGTTTCAAGGTCAAAATTAGGTACCTCGGGTTATATCTAGGTCAGCTTATATTCATGTATATACGGTAGATAAATAAGCACCACTTTGCACTTGCACTGTTTTATGTTTACTGTACATGTCTGATAACATACAGCCTTGTGACAGTTTTTCTGCATGTCATAAGCATTTGAATATAAATTAACATGTTGAAATCAAATCTGATGTTCTTTTACATTTTATTTGGTGTGTGGAAGGTGTGCGGAAGAGGGGGTAGTCTTATACGGCGAGTATATAACAAACTTTATATTTTGAGTGGAAATGTTGGGGGTTGTCTTATACTCCGAGTCGTCTTATACGCCGGCAAATACGGGTAAGTCCATTATTACATGTCCTGCACTCTTAAGATGATTGAGAACAGATCTCAGATTCACCAATGCTGTAACTCCATTTGCTTATTATTTAATTTAATAAATGTATACAGTTTTACTGCCAACACATGGCATTAAAAATAAATACTTGTAGAATCCAATTAACAATAATTTGAAAACATGTAAATGAAATGGAAGCTAGTCAAAGCCACTGTCAGTGATAACTCAACGAAGATTCCAAAGCCTCTCAAAATGAAAACATCTTTGCCTGCTAACAGAAAATAAAAAAAGAGAAGGCCAGCCTGGTCTCCCATTATATGGGATTTTTCACAGCCTAAGAGTCATAGAAAAAATGTCATGAAAGATAGTAAGGTCGAAAAACATATACCCCTTCAAGATCTTGATACCTGGACAAACATAATACTGTATTGTCATATAGTACACAAAACTAAACCAGAGACCAGAGATGTTGCCTTAACAAATAACAAGCTTCCTGCAACTGACCATTGCCAATAGAATGGTTACTGCAGCAGTTCCAAACCCATGGCCCGTGGGCCTAATCTGGCCCATGCATATCATTAATCCGACCTGTGGTGGCCACCCAGACACCTCTAAGACCAACCACCACCACCAGAAGTCACAATATGTCACTTACTGTGGCAATGAGAATCGCATGGGTTTTCTGGGGGTTTGCACAGCCTCCGCTGCTTCCCAGGGTAGTGGAAGTCTTTCTGGAGCATGTTCGCTCTGATTTGGAAGTTTTCTGCCACTTCCCTGCTGCCCTTCGGCAGCTTGAACCTGGCAGTGGACAACTTCTGGTGCCACTTGGAGCTTACGTCAGTGCCTGGAATCCCAGTGCAGAACCAGGAAGTTGCCCAGAGCCATGTTCTATCTGCCAAAATGCAGTGGAGAAGCGACAGAAAAAACCCAAACCAGAGCGAACATGCTCCGAAAAGCCTCCCACTGCCCTGGGAAGCAGCAGAGGCTGTACAAGACCTGGAAAAGCCACACAATTCCCACCGCCACCAATGATAACAACAAAAACTTAAGTAGTGGGTACAGCCATGCCTCCTGCCCCCACAGCTGAATGTGGTGGTGGGAACTGGCCCCTGGCGGGAAAACGTTGGGAACCCCTGGGTTACAGTATTGTAGACTTACTAGTTTTGTAAAACAATGTGTTTTAATTTTGTTTCATTTCGGTCCCAACAGCACTTTTGTCCATTCAACTTCCCATTGCAAGCCATTTTTAATTTCCCCAATTCATGTATACTCTGTACTTCATTTTATAAACTTGATATACAGTAATACCTCGGATAACGCTAAAACTTGGTTCCACAAGTCTTGGTGCTATCCAATTTTTAGTGTTATCCGATCCATGTTAAAATCCTATGGGATGGATCAGATAACGTTAAAGCTCCATAGAGATACATTGTAACCGCACAGGCTTTAGCGGTTGTTATCCGATCCATCCCATAGGACCTTAACGTTATTCGATCCAATTCTCCTCCCCAGATTTAATGTTATGCGATTTTAGCGTTACCCGAGGTAAACGTTATCCAAGGTATTACTGTATTTTCTTCACTAACGTTTTATTGTTTGGATTTCATAAATGCACAGATCTGTAAGCCTATACTCAATTTTGCAAAAGAGGAACCTAAGAGAAATCTGATGGTGTTTGCACCTGGTGACAACTAAGTGAATCTGGAAAATGTATTGATTATACTTATTAAAACACATTCCAAGACACTGCTGAAACCTCCTCATGAAGATTCACACCAAAATACAACAGGAGTACATTCGAAATGCAGATTTAGGGCTGAATCAGTTTCCTTGCATTTAAAAATAAAGGAGAAATGGGTGCCATCAGCATAGTGGCAGCACCAAAACCAGTCTCTACCAGGACTTTAATCTAGATGCTTAATAATATAGTGTACAAAATAAAAACATCAGGAACAGGATAGATCACTGGTAGCAAACATATGGCATGCATGCCAGAGATGGCACTCGGAGCTCTCTCTGTGGGCTCCCATGCAGTCACCCCAGCAGAGAGTTTGCTCCACCCCTTTGCCCAGTAGCCCAATGGGAGCACTTCCTCTCTCCCACAGCAGAGTTTACCCCACCCCTCTGCCCAACAACCCAATGGGAGCACTTCCTCCCTCCCCTAACACAGAGTTCACCCCTCCCCTTTGTCCAGCAGTTCAATGGGAACGTTTCCTTCCTCCCATGTTGCTGTGTTGGAACTTTGTGATAAATAAGTGGGTTTTGGGTTGCAGTTTGGGCACTCAGTCTCTAAAAGGTTCTCCATCACTAGGATAGATCAAACATGGCATCTTCTAAGTTTAGTCTTCCAGAAAAAAAAATAAAGCAAAGAGTGCACCCACAACACATATATCTTAAAATAACACCATGAAAAACATACTGGTCAAAATCCTGTTGTTTAGCATAGTAAAATATACTATAGCAGGGGTGCACAAACTATGGCCCGTGTGCCAGATCCAGCATGAAGTGCCAAAGTACCCGACCCGCACTGCCCAAGCTGCTCCCAGAAGCTTGAGTAAAATTTGTCTTTGCATGTGCAAAATGCTGCCATAAAGGACCCACAGCTGTCGTAAATGCATTTACGACAGCCACGGGTGCATTCACAGCATTTTGTGTGGGTGCATTTTACTTCTGTTTCTGGTAGGAAGAATGTGACTGACCTGCTCAACCATGTGACCAGCCTGCAGCCCAAAACATTTGGGGACCCTTACAGTAGAGGAAACCCACTGAATTAAAATGAGTTTGATGAGTCAGCTCCTTAATAAGTTCACTTGATTCAAATTGGCGAACTCTGTGACTTACTTTAGTAAACACAATAGAAAATACAATATGAACCAACTACTGTGCTAGAATTGACCTAAATCCCCTATTTTCCAGCTATTGATTAGTGTGGCTTGCTGTGCTAAGTAACAGGATTTTGACCACTGTCTTGAGCAGTCAGAAATAATTGCAGCATTGAACCTTACAGGTCTAAAAAGACAGAGATGGTGCTTCTACACAATGATTCCAGTTTTACAGTGGCTGACATGTCATCCATCAACCAAGACCCACATTCTGCATTGCAATCTACTAAAATCTACTGGTGTGATGTTTTTTCTAGGCTCTACTCCAAATTCAATAATCCCCACCACACTATTTATTTTTGAAAAAGGCATTAAGCATTTGCAAGCTATTTTCTAGCTTCATTTAGCAATCATGGGCTATTGTCTAGCAACAATACATCTAAGGTACAAATTTCCTCAGATAGTTAAACATGGGGAGACTGTTTCAATGCCATGGACACTCCATGATGTTGAAGTTATTTAACATCTTTATAGAGCTGGGGGGGGGGGTTCATCCAAAGATTAGGAGTGTGTAGTTATCAATAAGCAGATGACACACAATTCTATTTCTCCTTTACATCTTCTGCAACATAAATGATCCAATGCAGGACCTCAATTATGGATGGACAAAAGCAAACATACCTAAATTGAATTTTGATAAGATAGAGGTCTGTTGTTTAAAGGGCCATATGTATAAATGGATTACCTGGCTCCCTTCCTGGCTAGAATGGTCCTGCCTTGCAGGCACCAGGTCACAATATGGGTGTTATTATAGATTCAGCTTTCAGTCTGGACTCCTTTCCTAACTCTTTCTCCTTTTCCACAAAAGCTTCAGCCTCCTCCAAATCCAAACCTTAGCTAATGAATAACAAAAGGAAAGCAAATGTGTTATGCATGTTTTTTAATTGCACAAAACTTTCATGGACATACTGAAAAGATTTCTGTTACCTATATAGCAAATTATTCTTAGAAGTATTGAATGAGTCATTTCAGTGGCTGAATTACAGCACTTCTGCTGCCAAAGTGGAAGAGCAACACACAATGTTTACTTTTGCCAGTTGTAACACATATATACAAGAGAAAGATCTGGGCAGACATTCCACTACAGTAATGGAGTACACCAGTGGTGGTGAACCTATGGAACACGTGCCAGAGATGGCACTCAGAGCCCTTTCGCTACGCACCCATGCAGTCACCCCAGCACACAGTTTGCCCCAACCCTCTTCCCAGCAGCCCACTGGGAGTGCTTCCTCCCTTGCCCAGCACAAAGTTTACCCCACCCCTCTGCCCAGCAGCCCAATGAGAGCATTTCCTTCCTCCCTGTTGCTGTGCTGGCACTTTGCGATAAGTGAGTTTTGGATTGCAGTTTGGGCACTCAGTCTCTAAAAGGTTCGCCATAATGGGAGTAGACCATACAGCCAGCGACTGAACACTGAGTGTTGTGCAGCAGTAAATAGCCTGACTCCCAAAAGGGGCCAACAGCTAAGGGCAGATGAGCCCCTTTAGGTGGGGTGATGGTCCCCTCAGTGGAGGAAACGGCACTGGAAACCATCATATTGGGCCCAATGGCAAAATTTGCAGAGGAGGAATTCTGACTCTCAATAGTCATGGAGGCAGAAGAGGCCATGCCAGATTGACTGGCTGTGAAAGTGTACCATGTCTATATCCTCAAGGCTGCGGCACTTACAATACAGTCACAGTGTTAAATCCTGCATGTTTCATTTCATATGTGCTGCAGGAGATGGCGCCGTGATCATAGTGTGTGGGTCACTTCATGGCAAGCTGGGATCCACCTTAAACAAATTCATGCCAGTGGCATTTTTCCTGCTTCAGGAAAAAATGCATTCTTGGATAAGAGTTGCAGCTGATGACAACAAGAGAAAAAGGGGAATAAGACAAAAATCCTTGCTTGGTCAAAATGTTTCCCAATATTGAGTGCATGAAGATTGTTTTGAACATGGCACACACAGAGCCTCTCTCCATGTCCCACTCCCCCCCCCCACACACACACACACACATCACAGAAAAACCCTGCAGAAAAGTAAACTGACATGCTAGCATATTGAACACATTCTGGACCTTTGAATAGCTTGAATTAATTAAGGGAAACAAAACAAATTCATTTGGAGGCGGTTTGCACTAGAATGATTAATTTCAGAATTAATATTAGATCAGAACTCTTTTCATATTTGCACCTCTAATATTTCTCAAAGCAGTGATAAACTAATCTATACTTTATAATAAATCATTTGCAGAGACAGAAAAATATGATACCTCTGATGTGTTTCCCCCACCCACCCACAAAAATATTAGACAAGTCAATACATGCTAGCACAATCCTTCATTTGTTTGTTTTGTTTGCACTTTTGGGGGCTACTGTTTCTAATTAGAAAATTAAACTTTTAACAGAAGTCAGCAAATACTCAAGCCAGCTCCCTCTAGTGGCAGTCCTTGATCAAATTTAAGCAATCCAAATGTTTGTTTAGATTTATATTGCCGCCCACTCGCCATTGCAACTCAGGGCGGCTTACAATCGGTACAACAACGGTAAAATAACAATCACAGTAACAGTAAAATACAGTAATAGACAACATCATTAGTTGCAACCAATTGCCATTCAGAGTTTCTCTTTTTTGATGCTATGTTAGTGATAAAATGGGCTGAAATTTCTCCTAAAAATGATTATAAACTATTACTATGCAAAAAACAACTTATTGTTACATGCTGTCAAGTCATCCCCAATTTATGGTGACCCTATGGTTGAGCAATCTCCAGAATGTGTTGTCCTCAACAACCCTGCTCAACTCTTGAAAACTGAAGCCAACGGTTCCTTTACAGCCCGTGGGCTGAATTCAGCCCACAGCACCAAATCATCTGTCCCACGCCCTTGCTCCAACTGCCGCCACTGCCGGAAGCAGCCACAGACCCATTTACGGCAGCTGCAGACCCATTTACAGTAGTCGCAGACGCATTTATGGTGGGGGACCACCAGTCCAACCCCCTCAACTGTCTGAGGGAACATGACCTGACCCCTGGTTTTGGGAGTCAATCCATCTCATCTTTGGTCTTCCTCTTTTCCTACTGCCTTCAATAGCATTATTGTCTTGCCTTCTCATGATATGCCTCAAAGAGGACAGTCTCAGTTATTTTATTTTTGAAAAGTTCAGGCTTGATTTACTCTAGAACTCATTTGTTTGTCTTTCTGGGAGCCCAGTGTATTTGCAAAAATTTTCCCCGGTGAACTATTTTCCTCAATTTTCTCTTGTAGTCCTCTATCACTTTTTCCTTTGGTGTTTTCCAATATTTAACTCACATGAACATACAAGAAACTGCCTTATACACCATCAAATATCAGTCTGTTTAGTGCAGGAGTGCCCAAACTTTTTGGGCCACAGGCTGGTCACATGGTTCAGGGGGCAGTCACTATGGCCCATGGGCCAGATCCAGCCCCCAATGCCAATTCATCCAGCCCACAAAGCCCTCATTGCTCCCGGAAGTAGAAGTAAAACATACCCATATGGGTGCATTTTACTTCCGCTTCCGAGAGCAATGAAGGCTTTGTGGGCTGGATGAATTGGCACATCAGGGGCCGGATCTGGCCCATGGCCCATAGTTTGGGCACCCCTGGTTTAGTGGATTTACCTGTTCATAACTTTACAGATTGGATTTGAAGGTGGGATACAAGTCTTCCAAACAAAATAGACTTACCAGTTCAACATTGTCTCCTCTAACTAGCAACAACAACCCAAATAAATATAACGAACACTTCGTATAATGAAGCATTTTTGCGCTATTGCCAATGCACCGTATAACAAGAGAAAAAATGTTTGTTATACGAATCATCATTGGCAATACCCCATACAACAGGGGGGGGGGATTCATTGTACGGGGTATCGCCAATGGTGATCCATATAATGAACTTTTTTTTCATTATATGGTGTATTGCCCATAGGGATCCATATAACCAAAAAAACAACAACCCCAAAACCATATAGCAACGAGCTCTGTGGAACATAGTTTTTTCGTTATACGGGGTTCTACTGTACGAGACTGTAAAATACCACTTGCTACTTGATTCTCTTAGCTAGAAATGTGTGGGAAGCAGTTCCCAAATTTGGTTCACCGGATGCTGAGACTAAGCCTTCAGTAGTCAAAGTATGCAATATGTACCCTAACCATAATCTGAACTGGGGGTACTTTGCCCACAAACCATATGCTCTACCAATGAATTATGGTCCCATCACAAGGATTTTTATTAATGGTAAAACTATTCAATGATTTATATGCACAATTCCTCAAGGAATACATTAACTGTAAAATCTCTACCAATTTAGGTAAAATGTTTGTCATGAATCTAAATAGATGCTTTTTGAAAAACAACAATCTGCAACCATGTGTGTATGTTCCAAACAAATACATCTTCCAATGCATATGCCTTCCAGGAAGGATAAACTTATCTATTTTTAAAAAAATGCTATGTATGTGGTTGTATATTTAAAAGATACATATACTGTACCTCAATGAAACCTTTTCCTAAAACTGGATAAAAGTACATCATGGTTGAATGATTGTTCTATTCAATCAATCTCAAAACAAGAACAGAGATAAATTTGCCTGTTGTGAGATTAAGGAAACAGCATCCACTTTTAGACACAAAATGTTGTATACAGTATTAAGAAATCTCTACAGATATTACCTGTTTGATACTGAGTTGCACGACTTGACATGTAACAGATGCCCATGGAGATTTCTTTTCTTATGGCAATTTGCCTCTAAAAGATATGCCATTGGGGTAACTGCATTACAGTAATACCTCGGATAACGTTTACCTCGGATAACGCTAAAATCGCATAACATTAAGTAATCTGGGGAGGAGAATTGGATCGAATAACGTTAAGGTCCTATGGGATGGATCAGATAACAACCGCTAAAGCCTGTACAGTTACAATGTATCTCTATGGAGCTTTAACGTTATCCGATTCATCCCATAGGATTTTAACATGCATCGGATAACACTAAAAATCGGATAACACCAAGACTTGTGGAACCAAGTCTTAGCGTTATCCGAGATATTACTGTATAGGATTTCAGCTAACGTTACTACCAATATCACTAGATCTCTCTACCTAAGCAGTCAAAATGATTTCAACTTTTTCAATAACCCTTCTAATACCTTAAAAATCTTAAAATATAATAGTGTGATTTTGGTGTCATAAAATCCCACTCATATGTCTTGACAAAGTGGACTTGATCCACGAAGCTAATATTAAAATACAGCAGTTAGTCTTTAAAGTGCCACTTTTTTGTTTTTGTTTTGTTTACTCTCTGATATGCCTAAACCACTGAGTTATCCAGCCAATTTATAAATTAAAAACAGATAATAGCACAGATGTATAAATTCCATAAAGCCAGCAGATGAATTCATCTAACCAACCTTCTACCAATAACAAAATAAAACATCCAAGATTTTTCTGATATTTAACAGGTGAAAACAAGGATCTGCCTCCTCTGCTCTTACATTTGTTAAAAAGCCTCATTTACTGGGGAGGGGGTGTTGGGGGGAGACAAACACTGCCCTAATTTTTGCTTATCATCCCATCCAAACATTTCTAAAGTGACCTTCAGAAAACTGGTTGTATAGACTGAAATGAATGAAAAGACCAACCAATCTGCAGGAGGATCAATCACTGTTCACACTCACTGAATTTCACTGCCTATTATTTATGGCCACACAAGTAAACTCCCAGGCAAAAGAGGCACTCGCTATGACCGTCGGCATGGCAATTTCTTTCCACAGCCGGTGCAGTACTTGAAGGCAACAACCAAGGCTATCAAATTGCCGGACGAAGAAGAACAACCCGACCATCCACTGCAAAGTAGACGACAAGTGTGGTGCCGGTCCTCTGAAGAAGGACCGACAGCAAAAAAATTGAAAAAATGTCACCAACCCATGAGGGAAGGCGGCAAGAAAAAATGAAGAAGGCCGCCGCTTCTCCCACAAAGGAAAAACGGTGAAAAATTAAAAACTGAGTACTGCTCCCCCGTAAGGAAGAGCAGGTCAGTGACAAGTAATCCTGCTCTAAGGCAAGATCACCCCAAAACCTGGACTGAAAGGGCTTCAAAAAAGCACCAAAAATATTTTCTAGAAAGAACTCTAATGGATTGTTTTTGCAGTGGAAAGAGAACTGAGGAAAGAGCACAAAATGGCGCCTAAGAGTGGGCAGTACAGTGGGCGGTCCTAACATTAAATCTTTTAATCCAATTAGCTTTGAAGCTCCGATAACAGCTCCACACAAGCGCAGATCCCATAAGTGGGAATTCATTGACAACCCAAAGGAGAACTGAGTTTTACTCAGTTTTTCAAGAAACGTGATCTCCTGGGTGGCCTCTTTACTGAAACCTTCAACTGAAGTAGCAAGATACAAAATAATATGCAATAAAAGAAAATACCTTTTATAGGTAAGCTACTAGTATAGCTGAAAACTGAGTTTTACTTGCACATTTCTTTAATTGACTGAATTCGTAGCATAAGCATAAGTAATGGTAATATTTGACATCCCAGAACCCTACTGCTTACGATATATGCTGATGTAAGTGCAAAGGAGTGAATCACAGCAGCAAATTATTAATGAGTGACTACAGAAAAGGAAACCCAGTACAACATATTGGACAGAGTGATGGAGTAGGACTCAGGTGGCCTGGGTTTGAATACCCACTTAGACATGGAAACTCACTAGGGTGTGTGCAACAGGTAAAACCACTCCTTAAATGTATTTTTACTTTTAAAACCTAATCCTAATCACAATTATTCTGCCTATTACCAATGTAGGCAGATTGTACCCAATCTTGCATAGGGGATGCCTCACAACATTAGTGCATGCACTGATAATCTCAAAAATTGATTGCAGTAATGCTCTTTGCACAGAGACTAGAAGACTGGATCACATCTCTCCAGTTCTGATAGGTCTGCGCTAGCTACCTGCAGTATATCATGCCAAGTTTAAGGTGTTGATGCTAACATTTAAAGCCCTGAATAACTTGGGAAGTTGGGACCTTTCAGACCACCTCTCCCAGAGAACATCTACCTGTTCTATTCAGTCCTCACATGCCTTGATGCTGCAGACTGCCACCTCAAGAGAGAGGTTAAATGAGTGTCAACACAGAAACATGCTTTCTTGGTGGTGGCTCCACTACTAAGGCACAATATATATATTGAAATCTGTTAAGCCTCTTTGTCCCAGCCTTTTAAGAGAGGATTAAACACCTAACTTTTAAAGGAGGCTAATAAAAACATCTTTCCTAATGGGAGTGTAATCTCATTTTTAACTGCCACTATTTAATTCACTTATGTGCTTGTCTAGATATGCTGTTTTCATTAATATTATGGACAGGATTTGCTTTATATGATTAAGTGATTACTGGGAATTATAAATGAATAAAATAAGTATATTATTATTCTGATTTATGCCAACAATTTCCATGGTTTTCTATGTAGAAAATTCAAGTGGTTTGCCATTTCCTTTTTCTGTAGGTGCTATGGGTATACAGGCTGGTTCTTCTCTAAGGAAGAGAACTCCCTACCTCTGGCTCTGCAGCCAGATAATAAAACGACAATATCCAGCCAGTTCAAAAGCCCTATTAAGGTTGCTATAAGTCAGCTCCAACTTAACAACAACTGCAGACAAGCACACTGATTGAAAACCCACATTTCATTAATATAGTTCAATCACTGAGACCAAGATAAAATCCATACCAGCAGAGCAGATGTTGCAGGCAAGCTGCTGGACAAAGTGTATGATGGAGCCATGTGCAACAGCCCTAGAGGGCAAAATTGTCAACCTAAGTCTTAATTGATAAAGTTATCCACAATGACCTTATCATATATGCTTGTATAACAACTAAAGATGAGAATATCAAAGAGTAAACAACACAAAAAAATTGTGGCACTTCATCAGACTTCAGTCACAAAAGCTAACATTAAAATACAGCAGTTAGTCTTTAAAGTGCCACAACATTTTTTCTTTTTATTTTGTTTACTCTCTGATATGCTTGAAACATACACTAACATGGCTACCATTTCAAGAGATGGGAATGTCTTTCTTGCACAAACAACTGATATGTCAGGAAATGAACACACAGCAAAACACATACAAGTGACAGCAAAAGCTATAGTGTGAACAAAAATTCAAATGTATTCAAGATGAGAAGAAATTTAGAACAGAAAGGGAATATAGAGCTAATAACAAATGATTACAAAGCTCCTTTGCTGCACCTCCTAACCATAGACTTCAGTGTTACAGAAATAAAGATTAATGTCATTGAAATTGCTAAATACTTCTGTAACAATTATTTTGCAGAAGCTTTAAGAATTGGTGAAATCAAGTTAATGCTGCCACAAGATGTTAGATGGAACTCTGCAGTGGACTATCTTGCGCAACATATCAAGAACCGGCCTTTTCAGTTTATGAACAAAAACAAGAGAAAAGAGATGGCACTATCACAACCAAGATCATCAACACACAGGGTTTAAGAGAAATGCTGAAAATATGCTGAACATCCTGAAACCCCTTTTGGAAACTTCAAACAAAATGCAGGGGTGGTGGCTGTTGTACTGCTGATGCTGTTGAAATTTGGAAGAAACTGAGTGAGCACTTAAAAACGGAACTACACAATGAGAGAATTAAATTACAAACATTAAAAAAAGGGACAAACACCATCTCTCTCTCATTTTCTCACAAATACTGTCAATATCTGGTACTTGGGTCAAACCTTAAGTGCTAAGGAAGAAGAATTAGATATGACATGGGAATCCAGCAGTCATCCATCTATTTTAAACTTGAGACTAAGAGGGAACATTCCAAGAAATATATGCTCACTCATGTTCTAAAGCAAGTCACTCCAGTGAACGGATGGAATTCACTTAAAACAATGGATTTAGAGTATGTTGGAGTAATGACAATTTTTAACAGCAGCTTTTCCTGATGGTGTAGAAAGAATATTCTCTTCCTTTGGGCTCCTTCATTTTAATTGAGAAATTGTCTGGGACCTAATAAGAAAAACCTGTTTTGCTTTTCTAGATTATGAATAAAAATATAAAGATGACTGAGCTACAGAGGATAATATTTTAAGTTTTTTATGTATAGATTGGTCTAATAGTATGTTTTTTAAAAAAATATTTTGTGTAACTACATCAGTTAAGAAACATGGATGTTTAAGTAAATACAAGAATACATACGCTATGTTGCTTTAGTTAAAGAAAACTATTTTAATTCTTATTAAGGTAACTATTATTTTTCTCCTTCCAATAAAGTACAGCAAAAAAGTAGTCCAAATATGATTAACCTATTAAACTGAAGTTAATGTGACAATAATTTAATAAGTATCTACGATGTGTTTCTAATAGTACAATCAAATCAGTAATTTTCTGATATAACTGTAAAACCACTCTGGAAAGTTGCTATTCTAAAAATGAAACCTTTACCTGGTTGTAAATATTAAGATGATATCAGCAACAATTATTTTTATGGGGGGAAAACTTGATTTAAATCTAGCCTTACAGACTAGTAATTTAAATAATTATTTAAAACAATAAAGTTTAAATCAAATCCACTCTGAACCTGGTTTCTTAAAAGTTTCCATCATTATAATAATAATTTTTGTGTCAGAAATTATTCTGGGTTGAAAGGATGCTTTCTGGAGAAACTCTGCTTAGGGGATGCCTGGATGAGGTTCCTTTCATGTCCCCAAGATCTTTTCCCACCAAAGTCATTATGATGGCACCTAACACATTTTTAAAGATCTAATTTAAAAAAAAATCATAAATGAGTTTTTGTGAAAATCTTACGTACAGGTCTATTGCTAGTCAAAACTAAATTGAATCCACTAGAATTAGTTTCTGAGTAGTAAGTAGATATTTATATAAATCTCAATTATTCAACAGCCACTATTCTGTTTAGTTCTGCCTGTAATTTGTTTGTTTTTCTTTTTTATTTCAGGCTGCGAATAACTGACAAATACTATTCACAAACCATATGTACTTGAAAAAATAACTTTTTAATTAGTGGCAATTTTTTGTGGCGTGTGGTGTCACTCCCACTGTGCAAGTGGAGTTATCAGTAAGACTCTGGAAACAAATTAAATTAAGACTATGCCTCTAAAACACTGCCAACAATTTACATAGAAATGTGATACATTGTATTCTTCTCTCAGGCACAGAAGACAGGGGATGTGCTTGCATGAAGAATACAACAGAAATCAGTCTTCCTACCTAGTGTCAGGAGAGATTAGAGTTCATGATGAAAAGTCTAACACAGCAATATTAACCAAAAATACAAATTCTAGTATCCATCACAAAGGTTACCTCATTTTATTATATCTTCAGCATCTGAAAGCACAGTAAAACCTCGGATAATACTAAAACTTGGTTCCACATGTTTTAGTGCTACCGATGCATACATTGGATAACGTTAAAATCCTATGGGATGCCTTGGATAATGTTAAAACTCCATAGAGATACATTGTAACCAGCACAGGCTTTAGCTAACGTTATCGGATGCATCCCATAGGATTTAACGTTATGCGATGCAATTTCCGCCCCCCCAGATTGTTTAACGTTATATCATTTTAGCGTTATCTGATGCAAATGTTATCCGAGGTATTACTGTACTGTATCCTCAATAGCTTCACATACTGAGCACCAAATGTTTTGTATACGAAGTATCTCTCACCAAGGCTGGACTTCCCCCGCCCCAAAGGCACATGTCACAATTGTCTAAAGAAGTGGTTCCCAACGTGGGGCACACATCCCACAGGGGGACTTCAATTCTTCAATTCTAAGTCAGTGCATTAGAGGATCAGTGCTTTGAGGAACTGACTTAAGGCTTCTGGGAATTAAAGTTCAAAAGCCAAAGGTTGGGAAGCACTGGTCTAAATCTTTTTGTGAAATATCACAGCTCTAACACTGCAGTTTTTGCAATCTGACAACTGTCACTTACATGCCTCACTGTAAAACTAGGGAATTACAGGGTACACTACAAATAGACACTAAATTGCCTCCTATTGCTTGTCTGATTTACTATCAAATAACCACGTAATACAAATGAATTCTGTCCAAAAAGTATTAATTTCCATCTTGTAGTATGAGTTTGTGGACAGTAATAACTAAAGAATAGATTTGACAACTAACATATCAGGAACTCAAGTGTTTTGCAAATAAAAAAATCTTTCCTTGAGTTTTAAAATATTCCCTAAATTTAAGCATAAGTTCAACTTACAACAGTATTCAAATAGGCAAGTATTACTAAGAAACAGATCATTTAAAAAAACTATAACAAAGCACTACAACCGAGTGGATGTAGGTGTTTTGAATTGGTGGCAATTCTACTACAAGGAGCACAACTTTTCCGAGCGGAGTTTGCCTCCTCTGAACTCCTTTCTTTAAAACTCTTATGTTACTAGATTTTTATTGCTTGAAACTCCTTGGATCATCAGATGGCATAGCTACCACTTGCTTTTTAAAAACCATTCACAAAAAACCATTCACAGTGCTATAGTTTCCTCTTTCTTCCATGTTCATCTCCTGGCTCCTCAGCTATTTGTTTATTACATTGCTATGGGCATTTACTTCCTGCAATGTTACTCAACATCTTCTTCAATACCCACTCCTCTGACTCATAATCAGTCTGTTCTTCTGAAGCACAAACCGCATATTAATAGTCTAAATATTAGAATCACACTTATTGAATCAGTTCAGAAAAATACCTTTATTATTAGTTCATAATCATTTAATCCTGGCCAAAAAATTTGATGTAAAAAGTTGGAGGCAGGTGAGGAACAAAGAATTGGCTTGTCCTATTTTGTATAACCGGCTTATTTTGGCTTCTGTACTCGCTACATTTATGACTCTAAAGATGCAGCTTACTCAGCAGAAATATGTTTTCTGTATATTGGATACCAAAAAGACTTTTCAAATAATGGTTGAAATCCAGCTGGTTAGCAGAGTAAGTTGCACTAAACTTGGGTCAGTGGTGATCTGGCAAGCCAACCCTTTCATAATTTCCATGATTCAAACGGGTCTACTCTAGCAATGAATTAACATTATAGTTAGTATAATTAGAGTAAGCCTGTTTATATCAATGGGACAGATAAGCTAACTCATCAAATCTAATTCATTTGGTCAACTCTAGTGCAAATTACTTTACTAAGCAACAAAATTTCAGTTCTGTTTGACTAATCTGCTAATTGCTTGTGATGCAATATGCCTGAAACATTTCTTAACCACATGCTCTGGTTACGTCCAGCTATAGCCTCTTTCTGGTATGGGTGTGCATATGTATTATGTCCACATTATAGTGATTTCTGAATTTTGTAAATGTACATATTTCATTAAACTATCCAGTAATTCATGGAATTTAATGAATGGTCAAAAGTGTGTCTTCTACATATTAACAAGTGATATTGCAACATCAAAACAACAAATGTCCATGCTCCCTTAAATGATGGATCTTATTAACTCTTATCTTTGTCAATGCTGGGTTTAAAAACGTGGCATAATGTACTGACAAAAAATATATGTGGATAACTATTTGGAAGTCTGGCCATGTTCCATCAAAGCTTACACCTAAATTATTTTTCAGACAATGGGAGTTTTTTTTAATGAAATTGTTACCTTTATTCTTCTGTTTCTAGACCTACTTTTTCAATTTAGACAAAATACCTGAAATCTAGTTGGCTTAACTATATTCCACACAGTGTGGACATCATCATCAGATAGCAATGTAAACCTTTAATGTAATTCAATTTAAAATTTCCTACTTCTCCCCTTTTAGTTCTGAGGTATCCCTTTCATATGGGCAAACTGCTGCAAGATTGCCACTGGCCATCCCGATTCTGTAGCAGGACTGCCAGCAAAGCGTTTCCAATATGAAAGACTCACCACTGTTTGAGGTGACCAATTTTTAAAATAATGTTTTAAAGTTATTTTTAGTTTGGGGTTTAACATTGATATATGTTTTTAGTATAATTTTAATAACATTTTAAAGACACTGTGGCTATTGTATAGTTTTAATGTTATGAACCAACTCGAGTCCCCTATGGAAGGAAGGTGGCATATAAATATTCATTCATTCATTCATTTTCTATATTCTTGACTGATGACATCAATAGAATGTGCAATAGAATTTCAGTCTTTGTTTATAGTTTTCCTTTTTGTTTTTCCACCTCCACTTGTATGCTTTTATTTTCCCCATGTTCATTTAGAAGTTAACACAATAAAACAGATTTTAAGGGGGGAAATTAACACAACATATACTTGTAAGAATCTCATATTCAAACACAGTAGATATAAGTGGAACAAAAAAATTGAATAGTAGATATAAAATAACGGACATATTGATACAGAAGAACTTCATACTGAGAAACTTTAAAATCAGTGGAAATTTTTGAAGTGGTAGATGTGTTAGTTTGTGCAAGCATATCAGATAATAAATTAGCAATTAAACTTACAGTATATACAACCCATAGCACTTGTACATTCTCTGGGTGGTATAAAACAAGGGGGGGAAAGATAAAAATGTTGTGGTATATTGTGTTGTTATAACATGCTATATTTTAATATTAACTTTACTGAATTAAGTCCACTTCTTCATACATAAGAGTGAGACGTATCATGTCTGAAAAGGGGACATGATCCACAAAGGCTAACATTAAAATAAAACAGTTAGTCTTTAAGGTCCCATGATATTTTTGTCTTTCTTTTGTTTCTTTGTTTTGTTTTACCATCTGTTAAAAATCATTGTGTAGTTCTCTGCTCAGCCAGTAGTCAACTTACTCGAGAAAAACTGCTGCCCAGGCAAAAAGTAACATATTATTAGACATTAGTTTAGTATCAGCAGTAATGGTACCAATACAAAATCAAAATACAGTATGTGATACCTCGGATAACGTTTGCATCAGATAACGCTAAAATTGCATAACGTTAAGCAATCTGGGGGGGGGAGAATTGCATCGAATAATGTTAAGATCCTATGGGATGCATCAGATAACAACCGCTAAAGCCTGTGCGGTTACAATGTATCTCTATGGAGCTTTGACATTATCCGATGCATCCCATAGGATTTTAACATGCATCGGATAACACTAAAAATCGGATAACACCAAGACTTGTGGAACCAAGTTTTAGCGTTATCCGAGGTTTTACTGTATGTTCTTCTGAGTAAACACAGTCCTCAAATACAATATTGCTTTGCTCTTGCACCAAGTATCAAAATCATTGGAGCAGCAACAGAGCCTGATCCAAAATAGTACTAAAGTACTTTTAATCCATCATTCAAGCACTAAAGCAGGGATTCTCAACTTGTGGCCCGCAGGCCAAATGCAGCCTGCAGCACCATTTCATGTTGGGGCCACTGCCTTCACCATACCAGGAAGTGCCATGTAGTGGAGGAAGGGCAAAATGGCCATCCGGCCCCTGAAGCTGTCTGAGGGAGCATGACCTGGTCCCTGACTTTAAAAGGTTGAGAACTCCTGCACTAAAGGAAATAACTAACCATCTTTTGTTTTTGTCCTCAAACTTTCCCCAGTCTTCCAGCAAATCCAGTGAAAAAAAGAGGGAAAGATAGGAAGGGCAAAACAGAATATCCTACTCCATAAGACACATCATACTCTTTTAGTTATACAGATGCTATCTTTGTTTCTAAGCTTTAAAATCTAAGGATAGCCAACAATCAACATAGCAAAGTGTAAAAGTGCATCTCAAAATCGTGCCCCCTTAAAGAGCCATGCAAGCTCAAAATTTGACTTTTACTGATGCGTAACCTAAGTGTCTAAAAATGTGGTACCTGAAGGACCCATTTCTGAAGTGAGGGAATGTGGGTTGGTAGCAAAATTTGAATGGAATCATTTTGAACAACTAACACTATTGGTACCTCATCAACAGCCAAATCTGTTTAAGTATCAGTACCCTGCTTAATCACTCAAAGTACATTGGTTGTGTCAACATAAATACCTAGGATTAAGTTACTAATGTTTCATGAAGTTTTATCAGAGATCTAATAGACAGGACCAAAAAACAGTTTGAACCATAGAAATATACGAGCTTAAAATATGCTTTAAGTTAATGAAACATCTTCAAGATGGCCAGTAACATCAATCAGAATTATGGCCATACAGTAATACCTAGGATAACATTTGCATCAGATAACACTAAAATCACATAATGTTAAGCAATCTGGGGGGAAGAATTGCATCGAATAACATTAAGATCCTATGGGATGCATCGGATAACACCCGCTAAAGCCTGTGCGGTTACAATGTATCTCTATGGAGCTTTAACGTTATCCAATGCAACCCATAGTATTTTAACATGCATCGGATAACACTAAAAATCAGATAACACCAAGACTTGTGGAACCAAGTTTTAGCGTTATCTGAGGTTTTACTGTACCCTGTCACCAGTGGTGGGCAGCAAAATTTTTCACTACCACACCATGGGCGGAGCCTACATCATGGGCGACCTAGTCATGTTTGCACTGGCTCTTTGGCTGTAAATGGGGATGAGCACTGCAACCTACAGTCAGATATGACTGGCTTTTGAGCAAGGGTGACCTTGAACCACTTGCAGGGACAAAACCTGACAGGGCGGGGTTGGGCGGGAGGTGGGCATGACCACCCAATTTCGCTTTCCCCCCCCCGCCGCCCAAAGGCCACCCAATTTCACCACCCCCTACCCAGAGGTCACCCAATTTTGCTGCCTCCTCCTGGGGGGGTGCAAACCTTTTGCTGCCCACCACCGCCTGTTACCCATGTCACAGTTAAAGATCAAGAATGTTACATGAATTCTTCCTCCCAAGCCAGTGTATTTGCATTAAGAAGCAGGTTAGATGCATTCCATATCACAAAATAAAATACTGGAGGACAGCATAACAATGATTTAGAAAAAGTGTTACATTAAGTTCTTGGAAACCTATCTTGCCCAGATAAAGCATTATTATTTTGCTATGTCAATGGAAAATCCAAAGCATTTTGAACAACCAAATTACTGCTGCAGATACTAAAGAAATATCAAAATAAAAAGAGTATGAGAACACAGTTTTAAACCTCTTGTTCCTGAGCCCTCATTAAATAAAATGTACAAGACAATTCATAAACACAGTAACTTGAATATGCAACAATTATGCTGCTAATTAGTAGTAAAGGTTCTATCATGAAAACTGGGGTTTGTATGTGTGATAATAGTGAAACCACTCCTCAAATATTTCACATACTGTACCTTGAAAACACTATTAAGGTCACTGTAACCAAATGCAACTTGACAACACATAACAAAAAGCCATATGGAAGTCAAATGCAGGCAGAGTGGCATCATAGCAGAATTAATATTTACTACTCCACAGTACACATGAACACTATATTAATCTCCCTTATATACGAAAATTAAAATAGAAACTGAAATCTTTATTTTTTAAAACCACTCCTAAGCCCCATAAATAAACCAACTATAGACACAATAGCACCTTGTGTCTCCTACACCTATAGTTTACAATGTATAGTTGATAAGGAACTAAAAGTGCCAGTCTACTGTATAGAAAACATACCAAGTGAGTATCAGGACACAGCAAGACATAACAGAAACCAGCCTGCACTAAAGCAAATACAGTAATACCTCGGATAACGTTTACCACTAAAATCGCATAACGTTAAGTAATCTGGGGAGGAGAATTGGATCGAATAACGTTAAGGTCCTATGGGATGGATCGGATAACAACCGCTAAAGCCTGTGCGGTTACAATGTATCTCTATGGAGCTTTGACATTATCTGATCCATCCCATAGGATTTTAACATGCATCGGATAACACTAAAAATCGGATAACACCAAGACTTGTGGAACCAAGTCTTAGCGTTATCCGAGGTATTACTGTACTAGCAAAAGAATAGCTCTTTACAGAAAAGACTAGTGCTTATATAAAACAAATCTTGCAGAATATTAAAGACTTTATTGTTACCAAAACCATAAAATATCTATTAAAGTACTGTATTAACTTCTACTCTTCAGTACAGTAAAACCTCAGATAACACTAAAACCTGGTTCCACAAGTCTTGGTGTTATACGATTTTTAGTGTTATCTGATGCATGTTAAAATCCTATGGGATCCACAGAGATACATTAACCACACAGGCTTTAGCGGTTGTTATCTAAAGCATCCCATAGGATCTTAATGTTATCCGATGCAATTCTTCCCCCCAGATTCCTTAATGTTATGCGATTTTCGTGTTATTCGATACTAATGTTATATGAGGTATTACTGTACTTGAAAAGTAAGCTTATTCCTAAGCAAATATTGGAAGTTTTGTTCCTTAACAAAGCAACCAAAACACACAAGAGCAGTGTAAGTAGAGGAGAAAACAGAGGAATTCATTCATTGACAGACTTTCTTACCTAATTAAATAATTAGATTTATATACTACCCTTCTGGCCAAAAGGCCACCCAGCGCAGTGATCATAAAGGTAAAAAAAATCAATAAACAAAATTAAAGCAACAGGCAAACGGGCTAAAATCAACCTGCATCATACATGTAAAGCAGGGAAGGGCAGAATGTCCTGAATTGCCTTTCTGAAAAGTCTGGCCTTAATGGCCTTCCTAAATTCATAAAACAAGACAAATACTGAAGCTGAAGCTCAAGTACTTTGTCGACCAAATGAGAAGACTCACTTGAGAAGGCCCTGATGCTAGGAAAGATCAAAGGCAAAAGGAGAAGGGGATAGCAGAGGATGAAGTGGCTAGATTGCATCGTGGATGCAGTGGGCACAGATCTGGGTGGGCTATGGAGGATGGCAGATGACAGAGGAGCCTGGTGTGCAGTGGTCCATGGGGTCACAAAGGGTAGGACTCGACTGTGTGACTGAACAACAAATATTTGGAGGGAACCAGGCAAACATGTGAAGGTAAAGCATTCTAGGAAACCGGGATGACCACCAAGAAAGTCTGGTTATTATCATCATCTGCCAGAGATCAGATGCCTGGGATAGCCATGTGGTCCAGGCTGAATTTATCTGGAGAAGCTCCACCAGGTACAAAGGAACCAAGCCATGAAGGGGTGTGTATGTTAATACTAGACCCTTGAATTGGGAACAGAAGCGAACAGGTAACCAATGCAAAAAAACAAACAGATCAGTGAGATGCAGTCAAACCTTCAGCCAGCTGCCACCAACCTGGCTGTAGTATTTTATACCTGCTGCAGCTTCCATACTGTCTTTACGGAAAACCTCACTTAGAGAAAGTTGCAATGATCAGTTCTTGAGATTACCAAGGCATGAACCAATGTTATTAAAAGCCCTGTGTCAAGGAGTGAGTGCAACTGAGCAATCTTGTCTAAGATGGAAAAAGGCAGACTTGGCCACAGAAATTGATAAGAAAGATCTACTTCTCTAGGAAGTAGGCCGGGTCCAAAATCTCACCCATATCCCAAATGTTTTTGTTCTCTTACTCAAACTGTCTAACTAGGTTCACAGTGTTCTAATATCAAAAGTTCAAAAACTTACTATATCTGTAAAATATATAGTTACAACCAAGCAAATAAAAAAACCCCACACCAATCAGGCAGAGTTCAACAGAGCTTAAGTATGCTTAGAATGTAAAATACCGAACATATATGTAAAACAACAAGACATGCAAACATTTTAATGTTTGCATACAATAGTCTTTCAGGAAGATTTTTCTTAGACATTAAAAAAATACAGTAAAACCTGATACAATGAAGGGTTCTTACATCAACAACAACAACAAATCTTACCACGAAAGGAAATCAAGGAAAAATTGTGCTTCGTAGTACGATTTATCATACAGCGAAAGGTTGCTTACCTTGGCGGTAGCAGGGGGTGGTGGAATTGCACTATTTTCAGCTGCATTTGCAGTCTTGATAGTGGCGGTGGGGTTGGAGAGCATTTTCACTTTCATTTCAGTCTGAAAAAGTGCCACTCTAGCCACTTCTGATTTTGTGAACTCATTCCCGATTGTGTGTTTTGGTCCTCCAAGGCCTCCCTTGGATTAAGGGAGGGGGGTTGGCCTTAGGAGAGCATTTTCACACCATTTACTTTAAATTTTGGGTGTGTTTTTGGTGCCAAAAACTGCAGAAAACAGTTCTGATACATCAAAAACGCACCTAAAATCATTAAAAAAAATTAGCTTGAAAATATTCTCCTAAGTCCCTCCCCTGCATCCAAGGGAGGCCTTGGAGGACCAAAACAAACAACCAGAAATGAGTCCACAAAAGTGGCTAGATTGGCACTTTTTCAGGCAGAAAATAAATCGAAAATGCTCTCCCACTCCACCGCCATCATCGAGGCTGCAAATGAAGCTGAAAAAAGTGCGTGATTCTGCCACTGCCCCCACCGTGTTTCAGCACTCTGTGTTTAATATGTGCTGTAGGGGTTTGGGGATTTTATTCCTTTTTTTTTAGGTCCAGAACCAAAACTTGGGTTTTTAATGCATTCCTATGGGAAAACTAATTTCATTTTACAGAGCACCACTGTAGAGAGATTTTATCAGTACACACTTCCTGATACAATACAACGTTGTCCAGAGTCTGACAAATCAATGTATTTCACATGAATTACTGTCCTGATTGTGGCTAACATTTAATTAACTTTTGCCCTGCCTTTTTCCTCTAGTGAGAGGCATTCAAATGATACAAAAAGACAAACAAGAAAAAGCTGTGATTCTCACATATAAAAATGTACTGTACAGTATATCAGTTTTTAAGCAGAAAAAACAGGAGGGAGTTATGAACAAACTACAGTATATTTAAAAATCACTATCAGTAAAGCTGCAAGAAGTTAAGCTGGTTTGTACTCTCCTAAAAAAACAATTACTTCAGTGTTCAAACGTACAATATTGATATCAAGATTCCCTCCTCCCACAGAAGACCCCTTGCACAGAAGACCTCCTCTCCTTCAGGTAATTTCCATTTCTTACATAAAAGACTGCTTATAATATTCACCCTGTAACACCGCTAGTACTTTGAAATTCACTTCAATGGTTACAAGATCTTCATACTTGCACTTGGGATTTCTAATCAATCATTCCATCTCAGAATGTAAAATATGAACACCTACCAAAAATATCAAAATGTGCAAGAAGTGATCAAGGCAAGTGGCAAATACTGTACAGTGAATAGGGTAGGATAATTAAAAAATGTTTTACCCCAAAATAAACAGCACTCTGTCCATTTTCATGGAATGGTTCCTTAAGAAATTACGCTTCTGCAAGTTCAAAATGATATATTTATTGAAAAGATAAATTCAGTAATTCATTATCAAGACAGTAAGGGAACTAAATACAAGAATACACAAGGAAATATTTATAAGCTTTTAAAACACATCAGGAATGGACAATGTGTGGCCTTTCACAAGTTGTTCAACTTCAACTCTCATTAGTACAGTACTCTCATAGAAAATACTCTCACTGGGAGAAAGATGCCCCATAAATGAGACTAAATAAATAAATCTGTCCTGTTTCCATAGTGAATAGTGTAAGACAAGGGTTCCCAAACTACTGCCCATGGGCCGGATCTGGCCCTTGACACCAATTCATCCAGCCCTTCCAGAAGCAGAAGTAAAACGAGCATGCACAGGTGCATTACGTGCCCGCATGTTTTACTTCCGCTTCTGGAGGGAGGAACCATGTGACCAATACACTCAACCACGTGACTGGCTCACAGCCCAAAAAGTTTGGGCACCCTAGTGTAAGATGATAGGAGTTACATTTGGGAAGCACTTGAACAGCCACACACAACCTCCATCACTGATCTGAATTTAGAACAGAGATAGCAGATAGGACCAGATAAACTGAAGTGTTGAAAAGATTTATTCTATCATGATAATTCTTTTCTACTTTGAGATCAACATTATTTGAGAACACCTGCCATTGATTTCAACATCAAGGGAACATTCTTATTTGGAAGAAAGTTTTGTTTCAAATCAAACAAACTTTCATGTTTAGGATAACAGTACCCTTTGTTAATTTTTCTCACTGCAGCAATGCACAATACTCCTTCAGGTACTAATGATTTTATTAAAAACAACTGATAAATCTCAGTTATTACTTTTCCTAAACTCTAGAATATTTTGACAATCACTTCCACCAAGCTGAAATAAAACTCCCACCAAGCTGAAATAAAGATCAAATAAAAGGTCCTATTTTAGAAAATGGATTTTAACAATCAGCTCATGTCCACCTGACTAACAGTTTAAAAAAACTTATTAAAACTACACATACCCTATTTGTATATTATTCATTTCTTCCCTATTTTCTGAAATACCTCTATATTCTAAAATAGAAACAATTTGAACTTGTCATTATTGCAAAGCTGGTGGATTTATAAACCCTATTCTGCTAAAAAGCTCTTTCCAGTTACAGAACTAAGCAAAATACAAACAGACAAAAAGCTAGGAAAAACTGATTAACACATATCTGAAACCCCAACCTCCTATGATTCTAATTACTGTATACTGTATCAGAACTAGATGGGCTTAAGCAATGGGGGGGGGGGATGTTTCTCTAAATACAGTACTAAATATAGCCAACTGTACAGAGCCACACCCCCACAAATTTTGAGTCTATATAAATACTGCAACCCTTCCAGAAAGAATTTGTATTCGAATTTTACCTTACTATATTCAATGCAAAACTGGACAACTGCATAGAAACATTTAACTGCAATGGTCTTTAAGTCAAGTTTAAAGTATCAGTACAAGGTACATTTACTATTCATGTAATCCAATCCTACACGTGTTTATTCAGAAATGCCGTGAGTAGAACAGGTCTTAAGTCACGACTTAGAATAAGACCACAGCCTTACAGACCCTTTTCTGTTCATATTTTAAATTTTTAAATTAGGATTCTTGCACATTCCAATTAGATTAGAACAAAAAACAGAACTATTATGGAATACCTGTACTTCCATAACTATAAACTTGCTCCATTTTAAAAAAAAAAATTACCTCCTCAAAGTACTGAACAGTATTTGAATGTCTTAAAAACTATTATATTCACATAAATAGAATATAATAATAATAATAATAATAATAATAATAATAATAATAATAATAATAATAATAATAATAATAATAATAATAATAATAATAATACCGGCTATTTAAAAAACTGTGTTTGTTAGTCTACCAGACTATCTTTTCCTGGAGTCAAAGAACAGTAATTTTTTTTCCCAAAAAGATCATACACACAAAGTAAGTGATAATGTAAGCTTTTGAGAAACAATTCATGCGCAAACCACCCAATACCATCAATGACCCAATACGGTGTGCTCTCAAACCTTACTAGAGGGGAGATACTGTAATCTTAAGGCTTATCCTACAACAAGGAGGCTTCACTGATGGAACTGTAGACTGCAGCCATGACACAGCCCACCTGCGTTGCCCATGAGAATGATGTTTACAAAGACGACTAACTAAAGCCCTAGGCCTCCTCGCTGGAAACCGGAATTAAGAGAGAAAAGAGCGCAAGCAGGGCCTTATTTCCTGGCGAAGTCCGGGCCTACCCGACTCCCAATCAATCCACCTCAGTAATGGCGTTGGGTGTTAAAGCGAAACAAGAATCGAAATGGAGAAAGCAATGCCGGGCAAAAGCTGGGCTTGGGCGCCTTTTCTGCTCTCTTGGCCAGTTTCCTCAGCTATTTAAGGAGGGGCCGTGGCAGCAACTGGCTTAGCTCTGCAGGTTATGTTTCCCCCCCCCTCCTGTAGATCAGGGGGGGTCTTCTGTCTGTGCGCCCCTTTTCTCCCGCAAGGCCCAGGACAGGCCGGGCCGGGCGAAAAAGAGGAGCCGTCAGCCATTTTCCTCGCTCCAAAATAGAGAAATCTCCGCACCAAACAGGCGCTTCTCCCTCCAGCACACAATGGCCCTTTGGCAGATGGGGAGACCTTCCCTCCCCCCTCCTCCCCCAGCCCAGACTGAGACACACCACCACCCCGACTTCACCCACTACTCCCCTTCCCTCGCTTTCCCCGGTGGGCCAGAGCCACGCCATGTCGGCTCGCTCACCCCCACACAGTGTCTCCTGTCCCCGCTGCTGCTACTGCTGGCTCTTGCGCCGAGGCCTGCTCTGCTCCCGGGCGCTCCTGGTCCGGGCGGCGAGGGGGGGAGGCGGCGACCGCGGTGGCGGGTGTGGCCCGAGAGTTTCTCATCCCAAGCGGCCAGAGCCGCCACAGCAACCCGCGGGGCTACGTCTCATTGCCGGAACCACAAAAGCGCTCTGGGCTCGTCGCTCAAGAAACCCGGGCGCTGCAGGGAGCCGCCCGTTGTGTGGCGATCCACCTGGCCGAATCTCCTTTCGGGGGCGCTGGGGCGGGTTTTCCCCTTCGTTTTACAAAAAAAAATTTTTTTTTTAATCAGGCTTTGCGTCACCAGCTGTTTGGGGCTGCCGCTTCTCCGGCAGGAGGTAGCGGCGGCCTTCCGTGGCAAGGCCCAAGCGGCCGGGCGGGAGCTTTTCCTTCGCCTGGCAGACTCTCCTTCGCCTGGGCCTGCGGGGTTGGGATGCCTCCCCGGTCGGGGAAGAAGCTAAGACGTCCGTGGAGAAGGGCACGGGAAGAGGAGACTCGGCTGAGGGGAGTAGTAGTCCGTGTCCAGCTGAGGGAAAGGCCGAGCTCTGGAAGGAACGACAGGAAGCCGCGGGTATCGATTGGGAACGCTGAGGCAGGAAGAGAGACCGGGGTGGGGGGGGGGTCGGTGTCTGTGTCCCGGGCAATATGGCGGCTCCAGGAGGAGGACTCGGGCGAGCAGCGCAGGCTCCGACTCAACGCAGCGGCGCCGGCCCCGCCACCCAAACAGCGTCCGAGGCCGAGAGCGTGACGCGTATCTCCCCCCCTCCCTTCCGTTCCCTTCGTGTCACTCAAGTCACTCCCACTGCTCCCCCCCCCTTTCCCGTCTCTCTCTCAGGAGGATGGAGGAGTAGCAGTTTGCGCTTTGCCCTTCTCTGTGCGTGAGGGGGAGGAGGGAGGGGGGAGAGTGCGCGCGTGCCTCAGAGTGGTGCGCGTGCTTTTCAGGAGGTGGGGGGGAAGAGGAGGAGGAGGTGGTGGTTTGTGGCCCGAGCGCTGCTGCTGCTGACAAGCCAAGGACGGCGGCCGAGCAGGGCCTGATTTAATCGCGCTCACATTTCATTTCGGTTGAGCTCCCGTTTATTAGGCTCCCATTGTGACCCGAGGAGGGGCGAAGAAGCCCGGATAATGACGTCACCTTTCGGGCTCGAGGAGGGGAGGGGGGGTTGAAATAAGAGGGATCCTCTCTCTCCCTCCCCCTTTTTCCTTCCTCTCCCCCCCCCCCGCCTCTCCTTCAGTCTTAAGGGCCAGCCAAAGGCTGACGCGCGCGGGTGGGACGGGCGCCGGGCAGAGCTATGATGGCCTTGAGATGGAGCGGTTGGGAGGGAGGGGGGATGGAAGCGCAGCCAAGCCAAGCGCAATAAGCCCTGGAGAGGCCTTGGGGCGTCCTCAGCCGGCAGGGCCCTGTCCCTGAAGCGAGTCGGTGGCAGAAACCGGCATGGCGCATTGTCAATCATCAACAAGCTACATATGAGTCAACAGTGCGATGGGGCTGCAAAAAATGGCCAACTCTCTTTTAGGTTGCATTAACAGAGGTATTAGGTAAAGGGTTGCCCTTGCTCGAAAGCCAGTAGTAGGGTATGGTGCTCATCTCTGTTCACAGCCAAAAAGCCAGTGCTGTCGGCGTGGTCATGTAGCAAGCTGGGCTATACACCAGGAGTACACAGAACACTTTACCTTTCCCACCAAAGCGGTACCTATTAGTGCTGTCGGCGTGGTCATGTAGTAAGCTGGGCTAGACACCAGAGTACACAGAACACTTTACCTTTCCCACCAAAGCGGTGCCTATTAGTGCTGTCTGCGTGGTCATGTAGCAAGCTGGGCTAGACACCAGAGTACACAGAACACTTTACCTTTCCCACCAAAGCGGTACCTATTTAGGTAAAGGTTGCCCTTACTTGAAAGCCAGTCGTATCCAACTCTATGGTTCAGTGCGCATCTCTGTTGATAGCCAAAGAGCCAGCACTGTCTGTGTTTTGCAGACATTTCTGTGGACATGTGGCAGGTATGCCTAGACACCTGAGTGCATAGAACGCTGTTTACCTCCTCACCGAAGTGGTCCCTATTTGTCTACTGGAAATACTTATAAGCCTAGTTTTTCAGTCCTAAAAATGAGGTCAAAAAGTGGGCTCGGCTTATACTCGGGTCACTGAGTGTGATGGAAAAAAGGCAGTGGTGGCTAATAGCCTTCACCACCCACTTCCCCCATCCTGTCGTTGGCGCATCTCAGTTAATATGGAAAAAAACACCTTTCTGCTGCATCTTATTTTCATGTACCATATTTTGATTATTGAAACTCTAGTAGCTGCTGCATTTGCCACCCTTGGTCAATCTATTTTCCTGGTTTCTCAGGTCAAAATTAGGTACCTCATCTTATATTCGGATTGGCTTATACTCAAGTACAGTATATACACTACTTACAATTTTTTGCTTTTGAACTGCTAGGTTGGCAGAAACTGGGACAGAGACAATTGTAAAGCTGACCTGCCGGCCTTCCAGTTGTCAAGTTTAGCATCTTAACCACTAAGCCACTGCAGTCCCTCTGTGAGGTATTAGTCTCCACCACCACCACCCCCATTCTGCACTAGTTCAACCACATTGAGAGTACTGCACTTTAAAAATGATGCAAACAAATTAGAGCAGGTACAGGGAAGAGCAACAAGGATGATCAGAGGACTGGAGATCAAGCCAGTAGAGGAAAGATTTAAGGAACTAGGCATGTTTAGCCTTGAGAAAAGGAGACTGAAAGGGGATACGACAGCCCACTTCAAATACCTGAAAGATAATCATAAAGAGGAAGGGCAGGATCTGTTCTCCACCATCCCAGACTGCAGGATAGATAATAATGGGCTGAAACTACAGGAAGCCAGATATAGGCTGGATATTAGGGAAAATGTCTTAACGGTTAGAGCACCACGATAGTGGAGCCAACTGCCTCTTCAGGTCGAGAGTGCGGCAACACTGGAAGCATTCAAGAGAAAATGGGACAACCATCTGTCATATCTGATTTGAGTTCTCGTTTTGAGCAAGCCCCTTCCAACTTAAGGAGAAATCTCAGAGCACTGTTAAAGTGATTAATAAAGTTGCCAGTGCAACACCAAAGGTGACCACAAGCAAAGGAAACAGTGCTTCTAACAAGTGCATGATTGCCACCATTCTCTCTTGACAGTGCAAACCACCTTGTAAAAAGGAAGAGATACCATTTACTGTGCAAATTGTGTTTTTAAACTACAGAATTCTCCAGACATTTATAGGAGACCTAACAATAGTCAAAATTCAATTTTTGCAACTATGTACATGTTTTATGGAAACAGTTACTCTTTTAGTAGCCTTTTTTACTACACAAGATAGCATTTTAGAGTTTTTATTTCCATATTAGGGGACTGTCGTGGCTCAATAGTTAAGAAGCTCGTCTTCCTAGCTGGAAGGTTGGCAGTTCAAGATTCAAGATAAAAGTGAAGCCAGGCATAAACAGATGGCCTTTCACTACGTATTTCCCCAGTTTAGATGACACAACCATCTTTTTCTTTATAACTTGTAACAGTCAATAAAACAAATACCAGTACACGTTATGTGCAACCTGATGGAATGCAGAAAAAGAATCACTGTACAGAAGACCATTTATTCTCAAATTCCTTCTTCAAGTATTTGTGTATTTGCTACTATGTATTTGCTTTTATCACAATTCAGTACAAAGGGGCATATTATCAGCTAATTATTTTCTTATATGCTTCTAGAATAGGAACTTAAGTAAAGCTCTGTGTAGTTCAGCATTCAATTCTTACTGTGTCTAACCCAGGGGTTCCCAATCTAAGGCCCGCGGGCAGGATTTGACCTGTGACACCATTTCATGTCCCCCCCCACCCCTCCAAGGGCATTTAAGAAACAAGATGGCTACCCTTGTGAAGCTGTTGGGACAAAATGGCCACCTCCATTGTGCAAGCAGGGCAAAATGGCTGTCTGGTCCTCTAAGCTGACTGAGAGAGTGTGACCCAGCCCCTGGCTTGAAAAGGTTGGGAACCCCTGGTCTAACCAGATACTAACCTAAAGCATTAGATGAGACCAGCAGGGGAAATATGTCCTTGGTGCTCTTTGATCTGTAGGCAGCCTTTGATACCATTGACCATAGATTGTCTGAGTTAGAAATTGGAGGCTTGGCATTGAGCTGGCTCTGGTCCTTTCTCAATGATTGTGTCAAGTTGCTACAGCTTGGTGAGGTGGTCTCAAGCCCTTGGGTACTTCCATATGGGATCCTATAGTGCTCGCCCATTTCTCCAATATTCTTTAATATACTGTATATGTGACACCATTGGGGATGGTCATCCAGATATTTGGAGTTTACTGTCATCAGTATGCTGATGACATGCAGCTCTGTTTCTCTTCATTTCTGGTGGATGTCATCAGTGGAGGAATGGACAAAGATGGATAAATTTAATCTGAATCCAGACAATATGGAGATGCTGCTGTTGGTGCGCTCTTCAACTGCTTGGATAGGAACCTCCCCAAGTTGGGGAGTGTCACACTCCATCTTGGGGAACAAGTTCACAGTCTAGGAGTTTTACTGGACTCACCTCTCTCACTCTCAATGGAATCACAACTAGCTCCTGTAGCCAGGTCTGCCTATCATCAGCTGAGCTGGATTCCTGGTCAAGATGTCTCTTACAACACTGGTTCTTACACTGGTAGTCTCAAAAATAAATTCTGTAATGTCCTCTATGTGGGGCTACCCTTGTAGTTGGTACAGAAGATGCAAGAAGTCCAGAATGAGGCAGGCAGCTTCATTACAAGATGAATAAATTTGATCATATTTTCCCAGTCCTAGCTTGACTAGCCTGATTACCTATTGTTTACTGTGCCAAATTCAAGGTTTTGGTGTCAATATTTAAAGCCCTGAATGGTTTGAGCTTTGTTATCTTCTAGAATAGGATTCCTCAAATATGGTTCTCCAGATGTTCTTGGACTTCAAGTCCCAAAAGCCCTGATCAGCAAGTCTGCTGACTTGTGCTTCTGGAGGTTTGTCATACCCCTTCCCTCAGGTTTTGAATAAGCTAGTGGAAATAGAGCTTATCAATGAAACCTTCAAGAATATCCTCTCCTCTGATAAGGGCTGTCTAAATGAGTATTTATGCCTTTAGCTGCCATTGATTGACTGACTGATTATCCAATTTTGTGGTGAGTCACAAATTTGGGTGGTCAGATAAACTAATAATCATAATAAATAATCATAATAAAGAGACTGTGAGTTCTCTGAGGATCTTGGGATCTGGAAATCTGTCTCTCTCTCTCCTAAGATCCTCAGAGAGTTCACAGTCATTATTAGTGGGTGATACAAGAGCAGTCTTTTATCACCATGTATTCCCAGACTACAATACTTCATTCTGAAGGAAAATGGGCTCTTCCCCCCGCCCATCCTGTTAAATAGGAAAGGTCTTTTTATTTAGTTGGGCTTTCAGCAACTGATTAGTTGCTGAGAAAGGTGTTATTAACAGGAAGACACTGGAGTTTTTTTAATCAATGAACCTTTAAGTTACTTTTAATTAAGTTGTGTTTTAATGTTATACAGTAGTACTCCGGATAACGATTGCACCGGATAACGCTAAAACCGCATAACGACGACAAATTTGGGGGGAAGATTTGCACCAGAGAACGTTCTTTTTAGTGTTATCCGATCCATCGTAATAAAGAAGTAAAGGAGGCCAAATTTCCTCTCCCTGCCATTTCCCTCCTTCCTCTCCCCCCCCCCAGCAGTTTGGGGACTCCCCACACCCACCCCACTGCCTGCTCAGCCACGAGAGAATCCAGCCCAGTCCTGGCCCTGCTTACCTTCAAGCTTCTCTTGCTTTTTCTCTTTATTTCCCTCCCTGTATTTAAACTACAGGGAAGGGGGAAATAGAGAGAGGTTCTCTAGAGAACCAATCACCTCTCTCTCTTTCCCCCTCCCTGTAGTTTCAATACAGGAAGGGAAAGAAAAAAACACAAGCCTCGCGACTTTTTTCCTCCCTGTATTTAAACTACAGGGAGAGGGAGGCTTGTGCTTTTTTTCTTTCCCTTCCTGTATTAAAACTACAAGCCTCCTTCTCCCTGTAGTTTAAATACAGGGAGGAAAAAAGACGCGAGGCTTGTGTTTTTTTCTTTCCCTTCCTGTATTGAAACTACAGGGAGGGGGGGAGAGAGAGAGGTGATTGGTTCTCTAGAGAACCAATCACCTCTCTCTCTTTCCCCCTTCCCTGTAGTTTAAATACAGGGAGGGAAATAAAGAGGAAAAGCAAGAGAAGCTTGAAGGTAAGCAGGGTAAGCAGACTTCGACTGCAGTAGGTTCGGAGGAAAGGCGCTTTCCCCGAGCCTACTAAAGTCGCAGAGATTGCTGCTCGTGGGGGGTGGCTTTAAAGGCAGGGAGGTCTCTTTCTTTCCCTGCCTGCCTTTAAAGCAGTTTGCCCCTGAAGTCAGGGCTTTTTTTTTTTAGCGTTGTTCGATGCATGCATCGGACAACACTAAAAATCGGATAACATCATGACTTGTGGAACCAAGTCATAACGTTATCCGGGGTATTACTGTAATTTATTCATGTTATAGCATTATAAGTTTCTGTGCTTTTATCTGTACAGTACAGTACTTGTTTTCAATTTTATGAGCTACCTTGGCTTTCAGTTTGGGGATAAAGACAGGAGATAAACTATGGATATATGAGTAACATCCAGTCTGTACACAAATATTTGCATATACTGTACATCAGGATCGAGTCAACTGGAGTTGGCATAGAAGCTATCTGAACTGGTATATTCTCAGGCTGGAGCAGATATCTATGTGTTTCTGGTTAGATGGAAGGACTGCAAATGGAGAAAGCAAAAGGGTATAACCAGTGATAGAAAATGACACACAATGACATCAATTTTGGAAATTTGATGGATCATCAGTGTGTAGATAGAGCTTCTATCACCTTTCTTGTTCATGGAACTTGTTTGTCCCAAGACTATTCTTTCTCTAGCTCCCACCTTTCCATGAAGGGGCTGCATTAGAAGCAGACTCTGGTGGTGAGTGAAAAGTAGTTTCTATGGCAACTTTGACCTCTTCAAATAAGGTCTGCACAACAGAGTCAGTTACCCATCCCAAATTCACATACACACTCAAACCTAAATACTGTATAACAAAGACTCAATATAGCTGCCTAAAAGAAAAAGAGAAGAACATTCTAAAACTAATCCATTCTAGCAAGCGCTGTAGCAGCATCCTTTTGCCAGACATAGTATGAAATGAGTGTTCAGATGCATTGGGTAGCCATATTCATCACTATACACAGAGGTGGGATGTCAAAAAATTTACTACCCCCACCGTGATGTCATCACAGTGTGGGCAGAGCTAACATCATGATGTCATGATGTCATGGGCGGGGCCAAAGGAAAAAAATTACAAAATATAAAATAAAATAAAGCACGCACACACCCCTCAACCCACCCACCCACACAACACAAACCCGTAAATAAATAAATAATACATTAAAATACAGCCACCCACCCAAACAGCCACCCACCCCAAACACAAATCAACCAGAGCTTTTAAACCAGAGCTTAAAGCTTATTCTGACTAATCTTTCTCACACTAGGTCAGATGGAAAGAACTACAGAATGAACTCACCACAAGATGGCTTCATTTTGGCACTTTTCAACTTTTCAACAGTTAAAGAAGTTAGGTACTAAATCTTTGCCTAACCAGTTCTCTAGGATAATATGCCTTAATGTAAATGTAAAACAGCTGTACCTCCTTAAGGGTTCTCCAATTGGAACAGCACTTGGAACAGCACAGGTGTAGCTTATTGAAGAGGTAACTCCAAGACTTTGCTTAAAAACCCAGTGAAAAGGTAAGCCTTGAAGGTGGTTCCTCCCAAAAGCTGCTACCGGTTCTCCGGGACGCTGGGGAAAGTTACTACTGGTTCTGGCGAACTGGTGAGAACCAGTTACATCCCATCACTGACTGTACAGTAGAGTAAAGGGTGGGTAAACAGAATACTGTATAGCAAGGTGGATCAGCATTTGGAGTCTCCCTCTACAGGTTTTGGCTTTTGTTGGGCTTCAACTATCAGTCTCCTTTGCTACAGTGTTGCTTTATTTTTCCTCTCACTATCAACTGCCACCAAGTTCCCTGCTCCACATATTTCACCATTCTTAACCTCAAAAATGTGTGAGAAAAAATGCAACTATTTGCAGGAGCACATGATTGAAGGGAATACTTCTTGAACAATATTGTAATTAACCCGGAAATGCACAAATAACCCTGCTTTATCCTGTTTTGGCATTTCCCTCCAAGGCCATAAACCAAAGAAATAAGTGGCTGAAATCCTAATGACATAAGTTTATACCTCATGAGCTGGATAACATTATTGTCTTGCATAAGATATATTTACATTAACTGAAAATTTCCTTTATCCTATTGTCAGGTTTTGAGGCACCTTTAGGGCTAATTTTGCTCTGGAAAACTTTTGGGAACTTTGGGATGGAGGGAGGTAGCCTTTAATTTTCCAAAATTGCCACCAAACCACTGGTTGCAGTCTCAATGATGACAGTAATTCAGTGGCTATTTTTGTCTATTAAAAGTCCACTTCCCACCATCTCAAGACTCCAGAAAGTTTCCCAGGGCAACATTGAGCCCTGTAACCTGAAAAGGGAAGAGGTGGAAAGAAAACTTTCAATTAATGTCAATATTCTTGTCACAGGATGATGACATAATCCTAGTGGCATGGCATAAGGTTGCACAATGGGATTTCAGCCATAAACTAAAAAGATGGAGTGGGGAGGGAATGAAATCACAGCAGCAAGTTTCTATCTAATTGCCCAAAGGGAAGAAAGTATCCTGAGGACTCAAATGCAACTGCAGTGGTAATTATTCTGCATCCTATATGCTTGCAATTTTATCTGAATGAAGGAACTCTGTATTTGAAAGGAAGGATTGAGGAGTGATAAGGAAGAATACACACTTCAAAAACAAGCTTCCAGTAGGAAATTTTGTGAATTCACTAGTAGTTTTAAGTGAAAACCATGTAACATGTAGATGTGTATTGCACAAGACAGCATTTGTGTCTTGAGTGACTTGTTGACAATTTTGTGCAAAAATGGTAGAAGCAGCAGGGTCAAAGGTAACGCCACACTCCAAACCATCCATAGTTGCATAGTCATAGTGGGAAAAGATGTTAATTCTTGGGTCCTTGTGCAAGACTGCTTCCCATTCTATGAAGAGGAAGCAGAATGTTGCCTGTAGCTTCATGCAATCACATGCCTTGATTTATAAAGATTGCTCAATTGCCTTGGGTTTATTTATTCCTATTATCGTGACATCTTTAGCCATTGTTAGTTAGACTCCTGTCTTCCAATATGGCAGGTAGAGAGGTAGCACTCATGTTTTTTGAGATGATGTAGCATCCTATCAGTGCAACAGGAACTAGTGCACTAGCTTTAATTGTACTAACACTTTCCTGGTGTCTGCTGAAACTAGGCATCCAACCTGAGGGAGAAATTAATGAGCACATTGAAGCTGGATATCTGTGATTCAGGGGGAGCATAGCTCCATTCAGTACAGGCCAGAAGTTGGAGTACCTTGTTAGGGTTCCCTATTTCCCCACATATTTGGGGTAAAACCAGTAAATCTAGAATCAGTTCCCTCCCCTGGCTCCCCATGATA
Source organism: Furcifer pardalis (assembly GCA_030440675.1). Taxonomy (NCBI): domain Eukaryota; kingdom Metazoa; phylum Chordata; class Lepidosauria; order Squamata; family Chamaeleonidae; genus Furcifer; species Furcifer pardalis. The sequence continues at coordinate 51,402,228 of CP126895.1, read as the reverse complement.
CATAACACATGCAATAGAAACTTGTAGAAGGCACACATGTGTTCAGAACAATACTCAGGTGAGTCGTTCTACAATGACTAATGCTTCATAGGACAGGGATGGGTGAGAGCCCCTCAAGATGTTGTTGAACTGAAACTCATATTGTGGAGCCAGCATAGCTAATAATAAAGAATGACAGTAGCTTCAGCTCAACAACATCTGTAATGTCACTCATCCATCCTGACCTAGAATGTTTGCAGTGGCCACAATCATTATGATAATATCTGTGCACTCAAATATGGGAGAACGTGGGCAGAATGTCCTGGCTAGCTTGCAAAACGAATTGATATAGGAATAAGGCTCAGGAAAACAAGCCATATTAAAATTGCTTTTTTTTTTTAAAGGGACGGCCAGATGCAATGGCTTTTAGGGCACCCTGTAGCAGAGTCTTTTATTGCTCTGTACAAAGACTTTTTGACCTAAGACTTTTAAAAAGTAAATTCCCCCATTAGAAATGCAGTGGAACCTCAGTTAACATAATTAATGCATTCTCTGGGATGTTTCATACAGAGAAAATTACTGTAACCAAATTTTCCGTAGGAATGCACTGAATGCAATTTCCCATTGAAAACCAAAAATACATCAACCAAAATGCAGTTTCCCATAGGAATGCATTGAAAACCAATTAATCCATTCCAGGAAAAAATCCATAAACTGAGCCACTATTTTCTATGGATTTCCTTTTGTTATGTTTCACTGTAGGTGACTTCACACTATTTTATATTTAAAATACGTTACATAAACTGAAAAGGCCCTTTCTTTGTTGAAACATGCTACCAAATTTGCTTGATCTTTGCTCGTATTCTTGCTTTTGAATCTGGATGTTGCCAGTGTTTCAAACACAGGTAGAAAAGTCCTAAATTGTGGCATTAAGGAGGACAATGAGATAATAATTGTCTATATTTGCTTCTCCATTCATCTTAATTTAGAGCAGTCATTCAGCAAATAAAGAAAAGTGTAGAAGTGTTTAATGTAATTTAACCTAAAGTTTTCAGTCCATAGACCCAGTCAATCAAATTCCCTAATTTAAACCATTAAACTTCCTTCTCAATTTTTCAAATAAATCCCTAGTAAGGACCATTTTACAAAGAAAGACCTATGCTGCACATCCATGAGAGTGGTTTAAATAAGGTTTTGCAGTAAGTATCTATACCTTTCCTTTGGCCTTCTCACAAAATGTGGATGTTGACCGTGAAGGCATGAATGGATGAGAGAGCTATGTACTGGCTTGTATGGGGCAGCATTACTCCAAATTCAGGTAAATTCCTAGGGAATTAACAATTCCATACCTTCTAGCTACACAGACATGTACTTGAGTTAACACAGTTAATCTGAAACATATATTTATTTTATTGATTTTGATTATTTTGTGCTACCAAACAACAGATACTTAGAGAACAGGTTGAAAAACAGCAATGACAATTGTTTTTTGTTTGGGTAAGAAATTATTAACTGATGAAAAATGGAGTTGGGTTCTGGGATTTCCCCTGCTTGGTGTCTCTTTGTATGCACAAGGGGCTATCCTAGACTATCTTGAGTGCTGACATTGGTATCATCAATATTCCTGCCCTTTGCTACATGAAATTTGCCTTTTTTTTCCTTGCTGGCAACATGGGCATTCTATTGTGTAGCTATATTGAGCCATTTCCTGGTATTTTCAATTATGGATAGAAAAGCAATATTCCACATTCATAAACCAGGTTGTTGTTTTTGTAAGAAAATAATTGATTATAAGATATTGCTGCTACACTCCAAATAACATTTGAAAGGGTTATGAATGAACTTTTTAGGAAGATCATTGACTTCCCCTACGGCTTGAGAGCCAAATATACATGAACTAATATTCAAGGAAATGCAGTAGTCCACAGCAAAATGAGTTTTTTCTCACTCAAAAATAACAGTATTGTGCCTGACAAGTTTATGTGTGAATAATGCCAAGAAAATATTGAGGGAAGGAGAGACTGCCTATCAGGAGAAAGTATAAGAAAGGTCAGTCCTACTATTAGGCAAAAGGAAGCATCTACCTCAATTGATAGATGCCAGAGGGGCATGGGAACAGCTAATTGTTTGTTCTTCCTAGGCTGCATCTTGGAGAACAGAGCTAGTCCATTGTTTTGGAACACAGAGCCTCTCCTGAACCTTTTAAACTAGTCTGCTAGTCTTGGATGCTATCCTACTGCTAGCGTTTGGAAGTACAAATACATCTGGCCTCTGTACTTAGAATGGAGATGTGCTATCTTGCTGTTTGCCTCAGGCAGCTAAGTGTACTTGACCAGAACAGTTACAAGTTCAACATTTTCATTTGAATGCCATGGTTCCACTGAGCCAGTCTCAGAGCTTCCACACAACCTACTTCATGATATTATTCTAACTGAAAGTAGAAACATGCACCCAGGTTCTGCATTGGCCATTTAATGCACATGCAAGATAATTGCTGATTTCTCACATTCAGTTCACAGCAATATTTGGTGGTGACAGGTTTAAAGAAATTTGATCATATTTCCACAGCCCTGGCAGGCCTGCACTGGTTACCTGTTGCTTACCGTGTCAGATACAAGGTGTTAATGTTATCATAAGGCCCTATACGGTTTGGAACCTTGCTCTCTATCAGAGTGTCTCTCCCTCAAAGCGTCTCTCCCTGCATCACAGTCAGTGCAACTTCAGTTGCTAACCCCAGGGATGGCTTGAAAGTCTTTAACCAGAAATAGAGCCTTCTCGGTGGTGGCACCAACTGTGGAATACAGTACCAGTGGAGCTTTGCCAGGCCCCACCACGGGCTATCTTTAAAAAACAATTAAAATGTTTTTTTTCAAGGAGGCCTTTCAGGGTGTTGTTCCCCTATCGATAAATTAGCCAGTTAGGTTTAGTCCCAATATCCTCTGATGCTAATTATTCTTAGTTTACTTTAGTTTTGTTTTGTCTATGATGTATTTGTTGGTGGTGGGTTTAGATTTGTTGTGGGTATTGTTGCTATTTATTTTCTGTTTGTTCACTGCCCAGAGTGGGATAACACCCAGAAGGGCAGTAGAGAAATCCAATAAATAAATAAATTTTGTCCCTGAAAAAAATTATTTACAATGGATTCTTTCATTATGCTTTTACAATGCTGCCTGCTGTCCACTATGCTCCAGAATAAACACAATGCATCTCATTCTAATCTAAAATGCATTTTCCCTTGTTACAATAGATGTGCAGAAGAGGAACACCATGTATGCTGGCATTTTTGTAGCACCAAGCTGTCAGACAGTTTGTAATTGTGATTAAACTTGTCTGATTTTAGAATTCCAAAGAACCTTGGAATAAATACTTTCAATTTCTGCCAACAAATGTAGAGCTACTACATGATAGAATATCAAAGTAAAAAAGTATTACATTGTTGACCAGAGGTTTAATGGCCGTGACTCATATTTAAAGAAAGTAAATAAAAAGAACATTAACTAGATAGAAATTATCAAAAAGAAATTCTTCTCAAGGGTGACACTCCATCCATTCTGTTTTAAATACAAATTTTAAACACAAAGAAGACATAATAATAATTATAAAGCGTGAGACTGATTAATCACTAAAACACAATACCAAGGAGAACAGAGGAATAAATTAAAATGGAACATATCAAGTTCAAGATTATAATTTTGAAAATCAATGACAAATTTGATACTTTTCAGTCAGTTTTGATTCCTCTTTGTAAATGCTTGGCTCTGCAGCGCAATTAAAATCACCCAGTTGATTTTGGCTGAAACCTTAAAGTATATTTTTCTAATGAACAAAATGTTTACAAAGTAACTGTACCAATTTTTTTCTACTTTATTCTCAAGATGCCCATGAAAAAAATTACCATGAACTTTCTATTTTTCAAGACAAAGAAATTTTAAATACCTATTAAACAGGCTTGCATTTTGAACATACAAGCCTCTTCACAAAGGCAAGATGTTTTAGGTGTCTACACCGACTCGAAAAGATTCCCTTTTTTTAGAAGATTATCAATGTAGAGCATATTATGATGTTTTCACAATACTATATAAGTTTTATTTACAAACATAATAAATATATTTCGAACTCTGAGCATCAACACTCCAGCAAGTTCCTGGTCTCAATGAGATGTAGGGCAGGCGGGCAAAGTATGGTCCATGGGTAGACTATGGCTCCAGTGCCATTTTTGCTTAACCAGAGCCCTTACCATGTCCCTTTCACATGGAAATTTAAAGAAAAATTGGGCCTGTCCCTTTTCAGGCTTCAAAGAATAACATTTTCCCTTTAGTGGGTTAAAAGGTCCCAAATTCAAACGTAAAAAGAAGAAGTGGCCATCAGGCATTTCTAATTTTGTATTTTGTTATTGCTGAAACATTTTGGTTCTTTGTTACCATTTTCAGGTCTGATGGAACCTAGTACAGGTCCAAAAGAAAGAGAGAGAGAAATAGACTCCTAGGTCTATTAAACATTTTTGTCTTTTTGTTGTTGTTTTGTTTACTCTCTGATATGCTTGCACAGACTAACACAGCTACCACTTCTACTAAAGTTCTACTAAAGTTTCCCACTTCTAGGTCAGGAAAACCTAAAAATTCATTGGATTTCTTACAGAAAGCAAATTAGCTCTGCCTCCATTGCAGATCCAGCTCCAACACAGACTGACTTTCTCCTACACAGCAGACCTTACTCACTCTCCTCTGCCTGTCTCCTTAGAGAGAGGATAGATGACTCATCTCAGTTCATTAGCCATGGCTCCTTCTAGGCCCTACAAATACACATCACAGACTGTAACTTGCTGTCAGCTATCCTTTAAAACAGTGGTTCCCAGCCCTGGATCCACAGCTATTTTTAGACCACAACTCCCAGAAATCTTGGTCCCATCACAGCCAATGGTGAAGGCTTCCAGTTTGTTTTCAAGAACAATTGGGGACCAAAGGTTGGGATCTACCATTTTAAGAGGCATTGTATGAGGACATTGTTTTCATATTCTGCTTACAGAAATCTTAAAGTCAGAAGGGATCACCATCATCATCATTTGCATAATCAGGGGAGGCAATGAGCTATAGGTAAAGGTTGACCTTGCTTGAAAGCCAGTTGTATCCAACTCTAGGGTTCAGTGTTCATCTCTGTTTATAGCCAAAGATCTGTCTTCATCTGCAGATGTTTCCATGAACATGTGGCAGGCATGCCTAGACACTGGAGTGCACTGAACACTGTTTACCTTTCCACTAAAGTGGTCCCTATTTATCTACTTGCAATTTCTTGCTTTCAAACTGCTACATTGGCAGGAGCTGGAACTGAGATGGGAGCTTCCTCCATCATGCAGCACTCGGATCTCGAACTGCTGATCTGTCTACCTTCCAGTGATCAAGTTCAGCATCTTAAACACTAAGCCTCCACAGTCCCAAGGGATGACCAAAAGCTCATTCAGATTGATTCCAAACACCCAGCAGTTTTTGAAAGTGAAAATTAAAGTGGAAGTAAATAGTACGAGAAAGAAATCTTTCTTTCTTTACATGGAAGTGTTTCTTCCATTATCCATCTAGGGTTTGTTATTTTCTAAAAATGACAATCTCAGAAGTAGAATGTGTCTATTTATTTATTTATTTATTTACTCCAATTTTTATACCGCCCTACTCGGTTGGGCCGACTCAGGGCGGTTCACAAGCACAGAGTAAACAGCGAGTTTATAAACACAACATGTAAATATAAAAAGAGAGAAAAAATTAGTATCAACACCATAAAACAACTCAACATCGTTACATCATAAAAGTTCAGTCAGTATCAATTTCAAACAATAATCAAAAAATTACAAAATTCAACACATTTACACAAAGATTTTAACATTATCAAAAAGTCCAGCCGCCGCTGCGGCTTTTAAGCAAAAGCCTCCAGGACAGGTGGAGGGAGTCCCGGCTGGGCGCGGCGATAGCCTCTTCCCCCCGGCCGCAGGTGTGTTCCGTGGCGGCGGGGCGAGAATGTTCTGCCGGGGAAGTCCAGCCGCCGCTGCGGCTTTTAAGCAAAAGCCTCCGGGACAGGTGGAGGGAGTCCCGGCTGAGCGCGGCGATAGCCTCTTCCCCCCGGCCGCAGGTGTGTTCCGTGGCGGCGGGGCGAGAATGTTCTGCCGGGGAAGTCCAGCCGCCGCTGCGGCTTTTAAGCAAAAGCCTCCGGGACAGGTGGAGGGAGTCCCGGCTGAGCGCGGCGATAGCCTCTTCCCCCCGGCCGCAGGTGTGTTCCGTGGCGGCAGGGCGAGAATGTTCTGCCGGGGAAGTCCAGCTGCCGCTGCGGCTTTTAAGCAAAAGCCTCCGGGACAGGTGGAGGGAGTCCCGGCTGAGCGCGGCGATAGCCTCTTCCCCCCGGCCGCAGGTGTGTTCCGTGGCGGCGGGGCGAGAATGTTCTGCCGGGGAAGTCCAGCCGCCACTGCGGCTTTTAAGCAAAAGCCTCCGGGACAGGTGGAGGGAGTCCCGGCTGAGCGCGGCGATAGCCTCTTCCCCCCGGGGAAGAGGCAAGATGTAGTACGGGCAGTTGAGTCAGTCAGACACTAAAATTATATACTGTACTATATCTACATATTTTCATCAAGAATGACTTCATGCCCACAGTCTTTAACAGCTGGATGACTGACAGAAGTAATTTCAGAGTATGACTAGTGATGATGCAGGCCTTTTTGGCAGCTGATGTTGGAGAGGGAGTAGCAGTAATAAGATTTTTTGGAGAATGTTATGTTGATAACATGGCAGCATCAGGGCCTGGGGCGTGGCTGGCTGGCTGGCAGGTAACATGAATACGAGGACCCATGACAAACAGACAACAGGCCAAACAGTAACCATATCTCAGTCCAGAATCCAAGTCCTAGCAAAGCTAGAGGATCAGGATCAGTCCAGGACACGAAAGCATAGTCCAAACAAGTCAGAAGTCAGGTGAGTGGAAGAACAAACACATGAGAGAACTCTCAGGGGCTGGAGCAAGGTGAGGATGGAATTCAAGGAGCAAGGGCTCAGGCAAAGCACAACAACAGTCCATAGAAAACAAGAAGTGAGCAGAAGTCTTCTTAAGCAGGAATCGGGAACAAGGGAGGAAATCTTCTAGAAACCAGGAACAAGATCCAGGAGCCAAGCAACTGCAAGTCTACATCTGCAGATGTTTCTGTGGACATGTGGCAGGCATGACTAGACACTGGAGTGTGTGGAACACTGTTTACCTTCCCACCGAAGTGGTACCTATTTATCTACTTACAATTTCTTGCTTTCGGACTGTTAGGTTGACAGGAGCTGGGACAGAGATGGGAGCTCACTCCATCGTGCAGCACTCAGGTCTCAAACTGCCAACCTTTGTGTTGTGAAGTTCAGCATCTTAACCTCTAAGCCACAGCAGTCCTTCCTACCCTTCTTGGTTTAGGTGATTCTAATTAATTCCCGAACACTTGCAGTTTAAAAGTTCCCATACATCTAAACTTCATTAGGTAGTGATGTGTCCATGACAATGGAACTTCAGAGAGTTGCTTCACACCCAGATCACCATCTTGTCCAGCAGAGAAGACTAAGTCTGGCATTATCAACACAGAATTTGTCCCCTTACAATCAATCTTGAAAAAACAAGATGCAAGTAATACCTTGGATAATGTTTACCTCAGATAACGCTAAAATTGCATAACGTTAAGTAATCTGGGGAGGAGAATTGGATCGAATAACGTTAAGGTCCTATGGGATGGATCGGATAACAACCGCCCAAGCCTGTGTGGTTACAATGTATCTTTATGGACCTTTAACGTTATCCGATCCATCCCATAGGATTTTAACATGCATCGGATAACACTAAAAATCGGATAACACCAAGCCTTGTGGAACCAAGTCTTAGCGTTATCCGAGGTATTACTGGTATATTCTTCTGGAATCAAATCTTCTCTCTTGGTGATGGCCCAGTTTGTCAATGTTATGAAATTTTTTAGAAGCATTGCTAAAAGGTAACAGTTCTACTCACAGAAAGTATATCAGAAATGAACAGCAGTCTACTTCCTTAATTTTTAAAGCCCAATAAAGTACAACTTTGGCTTAAAATCTAGCTTTGTGTGAAGGAAACCTTCTAATTAGAGTACACTGCATTATCCCAATATGAAGGCTGTGATATAATATTGTTAATAGTTCTATTCTTTTATAACCGGGGAGCCCAAACGTTTTGGGCCATGGACCGATCATGTGGTTCAGGAAGCCGGTCACTAAGGCCCGGGTGCCAGGTGCGGCCCCTGACACTAATTCATCTGGCCAGCGAAGCCCTCATCACTCCTGGAAGTGGAAGTAAAACGTGCGCGTATGGGCACATTTTACTTCCGCTTCCAGGAGTGATGAGGGCTTTGTGGGCCGGATGAATTGGCGTCGGGGGCCACACCCAGCACCCGGGCCTTAGTCTGGGCACCACTGTTTTATACAGACCTCCATGAGTTTTGCAGTCCATTGCTGTGACATTAGGCTGCCTAGCAACTTCTTCTTCATCTTGGAATATGAGTGACAGGGCTGAGGCAGGAACTGAAAACAGATTGCATCTGACGGCAGGGAATATTTAAGTGAATGAAAGTGGCATTAACTGCTTATTATTTATAGATACCATTTCTGATAAAAAATATCTCATTATAAAGATAGTTGTATTCTCCTCCCATGTGTGACTATATATTGTAGTATTTGTCATAATATCCAGAGAATCAGAGAATAACTGAGTTCGAAGAGGCCTATGAGACCACTGAGCGGCCCCCTGCTTAATGCAGGACTCTAAATCAAAGTAGATCTGACAGATGGCTGTCCAATTTTCTCTTGAATGTCTCCAGTATTGGAGTGCTCACCACCTCCCAAGATAATTGATTCCATTATTTGATATTAAAAGTTGAAAGAGTATGTCGAAAGTGCTAAGCTCCGGTTCTGCAAGCCTTTGACCAGATTATTGAGCTACATTTTATTATGTTGTTTATATAGCACCACTAGCTGCAAGCAACTGATATTGCAAGGTCTGAAAAGAATTAAAAATATATCAATGAGGTTTTTTTAAGATACAATTTTAACTACTGTACAGTATAATCAGTAGTGGACTCAAAAGTTTTTTTACTACCACATTGTGGACATAGTATGGTGAGCGTGGCCAGGGGGGAAGCCCTGCGTTACACCCGAATTAGAACTATTTTACTTCAAAACTTGGATGGGTGGGGCCAGCCAGAATTTCTGCTACTTGTTCTGGCAAACGGGTGCGAACCTGCTAATGCCCACCACTGAGTATAATTGTATCTGGATACCTCAGAATATACAACAAGCACAAATAGGCAGGTAATTAACTTTATTGCTAACACAGATAATGCCCTACTGTAGATCAAAAAAGCTTTTCACAATTGATAAACCAATCATTTGTGACAGAAAATTGAATTTTCTAGGAATAATATGGCTACCTATGATAGTTGAGACCCAAATAGACATACAGTAGTACCTTGCTTAAAGAGCATAATGCGTTCCACAGGTTTGCCCTTTAAGCGAAACACCATTGTAAACGACCAATTGTGTGTGTGTGTGTGGGGGGGGGGGATTGCGAACCCCGATTTATTTGTTAAGCGAGTTTTTGGTTGGTTTTATTTGTTAAGCGAAGCGAACATTCAGAGAAAATTCTGCTCTTTAAGCGAGTTACTCTTTAAGCGAGTTGCTCTTTATGCGATGTTTGACTGTATATATTGTTGTGTTGCACATCTGTAATATTAAAATGTTGTTCTTTAAAAGAATGTGGGCAAATTCTGCTAGTGATATATGTGGAAAATATATTATTTTACTATTTTAGTAAGAATACTTAGAATTGAAAGAAAAATTCAGATTTCAGATACAAATTTCTATCGACCATTTAAAAATTAATCAACAAAGGAAGATTGCACTAAAATATTGCATATACTGTACAAATTTCAAAGTGGTAAATCCTGTGGTTGGATTGAAGCCCTCTACTCCTTTTTCAATGTAATACATGTCTCACTTAGAAGCATCAATGCGTGGTACTATCACCCTATTGTTACTGTTTAGAAGTGAATCCAAAGCGTTTCATAGGACCTTTTGGCCAAAATCCTCTTGAATAGCTAGGCAGATGGTATCATTTTTGAGGTGAATTATTGCAAGTTTAGAAATCACTGTTGACATTTTCTGTTGCATATGCTTACAATTCAACAGGGTGGATTTTTAAAAAAAGCTTTTTTAAAATTTAATTTTTTAAAATTTAAATGTTATCTTTTACAATAAAGCACTTTTTGAATATTTTTTCCTAAATATAGCTTCTAATTTAAGAGACATTTTAGTCTAAAGCAGGTGTTTGCAATCTACCACCAGTCATAGGTACCTGTATCAGCAAGTTCGTACCAGTTCGCCAGAACTGGTAGCAGAAATTCTGGCTGACTTCGCCCGTCCAAGTTTTGAAACAAAGTAGTCCTAATTTGGGTGCAACGCAGGGCTTTCCCCCTGGCCACTCCCACAGTGTGGTAGTAAATTTTTTTGAGCCCACCACTGCCTACGGCCCACAGGCCAGGCCTGGCTCTGGCACCATTTCATTTGGCCTGCTACCTTTGTTCCCGCCAGCGGCAGTGGTAGAAACAGCAAAAAACGGGCTGCAAATGCATCTGCATCCACCGCTGGAAGTGGCGAAAACAGCCAAAAACAGGCTGTAAATGCACCCGCAGCTGTTTTAAATACATCATTATTCGACAGCTGCAGACATGTTTTACGGCAGTGTTTACGGCGGGGAACCACATGTCCAGTCTGCTCAGCTGTCTCAGGGGGTGTGATCTGGCCTGCGATGGGAAAACATTGAGAACCCCTGGCCTGGTCTAAAGGTTATTCATCATGAAATAAGGATTAATTTTTAATTATGTAGTATGAGACTATAAATGCATGCAATGTTAAATTGTTTGGTAAATGAGTTCTATTAATCCATTCACAATGTCATGTTCTCCCAGAGATTTTTGTAAGATTATTGGGCAATTTTCTATCTAGAAAATATTATCACAGATACGTCCCTTTACAGTTCTCAAAACAGTGAATTTGTAGCTCCAGAGATCTTCTTCACAGGAAAAAAAGATTGTTGGGAATGGAATAGATCTAAGTGTAAAGATGGAGGAGCAAGCAGTAAAAATGAAAGTGAAATCTTTTGAGCCTTTATGTATAAAACAATTATTTAAATCTAGTCTTACTGACTAGTGATATAAATCAATTTTATTTAAATTAAATCTAGTATGAAATTAATAACTACAGCAGTTTCTTATGAAGGGGCAATTCCCTTCTAAAAGTTATATGCTTCTTGCAACATCAGTATACTGTAACTAGGTAAGATTTTAGCCTTTCCCAGGTAACTGCATATATTACACAGCTGTCTTATTACAGCTATGCCACAAATTATGCCTATGGAGTTTTCTTAATTTCAGGCAGGATTTCAACTGCTGCATTTCAGACTTCAGGAGAAGCTAAAACTGATGGGGGCCTCTGATGAAGTTGCCAGGCTGGTTCCTAGCATGATCAGACCAAAAAAATAAAAAAGAACAATAGTTCCTGTAGCTTCAGCAGGTGTGCAACAGAAATTCCAGATCATTTGTATTAAATGTTGCAGCTGCTGAAATTTCTTCTTCTAAAGAACTATTAAGGGTACAGGAATCAAAATAACTTTTTATCTGGTTGACTTACCTATGGAAGAAAGCACCTATTAAGGCATTCCTAGGCTTTAAAAAACAAAATAATTGACTATGCTCAGAATAGTATATTTGTTCAGGCTGAGCAGCTAAATCTAAAGTGGGGCCTTTATACCTCATTTGAGCACTCATGACTCTTGAAGACTTCCAGAACTGTCCTAATAATGCCAACTGTTCTGGCTCTTCAGCTTGAACACATCAAGAAAATATCTTTTTGTGTTGGTGACTCTATACATTGGAATTTTTGTCCAGAGTCCCTGTGAAGTATGAGATCTCTGTAGGGATTTAGAAGGGTAGGCAGGAGAGAATTATTTTGGCAGGCTTTTAGATGCTATGGCATTGCTTATGTGGTGAAGTGTTATATGGTAATGTTTATAAGATAGAACTGTTTGGCCTTTTGGAATGTGATGCACACACTGTTTTGGGTGTCCTTGGCCAGAATAATGGCATAGACATTTAAAATAAAAATTAGCATTCTCTTTGATCCCATTTTCACATACTGTATTGTGATTTCAATTGCTGATTCTACTTCAGTAGTCTTGACTTCTTTTAAAGAGAAAATGGGATATTCAAGTTTTAAACCTGCAAGTATACCTTTGCCAGGATTGTCTGTTTCATTTGTACACAACAAAGCTCCTTGTTCTGCAAATGAACACAGATATAACTGTAAGTACTGTACTGTATATAAAAATACAGCATAATATAATACAGTCAAACCTCGCATAGAGCGTTTCACTTAAAGAGTAACTCTCTTAAAGAGCAGGATTTTCTCTGAATGTTCGCTTCGCATAACAAATAAAACCAACCAAAAACTCGCTTAACAAATAAATTGGCATTCAAAATCCCCCCCACAATCAGTCACTTACAGTGGTGTTTTGCTTAAAGAGCAAACTCGCTTAAAGAGCAGTCCTGTGGAATGCATTATGCTCTTTAAGTGAGGTACAACTGTACTGTAATTTTGTGTCAGAAATTATTCTGTGTTGAAAGCATTTTTGCAGACGAAACTCCACTAAAGGAATGCCCAAATGAGGCTCATTTTCATGTCCCCAATTGCTGGGATAGAGACGGGCGCTCAATCCATCATGCAGTACCCGGGTCTCAAACTGCCAATTTGCCAGCCTAACAAGCTGAGCTTCTTAATCACTGAGCCACTGCAGCATAAAACAACCATAAGAGATATAAAAATTGTTATTGCAAATGTAGTATTGTCTTTTATGTATTTGCTTCTGCCAGTCTTTGAGTACCTGCCCAGCCACTCAACTACATATGAATCAGAGTTTGAATATACTGGCCATGCTGACTTGGGGATTCTGGGAATCATAGTTTTTAAAAATGCTTCTAAACTTCAATGTGACCAGAAGATTACAAATTTGCAAGTTTCATTAAATTCTAATTCAAAGAAAGGTATGTAAAGCTGCTCTAGAAATACCAGCTGGTTGCAGAAGAGGGGTTGAATATTATTGGACCTGTTTCATATATAGTAGGAAACCCCAGCCGCATGTGAAAGCAACCGATTTATTTTCTCTTGATTCTCTCAGCTATTCCTTTTGATGGGCAAATCCTCCAGTTCCAGGTAGGCAAATCTTTCTGCAATATCACCTTGAGATATCATGTGAACAAAGCTTTGCTATTTCCTATCAACTTATCCATAGCTTCAAGCCACCCCACAGAATAAAGGAACAACTTGGTACTCTGCCTGGGTCACTCACACCATTCTCTACTTTCACATAGCATGGTCGATAGAGACTACGTATGAAGGCTAAGGTAAAGATTGCACTTGCTCGAAAGCCAGTCATATCCGACTCTAGATTTCAGTGCTCATCTGCTTATAGCCAAAGAGCCAGTGCTGTCCATCTTTTTCAGATGCTTCCGTGGACATGTGGCAGGCATACCTCAACACAGCTTCCCACTGAAGTGGTCCCTGTTTATCTACTTGCAATTTCTTGCTCTTGAACTACTAATTTGGTAGGAGCTGGGACAGAGACCAGAGCTCACTCCATCAAGCAGTGCCCGGGAACTGAACTCTGACCTTCCAGGAAATGACTTGAGTCCAGTGTTTTAACCACTTGACTCATTAGCAAATGTGTAATGCCACAATGTTTTGCATCTAACTATTTGCAACTCTAAATGGACAAACTTCGCAGAAAATCTGAATACCAGTCACGGATCTTGTTATTATTGGTTGGAAGCCATACTGATCTGTATGTTATTATTATTAATTCGATTTATATGCCGCCCTACTCAGTAAAAACCGACTCAGGGCTATCCAACCATTGTGTGCCTCTGTACCTGATATGTATAAATTGATGCCATAATATTTCATTCTTATGTCTGAAGAAGTGGACTCATCCACGAAAGTTAACATTAAAGTTCAGCAGTTAGTCTTTAAGGTGCCACAACGTTTTTGTCCGATATGCTATCTCCTAGTAGACTGATTTAAAAAAAACCCAAAGAACCACCTAATATGTCAAATGCAAACTCGTTTTTCTTTTTTGGTCACACAGCTTCTAGACGTGAAATCAGCGTTTTCCCCCTTTGAAGTGGACTAACTTGCTGTGTTTCCCAAATGCTGGTTTTTGGACTTCAATTCCCAGAAGCCTAAGTCATTTCCCCAAAGCACTGATCAGCCAATGTACTGACTGAGGCTTCTGGGAATTGAAGTCCACTAGTGGGCTGTGTACCCCTTGTTGGGAACCACTGGGAGTATCCGCATGCGAAACGGGAGTGTTAATACAGGTAACCGAGTCCCGCCCAGAATCAAACTTTGCTCTTTTGTCTCCCGACTGGGGCTGCCGACCAACTGCGCCTAAGCAGCCCTGTTTTAGGCTCTTATAGTTATATCTGCATGATAAAGAGCATAAACTCCCCTCTCATTTGCAAGAAATTGCAAGTAGATAAATAGGGACCACTTCGGTGGGAAGGTAACAGCGTTCCATGCGCTCCGGTGTCTAGTCATGCCTGCCACATGACCATGGAAATGTCTGCAGAAGCAGACAGCGCTGGCTCTTCGGCTTAGAAACAGAGATGAGCACTGACCCCTAGAGTCGGATACGACTGGCTTTCGAGCAAGGGAAACCTTTACCTTTAACATGCGCCATCGTTTCCTATCACAACTTCTCAGCCCTCCGGAGTATGTCGGAGGCTCTGGCCGCTCTGGGCATCGGATAACCATAGAAAAACCCACGAGCCATTGAGACGGCCGGAAGAGGTTTCTTTCCGGTCCGATTTCAAATTCGGCGTCACTTCCGGTGCAGTGTCCGCCTACCACAATGGCGGAGTAAGGCGCTGGGAGCGTGATGGCGATGGCGGAGGGAAGAAGCGCTTCGTGAGTTCCGTGGGGCTTCTGCGTTTTCCCGGCGACTGTGGGGCGACGCTCGAGGTGCGGGGAAGGCCCCTGACGGCTCTCTGGGGTCGGCCAGCTTCGGCTTCTGCCGCTGCAACGATGGCGCCGGTACAACTGGAAAGCCACCAGCTGGTGCCGGCGGGAAGCGGGCTTGCTTCGGCCCCGGCTCCACCGCCTCCAGGAACGGCGGCAGCGGCAGCAGCGAGTCCAGGCTACCGACTCAGCACTCTCATCGATTTTCTTTTGCATCGAACCTATGCGGAGCTCACCGTCCTCGCCGACCTGTGAGTAAGAGGTGGTCCTGGGACGCCTCCTTACTTATCTTCTTTCTCCGTTTAATCTCCTTCAAGGGAAAATTTGCCATACATTAACTTATACATTAACACATAACGCGCAATGCAGGGATGGAGGAATCACAATTTGGGATCAAAATTGCTGGAAGAAACATCAACAATTTGAGATATGCAGATGATACCACCCTAATGGCAGAAAGTGAGGAGGACCTAAAGAAGCTCCTGATTAGGTTGAAAGAAGAAAGTGAAAAAGCTGGCTTGAGACTCAATATCAAGAAAACAAAGATAATGGCAACAGGCCCTATCAGTCCCTGGAAAATAGATGGGGAAGAAGTAGAAGCAGTGACAGATTTTACTTTCTTAGGATCTAAGCTCACTGCAGATGGTGATTGCAGCCATGAAATAAAAAGGTGACTGATTCTTGGGAGGCAAGCGATGAGAAACTTGGGGAACATAGTGAAAAGTAGAGACATCACATTGAAAACAAAAATTCGCATAGTCAAAGCAATGGTATTCCCTGTGGCAATGTATGGTTGTGAGAGCTGGACCATTAGGAAAGCTGAGAGCAGAAGAATAGACACCTTTGAGATGTGGTGTTGGAGGAGAGTTTTGAGAGTCCCATGGACAGCGAGGAGAACAAATAGGTCAATCTTAGAAGAAATCACCCCTGACTGCTCCTTAGAAGGTCAAATAATAAAGATGAAGCTAAAGTACTTTGGACATCAAATGAGAAGAGAGGATTCACTTGAGAAAGCCTTGATGCTTGGAAGGGTCGAGGGCAAAAGAAGAAGGGGACGGCCCAAGATGAGATGGCTAGTTGGTATTGTAGAAGCAATGGGCACAGAGCTGGGCGAGTTGAGGGGGATGGTGGAGGACAGGAGTGCCTGGCGGACAGTGGTCCATGCAGTCGCAAAGGGTCGGAATCGACTGTGCGACTGAACAACAAAACTTCCTTTCCGATAAGAGTGGTATTGTGCTGTCTTTCTCCCCTTCTCTTTGCCCACCATTGTTAAATATTGCAAAAAAAATCAATGGTGAGTTGGTGTGGGAGCCTGACCTTTCAGCTTGATCAGTATTCTAATGATGGCTTCACACAGTATGACTTTTGCGGTGACATAGTGGTTAAGATGCTGAGGTTGATGACCAGAAGGTCAGCAGGTCAAGACCCGAGTGCTGCATGATGGAGTGAGCTCCCATTGTCTGTCCCAGCTCCTCCCAACTTAGTCGTTCAAAAGCAAGAAATTTCAAGTAGATAAATAGGTACAGCTTTGGTGGGAAAGGTCACAGTGTTCTGTGTGCTCAGGCATCTAGTCATGCCTGCCAGATGACCACAGAAATGTCTGTAGACACTGATAGTGCTAGCTCTTTAGCTGTAAACAGAGATGAGCACCAAAACATAGAGTTGGATATGACTAGCTTTTGAGCAAGGGAGACCTATACCTTTATTAAATCTAAGTATATATGCCAATGTAGATGGTTAGACTATGTTAAAATTTGCTTGAAAACTTTGTGGTTCATGCAGTTACACTTAAGGAGACCTAGAGCCAATTCCCTATTTATAGCTGGCATTCAGCATTTGCTTCTTGTTAAATGGCTGCAATCTAATTGTTTAGTGTAGAAAAATTGCAACAAGAATAAGACCATTGAATCATTGGAATTTACAGAGGAGTTTGCTCTCCAAATCTCTACTCTAATTGTGACTTATTACACTAAGCCACAGGATCTCAGGTTTTATCTTTGATTGTTATTGCATAAACTAGAAAGTAGTCAAAAAGTAACATTTATTTTGCTTCCTAAAATATTAGTGCATTTGGCCATATTGTAAAGTTACTGTGCTCTCAGCTGTATGCAGTACTTTATCTGCAAGGATAGCCCTCTTTTCACAGTGACATTCTTCTTCCATATCCAGGCCAGACATGAAACTGCCAAAATGAAGCCACCTTTTGGTGAATTTATTCTGCAGTTTCTTTTGCCTGACCTAGTGTGAGAAAGATTAGCTGGTACAAGTTGCCCACTGCCCAGAGTATGCCTGATTTTGGTTCAAAAATACCACAATCTTTGAGGATGCTTTTTCTGTGTATGCCACTGGTTCACAACACCATACCCACAGGGGGACTTCAATTCTCAGAACCCTAAGTCAGTACATTGACTGCTCAGTGCTTTGGGGAATTGACTTAGGCTTCTGGAAATTGAAGTACAGGTACCTGTACAAAAACCAAAGGTTGGGAAACACTGGTGTATAGTGAGATTTAAGAAATATACAATCGGACTGGCCAACAACAGCGGCAGAAACAGCCACGGCAGCATTTTTTACAATACCTCTGTGGCTGTTTTTGCCCTATCCACAGGCTCTGAAAGCGTCTGGAGGAAAGATTCCTTCAGCCCCTGCCATTCTGCAAACCCCAGAGACTCTGCTGCGATCGAAAAAGTCAAGGGGATTTTTTCAATCACAGCGAAGTCTCAGGGCTTCGCAGAATGGCGAGGACTGATGGGATCGCTTTCTCAAAGCCGCCTGGAGGTGGAGGGGGTGGCGGACACGCTGGACACAGCGGCACAAATGGCTACGAGGACATTGTAAAAAACGTCCTTGTGGCCGTTTGTTCAGCTGAGTCCGGCATGTCCGCCACCCCTACTGCCGATGCTCAGATCGCCAGTTTGGCTGGGAGGTGGGCATGTGCACCCGTTCTACACCCAACCAAACCACTGCTCTGAGTGGAGATCTCTGCCCCAAAGCCCGCAGGGCTGGTCTCCAGCCCTGCGGGCTTCGATACAGCGATGAACGTTGGGGAATTTGAGGCAAACTTTTGCACCGCACAACGCTAAGATAACGTGCAATGCAAAAGTTTGCCTCAAATTCCCCAATGTTATCCGGTTTTAGCATTGTGCGGTGCAAACGCTAACCAGGGTATCACTATCCTTAAGTTGCAGGAATTAGCAGTGTTTGTGTATTTTGTAAAATGTTTGTATTTCAGCTTTGTGACAATTTTCTGTTGTGTAGCTGGAACATTTGTGGTAACCTATGTTATATGTTTCATTGTTCTTTAAATCATTACACTGCATCACACAAAAATAAATATTGTCTGCCACTTGGTCTAATCCTGTGTTCTATACTAAATCAAGTGCACTGAATCAAAATCTGAAGTCTGATTCTGCCTAGGACATCAGGATCTTAAGTTAGCAAATCTCACCCTATAGTTAGGTTCTTGTGTTGATAATGGAGGGTATTTTTGCCACAAATGTAGCAACAATTGTCCGGTTTATTAATACAGCTGCACCTACTGTACTCATCTTTAGCTCAAAACAGACTCACTGCGGACTAGCTGTACTATCGAATAAGATGGTTCCGCAATAGAGACATGCTCTTGGTCCATTTAGCCTTATATACCATACCTATTTCTGACATCAGCTCACTGACTTGCCTGGACATGCCCAGCCGCTGCTGGAACATGCATGCCACTAGGGAACGTGATTCAGCTGAGGTGGCAGCAGGCATAGTGGTAGCTGCAACTGTTATAATGTTCACATGTAAAAATACATTACCCATTTACTGACCATTTGAACAGTTATAGCATGCCTTAAAATCTGTACGTGATAGGCAGATTCTGAGTTTAGATTTGGAATTGGGACACTCGATGTCATGTAAATCAAATGTATTATTCCCAGTAGGAAAATTGTTGTGCTGTGATTTAAATTAAATAAAGCAAGACATGATCGTAATACTTGTGATCATAAAACACTGCTGAAATAAAGATGGCATGGGTATCTGGGGGGAAAAGAAAGCTCACATTTTATGATAGTAAGTTGCTTGGCATAGTTGATCTCTTTAGTTTAACTCAACATTTGTGATCATTTGGAGGTATGGTGGCTAGTTAGTCTTGTCTCCGCCTTTCATGTGTTATATACAGGGAATACTGATGTCATTTAGAATTTTGCATTTGACATTTTGTTGTTCATTCATACAGCCGATTCCGACCCTTTGTGACCCTATGGACCATCATCCTCCAGGCATCTCTGTCCTCCACCATCCTCCTCAGCCCGCCAAGCTCTGTGCCCACTGCATCCACAATACCATCTAGCTATCTCATTTTTGGCCACCCCCTTCTTCTTTCGCCCTCCACCTTTCCCAGCATCAAGGACTTCTCAAGTGAATCCTCTCTTCTCATTTGATGTCCAAAGTACTTCGTCTTTACTGTTTGACCTTCTAGGGAGCAGTCAGGGTTGATTTCTTTTAAGACCAACCTATTTGTTCTCGCTATCCAGGGGACTCTCAAAACTCTCCTCCAACACCACATCTCAAAGGCATCTATTCTTCTGTGCTCAGCTTTCCTAATGGTCCAGCTCTTACAACCATACATTGCCACCGGAAATACCATTGCTTTGACTATATGAATTTTTGTTTGCAATGTGATGTCTCTACTTTTCACTATGTTCCCCAGGTTTCTCATAGCTTGCCTCCCAAGAATCAGTTGCCTTTTTATTTCATAGCTGCAGAGATCTTGGATCCTAGGAAAGTAAAATCTGTCACTGCTCCTACTTCTTCCCCATCTATTCCCCAGGGACTGATATAGCTTCTTAATTCACTGTTTGATTACATTAATTAACGTTTGTATCTCTAATTAACATTCGTATTTCACCATATGTCATAAACACTATAACTGACACACAAATGTTAATTAGTGTAATCAAACAGTGAATTAAGAAGAGATATTTCAAATGCAGTATTTTAAAGCAGAGATGGACAGAGTCACCATTTTGTTGATTTTTCTCCCAGTATTCTCCATCATTTGCACAGTTCACCTGCCTGACAGTGATTATAAAGCTAGTCACACAGGTCCTGCCTTTTCAAGCATAATATTTATTCAGGAGATACTATTAGCTTTATAGGCAAGGCACATATTGTACAGTACTTGCCATATGCCTAGTTCTGAGTGGAAATAGCCCTTCTGTGGCATTACTTTTCTTGAGAAGAAGCCACACATGCTGTGTGTGGTTTGATTTGTGTAAAAAAATGGATTATAAATTGAGCAGCAGTGGTCAGTTGTACTAGTGGTGCGGTTCTTAGATTTTCTGGGGTGTGACTTCACTTCTGGAAATGAAAGCAGCAATCGGCAGCACCATCAAGTGACAAAGTAAACTGGCATGTAAATGCATAGTACAATCCATAATGTACAATTTTAATGTGGTCAGAACTAGACCTACTTTCAATTTACAGTTTAATGTTTTTGCAGCTTGCCACAATACATTATTCCATTCTTTTCCCCCTTAAACAGATTGCCAAGAAAGACGGATATGGAAAGGTGAGTAATAACAAGTGAATTGTATTGCTCTTCATATTTAATTAAATGCAAGTATGGTGAGTTAATTTAAATAGTTACCATAGGCACTCTTGTTCATTAATATTTTTCTAAATTAAAATGCATTTGTGCTGAATTGTGGAATATAGTATTTCACCCTTTTGTGAAGGGATAAATTGAACCCCAAATCATGTTGGGCTGGTTCGTACATAATTCCCAATAGTATTTTGTTGTCGTAAAAATAAACGTTTTGGTTACATACTGATCTTCCATAGTCCAATTCAGTGCAATCTATTTGTTACGTATAGCAAATCAGATTGCCACTGTGTACTGATCAGGAAATTATGATTTGCATTTATCCTCTAAACAAGCATGCTGGTGATATGAGAACTTGTATAAGTTAGGAAGCAAAATACTAGTAACATGACAATATCTAAAGACCTGCATAATAAAGCCTCTTTCTTGGCAATAGCAGTTATACTTATATACTATCCTACAGTGCTTAGTGCACTCTCGGAATGGTTCACAAGTTAATTAACATTTTGCCCCCAACATGTTGGTTACTCATTTTACTGACCACAGAAGGACGGAAGGCTGAAATATGGTGAGTCAACTTCTCTGTAACTGTTATTGATTCAAGTGGGTCTGCTCTAAACCAAATCACAAATAGAATCAGCCCATTTAAATCAATGAAACCTATGGAGAAGTTGACTTACTAAATTCCCAGTGAATAAATTAGCCTGGTCTAATGTGACTTACTATGTTGAGCAACAGGATTTCAGTCAGTGTTTAAGATTGATTCATTCTGTGAAGCAATGACTACAATGGGGAATCACATTTTAATTGGATTTGAGACTTATTTGTTTATTTATTTTATTATTAAACTTATATCCTTCCCTTCTAGGAAAAACTTTCCTACTTAGGGCAGCTTACAGCATAAAATTCAAAAATACAAACTGACACAAATATTAAAAATGTTATATAAACCCCTCAAAACCCAAACACCCCAATAAGAAAGCCTATTTTGGAAGCAGTGGGGCAGAATAAAATGCCTAACAATTGGTTGTTGATAAATATTGCCAAAGGCCTCTTTAAAAAGGGAAGTTTTCAATTGCTTTTTTAAAATATGGAGAGATGGTACCAGGCGCACCTCTACTGGGAGGGAATTCCACAGCATTGGTGCTACTACTGAGAAGACCCTGTTCCTAGTCACAGCCTTCTTAGCTAATCTCGGGGTTGGCACCGGGAGTTGCATTTTGACGGAGGAGCGAGCGATGTGGGTTGTTGTCCTGAGAGTAAGACATTCCACCAGGTAGGAAGGTCCCAAACCATTTAGGGCTTTGAAAGTTAAAACTAACACTTTGTACCTGATACGGAAAGAAACTGGGATCCATTGCAGACTATCTCATTTGCTCTCTGGGTTTGGTGTTAGGTCAGTAATGTGTTTTTTTGTTTTGCTATCCATGTTTACTAGTATTCTTTGAGACTTTGCTCTGAAATATTTAAGCATAGTAAAAAAATAGATTGACATTTTATTTTCCAGCCCCTGTCATTTGTTGTAAACAAAAGTAATTTAGAAAGTAGCCAAAAGTATCTATACTGAAGAGTAATGTGAAATTTAAGAAATATTTAGCAGCTGTATGGGAGCTAGCTTCATGGAATTAATGTTCCTATTATAGTCACTTGTACTATACAGTCCCTAACTAGATTGCATGAAAGACATATATAACTTTGAAACTAGTTTGTTAATTTATCTGAGTTTTGATATCTTCAAATTTGAGCGTTCACATGTGAAAACAGATCAAGATAACTGCTGTTTAGCACCCCACATTTTAGTGCCTACACATAGCATTAGAAAATATGTTGGACAGCATTACATTTTTGTTTAAAATGCCCTGAAAATTTTGCCAAAGAATATACCTTTCTGTTTCAAACACTTCATGTGCTGCTTTCCCCCAAATGTTTGAACTGTGGGTTTTCTAAATATATTTTTTTCATTACAGAAAAATAGAAATAGTGCAATTTGCAAGTCGCACACGACAGTTATTTGTTCGATTATTAGCTTTGGTCAAATGGGCGAATAATGCTGGAAAGGTTGAAAAATGTGCGGTAAGTTCATGAGTTCCAAAATGAAATAAAGACAAGCAGAGTAGTTGCTATATTCATGTTGCTGAAGTATTTGGAATACAGATGTTCAAAATTTGTGATTTTCCATTGAAAAAGTATATTAAAGTAAGCTGTCTAGTTTTTTCTTTAGAAACCAACATTTGAAAATATTGAATATAAATAAGAGTCAAACATTTTTTAAAAATCTTCTGACTTATTTTTAGTTTTTATGTAGTACAGGCGATGTTTTTTTTTTTAAACAAAAGAAATTTGAGAAAAAGCAAGATGACAGTGGTCTATTGTAAAATAAAATACTTCAAAGTTGTATGAAGTAATGATGTGTGTTACATTAGTGGAGAAAGTTTAGATATGGTAATATTGGTGGCATTTTGTTTTCAGGCAATTAATATTAATGTCTAATACCCTGAAGTCTATATGTCTTAATAAAGTCCATGGAATTGTTAACATTTACTTGGCCCTCCCTCCTCCATTTTTTTAAGTCAAGAGAAAGAAGCCATTTTAAATAAGGCATTTACTTAACTGGTTTCTGGATCCTCATTATGATTCTTGTGGTGTTCTAGTTTTAGAGTAATATTTATTCTAAATTTTTTTAAAAAATTAACCAGATAGTACGTTCATTATAGGACTCTGTACAATTATTTATTTATTAAATTTATATTTGCCCATCTAGCAAACCATCTGGGAATATATATCTAGAAATAAAGAAAAAAATATCATAAAAGCAGCATGATACAATTACCCTAGGCATGCTTTTTTTCCTCTGAGGTTTACTATTTTACCTATTATGAGGGTGTCATACTTTTTAAAATCTGCAGCCACTTTTCCACTAATTTTTTAATAGTCAGTTTGTAATTCAGGTAACAGTTGAACTTCTGCTTCTTGTAAGCCTGCTTCTTAAGTTGGAACAATTAGCTTTTCATATTTCCTGGCTGGTATTAATTCTTACATTTTATGGTTAATTCATTCCATAGGTGTGTTTAAGTTTTTTTTGTCTTGATTAACATATCACAAAAGCATTACAGAGATGATATGTTGGACATATGCTCACTCTCTTTGCTTGTGTCTTCCTCTTATTTCTTTAAATGTTGTACAGTAATCTATGTGTTTGCTCTTTTGCTGATTTTAAGTTGTTTCAATAAAGTTTATTAAATAGGAGACATAAATATTAGAAGTTTTCTCAAAGTTTTATTGGTGACTAGAGTGAGGTAAGAGTTGGAATGGGATTAATTTACACACACATGTTATTCATATATTTACAGATGATATCGAGCTTTCTAGATCAACAAGCTATTCTTTTCGTTGACACTGCTGACCGTTTAGCATCACTAGCCAGAGATGCTTTGGTTCATGCTCGTCTGCCTAGCTTCGCTATCCCATACGCTATTGATGTGTTGACAACTGGATCATATCCACGGCTGCCAACATGCATACGGGTAAATTGTCTTAGAAAGTAGCGAGAACTGCCTTTATTGTATTTCATTGCCTTAAATATTGGTTAGTTTGCTTTCAAGACAGGGTAGGATTTTTTTCTTCACAGGTTTTGGATCTCTGGTGGTAGCTTTGTGAAAAGGGCTTTAAGTATTGAGGTCATATGCACAAAATATGCCTAACTGACTTAAAATCACTTCATTTTTGTGAAAGGGAACTTACATGATATCGTTAATTCTAAAATACCCTTTTTGAGTATTTATTCTTTCTTTGCCTTGCCATTTTTCAGAATTGTGGTTTTGAAACGTATAATCTGCAGCTCCATTGCTCCTCAGAAGATGAAACATATTATCTTTGGGTTAGTTAGTATAGAGATTGTGGTGACTTAGTGGTTAAGACGCTGAACTTGACGACTTTAAGGTCGACAGGTCAGTACAGTAGAACCGCAGATAATGCTAAAGCTTGGTTCCATGAGTCTTAGCATTATCTGATTTTTAACGTTATGCATCACATAATGTTAAAATCCTATGGGATGAATAACATGTTAAAACTCCATAGAGATACATTGTAACCAGCAGAGGCTTCAGTGAATATTATGTGATACATGCCATAGGAATTCAGTGCTACAGTAGACCACTTTTTTCCAGGTTTTGTGAATGATAATGCTATTTTTCCACAGGCATCTGCAAGCTTTTTTCTTTCAGTTCTAAAACCAGCAGTTAGCTTTTTAAAGTAAATATATAAATTCCATGAAACTCTTGGAAGCCCTTTTCATGATTTCTGGTAGCTCTTTGAATCCTGGTAAATTTGGAACTGTGAAATATAAGATTTCTTAGTCCTTGCTGTGTATTTATATGTTTGCTGAATTCTTGCATAAAATGTAGAATTCAAATCGACTGATCTCAATATATGCTCCATCTGTACCTTATCAGGATAAAATAATTCCTCCTGATCCAATAACTAAAATTGAGAAGCAGACAACACTGCATCAGCTAAACCAAATTCTTCGTCATCGGTTGGTGACAACAGATCTTCCACCGCAGCTAGCAAATCTTACAGTTGGTAAGTAGTTGGAGTTACTTTAACTACTGTACTTCTGGCTATTTAAAATGGTTGCCAACACATCTCCCAAGGGCATGCAAAAAGGCTTCTTAGAAGTACAGTCAAACCTCGCATAAAGAGCGTTTAGCTTAAAGAGTAACTCGTTTAAAGAGCAGAATTTTCTCTGAATGTTCGCTTCGCTTAACAAATAAAACCAACCAAAAACTCGCTTAACAAATAAATCCGGGTTCGCAATCCCCCTCCCCCACAACTGGTCATTTACAATGGTGTTTTGCTTAAAGAGCAAACTCGCTTAAAGAGCAATCCTGTGGAACGCATTATGCTCTTTAAGCGAGGTACCACTGTACTTCAAATTATAGGCAGTGGTGGGCTCCAAAAAATTTTACTACCACACTGTGGACGAGTTATGGTGGGCATAGCCAGGGGGAAAGCCCTGCTATGCACCCAAATTAGGACTATAGTAAAACATTGGATAACGCTAAAACTTGGTTCCACAAGTCTGGGTGTTATCCAATTTTTAGTGTTATCCAATCCATGTTAAAATCCTATGGGATGGATCAGATAACGTTAAAGCTCCATAGAGATACATTGTAACTGCACAGGCTTTAGTGGTTGTTATCCGATCCATCCCATAGGACCTTAACGTTATTTGAGCCAATTCTCCTCCCCAGATTACTTAATGTTATGCGATTTTATCGTTATCCGATCCAATCGTTATCCGATCCAATTGTTATCCGGTGTTTTACTGTACTTTATTTCAAAACTTGGATAGGCGGGGCCAGCCAGAATTTCTGGCGAACTGGTGCTAACCTGCTGATGCCCACCACTGATTATAGGTAATATATAAAAAGCTATTAAATGAAAGCTGTCTCCAAATTGCTGTGTACGTTGAGGTACGCTAGAGTTGTAGACAACTTTTTTCTAGTTTTTGTTAATTTATATGGTACTTTTCCACTTTAAAAGTAATCTTAAAAATATCAGTAATTGAACTCTAGCAAACAGAATGATGTTGTTCTTAGAGCAATAGGACTGCTTTTTTATATTTGCTTTCTATATAATTTTCTATTAGGAGACACTGTACACTATTTTATTGCAGTAATTGTGCAAATAATTTTGATTTTTTGCAAGAAAAATTCACAAGTGAACTGTAGACTTTGCAAACACCAGGATTTCATAAACAAAATTGTTATGTAAGAATCAGATTGCATTTGGGAGCTGCACGGGCTGCTGGAAGGTTACACCCAGTTTAGGAGTTACTGCATTTTGCCCACCTGTTTTAAAATACAGTAATACCTCATATAACATTAGTATCGAATAACACGAAAATCGCATAACATCAAGGAATCTGGGGGGAAGAATTGCATCAGATAACATTAAGATCCTATGGGATGCTTCAGATAACAACCGCAAAAGCCTGTGTGGTTACAATGTATCTCTATGGATCCCATAGAGGATCAGATAACACGAAAAATCATATAACACGAAGACTTGTGGAACCAGGTTTTAGTGTTATATGAGGTTTTACTGTAGTATGTGACCTGGGAAAGGTGGGATGCAATCAGAATCCCAGCCTATGTGGTCTTCGAAGTAGAATGCTATTGAGGTGTATTAAGTCATACATGGAGTGTCACTTGCATCCTTTCTTGGAAGGCCATCTCTGTACTTTGCATGTTCTGTAGACTGGTTAGCTTTCATTTTTATTTCTGTATTGCACATTGCATGGGTCTGAATCTGTTTGCATATTTCAGCCAGTTGTCTTCCTAATTATAAAGATAAAACATATACAGTAATACCCCGTATAACGCGAGTACCGTATATCGTTAAAACCGCATAACGTTACAAGATTTTCGGAAAAATATTGTATCGAGTAACGCGATTTTAACGTTACACGATACAGTCGTTCTTAGCAGCAGGGTGGGTGGAAAGCTGAACGGGGTTCTCCGTTCAGCTTCCCAGCCACCCTGCAGCTACGGAGGCAGGGGTGGGGAGGCTGGAAAGCTGACGGGGGGCTCCCCCATCGGCTTACCCAGCCACCCCACAGCTGCGGAGGCATGGGCGGGTGGCTAGGGAAGCCGACAGGGAGTCCCCGTCAGCTTCCCCAGCCACCCTGCAGCTGTAGATCGGGTCCTCTGATCTCTCTGGAGGTGTTTCTGGGCTTCCCCGACGTCCAGAGCCGGTGCAGCAAGCCAGAATGTCAGAGTTCGAATCCCGACGTTCTGGCTTCCTGCACTGGCTCAGGACGTCGGGGAAGCCCAGAAACACCTTGGATCGGGTCCCCACACCTCCCTGGACCCGGCGGTGGAGTCAGACCCCCCAAAATTGGTAAAAAAAAGGACGTTTTTTTTACCAATTTGGGGGTTTCTGACCCCCCCGCCGGGTCCAGGGAGGTGGGCAGACACGATCCAAGCTTTTTCTGAGCTTCCCCGACGTCCTGAGCCAGTGTAGCAAGCCAGGATGTCAGAGTTCGAATCCCGACGTTCTGGGTTGCTGCACTGGCTCAGGACGTCGGGGAAGCCCAGAAACACCTTGGATCGGGTCCCCACACCTCCCAGGACCCAGCGGGGGGGTCGGGTCAGAAACCCCAAAATTGGTAAAAAAAAAACGGACGTTTTTTTTTACCAATTTTGGGGTCTCTGACCCCCCCGCCGGGTCCAGGGAGGTGGGCAGACACGATCCAAGCTTTTTCTGAGCTTCCCCGATGTCCTGAGCCATTGCAGCGACCCAGAATGTCAGGATTCGAATCCCGACGTTCTGGGTTGCTGCACTGGCTCAGGACGTCGGGGAAGCCCAGAAACACCTTGGATCGGGTCCCCACACCTCCCAGGACCCAGCGGGGGGGTCAGAAACCCCAAAATTGGTAAAAAAAACGGATGTTTTTTTTTACCAATTTTGGGGTCTCTGACCCCCCCGCCGGGTCCAGGGAGGTGGGCAGACACGATCCAAGCTTTTTCTGGGCTTCCCCGATGTCCTGAGCCAGTGCAGCGACCCAGAATGTCAGGATTCGAATCCCAACGTTCTGGCTTCCTGCAGCATAAAAGAGGGTGGGGGAAGTTCAAAATTAGCGCGCATCGGGTCTCCCGACCTCCCTAGAGCTGATGTGCGCTAATTTTGAACTTCCCCCACCCTCTTTTATGCTGCAGGAAGCGAGAACGTCGGGATTCGAATCCTGACATTCTGGCTTGCTGCACTGGCTCAGGACGTCGGGGAAGCCCAGAAACACCTTGGATCGGGTCCCCACACCTCCCTGGACCCGGCGGGGGGGTCAGAGACCCCAAAATTGGTAAAAAAAACGTCCGTTTTTTTTTACCAATTTTGGGGTTTCTGACCCCCCCGCTGGGTCCAGGGAGGTGTGGGGACCCGATCCAAGGTGTTTCTGGGCTTCCCCGACGTCCTGAGCCAGTGCAGGAAGCCAGAACATCGGGATTCGAACTCTGACATTCTGGCTTGCTGCACTGGCTCAGGACGTCGGGGAAGCCCAGAAACACCTTGGATCGGGTCTGCCCACCTCCCTGGACCCGGTGGGGGGGTCAGAAACCCCAAAATTGGTAAAAAAAACGGACGTTTTTTTTACCAATTTTGGGGTCTCTGACCCCCCCGCCGGGTCCAGGGAGGTGGGGAAACCCGCTCCAAGCTGTTTCCAAAGTTCTCCCACCTCCCTGGAGGCAGCAGCAAGCCAAAATGTCAGGATTCAAATCCCGATGTTCTCGCTTCCTGCAGCCTCCAGGGAAACAGGGCTTTTTTTAACATTGTGTGTTCAATGTATCGCACAACGTTAAAAACCGAATAACGACGGGACTTGTGGAACCAAGTCATAACGTTATTCGGGGTACTAGTGTAGTATGATACCTATTTTGGCTGAGCTGCATTACTTAGTGGTTTGTTTCTCTGAATCAAGTGTGAAGTTTCACCTTTTTAGTCTTACACAATTTGAAGAAGCTTTGTTTTAGGAATAGCTTTTTATATATCACCTATCTTTTGAAGTACAGTGGAACCTCGTGATACAAAATTAATTCATACCTCGAGGTTTTTCGTATCTTGAGAAAATTGTGTCTTGAAATGCAATTTCCCATAGGAATGCATTAGAAGTCAAATAATGCATTCTGGAGCTCAGAAAGAAAAGCAAAAAAAATTTGTTTTTCCCCCCTGTTCAAAACTCTTTCTAAAGTGGCAAAAACATGGTGAAAAATTCCATAGTGCACTTTAGAAAGAGTTTTGAATAGATAAAAGACTCCCCCACCTCACTTTTTCTGCGCTCCGGAAGGTTTTCAATGCATTTCAATGCATATTCAGCACATTTCTGACAGAGCCCTCTAGTAGCCAGCTCTGGTAATTGCTGGCTCAGCCCTGACTATCAGCTGTTGAGGGGAAGGGGGTATTTTTGGCACTTCATGGTTGCAGGGAAAGCTGACAGTGTCAAGACGCGACAAAAAATTCCAAAAACAACAGAAATGCTCTGAAAACCCTCCCACCGCCATAGGGAGCACCGGAAGACCCAAAAAATTCATATCGCAAAAAAAATTATACAGCAATACCTCAGATAACGTTTACCTCGGATAACGCTAAAATCGCATAACGTTAAGTAATCTGGGGAGGAGAATTGGATCGAATAACGTTAAGGTCCTATGGGATGGATCTGATAACAACCGCTAAAGCCTGTGCAGTTGCAATGTATCTCTATGGAGCTTTAACGTTATCCGATACATCCCATAGGATTTTAACATGCATTGGATAACACTAAAAATCGGATAACACCAAGACTTGTGGAACCAAGTCTTAGCGTTATCCGAGGTATTACTGTATTGATTTTATGGGATTTCCTTTTGTATCTCAAGTTTTTTGTAAGTAGAGGTGTTTGCAACTTGAGGTTTTACTGTACGTCTAAGAAACCTTTTTGCTTGCCTTTGGTAGATGTGTTGACAAGCAGGAGAAACTTAACCTTCTTATTTGGGACACTCCTTTTGCAAGTTCCAGTGCATGCAATCAGATGGCTCTTCAAGAAGCACTGATTCAGCGTGCGTTGGCTTTGTTCTATAATCTTCTCCTGCTGTGCAACATGGGACGTACATTAAAAAAAAATTAATTTGTTTCAGTTCTTTAAGGTTTTTTCTTTTCATTTTTAGCTAACGGCCGTGTAAAGTTTCGTGTCGAAGGTGAATTTGAGGCAACTTTAACAGTAATGGGAGATGATCCTGATATCCCATGGCGTCTTCTCAAACTAGAAATTCTCGTTGAGGACAAGGAGACAGGAGGTAACGCAAAATACATTCTTCTGACTCTGCCCTAAAATACTTCTTGATTTTGAATGCTGGCCACAGATACATTCTGTTATTGATTTGATTGATTTGACTTATTCGATTTATATGCCGCCCTACTTGGTGAAACCAACTCAGAGCGGCTCACAACATACAATCGAATACAATATAACAGTTCAATACAATATCATAATATCATAAAATACAGTACAACAAAATAAATATAAACACAGTGTAATCCACAATACAGTCCACAATATGGTCCACAATACAATCCACAATATAAAGCAGTTAGAAACATTACCAAAAGTCCTGCCGCTGCTGCGGCTTTTAAGCCCCTGCTAAGCAGAGCCTCTGGGAGGAGGTGGAGGTAGTCCCGGGGCTGGGCGCGGCGGTGGCCTCTTCCCCCAGCTGCAGGTATTCTTGGCGGCAGCGGGGCACAAAAAGTCCTGCTGGGAGAGTCCTGCCACTGCTGTGGCTTTTAAGCGCCTACCCAGCAGAGCCTCCGGGAGCAGGTGGAGGTAGTCCCAGGGCTGGGCGCGGCAGCAGCCTCTTCCCCTGGCCGCAGAAGTTATCTCTTCTGTTAAAACGAATTGTGTTTCATCCAGCTATATCAATTGTTCATGATATGTCTCTCAGTATTTTATTCTGTGCTTGTAGCTGGGTGTTCTTAAAGCATATGTTGTGCCAATATTCCATTTTTAAAAAGTATTAATAAAACCTCGCTTTCCGCTAATTATGAGGTTTTAAAGACAACCCTTCCAAGTATTATTACATCATCTTTTAAGGTGCTTTAAAAACTCTTTTTTATTTTATTTTAATGGAAGATGGTCGAGCCTTAGTTCATAGTATGCAGATCAGCTTCATCCACCAGTTGGTCCAGTCTCGACTGTTTGCTGATGAGAAGCCTCTGCAGGACATGTACAGCTGCCTACGTATCCTTTTCAGTAAAGTGCTCGTGAGTTGATGTGGTCCCTGGAACTATTTCCTAATGTAGGGGAAGTAAAGCAGAAACAAGAAATGGGGTTAATTCCGTATTTGCTGTTCCGTGAATGGTTGTACTACTTTCGTTTATGGTAAGCACCGGCATGTCATAAGCCAGTGATGGTGAACCGTGGCACTCCAGCAGTTCTTGGACTTTAGTTCCCAGAACCTCAAGTCTCTCTGAATCCACACGAATGGGTTTACTGCATACGCAGTTTTTGGGATCACTGTTATTCTGAGGGCCCAAACCATGGTCACTCTGGGTTTGCACTGGTATAATGCAGTGTTTCCCAAATGCTGGTGTTTGGACTTCAGTTCCCAGAAGCCTAAGCCAGTATATTGACTGATCAGTGCTTTGGGGAATTGACTTAAGCTTCTGGGAATTGAAGTCCAAACACCAGCATTTGGGAAACACTGGTATAATGGCTTCTTAGTATGGTGTCTTTGGGATTCTACAAGGAAGCCATAACTGGCTTCCCTGTAGAAGGCACTTCACTTAAACAGACTCCTATAGATTCCAGTAAGCCCTCTCTTCTCCATCCATATATCTTGCCAAATTCCATTCTGTTCCAGGAGGTTCTGCACTCTGGAACAGCTTTAAGGGAGATTAGGGTGTGGTAAGAATTCAGTCATAGTTGGGTAACCTGACTTGCATCATCAGATATGCTTTTCATAATGGAAGAATTGCCATTGGTAACATTAGGTGATTATGTGTCTGGCCTGGTTATCCTGTTATGGTAATAGACCATATTGCCAGCAACTCAACACCGAGTGTCAGGCGGTGGTTAACTAACCTGACAACCGCAAGGACTAACAGCCTTGGATGCCAAAGTCCACAGGGAAGGGTGATGGTTCCCAAGTGGACTAAATCCCACTTGAATCCATCTTGATGGAGGGCAGCAGCTTCATCAATACTGGCCTGAGGCCGATGAGGACTTTGTGTGCCAACAGGACTCAGGACCAGAAAGTGACTTGTGAAACTGGATCAGTGGTATGGGTGTTATGCTGCTATATGGAAGGCAGATGAAAGCCCACTGCATTGTATTCTCAGGACAGTCTTCATGGATAATCACCATGAGGATTGCCAATATTCAGATTTGGATTTGGCAGAACAACAAGAGAAAGGTCATTATGTGCATGTTAGAAATACAGTATATAGAGATAGCTTGGAAAGAAATCTTCAACTTATCCATATCACGTGCCACATCTTTCAACATAAATATTTCTGAGAAGGTATATATAACTTTCAAATAAAGTGCTAGTGTTAACAGATATAAATACAGGCACCAAAAATGCAGCCAAAATGAATGGTTAATACTGAAAAGATGGAAGGGAGATTTTCAGACAATAGCATAAATATTAAAATATAAATCACTTGGAGAATGAGCATGCATACCACAGAATATGTTGAGTTAAATATACTAACTTTTGAAATATGTACAGTGTGAAGTATGTTTTCTGCAGTTCTAAAGTTAGTTAGAATTTTTTTGCATCTCAGAATCTTTCTAATAACAAAGATTTTTAGTGTGTGATTAAGAATGGTTTTTAAGTATTTGATTAAAGCATTGGTGTATACTGAAAGCTTTATTCAAAAGGCAATAAGCATTGACTAATGGAAAGATAAATGTTTACGATTGAAACCTGTAGGAATATTTTATGGTATTTACTTAACTTATATCCTTTAGACTCTTTCTGCTTGTCGCTGCAGTTGGAAGTGCTACATTCTCAGACTTTAATGTTGATTCGTGAACGTTGGGGTGATCTTGTGCAAGTTGAGCGATATCATGCAGGCAAATGTCTGTCTCTATCTGTATGGAAGTAAGTAAAATACTGTTGATATTTTGACCCAAATATTATTGTTAGAATAATATTTTGAAATCCAAACGCTGTCAGTTTGGTATTTCTGTGGTACAGTATATTTTTAAGTTAGCTGGTTGTATAGCTCGATGAGTTAGGTATCTCTGGCTACAGATCCAGAGGTTAGGAGTTCAGTTTTCTGCTATACTTCCTGCAAGAAGAGCCGGCATGTGTAGTTATGGGCAAGTTGTGCAGTTCTAGGATGAATCAAAAAAAGAAGAGAGAATTGTAAACCACTTCTGAGTATTCTCTACTTGGAAAACTTTGAAAATGGTCACCATAAGTCAGAATTGACTTAACAGCACATGATGGTGATATTTTAAGTTATTCAAATATTACCTGCTTTTTTAACCTGGAATTTAGAGTTTCCTTGTCTCCTGGATTTAACGGGCAGAAAGTGAAGGTCTAAAGAGCCTCTTGATGGGGGTGAAAGAGGAGAGTGCTAAAGCTGGCTTGAAACTCAACATCAAAAAACCCAAGATCATGGCATCTGACCCCATCACTCCCTAGCAAATCAAAGGAGAAGAAATGGAAGCACCGACAGACTTTACTTTCTTGGGATCTAAGATCACTGTAGCTATGAAATAAAAAAGTGTTTACTCTTTGTGGGGCAAGGTATGGCAAACTTATGCAGCGTAATAAAAAGTAGAGACATCACCCTGCTGATAAAAATCCACACTTGTTAAAGCCATGGTCTTCCCATGGTATGGCTGTGAAAACTGGACCATAAGGAAGGCTGAGTGCAGAAGAATAGACACCTTTGAACTGTGTTGCTGGGGAAGACTTTTGAGAGGTTCCTGGAGTGTAAGGAGATTCAACCCCAGTTAATCTTAAATGAAATCAACCTTGACTGCACCTTGGAAGGACAGCTTTTTGAAGCTGAAGCTCAAATCTTTGGCCACCAAATGAGAAGAGAGGACTCACTGAAGAAGAACCTGATGCTAGGAAAGATCGAAGGCAAAAGGAGAAGGGTGTGGCAGAGAGTAAGATGGTTAGACAGTACTGTTGATGGGGTGGGTGTGGATCTGGGCAGACTCTGAAGGCTGATGGAGGAGCTGGCATGTTGTGGTTCAAGGAGTTGTAAAGGGTCGGACTCAACTGTACGTCTGAACAGTAAGCTTAAATAAGTCATATGAAATTGGTTTCTGAAACTAGGTGCTTAACAATCACTATTTCTGATCCTCTGGCTAACATCAGACTATTATTTTTAGTTACTTTTACTAGAAATGTTACTGCTAAGGTTATTTTGATTTGAAGTAAAGATATAACATACTTTGATGCAGTATACTAGCACAATGTTTCTTCCAGACTCAGTCAAGTTCTTTGTGTTGCTGAAGTCATCACAATATTGAAAACGTCGTGTTTCTGATTTAAACAAAACAGTAATATGAATATTCTGGCTGTGCCCACCTTTACATTTACCAGGTCACCATCCACAGAATGTTTCCTAATTCTTGTAGCTTGCATGGCAAGCTGAGTAATTTTCAGAGCACTCTGTTCCACTGGAGAAAGTTGTCATTTGAAGATAACTCACCTAAGTAACTGCTGTCTTACACCTTTTGTTTCATGATTTGAGGATCAGTATGCCCATATATATCTTGCTTTGGTTGTACTCGGTGTGGCTGTGTCAACATCTCTAAGTTGCTGCAGCACAATTTTTCCTTTATGATTTGCAGATTAATATTCCTATATATCTTATTTTGGTAGGTGTGTGAGGGCCATGCCCAAATGATTGACTAATAATATATTAAATACAGTAATACCTCATATAACATTAGTATCAAATAACACTAAAATCGCATAACATTAAGGAATCTGGGGGGAAGAATTGCATCAGATAACATTAAGATCCTATGGGATGCTTCAGATAACAACCGCTAAAGCCTGTGTGGTTACAATGTATCTCTATGGATCCCATAGGATTTTAACATGGATCAGATAACACTAAAAATCATATAACGCCAAGACTTGTGGAACCAGGTTTTAGTGTTATATGAGGTTTTACTGTAAGTAAATAATAAAATGCTGCCTCCATACAATCTTGACAAAAACAGGATGTTCTGGAGTAATAAAAGGTCTTCACAATAATGCCATGGAGGCAACACGTCTGGCAGACAACATCCCCCCCCCCCGAGAGAATATTTCACAGATTGCCACCACCAAGAAGACTCTTCCCAATACATGTAAAGTTAATATTGTAGGTTAGCAAAACAAATAGTGGCATCTCATATCAAAGTTCTGAAGAATTTGAACAATAATGTTGTAGTGGGAGCTAGAATCTAGGTCAGTGGTTGTGAACCTTATGGCATGTATGCCAGAGGGGGCACACAGAGCCCTTTTTGTGGGCACACAAGTTGGCCCCCCAGCAAAGTGTTCACCCCACCCCTCTGCCTAGCAGCCCAATAGGAGTGCTTCCTCCCTCCCCCAGCACGGAGTTTGCCCCACCCCTCGGCCTAGCAGCCCAATAGGAGTGCTTCCTCCCTCCCCCCAGCACAGAGCTCGCCGTGCCCCTCTGTTTGGTCACTGGATCTCTAAAAGATTCGTCATTGCTGATGTAGTTGATGACTATGTGCCTCTGCAGGAAGCTGAGTGATTCTCTAAAAGCCAATGTAAAAGACTTCTTAGGGGTACAGACATGAGTATTGAAAATAAATGGGAGAGAAAGAAAAAGTGAAAGTATTGTAAAACTTTAAAGACTGACATTGATTTCTGTATGAGCTTTCATCTTATCAAAACTACTTCACTGGAAATTATTTTAAAGGAAAGTTAAACTGGGTGTAATACTGCTGAACCGTTTCAGTGTTCCACAAAAATGCTTTGGATTTGTAGCTAACATACTGTTGTTTTTCCCCTCTTAAGCCAACAGGTGGTTGGAAGAAAAACAGGAACTGCATCTCTTCATAAGGTTACCATTAAGATAGATGAGAACGATGTCTCAAAACCTTTGCAAATCTCTCATGAACCTCCCCTTCCAGCCTGTGATTCCAAATTAATAGAAAGAGCTACGAAGGTAAAGCTCCTCCAGCTGGAACTGGCATATGATTTTAATATGTGCTTTTTTGTTCAATGAGTGTTCGTCTCTTCAGCATTGGGATGCATTTTACTTCTGTTTTAGCTTCCTCATTTTAGATGTACGTTGTATGTTACATTGACTTGTGGCATAAGAACAGATAGAATACCATTCTAGAAATTCAATGAGATGTTCTATCAATAGAGTAATTGTTTCACCCGATATGATAATTAGTTAAACAACACATTATTGCAAAAATCGCTGGTTTTAATCTTTTAAAATACTGTTTGCATCACAGGTAGTAAAGAGGCCTCTAAGGGTTGACCTCTTGGTTTAAAAACTTGTCAGACTGCCACCCTGCAGTGCCATTTTTCAATTTTGTAACATATTTCTGCAGTGACTCAAGTCACTAAGATGCTGACTGGGAGGCGGAAGGTCAGCAGTTCGATTCCCGAGTACTGCAGGACGGAATGAGCTCCCGTCTCTGTCCCAGCTCCTGCCAACCTAGCAGTTCGAAAGCAAGAAATTGCAAGTAGATAAATAGGGACCACTTCGGTGGGAAAGTAACAGCGTTCCATGCGCTCCGGTGTCTAGTCATGCCTGCCACATGACCATGGAAACGTCTGCAGAAGCAGACAGCGCTGGCTCTTCGGCTTAGAAACAGAGATGAGCACTGACCCCTAGAGTCGGATACGACTGGCTTTCGAGCAAGGGAAACCTTTACCTTTTACTATTTCTGTGCAAGCTATGAATGTAACAAGAGAGTGTTCTCAGGAAAGGTGTTCATGATCAAATCTCCTGGGTCTGAAAATATTTTTCTATCTGTTAATAAAACCCAGAAGATAACCTATAAAGAGTTAACAATTTTCTTCTTTACACAATGACTTAGAACAGGGGTGCCCAAACTACGGCCCGCAGGCTGGATCTGGCCCCTGATGCCAATTCATCTGGCCCCCCCAAAGCCATTGTTGCTCCAGGAAGTGGAAGTAAAACATGCCCATATGGGCATGTTTTACTTCCGCTTCTGGAAACATTGAGGGCTTTGGGGGGCCAGATGAATTGGCATTGGGGGCCGGATCTGGCCCATAGGCCATAGTGACTGTCCCCTAAACCACATGACCGGCCTGCAGCCTGAAAAATTTGGGCACCCCAGCTTAGAATTTTACTGCTTCATGTTGCTCAGCATGTCATTTGTTTTAAAGAACATACAAATGATAACTAAACATGAGGGCCCCATTAAGTTTATGGGAATTTAATACACTGAATTGGCTGTGAGTTTGAAAAAATAAAATTGGTTTGGTCTTGGAAAGGTAGTTGGCCAGATTAAGGCTGTAACATTGCAGAATTCAGTGCCTTTTTCAGAACATGGGAAAGAGCTGGTCCTCTTGATGTGAAAAGACAGGGCTGCTTCACTAACAATGTTGCACTAGATCAGTGGTGGTGAACCTATGGCACATCGCTTCCTCCTGTAGCAACCATCGCAGGGTCTTGAAAGGCACTGGTTGTGGCAGAGTGCTGTGTGTGTTGCAATCTACCACAACTCCCTTATTTACAGCCTTTGCCGCCTCTCCCAAAGACCCTGGGTTGTTAACTCACCAAGTCATAGGGAGTGCGGTTGTTTCAATAGTAGCATGGATATAGCAGTGTAGTTGAATCGGAGAGCAGAGTGCCAAAGCTATGCCCAAGTAGAAGCCAACTCAGAAAAGTTGTGAAAGTCCCAAAACAGAACTTTTATTTATCCATTTTATAATCCATAAGGCAAAGTATTAGACCTGTAAAAGGAAAACAGTCCACATTCCTATATAGAAGAAAATCCCAATACCCAAAGTCCATCAGTCCATGAAATGGCAAAGTATCAGCAATGTCCATAAAATGGCATAGCCCAGGGAAATCCAGACAAGGCGTTACCAATGATCCATCAGCATCCAGGCAGGGAAATCAATGTCCAAGTATCCTAGCCCTGACAGGGCTCATCCTGCCAATTCCTCCTTTCAGGATTTGGTTCAGCCAGTGAGATAGCCT
Source organism: Furcifer pardalis (assembly GCA_030440675.1). NCBI lineage: Eukaryota > Metazoa > Chordata > Lepidosauria > Squamata > Chamaeleonidae > Furcifer > Furcifer pardalis. The sequence continues at coordinate 51,363,861 of CP126895.1, read as the reverse complement.
TTCAGCAGTCCGTTAGAGAACTGATTTTAGGTGCAAAAACTCACAGCTTATAAAGGCAAAATGAGTATCTCCTTCCCCTTTGGAATGCATTAAGTAATGGAATACATTTGGTAATGGAAAAGCACCTGGCTTCTCCTCCCCTTAGGAATGTGTTGACATCATGGGGAAGTCCTTGTTCTCACAGGTGCCTTCCTCCCCTTAGGAATTTGTTGGGTAATGGAACATTTTCGGTAATGGAGAAGCACCTGGTCTCTCACAGGTGGGGGTCTCACCATCCCTTTCTCCCTACCTCTGCTCTCTCCCTTTCCACCACATGCATAGGAGGTAATGGGCCACAAAGGGAAAAGGTTGAGAAAGGGTGGAAAAACACCTGCTGGTTACTTTCTCTCTCAGGAATGCAAAGCATGAGAATACACAGACAGAAAGGAATGCACAAGTACAGGCTGGTCTCTCAACCTTTTCAAACCTAAGAAAGCAACGGTCAGTGGTTCCCAACAAGGAGTACACAGCCCACTAGTGGACTTCAATTCCCAGAAACCTAAGTCAGTACATTGGCTGATCAGTGCTTTGGGGAAATGACTTAGGCTTCTGGGAATTGAAGTCCAAAAACCAGCATTTGGGAAACACTGAACTAAGTGATTAACTATCAACTTATCTAAACATTTTACTTTACTTGTAAGCAAGTGAACTAAATACACACAATTCTACCTTCTAACTAAGGCAAGTTAAACTTATAACTATTTTACTAACATTCTATCTTATCCCAAGATACTACACATTTTAACTGAACTTCTAAACAGTTTTTTTAAAGAATACACACGCACGGAAAGAAGTGTAGCATAGGCACTGCATACCATACCAGGATCATGACACCTCCTTCCCCCAGCATAGAGTGTGCCCTGTCCCTGTGTCCAACAGCCCAATGAGAGCACTTGCTCCCTTCCTCCAGCACAGTGCACCCCACCCTTCTGCCCAGCAGCCAAATGGGAGTGCTTCCTCCCTCCCCCCAGCACTGAGTTCATCTCACCCTTCTACCCAACAGCCCAATGGGAGCAATACCTCCCTCCCCCCTGACACAGAGTTCACCTTACCCCTCTGCTGACTAGCCCAATGGGAGTGCTTCTTCCCTCCCTAGCACAGAGTTTGCCCCACCCCTCTGCCCAACTGCCCAATGGGAACACTTCCTCCTTCCCCCAGCAAAGAGTTCACCCTTCCCCTCTGGTCGGGCACTCAGTCTCTAAAAGGTTTTCCATCACTGCACTAGATGATTTAAAATGCTGCTTTTAAAAAAATAACTACTCTAACTTTTGTTTTTCAGATAGACCACTTGTCAGTAGAGAAACTTCTGATAGACAGTGTCCATGCAAGAGCTCACCAGAAACTCCAGGAACTGAAAGCCATTCTTAAGAATTACAATGTCAATGACAATTGTATGTGGTGATAACTGCACAACATTTGATTTTTGGGGGGAGATGGCGGTTTTATTTCTCATATGCCTTTTCTAATCTCACTGGAAAATTACAGGGCATATATAACAGAAGCACACAATTAATTAATTAAAATAAATAAAATTGTTTATTGACCCTGTTCCCATAGAACCCAACTAAAGTTCTTTAATGGGTGCTTCCTTTTGATACATTATCACGTTGAATAAAATGATAGCATTTTTTAAAAATCAGACAAATGGACAAACAGGTAGTGCAGCTTTCACGCTCAATGACAGATTGAATTATTTGTTATATGATGAGTGCTTTCTTTTGTCTCATTTGGAAATGATTTTAGCACTTTTCAGACTTGATAATTCAGCAAACATGGAGTTTTCATATTTGAGCCCAGGGGGAAACTTTTGAATGGGTTTGCAGGGAAAGTAGATCTTTTGCCAACTTCCTTCTCTGGGATTTTTAAAGAACCCAAGTCACATAGTCTGTATAGAAGTATAGAGCATTCTGCTTTGCAGAGCTAGAACAGCTGAATGCGTCCATAATTTCAAATGTTGCTCGTTCTCTCTGTGTATATGCCCTGACACACACACGTCTTCATGCTTATGTACAAGTTATCTAAACTGAAGCATCAATGTTGCATTCCTTTTGTGATTTGTGAGTGTAAAGCAAGTGGCTTTCATCAATACAGTACTAGATACAGTACTGAATTATATTCTTAATGCTTAACTTGTACATTCAGGTAACAGCATAACATGCTTTTAGAATGGTATTTTGCAAAATGATAAATGAAATAATATCTTGTCAGGAGTACAGTAATACCTCGGATAACGCTAAGACTTGGTTCCACAAGTCTTGGTGTTATCTGATTTTTAGTGTTATTCGATGCATGTTAAAATCCTATGGGATGTATCGGATAACGTTAAAGCTCCATAGAGATACATTGTAACAGCACAGGCTTTAGCGGTTGTTATCCAATCCATCCCATAGGACCTTAACATTATTCGATCCAATTCTCCTCCCCAGATTACTTAACGTTATGCGATTTTAGCGTTATCCGAGGTAAACGTTATCCGAGGTATTACTGTACTTCTTTTGCAATTAGGCTATGTAGGCCTGAAATATAGTTTTGTTACTAGGAAGTTTTTGTCTTGCTTAGTCAATTAAAGTTTTGGATTTAATTTTCTTAATTGTTAGTTTTTTAATTTAGCTTTTATAGAAATGGCTTTTGTTCTATTATTCCTTCATTAATTATTAGTTCTTTAATTTAGCTTTCATAGAAACGGCTCTCCCCACGCTTGTTATCCCTATTTTGGAGCCATGTGGTCGATCTGAATGTCTCAATATTTTTGTAGACCTTCATTCTGGAATGTTTCAACTCATGCTTTATGGAATTGGTGAGTAAATAAGATTGAACTTTGCTTTTGCCTAATCACTTCTTTCTAATGTTAGAACAATTATTAATGAAGATGCAGAATTGATCTTGTAACTAATCTGAAACAATATAATTTTTAAATTTGGTTGGAAAGAAAAATAAAGCTTGATCTACAGCAGTGTTTCCCAAATGCTGGTGTTTGGACTTCAGTTCCCAGAAGCCTAAGCCAATATATTGACTGATCAGTACTTTGGGGAATTGACTTAAGCTTCTGGGAATTGAAGTCCAAACACCAGCATTTGGGAAACACTGATCTACAGGGTAGGAAGTGAATTATTACTACACAGCTTTACTTAAAGAATGACACAGAAAAAGCCTCCTCAAAGACTGGTATTTTTGAACCACAATTGATGTACCATGGGCAATGGCAACCTTGTGTTGCCAGTGAATCTTTCTCACATTAGGTCAGATGAAAGGAACTGCAGAATGAATTCACCAAAAGGTGCTTTCATTTTGTCAGTTTCACATCTGGCTTAGACATTGAAGAAGAACAGCGCAACAAAAAGTTGGAAGTTGTAGAATATATAGAACAGCCCAGTTCAACCCATCTAAACTACAGATGCACTAGTCCAGTGATGGCCAATCTTGGCACTCCAGGTGTTTTTGGACTTCAATTCCCAGAAGCCCTGATAAGCAAGGGCTGACTTGGGCTTCTGGGAATTGAAGTCCAAGAACACTTGGAGTGTCAAAGTTGGCCATCACTTCACTAGTCTCTGCAGAACATCTTGATAAAGCCATGAAGTTACTAAATTAACTGTAATATTCTGTTTTGTGTGGACACTGTTAATAAGCCACAATCTTAAATCTTAACTCCTTAATTGCTGAGAGGAGAGGCTTTCAGGTGTGTGGAAAATAATATTTTGTACAGTATTTCATAGACTGCTCTGAAGTATTGAATAGGGCACCTCTTGAAAATCGGTTACCAAATTGGCAAATGTCAGTCTAAGCCTATGCAAGGAGCTATTTTTGGACACTAGGTGTCCTGTGCTTGAAATTTAGTGTGAAAATTACCTAATAGTCTCTCTACAGTAGTTCTGTTGCATATATCAAATTAGATCTAGACACTTATCCTTGGAGTTAGTTCCATTTGACATTAATGGCACCTACGTTAGGCCTGACTGAACTAGAACTCATTGATTTTAGTGATCTCATGGTCAGAATGACTAACTGCACTCAGCCCATTGACTTGGTGGCTAGCTCATATTTAAAACAGTTCCAAAGCAGCAGCCTCTCTTGATTAGAAATCTTGTGATGCAGACCATTCTGTACATCATCAGAGGAAAAATCTATGTTAATTGCAGTGCTAGAGAAAAAGAAACTGTTCAGGTTTTGTAGACTGTTCTAGAATTCTGCATCATTTACTTTAAACATCTGATATTTATAGCTGTAAATGTGTTGGTATGTTTGTGCTTGCTATTCCAGTTTCTAGGTAAATGTGTGCATGTTTGTTTAAGTAGTAACTAGTCATCTTTCACTGTAGATCAGCAGACACTAGATGAAATAGAGAAGTCTGTCAATGATGACATGAAGCGTATTATTACTTGGCTTCAGCAGCTCAAGTGAGTAAGCTTTGGTGTTATGAAGTTTCAACATTGCATAGCTAATTATTGTTCCACCTTGTGCTGTACCTTCTGCTTGTCTCTAGCGTTACTGAAATATTTGTCTACTTTTCAAAGTTGCAAATAGAAAAGAATGCTATTGGTTCAAGAAGCTCAACTCTTTTACATACAGTGTAAAATAATTTTACACAACATTGATATGCTGCAAAATCTGTGCCAGTTTTCTCTTTCCTGCTTGTTGTCTGCTGTCTCTGATGGAAGACAGCATTGCAACTGTGGTATTATTACAAGTAGCTCGTTGTACTGTGGTATTCTATTCCGAAGGAATAAACTCTGGTTGTAGCTCCAGGACTTGACTGTAAATATAACATAGATGTTGCTTTAAGCCACGGTCTTAAATAATAAACCAAACATATTATCTACCTTTGTCCTCTATGTTTTTACCTCTGCACTGACCCTAGTACTTCAAGGAATGCCTGGGGAATGCTTCCCTTAGGATATGGCTGAGAAGTACATAAATTTGTTTTCTGAGCTCTGCAGATACTCATATTTTAAAGAAAGTGCAAAGAACCATTTGAATAAATGTGATCAAACAGACTTTGTGGGCTTTAGTAATGCTTTTGACAAGGTCTGTCACCAAAGATTCCTTAGTAGCCTTTACCTTAGCATTCATGGAATAAAAGGACAGGTTCTCTTGTTCAGTAACTGGTTGAATAGGAAGCAGAGAGAAGAAATGTACAGTAATACCTCGGATAACGTTATGACTTGGTTCCACAAGTCATGACGTTATCCGATTTTTAGCGTTGTCCGATGCATGCATCGGACAACGCTAAAAAAAAGCCCTGACTTCAGGGACTAACCGAGCAGGCAGTGGGGTGCCTTTAAAGCCACCCCCACCGCTGTGGCTGCAGTAGGATCGGGGAAAGCACCTTTCCCCCCGACTCTACTGCAGTCTTCCCTCCGTGCTTACCTTCTCTTGCTGACCTGCACGCTCCGATCGCTCGAGGCTTGGTTTTTTTTCCGTTCCCTTCGTTCCCTTCCCTCCCTGTATTTAAACTACAGGGAAGGGGGAAAGAGAGAAATGTGATTGGTTCTCTAGAGAACCAATCACCTCTCTCTCTTTCCCCCTCCCTGTATTGTCAATACAGGAAGTGAAAGAGAAAAACACAAGCCTCGAGCGATCGTCGGAGTGTGCAGCTCAGCAAAAGAAGCTTACTGGTGGCTTGAAGGTAAACAGGGCCAGGGCTGGGCTGGATTCTCCCGAGCAGGCAGTGGGGTAGGTGTGGGGAGTCCCCAAACTGCTGGGGGTGGGGGTGGGGAAAGGAGGGAAGTGACAGGGAGAGGAGCTTTGGCCTCCTTTACTTCTTTAATACGATGGATCGGATAACGCTAAAATGAACGTTCTCCGGTGCAAATCTTCCCCCCAAATTTGTCATCATTATGTGGTTTTAGCATTATCCAGTGCAATCGTTATCCGGGGTATTACTGTACATTTCTTGTAATAGAGGGGTTAAAGAATAGATTCACTTTAGCAATGGTAGAGGACTATTACATCTTAACACTAAATTGTTTACAGATCAGTTAGAGCAACGGTTTCCAATGTGGGGCCCAGTCTCCCATAGGGGAACTTCAGTTCCCAGAAGCCTAAGTCAGTACATAGGCTTATCAGTGCTTTGGGAAACTGACTTAGGCTTCTGGGAATTGAAGTTCAAAAAACAAAGGTTGGAAAACACTGAGTTAGAGACAACCATTGAGATGGGCCAGTTTATAAAATACAGTACTCTGCATTATTTTGGGTTTATAAAGTGAAAGAGATTTCAAAGAAGTCCAAATGGGTTTTTTTAAAAATGGGTGAGCAGGCAACAAATTGTTCCTAATATTAGAAGCACACTGATGAGCTATGAGCTGTTGGTGATTGATCAGGAAAATGCTCTTGGGCTTTGAATTTCCTCCCTCCAGTAATACTAGAGTCAAGGGTCATCTGATAAACAGTGACAGGCTCATTGTACTTTACATAGGCTTACTGGAACTGTGGAATTGATTACCACAAATAATGGTTATGGTCTGATTAATGACCTTAAAAGAGATTTCTTTAATTCAGGGTGGTTAAAATTAGCAGTGGCTATCAACAGTGATAGCTTTAGGCTACTTCCAAGATCAAAGGCAGCTTGCTCCTCAGCACCAAAGACTAGAGATCAATAGCAGAAGAAGGCTGCTGCTTTGTTTATGTGCTTTTTATGGGCATCTAGTTGCTAATGTGAGTAATGGAAAGCTAAAGTAAATAGCCCTTTGAGTTGATCTACTAAGATTGTTCTTATAACTTTTTGTTTTTATAGAATGAAATGTTGGTCATCCATTCATTCTTGGAAAAGTTTCTTATAGTTTCTCCACTCTGATGTAGAATCTTTGTGCTAGATTCTCAGAAATGTAGAATTATTGAGAGATTGATTAGACATTTACTTACTGATGAGCATATTTACAAATACAGTAATACCTCAGATAACGTTTACCTCGGATAATGCTAAAATTGCATAACGTTAAGTAATCTGGGGAGGAGAATTGGATCAAATAATGTTAAGGTCCTATGGGATGGATCGGATAACAACCGCTAAAGCCTGTGCCGTTACAATGTATCTCTATGGAGCTTTAATGTTATCCAATCCATCCCATAGGATTTTAACATGGATCGGATAATACTAAAAATTGTCTAACACCAAGACTTGTGGAACCAAGTCTTAGCGTTATCTGAGGTATTACTGTAATTCAAATTCTTTAATTTCAAATCTAGCCAAATAGTTATGGAAATGTTTTATAGTGTTGAAACTAATTTTCAATTTAGTCTTTTAAAAATTACTTCTATATATGCTCTAAATTAGGACTTCTATAAGTCTGACAGTAGCATTTATAATTTGAATGTCACCAAACACGCTAACAAGGTGATGCTCAAGATAATACAGGATAGACTGCAACAGCATGTGGAGAGAGAATTACCAGAAGTGCAGGCGGGTTTCAGAAGAGGCAGGGGGACTAGAGACCACATCGCCAACATAAGATGGATCATGGAAAAAACAAAGGAATATTAGAAACAAGTCTACTTCTGTTTCATTGATTACACTAAGGCTTTTGACTGTGTCGACCACAACCAAATGTGGCAAGTAATTAAAGAGATGGGAATATCGGAACACCTTATAGGCCTCGTAAGAAATCTGTACATGAATCAAGAAGCAACAGTTAGGACAAAATTGCTGGAAGAAACATCAACAATTTACGATATGCAGATGACACCACCCTAATGGCAGAAAGTGAGGAGGACCTAAAGAAGCTCCTGTTTAGGTTGAAAGAAGATAGTGAAAAAGCTGGCTTGAGACTCAATAGCAAGAAAACAAAGATAATGGCAACAGGCCCTATCAGTCCATGGAAAATAGATGGGGAAGAAGTAGAAGCAGTAACAGATTTTACTTTCTTAGGATCAAAGCTTACTGCAGATGGAGATTGCAGCCATGAAATAAAAAGGCGACTGATTCTTGGGAGGCAAGCAATGAAAAACCTGGGGAGCATAGTGAAAAGTAGAGACATCACATTGCAAAGAAAAATTCGCATAGTCAAAGCAGTGGTATTCCCTGTGGCAATGTATGGTTGTGAGAGCTGGACCATTAAGAAAGCTGAGCGCAGAAGAATAGACACCTTTGTGACGTGGTGTTGGAGAAGGGTTTTGAGAGTCCCCTGGACAGCGAGGAGAACAAATAGGTCAATCTTAGAAGAAATCAACCCTGACTGCTCCTTAGAAGGTCAAATAATAATGAAGCTAAAGTACTTTGGACATCAGATGAGAAGAGAGGATTCACTTGAGAAAGCCTTGATGTTTGGAAAGGTCGAGGGCAAAAGAAGAAGGGGCCGGCCCAAGATGAGATGGCTAGATGGTATTGTGAAGACAATGGGCACAGAGTTGAGCGAGTTGAGGGGGATGGTGGAGGACAGGAGTGCCTGGCGGACAGTGGTCCATGGGGTCGCAGAGGGTCGGAATCGACTGTGCGACTGAACAACAAAATACAGTGGAATCTCGAGTTACAAAATTAATGCGTTCCTTGGGACATTTCATATTATGAAAAATTCGTATCACAAAGTGCCGTTTCCCAAAGGAATGCATTGGAAACCTTTTTTCTGACCTCTGGGGCAGATTAATTGGTTTTCAATGCATTTCTATGGGAAACCGTGCTTCGAGATACACATTTTTCACAATTTAAATCCATAACTCGAGGTGTTATTTTCAATGGATTTCTTTTCATATCACAAAAATTATGTTAGGGAAGGTGTTCATAACCTTAGTTTCCACTGTACTAATGAAATTCAAAAGAGTTGTTAATCTTGAGTTTGTGTTGATAAATGTTTGTTTAGGATTTGATTTTGTGAATATGTTTTGGTTGGGATTAGCAGTTGGATTTAGGCCATGACAACCAGAATTTGTATAATAGCCCTGTGAGAAAGTTTTCTCTTTTCTTGATTAAAGTTCTTGTCTGCATGGTTGCAAAAACGTATATTCTAACAGCCAATCTTGAAAGCAATTTAGCCATGTTGTGTTTTCATGCATGAATGCCAGTGGTCTGGTATGCCCTGTTTTTTCTCCTTTCCAATTAAGGTTTTGGCTTGGACAGCAGCGTTGCAGACAATCAATAAAACATTTGCCTACAGTCAGCAGTGAAACGCTACAGCTCGCTAATTATACTATTCACCCTGTGGGCAGTCTCTCCAATCACAAGCTCTTTATCAAGCTCACCCGACTTCCACAGTACTATATTGTAAGTTAACATGAGATCTTTGTGAACTTGGGTTTACTTTTAGGACTGAAGAAAGCCAACTGAGATATGTTTTTCCTCTGTGAAAGCTGTGTTTTAAAAAAGAGCTTCACCACTTTAAACTACTAAAATGTGGTAAATCACAGATGTTCTGCCTCTTCTGGTCTGGTCTTTTCCCCAGTTGAGAATAGACCCAAGTTCCTTGCTATTTCATAGTACAGTAAAACACCGGATAACGATTGGATCATATAACGCTAACATTGCATAACGTTAAGTAATCTGGGGAGGAGAATTGGATCGAATAACGTTAAGGTCCTATGGGATGGATCGGATAACAACCGCTAAAGCCTGTGCGGTTACAATGTATCTCTATGGAGCTTTAATGTTATCCGATCCATCCCATAGGATTTTAACATGCATCGGATAACACTAAAAATCAGATAACACCAAGACTTGTGGAACCAAGTCTTAGTGTTATCCGAGGTATTACTGTACAGTGAAACCCCAAGTTATGATGGAGGTCCATTCTAACAGCCTCCGTTGTAACCTGAAAAAATTGTAGAACGAAACATCCATAGGGATGCATTGAAAAATAAAAAATGGTCCTGAATTGATTGTTGTAAACTGAAAAAAAACACATTAAAAATTTGTAAACCGGGATGGCATTTCAACAGGTTTTACTGTTGTAAACCACAGCAAACTTAAACCGAGTTGGTTGTACCCCGGGGTTTTACTGTATTCCCTTCGTGAAGAAGATCCAATTTGTTTTTGTATTTGGAAGATTTTCAGAAAATAATTGTGAAGTAGATTTTAAATTTCTTGTAAATTTGTGTGTATGCATCCTTAGCTCGTTATGATACTTCAAGACAACTTGTTATAAACTTATTTAGTAGTCAGTGCTATGGGGAGGAAGGGCCTGCAGTGGCTTAGTGGTTAAGATGCTGAGCTTAACGACTGGAAGTTTGGCAGGTCAGCAGTTCAAGACCTGAATGCTGCATGATGGAGTGAGCTCCCATTTCTGTCTCAGCTCCTGCCAACCTAGGAGTTTGGAAGCAAGAAATTGCAAGTAGATAAATAGGTACCGCTTCGGTGGGAAGATAAACAGCATTTTGTGTCTAGTCCTGCCTGCCACATGTCCATAGAAACATCTGTGCATGCAGACAGTGCTGGCTCTTTGGCTATAAATGGAGATGAGCACCGAACCCTAGAGTCAATTCACTTCAGTTTATTGAATTCAGTTCAGTATACTAGATCTTATTTAATTGACTTTAGCTAGAGCTAAATTCTACAATCTGTTTTATAATCCCACCACAATATATTCAATTGTGTTGTAACTGTTTTATCTATATTCTGTTCTGGTCTTTGACTGTAGTCAGTGGTGGGATGTCAAAAATTTTACTACCCCACCGTGATGTCACAACAGTGTGGGTGGAGCTAACATGATGTCATGACATGGACGGAGCCAACATCATGACATTGTGGGTGGGGCCAAAGGAAAAATATATATAAAATAAAATAAAAATAAGCACACACACCGTCTCAATCCACCCACCCACAACACAAACCCGTAAATAAATTAAATAAAATAAAAAATACATTAAAATGCACCCACCCACCTCAAACACAAATCAACCAGAGCTTTTAAACCAGAGCTTAAAGCTTATTCTGGCTAATCTTTCTCACACTAAGTCAGATGGAAGGAACTACAGAATGAACTTACCACAAGATGGCCTAATTTTGGCACTTTTCAACAGTTAAAGAAGTTAGGTACTAAGTCTTTGCCTAACCAGGTCTCTAGGATAATATGCTTTAATGTAAATGTGAAACAGCTGGACCTTCTTAAGGGTTCTCCAATTGGAACAGCAATTGGAATACCACAAGTGTAGCTTATTGTTGAGGTAACTCCAAGGCTTTGCTTAAAAACCCCAAGCCAGGCCACTAGGCCTTTCGGCTGCCAGGCCTTTTTAGGAACTGGTAGTACGTCAATATAGGTAAAGGTATTAAATACACATTAAAATACACACAGACACACCACATCCAAAGGTGAGTCACTTACCCTGGGGAGCAGGCTGTAGGGAGCTTCAGGCTAGCAGCTTCTCTTCCTCCTTCCCGCTTGGGAGGACAGCAAGGAGGCCTTGCATATGCGCCAAGCACTGTAGACGTGCATACACACCAAGTGCTTGGCGGGCATGCGCAGTGGGGGAACCAGTGAAAAGTTAAGCCCTGATGGTGGTCCCCCCCCCCCCAAGCTGCTACTGGTTCTCTGGACACTGGGGAAAGTTACTACCGGTTCTGGCGAACTGGTGCAAACCTGTTACATCCCATCACTGACTGTAGTAATAAATTATATTGAATTGAATTGAATCCTAGAGTTGGATACGACTGGCTTTCAAGCAAGGGCGATCTTTACCTTACTATGGGGAGGAGGAAGTACTTAGATGAATCTCTGTGTTTTTTCAAGCTAACTCAAAGGATCTGTTTTTAACAATATAGGTAGTAGAGATGTTTGATGTTCCCAGAAATCCTACACAATTGGAATACAAATATTACTTTCTTTCCGTGAGCTATGCTGAAGGAGACGACAACCCTGCTACTGCACTTCTGCTGCAGCAATTTAAACCAAATATTGAAGAGCTGGTTTTAGATGCAAAAAGTGTGAAACAAGGAAAAGGTGCAGCAAAGCGCAAGGTATGGCTTTGACATGAGGCACCATAACATGTTTTAATGTTAATGTGATTCCCTAGTTGAAGGTGAGCTGATAGACACTGGGCATGTCCTGAGCACTGACCAAGGTGTGTAGATAGTGGGCAAGTTCACTCTTCTAAAACAAAAATGAATGACATTATGTTTGAGAAATGCTCTGATGTTCTTGCTAGGTGGAGAATACTCTCTGTATTTGTAGTTTGCCACTCAAAATCTTTTTGCAAAATACAACTCATTGGTATTACATGACCCAATATTCTTGTGTATTCAGTAACTCCCATATTAGTTTGTCATAGTGGTCACAAAGTAAAATTTTTGAATGTAATACCTGCTTATACTCTTTGGCTTATCTTGCTGAACACCTTTTTTTCTGAAGCAGGAATTTAGAAGGGTATTATTATTGTTATTGTTATTGTTATTGTTATTGTTATTGTTGTTGTTGTTATTATTATTATTATTATTATTATTATTATTATTATTATTATTATTATTATTATTATTATTATTATTATTATTATTATTTCGACTTATATGCCGCCCTACTTGGTGAAAACCAACTCAGGGCGGCTCACAACATACAATTAAATACAATATAACAGTTCAATAATGATACAATATAAAATACAGTGTAACAAAACAAAATAAATATAACCACAATACAATCAGGAATACTGTCCATAATCAATATTCAGTACCAAATGGACAATAAACAATATACTCACAATACAATCCATACCCAATACAAAAATAAAAATAATAATATTATACAATAATCGGTTTGACAATATGAAATACCATCCCCAATGTTAATATACATCCTCTCTACCACAACCGCAATTCAGTCCTGGTGTGGCTGCGGCGAGATCCTACCCCCTATCCCCTGGTGGTCTCTGGGTGGTGGCGGGGCAAAGTCCAGGTGTTCTGGCTTCTCTCAGCCTGCTGGCTGAGAACGAGAGGAGCAAGAGGTCTAAGGTCTAAAGCCGGGCAGGAGCCGCGCAGAGTCCCGAGGGGCAGCAGCAACGGCCCCTTCTTAAAGCTGCCAGCCCAGCACAGGTGTCCTCGCTCTCCCCAGTCGAGACCAGGTGAGAGCTGCGCAGAGTCCCAAGGGGCAGCACCAACGGCCCCTTCTTAAAGCTGCCAGCCCAGCGCAGGTGTCCTCGCTCTCCCCGGTCGAGACCGGGCGAGAGCTGTGCAGAGTCCCGAGGGGCAGCAGCAGGATTGTTTTTATGTCACTTGGAATTTGTATATCTAATTGCTTACTCTTTATGGATGGATTTGAATCATGAAGCTCTGTCATTCACTCATGCAATAAAATGGGTTTCTATAGTCATTAGTAGGACAATGCCACCTCATTAAAGAACCCTTAATTCTGCTTTTTTGTCAATTAAATATGCACACATTTGCAGGTGAGAAAAGAATAATTCTGAAGAAAGGATGAATTATTTTTAATGACTGCAGGTATCTTAGAATGGGAGTGAGGCTACTTAATATAGTTTAGCAACATTGTATTGCATTGTATTTACTTCTTTAAAGTAAAAGCAATTTGCTGTCATAGGTAATAGGATTTTGCTCACTAATTAAATTACATGAAAAAATTGTCACAATGTTCCTAATATTAGAAGCACACTGATGAGGTATGAGCTAAAATCATGATCCAGCCTAGTAACTGAATGAGATTGGACTTTACTAAAAGCGAGGTTATTCTCTCTCTTTGTATCTTTATAGATGTCTGGTGATTCATATCCTTCAGAACCCAAGAAACCAAAACGATCTGGAGAAATGTGTGCCTTCAATAAAGTTCTAGCTCACATTGTAGCAATGTGTGATACAAATATGCCATTTATAGGTCTTCGAATGGAAGTAAGTGAAAGTTGTATCCGTGGGGGATGAGCATTTGGATTGATCAGTAAACTTAGCTGAGAACATCACCCCCTCCTCTGGGCCCACAACAACGGCCTGACATTAGTTAGTGTTCTGGTTTGGTTGTTTTATGTGGTTGCATTTTATAATTTTTATTGTACTGTTATTGTTTTGACTGTAAGCCGCCCTGAGTCGCCTCGGTGAGTGGGCAGCAATATAAATCTAAATAAATAAATAAATGGTTTAAACAGAGGCTTGGCATATAGAAGGAGCCCCAATCTTACCTCGGAAGCAGTCAGAAATGATAAGCTGCCCTAAGTCCCTAGATGAGGGCAGAGTATAAATGTAATAAAATAATAAATAAACAATACTCCATAGCTCTGAGGCAGTGCTTTTAGGCAGAGTTTCCTTTTTCAGATAAAGTAGAAAGGTGAGCATTTGTTTCAACAGGACGCTTTTAATCATGGTCCAAGAGGCAGTTTTAGTCCTGGGGAATGGTTTTTTTATGGCTTGATTTTAATGAAATTTGGCCAGAGATGACTTTGACTTGCAGATAAATTATTTGTGCAGTAATTAAACAAAACTTTAAGTAGAAATGGACAGAAATATTTTAAGGATAGAGTTTTTGACCAGTGTTAAGAGAAAGCTGTTGAGGGATTCTTTGCTCCTGGATAGTGGAGGATTTGGCAAGAGGAGATGAAGACAATTCTCTTTAGTGATGGAAGGCGATAGAAGCACATATCTTCAGTTCAGTTCTAGAAAAGATGTAGGTTTCTTTAATTCCATTTGAGTATCTTAACTTCATCATTTCTGTTACAAATTGAGTCACCACTGCATATTGTAGCTCATTTTGTTGGTATCACTGAGGTTAAAGATAAACTAAGGCTGCAAGCCTCTACCAACTTACTTGAGAGTAAGCAGCATTGAATTCAGACATAAGATCAATATGGGGTTTTGTGGGGTTTTATGTAAACTAATTTATTTACCAGAATAGCAGTAAGTACACATTTTAATTTTTTTAAAAAAATAGACGTGTTTCATTCTTATTTTATATGCAGTACAGTAATACCTCAGATAACGCTAAGACTTGGTTCCACAAGTCTTGGTGTTATCCGATTTTTAGTGTTATCCGATGCATGTTAAAATCCTATGGGATGGATCGGATAACGTTAAAGCTCCATAGAGATAGAGGCTTTAGCGGTTGTTATCCGATCCATCCCATAGGACCTTAACGTTATTCGATCCAATTCTCCTCCCCAGATTACTTAACGGTATGCAATTTTAGCGTTATCCGAGGTAAACGTTATCCGTGGTATTACTGTAATGACTGAGGGACTGTCAAACTGGGGAAACAGTAATTGAGGGAGTTAGCATAGTTCAGTGATGGCTAAACTTGGCACTCTGGGTATTCTTGGACTTCAATTCCCAGAAGCCAAAGTCAGCACTCCTACTGATCAGGGGTTCTGGGAACTGAAGTTCAAGAACACCTGGCGTGCCAAGGTTAGCCATCAGTGTTGATTAACGCACACAACAAGGTCAACTACTCTATAGGTGAAAATAATTTTATTATTTATTTATTTATTTAGATTTATATCACCGCCCACTCGCCGTGGCGACTCAGGGCGGTTTACAATCAGAAGAAAAACAACAATAAACAAACAAAAACAAAATGACAATAATTCACACACAACACAAACAATTAATAGTAAAGTCAATTCTGTTGGATAGCTTTTTGTCTATTAAATAGTTTCCTCTTCCAACTACATTTTATTGTCTGGAGGTATTCACTGTTTGCGTCATCTTGAAAAATTGGCCCTATATATAAGGACCATTTGTGAGACAGTGAATTCCATTTAGCTTGCATTTTCACTTGCTATTAGACTATCTTTAAATAATCTTTATGGTGGTTTTTTGTTTTGTATCTTTCAGTTATCCAATATGGAGATCCCACATCAAGGAGTCCAGGTTGAAGGAGATGGCTTCAGTCACGCTATTCGATTACTGAAGTAAAGAGATTACATCACATTTTCATCATATGTACAATAGTTCATGACTGGTGAACAGGAAGTCTATAAAATGTTGTGGAATTAAAGCTTGAAATAGGGAAGGAGGCTGCAACTTTATTTTATATTGTTTCATACTTAATATTTTCAAAGATTATATAATACTGTAATTAAATAACTAAAAAGTATTTAAAATTATTTGACTCAAAAATATTATTTTCATGCCTGTGAGAGATAAGAAAATATACTTTGATAATCATTTCCATAATGTGTTTACTGGAAATACACAGCTCTTAAGGAGCAAGAATTGCCCAAAGGAACTAATAAACAAAGAAACTTTGTTAAAGCACTTAGACTGCACACTGCATCAGGTGGTAACTTAGATGGGGTATCAACTTTCATGTATTTCCTGTGTATTTCTTCAGTCCTAATTTACTTTAGTGATCTGCCATTGTAAGCTTACTCCAAGCATCCAAACACCCCTTTGTTGTTTAGTCATCTGACGATATCAGGTTAAAATGTGATAAAATACATTAGATAAAATATGATTTGTAAGCTTACTCAAAAGGAACTCTGCTGTTTCTGGACCTTAAATACTACTGGGAACAACTTAGAAACCATTGAAAGAGCTGTAGTATTTAAGGTGTGCGTGTGTATGCATGCACACACAAACACTTCTAGATAGATCTTCTCTATCTGTAGATATCTATACAACATCTGCTGAGTTGTACATTTATAAGGCTGAAGTTTTAACTGTGATGCTAAAGTCAGGCCATTGTCTTCCTCTTTCCTTTTGAACAGAATTCCTCCTTGTAAAGGTACAAGTGAGGAAACCCAGAAAGCTCTGGACCGCTCTCTTCTTGATTGCACTATTCGATTGCAAGGTAGAAATAATCGCACATGGGTGGCTGAACTTGTATTTGCAAGTTGCCCACTTAATAGCACATCTTCCAGGGAGCAAGGTTAGTTTTGCAACCCTCCTACCATTTTCTGCTCATATTATCTATTGCAGAATGGCTTCACTCTCTTTCTTAACATTGTAGGACCAACCCGTCATGTTTATCTGACATATGAAAGCCAATTATCTGAACCAGTTGGTGGCCGAAAAGTAGTTGAGATGTTCCTCAATGACTGGAATAGTATTGCTCGGTTGTATGAATGTGTGTTGGATTTCGCACGATCGTTACCAGGTATACAAAACCGTTCTCTTTTATTCTCAAATTGCTGCAAAAGCTCTGTTGCCTTGTCATCATTGTACTCAGGCATTCATTTTTGGGGTGTTTTATCCCGACTTCTTCAATCTTGCCAGAGATACCAAACCATCTGAACGTCTTCTCAGAAGTCCGAATCTACAATTATCGGAAGCTGATTCTTTGTTATGGAACTACCAAGGGAAGCTCTGTAAGTAATATTTTCTAGCATTGTATGGAAATCATATTGATATATTGATAGCGCTTCTTGGATGTAATTTTAGTAGTTAAGATGCTGAACTTGAAGACTGGAAGGTCTGAGTTTGAAACCAGAGTACAGTAATACCCCAGATAACGATTGCACCGGATAACGCTAAAACCGCATAACGACAACAAATTTGGGGGGAAGATTTGCACCGGAGAACGTTCTTTCTAGCGTTATCCGATGCATCATAATAAAGAAGTAAAGGAAGCAAAAGCTCCTCTCCCTGCCACTTCCCTCCTTCCTCCCCCCTACCCCCAGCAATGGGGTGCCGTACTGCCGAGAGAATCCAGCCCAGCCCTGGCCCTGCTTACCTTCAAGCCACCACAGCTGCTGCTCCCACCAGGTTCCCCAGGCAGCCCTTTGCACTGGAACTCATGGCTGGCCCAGGCAAGGGTAGCGTGAACGATCAAGCAGGCCTCGCCCATGTGGAGTCAGCCTAGCTGCTCTTTGCTCCGACTGAGCCAGGCTTGACCAGCCGATTGCTGAGCACAGAGCTATGCCTCATGGCAGCCGAGCGCCGATGCAAGAGATCAGAAAATGGAGAGGAATGGTTGCCAAGGCAGCAAGAGATGCATGCATCAGATAAGGCTGAAAATCACATAACGTTAAGATTTGTGGAACCATGTCTTAACGTTATCCAATGTATTACTGTACTGTGCGATGGAGTGAGTTCCTGTCTCTGTCCCAGCTCCTGCCAACCTAGCCGTTCAAAAGCAAGAAATTGCAAGTAGACAAATAGATACCACTTTGGTAGGAAGGTAAACAGTGTTCTGTGCACTCCGGTGTCTAGGCATGCCTGCCACATGACTACGGAAACATCTGCAGACGCAGACAGTGCTGGCTCTTTGGCTATAAATGGAGATGAGTACTGAACCTTAAAGTTGGATACAACTGGCTTTTGAGCAAGCATGACCGTTACCTCTTTTAAAATTAGTCCTAATCAAAGCTTACGCAACCCTTGGTTGCACAAGCGTTTATACCTTTTCTGGGCATGCTAAAGGAGCATTTAGAACAAGCTGGTGCAAGTAACTCTCCTCTTCTTCTTCCTCAGTCCTTCTCCTTTTCTTGGGCAACTGTTATGTTTTTAAGCGGTCTTGCTTTAAGAGGAGTAGCATCAAACTACAAAATAAAACTGACTTTCAATAAGTCGATGTATTAATCAACTTGACCCCACTATTAGCTTGATCTGCAAAGGCTCTACTGATAGATTGATCCATCTATGCCCAGTATTATCTACTCTGATGGGCAGGGTACCAGATAAAGAGGTATATCAACCATGCTAATTAGGATTATTTTTTAACATGCAAGATGCTGGAATGAGGGGATTCTCTTTCAGAGTATGAAACCTGACACTGAGCTGCTACTCGTCTTCTTTTTGTAATATTATAGCCTTCTGCAACCAACATTTAATTGGTTGAAAAAATCTAGACATCTGCATTTTGGAGAATTACAGTAAAATTGCATTTTATACTTACTTTTAAATATACTGTACTGCTCAAAATCTAAGAACTTAATTTGCATCTGGATTTCAAGTAATTTAAATATCCATGTATGTTTATGCATGCATACTCAAATCGTGCATCATGGAATAGTTGAATGCTTGGTGTCACTGAGTAGCATTTTCCAAACTGTTTCACTTTTCTAGATCAGCATTCAATGGAATTCCGCACATCAGAAATTCCACATTTCACTAGGAACTGTTGGGCCAAACTCAGGTTGTAGTAACTGTCACAATACTATCTTGCACCAGCTCCAGGAGATGTTTAACAAATCACCAAACATTGTCCACCTATTACAGGTAAGAATTTTTTTTTCCTTGTAGAGAGACACTGCAGAAAATAATGAATAACAATTTTTTTGTTAATAATCACCAAGAGAATCAGCAGTAAGCTATAATGACCAGTGAGGCTACAGAAGTGAAATCTTGTGAAATTCATTTCTCTGTTTAATCTGTTTTTAAGAGGCAGCTCTTAAACAAACAAACAAAAAATCCTCAGTGGGGGTAATGGTAATGTGAATTATTTCTTCTTCTGCTGCTGTATCCGAATACTGTATAGGCGATCATGGCGATCAGCCATGAAGACTGCCCTGAGAATATAATGCAATGGCCTTTCATCTGCCTTCTTCATTGCAGAGTGACACCCATATCACTGATCCAGTTCCGTGAGTCATTTTCTGGTCCTGAGCCCATTTATTTATTTATTTATTTATAAAATTTATATAGCTGCCCACTCGCCACATCATGGCGACTCAGGGCGGCTTACAAAATTAATATAACAAGATAACAAAAAACAGCAGGAGGAGAAAAGCTAGTGAGTGTTCGTAAGTTCAGGTAGGCGGTGACGTATCCCCTGGCCAGGTGGAAAGAGTCTGGGGGGACTCGGAGGCGTCCTTGGCCGCCCACAGAGGCATGGTGGTGGTATCAGCCACCCGCATGGCTGGGGCAGCGTCTTCGGCCGTTGGCTCTGTCGGATGGCCCTTTTATCCCCCTGGCCAGGTGGGAAAAGTGAGAGTCCGGGTGGGTGGGGGAGGCGCCCGCACAGCTGGGGCGGCGGTATCAGGGCATTGGGGTGGAGGCATCCTTGGCCGCCTGCACAGCTGGGGCAGCGATATCAGCCACCGCACGGCCAGGGCAGCGTCTTCGGCCGTTGGCTCTGTCAGGCAGCCTTTTTATCCCCACGGCCAGGTGGAAAGAGTCTGGGGTGGATGGAGGCATCCTTGACCGCCCACACAGCCGGGGCGGCAGTATCAGCCACCCGCACAGCCGGGGCAGCGTCTTTGACCGTTAACTCTGTCGGGCGGCCCTTTTGTCATGCAAAGTCCTCATCAGTCTCAGGCCAGTATTGATTAAGCTGCTGCCCTCCATCAAGATGGATTCAAGTGAGATTGAATCCATTTGGGGACCATCACCCTTCCTTGTGGACTTCAGCACCCAAGGCCATTAGTCCTCAGGGTTGTCAGATTAATCAACTACCGCCTGGCATTCGGTGTTGAATCACTGGCAGTATGGTCTACTCTATTACCATAGCAGGATAACCTGACCAGACTGCCAGTCTGGCCAGGTGAACTATTTACAAACATTAAATAGCCCATCAGGATCTTACAGAGGATGAAAAGAAGAAACATATCTAAGCAAATATTTGGCTGGATGTTGTAAAACTAAGTAATTTTTTGGTACCTACAGGTTTTGTATGATACTCAGGCTCCATTAAATGCGATCAATAAGCTGCCCACTGTGCCGATGTTGGGGCTGACACAACGGACCAACACAGCCTACCAGTGTTTCTCTATTCTGCCTCAGTCCCCTACACACATCAGGCTGGCCTTTAGGAACATGTACTGCATTGACATTTACTGCCAGAGCCGTGGGGTTGTGGCAATTCGTGATGGAGCATACAGCCTTTTTGACAATAGCAAAATTGTTGAAGGCTTTTATCCAGCACCAGGATTAAAGGTAGATTATTCATTTTATATTCATTCTGAAGTACAATCATTGGTGAGTGTGGGTGAATTTCTATTGATATTTCAAAAGGCTTAGCTTAAGAGGAAAATTTCAAGTCATTTTCTTTTGAAAAAGTTTCCTAAATTGTTAAAATATCATGGATTGAAAATCATCCTCTTTTTTTTACTGTAAATGTTGCAGTAATGACAACATCATATTTAACTTCTCTGCTACTAGCTTTCTGTGTTTGGGAAATTGCAGCCTAAGATTATGTGGCTACTGAAATGAGTGCAGGAGTGCTCAGTATCAATGTTCTAGTATGCATGAGGTCCCAGCTTCAGTCCCTTGGCTTTGATATTCAGATATTCAAGAAGCAGGATTAGATTAAAGCTTCCTGAGATGACAGAAAGTTGCTGCCATTCAAAGTAGCCAAAATGAAGTTGCATGGGACATTTGATACCAGGATGACAATCCTGCTTGCCATCTGCTTGCAAGTGTAAATATTATAGTGCAGTGGATACTTTTATTATTGTTTCTGAGCTGGATCCCATGTTTTTAATCCAGTAATAAATGGCTTATTTGTAAACTTTTGGGTTTAAAGTGCAGTTGACTAGCTAGTGACAAAGAATATCATGACATCTGATCCTATTCTATACATAGAATACGATTCAGTCTTTGTAGAGTTACAAAGTAAATGCACGTCACCTCCCCATATCTCGATTCCATTTCTGTAGTTTGTTATATGCAGGTCTAAAAATAGTCAATAAAATAATTAGTGACATATATAATATGTATATATTTCTATGGTGCGTTACCATAAGCTAGATGGGCCACTAGATGCCACTGTTTGCTGTGTAATGTTTACAGGTAACGGTGGCAGACATTTTGGTAGCTCTTGTGTAGAACAATTGAGGCATTTTGAACTCCTCCCTGCTTCTGTGACTCAGGTATATGTGTTAAATATAGGGTTCACTATTATCTACAGTTTTAGGTATCCGGAAAAAGTCTTGGAGTGTATCCTTCGCAGATACGAGAAGGGAGGGTGACTTGTTCTTGCAGAGTTATTTGTAAATATAGTAAAACCTCGAGTTACGAATAAACTCAGTTCCAGGGCCTTGTTCAAAAATCAAATCTGATCGTAATTCGAGGCATCTCCATTCAGATAAAGCAAAAGCCCCACCCAACCCTCCAACAGTCAAAACAGGCCACCCCACCCTCCAAAAATCAATCAAACCACCCAAAAACAACAGCAGCATTGAAAGGAAAGCATACATAAACAAAAACGTTGTTCCTTACTTTAAAGAAGCTTTGAAAATGGACAGAAAACTCAGAAAACTCTAACAATAAACTGCAACCGGCAGCCATTTTGGTGTTGAACTCCAGACAAAGAACTCCTCTCTAAGCACTCTACTGCCACCTACAGGGCTCTGAAAGGCTGCATGTGTATAAAATATAAATCCATAAGGGAAATTGCATTTTTTGTTTCATTGGAGGCAACACAGAGGGGGGAAATCCATTTGTAAATTGGGGCATGTTCATAACTTAAGGCATGGATTTCAGTGCATAACCAATTCGTAAGTCGAATTATTCGTAAGTAGGGGCATTCGTAAGTAGGGGTTTTACTGTACTATGTATGTTAATATATATTGGAACAGTATATTGTATGTTAATAGGAGTGGCATATACAGTATGTCTGATAAACATAATGGACAAACTAGCTGGCTCATACATCTGAATGTTCTATACCCATAGACATTCCTGAACATGTTTGTTGACAGCAATCAAGATGCAAGAAGACGATCAGTCAATGAAGATGATAATCCGCCATCTCCTATTGGAGGGGATATGATGGATTCATTGATTTCTCAGCTGCAGCCTCAGCAGCAGGTGGGGTGTGTGTGTATGTGTCTGTCTGTCTGTCTGTACAAGCTTTAG
Organism: Furcifer pardalis; assembly: GCA_030440675.1. Classification (NCBI taxonomy): domain Eukaryota; kingdom Metazoa; phylum Chordata; class Lepidosauria; order Squamata; family Chamaeleonidae; genus Furcifer; species Furcifer pardalis. The sequence continues at coordinate 51,341,237 of CP126895.1, read as the reverse complement.
AGTTCCAAGTTACAAATATAGACTGAAATTCTCTGATTGACAGACATTTTGGGCAAATATGTACATGTAGTCTAGTCTGGAGAGACTTCAGTAGCATTAAGAGAAGGACCATAGCTCAGTGGTTGAATGCAAGGAGCTAGATCCAGAGTAACGCCATTCCTTGTGATAGAGCTAGTTCCCCTATATTTTCCCATTGCAGCCCTCCCCCCCCAACGTACACAAAGAGATGTTTTGAGAAGGGGAAGAGTGGATATCTGTATCCAGGTTAAAAGCACCAGTTTTACTGCTAGCTAGAAACAGTGGAGCTGAGATGGGGAATGTGTGACTTTCCAGTGGTCATTGGACCTCAGTTTCATCAGGCCTCACTAGTGTCAGTTTGGGCTAGGACTGATGGAAATCACAATTCAACAATTATCTGGAGAATTGTATTCCTTCTCTCTGTGCAAGGGAGTGTAGACTAGATAGTAGAGTTTAAAGTAGTAAAAGAAAGATCCTATGATGGGAGCTAAAAAAATAGTCACAAGAAACTAACAGATTACTTGGTAAGAAGGGAAATGCTGTTTTCTGTATAGAAGTGCATGTGTTTTTTGGCAGCTGATCAGCTTTGGTAAAGTTAGATGCCTGAAATGCAAACATGTCCAGGAACTAAACCAAGGGATATAGAACAATTGAACATTGTATTCTGCTATATCTTTTCTTATTAAAGTCTTCAAAACAGACAGGCGCTCCAGGAGCCTATCCTTTGACATCTCCTCCTGCATCCTACCACAGCTCTGTTACTCCATCACCTTCTATGATGCTGTCACAGTCCCCCGGTAAGCTGACTTTTAATTATACATGGTTTTTGTTTTGATTATATTATTTTGGGTTAATAAGTTGTGTATGAGTGAACCTCCTTCTGCACACACACTTTCCCTTTGATGAAAGAGTCAACAAAGCAGGAGGCCTTCTGTTACCTAGAGCTTCCTGTTATATACAACATTTTAAAATCACAAATTTTTCTTGTTCATCTCCCCAAAAAGATTCAGCACAATCACGACTACATTGTTTTTACACACATTAGCTTAAAAACAGTGGTGTAGTGATATGGGCAAACTGGTTCCCAAAGTTCTTCAACACCAGTGTACTCCTTTTCGTCCTGCACTTTCCCCCCATGTACTCTGAATGATTCGCTGTAGCAATCTGTATTTTCCATTTGCTGTACTATGACCTTAATGTCAAGTGTTCTATAATTTATTTTTGGTCTTTATTTATCTCCATCTACTTCCTTGGTTGCCCTCTTGCTCCATGAAATTCTTAGTATTCTCTGATAAATCCAGATTTCAAATCCTTCTTATTCTGTAGTAGTATTTGTTAATATTCTGTCAATCTATGCCATAAAGTAAAACTACAGTTAATGGTTTCCAGGGAAAAAATGGGTAGGATAGGAAATTATGGCTTAAAGTAGGAGTTCTCAGTCTTTTAGAGCCGGGGGCCAGGCCACATTCCCTCAGATAGCTTTGGGGGCCAGACAGCCATTTTGTCCTTCTTCCACCACATGGCACTTCTGGTGGCGGGGGAGGGCACATGAAATGTGTGACATGGACTGCAGGTTGAGAAACTGTGGTTTAAAGCTATTTCCATATGCTGTGTCCCCCACCCCCACCCCCAAAGCCATTGACTACAGTTTCTCTGTTCAAATGAAATTGGAAATTAGTTCAAATGAAATTGGAAATTAGTTGACTCAGGTGTCCCCTATGCGGAGTTCCTCAAGCAAAAATTCTTTCAACCCAGAATAATTTTTGACTTGAAATTATTATTATTATTAGTTAACTGAAAACTCCCTATCTTGTTCAGTCACTCATGCATTGCTTATTATAATTTGTCTTATTTACAGAAAGGTTATCTATTGTGTGTTTTGTTGTGTTATCTGATATTTGTATGTACACTGCCCAGAGTGGGAAATTTCCCAAATGTGTGGCATAAAAATGTAACAAATAAATAAATCAGCTATTGACCATAGCACTGGATGGCATTTAGAATTCTATGTCTGTATTTTTATTAATAACATGCATGGCACATAATTAGCACAGTTTACCAAAAAGAATCCTCTTCAAGCTTAGAAGGGAATAATTAATTATTATATAACTCACTGTGGACTGTGGTGGCTTAGTGGTTGAGACACTAAACTTGACGACTAGAAGATCAGCAGGTTAGCAGTTCAAGACCCAAGTGCCGCACGACAGAGTGAATTCCCAATCTCTGTCCTATCTCCTGCCAATTTAGCAGTTCAAAAAGCAAGAAATTGCAAGTGGATAAATAGGTACCACTTCGGTGGGAAGGTAACAGAATTCTGTGCACTTTGGCATGTCATGCCTGCCACATGACCACAGAAATGTCTGTAGATGCAAGTAGTGCTGGCTCTTTAGCTGTAAATAGAGATGAGCACCCTACCATAGAGTTGGATGTGACTGGCTTTTGACCAAGGGAGACCTTTACCTATATAACTAACTGTTGATTTGCTTGTCACCTTTAGGAAACCTGCATGCTGCAAGCTCTCCCAGTGGGGCATTAAGAGCCCCATCACCAGCTTCCTTTGGGCCAACCCCTTCTCCTTCATCTCTTGGAATCACAATGGGACAAAGTGGAAACTTTGCCAGCCCACACGGTGAGTTCATCATACATGTAGCTTATGCAATCACTGTTTAGCAGTTCAGATCTATCCCAAAGCAGTCACATGGCTTGTGTCTGGGAAAAGCTATTACTGTATTCTGTAAACGTCTGGCTGGACACCCGGCTACGGTAATGGAGTAGACCGTACAGCCAGTGACTCAATGCCAGTTGTTGGGTGGCAGTAAATAACCTGATTCCCCAAAGAGGCCAATGGCTATGGGCGGATGAAACCATTTAGGTGGAGTGATGTTCCCCTCAGTGGAGGAAATGCTGTAGCTGTCTGTTGCAGTCTGGGTGTTAAATCCTGCATGTCTCACTTAATACATCGGAGATGGATCTGTGATCACAGTGTGTGGGTCACTTCATGGCAAGCTGGGATCCACCTTAAACCAATTCACGCCAATGGAAAAAATGTATTCTTGGATAAGAGTTGCAGCTGACAATGACGATTACTCTGTTCTTGTTCAGGATGCAAACTTTGCAAATGCAGCAATCAGTTCTCCAACATTTCTTGATTGTGCTCCATTATAGTCAGGAAGCACTGCTATTAAAACAAAAACAAAAAAAACCAGCTCTGATCACAGTTCTTCTTGGCCATATCCAAATCCAAATATAGGTGATCATCATGGCGATCAGCCATGAAACTGTCCTGAGAAAATAAGGCACTGGCCTTCCATTTGTCTTCTGCATGACACCCATAGCACTTTCTGGTCTGTAAATCACTTTCTGGTTCTGAGCCCTTTTGTCATGCAAATTCCTCCTCAGCCCCAGGCCAGTATTGATGAAGCTGCTGCCCTCCATCAAGATGGATTCAAGTGGGATTTAATCCACTTGGGGACCATCGCTCTTCCCTGTGGACTTCAACACCAAAATCCGTTAGTCCCTCAGGGTTGTCAGGTTAGTTAACTTCCACCTAACACTTGGCATTGAGTCGCTGGCAGTAAGGTCTGCTCTATTACCATAGCAGGATAACCTAGCCAGACAGACCTGAACACAGTAGGTGAGAAAAAATTGGAGCAAATAGCTTTGAACCTCTTCCAGAGGCCTGGTTTCTCAAATCTTCTGACTCAGAAAATGCAGCTGTCATTGCTGGAGATATAGTTCTTCAGTCAGAGGCGTAGCTACCGCCGTATCTGCCGTATCAATTATACGGGGCCACGGGGGCCCCCAACGTGCGTAAGCAAAACAAATCTTTACCCTTCCTAAGGGCCCCCAAACAAATTTTTATACGGGGCTCCGGCAAGGCACGCTACTCTTCTGTCTTCAGTGATGTCGATTCCTTCTATGATATAAAATAGTAGCAGATTCCCATGCAGAGAAGAAAAAGAGAAAAGTCTTGGTCTTACATAGGTGTGTATAGTTCCTAATGTTACAGTAACAAACTTTCTTGGAGTGTGAGAGCTTTCCACAGCATCCTTCTTTTTACAAGACACACTACCAGCAGGTTCAGTTACTATGAGATCTTCCTTGAAGTATTCGTATATCCTTGGATAAACAAAAATAGTAGCTGAGATCCTGTTGCACTGTTACACAAACAGCATAACTTTTAGCTGCAGATGGTTGTACGTTTAAGTAATTTCCAAAGACATTTCCTGTTGCACTCTGAATCACACAAGTCAGGATGCAGTAGATCAGGGGTGCCCAAACTATGGCCCGGGGGCTAGACTCAGCCCCCAATGCCAATTCATCTGGCCCGCAAAGTCCTCATCGCTCCTGGAAGTGGAAGTAAAATGTACCCATACAGGCATGTTTTACTTCTGCTTCCAGGAGCGACGAGGGCTTCGCGGGCCAGATGAATTGCCATCGGGGGCCGCATCTGGGCCCCGGGGCGTAGTTTGGGCATCCTGGAACTACATGACTGGCCTGTGGCCCAAAAAGTTTGGGCACCCCTGCAATAGATAATGTCTATGTTAATTTACAGCCATTTGCTTTCAAACGTTACAACATTGCATAGTTATGCAGCAGGATTTCCGACAATGGATGATAGCATTGTATTTATTATATTTTGGCCCATACAGCACTAAGAATTCTTCTGTGTGTGTCTGAAATGTGAGTTTATACCAGCGTTTCCCAAACTATGTTCCATGGAACACCGGTGGACTTCAATTCCCAGAAGCCTCAGTCAGTACATTGGTTGATCCGTGCTTTGGGTAATTGGTTTAGGCTTCTGGGAATTGAAGTCCAAGAACCAAAGATTGGAAAACCCTGGTTTATACAGTGGTGAGTTCTCTGCCATGAGAAAAACATCCTCACAAATGCTATGTGCCTACCCCCTAGGGGTTGGCTAACCAAATGAATATTCAAACCATTCAATCCAGTGTTTAAAACTAGAAATGATCTGAGCCTGTTTTATTTGTTGGATTTTTGATAGTCAGTGTCCTAGGAAGAATGTGGCTATTGGGCCATCCTTTTGTCTTTGTGGTTTTTTAGTACAAACATTTCTTGTAATGAAAGAGAAAGGCACCTTCAAATCTTTGTGGCTTCCATAGGTACAATAGATCCTAGTTCACCATACACAATGATGTCCCCCAGTCAACGTGCCGGGAATTGGCCTGGCTCACCTCAAGTATCTGGTCCCTCTCCAGCAGGACGTATGCCTGGAATGTCACCAGCCAACCCTTCCTTACATTCTCCAATACCAGATGTTTCTCATTCCCCACGAGCTGGAACAAGTAAGTAATATCACTAGTGAGCTGCATAAAAAGGCAAACTCTTTTGCCTTTAAAGAATGTGTATGTTTTATTCTGTTCAGAATTTCAGTACTAAACATGCTTTTCTTGGCATGGGGTAACAATTCAATTTGCTAAAAGTGGGTATATGTTTATTGACTATTAATTGATTGCTTTGCTAACTTTTTGAACTTATCCATTGTAATTGTCAGCTACACTTGAGAGCTTCAGATTAAATACACAAAATTAGCTAAATTCTTAGAATAGTGGTGTGAGCGATCTGGTCTGGCAGCTAACTATCTCCGTTGCAAGAGAAAATTTGACATAGACAGTAAGTAGTCTATAGTCCTTGAACTGTAAATATTTTTATAGAGCCTTTTAGTGTACAATATTCAGTATGTATGTACACAACAGTATACAATTTGTATATACACACAAGCCTACTTACTAAGTAAAGGTTGTGTTGCTTTGTCATTTACAATCAATTGTGTCCTACACATACATAGTTACATAAGATAGATTTGTCTTTTGCTCATTAAATGAAATGGACCCTACTACATTGCCGCTTAAAGAGTTAACTTGCTATTGTAATGCATTTAGTCTTTTAGAAAACACAGTCATTTGGTTGAATTTGATTTGATCCCATTTGCAAGTAGGAAGGGTCAATAGTGACAGTTCTTCCAGTTGATGCAAAAGCATCCACAAAAACACTGGCTTCATTCTTACATTAATGTCTTGAGACAATTGTATGGTAGAAGGAGGCTCAGCCAACCAACATCAGTATTAAGTCTATCTCCATAGACTGCTACCTTGATTTCTACTCACAACATAGCATAACTGTTAAATTATTCTTGAACAGGGGTTCCAAATCTACGGCCCATGGGTTGGCCCCGGCCCCTGACGCCAATTCATCTGGCCTGTGCTACCCTAGCTGTTCCAGATGCAGAGGTAAAATGTGCCCGTGCATATGCAGAACACTGCCGTAAATGACCTGCAGCTGTCGTAAACACGTTTATGATAGCTGCAGGTCATTTGCGTCAGTGTTCTGCACGGGCACATTTACTTCCACTTCTGGGTGAGAGGAACCATGTCTGGGGGGGCGTGGTCTGGCCCATGGAACGTAAAGGTTTGGAACCTGTTTTAAAATGACTTCTCATCATTGTTTTTGCAATAATATATCACTCTCTCAAGCCTGGGCAACCCTTGTGGGCAAAGTTAAGGGAGGGTATTCTTTTCCTCATATCCTAGTCCTGTGCGGATTTCCTCATCATTGCATATCTGTAAATAATCTTGCGTCTTTATACAGGAGGAGTAAAGTGTACTTTCCCATCTTTTTCCAAGGTTCCCAAGCAATGCCCACAAATATGCCTCCTCCTCGTAAACTACCTCACCGTTCTTGGGCTGCATCCATTCCCACAATTCTCACTCACGGTGCCTTGAACATTCTGCTTTTGCCCTCTCCAACCCCTGGACTTATGCCAGGACTGGCTGGAAGCTATCTTTGCTCTCCACTTGAACGTTTCCTTGGATCAGTGAATATGAGAAGACATCTCCAAAGGACTATCCAGCAAGAGACGGTATTTAGAGAATCAAAATACAGTAAAACCTCGGACAACGCTAAGACTTGGTTCCACAAGTCTTGGTGTTATCCGATTTTTAGTGTTATCCGATCCATGTTAAAATCCTATGGGATGGATCGGATAACGTTAAAGCTCCATAGAGATACATTGTAACCGCACAGGCTTTAGCGGTTGTTATCCGATCCATCCCATAGGACCTTAATCCTGACATTTTGGCTTGCTGCAGCCTCCAGGGAGGTGGGGGAACTTTGAAAACAGCTTGGATCGGGTCTCCACACCTCCCTGGACCCGGCCGGGGGGGGGGGGTCAGAGACCCCAAAATTGGTTAAAAAAAAAAAAAAAAAAAGGATTTTTTTAACCAATTTTGGGGTATCTGCCCCCCCCCCCGGCGGGGTCCAGGGAGGTGTGGAGACCCGATCCAAGCTGTTTCTTGGCTTCCCCGACGTCCTCAGCCAGTGCAGCAAGCCAGAATGTCAGAGTTCGAACTCTGTCGTAATTTTTTTACCAATTTTGGGGTCTCTGACCCCCCCGCCAGGTCCAGGGAGGTGTGGAGACCCGATCCAAGCTGTTTCCAAAGTTCCCCCACCTCCCTGGAGGCTGCAGCAAGCCAAAATGTCAGGGTTCGAATCCCGACATTCTGGCTTGCTGAAGCCTCAAAGAGGGTGGGGGAACTTCAAAAATAGCGCGCATCGGCTCTAGGAAGGTCGGGAGACCCGATGCGCGCTAATTTTGAAGTTCCCCCACCCTCTTTGAGGCTGCAGCAAGCCAGAATGTCGGGGTTCGAACCCTGACATTTTGGCTTGCTGCACTGGCTGAGGACATTGGGGAAGCCCAGAAACAGCTTGGATCGTGTCCTCTGCCTGCTCCAGAGAGATCAGAGGACCCGATCTACAGCTGCAGGGTGGCTGGGGAAGCTGACGGGGACTCCCTGTCGGCTTCCCTAGCCACCCGCCCTTGCCTCCGCAGCTGTGGGGTGGCTGGGGAAGCCGACGGGGGAGCCCCCTGTCAGCTTTCCAGCCTCTCCACCCCTGCCTCTGTAGCTGCAGGGTGGCTGGGAAGCTGAACGGAGAACCCCGTTCAGCTTTCCAGCCACCCTGCTGCTAGGAATGACTGTATCGGATAATGTTAAAAATCACGTTATTCGATACAAGATTCTTCCAAAAATCTTGTAACGTTATGTGGTTTTCACGCTATACGGTACTCGCGCTATCCGGGGTATTACTGTATTTGAATTGGATGTCTTGACTTTTTTGAAACAGTTGCAGCTAATCAACTCCAACGAACCAGGTGTGATCATGTTCAAAACAGAGGCTCTGAAGTGTAGAGTTGCCCTCAACCCGAAAACTAACCAGACCTTGCAGTTGAAAGTGGTGCCTGAAACTGCAGGGCAATGGAAGCAAGAAGAACTGCAAGTTTTGGAAAAATTCTTTGAAACCAGAGTATGTACTTGATCTCATTTTATCAGTAATTTGATCCTTGATTAAGTTGTAGGTAAATATGGAACTAATTCAGTAAACAATGCAAGATTCATTATGCAAGCTTTCCGCAACTACCCGTGCAAAGGTTAATGGGAGAGACCCTATGGCAGTGGTGGCAAACCTGTGGCACACGCTGCCAGACATGGCACGCCCATCCCTCTTTGTTGGCATGTCACCCCAGCACAGTTTGCCCCCTCCTCTACCCAGCAGCCAAATAGAAGTGCTTCCTCCTATCCCAGCAGAGTTTGCTTTGCCCCTCTGCTGAGCAGCCCAATGGGAGCACTTCCTCCATCCCCCAGCACAGAGTTCATCGTGCCTTTCTGCCCAACAGCCCAATGGGAGTGCTTCCTTCCTCCCCAGCACAGAGTTCACTCTGCCCAGCAGCCCAGTGGGAGCGCTTCTTCCCTTCCCAGCACAGAGTTCACTCTGCCCAGCAGCCCAGTGGGAGCGCTTCTTCCCTCCCCCAGCACAGAGTTCATCCTGCCCCTCTTCCCAGCAGCCCAAAGGGAGCACTTCCTGCCTCCCTCAGCATAGAGTTCACCCCGTCCCCTCTGTTTGGACACTCGGTCTCTAAAAGGTTCACCATCACTGACCTATGGGATTTTGTAGGGACTAGTTGAATGAAATGGTGGGTGAACTGTACGATACCAAGGGTTTGGGCTTTTTTTTCGTAGATAAAGCAGAAGCCAGCGATCCAGTGAGAAGCATGGGGAGATGTAATTGAAAAGTGATGTGTTCTAATTTGTAAATTTACCAGTTTGCAAATCTCCTGTTGGGTCCTAATTATTGATTCTCTGCTTCATAAGTTGCTTGGCTTACTCAAGAAATAGCCACAACATGGTTTTCTAGAATTGGATAAATTAAGGTTCCACAGATTTTAAAAAAATGTTTTATTGTACTCCGTTATATGCTGTTCTTCTGCCCAAGAATACCAGTTCTTGTCCTCGTCTTATTGGTAGTCTTGATTTCAATGGGACCTTATGTATTAGGACTAGGATCAGAGTAAAGGAAATACTGATAACACCATCTTTTCTGTAGGTTGCCGGACCACCCTTCAAAGCAAATACTTTAATAGCCTTTACAAAGCTACTCGGGGCACCAACACATATACTCCGTGACTGTGTTCACATTATGAAGCTAGAGTTGGTAAGCTGGCTTTACTCTCATTCTTAAATTCTATATATTTCTTCTCAAAACTCATGACGGGATTATTTATCCACCTTTCTGGTATTTTTTTTAAAATTAAAACAGTTTCCGGAGCAGGCAAGCCAGCTGAAATGGAATGTACAGTTTTGTTTGACAATTCCTCCAAGCGCTCCACCTATTGCCCCTCCAGGAACCCCTGCAGTTGTGCTGAAATCCAAAATGCTGTTCTTTGTAAGTAGATCAGTAGATGCAGTTTCTGGTGTTCCATGCTTGGTGCATTCTTTGAAAGGGTGGTGGTGGTTTCAAGTCGTTAAAGAGAAAAGTCCAGTGGTACTTCCATCGACATATTTTCAACATCTTATTGAAGCTGATAAGATAAATTGTTTTTCATTATATTTTAACACCAAACCCTAGCAGTTATTTGTGCTTAAGGCTACTGCTTAAATTGGCTGTAAGCATGCCTAACGTGAGGCTGTGTTTAAGATTTTGCTTTCTCAACTGGTTAATTTCTCTGTAAATAAGGCCCTTTGTTGTTCTTATCTCATTTATGTTCTCATTTTAAGATTTCCTACTAAAAATTATTTTTTGAGACCACAAAGTTTTAATATTTTTAATTTAACTAAATTGCACGTGGAAAATCCAAAAACCCCACATGCATGCATGCACACATACAAATATACAAACAAACAAATATTAATCTCTACATGCCCCTTCCATCCATGGGACATAAAAAAATCTGATGATTATTTTCTATTTCATTAGATTTCCATATTCACCACTTCACTTCCAAAAAGATAATTTATCTTGTTCTGGTTTTATCTTCTTCCCTTTCACTAGTATATAATCCAGAAATTTGTCCCATATCTCTGTAAAATCATTTTTCACGAATTCATTTTTTTACCTTTATTTTACATGTTAACTTATCATTAATAGCTATGTTCTATACCTCTTTAAAGGTAAAGGTCACCCTTGCTCGAAATCTAGTTGTATCCGACTCTAGGGTTCAGTGCTCATTTCTGTTTATAGCCAAAGAGCCAGCACTGTCTGTGTTTGCAGTTGTTTCCATCAATATGTGACAGGCATGCCACACCAGCGTGTTTACGTACTTGCAATTTCTTGCTTTCAAACTGCTAGGTTGGCAGGGACAGAGACAGGCGCTCATTTCATCATGCAGTACTCAGGTTTTGAACTGTTGACCTTCCGCCTCCCAGTCAGCATCTTAACCACTTGAGCCACTGCAGTTCACCCATGCCTCTTTATGCCAGTTCAAAATCAAAAATCTGTTTTCCATAACCAGTATTATAATCACTTTTTTCTTTTGCCATTCTATCTGCATATTTCCAAAATTAAATAATGCTATTTTAGGACACATTTCCAAATTGTATTAAATATTTTTCTGAAATATATGACATTAATAGGAATCATTGTGATCTTCATCATTATCTTAGACCTGCAGAGCTAGAAGGGCCCCTAGGGATCATTGGGTCCAACCCCTGCCATTGAGGCATGCACAGTGGGGAATCTTAACTCTCTACCTCTGTCTCCACCTAAACCATTGTTCAGTAGATCCAGCTCAAATAGTTTTCAGAAATCAGATGTAGCTGTAATTGATGTTAAAATTGCCATTACCTGCTTGAAAGACTATTCAGCTGACTTTATCTTAGTTTACATTATTCCTTTTGAAAATCTGAATTCTGAAGAATGGTGAACATGGACCTAGCCTTTTTGTTTATTTGTTTGCAAGACATTCACACCATTCTGTACATTTAATCAGCTCCAAACAATGTTTATTCCAACAGTTTTAGCTTCCCTGCTGACTTATTTGTTAAGGTAGGATAAAAAAATGGGTTTGACAAATTAAAAAACATAAACAGGAAGATGACAGCCATACATTAGCTTAATTAATTTTGAAATGGCTCTTGTTTCACAGTTGGATAAGTCCCCTATGTTGGCTACCTTTTGTGACCCCTTTACTTTTTCTCTTGGCCTAAGAAAGAAGAAAATAACACAAGTTTTGTAATGAAAAATATAGTATTGAGTTGTATAATGCGGCCCCAACTTGTAACAATTAGTTTTTTGGAGTAAATTCTAAGACTTAACACTAGCTATACCAAGAGGATGCTGGGAGTCTTTGTTGTTCAAAGAATGTGTTCTTCTGCATTCTAGATGCAGTGAGAATAGTGATGATTGCATGAAGAGTATGTTCTAGAACAACGATGGCGAACCTTTTAAGTTTGCGGTGTGAATTCTGTGCTGGGGAAAGGAGGAAGCGCTCCCATTGGGCTGCTGGGCAGAGGGGCGGGGCAAACTTTGCTGGGGTGACAGCATACATTCCAACAGAGCGGGCTCTTAAGTGCCCCTTCTGGCATGCGTGCCATAGGTTCGCCACCACTGTCATGGGATTACTGTGATTACCACGGCGTGTTGTTCTGTTCACAGCTTCAGCTGACACAGAAGACTTCAGTTTCACCGGAACCCATCAGCATAATTGTCCCCATCATTTATGACATGGCATCAGGCACGACGCAGCAGGCAGACATCCCCAGACAACAAAACTCTTCAGTTGCTGCCCCGATGATGGTTAGCAATATTTTGAAGAGATTTGCAGAACTGAATTCACCACGGCCAGGTACTGTACATGTCCAATAGGTTAGACCTTCTGCATGCTTGAACGGATGTAGCCCAATTCTTAAAAAGTTTTAAAACTGCACTTTAAAGTTGATGTTTGGTTTGGTTGCATTAAAAATGATCTCTAGGACACTGGTTTCCGATGGATGCATGCTAGTGATACATTGTTGACTATACCTCTCTGTGGTAGCAAAAGAGTTGTATTATTGCTTCAACACGGACTTTATTATGTTGACCAAGGAGGCTTCAATGCACTTAATGACTTGGCTCATACTACTGTAGTCATAACTACACTATTTGAAGCATTGTCATTTGAGCCGTGTGTATATATTACTGTGAAAATGAGTGCTTGTTAGTCATCTTGCACTGTAGGAGTATGTCTTCCTTTTTCTTGTAATTCTACTGTCACAAAGTTTACTCTCTGTCGTCTTCTTATTTGTACTCCTCTGAAGAAAGCCTGGGAATGAGGAAGATGGAACTATTAATAAATTCCTCCATAAAATAACTTAAAACATTGGCTTATATTTTCTGTATCCCGTGATTAACATTTCACCTTGACTGTACCTTCTAACTTGTGCTGCCTGCTTTCTTTCTGTGAGAAACATTTTGTATTCGGTTTTCACTTTTCCTTTAATAAAAGTGTTAGAACCTTTTGAAAAGTGATTCTTTTTTGAACAAGTTTATTCTTGGGTGTGAACATTTTATACCCAAGACATTAACTTTGCAGAATTCCAAGCATATCCTTGTCAACTTCTTATTGGTTTCATACTCCTTTATAGTGGCATTTAAGCTTTTTAAAAAGAACCTGTGAGCCTATTTCTATTGTAGTTTTATACCATAGAGTTCAGTACTGATTTAAAACTCCAGTACAGTAATACCTCGGATAACGCTAAGACTTGGTTCCACAAGACTTGGTGTTATCCGATTTTTAGTGTTATCCGATGCATGTTAAAATCCTATGGGATGGATCGGATAACGTTAAAGCTCCATAGAGATACATTGTAACCGCACAGGCTTTAGTGGTTGTTATCCGATCCATCCCATAGGACCTTAACGTTATTCGATCCAATTCTCCTCCCCAGATTACTTAACGTTATGCGATTTTAGCGTTATCCGAGGTAAACGTTATCCGAGGTATTACTGTATATGAATGCTCATACAGTTTTGAGTACAACGAAACAGTTGATAGGGTTGAGGTACTGGGAATGTGGTGTGGTTGATGTCTTTTCAAATGCTTGCCTTTACTTTGGGTAGCAGTCCATGCTGAAACTCTGACAATCACTGAGATAACTGCGATTTGGGGAGGGGTAGCCAGGTGTTTCCATCTAAGTATAAGGTTGAAGGTGAGTGCAACACCTGTGCTGCATGTCGCAGTTGGAATGTTATGCATGCTACCCATAATTCAATTTAACCTTCAGCCACCAAACCACTGGCTGTTATATGAGGGAATCAGTTCTAGCTCTTACACATGAATGAGTAAAACTATACATCAGACTTCTCTTAGGCACATAAATGAGAAAAAGATGTTGAAATTGGCATGTGCTGTTTAAAACTTTCATTGTCTTTTGTTCCATTGCTCTCTAAACTATAGTGGAATCAAGATAAGTGCATGCCTTTGAAACAATTCTAGAGATTTCATGGCTAATTTCACTGCTTTTTAATTTTGAAATTGTAAAATGAAGCATAATACACACATAAGTAAGACATTGTTTTCTGAAAACATTTGTGTGCAATAAAAATTGTCACAAAAGTTCAGAATACATTGAAAAAATTGGAACAAAAAATCTAATGCAATAGTAACGTAGATTACAGTATTAATAAAATAAATGTCATGTCAGAAATTTGAAAGGATTTTTACTGGAGAAACCCTGCTCAGGGGACGCCTGAATGAGGCTCCTTTCATGTCCCCAAGATCCGTTGTGTAGCACTCAGGTATTGAACCCCGACCTTCCGTTCTTCAAGCTTAGCGTCTTAACCACTGCATATATCGTTTATTGTGACCATTTTATTAGACAGGAGCAGTTTCGGCTAAGCTATTTCTCTTGAAATAGTGGCTTTTCTTTATCTTTATCTATTGATGAGGAGAGTGGTTACTGAAGAAAGTATACACTGTTTTTTGCAATGGTATGCTGATCCGAGGGCAACTCGTGATATCACTGCATCAGGTGCCTGCTCCCTTATTTTACTTGGGTGCTAATCTTCCAGCTGGAAAACTAAGAATTCTACTATTGTAGAAGTTAAGTGCTTCCCTCTTAATATGACTATCACCCTGTAATCTGTCAATCAAAGCTAGACCTTCATCACTTAAGGCAGGAGTTCTCAGCCTTTTAAAACCAGGGGCCAGGTCACGCTCCCTCAGACAGCTTTGGGGGCCAGACATCCATCTTGCCCTTTTTACACCACATGGGGCTTCCTGGTGTGGTGGGGGGGCACATTAAATGGTGCTGCGGCCCACATCCAGCCTGTGGGCTGCAGGTTGAGAATCCCTGACTTAAGTCTTAAGCAGTAAGAGGTTTCCTTTTGAGAGTCCTTAACCAGAAGACAAGCAATAATTGGATAATTTGCATATTGTTATCTACTAACATTAACACAGAAAGCCTTGAAGATTGTGGTATTTTTGAACCACACTCGGGTGTACCCTGGTAACAGCAACCTTGTGTTGCCAGCTAATCTTTCTCACACTAAGTCAGGCAAAAGGAACTGCAGAATGAACTCACCAAAAGGTACCTTCATTGTGGCAGTTTCATATCTAGCCTAGACGCGGAAGAACAACAACAGATATTCTTCTCTGGAAACCATAGTCTATAATTTGGATATCCATTGTCCATCCCTGGATTACTTAGACTTTGCTAGTATAACCTTCACACTTGCATTCCACTTTTTCTCCAAAGAGACCTCTAAGTTGTCATAGGCTGAGAAGGAGGCACCTAGCTAAGGCCATCAAGAATTTCATAGTCAAACATAGTTTTGAACCCAGGTCTCCTTGGAACTTTGAAGGCCAAAGGTCTGCACATTTGGCTCTGTGGGTGGCATCTGGGGAAACTCATTGACTTGGTTATGGTGGTCTGTGGCAACCTCTCCTTTAAAAATATCTTGTCATTTTCCATGCTAGCCGGCTGCACAGTTCTTGGTAGGTTCAGAGCAGCTTCATATGGTACTGAAGTTATATGTTTTAACAGTTGCAACTGATTGTGATTCTGCTACACATGTTGTCACGTTGAAATGTTATTGAATGAGCTTAACACTGCCATAATTTATTAGTATACCTACCTAACGTTTGTTTCTTTCCCTTGTTTTAGGTGAATGTACAATCTTTGCAGCGGTTCGTGACTTAATGGCTAACCTTACACTGCCCCCTGGTGGGCGACCGTAGGCTATTTTTAAGCAAAGGGTAAAAATGAGATGCAGCAGCAAAAAACAAACCCCAATTCGCTGAATAAAGCCTTCAGTTATATAAAATGGAAGAGACAGTTTCATGTGTCACATTTTTAAAAGAGCTAATACAGTGGATTGGCCTACTTTCAGGGATGCACTTTCATCTGAATTTTTTTTTGTACAGACATTTCAAACTTGTAATAGATTTATGTATCCGCTTGCCAGTAAATAGAGTTAATATTCTGTTTTATACTACAAAGATTATGAAAATGCCAAATTGTTTATTTAAATGTTTTTCTTATGTCTTGGTGTAATAGTTTTTTTTAAAAGACAGGTCTGTCGTTTTTTTGAATACTGTAAAACTGTGACAAACTTTATATTGAAGCTGTATTTTAATATGACTGCTTTGAAATGTTTAAAAATTGGGCTTGTTGTAAACATGTCCCCTCTAAAGCAATATTTAATAAACTAGATTTAAAAAAAATGTGTGCTTATTTCAGATATGTTCCTTCAGTCATGAAGAGAGTAATCTTAAATATTACTTGCCATGGAGCTGTCCCATGCCATTTCTGGGAAGTACATAATTTATTTTATTTATTTATTTACTCCAATTTTTATACCGCCCTACTTGGTTGGGCCGACTCCAGGCGGTTCACAAGCACAGAGTAAACAGCGAGTTTATAAACACAACATGTAAATATAAAAAGAGAGAAAAAATCAGTATCAACACCATAAAACAACTCAACATCGTTACATCATAAAAAATTCAATAGGTATCAATTTCAAACAATCAAAAATTACAAAATTCATCAAATTTACACAAAGATTTGAACATTATCAAAAAGTCCAGCCGCCGCCGCGGCTTTTAAGCATAGCCTCCGGAACAGGTGGAGAGAGTCCCGGCTAGGCGCGGCAGTAGCCTCTTTCCCCGGCTGCAGGTGTGTTCCGTGGCAGCGGGGCGCGAAATGCTCTGCCGGGGAAGTCCAGCCGCTGCTGCGGCTTTTAAGCATAGCCTCCGGAACAGGTGGAGGGAGTGCCAGCTAGGCGCGACGGTAGCCTCTTCCCCTGGCCGCAGGTGTGTTCCGTGGTGGCGGGGCGCGAAATCTGGCAGCACAATTTCCTCTGTCTACCAAACGCTGCAAGTTTCTTTTCATTCAGTTTTCTATTTTCAGAATTTGGGTTGGAGAAGTACAAGATGTATGCTGGGGCCCCCCCCCCCGCCCCCATCTTTGTGTTTGTAAAAAGACAGCACCTTACATTCATTGGAGATGGGAGCACCCTAGAAAATAGCCCAGTGTCCACTTCTTTGAAGTTGTTCACCCATAACTTCACATTTCTGGATTAATTGAACAGCACTAATCCTGAATAGCATACTGGAGAGAGCCTCAATCCTTATATCTTTCTTGTTTGAAAACTATGCATTTATGTCTGTCTGCTTCATGTTCTGTAACCACTGGCACTCTTAGGAGCACCTGCCTTCTAAGAACACTTTAGTGCCTTTGGGAATGGATTCTGTAAACAGACTTTTGGAGATCAAACTATAAAATAGCCTTGTTTGCCTAAATCATACTAGCTCATGATTTAGCAGTATATAAATAAGCATCACCCACCCAGATCTTGTTTTAGTCAGGAAACCATTTTTAAAATTAACAGTAGTATAACCTTCAGATTATGTACCAAGTTATGTTTAATTTAAAATAGAAACAAACCTCTGATCTTATTGCCGTACTACAAGAAAAAAATATGCACACTTGAGCCCGGGCGTCATAGTGCCACATTCCTGCCTGCTTTGGGGTCTCTATGTTGTTGGTATGTATTCTTGAGATCTTCCAACTTATGGTGACCCTAGAGACAAATGGCCTTCAAACTGTCCTATTGTCAACTACCTGCTCAGCTCTCGCAGATTCCAGCCTGTTGCTACTTTTATGGAATAAATTCACCTCATATTTGGTCGTCTTCTTTTCAATAAAGATAGCTACAGGTTTGAGTCCCATGCCACTCAAAGTCTGTTTCTGCCACTCCTAATGGCAGCTCAAAACTAATGGCATCAACCAAGGCTGCTGGGATGAAGACAATAAAACAACATCTCAGTTGGCATTAATCTTGTTATACCAGTGCAATGGTGCCAGCTAAGGCGCAGGGGACAAGTCTCAGAGTTGCCCTCAAAGTAAATGGTTTACTGTTCCCTGTCTGCTAATGGAGCACCACAAAGCAAGAGCAGTGTGCTGGATAACGGAAGGATAACAGGAGGCAGTGGACCGCTTTTATGGTCAAGATGTAGTTCCCTTTGTTTTCTTCCTTTAATGCTGTAGGAACCGCAGCACCATTTATGATGGTGTCATGGAACAACATCTTTCCTAACGTTCTCAAAGCTTGGAGAGGTTGTAGTTTAAACTAGGCCTCAAGAATCCTTTCTTCTCTGTCTCACAAAGCCCCCTTCACGAGACAAGTGTTTTCAGTTCAGTGTTCCTGCCTCTTATCTCTCTAGGCTAGCTGAGCTCTCACATGTTTTGACTAAACAGAGAGCATTTATCCTGCACGTGTGTAAACATCTCTTGTCATGAGAAAGTTTTTCTCTGTTCCCTGATTGGTTAAGGGTAACCCACCTGACTGGAGAATCTCCATTTTGGAGAGAAGAGAGTTAGTTCGTTTTTGGATCTCAATGGGTTAGACCATGGCCTGTTGGACTATCCTTTTTTCCGTTTCATCATGATTACCTAATGTGGACTGTAACTGGACTGATCTATGTTATTGACCTTTCTATCTACGTTTCTCCATGGACTATGCTTTAATAACCTGACCAATAAAGCAGCTGTTTTTCTCTGAAGATCGTTTCATCATTGGCATACACACAGAGCCTCGCTACCTACCTCCCTTGATTGCCTATGGCCTGAGGCTAGTAGAAGTTCTTTTTAAAGCAGCCCGGCTCTCTCAGCGGTGAGTTAAGGGTTAAGGGTTCCCGGAATGAGGCAGTGACCTCAGGAACCAGAAGGGAGGGGCCCTTGGATTGAGACGGCTGGTGTCTGACAGATGGGAAGGCTGGGCATTTTGCAGCTCCAGCATTTGCAAAACACTGCGTGTCTGTGCACATGTGTGTAGTCTCCCACTTATAACTTAGTAGTACAGTAGTTCCTTCTCATGCTGTGTAGCACCTGTCTCCACCATTACAGCATATTGGGCAACAAGGCTCCTCAGTTTCTAAACCAATAAGGTTTTATGGGTGGCTGGGGGCAAACCCAACACCCAACCCTCCTCCTTTCGCATCCAGGCTTGGGACCAGCCATGGCAAGTTCTGATAACTTTGAGGCCTGAATAAATTATGCAACTGTAGCATGATGTTCAAACCGCCATTGTTTAGGACCTAGTAGTTCGCAAACATTTTCCACAGCAGGAGAGGAAAGGGTCTGGTTTACATGTTAAAGCAGAATTTAGAGAACATGAATTGTTGCTTTTCCTGTAATTACTGAGGAATGTTTATGCGTTCCTTGATTAAGAGACTTGACCTTTATAAAAGGACTTTTTAAACAAGCAAAGAACCCAACAAGCAATTTTCTGCTTGCTTTTTACTTGCTATGCTGTTCGGAGGATGTGGCCCTCCAGAACATTATGGACTGGAACTCTGTCGTTACCAAACCATAACTACACTTGATGGTTAGTAAGATGGAGGTTGTAGTCCACCAACATCTGAAAGGCAACATGTTCCACACCAGATAATTCTAAATCTGCCACATCACATCCCCCCAGAAACCTCTCTGTTTTGCAACTACAGTTGTACCTCGCTTAAAGAGCATAATGCGTTCCACAGGATTGCTCTTTAAGCAAGTTTGCTCTTTAGGCGGAACACCATTGTAAATGAAGAATGGGGGGATTGCGAACCCCGATTTATTTGTTAAGTGAGTTTTTGGTTGATTTTGTTAAGTAAAGCGAACATTCATAGAAAATTCTGCTTTTTAAGTTACTCTTTATGCGAGGTTTGACTGTATATGTCTGTTGTAGATAAATGGAGGATGGCAGTGCATTTTAAATCCTCCTCCTCTCCAAAAATTTGCTGCATGCTTCACTTTCTCAAACCTGAGATAAGGAGAACCTAGATCTACCACCTTTCCCCCAAACTGTTCATTCTTCCATGTCCTGATCAAACCCTGGACTACAGCTTTCCCGGTGGCCTAGTGGTAAAATGCTGAGCTGGAGACCCAAAGGTTGAGGTTTGATACCCGAGAGCTGTGCTTGGGGACATGAAAGGAGCCTCATTCAGGCGTCCCCTAAAAATCCTTTCAACCAGCGTAATATCTGACACGAAATAATTATTATACCCTGGACTGCCAAAATGAAGCCACTTTCTTGGTTTTGTTGTTGGCCACAATTAAATATCGGTACATATTTCTGAAAGAAATCTGCAGACTAGTAAATGAACCAGATTCTCCACATTCACACTGTGTGTCCACCAGCAGCTCCCACTTGAGCATGTTGATCTTGCACTTGGGGACTTTGACCCTCAAACCTTCATTTTATCTGGCATCTCTCTCTCTCCTGTAGGGCTTTCAGGTAATGATCATAAACACCGGAAGAAGTGAGGAATGATCAAATTGATTTGCTCCACTTTTAAGGAAAACTCCCATAACACATTGACCCTGCACGATGGACTGCTTAGGATATTGAACTAGGCCTCAGGAAACCGAATGCAAAAATCTCCACTAAGCCAGGAACGCTCACTGGTGTGTGTGGCAATGATAAATCACTCACATACCACCCAAAGGTGATTAGATAAAGGTCACCCTTGCTCAAAAGCCAGCCATGTCTGACTCTAGGGTTTGGTGCTCATCTACATTTACAGCAAAAAAGCCAGCACTGTCTGCAGATGTTTCTGTGGTCATGTGGCAGGAATGACTAGGCCTGTTCTTAAGCTTCAGTTCCCAGAATCCCTGATCAGCAGGTGTACTGACTTGGGCTTCTGGTAATTGAAGTCCAAGAACACCTGGAGTGCCAAGGTTCATGATCACGGAACTAGATGCTGTTACCTTTCTCAATGAAGCGGTACCTATTTATCTAGAGTACTGTACTTGCAATTTCTTGTTTTCAAATTGCTAGGTTGGCAGGACCTAGGAAGACCTCCGTTGTGTGGCACTCGGGTCTCAAACTGTTGACCTGCCGACTTTCCGGTTGTTAAGCTCAGCATCTTATCAAATAAGTCACTGTAAAAGCCATAGTGTTGAAAGATCAGGTTACCACACCAACTCACCACTTATTTTTTGCAATACTGTATTTAACACTGAAGGGCAGGAAGAGAAAAAGACAGCACAATACCATTCTTAACAGAAAGGAAGTTTTGTTGCTGTTCAGTCGCAGTTGATTCTGACCCTTTGCGACCCCATAGACCATCACCCTCCAGGCACTCCTGTCCTCCACCATCCTCCTCAACCCACCCAGCTCTGTGCCCACTGCATCTACAATACCATCCAGCCATCTCATTTTTGGCCACCCCCCTTCTTTTGCCCTCCACTTTTCCCAGCATCAAGGCTTTCTCAAGTGAGTCCTCTCTTCTCATTTGATGTCCAAAGTACTTCAGCTTCATATTTACTATTTGACCTTCTATGGAGAAGTCAGGGTTGATTTCTTCTAAGATTGACCTATTCGTTCTCCTCACTATCCAGGGCACTCAAAACTCTCCTCCAACACCACATTTCAAAGGCATCTATTCTTCGGCGCTCAGCTTTCCCAATGGTCCAGCTCTCATAACCATACGTTACCACCGGGAATACCATTGCTTTGACTATGCGAATTTTTGTTTACAAGGTGATGTCTCTGCTTTTAACTATGTTCCCCAGGTTTCTCACAGCTTGTCTCCCAAGAATAAATTGCTTTTTTAATTCCATGGCTACAATCAACATTTGCAGTGATCTTTGATCCTAAGAAAGTAAAATCTGTCACTGCTTCTACTTCTCCCCCATTTATTCTCCAGGGACTGATAGGGCCTGTTGCCATTATCTTGGTTTTCTTGATGTGCAATCTCAAGCCAGCTTTTGCACTCTCTTCTTTCAACCTAAGCAGCAGCTTCTTTAGGTCTTCCTCACTTTCTGTCATTAGGGTATCATCTGTGTATCTCAAGTTGTTGATGTTTCTCCCAGCTATTATGATACCAAATTGTGATTCTTCCATCCCTGCATTGCGCATTATGTGCTCTGTTTATAAGTTGAATAATCAGGGTGATAAAATGCAGCATTGTCTTACTTCTTTTCCTATTCCAAACCACTCTGTCATTCCATATTCTGTCCTAATGGTTGCTTCTTGACTCTTGTGCAGATTTCTCATGAGGTATATAAGGTGTTCTGGTATTCCCATCTCTTTAATTACTTGCCACATTTTGTTGTGGTCCTTGGTGTAGTCAATGAAACTGAAGTAGACTTGTTTCTGATATTCCTTTGTTTTCTCCATGATCCACCATATATGTTGGCAATGTGGTCTCTAGTCCCCTGCCTCTTTGGAACCCAGCCTGTACTTCTGGTAATTCTCTCTCCACCTGCTGAAGCCTATCCTGTATTATCTTATCTTGAGGATAACCTTTCTAGCATGTGGGATGAGCGCAATTGTTCGATAATTTGAACATTCTTTTACCCTTTTTTGGGATTGGAACGTACACTTTTCCAAATCTGCTGACATATAGAATGTAATAATTTGACTCAATCATCTTTTAAGGCTTTGAAAAAATTCACCTGGGATACCATCATCTCCATATGCTTTGTTGTTAATTTATGGCAAATTATCCCTTGCAGGAGACAAGAAGAGGAGGAAGAAGATAGTAGTACAGGTACTGTATTATTAGTAGTAGCAGCAGCAGTAAGGGTAACCGCTTGCAGGAGCCCTTGTCCCACCCCATTTTTGCCACTGCGCATATAAAAAGATGCCTTTGAGATGTGGTGTTGGAGGAGAGTTTTGAGGGTCCCTTGGACAGCAAGGAGAACAAATAGGTCAATCTTAGAAGAAATCAACCCAGAATGCTCCTTAGAAAGTCAAATTGTAAAGATGAAGCTAAGGTACTTTGGACATCAAATGAGAAGAGAGGATTCGCTTGAGAAGGCCTTGATGCTGGGAAAGGTGGAGGGCAAAAGAAAAAGGGGGCGGCCAAGAATGAGATGGCTAGATGGTATTGTGGAGACAATGGGCACAGAGCTCAGCGAGTTGAGGGGGACAGTGGAGAACAGGAGTGGCTGGCGGGCAATGGTCCATGGACCATGGGGTCGCAGAGGGTCGGGATCGACTGTGCGACTGAACAACAACAACATATAAAAAGTAGAGACAACATCACCTTGCTGACAAAAGCCCTAAAAGAAATAAGTCCTAACTGCTCCTTGGAAGGACAAATACTGAAGTTCAAGTACTTTGAGAAGAGAGGACTTACTGGAGAAGATCCTGATGCTGGGAAAGACTGAGAAAAAAGGAGAAGGGGAGGGCAGCGGATGGGATGGCTAGATGGCATCCTTGACGCGGTGGGGGTGGATCTGGGCCGACAACGGCAGAGGTCAGAGGAGTCTGGCGTGGGGTGGTGCACGGGGTCGCATTCATTCGACTGTGCAACTGAACAACAACAAAGCTCTCCCGGAGATGCTGGGGGGAAGGAACCGGGGCGGGGACTGACTGGGGCGGGGAGGCTGCCTCTTCCCTCGCCGAGGCGGAAGGCAGGGGGGAGGCTTTGCCATGGCGCTGGCGGAACTGGCGTCCAGGCTCAACTGCGCCGAATACAAGAACTGGGTGAAGGCCGGGCACAGCTTGTTGTTGCTGGGGGCCGCCCTGCAGCGCTTTGCCGCCGAGCAGACCCAGGCCTTCCACCGCCAGCTCCTCGCCTGCCACGCCGCCCGACTCAGCCCCCCAGCAGGCCGCCGGTGCCGCGGGCAGTGCTGACCTCGCGGCAAACAGGTGAACACCCCGCGCCCGCCCCGACGCTTTTGGGCGTGCAAAGGGAGGCGAGTTGGCTTGGGCTTCCTTTGCAAGTCTGAGTTGCAGATCAGCTCTTGGATATTTTCCCTGCCCCCTTGCGGGTGGGGGGTGGGGGTGGGTGGCTTCCCGCCCCCCCCCCAAAGATATCCTAGTAAGATGGGCATCTCAGAAAACAAAATCAAATTAAAAACACAGTAGCACTTTAAAGACTAACTGCTATATTTAAAGTGCTACTGTGTTTTTTATTTTATTTGTTTTGTTTTGTTTTCTGAGATGCCTGAACCACAGACTAACACGGCTACTATTCCAAAAAACTCTAGTGAGATGGGATGGGAGTTGGAGTCCACCAAGATCTGAAGGGCGAAAGGTTCCTCCCCTGCTAATGCTACATCTTTAATTACGTGCCCCCAAAAGAACACCTCTGCTTCACATCGGCGTGTCTGCTATATAGATGGACGTAGTCAGGGCAATGGTATTCCCTGTGGCAATGTATGGTTGTGAGAGCTGGACCATTAGGAAAGCGGGACGCAGAAAAATAGACGCCTTTGAGATGTGGTGTTGGAGGAGAGTTTTGAGAGTCCCCTGGACAGCGAGGAGAACAAATAGGTCAATCTTAGAAGAAATCAACCCAGAATGCTCCTTAGAAAGACAAATAGTAAAGATGAAGCTAAGGTACTTTGGACATCAAATGAGAAGAGAGGACTCACTTGAGAAAGCCTTGATGCTGGGAAGGGTCGAGGGCAAAAGAAGAAGGGGACGGCCCAAGATGAGATGGCTGGATGGTATTGTGGAGATAATGGGCACAGAGCTGAGCGAGTTGAGGGGGATGGTGGAGGACAGGAGTGCCTGGCGGACAGTGGTCCATGGGGTCGCAGAGGGTCGGAATCGACTGTGCGACTGAACAACAACAACAAAGGTGGCATTGTTAGTGCATTTCAAACAGGGGTGCCCAAACTTTTCAGACGGCGGGCTGGTCATGTGGACACTATGACCTGGGGGCCAGATACAGCCCCTGATGCCAATTCATCCGGCCCACAAAGCCATCGTTGGTCCTGGAAGAGGAAGTAAATTGTGTCCGTATGGGCGCATTTTACTTCCGCTTCCAGGAGCAATGACGGCTTTGCGGGCCGAATGAATTGGCATCGGGGGGTTGCATCTGGGCCCTGGACTGTAGATTGGGCACCCCTGATTTAAAACCTTGCTCCTCCTGTCCAAAAAGCTGCAGCACTTCTCACTTTCTCAAACCCCCCAGTTTGGGGGCAGGGGGAAATTGCTTGGACGCACGCCCATTTCTCCGTTTTTAAAATTTTCAACCATTCCCACCCACCATTCCGGTTTAAGCAGCTTCGAAATGAAGCGTGCAAGTGTCCAGGGAAGGCCAAGTTCAAGGAGAAACTGAAGACTTCGGGCGCCGCATCTGGAGGAGAAGGGAAGAAACCCTGCCTACAGGGTATGCTTTTTATAGTGCTCCGTGCCGGAGTAGAAAGGAACTTGCCCAGAAAAATAAAAGGGAGAAATGACACTGTGAATATTCCAGGTGCCTGTGACATCTTTTTTTGCTGCTGTTTTACCCATGTTGAACTAGAAATATATCTCGTCCAGTGCTGGGCAGTGTAACCAGCCTACTTCTTTCACCTCTGGACCTGCTTCAGTCTGACTGGAAGAATTTAAGTTGGTCATCATGAATAGAAACTACTGTTAGCATTGGCTTTTGTTACTTTGTGTTGCCATGCTCTGTGAAACAATTGCTGGAACATGGCAGCGAGTATCCTGGAGTATCCTAAAACAAGCTGAGGCCTTTGCCCCGTTACTTCTGAAGTGAAGCCAGAAACAGTGTGGCAGCACCATTTGTCTCTAGAGCAGTGTTTGTTTTTGGACTTCAATTCCCAGAGGTCTCAGTCAATTCCCCAAAGTACTGATCAGCCAGTGTACTGACTTAGGCTTCTGGGAATTCAAGTCTCCCTGTGGAGCTTGTGTGGTTGGGAGCCACTGCTCCTAGACAGGTACTGTACAGTTATACCTCGCTTAAAGAGCATAATGCGTTCCACAGGATTGCTCTTTAAGCGAGTTTGCTCTTTAAGCAAAACACCATTGTAAATGACCAATTGTGGGGGGAGGATTGTGAACCCCAGTTTATTTGTTAAGCGAGTTTTTGGTTGGTTTTATTTGTTAAGCAAAGCGAACATTCAGAGAAAATTCTGCTCTTTAAGCGAGTTACTCTTTTAAGCGAGGCGCTCTTTATGCGAGGTTTGACTGTATTCTGTTTTTTTAAATGCATTCTAGATATGCAAATAAGAAATATGAATGGCATTGAGTACTTTTTCAAAAACATGAAATGTACTCAGTGTAATGTGTTAAGAATATGAAAGGGGTCTGCAAAAACAACCAAAGCAAAATTCCCAAGACACTGCAAATATTTCAAGATTCAGGATCGGGCCAAAAGAAGGCCTGTCTCATTCAGCATTCTGTTCCCACGGAATTGCTGTGAGAAGAAGATCAAGACCAGGATTTCCAGCATCATTAGAAAGTTGCACTATATTAAATTTTAATGTGAGCTTTCGTGGATCACTTTCTCAGTTTCATCTTTGTTTCTTTTAAGAGCAGAGATAACCTAGCCGCCCTTTTGGCTTTGTTTTATCTTTAGCGGTGTTTTAATTGTTATGAACTTTTAAAGTTTTAAATTTTAGCATTATCATAGGCCTAACCTATGATTTTAATCTATCTTTGTAAGCCGCCCAGAGTCGGGTCTACCCGATTGGGCGGGATAGTAAATATGAGTAAATAAAATAAATAAATAAATAAATAAACTTGGGAAAACGTGAGACAACCCTTTTGCCATCCATTCTGTTTGTGTTTTAAATCTATTCTCCCTCCACCCTTGCTGGTTAAAAAATATTTGAAACTGTAGAAATGATCTTGAAGGCAGTGCCAATCATTACTTTGAAATATTTTTGGGAAGGTTTCTTTTAAAACGCTGCAAGGAAAAGGAGTGGCTGGTTCTGCTTGCTTTAATTCAATTTATAGTGCTTCCTTCTTCCATTATATTTGACCCGGCATATGAAGGGTTCTGTTTGGAATTAGAAGTCAATGCTATGAAGCACGTTTGGTTTTTAAAAAACATTTCTTCAAAGGTGAGTGGGTTGAGATGTCAGGAAGCATTTCCTGATTATTTCCTCAGCTGCCAGACTGATTCAATTATTTCAGATGCCTCTAGAATGCCAAGGTGTCATCACTGAAATTATTGTTTCACATGATGTTACGGAACAAAATTTTACCAAAAGAGTTTGGACAAGAGGGACTTCATAGTTAATTAAGTAACCGAAGTTATGTAACTCATCTGTAATTATATGCACTGTATCATAATGGCAGTTTATTTAAAATCACACAGTGATGCCCAAATGGCATCATATTCATAATAAGCAGTCTTGAATTATGAAGAATAACCAAGAGTAAATGAAACAGGTGGAATTGCATGGCCTTTTGTTCTGTTTCCAAATTGATATGATGAACAGAAACTCGAAGTGTGCCACTTTTAAAGTCCTGAAACAAAAACAATTTTTGTTGTTCAGTCGCATAGTCGATTCCGACAGTGTCCGCCAGGCACTTCTGTCCTCCACCATCCTCCTCAACTCACTCAGCTCTGTGCCCATTGTGTCCACAATACCATCTAGCCATCTCATTTGTGGCCGCCCCCTTCTTCTTTTGCTCTCCACCCTTCCCAGCATCAAGGCCTTCTCAAGTGAATCTTCTCTTCTCCTTTGATGTCCAAAGTACCTTAACTTCATCTTTAAAATTTGACCTTCTAAGGAGCAGTCAGGGTTGATTTCTTCTAAGATTGACCTGTTTGTTCCCTTTGCTGTTCAGGGGACTCTCAAAACTCTCCTCCAACACCACATCTTAAAGGCATCTATTCTTCTGCGCTCAGCCTTCCTAATTGTCCAGCTCTCACAACCATACATTGCCACAAGGAATACCATTGCTTTGACCATACGAATTTTTGTTTGCAATTTGATGTCTCTACTCTTCACTATGCTCTCCAGGTTTCTCATCACTTGCCTCCCAAGAATCAGTCACCTTTTTATTTCATGGCTGCAATCACCATCTGCAGTGAGCTTTGATCCTAAGAAAGTAAAATCTGTCACTTCTTCTACTTCTTCCCCATCTATTTTCCAGGGACTGATAGGGCCTGTTGCCATGATCTTGGTTTTCTTTATATTGAGTCTCAAGCCAGCTTTTTCACTCTTTTCTTTCAACCTAATCAGGAGCTTCTTTAGGTCCTCCTCACTTTCTGCCATTAGGGTGGTATCATCTGCATATCTCAAATTGTTAATGTTTCTCCCAGCAATTTTGATCCCAAATTGCGATTCAAGGCAAGGGTGACATTCTAGATAGGTAGGCTGTTTGCCTCCATCCATTTGCCTCTTTATTGCCAGTGTTAAAAACATGGTTATCCTGTTTTCTAACATTGCTTGAGGTTTTCTGATGGAGAGGGGAGATATTACTGGTATTTCTCCTCTGTGGTTCCTTTCATTTTCTCTCTTACTTCTTGTTCCTTGACTAGTAATTACCTGACAGCTTTTGAGTTTGGAACCTGTTCCCCCCCCCTTCATATTATACAATTCTGTTAGCAGCTCTCATTTCTTAGGCTAGAGGAGAAATGTTATATTTTGAGATCTTTGAGTACTGTATACTTCTCTAGTAAAGAACATTCCAGTTATGCTTGACTATAACTTGTACCAACCCTTATGTTTGGAAGATGTCTGTGCAAGGAAGGCTGTCGTTTGGAACCAGTAATTAAAATTGTCAGCAGAGGTGTTGGGTGATCACTCGTATTTGACATTTCCTTTGTTTTGTAGTTTCAACCTGCCTGTTCCTTATGTAAAGAATGGAAAAAGGAAATTTTGAATCATCATACAAACAGAACTGGGGAAATTAACTGGGGAAACTGTAAACCTTGGCTTTGGCCTTCTAACCCATGGGAGCTTGCAAAGGTAAGCCAGATGGTTCTTTCTTATTTATTTATTTATTTATTTATTTATTTATTCAGATTTATATACCGCCCCAAACAATAGACTCTGGCCAGTGTACACAGTCTAGCAAACACCTCACTGACTTTTCAGCAAAACTTAAAAACAATATTAAAACAGTTAAAAACCTTTCAATAAAACCAATTACAAGAGGGGGGAGGGACCTCAGATGAATCAAAAAGGGGAGCTTGTTGGCAATCCTGGCCCCCAGATCCTCCAAAGTAGATTTCAAATGCGGAATCAGACTCTATTCTGTTTCACATTTTCATGTATCTATTATGTATTTGGGCTACATGGTGAACAGCAGAGTAAAACATAAACAGATTTCAACTGTGATCGAAATGGTACCTATTAATCTATTTGCAATTTCTTGCTTTCAAACTGCTAGATTGGCAGGAGCTGGGGCAGATGATAGAAGCACACTCCATCATGCAAAACTCGGTCTTGAATTGCTGACCTGCCAAACTTCGAGTCATCAAGTTCAGCATCTAAATCACTAAGCAGTCCGTGCAGAGTACATACCATGTAAAATCTGTGTTTTATTGTTTCTACCACATGTACATGTACTAAAATAAGTGTCAATAGAATTCAAATGTGATGAAAAGCAGATTGAAGCAGCCTGGAAAACCAGTAACATCAAGGTGAAGGATAGACGTTTCTAGCCCTGAGAGCCAAAGATATGCAATCTTTTTCACCCAAGGGCTGTGTCTACTGATGGCTGGAGACCATGGATGCACGCCTAAGCATGTACACACAGATCTCATAATTTGAACCTTCCCTTCCTGTCTGCACAGATCTAGGTATTTGTGGGAAGGTCATGATGGAGAAGACATCTGTACACTACATACTCCCATACAATTATTTCAATTGAAGATGCTGTTTTCTCACTGCTGTTGGAGGAAGGGAAACACTCATTTTAGAACTTGGGGAACAGCACGTCCCAGCATAAATAGGCTGTGGGGGAAAGTTGAAATGATGTTTCTATAGCTTTGAGAGCTGGCCAGAAGTGGCCAAGAGCCACTTTCACATCCAGCACCACTGGCTCTAGATTAAAACTCTGCTTCCAGTCCTAATGCTCCATTCTTGGTCTACTCCTGAGCAAGACCAAGCTAGCTTCTCTTCTCTTCCTGTGAGATTACTAAAGAATTGGCTGCATCTGATTCTCTTTATACAGGCTAAGCACCTATGATGGATCATTTTCATTTGATTTGTTGTTAGACATAGAGCTCTTTCTGGCTGGTTGCTAGACAGCAAGCCAGATTAGCATGTCATGTAGGAAAAGACAACCAGATATTTATTTTCCTTAATACTTTGAAGTAAACAAATCCTTTGAGGTGTCTTGTGCTAAAATGTAACAGGAGGATGTTATTCTTCAAAGACAGGTGGCACCGCTCTAGCAGCAAACTGGTTAAGTAAACCATGACTTAGTGTGATGTGTGACCATCCCCTTTGACTACAAGTGTTCCTGTTTGTTGTTTATAGGCTTATATGCCACGTGGGAAAGTCGATAGTAGTGGTCCTGACAAATGCGATGCATCAGCACTTTTAAACCTTTTCAACTTTTGTGATCACTTCAGCAACATCAATCAAAAGAAAGTCAGAGAGGTAATCCACCAATTGATGTCAGCACCTTTCCTTTGACAAAATTTGATGGGACACAACTCACTTCATCCAGTGATGCAAGCTGAAGTCCATGATGTCTTACCCCAAATAAGACATGCTCCGTTACGAGACCTCTAATATTGTTGCATGGCTGAACATGGTGACCCCTCAACATCAGTTCTTTCTTAAATAATACTTACCAGAGTTCAAATATGTGCATTAAATCACAATCAGTGATGTCTCGGTCGTAGTCCTTGTCTCTCCCTTGAATTCTAGGTAAACAAATTCAGAGCTTATGTAGAAATGGTCTTAGGAGGGAAGGAAGGAAAGGGAAGAAATCTTTATTTTACGTTTTCTGCACTTCATGGACAATTTAAGAAAGGGAAAGTATGATTCCCCTCCCTTTCAAAAGCCTTTTTGAGGATTAGATAGGAAGGATTTCAGAATATTTGTCGCCAATAGATTGTGCGTGCTTGCAAAGGTAAAATGCAACTTTGGTATCTTCAAACATTTCTAAAATGTTTACCATGTGGAACATTTCCGCACTAACAACATTGACAAAGTGCGGTTTTATTCTTGACTGGAAATGTATCTTTCATTTAGTCCCTCTTCCAGCCCGAAGCAGGGCTTGAATGTAAGAATAGACCCTTGCTTTCTATGTCTCCCACTGTGTTTATAGCCTAGACATTTTGCTTTACATTTAACATTTGTAGGTGATTAAGTGCCGCAATGAACTCATGCACTCTTCAGACATGAAAATCTCTTCTTCCTGGCTGAAGGAATTTGGAAATCATGTGCAGAATTTGCTAACTGAATTCCAGCATGTTCCAGAGGCTCAAACAACTGGTGCAGTGATAGAAAAGGTAACATTTTCTGATCTTTCCATTTGCAACTCAGCTGCTGATAATCATCGTTATAATGGTTGAGCAATTGTAATCAAACATAGAAATGATGTCGCCTGCAGCTTGGTGGTTTGTGACCTACATGAATTGCTTTCATTGAAAACTGAAGGTAACCTGGAGCTGTTTTAGAATTTTAAGCTTTCAAATAATTCTGAACACCACTCAGCCAAAATAGTTGCAAACATTAAAACTTTGGTGAGAAGTTCATCAACTGATCCCCTGTTGTGGAATGGTGTTGTGCATCTTTAATAGCACTGATTGCTCTGACAGGGATCCAGAGAAATGGCATCATTAGCTCTGCTTGTATTTCTCAAAGAGCAGGTCTACAGTAATGCCAAGCTGTGAAAATGAATGGAATTTTCAATAGCAGTTTTGTGATCTGGTATTGAGTCTTACAGGACTGCGGTGGCTCAGTGGTTAAGACACTGGGCTTGATGACTGGAAGGTCGGCAGGTTAGCAGTTCAAGACCTGAGTGCTGCACGATGGAGTCACAATCCATCTCTGCCCCAGCTTCTGCCAACCTAGCAATTCAAAAGCAAGAAATTACAAGTAGATAAATAGGTGCCACTTTGGCGGGAAGGTAGACAGCATTCTGTCCACTCTGGTGTCTAGTCGTGCCTGCCACATGTCCATGGAAACGTCTGCAAAATGCAGACAGTGCTGGCTCTTTGGCTATAAACAGATGAGCACTGACTCTTAAGAGTCGGATACGACTGGCTTTCAAGCAAGGGTGACCTTTACCTATTGAGTCTTATGTTCAGACACACAAAGTAAAAACAACTAGACTTTTGAACCCCCTTTTATTTAGCAGGTAGCCTGTGACAAGTTCCTAAGGCCAGTTCAGGCAGCACTGGTGTATAATGTAGGTATGGGGAACATGTGCCTTCAGATGTTGAATTCACAATGCCTTTTATTGCTTTACCATTGCTCATGCGAGTTGAAGCTTGATAGAAAGTGCAGTCGCACATCTGGAGGACACATGTTACTGGTTATCTGTATACTTCTTTTGTGTATCAAGGATGATATCAACATTACTTATGGAGCCAGGGCCTTAATTCCAATCACTTGTCCTAACTTGAGCAGACTTAGTAGAATCAATTGGTGAATGACGAGTCAATGTTTATGTAAATCTGGTAGATTCAATGGGTCTGCTCTAGTTGAGACTGCCAGTTGGATTCAAGTCACAGTCTTTAAATCCAGTCCCTGAGGGTCATGATTTCCTCACTAAACCATATAGTAGTTTCTTTGTTTGTCTGTTTTAATCACCCTAATAGCTCCTATCATCTGACTGGGCTGTTCATGTCCCAGGGGGAGATCAGACTGATGGATTGGAAGGTGAAATGAACCAAAGCCGGATGAGTGAAATAGAATCAGAACTGATAAAAGAAAGGCTTCGTGAAATCAAGCTTTGCATGGAAGAGGAAGAAACAGTGTCAGAAGAGGTAACTTAAGCCTTGCTTTAAGAGAAGGTGCCACATTTCAAAGAGACATGGGAAATTGAAACCTTGCAGATTCTTTCCCCAAACTAAAAATGCAAATAATCTTCTACTGAAATACTTTTAAATCAAGAGTCACAGATCTTGCGAGAAGTGTTGGGCTGTTGTAATGATCAGAGAACTTTGTTTGGGGATGTAAAATTCAGGCTCAGATTATGTTCTTTTAAGATCCCTGGCTGAACAAGTCTCGTAAGTTAACCTGCTCCACATGTTCCTTTGTAAAGCTTTAGTGCTTCTCCAAGACCCTTTGGGAAGGGATAGAAGATAAATAAGATGAAATCTGTAGCCATTCAATATTCACTTTTTAAAACTTGCATTTTTCTTTCTTTCAGAATTTACACAGAATAAAAGCCATACGGGATTTCTTAAAAGACAACCAGGATCTTCAAAAGAGTTTGCAGGCAGAAATGCAGAATCTAGAAGAACTAGTACAAGAATTTTGTGACCAGAAGGAATTGGTTAAGATGACTTGCAAAATGAGTCATGAGAAGGATGAAGGCAAGTGTATATATTTTAATTTAAATCTCTTTTTTTCCTAACAAGCTGTGCCAACATTAACGTAATGAAAAGCTGAATTAAATCATATGAAAAGCTTAGTTCAGTGTCTCTTCATCACCTTTATTTCAGCCTCGTCAGAGTTCCTTTTCTCTTTGCTTAGCTATGCTCCATAATCTCAGTTTGTTGTGAAGAATTTTAACCAAAGCCAAACCAACTTCTCTTCCTTAAGCAACCTGAGTTACATAAGGTTTAGTCCTCTGAATAATTGAATATTGTTGCTCTAGTATCCTCATTCAATAAAGTGTTGAGGGGTTCAGCTTAAATGCTGTGAAGTATCCTGTCTGCCAGAGTCTTGTTTGCTACATGCCTTTGATCTTTTCATGGCCAGATGTTCTATTAAGCCTGGGCGTTTGCTCTCCAAAGTCATGCCACAATTCAACAATCTATGTTTAAGTTCCATTGGACCTTAATGGGCATCAGATACATTCTTGTGGAATTTAATTATGGGTCCCCACCCACCCACTGTATTTGTGGGGGGATATGTTCTGGGATCTACTTAGATACAGTAATACCCCGGATAATGCTAAAACTTGGTTCCACAAGTCTTAGCATTATCTGATTTTTAACGTTATGTGATACATTTATCGCTCACATTTTTTAAAAGCTGGCATCCTTTGGGGAGGGGGCCTCCGGAGATTTCTGCCCCAAAGCCCCTGGTCTCCAGCACTGTGAGCACTGGGGCAGAGATCAACGTCGGCAAATCAGAGGAAAACATTTGCACCGCACAACGTTAAGTTAATGTTGTGCGGTGCAGAAGTTTCCCTCTAATTCAGGGGTGCCCAAACTTTTCAGGCTGTGGGCCAGTCACATGGTTCAGGGAGCCAGTCACTATGGCCCATGGGCCAGATGTAGCCCCCCGATGCCAATTCATCCGGCCCACGAAGCCCTTGTTGCTCCTGGAAGCGGAAGAAAAATGCCCATACGGCCCCTGGGCTGTAGTTTGAGCACTCTTGCTCTAATTTGCCGATGTTATCCAGTTTTAACGTTATGCAGTGCTAACGTTATCCAGGGTTTTACTGTACCTGAAACGATGGATAAGAGTAAATCTTATACAGTATTTAACATTGCAGACAGTGGTCTCTAGTGGCCAGCTCAAGTAATGTGCCATAGAAAGACATTATGTATATCAGAGAGTAAACAAAATAAAACAACAAAAAAGACAAAAAAATTGTGACATCTTAAAGACTAACTCCTGTATTTTAACGTGAGCTTCCGTGGATCAAATCCACTTCATCAGATGTATTTCAGGATTTTTTATTGAATATTTTTAGACCTGTGGATAACTGAAACCGTGGATACTGAAACTATGGATATGGCAATAGACCTTGGTGTTTTTTTTTTTTTTTGCATCATCCGAATAGATGGGGGTGGAGAGCTGTTGAGGATATAGACACAACTTCTGCCTTCCCTTGGATCATGGCAGGCAGTTTTGGAAAAGCATATTTTGCTATTTGAAAGTTATTTTAGACAAATCCTGGTGAATCTATTTCAAAACATCTTTTTTTTTAGTAACTTGAAGTGACTTGAAGGTTATGATTTGGTTTCTAAAAGGCTGTTGATGGCCTGAAACAGCCTTCTTTCCCCATGGAGGATATACAATAGTATTTAAATCTGGGAGTACAATCTTCTGGGATGTTTTTCATTAGAGAAACTTTGAAGAACATGTGGTGTGAGATGAGGGTGGTGAAGTGGGTCTGGCAGACACTTGTAGCCCATTGGTTCTATTTGCCCTTCATGTTTCACTGATGAACTTGTCTGTCCCTGCAGTAGGCTGAACTATAATAACCCTGTTCTTACCTAACCTTAACTTTGGTATCTATATTATTATTTAATTTTAGGTGGCCCTTCAGAAAAAAAGAAATGTACAGCATGAAGAATGACTACTAGAAAATGCGAGGCATTATCGTTGACCCCCTTGAATCATAAAATAACTGAGTTGGAAGGGGCCTTTTAGACCATTGAATCCAACCCCCTGATTTTCCTGTCATTTTTTTTGTATAAACATTCCTATGGAATTTTACAACCTATATTAGAACTTTGGAAAATAATCCTTTTATGTGAATGGTCAATACGTTCTTTTTCTTTTTAATTCCAAATGTCTCAGTTCTGTAGCCTGGTTTGCTTTCTCATTCTACATTGGGCAACTGGCTTCATTTCACTTCTGTATAAACGCTTTGTGATACAGTAATACCTCGGATAACGCTAAGACTTGGTTCCACAAGTCTTGGGTGTTATCCGATTTTTAGTGTTATCAGATGCATGTTAAAATCCTATGAGATGCATCGGATAACGTTATAGCTCCATAGAGATACATTGTAACCGCACAGGCTTTAGCGGTTGTTATCCGATCCATCCCATAGGACCTTAACGTTATTCGATCCAATTCTCCTCCTCAGATTACTTAACGTTATGCAATTTTAGCATTATCCGAGGTAAACGTTATCCGAGGTATTACTGTACTTTTATATTTTTATCAACAATGGACAGCAGAACCAACAGTGGAAATTCTAGATGCTACAAAACTGGAATACTACTTACTCCTGGTAAATGGAATCTTTCTATTGACTCTGCATTATACAAAATGCAATTTATACATGAAAATGGCTTATTTTCTGGCACACCAACCTGACTCTCCTGTTTGTACAATGATCACACAGCCTTTTCATATGTTGATAGTAATAAATAAATTTCATTTGGTTAACACTATGCCTAATTCGAGTTCTTCATCATAGCTAGAGTAGATCCAGTGAATCAATTGCTGAAGAAGCCAACAGTAACGTAAATCCCATTGATCCAGTAGCTGAAATCCTGTTGAATAGCTCTGCATGTGCAGTGGTGGTGATGTCCTCATCAGTGGCAAATCATCACTTCCTAAAGCAGGGGTGCCCAAATTACGGCCCACACGGCAGATCCAGTCCCCAATGCCAATTGATCCGGCCCTCGCCGCTCTTGGAAGTGGTAAAACACGCTGATACCGTAAACGTGTTTACGATAGCCGTGGGTCCATTTATGGCAGCGTTTTGCATGTGCAATGGCGTGTTTTACTTCCGCTTCCGGTGGGAGGAACCACATGACCGGCCTGCTGAACCACATGAGCGGCCCACAGCCTGAAAAGTTTGGGCACCCCTGGACTAAAGGCTTCCTTTGGCAACGTTGGGGTGTATATGACTTTACTGTATTGAGTACAAATAAGAGGTAATGCAAAATCAGTTTTAATCAGTAACAATTTGCTACTGGTGATGATGTCATACAGTGGTGGGATGTCAAAATTTTTTACTACCCCACCGTGACATCATCACAGTGTGGGCGGAGCTAATATGACATCATGGTGTCATGGGCGGGGCCAAAGAAAAGATACAAAATAATAAAATAAAAATAAGCACACCCACACCTCAACCCACCCACAACACAAACCTGTAAATAAATTAAATAAATAGATAAATAAATAATAGATTAAAATACACCCACCCACCCAAACATCCAACCACCCACCCCAAACACAAATCAACCAGAACTTTTAAACCAGAACTTAAAGCTTATTCTGGCTAATCTTTCTCACACTGGGTCAGATGGAAGGAACTACAGAATGAACTCACCACAAGATGGCTTCATTTTGGCACTTTTCAACAGTTAAAAAAGTTAGGCACTAAGTCTTTGCCTCACCAGTTCTCTAGGATAATATACCTTAATTTAAATGTAAAACAGCTGTACTGTACCTCCTTAAGGGTTCTCCAATTGGAACAGCAATTGGAACAGCACAGGTGTAGCTTATTGATGAAGTAACTCCAAGACATCGCTTAAAAACCTGAAGCCAGGCCGCCAGGCCTTTTTAGGAACGGTGGTAGTATGTCAATATAGGTAAAGGTATTAAATACACATTAAAATACACACAGACACACCACATCCAAAGGTGAGTCACTTACCCTGGGGAGCAGGCTATAGGGAGCTTCAGGCTAGCAGCTTCTCTTCCTCCTCCCCACTTGGGAGGACAGCAAGGAGGCCGTGCATACACGCCAAGCACTGTAGACGTGCATGCACACCAAGTGCTTGGTGCGCATGTGCAGTGGGGGAACCAGTGAAAAGGTAAGCCCCGAAGGTGGTTCCCCCCCAAAGTTGCTACCGGTTCTCCGGGACACTGGGGAAAGTTACTACTGGTTCTGGCAAACTGGTGCGAACCTGTTACATCCCATCACTGATGTCATACCATTGCACATGCAGAGGTACACAATAGTATTTCAGCCAACACATCTGTTCTAATTGGGATTGCCTCCTGCATTATGCCTAGATTTCAAATAGGTCAGTTGGTGAAAGCTTTAGTAATTACAAATAAGCTAATGTTCTGTTATTTAAAGTCATTCAGGAGCTAATTCTTTACTAAAGGCTTGTTGGAACAGATGTTGCCCCTTACTTCAAGCTTTACTTTGGAATTGGCAAACTTTGGCTTTCCAGAAGTTGAGATTGAAGATCCCATCATACTGTAACATACTGGCTACCTTTGGGAAGTGTTTTGAAACTCCTGCTGGTACAAAACACTGCAGCCAGATTGTTAACTTGAGTTAATTACAGGGACCACACATCCCCCAATACAGCACCTAGAGTGGCTGCCAACCTGTTTCTAAGCACAAGTCAAAGTGATGGTCTTAACTTATAATGTCAAAAGGAGTTCTGCTGGCACAGTGGTTAAACTGCTGTACTGCAGCCAAAATGTTGAGTTTGATCTTGATGGGACACGAGGTTGACTCAGCTTTCCATCCTTCTGAGGTTGGTAAAATGAAGACACAGCACGTTTGGAGCGAAATGCTAGTTAACTTGTGAACCGTCCAGAGTGTGCGTTAAGCGCTACGGGGCGGTATAGAAATGTAATTGCTATTGCTATAAGGCTCAGGTCCATGACCAGAATTCCCAGTCTGCCTGCTACAACTATCAGGGAAGGCCTTTCAGTACCCCCACTCTCACAGGGGCACTTGGTGGAGAAACAGGGCTTCTCTAACAGTGCTCTTAGATTCTGGAACTCCTTCCCATGGGAAGGATCAGGCTGGCTCTACCTTCCCCAAGCAAGTGAACACCTCCCTCTGTAGGCAGGCCTTCCTTTACTGGCTGGTGTCTTAAGTAACGTAAAGGTTTCCCTTGCTCGAAAGCCAGTCGTATTCGACTCTAGGGGTCCGTCTTCATCTCTGTTTCTAAGCCGAAGAGCCAGCGCTGTCTGCTTCTGCAGACATTTCCATGGTCATGTGGCAGGCATGACTCAGGGAACGCTGTTACCTTCCCACCAAAGTGGTCCCTCTTTATCTACTTGCAATTTCTTGCTTTCGAACTGCTAGGTTGGCAGGAGCTGGGACAGAGACGGGAGCGCATTCTGTCCTGTGGTACTCGGGAATCGAACTGCTGACCTTCCGCCTCCCAGTCAGCATCTTAGTGACTTGAGCCACTGCAGTCCCTTGGTGTCTTAAGTAGGATTTCAAAAATTGGGACAATTTGTATGTTGTTGTTTTTAACCTGTTTTTTCATGCTTTTGTTTGGTCGTTTTCAATAATGTGTATTTGATTCTTTTAATTATTTGAACTACAGTAATACCTCGGATAACGTTTACCTCGGATAACTCTAAAATCGCATAACGTTAAGTAATCTGGGGAGGAGAATTGGATCGAATAACGTTAAGGTCCTATGGGATGTATCGGATAACAACCGCTAAAGCCTGTGCGGTTACAATGTATCTCTATGGAGCTTTAATGTTATTTGATACATCCCATAGGATTTTAACATGCATCGGATAACACTAAAAATCGGATAACACCAAGACTTGTGGAACCAAGTCTTAGCGTTATCCGAGGTATTACTGTATACATAATGTCTTTCTATGGCAGAGGGGATCTTTACGACCAAGCAGCTCACATGCTTCTCTAATGCAAAGCAACTAGGAATAGAAAATTAAGACTAGCTGAGTTAAAACTTTGAAAGTATAATCCATTGCACATCTATGGGGAGGAGGGAGACCTACCGAGTATATACACAAAAGAGCACTTTGTTAGGTAAAGGTGAAGAGGATAAATAATAAATAATACTACCACATAACAGCATACAGCTCCTTTTCCAATAAGTCACCTTAAGATTCTCTGTGCACAAATGCAAAGGGACATAGTAAGATAGCAAATCCTTATTAACCTTATGTATCTATTTACCAAGTACAGTTATAACATTTCATCAATGGTTGGACATTTATTGTTATTCCACACAATTAGGAAAGTCATCTTCTAAATGCATACATGGTCATTCGAGATAACACACTAAGACAGATAGTATTCTGTTTGCTTATGTAGAAGACTAAAATGGAAACCCAGGATAAAGAGCTTAGTCATTTGTTCAAATCTAAAATTCAACCACTTCAATATAAGTACCAAATATACTCAAGTATAAGCCGACCTGAATATAACCCAAGGTACCTAATTTTGACCTGAAAACCCAGGAAAATAAATTGACCTGATTATAAGCCAAAAGTGGGAAACGCAGCAGCTGCTATTGAGTATCAATACTTAAAATACAGTAAAACACCGGATAGCACTAAAACTTGGTTCCACAAGTCTTGGTGTTATCCGATTTTTAGTGTTATCCGATCCATGTTAAAATCCTATGGGATGGATCAGATAACGTTAAAGCTCCAAAGAGATACACTGTAACCGCACAGGCTTTAGCGGTTGTTATCCGATCCATCCCATAGGACCTTAACGTTATTCGAGCCAATTCTCCTCCCCAGATTACTTAATGTTATGCGATTTTAGAGTTATCCGAGGTAAACGTTAGCCGAGGTATTACTGTACTTGGTCAATTTATTCCAATGGAGTTTAAAAGCAGCTGCCTCCACTGCCTCAAAGAACTTTTATGTTACTATGGTATGGATTACCACATTCTAATCCATAGGCATGAGTTTCTGAGTCTAAAAAGCCTTTAATTTTTATTAGCATGGGACAATTTTACGTAAAAACACAGGTAATTATTTCTAGTCTGTTTTCAACTTGGATTAGAAACATCTGATTTTATTCTAAGATCTTCAGTACATTGAAATAATTTCAAATTTCGTATACATCTATTAAACACCTACCATATATTTTACCTGCAGGGTGTCTGCTAAAATCAGAAAACAAGTTCATCCAAGTTTTTAGTTTGTAAAGACTCAACCTTAAAGAAAATAAATATTTAAGAGGCTTACTGCTAGAAACAAAGTTTTTCTCCACTGGAATTCAAGTATTTTCAGTATGTTTCTGTTTATATATCTAGGTCAGTGGTTCCCAACAGGGGGTACACAGCCCACAAGTGGACTCCAATTCCCAGAAACCTAAGTCAGTACAGCAGCTGATCAGTGCTTTGGGGAAATGACTTAGGCTTCTGGGAATTGAAGTCTACAAACCAGCATTTGGGAAACACTGATCTAGGTGATACAAATGAACAAATAGTTATTGCACACAGGCAAAAATATCCCAACAATTTTCTAACTTAAACAAAATAATAAATGGCAAAAGTGATTGGAGAGACTACATCTTTGCAGCACACAATTATCCACTGTGGTATAAATCTAGGGTATAGCTAAGCTTTATCTATAATGGGTCAATAGCTAATTTGCCAATGTAGTAGATCTTGTATTTGAACTGAGGCAAATCAGAAGCCAGGAGGAGGATTCTGATTAGCTGTTGTAATTAATAAAATATCTAAGCCTGTCAGTTGGTCAACTATGCTCATTCATGCATGAAGATCCACATATAAGATAGGCAAGGTACCTTTTATGCTTTTTGCACTAAAGTCTGAATATGCTTTTTGTACAACTAAATGTGTCTCATGGCAACCATAAAGAGGTCATGTCAATAGCTAACAAAATCCCCAGTATTACAAGTGTAGGGGAAATGCTCAAATACTTTGCCAATGGCAACACCATCTAGTCTTCAATATGCTAGTTGGGGGGTATATATGTACCAACCGCAAGACTCAACTTTGTGTTATAGTCACAAAGTTCAGCTTTCTTGCGGAAACAGCTAGAAGGCGTCTCCCAATATACACAGAAAGTTAAGTGTACTGAGCTTAACTTGCCAAAGACAGAAGAAAGCATGGTCAAAATTACACTGGAAAGGAGGAATCGTGAACAGAATTGGATATTTGTAAAGCCAATATTAGTGGTACAATCCAATGACATTTAACTATAAAATCTTGCACTGCTGCACGAATATGTATTTATCTGTTGTTCCAGATCATGTATGTGCAACATTTTTAGTCTGAAAAATATTTGAGCGCAGTTTACAAAGTGCATACTCGAATAAGCCACGTTCTACCTCAAAGCTGATTTGGTTAACGATTTTACGCCAAGGGTTCAGCATAAGCAGCACTAAATCCCTACAAAAAGCAACTAGGAAATATTTACATAGGCAAACCTATATAATTTATGATCTACAACATAGTCTCAAAAGAACATCCTAAATCACCAGTGTAAAGAATTTAACACAAAACAAGTTGCTGGGGTACATTCAGTGCATTTGTTCGATACATTTACTCACACATAATGCAGAGGAGTATTTCTAAAGCTCAATGTGAATTCACAGTCACAAAATGGACTCATTTTCATATAATCAGTAGGTGTTCACTCATGCTTTCACAATGAACAGGGTCAGTTCTGCAAACTGACTATATCCAAATGCTAACATTTTTAAACATATCCTCAAGGAAACAAAGAAATACTTCACAGAAATAGTTGCAATAGTCTATTTTGAACCATGCCAAAATGCTGGAAGAAGTTCTTTGACTTGAATCTCAATCCATTCTAATCTTCTGGTTGGTCATTCTATAAATGATGCTATCATAGCCTGGATCCATGTTCCATAGATTGTAGGAAATGACGATCACAGCTATGGCAAGACCTATCATGATCCAGAACACTATGTTGAAGACTACAGCATAGTTGAAGTT
Source organism: Furcifer pardalis (assembly GCA_030440675.1). Lineage (NCBI taxonomy): Eukaryota > Metazoa > Chordata > Lepidosauria > Squamata > Chamaeleonidae > Furcifer > Furcifer pardalis. The sequence goes on along the minus strand of CP126895.1, from coordinate 51,299,245 downwards.
GTAAGGATATCCTAGGTTATATGGATTATCAGAATTGTTCTACAATGAGAAAAAAAGAATTGTTAAATGAAAGCGAGGGGAATAGGTTATTTGTGCCCTAAAGAAACACACAAAATGCTATGGATCAGGAAGAGAGACAAAGCACAAGTTGTACAGTACGGAGTTGTTTGCTTCAAATAAAACAAGCACAGTGGTACCTCGCTTAAAGAGCACAATGTGTTCCATGGGATTGCACTTTAAGCAAGTCTGCTCTTTAAGCGAAACACTATTGTAGGTGACCAATTGTGACTTCTGGTGGTGGGGACTGCGAACCCCGATTTAATTGTTAAGTGAGTTTTTGTTGGTTTTAGTTGTTAAGCATGGCGACCATTCAGAGAAAATTCTGCTCTTTAAGCGAGTTAGTCTCTAAGCGAGGCACTCTTTATGTGAGGTTTTACTGCATATATATTCTTGTAACCAAGGTCTAAAACTTGCCTTATTGCTAGTCTTGATTTGCCCTTACTATTGATTATAGTCTACATTCCTGGAAAAGACAAAGCTGTAGCCAAAAGCCCTATCCCCTAGTTAGCAAGACATTAGCCAATGAGGAGTATACCATGTTGGTTACTATTGCTTAGAAGGCACCTTATTAAATGCCACCAGGCAATGATTCTAATTCTTCCCCATCAGTATTTCTTGTTCTGACAAGTATAGCCCTGTATGGGTAATGCTGTCCAAGCACATTGGCCAGCTACCTATGGAACAATGTCAGAGCTGCAGGAATAATCTCTGACATTTCTGCAGTTTCAAAACTGGAAAATCTGTCTGGACTTGTCAAAGGTGATGCTCCATCCTCATGGATGCAGCCTGCTAATGATTTTCTAAAGTACTGAAATATGCAAGAATTGTTATTATCTGATAGAAAGGCTATATTCCAGCTGCAGTGATCATGGCATGTCAGACTGTGCTGGGAGTCCCTGCCATGGACAAGGGCACTAGCCTCGGGTGAATGGAACAAATAATACCTGCTTATAATATAAATCTCAAACAGCATTTTCCATCTATTAATGTACAATATAATAGTTCCATACATTTGTTCACAGAAGTCATAGGTTCACTAATGTTGAGTATTCTAGTGCAACCCCAATGTGCAATAAATATTAACATACCATCCACCCAGCCAGGGAAAACTAGACTAACTTAAAGGAAGTTGTTTGCATTGTTTGTTCATAAGTAGCCAATTAGAAAGGTTTCTGTCTTCCTTCCTCAGGGGTCACCTGACCTTCTTTGCATGTCTTAAGGCCCTTGTTGTTGTCTCTCTCTCTCTCTGCTTTCTTCCTTTGGAAGAGGAGGAAGTGCCTCCATCTTGCCAACCACATAGCTGGGAAGAGAAGCCATCTTTTATTTACGTTCTTCTAAGCTAACTCATTTGAGTTTCCTGTCTTCCTTATGTACATGATGCCACTTTACCAAGACGTTTTAAGCACAAGTATCTTCTCACCTCATTTTGTGAGTAAATGTTATTTTTACTTTCTCTAAGCATCTGGTCCAAGTGTGTTTATTAGCTGGGCTAAAAAGGGGAGAACTGGGGAGATGTGTATACAAACAGAGAGGTCTACAACCTGCCCTGCTTTGCTGTGCAGCTGCTACAAATAACTTAATAACTAATACCCAGAAATCTGTGGCAATCTGAAAACAATATTCCAGAACTCATGAAAGTACGTGCAAAAAATAAAGTTAAACTGGACCTTTTCCCTAATTTGTTAACTTTAAAATTAATTTAGAAATCAAGAGCTGTCTTGTACATTTCATATATTTCAGGAAAATATGGAGCAAGTGCATTATTATTATTATTATTATTATTATTATTATTATTATTATTATTATTATTATTATTATTATTATTATTATTATTATTATTATTATAGATTTATATACCGCCCTACTCGGTAAACCACTGTGGGATTTACCATATCCATAAAGTGATGAAAAACTATGACGTTCAAATCAGAGATGGCCTATGACAGTGATGGCTAACCTTGGCACTCCAGGTGTTCTTGGATTTCAATTCCCAGAAGCCCACATCAGTACACTTGCTGATTAGGGCATCTGGGAACTGAAGTCCAAGAACACCTGGAGTGCCAAGTTTAGCCATCACTGGCCTATGAGCTTAGTTATAGATCAGTATTTCCCAAATTTTGGTTTTTCGACTTCAATTTCCAGAAGCCCAAGTCAATTCCCCAAAGCACTGATCGGCCAATGTACTGACTTAGGCTTCTGGGCATTGAAGCTCCGCTGTGGGGCATGGGCCCCATGTTGGGCACGACTGCTACAGATGAATGGCTTACTCATATTTCTTCTTCGTTTGAGACTGAAATAAAGCCCACTCAAATATATTTTTATAGGTTCTTAATATTTCACACTGGGCAATTTGAGGAAAGAACATGTAAGTTATTAGCGATCAGTTATATTTAAGCAACTTCTGTTGAAATTCACAAAACCTCAAAATAACTGTTTAGGAGCAAAGTATTCAATATATGAAGAACTGATAAAACCTGTGAGGTTGACTGGAGGATGGAACGTGACTTCCTCACAAAGGGAGTATCAAATGTCTTCACAGTCACCACTTCCACTACTGCATTTCCACCGTAGAGGTTGTACATCTCATCTGCAAACTGAAGACAGTTTGAAAACTCAAGTTAACAAGGAGAAATGGATAAAGAGGTCTTTAAAATATATATATTTATCCCATCCTGCATCTGAGATTGCATGGCAAGATCCAGTCAATAAAAGCAACTTCATAAAGTAACTAAAACAAGACAAAAGATAGAACTCACAATCCAACAGGCCAGAACAAAGACCAAGAAGTTACAAGATCCCAGGTAAACTGCCAGGTTTTAACTCATCACTGAACTGAGGCCAATACCAACATCAGTCCAGCTAAAAATGATTTTTATTTTTTTAAATTTTTTAAAAACTTATATCCCGCCCCACTCAGGTGAACCCGACTCTAGGTGGCTTACAATCAGAAAATCATACATAATAAATACAAGATAACCCAACTATGCAATTCAGAGATTAAAATTGATTTTAAAAAAATTAAACTATCTCTAGGGTGACTGAATTGTTACTGAAGAATGTCAACTACACGAGCCTCATGTTATTTTCTCATTTCAGAATTTGCCCATTCAACCAAGAGTGGTAAGTAACTCTCATCCGAAAGTTGTTACAAATGAAAGTTGAACAAAACAGCAGAAGGACATCCTATAGCCATGTTGGCGAATCGTGGCACTCCAGGTGTTCATGGACTTCAATTCCCAGAAGCCCAAGTCAGCACTCTAGCAGATCAGGGCTTTTGGGAATTGGAGTTCAAGAACACCTGGAGTGCCAAGGTTCACCATCACTGTTCTATAGATTTTTAATGGATGAAAACTGTGTATATGCACAGAAATACTCCTGACATTCCTTTAGAAATCTTTTACCGGGAGGAGGGGATCAGCAGTATTTTCGATGGGGCAGAATGAAGCTTTGTTAGAAGCTGTAGTCGAGAATTTATAATAATCTGCATACCAAATAAAAACAACCATATGAAAGCACACACAGTAATTTAAAATACAGTCAAACCTCGCATAAAGAGTGTCCCGCTTAAAGAGTAACTCGCTTAAAGAGCAGAATTTTCTCTGAACGTTCGCGTCGCTTAACAAATAAAACCAACCAAAAACTCGCTTGACAAATAAATCGGGGTTCGCAATCCCCCCCACAATTGGTCACTTACAATGATGTTTCGCTTAAAGAGCAAACTCGCTTAAAGAGCAATCCTGTGGAACGCATTATGCTCTTTAAGCGAGGTACAACTGTATATTAAAATGCATTAAAATAGTGCATGTTAATACAGTATATGTATCTAACATACACATAATAATATCAATACTATTCAATACAAAACTATCCGATACTAACGTCCTCTGGCCGGAAGGAGGAATTGATTTTAGTTGTTTTGTGTTGTGTGTGAGTTATTGTTGTTTTGTTTTTGTTTTGTTTTTTCTCCTGATTGTAAACCGCCCTGAGTCGCCACGGTGAGTGGACGGTGATATAAATTTAAATAAATAAATAAATATGCAATAAAACTATCCAATTGAGTCAGATTACTCAATAACTACTGTTCTCTTGTTTTTATTATACCGCATAAGAACACTATCACAGTTTTAAAGCAATCACACTTCTATACCACCTCATAGCACTTGGTGCAATCTCTGGGTGGTTCATAAGTTAATCAGCATTTTGCCCCCAACACAAATAAATTGCTATCTTTAAAAAAACCCACCCAAGTTCAGTCTTGGTCCCATTTTAAAAATTCCTAATTTAAAGAACATTGATAACAAATATAGTGAATATGGATAAATAATAATTTGTTAGAACTGCTACAGTGTTTTGTCTTTCATAATTATCAGAGTTCTGACATGTGGTTTGAGGAAGCATTCAGTGAAGCTCTATGAAAGTCAATTCATGTGCAGAAGGAAATAAATGTTTAATAATTTTAAAAAAGGGCTAACTGCAGATAAATATTTGCCATTGCATTATTTAATGGGATCCTTCTTTGTGCTACCTTTTGTAAGGAATCTGCCAGAATTTGAGAGGCATCTTTGAACTGCTGTGAGTCTTCCCCGTAGCGTTTGCCAATTTCTTCTAACCCAGAAAGCTCTAGAGAATACAGATCCGGTGAATGATCCTTGGCCAGATGTTTATGCCTGGAGAGCTTGGGAAACAACCGGAAAAAACTAACATCAAACACATGCCAAAGTGAAGCAAATATTTCTCATTCCAGAAAGCCGCATTACCTGCCACCCTCTTTCAGAAGAACACAGCTGGCAAGAATCACTGCTCTGTCTTGCCGTACCAGGGATTTACCAGGAAGCAATCCTCGCCTAGCAACCATGCATATGTTCTTTTTTTTAATGTCAGGCTTCCTCAGCCAGCTGGCATCAAAGCCAGCTTGAGGAAAGTTACATGACCAGAAAATGACATGAGGGCTACTGCTGCCTGTGCCTGCAGCCAAGTGGCAGTTCTTAGCCCAGGTTCTGCTAATGGACTATTGGTTGCCAACTGCAACCAATGATAGAATTATATATTTGTGTACATAGCCTTTGCTTACCAAACTTGTGATATCACGCAAAACTTGTAATTCTGATAGGAAGAGCAGGTCAACCTAAAGAAAAATAAAAAATTTAAGTGTTTTTTTAAACAGGAACTGCAAAAAAATATCATTCACACTAATGTATCACTCAAAGCCAATTCAGATTCCACATTATTAGCACAGATGGATGCTGTGTGTTCACTCACACACTTCTTTCTATTGACTAATCACTTAATGTACACACAATTGCCAAATGGACCAATGTCATGTCTTCCAATCAATGATGTGGACAAGACACAGACTGTGCCTCCACACATAAGCAACTAGAATTACAGTGAATATATACTTATTTACCATATTTGTCAGCATATAAGACACCCCCCCCCGAAAAAAAAATACACCAGAAAAACAGAGTGCATCTTAAACACAGAGACCAGAACATTTTTCAATAAATAGAGTACAGTAATACCTCGGATAACGCTAAGACTTGGTTGCACAAATCTTGGTGTTATCCGATTTTTAGTGTTATCCGATGCATGTTAAAATTCTATGGGATGGATCGGATAACGTTAAAGCTCCATAGAGATACATTGTAACCGTACAGGCTTTAGCGGTTGCTATCTGATCCATCCCATAGGACCTTAACGTTATTCGATCCAATTCTCCTCCCCAGATTACTTAACGTTATGCAATTTTAGCATTATCCGAGGTAAACGTTATCTGAGGTATTACTGTAATAGAGAATTTGAAAAGGTACAGTACTTTAGTAGCATGTGTTTAATATTTAGGTTTAACTTACCTCATTGTTTCTGCTTAATGAGTTGAGAGGAAGGGAAGCTAGAATGGAGTTATCCTGGAATAATCTATTCCGAAGCTGCCGGAGTGTGACAGAAAGATCCTCAAATACAGAGTTTGCCTTTCCTACCATATATACTCTCTGAAATAACCACAATATAAATTGTAAGAAAAATTACTATTGTTTCTGATAGGACATATTCACTGAACAAGCAACAGGGGGGTGGGGGGTTGGGGGGCAGGGAAAATGTTTTACACAAGACGTCTCCTTTCATGTTACTTTGAAAAAGTGTTATGGCAATCATCACAAAATGACTTCCCTGAAAGGGGGAACATTCACAAAATGGCTGCTGTGGTGGACAGAGGACACTCATTTGGCACCTAAATGGGTGTTGCTGTGGCCACAGAACATCCATTTTGCAGTTAAATGGTCAGGATAGAAGGCAGGTAACTTGGATGTGAACCTGAATACAGTAATACCTCGGATAACACTAAGACTTGGTTCCACAAGTCTTGGTGTTATCCAATGCATGTTAAAACCCTATGGGATGTATTGGATAATGTTAAAGCTCCATAGAGATACATTGTAACCCCACAGGCTTTAGCGGTTGTTATCCGATCCATCCCATAGGACCTTAACGTTATTCGATCCAATTCTCCTCCCCAGATTACTTAACGTTACGCGATTTTAGCGTTATCCGAGGAAAATGTTATCCGAGGTATTACTGTATACAGAACAACAGGGGACTGAACTTCAACATCAACCCCCATTCTTCTGAAGCTACAGTTCTCTTATATTCAGGATAACAGAACCGTACCCAAGGATTCACTCCTACCAGATGCCTCCCTTTGTATTTCAGGATTGCTGCCCCAAGATACTTTCTGTGCCCTTTCCTCTAGTATTTTGCTGGCTGAGGAGACTTTGCCTATAGGTACAATAAGAAGCCCACACTGTTTCCCCAATAATTAATTTCCAGCTCTGGTTTCCCTCACTTCTTTGGAAAGGAATTGCTACTCACCTCTTCGCTGGGTGCTAGCTGCACAACTACCGGAGTTTCTTCTGAAAACAAGGTATGAATTGTATTTGCAACACCATCCAAGCTGAAAGGAACCGCCTAGAATTAAAAAAACACACACTAGTATGGAAATTTGACTTCCATTTAGGAAAAATTTGAAGAAAGTCATTTTATGTAATGTACTGGCTCCAGCAACATTCAGTCAGAAGCATCTGCAAAAGCTTTTGTCTGTGTAGAATTGTTGGTGCATTTAAATACCCAGTGTCCTCTAGATCAGTGTTCCCCAATATTTGGTTCTTGGACTTCAATTCCCAGAAGCCTAAGTCAGTACATTGGCTGATCAGTGCTTTGGGGAATTGATTTAGGCTTCTGGGAATTGAAGTCCTAAAAACCAAAGGTTGGGAAACACTGCTCTAGATTACAAAAACATGCCAGTTCAGAATTACAATAAAACAAGAAGCATGAATTAACACGATATCTTTATTGTTTCTATTACTATGCTGTCAAGTCGTCCCCAACCTATGGCAGCTCTATGACTGGGAGTTCTCCAACATGTCCTGCCTTCAGCTCAGCTCTTGCAAACTCAAACCTTTAAAATGTAAGGCAGCGGTACTCAAACTATGGCCTGTGGGCTGCATCCAGCCCCTGACACCAATTCATTCGGCCCTTGCTGCTTCCAGAAGTAAAACATGCCCATGCATGTGCATAATGTGACCGTAAATGCACTGCGGCTGTCATAAACACATATGTGACAGTTGCGGGTGCATTTACGGCAGTGTTCTACACATGTGCGTTTTATTACCGCCTCCGGTGGAAGGAACCACATGACTGGCCCACTGAACCACATGACCAGTCTGCAGCCTGAAAAGTTTGGGCACCCCTGGTTTAAGGAGACAATCTATCTCATGTTTGTTCTTTTCCTGCTACCTGCAACCTTTCCCAGCATGATTGCCTTTTCCAAAGAATTGCGATATCTCATGATGTGCCAAAGGTAGTCTCAGCTTCATCTTTTTTTCCCTTCCAGAGACAGATAAGGCTTGATTTGCTCTAGGACCAATGTGTACATCTTTTTGGCAGTCCAAAGTGTCCATAAAGCTCTCTTCTGGTATCATATTTCAAATAAATGAAACCCTCCCCCCGCCATCACCTTTTCTACTATCCAGCTTTTGCTTCCATAAACGTTGATCAGGAATACAATAGTGTGAATGGACTTGGTCTTCAACGACACATCCCTACACTTCATGATCTTTTCTAATTCCTTCATTTGCTGCCCTTCCAAGTATCAATCTTTTCTTGATTTCTTGGCGGCAGCTTTATTTGGCCTCTCCAAATGTCTTTCAAACGTAGAGTATTGTGGAAAAACCAAAATCAAGAGGCAGCTTACCAAGACAATACTCTGGAGTATACGATTCTCAGGAATGATACACAGTATACCATTATTATATACCCATGGCCTCTGGAGGAATTTAAGAAAAAACTAGACAGCAGTCTGTCAGGTATACTTTAATTTGGATTCCTGCAGGGAGGGGGAAAGACTCAATAGCCTTATAGGCCCATTCTAAAGCCATTACAGTAATACCCCGGATAACGATTGCACCGGATAACGCTAAAACCGCATAACGACAAATTTGGGGGGAAGATTTGCACTGGAGAACGTTCTTTTTAGCGTTATCCGATCCATCGTAATAAAGAAGTAAAGGAGGCCAAAGCTCCTCTCCCTGCCATTTCCCTCCTTCCTCCCCCCCCCCCAGCAGTTTGGGGATTCCCCACACCCACCCCACTGCTGCTCGGCCACGAGAGAATCCAGCCCAGCCCTGCTTACCTTCAAGCTTCTCTTGCTTTTTCTCTTTATTTCCCTCCCTGTATTTAAACTACAGGGAAGGGGGAAAGAGAGAGAAGTGATTGGTTCTCTAGAGAACCAATCAGCTCTCTCTCTTTCCCCCTCCCTGTAGTTTCAATACAGGAAGGGAAAGAAAAAAACACAAGCCTCGCGTCTTTTTTCCTCCCTGTATTTAAACTACAGGGAGAGGGAGGCTTGTGTTTTTTCCTTTCCCTTCCTGTACTGAAACTACAAGCCTCCCTCTCCCTGTAGTTTAAATACAGAGAGGAAAAAAGACGCGAGGCTTGTGTTTTTTTCTTTCCCTTCCTGTATTGAAACTAGTTTAAATACAGGGAGGGAAATAAAGAGAAAAAGCAAGAGAAGCTTGAAGGAAAGCAGGGTAAGCAGACTTCGACTGCAGTAGGTTCGGGAGAAAGGTGCTTTCCCTGAGCCTACTACAGTCACAGAGACTGCTGCTCGTGGGGGGGAGGGTGGCTTTAAAGGCAGGGAGGTCTCTTTCTTTCCCTGCCTGCCTTTAAAGCGGTTTGCCCCTGAAGTCAGGGCTTTTTTTTTAGCGTTGTTCGATGGATGCATCGGACAACGCTAAAAATCGGATAACGTCATGACTTGTGGAACCAAGTCATAACGTTATCTGGGGTATTACTGTATTCTGTGCTTCTATGAGGATTGACAACTAAAGCAAACTAAAAGCAGCAAAACTTATGATATGAAAAGAAATAAAATTTGCTACCTAGCATATAAAAGTATAATCTTATAACATCCTTTTCCAGTTTAAAGGTTTAGTCCACATAATAGGCAACACAAAAAACACATCATTACTTTACATACATTCTCAATTGGATAAGACACGATATCCTTGGGCAGTATTAATTTGTCTATTCCTTTCACTGTGACCAAAATTGTAGCTCGTGGACGTCTGAAGAGATCACCTATTGCCAGCCCAGGCCAAGAGAGATCCTGAAACAGTTCAGATTTTTATTTAATTTTTTTAGCTTATTAAAATAACAGCAGTAAAGCTATATTTATATAAGAAGTTATTTTTAATCTATGAAAGGGCAAAGGAAAGAGGTCATTACTACAATAATACAGTAGTTAATATCCATTTCATTTATAAATGAAAAGCAATTTGTATCTTATTAAAGTGATGTCTCTCATTTCTTGATCTTAATAAGCATGCTTCATATAAAAGGAAGGAAGGAGAAGGAAGGAGAAGGAGAAGGAAGGAAGAGAGTCACACTCTATTCAATCGATAATGTGAAAACGAGGCATCAAGAGACAGAGAGACACTGGCTTGCATACATCTTCAACGGAGAAGCCCATTGATAATGCTGCCACATCTGGAATCCGTTCTCCAGGTAGTGGCCAACTTCCTTCATGGAAAACAACCGACTCCGGAGATCGAAATACACTGAATTCATTAGCAGAAATACCTGAAATAGAAAAACAAGGCTAATACATTTGTTCCTTTAAATTTATCCTGACTCTCTAAGGAAGTCTTTGTCTAGATACACATGCAGCAGAATGACCCATGGCCACTTCAAACTATAAGTAGGGAATATCATGTTTGAATACAGTCATCTTTTTAAAAAAATCTCTGCAAATAAAATTGTATCCACCACAGGAGGGTTGTAGCTTATATTATGTGCATTCTATGTCTTTAGGAAGCCTGTTCTCCAGGAAACAGTGCAATCTATTCCACCTTTTTTTTACAAGTCTAGTGTTCCGCGCCTGTCACATGACCACGGAAACGTCTGCAGAAGCAGACAGCGCTGGCTCTTCGGCTTTGAAACAGAGATGAGCACTGAACCCTAGAGTTGGATACAACTGGCTTTCGAGCAAGGGAAACCTTTACCTTTACCTAGCATATTGTTCTGAATTGCAGTTTTGGAATTGTAGGTGAATCATTTATTTAATTCCAAACAGGCTTAAGAATAGAGCTCAAATGAAGTACCAAATATGCAAATGTGCCTAAATATAATAAATAGAAATGAATTTTTCCTGCCTTTTCTTTAACCAGGAGAGGAATAAGATATTCCTCTTCAAAGCTTTTAATACCCAATGACTAAATAAAACTATTACACACATTTTGGGTGCAGAATCATAAGTGTCTTTCCATTCTGGGACATGTAGTACCAGATCCCACATCCCAGCTCAACAGCTACTCTTCCTGAAAAGCCACTTCAAACAGCATTTGGAAATGGACCTAAACAATGTGAAGAGTCCCCCTGTCAAGTTCTGTTTGTTAGGACATTTTTTCATTTGGGGGTATTGTACAAAGATTGCTGCCCATTGGAATAGTACAACTTTAAGGCCCTCCATGTGTTCTGAACACAGGTGTACATAATAGAGCCTCAAACTGATGGCCAGACTGTGCATGCCTTGTCCACGTGCTCATGAAACAGCCCAGCTGTGGCTGATTAGAGAATGTGCCCAGCAACACAAGGGTATAACTGTGGCCCTCTGGGAAGGGTCCACGGAGGAGGCTATCATTCGGAGGAGGTTATTATTCTGGAGGAGATTATCTGTGATGAGGTTGCTATTCTGAAGGAGTCTATATACTGAGAAGGACTGAGACACTGAAGGAGGTGATGCTGTTGAGAGCTTTTCTTCAACTGAGAAGAAAGAACTGCTAAAGGATCACCAGGACTCTTTTAAGTGCTCCTGGAGTTGGAGCCAACAGAGGACTCCAAGCTGTCTACCTACTGTGGGGCTTGGAGAGAGAGAGAGACTGTTGTATATAGTCCTGTGTATGTCTGTCTTCCCCTCACTGTAAGTAAAGCGCACCTTTCCACTGAAGGCATATGTGTGTGTGTTATTGCACTAAGGCTTTTGCTGCGTAAGAGCTTAAAAGTGCTACTCTGCTATCCAGCCACACATATCGCCAGGGGAATCCATGACACTGTTGTCACTTGATGAGACAGCCCAAAGTTCTGTGATAAAGGTAATCTTTAAATCTGTAGATTAATTTATCCCTTTAGTACCAAGTATCTCAAGAGTGGGAAAGACCACTGTCCAAGATACTTGTGAGTCTTTCCTAGTCAAAACAGATAACAAAAAGGTAATTGGACCAGTGTAAGGCAGCTGTTTAACTACAGAACTTGAATTTGAAAGCTAACTTCACCCTTCAGTGAGCCAGATTAAGCCCACAATCCAGTTGTTTATTCTTGTCCTACATGCTCTAGTGCAGGGATGGCCAACTTTGGCACTCCAGATGTTCTTGAACCTCAATTCCCAGAAGCCCTGATCAGCAGGAGTGCTGACTTGGGCTTCTGGTAATTGAAGTCCAAGAACACCTGGTTTGCCATCCTTGTTCTAGTGACACAACAGATTTTTTTAAAAAATAAAATAAAATCAGACAGTAAGACTAAGACCAAGCTTCTGGGAGGCATGATTCTTTAGCTACATTTTTAATTCAGTTGCTTCTGACCATATTAACCTTGGAAACGAGTCTAACCCACATTCAAGTCTACATGAAAACATTGCAGGTATTGACAGTAAATATGTACCATTCTACAACACTAGTTTATGCCAACAAAAATGTATCTGTAAATACCTCTTCAAAGTGACTTGAATGTAGGACAAAGGAAGAGTTCAAGACTACTTTTTTTTTAAAGTGTAACATCTTTTCTTAAAGAAACTTTCTTTCTCTAAACCACTGTAAACCTGCTGGAAAGGGAATTCTTTACCAACTATGTTAACAGTTTAAGAAGTCTATTAGCGTTGACATTTTAATTCTTATTACATTACTGTATAAAATAACTGCATCAGATCCCAGATTAATGATAGGGAGAAACTGGCTTGGTCCACACTTCAATTCAAACCAACCTGAAGTACACTACTAAAACTAATGTGTGAACTGGGATACAATTATCCTTCAGTTTTTATCATTCTCTAAGTTTCATGAATAGTTCTCCTATCAAGACCATTTCTAAAAGTGCATATATTAGGTCTGCATTTCAGGAAAATATGTTTGTATAATACAGTATTATGTTGAACAACAGTACAGAAATTTTTAAGATTCCTGAGAATGAAGGGAAATTTCCCTTCAAGAAAATCTGAAAAAAGAATATACAGTACTGTATATTTCTTTAGGGTTGGCAATTCCTTGCTATATTCCATGTCCAGCTATTAACTCTCATACAAAAGCAATACCTACTCAAATCAAAGGAATTTATTAGTAAGAAAACTAATTTTGGAACAAGATCTCAAAATCTCCAACCCTTTCTTCTACACTTCACATAGGATAACAAGCACTTTCTGTAAAATTGATTCATAAGCACAAGAATTAGGCAGATACAGTAAAACCTCACATAACACTAAAACCTGGTTCCACAAGTCTTCGTGTTATATGATTTTTCGTGTTATCTGATCCTCTATGGGATCCATAGAGATACATTGTAACCACACAGGCTTTCGCGGTTGTTATCTGAAACATCCCATAGGATCTTAATGTTATCTGATGCAATTCTTCCCCCCAGATTCCTTGATGTTATGCGATTTTCGTGTTATTCGATACTAATGTTATATGAGGTATTACTGTACTTGGTTTCCTATGTTTGTGGAATGGGAGAGATATCAGATCCAACCTATTATTTTTTCCAACCCACCTCCAAGAAACAACGCCTGGCACAACATCTTCACATGAGCTTTTGGGACTCTCATTGATAATTTCCCCTCACTATCCACAAGAAGTGATTTTGAATCACAAAAGCTTGTATAATGTTTGATTTTTAAGTGATCCAATAAAGGTATTACCTTTTCCCTGAATCTGTATTTTGTAAGGATCACACAGCTGTCTTTCTTTGTTCACAATCATTACTAGCATCTACAATTTTTCTCGAACTTGCTTATTTTCAGCAATACTCTATTACAAACGGAAAAGCGATTTCCATTGTTTAGCCCTGAGCAAGCTTAGATTTTGATGTTATGTTCTTGCAGAGATCAAAACACACATGTTCATGATTTATCACTGTGCCTGTGCAACATATATGTTGTAACTCAAATAAAGGAAGTTGATAAGTATACATAGCTGTCTGTTTCTCACAGCATTGTTTCTTTCAAGGATTATTCTCAATCCTGGAATTAAAATTTCCCCCACAACCTCATTTTGTAAAGAAGCCAAATAATGCTGTAAGAAGAACTATACAGACAAGATGGAATTCAGCAAATATCATTAGATAATGTACTGACAAGAGAAAATACAGAACACATACATTTGTTCAAAAAGCAGAACTGCAATGCTGATTGGTTACCATTGGCATATTATTAACTATTATGTGGATGGCTCAGTGGTTTAGGTTTCTGGCTGCAGAACCAGAGGCTGAGAGTTCAATTCCCCACTGTGCACCCCAAAAGACTGAGATTTATTCTATATGACACTCAGTGGTGGGCATCAGTAGGTCGCACCAGTTCACCAGAACTGGTAGCAGAAATTCTGGCTGGCCTGCCCATCCAAATTTTGAAATAAAGTACTCCTGATTTGGGTGCAACAGCAGGGCTTTTCCCCTGGCCACTCCCCTGTGGTAGTAAATTCAATTATTTTGGAGCCCACCACTGTTGACACTAGCATATTTTGTTGTGGAGTAATGCGAGGATACAGCTGTTATCTACTGGAAACATGTACTGACAAGGACTTAGGTTTAGCTAGTGACAAAGCCAAGAAGGTGGCTTCATTTTGGCAGTTTAAAGTCTGAACTAGGCACCAAAGGTTGTGTGCCTCTGCACCTGATGTGTAAAAACTGATGCCATGAAGCCCCACTCTTACGTCTGACGAAGTGGACTTGATCCACAAAGGTAAAGGTCTCTCTTGCTTGAAAACCAGTTGTAGCCAACTCTAGGGTTTGGTGCTCATTTCCATTTACAGCCAAAGAGCTGTAAATGGAGATGAGCACCGTGGTCATGTGGCAGGCATAACTAGACGTCTACCGGAGTGCATGGAACAGTTACTTTTCCTGCCAAAATGGTACCTATTTATCTACTTGCAATTTTTTTTTGCTTTCAAGCTGCTTGGTTGGCAGGAGCTGGGACAGAGACAGGAACTCACTCCGTCTTGAACTGCTGGCCTGCCAGCCTTCGGGTCGCCTAGATCGGCGTCTCAAGCACTAAAGCTAACATTAAAATACAGCATATTTATTTGTTTTGTTTGTTTGATTTATATAACTTGTTTTGTTTGTTTGATTGATTCATATCTTTAAGATGCCATGACGTTTTTGTCTTTTTTTTTGTTTTGCTTAATATCTGACACGCTAGACGTGAAAGAAGACCTCCAAAAAAGTCAGTCTGTGTGACCCCTTGACAAGCTGCCTAATAAGCGCCCTCCGCTCACAGGCAATGACGCCCCCACCCCGTCCCCACCTGACCTTGCCTCCCTTTCCCCCGTCGGGAAAACGGCGGGCGGGGAGGAACCTCTGTAAGCGGAACCTTATAATCCGGGCGGCTGTTTCGACCCCGGAGCCTTACCGGCCACAAGCGCCAAAGCCAACCAGAAAGCCATCCCGGTCGACCCCATCCTCTCTGCCCGTGCTGTCACCGCCGCCTCGAAGCTTCACAGGAGAAGAGCAGAAAGAGGAAGTGTAAACCAGCCCCGCCCACCACCCGAAGTCTATCCCCGCCCCCAACCCTGATTGACATACACTGTCGACCATTCAGAAATAGACATCGCGAAAACCAAAGGGGAAAGAGGCGGGTAGACACGCTGAGTGGCAAGATCGCTTAGCCAATAGAAATGCCAGGTGGGGAAAAACTCCCCCAAGCCCCAGAACCCATTTTAGAGGGTCACGGGACTCTACTGGGTGGGGCGTCAGGTTGAGTGATCTCCATGTTAGCCATTCATAACACAGATAATCCTACCTCTCCTCCTCCACACCATAGAGGTGGAAATGCTCTATTACTTAGAGCAGGGGTGCCCAAACTTTTTGAGCCATGGGCCGATCATGTGGTTGAGGGAGCCGGTCACTAAGGCCCGGGCCGGGGGCCAGGTGCGGCCCCCAACGCCAATTCATCCGGCCCACGAAGCCCTCGTCGCTCCTGGAAGCAGAAGTAAAATGCACCCATATGGGCCCGTTTTACTTCCGCTTCCAGGAGCGATGAGGGCTTTGCGGGCCGGATGAATTGGCATCGGGGCCCGCACCTGGCCCCCGGGCCTTAGTTTGGGCACCACTGACTTAGAGTAAGAAAGACGGGCATGCACACATTGCTTGTGCCGGTGCTCTTCCAGCAAACGGCGGGACCAATTTTTTTTAGGCATATCAGAAAACAAAATAAAAAAACACTGTAGCACTTTAAAGACTAACTGCTATAGCCTTATTGTTGGCTTTCGTGGATCAGGTCCACTTCTTCAGACAAGGAGTGAAACTTCCAGGCATGGTTTATATATACCAAATGTAAGGGTCTACATGTTAAAAGGGGATGTGTTCAAGCAGAATGACAGAGAAGCAGGCATAACAATACAGCTTCCTACAGTATCAGTAACAATAGATTATTCATACAGCTTTCCTCTCCCTCCTCCATGACATTTTATGGAGGTTTTGCTTGAAAAGGAGGAACAATTCCGATCAGATTGACAAGAGAACAGCCCAATTTCTTCTTCTTTCATGTCTAGGCCAGACGTGAAACTGCTAAAATAGGGCATTAAACATCTCCCTTCCTCGAAAGCCAGTTGTGTGTGACTCTTCTAGGGTAGGGTGCTCATCTCTGTTTACACCCAGAGCATCTGCAGACATTTCCTTGGTCGTGTGGCAGGCATGACCTGATGCCGGAATTGTACCTGTTTATCTACTTGCAATATCTTGCTTTCGAACTGCTAGTTTGGCAGGAGCAGGGGCAGACAATGGGAACTCACTCTGTTGCGCAGCACTCAGGTCTTGAACTGCTGACCTGCAGACCTTCTGGCTGTCAAGCCTGCCATCTTAACCACTAAATCATTGCCCCCCCCCCCCAGGTCATTAGTAGTGCCTTAAGTTTGAAGTGGCTTACTAGCATATAACACTTCTGTAAAGGTAACCTCCATGTTGGCCAGGTCATCATACTACGGTAATGTCGTCATGGAGATGCCTACCAATGCAGCAACTCCTCGCTGAATAACGACTCCAAGGTATCTAATGTATCAAGTTAATAGAGTAGACAGGTGGTTAACTAACCTGAGAACTCTGAGGTTGTGGCGAAGTCCACAGGGAATGGTGATGGTCCCCAAGTTGATTAAATCCCACTTGAATCCATTTTGATGGAGGGCAGCAGCTTCATCAATACTGGCCTGGGACTGAGGAGGACTTTGCTTGCCAAAACGCCTCAGGAAGACTAGAAAGTGACTCATGGCCCTGGATTATGGTATGGGTGTCACACTGTGATGCAGAAGGCAAATAGAAGTCCACGGCATTAT
Organism: Furcifer pardalis; assembly: GCA_030440675.1. Classification (NCBI taxonomy): domain Eukaryota; kingdom Metazoa; phylum Chordata; class Lepidosauria; order Squamata; family Chamaeleonidae; genus Furcifer; species Furcifer pardalis. The sequence goes on along the minus strand of CP126895.1, from coordinate 51,282,104 downwards.
ATTGTTCCAGGCTGAATGCCATGAGGATCGCTAATATTCGGAATCAGGAGCTGGGACAAACAATGGACGCTCACCCCAGTAGCACTTGGGTCTTGAACTGCTGACCTGCCGACCTTCTAGTCATTAAGTATCTTAACCACTAAAGATTTTTCTGGCTTTTTTTCACAGAACACTAAAAAATGGAGGGATTAACTCTCTGTGGAAGGTATTTATTTAGTAAAGGATATGCAATATCAATGTACGGTAGATATTTATGTCAACTTGTTGCTTAGTGTTGAATGGTGTTGAATGTCAAGAGAGATTGGAGCCTATTAGGTTGGAGAGGAGGGTAACCGGCAGCCCCCCCCCCAATTTGTAAATGAGGTGCCCCCACTCTGGTCTGCAAAAGCTGTCCTTGAAACAAACAAGAAAAAGCAGTATTTATTAAGGAGGTTTTGCTGTAAATACTAGCAGTGTTGTCATCATTGGGAGGAGAAGGAAAATTTTTCCTTTTGTTTTAAGTAAGGAGATATTTATTTATTTATTTGCATCTTTTGGTCTCTCGTGTTATGACAGCAGAATCCCACACTTATTTATTCCATGGAAGTTATACTCCCATTCAATTCACATCGAGTGCAATGCAGAGCTACAGGCAGCTGGAGAAGAGAAGAACCTCGACCTACTCTGTCAGAAGAGTGTGTGGCCTCTGATTTATGGTGACCTTGTGAATGTATGAATGTCTTGTCCTCAACAGCCTTGCTCAGCTCTTGTGACCTCAAGCCTGTGACTTCATTTATAGATTCAAGACATCTTGTATTTGGTTTTCCTCTTTCCCCGCTGCCTTCCCCACTCTCTAGGAGCATTGTCTTTTCTAGGAAATCTTGCCTTCTCATGATGGGCCAAAGTATATTTTGCTGATGGAGAGCTCGCATGCATATGTACAATTAAAACCATTCTCTCTTTCCTACTTTTGATGCATACTGTATATTCCTTTGGGTACCCAGAGCCACATGAGCTGCAGTTTGCCAATTTTTGGCAACAGTACGACAGCCTCAGAACTAATTAGGATCCCTCTTTACATTTCTGTACTCAAGAGTGTTCAAATTGGTTCTCTCGGCACATGTGCTACACAGACACATCCCTTTCCTACTCCACCTGTCTTTTTGTAATACCATTATCTTTTGTTGGAAATTCCTGCACTTCTGAAAAGTGCCCCTCGTGGCATGGTGGGCTGGAAATCAAAACCAGAAACCTAAGTGGGTCACACAACTTTTTACATGAGTCTTTCAGTTCTGGGTACAGGACAAGATTCAGATATTTTGTTCTGATATTCAAACTGGGAAACTAAATGGACATTATCTGAACAAAAATGTAAAATGAAAAGAAACTGCTTTATGCTCCTTTAGTATGGGCACATTTTACTTTCGGTTCTGGGAGCGACGAGGGTGGCATGGGCTGGATGAATTGGTGTTTATTTATTATTTATTTATTTAGATTTATATCGCCGCCCACTCACCATGGCGAATCAGGGCAGCTTACAATCAGCAAAACAACACAGCACAAAAAAATTAACACATTTTTCTACATCAGTAATAGATTTCTCTCCCCCCTCCGGCTGTTGGTGGGTGCCCGGAGTATCTTGAAAGGTTGTGAGAATCATATTATTATTCTTGCACTTTCTCGCTGTTTCTAGGGTCTTCTGAGGAGAGTAGCCAATAGAGGAAGTTGGGGCAGCAGAGGGGAGTGTTGTGTTGGGGGCCAGATCTGGGTCCCGGGCCGTAATATGAACACACACACCCCATGTAGACTGTTTCTATACTGTCTGAGTGACTAGGGAAATTTCCAGAGGGTTTGCTTTGCTAAATTGAGAGGCCAGCTACTTATCTACATGTTTTGTTCTCAGGTTATTTGTCTTTCATGTTAATTGATGCAATGTCTGTGAGCTGCCCAGAGGCATGCTTGCACTAGCTGGGTGGACTATAAGTCAAATAAATAAAATAAAAGTTGAAAGTGCTGCCAAGGTGCCTAAAGTTAATTTTGGAAGATCTGCCCCCTTTCCTGCCCCCTTCCACAGAGATGTTTAATCCCTCTGGTTTTGGTGTTCTGTGAAAAAGATAAAAGTTTCTCTTGCTCGAAAGCCAGTCGTATCCGACTCTAGGGGTCAGTGCTCATCTCTGTTTCTAAGCCGAAGAGCCAGCGCTGTCTTCTTCTGCAGACGTTTCCATGGTCATGTGGCAGGCATGTCTAGACACCGGAGCGCATGGAACGCTGTTACCTTCCCACCGAAGTGGTTCCTATTTATCTACTTAAAAGCCAGAAGAAATTCAGTTTAAGACCGTAGTTCCTAATGTAGGGCACAGAGGGGAGCAATTTGGTTTTTTTAAGGGGGGCAATTTGAGAATGAGTTATTAACAGTGAATTGTTTGCATTTCTTATGGTTCTAGGGCCCTCATATAAATATATATTATATATACATATTTATTTATTTTATTTATTTATTTTTTAGATTTCTATACCGCCCTACTTGGTGCAACCAACTCAGGGCGGTGTACAAAACAAATAAATACAATCACCAATACAAAACAATAATAGGGCAACAATACTGTGATAGAACACCACACAGCAAAGCAGCAACAATATGGCAATACAATCAAGCGATAATACAACAGTACAATCCAACAATATAATGTCAAGAAAATCCCATCCAGAAATACAAAATACAAAATAGCAATATGGTCCGATATATATTATGACATACACATGCCTTTGAGATGTGGTGTTGGAGGAGAGTTTTGAGAGTCCCCTGGACAGCAAGGAGAACAAACAGGTCAATCTTAGAAGAAATCAAACCTGACTGCTCCTTAGAAAGTCAAATAGTAAAGATGAAGCTAAGTTACTTTGGACATCAAATGAGAAGAGAAGACACACTTGAGAAAGCCTTGATGCTTGGAAAGGTCGAGGGCAAAAGAAGAAGTGGGCGGCCAAAAATGAGATGGCTAGATGGTATTGTGGAGACGATGGGCACAGAACTGAGTGAGTTGGGGGGGATGGTGGAGGACAGGAGTGCCTGGAAGACAGTCGACCATGGGGTCGCAAAGGGTCGGAATCGACTGTATGACTGAACAACAACAACAAAACCACATTTTTAAAATTGAAATCATATTTAAAAAATTAAAAACAGTGTAGGTGGGGCATGGCCAAAAAAGGTTGGGAACTATTGGATTTTTAAGGCAAGGGTGCCCAAAATATGGTCTAGGGGGCGGATCTGGCCCCTGACACAAATTCATCCAGCCCACACCACCCTTGTTGCTCCCAGAAGCGGAAATAAAACGTGCCGGATGAATTTGCATTGGGGCAAAATTCGGCCTCAGACTTGTTTGGGCACCCCTGAACCATGTGGCCAGCCCACATTCCAAAAAGTTTGGGCACCCCTGGATTAAGAAAAGGTGGGAGTGAACTGTCAAATAAATTCAATTATATGTGTTGCGAATCAGACTCAGTGATGTCTCAGTGGCTATGAAGATGTATATTAGTGTGTAGGTGGCATAGAAAAAAATCTTTAAATTCAGATTGAGGAATGACATAATGATTATTTATGCACATGAATACACAAACAGGCCCTTCACATCTAAGTTTTTAATGTAAGACAAAATGAAGCTGCAGTTTCCCATTTAAGTTCTGCTCATAGGAAATACTCAACAAAAATACATATAAGAATATATTTAATTTGCAAAGTCGTGGGCAAAGTTTGGCCTTCTAGAGATGTTGGTCTGCAGCTTCCATCAACTCTAGCCAACGTAGCCAAATGGGACAAGGAATGCTGGGAATTTCAGTCCAGCATTGCCGTACATTTCCAATCCCTGGATTAGATGGTGAATTTCTCTAGGCAGTTTTCCCTGCTTGGTAAAAAAAAAGAAAGGAAAAAAAGATGGTTATTACCTATGCAAAATGCTTTCAAATTTCTTGTCTTGAATTCAGCCCTTGCTGGTTACTGGTTGGCCCAGGGATTGATATGGCAAACTTGTGTCTCAGAGATTTTGCTTCTAGGCTATGGACTAACTCTCACATGCTCTAGGATAATCTAGTAAAAAGCAAACAAGCCAGCAGGCTTGGAGAGGAAAAAATGATTGCAGGATTTAATAATACTTGGGCTTTGAGCAGTGATATTGATAAACCTTGCCAAGAATGAAATTAATCCCAGGTCAGTCATTGATTCACTTGTTGGCCTTGGGCAGGTTACTATTTCTCAGGTTCATTTCTTTTCGATGTACAAAGCAGGAGCAATAATTTATCTGACAAGTTGTTGTAAAGACACCACAGTGCCTACCTGCCTGCCTGCTGCTCCCTGACCCCAGGGTAAGGTAAGTGATGGGTTTGTGTTTGGGGTGGGTGCATGCTAAGCACTAGTCTAGACATGCTCAGTGTTTGGCCCAAGGTGACAAATTAATTCTTGAATTTTTTTAGAATAGTAGCCGTGTTAGTCTGTGGTTCAGGTATATCAGAAAACAAAACAAAATTAAAAAAATAATAATGTAGCACTTTAAAGACTAACTGCTATAATTCTTGTAGCTATTCAGAAGGGTTCAACAAAGATATACTAAGAAGCTTCTCTTTCAGCTGTAATGCAGGAGGAATATCTTAGCTTTGTAATAAGTAACTATAATGCAATGTATAGAACAGATGGTTTATTTTTTAAATGTTCTTTATTGCATTTCCATGTGTAATGACAATATTTTTGTGCATGTGGAAAGGCACAAGAAATACATTAGGATGGACAGGGAGGTCTAAGTTATATACCCTTGTCATTGTATGATTATTAGAAAATACTCATTCCCAGTATATAAGTGAAATTGACATGTGCCTGCCTTTAATGCTGTGATTCCCAATTTGATGTGTGTGTGTGTGTGTGTGTGCGCGTGTACACACACACACACACACACAATTTGAGCTTGTTTAGACCAAGTTAATGGCCTTTTAGTATTTCTTCATGTGAATAGGAGTTCACTCACTTTTTGAATAATAATTAAATGTCACGAAGGGTGGGTGTGTCAGGAATTTAGAGATGCTTAGGAGGGGCATGGTCCCAGAAAGGTTTGGAACCACTGTTTTAATGCAATCCACATGTAGTACCAAGGCCACAATAACTAGCCAATTGCTTTTAATTGTGGTGGTACTCTAATACCCTACTTGTACACAGCTAATCATATGTTGGAAGTAACCAAACAATCTGAAGATTGCATAGGTTCTGGTATAAAATATTATTATTTAGCATTATGTAATATTTTGACTTTCCAAATAATTTTTGAAGTTGTATTAATAGGCCTTTCAAAGACACAAAGATCATTAGAACCGTATAGTGTTGGCCCTGCACTATCTTTGATTGCTGTTTCTACCTTTTCTTACTGCTGCTGATAGTGTTTTATTATGAATATTATGGTATGGACATGGTCATAGTCTTAAGATTATCTGATGCTATTTGGTTTTGCTATGTGATATTGCCTCTGAGACTTTTTGGGGCAAATTATTTTTTGGTTTTGTACATATTTTAATTACAGTACAGTATATTGGTTACTTTGTGTAATTTTTTTTATTTTATTGAACGTATATATTGTATATATTGTAAGCTGCCCTGAATGGTGGTTGCAACAGAAGGACAGGGTAGAAATGTAAATAAATACCGTATATGCCGGCGTATAAGACGACTGGGCGTATAAGACGACCCCCCAGCATTTCCACTCAAAATATAGAGTTTGTTATATACTCGCCGTATAAGACTACCCCCTCTTCCGCACACCTTCCACACACTAAATAAAACATAAAAGTACATCAGATTTGATTTCAACATCTCCCTGTGGCTGGCACTAGTGTACAAGTGCGCATGTGCGAGCTCTGCGTAAACAAGGGGCGGAGCACCACTGCTTCCCACCAAGCAGAACGGGCCAGTCACGCCAAAAGGCTGGCACCCCTGTTTCGCTGCTGATGCTCGCTGCAGCCACGCTAGATACCGCGCGATACTGGGTGGTATGTAGAATGAGTTGGGTGGGCATCGGGAGGCCACTATGGGCACCAGGCGGGCATCGGGAGGCCACTATAGGCAGCTATGTCTATCCCAACTGAAGTGCACCCGGCGTATAAGACGACCCCCCCACTTGGAGGTATGTTTTTCAGGGGGGGAAAGTAGTCTTATACGCCAGCATATACAGTAAGTAAAATTTTCAAGCACTCATTGGTAGAAGAGCATTAATACTAGGATTTTGTTTGGGGCGGCTGGGGGGGGGGAGTATAATTGTGTAACTATATCTGTAGGTGTCACCTGTTGTTCTCTGGATACCTCTAAGCTAACTTGCCCTGCTTAGCCTAAGTTAGCATAGAAGAAACTTTGTGGAGTTTGTTTTGGCATGGGTGTGCTGGGAACCTTGGGAAGGCAGTGGACAGGAAGTGGTGAGGGGGTTGGGGGAGAAATGCCATACATTCCTATTACCTCTGCCTGCCTCTGGGGGGCACCAGTCACTGGGGCATACCGGGATGAGTCCCTGTTTCCCTGTGGGCCAGCACACCAGTGATTGCAGTAAGATTCAAATAATATCCACTTTGGTCATATTCTTCATGTACTGTACTACGTGTACATGTGCTTGTGTATCCTTTACCTCAAAGAGCAAAATATCATGGATTACAATGATACTCATGTTCACTTGGAAGTTAGGGCAGAAACAGGTAAGACAGAGGTTTTCTAATTAGAAGCAGAGATTTCTTGACAGTTTTCTGACCACAGGTTTTCCCCTGACTCTGCTTGTGTTCAGTGATTGTTCACCAGGAGACAAGCACAAGATTTATTTGCGAGATGTGAAAGCTTTAATGTAATCTGTATTTGGAAGGATAATGTTTTATTACCTTCTAATTGCAAAGTTGCCATCTGCTCTGTTCCTGCCTGAGGTGTAACCTTTTATATTATAGTAAAAAAGTGTCTCATATTCCAGCCGTTACGTGATTGATTTCTATAGTCTAGCTTGTATTTTCTCACAGGAACAACAGAAGTAACCTAAATGTTGTCCTTCTTCCCACTATTATAGCGAAGGGGAGGTGTTGCAACTTCATCCGTGTGCCCCGCTCCTGCTCCCCCCCCCCGTTCCCCTCATCTTTCAAGAGTCCCCAGCTGAGAAAATACTCAACTGTCTAGCCTAGCTGCATTTTCTAATTAGTTTATAGAAGCTGTGTTTTGATACCTTCCTCATGAAATATTTGGACTCTGGTGAGCTATAAAAACAAACAAAACCTCTGACTGCCATTTGGGATTTAGTATTGCCTTCACTGGAACTTGTTAAGTAATTTTGTTTGATGCATGAAAATGTCACAAATCATGAGACAGTGATTTCTGTTATAGATGTCCAACAAATTGAATCTCTTGGCAGGACAGAAAGACCTCTGGAAAAAGGTCATTTTGTTAAATTTTGAAATGCCCTGGGAGATGAGGGAAAATATGATAATGATAATTCCATTTTGCAAAATCATCTTATGAAACCCAAAGGTTTTCTGTTAATATTATTTTTTGAAGAAAAATATATTCTTTAGGCATGTTGAAAACATCTTGTGGTTCCACATTTCCTCTTGCTTCGTCCGCCTATACACTGCACTGACTTAATTCCATCCATCCCTCCATTTCATTCCAAAAGCACTCTGCAAGTACTCAGTGCAGCAGAAATCTTGGGAGAAATTATTTGCTTTTGCCCTGGCAGTGCACTAGGTAGAAGCAGGGCAATAACAGCAAAGGAGCAAGACAGAGGGAAATGAGAATGAGAGGGAAAGTTTACAGGAAAAGAGTGAAAGATGGCAGAAAGAGAAAGGAAGTGTGATTCTCAACACACATTCTAGCCCCCTGAACCATTGGTTTTGCTTCTGGTCATTTTGAGCCTTTAGTTTATTTATTTATTTATTTATTTATTTGTTCGCATTTAATACCTCGCCCCACTCGGGAAGACCCGACTCTGGGCGGCTTCAAAGTACATTACCGCAATGGGTAGTCTAGGAACATACAATATTATAAAACATTAAAAATTCATGAGTTCATAAAAAATTTAAAACATTAAAACATTAAAAAACAGATAGAGACAAGTGATAACAGATACAAATACCAGGTGGTGGTGGGGGATGGCTACCCTTAAATTAGCCATCCTGGATGGGAACCTACATTATTGTGTCCCCACACTTGACCTGCCAGCCATGTCTTTAACCCCTTTCGAAAGGGGAGGAGCTCCGTCTGCAGGCGCAGCTCTGTCGGAAGGAGGTTCCAAAGGGCCGGGGCGAACACGGAGAAGGCCCTCTTCCTAGTGCTCGTAAGACGAGCCTCCCTAGCAGATGGAGTCACAAGAGAGCCCCTCCGATCCGCCCTAGTGGGACGGGCAGACATTCTTAGGGTGACGCGGTCTCTTAGGTATCCTGGCCCACTACCATATAGGGCTTTAAAGGTAATAACCAGCACCTTGAATTGCACCCGGAGGCATACTGGTAACCAGTGCAGCTCCCGGAGCAGTGGTGAGGCCCGAGCATAACGCCCACACCCCATCACTACCCGAGCTGCCGCATTCTGAACCAGCTGCAGCCTCCGAATGGTCACCAAGGGCAGCCCCATGTAGAGCGCATTACAGTTCCCTCCTGACTGTACCTCCGGAAGAAACGCAACCCTTTACATGACATGAATTTGTTCCTCTGCTTCAAAGCTCAATGCAATGGAACCTTATGGTGCCTTTGTTACAATCTCTTTATTACGTACAGATTCATCATGTATTAAAGAACAGAGATACAAACAAACAGGGAGTAAAAAATAATAATTCATAGCAAAATCATATTCCAAAATCCACTTTGGGACTGGACAAATCACTTTCACTTGGCTTTCATCCATTATGTGAAAATGAAAGGTGATCATGTGTACAGATTTTACACTGATTGTTTATTATCCCAATTGTGTAGATCTAAAATGAAATCTGTTTTCTAAAACAGAAGGGCATGATTTGCAGCACAACTTACTGAATTGTAGGAAACATTTGTTGTTGTTCAGTTGCACAGTCGATTCCGACCCTCTGCGACCCCATGGACCACTGTCCTCCAGGAAACATACTGGACGTAAAATGACCCTTCATAATCAAATGAATCTGCTACAAAATTTAATAACCATGTATAAATATGGAAATAAGATGGGAAGACGCAATTGTGAAAAGTTTTGGTCAAACCTGGAGATGAAGAGCGCGGCAGCAAAAGGAATGGAAAATTTGTTGTGACCAGCAGGAATTCATCCCTTGATAATCTGATCGAGAAATTGAGGAAAAATAAATATGGAAATAAGGTAGGTATACTTAATGGACTGGATTCTATGGATTTTACATGGATTAAAGCAGGGATTCTCAACCTGTGGCCCATGTCACCATTTCATGTGGCCCACCACCACCTTCACTACACCAGGAAGTGCCATGTGATGGAGGAAGGGCAAAATGGCTGTCTGGCCGCTGAAGCTGTCTCAGGGAGCATGACCTGGCCCCCAGCTTTAAAAGGTTGAGAACTCCTGGACTAAAGAAAAGAAAAGCAATCACACTTATATACTTCCCACAGTGCTAACAGGGTTTTCAATTTAGATTTTAAAAAACCTAAATCCTAGACTTTGGATCAAGGATTTTTTATCTATTCTATGTATTTGAGGTCTGTATCCAACCTCACAAGTGATGACTTTGAAACTCACACATGCTGTACTGAAACCACTATATTTTTAGTAGCTTATGAATGTTATATATAACATCACGTTAACCAACAGTAACTGAGCACCACTGTAGTGTTTGTTAACTTTCACATACATCATGTCAGTGGTGGGCTGTCAAAATTTTTACTACCCCACCGTGGGCGGAGCTGATATCATTGGTGGAGCCAACGTCATGATGTCATGACGTGGGTGGAGCCAAAGTAATAAATAAATAAATAAATAAATAAAAATAAATAAATAAAAATAAACATTTAAATACATATAAATACATATAAATTAAAATAAATACATATACACATAATACATAAATACATTACATACACATTAAAACAAACTACATAAAACACACAAACCTCAACCCTCCCACCCACCCCAAACACAAACCTGTCACTTACCTTACCCTGGGGTCAGGGACCAGTAGGCAGGCAGGCGCAGCGGCGGCACGGCAGCCTGGCAGCGCAGCCCTCACCTGGCCAGGCCCAGCAGCACAGTGCAGCCTAGCCTGGCAGCGCGGCCTGTCCTGTCCTGGCAGTGCGCAGAGGAGAGGCCGCTGCCGCCACTTCTCCAGGTGCTCCATGTTTCTGGGCAGCCCAAAATGGCTGCCCGGAACTGCGCATGCATCAAAACTCAATTTGACGCATGCACACTTCTATTTTTTAGTGCGCATGCGTCAAATTGAGTTTCGACACATGCCATTTTGGCTGCCCGGAACTGTCATCCAGAGGGCAGCCGGAGAGGCGACCGAATCGATCGCTCAGGAGTTCTCTACCACCACCACCCCGGTGATCCCCTCCGGAAAGCTGCTACCAGTTCAGGCGAACCGGTCCGAACTGGTAGCAGCCCATCACTGCATCACGTCCAGCATTTTAGCTAGCATTTGGGCCCTGAGGCTGAGAATTGTTCTGCATTTCCTTGCTTTGCTGTATATAGATTTTTCTATTCATATATTTTAACTCTGCAAGTGCTCAGGCACTAACATTGCATATATTACTAAGGGTCAAAATCTGTTCTGTTTGGTGTCAAAAGACTAAACCTCAATTAACTCTGAAGATGCAGGATCTAGAGAATTCAGTGATGTTTTGCCTTTCGCATTCTGTTTCAACTTTGTCATTATAGATTTCCTGCATAAGAGCAGAAATGCTGAATATAGAAAAGAAGCAGCATCATTATTTTCATCTTGTGCTAAAATAGATCTTGAGAAATGAGTTATGTGAAAGAGGGCTGTGGATAATGACATTTTACCATGACAGAAGTTCCTTTCCTATAGTTGCATTAAGATAAATGCTTACCATTCTCCCCTTTTAAACTTCATTCTCTTGCAAATGAATGCCACATTCTCCCACCTAGTTTTTATTTGTTTTTGACTAAGTTGTTTAGTCAATTACCAGTATTTTAGAATTCCTATGAATTTATTATTTCAAAATTCCTATTAATTGCAAGGTGTCACTGGGTGTCAAAACCTTGAACCTGGCAATAGCAATAATATCTATATACCAACACATAGCACTTAGAGCAGGGATTCTTAACCTTTGGCCTGCAACACTATTTCATGTGGCCTCCCACTGCCTGTACCACACCAGGAAGTGCCATATGGTGGAGGAAGGGCAAAATGGCTGTCTGGCCCCTGAAGCTGTCTGAGGGAGCGTGACCTGGCCCCTGGGTTAAAAAGGATAAGAACTCCCGACTTAGAGCACTTTCCGGGCAGGTCACAAGATAATTAGGATTTTGACCTCAACATGCTGGGTACTCATTTTATTGACCTCGAATAGATGGAATCTTTTTAAATCTTTTTAATCCTTTAATTCTGATTTTTATATTGTGTTTTATTGTGTTTAAAAGTGTTTTGAAGAGTTTGTTAGCCGCCCTGGGTCTTTTGGAGGAGGGTGGCATAAAAGTGTGATTAAATAAGTAAATAAATGGAAGGTTTATTCAACTTGGAGCCTGTCGGAATCAAACTCAAATCATGAGCAGAGTTTTGGATGCAGCACTGCAGCTTAACCACTGTACTATTGGGGCAATCTGCTTCCACAGTATACCTAGATCTTAATAATCTGGAGATCACTGACAGAGCTTTCTAAAGTTTTCCCTGCACGTCCTTCCCACCATACAAGCAACCACATACCGGTACTACTGCCAGGTTTTCAGCACATTTTCCCTCCAACTCATCTCTCTATATGACAGTCTATCCACCACATTACACTGACTCTCACAGTACATAGGGACCACCCAGTATCAACAGACAATTTACTTTAGCTAATCATGCTTCTTATTTCCATGATGTTTATCTCATCAACATTATGGAAAAACCATAGCCTATGTTAACAATGTTGTTAACACTCCATAAGTTAATGTGCTTGTATCCCAACTATGTACTCTGTGAATCTAAACTTGTGGCCTAAATATTGTACACCATATGACTTAAGAAGTGGATTGTAACATCCATGTAAGCTCATACCAAAATACAGTACATCTGTTTTCAAGATGCCACAGTACTTCTGTCTCTTTTTTTTTACACCACTGAATGGTTTATCAAGCTAGAATCATCACTAAGGAAGAGAAGGTGACCATCATGTTGGAACCTTCTTCAAGGTTATGTAGCAGAGCTTGGGCTTTGCCTTGTAGATTTCCTGAACTAGGATATCCTGTGTGTTTACATCTCCATGAACCAATATTTGGAAATGTTCAGGGCTGCAGCTCACGGAAGCTTACTTCATCTCATAGTCTGCATAGCTGGGAAAGTCAAAACAGGAGTTGAGGTTCAAAACAGCCATGAACACATGTCCCTACTCATGACCCTAATTTGGACACACTAACCTCTCCCACAGGCACAGACCTCTACCAGTTATAAGTTTTCATGTGGCATCCCTGTCTTTTTCTCCTTAGTAAGTGGGTGGGTGGGTTAGATGGCAGGACTTAGTGACTAATATTGGTGGTGGGGGGGGGGGGAAGGAGACTGGAGAAGTTTTAGGAAAGTATGGGAGGGCTATAATTAGGAAGACATTGCTGTTTAGAGTTGGAAATTTCACAGCTGGAGAAAATCACAAAATACTGTATCGTGATTGGCAAATTGAGGTTGAGTGTCTATTAAAGAAGAAATCTGTTGTGGTACCCATAGTGATCGGAGCCCTGCCTTGGAGCAAAACCTAAAGGATTCCATAGATACAGGTATTTGTAAATTTTGGATCTATTGTACTTGAACATCCTAAATGTAAAACAACAACAACAACCCTCAACTTTACTAGGCATTGCCTATATCAGGAGTTCTCAAACTTTTTAAGCCGGGGGCTGGGTCACACTCCCTCAGACAGCTTCAGGGACCAGAGCCAGACGGCCATTTTGCTGTTCCTCCACCACATGGCACTTCCTGGTATGGTGGAGGTGGCGGGGGCAGATGAAATAGTGTTGTGGGCCACATCTGGCCAATGGGCTGCAGGTTGAGAATCCCTGGCCTATATACTTAGACATTGCCTAAGATCAGCTACTAAGCTGGTATCCATCAGATATACTGAATAATTCTTGATATTTCCAGCCAACATGACTTCCATTTTTATATTGAATGTGAATCAGGAGCATTATAATTTTACACATTTCAAAGACAACAGGTTGGGGAAATTGTCTCCATGTTCAATGCATGCCATGCACTCAAGTCATGGCTATAATGAAAAATGTAATACTGAAAATGCATACGGTGCATTAAAATCTTATACCAATCTACTGATAAATAAATCCCACTGAATTTAGCAGGATTTACTCCAAAAGAAGAATGTACAGGATTGCTTTGCAAGTCACATGAATTCTGAATAAGGCAACAGTTGGTGAGAAAATCCCCACCCATTTGAAGGAAGGGTGGCACATTGTCCAAAATGTGGAACACTTGCCTTCATCACACCTATGTGGGCTGTACTCTAATGCCCCATATGTCTTGAACATCATCATGCTAGGAAAGTATTTCTGACTTGAAAATGGCAAATCTCCAAGGCTCTTAGGTAGCATGATTTAAAGAGCCAAAGGGAGCCTGTAGGCCTCTAAAAGGCCAAAAAGTACAGTCATACCTCGCATAACGAAAATGATTTGTTCTGCAAGGCTGCTCGCTAAGTGAGTTTTTCGCTATGCGAGTTTTTTCGCATAGCAAAAATTCCTATGGGAAAACTTGCATAACGAGCATTTCTATGAAAAAACTCGCACAGCGAAAATTTTTTCGTTATGCGAGTTTCCTTCATAGAAATGCTCGTTATGCAAGTTTTCCCATAGGGAAAGTCTGACTCACATAATGAAAATGTTCGGTATGCGAGTCAGATTGCTTTTTGAAAAACCCACTCTTTATGCGAGTTTATCACTAAGCGAGCCACTCGCTAAGTGAGGTTGGACTGTATTTCCCTTAAACAGGCCATTTCAGACCTAAAGAAGGTTCAGATGGACCCTAAACTCCATGCTCACAAGAGGCCACAAAGGGCTATTTTCAAACAATTAATTTAAACAGTTTTAGAGTACTGTATTAGGAATGCCAGAGGACTTCAGCACTTCTGTGAAACATATTTAGGCCATAGAGCCACATGTGGTCCTGTGGGTGCAACATTTGCCTACTCCTGTTCTAAGACCTGAGCCATCTCATCTTCGAGCTGAGCTGAGCAATGCATCCATTTGCTACGCGGATCTTCTGTTTTCTACTGTTACAGTATTTTAAAAAAACTTGTATGAACAAATGCAATATGAAGATGTATATTTCCTTGTTTTAGAGACCTGGTTATTGAAGAGGACACTTCTTTTATCTTTATTATATAAAAAATATTTTCATAGCAACATTTTATTATTAAAGATGCTATGAATTTCTCTACATGTAAGAATGAATTCTGAAAAATCTTCATACATTGTTTCTCTCTATTTCTAGATTTACTTGATATTTCCCACTTAAATAGTGTGCTATAGCAAAAGCAGAAATGAGACTTTTTCTGTGGATATTCCATTTTGGGACTGTGTGAATTGCCCTGACTGCTTTCCCAGACATCAGAGAAAAACATGTCTTTTCGTTCTTCCAAAAAGTCATCTGTCGAAGTAAATACGTTGCATCACAGAAGTTGATGTGACAGTCAGAGAAAAAAGGTGGCACTATTTATACAAAAGCTATATGAATATATTCCTTTATCCCCTTTAAATATATTGCATTGCTTAGCAACAAGAGTGAAGCTAATCAGCATGACATAAAATATTGACATTTAATATAGACAGTCAAACCTCGCATAAAGAGCATTTCGCTTAAAGAGCAACTCGCTTAAAGAGCAGAATTTTCTCTGAATGTTCACTTTGCTTAACAAATAAAACCAATCAAAAACTCGCTTGACAAATAAATCGGGGTTCGCAATCCCCCTCACAATTGGTCACTTTCAATGGTGTTTCGCTTAAAGAGCAAACTCGCTTAAAGAGCAATCCTGTGGAACGCATTATGCTCTTTAAGCGAGGTACAACTGTATATATATAAATGTCACCAGAAAGTTGAAGAAATCTATCCCCCTGATGCCCTTTACTTCCTGAACATTTTGTTTTCAGTATTAAAAACATATTCTCTTTAAAAGAAACTAGTTTCTGGTTTTCCCTTATTTTGTGCCTCCCCCCTGAAAATACAAGCTGAGTTTTTAAAAACGAGATGCATCTCCATTTCCATACAGATACAAAATATCAGCTCACAATAGCCCTATTATAATGTTATGCCTGAAACTACAGTATTTGCTGGCGTATAAGACTACTTTCCCCCCCTGAAAAACATGCCTCCAAGTGGGGGGGTCATCTTATACGCCGGGTGCACTTCAGTCGGGATCGACATAGTTGCCCATAGTGGCCTCCCGATGCTCACCCAGTGCCCATAGTGGCCTCCTGATGCCCGCCTGGTGCCCATAGTGGCCTCCCGATGCCCACCCACCTCATTCTACATACCACCCAGTATCGCGCTGTATCCAGCGTGGCTGCGGCGAGCATCAGGGGTGCCAGCCTTTTCAGCATGATTGGCCTGTTCTGTTCGGTGGGAAGCAGCGGCGCTCTGCCCCGCCCCTTGTCTACACAGAGCTCACACATGCACACTTGCGCACTAGTGCCGGCCACAGGGAGATGTTGAAATCAAATCTGATGTTCTTTTATGTTTTATTTGGTGTGTGGAAGGTGTGCGGAAGAGGGGGTAGACTTATACGGCGAGTATATAACAAACTCTATATTTTGAGTGGAAATGTTGGGGGTCGTCTTATACACCCAGTCGTCTTATAGGCCGGCAAATACGGGTATATATGCTTCTGAATGGGTTGAGAAGGATGCTGGATGGGTACAGACCCAGACTTTACATGAGGGATGCCCAAACTTTTTGTGTTCGGAGCCTGACCACGCCCCCAGAACAGCTGAGTGGGTTTCTGAATTCACTTTTGGGTTTGCTGCAGATTATTATTTATTTATTATTTATTAGTTCAAATGTATATTGCCACCCACTCGCCATGGCGACTCAGGGCAGCTTACAAAAATACGTATATAATACAAAAATACGGATGCTTCTGTGCATGCATGAAAGTGACTGTAGTCACTTCCAAGTATGGCATGGATGCTTTTGCACATGCACAAGCACATCTGTGCCAAATAAAGAAGTGAATATGGACGCTTCTGTGCATGTGCAAGCATGTCCACACCAAACCAGGAAGTGAGTCCGCACATGTGCAGAAGCATCTGCATTCTCTTCCGGGAGAGGCAAGGGTGTCATGGGCCTGATGGAATGGCTTTGCAGGCCATATCCAGCCTATGGGCTGTAGTTTGGGCATGCCTGCTTTACATACCACCCCATCTAGAAGACCTTTCTGTCAGGAATATGAAGTTTTGAAGCAGAAACTGCAAGTGTGGGTCTGTTCAAAAAGCTTATCATACTTGCATGATCAGGGCCCCTGATAGGGCAGGGCTCTCATCCCATAAGTACTGTAAGGCCCACAAGTCAAATTCACTTCATATTTCTCCTTCAGATCTTTTTGTTCCTTACACAAAAGTCTCAATGAGGTTTGAGTTTGTGGACAGCAAGGCTTACTTGTACATCACCATACCAACTACCCTTTTAGCCCCATACATATTTTCATATTCTAACCTGAAGAGGGTTGGAATAATAGAACCACAGAAGCGTAGAGCTGGAAAGAAGCCTAAGGGTCATTTAGTCCAGAGGACTGCCAATACAGGCATTAAACATGGGTGTGTATGTGACCCTACTAGCTCATTTAGCCTAAGTATAATTCCATCTATTTAGCGGAATCATAGATTGGTTATATAAAGCAGAATTCTTGCTGCCATCCACATGCATTCTCTTTCTTTCCTCTAAGGAGCACTCTCAGAAAATGGCCAGGTACCACTGAAACAAATTGGTGGGTTGGATGAAATCAAGTCATATGCTCCCAATGTGACTTTTTTCTTAGGAAAACTGGATTTTTGTCATAAAACAAGTCTAGTTCCATCCAGAAGCCTCTCAGAAGTGGAACTGGAATGGCATTGTTCTTAATGCATATAGAGAGCTTGCACTTTGATCTGAAGAAGACAGTGACAACTTTAGAAAGTCCACAAACTATTTCCCACCCACATTCTCAAGTTAAATGTGAGTACAGTCTATTCAGAGCAATGAGGCTTAAATTGGTTTGATTTACCTTTTCAGTTGGTTTTAATCCAATCTGGTGTTAGAAAGATTAGCTGGTAAGGTTGCCGCCCAGAGTACACCTTATTGTTTCCACAATCTTCGGCAAGGCACTTTTTGTGTACCCCAGAAACTTGTGAACTATAAATGGGGAACTCAGCCATCCATGCTGTGTAAATCATCTTTAGCCCTGAGCGTCTCCACAGTAGAGTATGCTGCTCCGTTTTGGAGTGCATCCACACATACACAAAACAAGTTGATATCGCTGTTAATGAAACCATGTGGATAGTGACAGGATGCCTCAAACCTACACCAGTTGAGAAAATATACCCTCTTGTTGGTATTGCTCCACCTAAAATAAGGAGAGAAGTAGCAGTAGGCACCGAGAGAACTAAGCAAGAGATTGACCCTCAACATCCTCAGACTGTTGGGTTGCATAATTCTCTCCCGCCAAACTGGGACAGCCACATGATATCATTGCATTTTTCAAACTGTGCATGCATTGGATGGGGCTATCAAGGAGGCTGCAGCTCTAAGACCCCGTGGAATCCCCATCCAGGGCAGACAGCCTTCATCAGTTTAAAATAAACGATAGTCAAGATGTTTTATCCTGTTTGATTCTTCTTGCAAAATACTATTCTTGATGGTTCTGTTTTTTATTTTATTTGAATAAAATTTCTTGGGCCACTCTTGAAACCACCCTTCCTCTCCCTGAGATTATCCTCCCCTCCCCTTCACACTCCTGACACTAAAATAGACTCACCCTCAAACCCCACACAAGGATCCCTTGGAAGAAAGTTCTAAAGAGGGGCCCGGAATGGCAATGCAGTCCATGGTGCCTCTTTCCCTCCAGAAGGAGAAAAGCAGGAGACAAGAAGGGACTAATTTTGGAGGAGGACCTTTGCGATGGAGGACTCTTCACTTTTTGTCCACCATTTCCTTCCTCTCTAGGAATACTGACCCTATGCAACTAACCCTTTGCAGTCATGTGAAGAAATAATCCTCTGTCCCGGTGTATGGTGGAGGTTTGGCTTCTTAAATATAGGTATTTCTTGCTCCCTCCTGGCTTTTGAGGAAAAGGGCTGAGGCAAGTCCTTGTCTCCCAAACTTTCAGGTGAGCCAAGGGATTTTTGCAAAGAGTTATTTCACTGCCTCTGTGCCTTTATTTCAATTATCTCGCTTGCAAGTGTCTCCCCTCCCCGGCGGTCTTCTCAGGGTGCTGTTTTGCCTTCATTTTCAAGCAGGATAATTGAAAGAAAGGCAGAGAGGCGGTGAATTAACTCTTTGCAAAAATCCCTTGGTGATGATGGGTGATCATGCTTCCTTTGTTCAAATTAAAAAATCCAGGACTTTTACATGTTTTTTCTTGAACCGGCCAGGACAGCTTGAATCCGGGAAAATCCTTGAAAACCGGGACATATGGCAACCCTATCTGAATGGATATGAGCCTCAAGTCTGCTGACTGAGGAGTAGCTTTATGGCAAGAAAAAACATTCTTGAGAGTGCCCAAGAGTACAATCAAATCAGAAGATGGAGGAGGGAGCTCACTTGACAAAGAACAACTTTAAAGGAGGATAAGGGTGAGGAACTCGACCTCCCCTGCATCACTTGGATAGGCTGAGGGTCAGAGTGCCTAAATGTAAGACCAACATGTTCAAGTGGGGGCTGCTGGCAGACAACAGCATGCTGTGTGAATGTGGGATACAGAATGTGAGATACAGAATCCGTCTCATTTACTGGTCTGCTGATTACTGCCAGGAACATGCACTGATGAGGACTTAATTTTGGCCAAGGACAAAGCCACTTCATTTTGGCAGCCCAGGGTTTGATCAGGACATGAAAGAAGAAGATGTTGGTTTTAATGGGCCTAATAGTTTTCTTTTTTTGTTGTTTCTTTTTTTAATTGCTTCTTTGTTTTATATACCCCCTTTATCATCATGGAGACTCAAGGCACCTCACAAACACTTAGAACAACAGTACGGTTACATTTAGAAGCACAACAACATACCATATTATAACACAAACATATAACAATATTAAAAACCACAATTGAAATCAATTTTATATGGTTTTAAACATCCCTGAATTCAGTAAATTCAGCATTCCTAAAATGCAGCAAGCCTATATCATTCCTTCTGAGGACTCAACTGAGATCCAATGGTTCTAGACTGAGGTGCTAAGGCACGTATGCATATTCATCTCTGAATGTCTGTGATATCAATTTGTTGCTTGTGGATTAATATAAAGAGAGAATACAAAAAAGCAACTTTTCCAAGCTGAGCAACTAACAAGAATTGTTAAAAAAAACAAAAACCCTTCCTTAGGTTTGCCATATACTGTAACTTGTTTAGCTTCTCTTCTCCATTTTAGAGTTGTCATCTGGGTCCTTTCTGGACATTTTCTGGTCCAGATTCCAAACTTCCTTCCTTCTTTCCTTCTTTCCTTCCTTCCTTCCTTAAGGGTAAATCTCCAGCCCTTTTAGAACTGAAGGTTTAAGGAGAAATGTGTGGACAATGTTTTGGCCCACTGTTGATGAGAAATAAGCCTTTGCCTGTGATGAGCGAAGCCATCCACAGATTCATAGAGTAAATACTGGACTGAACTGCAATATTGAGAACATTTTATCATTTTGAAACCAGCTGAAAACACCCTTGATCTGAGTTGGTGGACGTGAGGCTTATATCCATTCAGAGGATGTCAAGGGTCATCTGCAGAAATCAGTTTGCAGAAGCACCTGTGCTGTTTTCTGTGCAAGTGAGCCATAGAAAATTTCATCTCCCAACTGGACCTGACTGCAAGATTATGGGAATTCTAGTCTGAAAAGGGAACTTTTCAAAGTTGACATTATTCATCTTTGGCAAGCAGTTGAACTTGATGACCTTTATGGTTCCATAACATTACATTACATTTTATTTCCCTTAGGCTTCTAGGAGCGTAACTGAGAGTTCAGGTAGATGCTGACTTGAGCAAAGGAATAGTTGGTGGGGAAGGGAAGGGCGGAGAAATATACAACATACCATGTTTGCATGTTGTTTGCTGTTGTTTTTATAGTTGATGGTTTAATGGTTGTTGTAAATATTTAATTTCTGGAAAGAGGTTTCAAATATTGAGAAGAAATTTGCCTTGGTATCTATCTATCTATTTAATGCATCTCTATACTGTCCACCTGGGAGATTTTTTTACTCTGGGCAGTTTCCAATTAAATAAGAAACATGGTTCTTTGATCTGCTTATTCAGATATCTTCCCTGCTATAAATAATCCTTATACCTCAACACTGTACAAAGAAAATTGATATTTCTGTAGTATGATTATGAAACAAAGTTACTTTTCTGGACCACAGTTCCTGTAATCTCCAAGTCAACAGGCTTAGTGACTGTTCTGTTTAAATGATTCTGGATAATGTCATTTATTTACTGAAAATGTACTTAAGCTCTGTTGTGAATCTTCTGTCCAATGCAGTACAGTAGTGCAACAAAACCACATCTAATGGGGACTCAGGTTTAGGAAGCAGGTGGCAAAAAATATCAGCCATCTCATGAGATAGTTATGAGACAAAATGTGTGCTTGAAAAAAAATATCATTACTTATTTATATGAATCAACAACATACAGTATTTGCCCGCTTAAAGTGGTTTCCCCTCTCCCCATTTTATTTTGAAAATGATCCTGTAAAGTAGGTTTGCATGAGAAGTTCTGACTAACCAAAGAATACATAATATATTTTGTGGACTAAGCAGCGATTACCCTGCTCCAAGTCCAACCATTGTACTCTATGTGGATTCCCTCAGATTAGTGGTTACTGTATAAGTGATTCCAAGGCTAAAATACATTGGTTCAAAATAATACAACAATCAATGTTTAATTCGCACAATATGAAAAATCTACTTTAACTGGCACATTATACAAATCTATACATCTATAAAGTTGATGCAATTAAAGTGTTGCACTCTATATGCCAGCAGATTTGGAAAACACAGCAGTGGCCACAGGATTGGAAAAGGTCAATATACATTCCAATCCCAAAGAAGGGCAATGCTAAAGAACATTCAAACTATCAAATTATTGCGCTCATTTCACATGCTAGCAAGGTCATGCTCAAGATAATACAGGCTAGGCTTCAACAATATGCGGATTAAGGACTTCCAGAAGTGCAGGCTGAGTTCTGAAGAGATAGGGGAACTAGAGATCAAATTGCCAACATTTGCTGGATTATGGAGAAAGCAAAGGAGTACCAGAAAGAAGTCTACACTATTTCTGTTTCATTGACTGCACCAAGGCCTTTGATTGTGTGGACCACAATAAATTGTGGCAAGTAATTAAAGAGATGGGAATACCAGACCACCACTTCTGTTTGATGAGAAATCTGTACATGAGTCAAGAAGCAACAGTTATGAGAGGATACTGAACAACTGATTGGTTTAGAATAGGAAAAGGAGTACGACAAGGTTGCATACTGTTACCCTGCTTATTTAACTTATATGCAGAGTACATAATACGCAATGCAGGGCTGGATTAATCACAAACTGGAATTAAAACTGCTGGGAAAAACATCAACAACCTGAAATATGCAGATAATACTACCCTAATGGCAGAAAGTGAAGAAGACCTAAAGTACTTCTTGTTTAGGGTGAAAGAAGAGAGTGCAAATGCTGGCCTGAGACTCAACATCAAAAAAACCAAGATACAGTAATGGCAACCTGCCCTTTTGCTTTCTGGCAAAGAGATGGAGAAGAAATGTAAGCAGTTACAGACTTTACTTTCTTAGAATCCAAGATCACTGCAGATGGTGACTGCAGCCATGAAATAAAAATACGATTAATTCTTGGGGTGCAAGCTGTGAGAAATCTAGGCAACATAATAAAAAGTAGAGACATCGCCATGCTAACAAAAGCCTGCATAGTCAAAGCAATGATATTCCCAGTAGTAATGTATGGTAGTGAGCGCTGGACCATAAGGAAGGCTGAGCGCAGAAGAAAAGACGTCTTTGAAATGTGGTGTTGGAGGAGAATTTTGAGAGTACCCTGGACAGCAAAGAGAACAAATAGGTCGATCCTGAAGGAAATCAATCCTGACTGCTAGTTGGAAGGACAAATATTGACGATTAAGCTTGGTACTTTGGACACCAAATAAGAAGAGAGGATTCACTTGAGAAGGCATCGATATTGGGAAAGATCGAAGACAAAAGGAAAACAAGGTGGCAGAGGATGAGATGGCTAGATGGCATTGTTGAAGCAATGAGCATAGAGCTGAGCAAGCTGCGGAGGATGGTGGAGGATAGGGGTGTCTGGTGTGCAGTGGTCTATGGGGTTGCAAAGGGTCGGACTCAACTATGTGACTGAACAACAAATAAGTATGCAAATAGGACTATCTACTTTGCATAATATGCAAATTAAACAAGGGTTTGGAGAATGATTCCCCTCCTTTTCATAATTTAAAAGAAAATTAGATGCTAACAAAGAACGGAAGAGGGTGGCATCCAGAAGGCAATTTTTGTGTGAACAGACTTTCAGTGTAGCTCTGGTGTCAATTAGGTAATGGTTCTAGCTCTGATACTAATCATGAATTCCTGAGCCAAGTGTGGCTGGGGCAGTAGCTCATAGCCATAACATTCTGTAATTCTTAGCAAATGCCTGTCTATTCTAGCCACTCCTTTGTTCCATTCAGGCACCATGGCCTAAAACACTATTGAGCTGGAAGTATGATGTACAGTAATACCTCATATAACATTAGTATCGAATAACACGAAAATCGCATAACATCAAGGAATCTGGGGGGAAGAATTGCATCAGATAACATTAAGATCCTATGGGATGCTTCAGATAACAACCGCGAAAGCCTGTGTGGTTACAATGTATCTCTATGGATCCCATAGAGGATCAGATAACACGAAAAATCATATAACACGAAGACTTGTGGAACCAGGTTTTAGTGTTATATGAGGTTTTACTGTATATTGCCAGATGCCGGCTACTTCAATAGCATTATCTTAGCCATTTACTAGATTTTCTTTTGAACATGTGGGGTAGGGCATAAACTGAATTCAAATAAATGCTGCATTGATTGAATTTCTCCAAACCAAATGAACGAGCGAGCGAACAAGCAAACAAACAAACAAACAAATTGTACTGTATCCGGGTAGCCCCCATTTTACTTGTTTATTTTTCTGATCTTCCTGTTTCACTTCAAAGTCTAATAACTGACTTCTAGATGGCCCAGTATAAATCTTCTTCTGGTGAGAGATACTCTTTGGTATTCATCTATGCAACAACATGCATTGTTTCCCTCCTCTCTCCATAGGTTTAGCCTAACTTCTTCTGGTTTTATATTTAGAACTTGAGATATGAAAGGAAAAAAGAAACACATTTCCTCAATTTTAGCTATCATCTAGTAGTCCCTGGTGTTGGTATCCATAAAATGGATGGGTTTGATGCTGTACTACTTTTTAGACTGCAGGAAATCCTAAAACTTGTATGGGGTAAGTAAGAGCAGTAGTGGGATTCATTTTTTTACTACCTACTCGGTGGTGGTGGTATGGTGGGTGTGGCCGGGGGGGGGGGGAGTCCTGAGTTATAGCTGAATTAGGACTACTTTGTTTCAATACTTGGATGGGTGGGACCAGCCAGAATTTCTGCTACTGGTTCTGGCAAACTGGTGGGAACCTGCTGAATCCCACCACTAGGTAAGAGGCAGAATACATAATATGTGCCAATGTACACATGAACACAAAAATGTACAGCATTTTAGGAATCAATACTAAATAAATGACTCCAGCTGGGTAGCTTAAAATAAAACCTGTTCAAGATAATGCACACCCCAGTTGAGCATTGTGTATTCCATGATACTTGAATTGATTCAGAACCTGGCAAAATTGATGCAAATATAGGACTTTTTGCAAATCAAGATGTACCCAGGATGAGTGAAAGTTTCTTTAAAAGAAAAGGAAAGTCTGAAGGCACATCTGGAAATTATTCGAAAAAGAAAAAGATAGGAGATAGCAAAAAAGACTAAAGTTGCTTCACAAAAAGCACAGTGGTGACATGAAAAACAAAAACACATACAGGATGTGGATTGAAGGTCAGGCCATAACGAAAGAGTACAAGTAAGTAGCAAAGAATTTTAGGGGTAACATTAGGGTGGTGAAAGCTGAGAATGAGCCAAGGTTAACAAGAGATGCTAAAAGCAATTTTAAAAAGCATTCTTCATATATGAGATCATAACAAGATCAGAGGAAGGTAATAAAGATGATCAAGGAAATGAAAATCAAGCTCTGTGGGGAAAGATTGAAAGAACTGGACATATTTAGCCTTGAGAAAAGGTGTCTGAGGGGAAAAATTATAGCATTCTTCAAATACTTGAAATATTATCATTTAAAGGAGGGGCAGAATCTGTTCTCGCTCATATCAGAGTGCAGGCAAGTAGCAAAGAATTTTAGGGGTAGCATTAGGATGGTGAAAGCTGAGCATGAGCCAAGGTTAACAAGAGACGCTAAAAGCAATTTAAAAAGTATTCTTCGGGTATAGATGCAGTAGTAGGCATCTACTGGTTTTCACCAGTTCAGGCAAACCGGTAGTAAAACTTCCCACTGGCCACACCCACTTCCCTATGCGTGCCATTGTGCCAGATGCGGCATCATGATTCAGAGTGCTCCAAAGGCAATGGTGGCCCATGCTGCCCCTCCAACATTCTCCATCCAGGTGGAGCACAGGAGGCAACGGTGAGGCCATGCCCACAGAGTGGTAGTAAAAAATTTTTTAAGCCCGTCACTGTACAGATGTAGCATAAAACAGAAAAGAACTAATGGATCAACTACTCAGTGTAGATCAGGCATGCCCAAACTACAGCCCATGGGCCAGATCCGGCCCCTGAAGCCATTCCATCAGGCCCATGATGCTCTCGCCAAACTAGGAAGTGAATACGGATGCTTCTGTGCATGTGCAGAAGCGTCCATATTCACTTCCTGGTTTGGTGCAGATATGCTTGCGGGAGCATGGTCTGGCCCACTCATCTGTTCTGAGGGTGTGGTGTAAATGAAAAAATGACAACAGACAACAAAGAAAAAACAGAAGTACTCAATTCCTATTTTAGTCCAGTCTTTTTCTAAACAACAGTCTATGACTTCCCTGGCAAATGTTAAGTACAAGTGGAGGGGACAGGATTGCGGTATGAAATTAATTAACAATTGTCAAGGATTACTGAATTGCTTCGAATGAATTCAGATCTTAAAGGACAGATGAACTGCATTCAAGATTATTGAGGGAACTGACTGAAGGACTCCGAGAACAACTGTCTATTGTTTTCCTGAAATGGAGGGTGGGTGAAATGCTGGATGACTGAAAGAGAGCGCATGTTGTTCATATTTTCAAAAAGATCAAAAAGAAGGAACCTGGGAACTATAGACCAATCAGCCTGACATCAATCCTGGGGGAAATTCTGGAGCAGTTGATTAAAATAATCACTTTGCAAGCACCTTGAAAACAATGCAGTGATAACTTGAAGTCAATGTGGATTTGTCAAGAAAGCAAATCTTGCCAGATTAATTTGGTGGAGAACCACAAGGCTCAGTCCTGGGCCCAGTGCTCAACATTTTTTATGAATGACTTGGATAAGGAGGTGCAGGTAATGCTTATCAAATTTTGAGATAATGCAAAATTGGGTGGAGCAGCTAATACCCTAAAACCCAGAAACAAAATTCAAAAAGATTTTGATAAGTCTGAGTACTGGGGTGAAAGGGACAGAAAGAAATTTAAGAAGGGTAAATGCAAAGGTCCACATCTAGGAAAAAGAAGCTAAATACAGTTACAAGTTTCGGGATACAGTACTTGGCTCAGTAATACTATATTTGAGAAGGATTTTAGAATCTTTGTACATCACAAGCCAACAGTGTGATGTGGTTACAAAAAGGACAAATGATACTTTAGACTGCATTAACAGATTTGTAGTTTCCAAATTTTGTCTAGCCAGGTTATCCGGCTATGAAAATAAAATAGACCATACTGCCAGTAAGTCAACACCGAGTATCAGGTAGTGGTTAACTAACCTGACAACCCCGAAGACTAATGGCCTTAGGTGCCAAAGTCCATAGGGAAGGGAGATGGTCCCCAGGTGGATTAAATTCCACTTGAATCCATCTTGATGGAGGGCAGCAGCTTCATCAATACTGTTTTGGGAGGAGGAGTTTGCAAAAGGGCTCAGGAACAGAAAGTGATTCGCAGAACTGAATAAGTGGTATGGGTATCATGCTGCAATCCATATGGCAGATGAAAGGCCACTGCCTTATATTCTCAGGACAGTCTTAATGGATGATTGCCATGAAGATCACCAATATTCTGATTCAGATACGGCAGAAGAAGTCTCCAAATCCTCTGAAATACTAATTTCTTCTATCTGGCAATGATTAAACCTAATCTCGAGTACTCTGTCTAGTTCCGAACATTACACTTGAAGAAGGATGTAGACAAACTGGAACAAGATCAGAGCATTCTTCAAATAGTTGAAATAATATTATTTAGAGGAAGGGCAGGATCTGTTCTCAGTCATTTCAGAGTGCAGGACATGTAATAATGGACTCAAGTTGCAGGAAGCCAATTTCTGGTTGAAAACTTGCTAACTGTTAGAGCAGTATGACAATGGAATCAATCACATTGAGAGGTGTAAGCGTTCAAGTGCTGGAGGCATTCAAGAGGAAATTGGATTCAGGTATTGAGCAGGAAGCTGGGTGTGATGGCCTTCTTAACTTCAGCAAGAGTCTTAAACAGTCAAAAAAATTCATCACTTCCTTTGCTCTCTGCTGAGTATGGGAAGTGATTAATTTGCCAATTTTGTGTGAACAGTCAGGGTTGATTAGATCATTTTAATCAAGTCCAAACATTCCTAAGTTGCCCACTAGCTAGCAGGGAGCTCTTTCCCTGCTGTTAACGTAGATGCACCCTATATGAATAATGCCTTGTCATTGAGTGTTCTTGAGCCAAAAGGCATTATAAGGAAGGATGGACAAAAAAACAACAGCAACCAATATGTGTTAAGGTATTTTAAAATGTTCACTCTTCTCTGTAATGCTCTGCCTCTAAGAATCCTCCATTCCAAGAGGTTAGTCATATAACTGGCCATAGGGTGCCTAAGGATGCAGGGGAGCGTGGCAGTGACCAGTTCAGGCAGCACAGAGCGGTCCAGCCACGTTCCACAGCCTGAGGTAACCATTGCTTTCATGCCTGATGTAAATGGCCCACCACCTTTCCAGCTCTTTCCCCAACACTTCTTCTTGTTGCCAGGTCAGTGAGGTAACTTTTTCTGTGTCACTAGAAAGCTTCATTCTCTGAAGACAGGAGGGTTATTTGGCAGTAACATACCCTCACGATACCTTGAATGACATGGATGCAGCCTGAACCAAGATACTTAGCCAGGGTAGCCTTTATTAACTACCCTCGACATCCTAAGCAAGAGCTGAACGGAATAGTAGAGTCTACCCTTCCTTTTCAAAAGCAGTCTTACTGCATTGATTAAAGGGATAGAACGTGCAGAGTATAGGAGAAGTTGTGAATAATCCCATTAGCCTTCAAGAGGCAGCAGCGTGTCAGTAACTTTGGACATCAAGATGTAATAGAATGGCAAACACAGGCAGAAGATTTCCTGCAGAGGAACAGCTGCCTGAAGCAAAATGTTGACACGTCAGTTTGCCAGCCAGGAGTCCAATTAAATGTATGCTTTTGACAAGCACCTTGATGGTGGGGTCAGCCATTTTGCTGACCCTGTTTGGCTTCAGCGACTCAACTTATCCTGCCTAAAACAATTGAATGTCAGAAATTGTCCTGAACTATTATTTTCCTCCTCATCACATTTCCTAAACAAAGATATCAGCCGTGCCAGTCAAAAATTAAAAGCTTTGTCAATGTCCCATGCTCTCATTTGAAAGGAGTATGAGATATTGGTTACCTCCCTGCCAAACATCTGGTAATGGAAAATGGAAACATCTGGGCTCCATTCAGAGAGAGTTTCTGCTGGGTGGGCAGCCGGCTCTGTCAAAGGCAGTGCTGTAGGGAAGCCTGGAGCATTGCTGCAATTTTGCTCTTCCTAATGAGGATTCCACCTACTAATACATGATGAAGACTCCCTAAATGAAGAATCAATCATGTGCCTCCCCCTCATTGTTTAAAAAGAAAAAGAAATAAACTTGAATCCACTCAAGCTTACACTGTAGTCAATAGAAAAGCCTCACAGACTTCTATGAAAATTCAATTAAATCCACAAAAATTTGTGGAGATTCCTGCTTTGCAAACTTAATGGTAGAAATGAAGATATAAGAAACATGAATTCTTTTTTTATTCTTGCTGATATCAAAATGGAAGAGAGAGAGAGAGAAGGAGAGTAGAGGGAGACAGAAGGAGAAGAAAGGACATTTTTTTCTCAGCAAAGACTGCATTAATTTATTTTTTAAAAACCAGCAAAGCATGGCAGAACTTTCTCTCTGAAATTATATTGGTGACCCACACACCCAGCAGTAATTAAAAACCTGCCAGCATTTCTATTATGCATCCTGTTTTGGTGCATTTAATATCTTAGCATTTGGTACATTTAATATGAAAGCTTATTGGCTTGATTTTTGGCAAACAATTTTTTATTTTGGATTCAATTCAAAACCTGAGTCACTTTTATTTTTTAAGCACAGGCTGTTTAAGAGGTATGGTATTTTTTTTCCCTGTTATGTGCTCCCAGAACAATCCTGTGAAAATAGAGTTTTTATGCTTGTGGAACCACCAAGGCTGGGGAAATGAGATCTCCGAGCATGTTGACTGTAATGAGTAGAGCTTAGAAAAGTTACTTTTTTGAACTACTGTTTGTTCCCAGAGAACACGGCCATGCTAGCAGACCAAGAGTTATGGTTCAGATAGAAAGATTGTGAGGTCTTATAAGACATTCATGCCTGAGCAGGTAGCTTTGCCCAATATTTACAAGTCAGGTCTCAAAAGGCATCCTTTGAAAACTTTTCACACAGTGATTATCCTTCTCACGTTATGGGTAAGCATTCGGAAATCTGTGCCAGAAGAAAAGGTTGTATAATGCTTTAAAATTGCTGAAAGAGATGCTCCCAGGCTTCCATTGTCTGCTGCCAGTGAGAGACACAGAGAGAAAAGCCAGCGTTGCTTAGTGCTGTTTTCATAGCTCAGTGGTTTGAATATCTGGTTGGGAACTCAATTCCCCACTGTGCTTCCTATGAAAACAGCTATACTAGCTATAAAGTCCCAGGGAACCCCCCCCCCCCCAAAAAAAAAAAAAAAAAGGGAATGGTAAGCTACATCTGTATATTCTCTACTTAGAAAACACTAAAAAGGGTCACCATAAGTTAAAAATGACTTGAGGGCACATCATTATTTCTGACTGGATAGTTCACTGGTTGAGGCATCTGCTTAGTGGAGCAAGAGTTTGGGAGTTCAGTTTCCTGCCATGCCTCCTGCTAGAAGAAGCCCATGTAACAATGGGCAAGCTGCAGAGTCCCAGGACACTCTCAAAAGAAGTGAATGGTCAACCCCTTTGGTGTATTCTCTACCTAGAAAACCCCTGGAAACTGTCATCAGAAACCAAAATTGACTTGATAGTACTCAATTATTGTTAATTATTAGTGCTAATAGACAGGCAAGGCGTGCATGCACACCAAGTGCTTGGCGGGGATGCAGTGGGGGGACCAGTGAAAAGGTAAGCCCCGAAGGTGGTTCCCCCAAAAGCTGCTGCCGGTTCTCCGGGACATTGGGGAAAGTTGCTGCCGGTTCTGGCGAACTGGTTAGAACCTGTTACATCCCATCACTGAAATATAGCTAGTAAAATGTGGATACCTCATTTCAAAGCATTTAAGCACTAGAGTGGCAAATTTAGCACTAGTGCAGAAATATTGTTAACACCAAGAAGTTCTGTTTCATTGGCTTCCTCTTGTGCTCTCAGCTTGCCTTGCCAACTTCGCTATATTGGGCAAGATTTATTTCCAGGTTCTATTGATGAATAATGTCTGGCAGCAAATAGTGAGGCATATGGCAAAACACAGCCATTAATAGCAGAAAACGACATTTCAAGTAATAATTACAACATGCTGCTTGAAACACGCTATTATTAGCATGAAAAACTCCATTGGAACTATTTGTGCTTCAGGTCAGTCACAAGCTAACACTTGAGTCAAGCCAAACATTCCATCCCAGCATGCTTTTCTTAAAATTAAGCATTTTTGCAAGTTGTTAAACTGCTGTCAATGGGTTAAACAAGGGCAGAACAATTGGGTGCCACCACACTTGTTTAAGAAGGTATTTACTATTGATTTGATTCAGAAGATAGAGGGAACATAAAAATGTATTAACATAGTCAGAAGGATTCGTGATACATGCAGGGTGCAGAAAAGTCACATAAGGGAGTGACTAGATGAGTAATACTTCCACTGTGTATGCCATGTTTTTCCATGCTCCTTTTGCTATTTATTCCACCAACTACATAATGTCATGAGTAGATCCAATCATTTAGCATGAGTGTGCAGTGTTTTTTGTTCAACTGACGGATTCTTTTTAGCATTTTCATTTACCTTAACTTTTGGAGCGACTGCGGTGGTTCAGTGGTTAAGACGCTGAACTTGACAACTGGAAGGTTGGCAGGTCAAGACCTGAGTATTGCACAATGGAGTGGGCTCTCATCACTGTCCCCGCTCCTGCCAACCTAGCAGCTCGAAAGCAAGAAATTGCAAGTAGATAAAGAGGTACTATTTCTGTGGGGTGGTAATCAGCATTCCATGTCTAGTCATGCCTACCACATGTCCATGAAAATGTCTGCAAACATAGACAACACCGGTGCTTTGGCTATAAACAGAGATGAGCACTGAACCTTAGAGTAGAATGAGGGTGGCGTTCAAGCAAGGATGTCCTTGACCTTGACCTTATCTTGCTTTTGTCTTGTGTTGGTAGAGTTGCTGTGCACATCCAGATGATATCCTTGATGATGTGCAGAGTGAAGCATGGTGTGTAGGACGAAGCCTGCTCTTTTTGCCTGCCTTCTACTCCAGGTGTTAAGGACTACAACTGCAATGCAATTTGCAAGTTGTATTTTTATAAATATTTTTCTCCCCAGTTAAGCATTACAGCATTAAACTGTATTTCTAATTCAAATGCATACCGTGTGTTGTCAGTTTGTTGCTACTTCACTTCCTAATTATTAAATAAAGAGGAAGTAAAGGGATTTGAATGCCAACAGGGTGAGCAAAAGGACAGTGATAACGGCAGAGAAGGGGACAGGGAAATATGTGATGGGTAGAGATTTGAAGTGTACCTTCCTAGCATAAATGGACATTTAAACGTTAGGAAGTAGTACAGTATATGGAAATATGTGCATATCACACCCAGAGGGAACTTCTGTGTTCTGAAGCCCTAAAAATGACTTAGAAATGTGGAGTAAAATTTGAAAAAGCAAACATGTACTGCTCCATCCCTCATTCTGTACAATGGAAATTACTCACAGTCATTGTATGATGCTGAAGGAGTTTTTGCATCTAATGTGCAACTTTTAAACAAGCAGATCACACCAGCTTTGCAGTGTGCTGGCAAAGGAAAAGAGAGGGGATTTTACCCTTTCTTTCTATGCATCTTCTGTAGTTTACGTGTAGAGTATTTCAGGAGAACAATTGGGGGTGGGTGACTATCAATGGTTGTTTAGAATAACCAGAATTTTAAAAATAAATTGATGACGACAACGATGACGACAATGATGACTGGAACCAGGTTCTGGGATTTTCCCTGTTTAGCATCTCTTTGTGAATGGCAGTGAGCAGAACAGAGAATCTTGTATACCATCTTGTCAATATTCAGGCTGCCCTTTATCATGTCAAGTTTGGCATCCAGCAATTCCCTGAAGATACATGACAAAACAGTCTCCTATCTGGAGGACTGTCACTCCATGACTTTTTTCTTTTCTTTTAGCGAGCCTGTACTTTTAAAACTTTTAACAACAAATCTGTCTTTTCAGTCTGTTTATGTGACATTTCTCTCAAAATAGTTTGCCAACCCTAAATGTGTACAAATGTTTCATTTCAATAAACTGCCCCTGGCAAGTCTATACCATGCATGCTCAATCTTTTAACAAAATGGCTGCCTCCCCCCCCCCCTCTTTTTAAAGTTTTTTTTCAGGACCAGTATTTAAGCCCCTGTAATCTGGATTCTTTCTCTTGTTTTGATTTTATATTGATTTTTGTCTTTCTTTGTCCATGTGGAGATGCTCTATTACTAAGCTAATGTAGCAATACAGTGACAAGGTGGTCTAGCACTCCACTCAATTGTTTGGTTTTTAAAATAAACAAAAATGTGGAGCAACTGGGGAGAAAGATTGCAGGGTGAGTGTTTCAGCTGCCCCAAAAATCACATCCTAACTTACTATGCTGCCAGAAAATCATTCATTAATGCTAAAACTCAGTCTTTTTGTTGAATGAAACAAAACATCACACCAATAAAACATTGTTCAGATCATTGAAATTAGAGAAAAGTAGAAGCCCCCAATGTGAGAGAAATATCCAAATTGTAAGGGGAAAAAGGGATGAGCTGATTTGCATTGACCTTTAAGTCATGTAATCATCGAAAAATACTTCAGATTCACCTGTGACAATTCCTGAGCAATTTGTGAGTTATTTTCCAATGTAGTTGTACGCTTAAACAGCTCATGCCTCGACACATTTCACCAAAGCAAAATCTATAGGGCTCCTTGGAGTATTCACAGTGATGAAGCTGGTTTGAAAGTAGTACAGTCAAACCTTGCATAAAGAGCATCTCACTTAAAGAGTAAATCGCTTAAAGAGCAGAATTTTCTCTGAATGGTCACTTCACTTAACAAATAAAACCAACCAAAAACTCGCTTAACAAATAAATCGGGGTTCACAATCCCCCCCACAATTGGTCACTTTCAATGGTGTTTTGCTTAAAGAGCAAACTCACTTAAAGAGCAATCAGGTGGAATGCATTATGCTCTTAAGCGAGGTACAACTGTATATAAATTTGTAGAGCTGGCTATCTGTCTAACAACTCTGTGTGGAGTGAGAGTCTTCTTTTTCTTCTGCGTCCAGGCCAGATGTGAAACTGCCAAAATGAAGGCACCTTTGAGTGAGTTCATTCTGCATTTCCTTTTGCCTGACCTAGTGTGAGAAAGAGTTGTACACAATGAATGTTCTGCTTGCTCTTGTCCACTTCTGCATGTAGCATTTAGAAATCGGATAGACATCTGGATTCATCTGGTTACGCTTAGTGCAAAAAGACACTGGAGGGGGTTGGAACTGTTCTTCAGCTAGCTGGTTCCACACCGTCAGCATATTCTAATAGGCTTATTAGCAATTTTATTGTATTTAATTTGCAGCAAGGTAATTTAGTGTCGGGCAAAAGAGCCATCAGAATGAAAAAGTACATCCGAATTAAAAACAAGTACTCAAAAGCCCTGTCTCGAGGAGCTCTTGCAGCGTATTGATGATACACAATTAATCAGGAGTCAGTTCTCCTGGCCATCCCGCAGGAGTGTTTTATGGGAATGCATATGTGTGGGTGGAGAAGCCAGTTGGTTTTTCTCTTCTGTCTAGAAGCCTCGGGAAATAATAAGAAACAATTACTTTATTTGTTTTCATTGTAAATCCCTCCTTACTCCCCACCCTATTCGTTTGCTGGAATGACACAGAAATTATTGCTGTAAAGGACTGTTCTATGCTATAAAACTATCTTTGAGCTTTTGAACCATAGCTTTCATTTTCTTCTTCAAATTGAAGGAAAAAATTGGAATAAAAAGTTTCTTTTGGATTTGTTTTGACCCTGAGTTCAGCGCTAAAGCGTTTAGGGTGACAGCAAGCAAGGAGAGACTTGCAGGGGATAGAGCAAGGGTCAGCAACCAATGGACCATGGGCCAAATCCAGCCCATGGCACCAAATCATTCAGCCCCAGTCCTTGCTCCAATTGCCACTGCTGCCACTGGAAGTGCCCGCGGATGCGTTTACAGTGGTTGTGGATATGTTTATGGCAGCCATAAATGCATTCATTGCAGCCATGAATGCATTTAAGGCAGTGTTTACATCAGGGGGACCAACAGCCCAGCCCCCTCAACTATCTGAGGGAGCGTGACCTGGTCCCCAACTTTAAAAGGTTGCCAGCCCCTGGGGTAGAGGTTGAAGAAAGTAAAGGAGGGTGCTGAAGTTCCATGGCCTATAAAGCAGGAAGATATGTTGCACTAATCCAGATCTCAATAGCCTTCACATGTCTTGGATTACAGTTGCAACAGGAGTTGTAATCTAGTACACATGCAGTGATGGGATGTAACAGGTTCTCACCAGTTCTCCAGAACCAGTAGTACCTTTTTCCAGTGTCCCGGAGAACTGGCAGCAGCTTTTGGGGGGAACCACCTTCGGGGCTTACCTTTCCACTGGTTCCCCCACTGCGCATGCGCACCAAGCACTTGGTGTGCATGCACGCCTACAGTGCTTGGCATGTATTCATGGCCTCCTTGCTGTCCTCCCAAGCGGGGAGGAGGAAGAGAAGCTGCTAGCCTGAAGCTCCCTATAGCCTGCTCCCCAGGGTAAGTGACTCACCTTTGGATGTGGCATGTCTGTGTGTATTTTAATGTGTATTTAATACCTTTACCTATATTGACGTACTACCACAGTTCCTAAAAAGGCCTGGTGGCCTGGCTTGGGTTTTTTAAGCAAAGTCTTGGAGTTACCTCATCAATAAGCTACACCTGTGCTGTTCCAAGATCTGTTCCAATTGGAGAACCCTTAAGGAGGTACAGCTGTTTTACATTTACATTAAAGCATATTATCTAGAGAACTGGTTAGGCAAAGACTTAGTACCTAACTTCTTTAACTGTTCAAAAGTTGGAAAATGCCAAAATGAAGCCATCTTGTGGTGAGTTCATTCTGTAGTTCCTTCCATCTGTACTAGTGTGAGAAAGATTAGCCAGAATAAGCTTTAAGCTCTGGTTTAAGAGCTCTGGTTGATTTGTGTTTGGGGTGGGTGGGTGGGTGTATTGTAATGTATTTTTATTTATTTATTTAATTTACAGTTTTGTGTTCTGGGTGGGTGGGTGGGTTGAGGGGTGTGCGTGTGTGTGCTTATTTTTATTTTATTTTTTATTTTTTCCTTTGGCCCCGTCTACAACATCATGACATCATGATGTTGGCTCTGCCCATGATGTCATGACATTGACTCTGCCCACACTGTGATGACATCACGGTGGGGTAGTAAAATTTTTGACATCCCACCACTGTAATGGGTTCCACAAGGGTCACATATTGCCATACCTGGATCTGGAACTCATTAGCAATTTTTGGGAGGCACTATTTCAGTCATGTTCCCTGAGGCATAGCAAAACACCAGCAAAAAAATTGAGATAGTACCTTTGTTACCTGAAAAACCCACTCCACACTCCACACTCCAATGCCACGGACCTGCTTCACGGACCCACTAGCCTGAAAACTGAAAGGTCTCAGAGCCAGTGGTGGGCTCAAAATATTTTACTACCACACTGTGGGCGTGGTATGGTGGATGTGGCCAGGGGAAAAGCCCTGCATTCCACCCAAAATTAGGACTACTTTATTTCAAAACTTGAATGGGCGGGGCCAGCCAGAATTTCTGCTACTGGTTCTGGCAAACTGGTGTGAACCTGCTGATGGCCACCACTGGGTAGAGCAGACCCGCAGACCACCGGGTGATGGAGAAAAATGCCTTTTAAATTGCAGGAACTCCACGAGTTAAGAACCACAGACAAAATAATATTTTGGATTAAGAATAAAGGAGTTTATTAATTCCAATTTGATTTGTTCAACGCAGAACGAATCATATTGAGGATTGTAACTGGCAGACGAATCAGAATGCTAATCCGTGAGATATGGAACCAGTAAGGTTGCAGAACATCAGAGGTGAGGAAAGCAGTTCATCCAATGAGAACTAGCTTCTCTCAGAGTTTGTGGGAAACCCGCACTTCCCCAAATCTCCCCCACCCGTCTGATCCATTCATGCAGTCACAAAGTACAAACAATAGATAGACACATGCTAACATCTGCAAACATCTGTCTGGAATGCTGAACAATGAAATGGAGGAAGTGGTGATGAGTTTTATCTAAGATGAGGATTAATTGTTTGTTTATTGTTTATTTACACACAGGTGTTAGAAATGGATGTGTGTAAAGTGTTTTTGCTTGTGTTTATGGATGCCTAGTGGTTAGAGCAAGGGAAAAATAATTTTTAAAAAGTAAAAAATATATTATTTATTAATCTTTATTTAAATGGTAAGACGGAGCTCTTACCATTCCGGAAAGGCGTGAAAACCTGGCTGGCAGGACAGGTTTGGGGACCTGGGAACGTGGGTTCCCACACCAAGTGGCTTACATAAGAACTGCCTCCCTGGGTTGGAATATGGGAATACTGATGTGTAGTCCTGCGTTGTCTTGAATCTGTGATGATTTTTTAATTCTGATGTTTTTAATTCTGATGTTTTTAGTGATATTGAGTTGGGTTTTATTTCTGTTTTTATTGGGATGTAAGCTGCCCAGAGTCGGGTCCCCCCGATTGGGGCGGGGTATTAAATTTAAATAATAATAATAATAATAATAATAATAATAATAATAATAATAATAATAATAATAATAATAATAATAATAATAATAATAATAATAATAATAATAATAATAAATAAATGAAAATAATAATGTAAAATAAAGGTCAAATCTGAAATTCCGCTATCATCTTTAGTGCCACCATTACCAAGGTTCCAAGAAGTTTACCTGCCTAACAAGACTTGCATATTCTGTACATCTAACCCCATTTCCCTCTGAACAAAAGGATTTCCTTGGTGATACATGACCCAGCAATCATACCTGAAAATTAAGCCCATGTTTACCTTCAATGACCAATCAC
Organism: Furcifer pardalis; assembly: GCA_030440675.1. Classification (NCBI taxonomy): domain Eukaryota; kingdom Metazoa; phylum Chordata; class Lepidosauria; order Squamata; family Chamaeleonidae; genus Furcifer; species Furcifer pardalis. The sequence continues at coordinate 51,244,843 of CP126895.1, read as the reverse complement.
AAAATAAAGTATAAATAGATGTATTTCATCAATTGAGGGAGACTGTTTTCTCAAAATATACAATTATAGATTAACTGAGTTGGAAGGTGTCTAGTCTAACCCACTGCTCAATGCAGGAATCTATATCAAAGCAAATCTGACAGATGGTTGTCTAGTTTTCTTTTAAAGGCCCCCAGTGTTAGAACACTAACCACCTCCTGGGGTAAATAACTCCATCGTGGTACTGCTCTAGAAGTTAAGAAGTTTTTTCTGACATTTAGCCTATATCTGGCTTCCTTCTAGTTCCAGCCCATTATTATGTGTCCTGTAATTTGGGATGATAAGTGATGAATGTGTGGGTTCCAGATCTGAGCCATATAAGATGGAGAATATGAACTGATTTATGGGAATTAAGAAACTTGCAAAATCAGGCAGTCTTGACAAAGTGAAGCAAAGAGAGACTGGGTGACACAGCATCACCTAAGAAAGGAATGCATCACAATGCTGAAAACCAAGATGTTCTTGGAAGATAACATGTAACATATCTACTAGGATGTAATCAAGAACAGACACTGAGGTATGCTTGTATGACATGTACACAACATGGACCAGAATGTGGCTGATAAGCCCTGACTTGTATGCAGTGGTGGGATTCAATATTTTTACTACCTACTCTGTGAGTGTGGTATGGTGAGCATGGCCAGGGGGAAAGTCCTGTGTTGCACCCAAATTAGGACTACTTTATTTCAAAACTTGGATAGGCGGGGCCAGCTAGAATTTCTGCTATCGGTTCTGGTGAACTGGTGCAAACCCGCTGACTCTCACCACTGCTTGTATGACACACAACACGAAGGAAAGATACTATAAAGATCTCAGTTTGAGAGACATTAATTGTGTCAGGATAGAGCTGCACCCTGTTCACCCACCATTCACTTGCTAAAAGACTGATCACCCACCAGAGATTTGGCTCTGCATGCATTAGTATATATGTTTGAGGCCCCTTGATACTGAATGATGTATAGAACAAATGTTACAGGAATAGTGTTTAAAAAACAGATCTGGTGTTTGGAGCTCACTCTGGCTTCCCAGTTTTCAAACTTCACTTATTGCTCACTGCTTTGCTTCTACTAGATTAAAAGAACAAGGTCACTTTTGTAACATAATTGGTGTCAGAAGTGGGATGCCTCTCCTTTTTATGAAAAGGGCTATTATATCCCATCTCTGTCTTCTTTTCCCAAGGCTAAATATGCTCAGTTCTTTCAGCCTTTTCTCATAGGGTCTGGTTTCTAGTCCCCTGTTCATTCTTGTTGCCCTCCACTGAACCTGATCCAGTTTGTTGTCATCCTTCTTAAAACACTGTATTCAAAACTGGGCACTGTACTCTAGATGCGGACAGACTAGGGCCAAATAGAGGTTACCGTCTAGCAGCATATTAACCAACCTGAAACGTTCAAACATACAGTATAGAGCTCATGACTAAGGCAAGCAGCCTAATACATAAATTGGCCCTATATTCAAATGTCATACAAATATAGAATCATAGAATCACTGAGTTGGAAGGGCCCTTTTACGCCATCGAGTCCAACTATCTGCTCAATGCAGGAATCTGAATCAAAGCAAATATGACAGATGGTGGTCCAATTCTCTCTTGAATGCTTGCATTGTTGTAGCACTCACCACCTCTCGAGGCAGTTGGTTCCACTGTCGTACTGCTCTAACTGTTAAGAAGCTTTTCTTAATATTCATCCTATATATCTGGTTTCCTATAGTTTCAGTATGTTATTATGTCTCCTGCAACTTGGAATGATAGATAACAGATCCTGTCCTTCCTCTTTATGATTTCAGGTATTTGAAGAGTGCTATCATATTCCCTCACAGTTTCCTTTTCTCAAAGTTAAACGTGCTCAGGTCTTTCAGTCTTTCCTCATATGGCTTGATTTCCAGTCCTCTGATCATCCTTGTTGCGTACCTCCTCTTATTTGTTTGCATACTTCTTAAAGTGCAGTGCCCAGAATTGGACACATTATTCTCGATGTGGTCTTACTAGTGGTGAATAGAGGGAGACTAATCACTCACTGGCTTTGTCTGACAAAGAAGACATTAAAATACAGAAGTTACTCTTTTTTGTCTTGTCTATTCATGAGGTTTAGCGGCTATACTTCTATTTTGTTGTTCAGTCGCACAGTCGGTTCCGACCCTCCGCGACCCCATGGACCACCACCCGCCAGGTACTTTTGTCCTCCACCATCCTCCTCAGCCCACCCACCTCTGCTCCCACTGCATCCACAATACCATCTAGCCATCTCATCTTGGGCCGGACCCTTCTTCTTTTGCCCTCGACCATTCCCAGCATCAAGGCTTTCTCAAGTGAATCCTCTCTTCTCATTTGATGTCCAAAGTACCTTAGCTTCATCTTTACAATTTGACCTTCTAGGGAGCAGTCAGGGTTGATTTCTTCTAAGATTGATCTGTTTGTTCTCCTCGCTGTCCAGGGGACTCTCAAAACTCTCCTCCAACACCACATCTCAAAGGCATCTATTCTTCTGCGCTCAGCTTTCCTAATGGTCCAGCTCTCACAACCATACATTGCCACTGGGAATACCATTGCTTTGACTATACGAATTTTTGTTTGCAATTTGATGTCTCTTCTTTTCACTATGCTTCCCAGATTTCTCATTGCTTGCCTCCCAAGAATCAGTCACCTTTTTATTTCATGGCTGCAATCACCATCTGCAGTGAGCTTTGATCCCAAGAAAGTAAAATCTGTCATTGCCTCTACTTCTTCTCCATCTATTTTCCAGGGACTGATAGGGCCTGTTGCCATGATCTTTGTTTTCTTTATATTGAGTCTCGAGCCAGCTTTTTCACTCTCTTCTTTCAACGTAATCAGGAGCTTCTTTAGGTCCTCCTCACTTTCTGCCATTAGGGTGGTATCATCTGCATATCTCAAATTGTTGATGTTTCTCCCAGCAATTTTTATCTCAAATTGTGATTCCTCCATCCCTGCATTGCGCATTATGTGCTCTGTGTATAAGTTGAATAAGCAGGGTGACAAAATGCAGCCTTATCTTACTCCTTTTCCTATTCCAAACCACTCCATCATTCCATATTCTGTCCTAACTGTTGCTTCTTGTTTCATGTACAGATTTCTCATGAGGCATATAAGGTGTTCCGGTATTCCCATCTCTTTAATTACTTGCCACATTTTGTTGTGGTCAACACAGTCAAAGGCCTTAGTGTAATCAATGAAACAGAAGTAGAAGTAGAAGTACTTCTATTAATGCAGCCTAAAAGCGTGTTGGCCTTTTTTTGCAACCACATCGCACTGTTGACTCATATTTAACCTGTGATCTACAACAATTCCAAGATCCTTCTTGCTTGCAGTATTACTGAGCCAAGCATCCCCCATCTTGTAACAGTGCATCTGGTTTTTGTTCCCTAGGTGTAAAACTTTGCACTTATTTATGTTAGTTTCATTCTGTTAGTTTCAGCCCTGTGTTCTAGCCCAGGGATTCTCAACTTGAAGCCTGTGGCCCGAATGTGGCCCACAATGCTATTTCATTGGGGGGGGGGCTTCCTCCACCACATCAGGAAATGCCATGTGATGGAGGAAGGGCAAAATGGCCATCCAGCCCCCGAAGCTGTCTGAGGGAGCGTGACCTGGCCCCCAGCTTCAAAAGGTTGAGAACTTCTGTTCTAGCCTATCAAAATATCTTTGAATTCTGCTCCTGTCTTCCAAGATATTTGTTATTCCACCCAGAAGTTCTCAACCAGTTTTGTGTCATCTGCAAATGACACAATCTTGTAGCAATACTACTGCCAGTGACTCAACACCAATCGTCAAGTCGCAGTTAACTAACCTGATTATCCTGAGGACTAGCAGTCTTGGGTCCTGAAATCCACAGGGAAGGATGATTGTCCACAAATGGATTAAATCCCACTTGAATCCATCTTGTTGGAGGGTAGCAGCCTCATCAATCCTGGCCTGGGCCTCAGGAAGACTTTGTGTGCCAAAAGGGCTGGGGACCAGAAAGTGACTCGTGGAAATGGATCAGTGGTATGGGTGTCATGCTATGATGTGAAAGGCAGATGATGGGACACTGCATTATATTTCTCCCAGGACGATCTTCATAGCTAATTGTCATGATGATCACCAATATTCGGAATTGGGTATGGCAGAAGAAAAAGAAGACGAAGCAATACATCCTGATAGGTGCAGGGAAGAGGGAGAAAAGTGTGTTGCAATAGAAAGAAGCAGTAGACTGACTGTGAAGTAGAGAACTTCAAATCTTTGCTGAGCCGTGGAGACTCATTATTAACTACTAACGTCTGTTAGGTTTTCATCCCAATTAACCTCATAGTGTTATGATTAGAAGAGCTAAAATCAGAAGCACTTTTAACAATGCAAACTGCTGTTAAAATGGATACTAATGTTTAAGTAATTGGTTTGGTTCAGGGTGCACCTCTGTATTTTGAGTTTTTCTACTTTGTATGACAATTCTAATGTTATCTCTTTAGTTTTTGTCAAACTTCATATATGGTTTAGGATTGAAATTCTGAATAAAAAGATTTAATTACAACATTATAACATTTTCAAAAAAAATTTTTTTAACATTCCACAAGGATATTATTGCACTGTCATTTTCATTCATTGATAATATTCTTCCTTTAAGAGTAACAAAAATATTATTTTTCCATTTCAAAATATGTCATGCATGGTTAGTGCTAGATAATATTTTCACTTAAATATGAAAACAGAATTCTTTTCTACTTTGTATTGCATTAACAAAATTACAGTGGGAAGATACTTGATTTGAAAAGTGCAAGTTAACAGACCAAGGAACAGCATTTAAAAACTAAAAATGATACCATTTACTGGGATAATGTTATCTTGTTATGAAATAACAATATTCAAATGTCTGTTGTAATTGGCACCCTTGAACCTGGTATGTTATACAGTCAAACCTCGCATAAAGAACATCTTGCTTAAAGAGTAACTCACTTAAAGAGCAGAATTTTCTCTCACTGTTCGCTTGGCTTAACAAATAAAACCAACCCAAAACTCGCTTAATAAATAAATTGGGGTTCGCAATCCCCCCCACAATTGGTCACTTACAATGGTGCTTCGCTTAAAGAGGAAACGTGCTTAAGGAGCAATCCTGTGGAACGCATTATGCTCTTTAAGCGAGCTACAACTGTATATTCATTCTACAGTGACATGTCTTTAGGTAGAATGTTATGACTTAACACACCTGCCAAGTGCTTGTACACACTATTGTGGTTAAAAACTTAAGTTTCCCTGGAATAGTTTGTTTTACTCTCTCTATATATAGAAGTATATATGTAGAAGTTGCCCAGACAGAACTGAATTAATTTGCATGTTTTAACAGACTTATACACTAAAGCAAGGGTGCCCAAACTTTTTGGGCCGTGGGCTGATCATGTGGTTCAGGGAGCTGGAAACTAAAGCCCCGGGGCCGGGTGCGGCCCCTGACACCAATTCATCTGGCCCGGGAACCCACGTCGCTCCTGGAAGCGGAAGCAAAATGCGCCCATACGGGCACATTTTACTTTCGCTTCCAGGAGCAATGAGGGCTTCACGGGCCGGATGAATTGGTGTCAGGGGCTGCACCCAGTCCCCGGGCCTTAGTTTAGGCACCACTGCACTAAAGATTTCATGAATCAGAATTCTGTCCATTTCAATATAGTAATAACATCAGTGGTGGGCTCCAAAAAATTTGACTACCACACTGTGGGCATGGCATGGTGGGCGTGGCCAGGGGGAAAGCCCCACATTGCACCTGAATTAGGACTACATACTTTATTTCAAAACTTGGATGGGCCAGAATTTCTGCTACCGGTTCTGGAGAATTGGTGTGAATCTGCTGATGCCCATCACTGGATAACATAGATTCAGATCCTAAGGATGTATATCAGGCATTTTTCAAACACAGTAGCCATTCAACAGTGTCACAGGAGGAAAAAACTTGCGAATCAAGAAGAACAGACTGAAAAGCAATTTATTAAAGGATATACCTAGTCATCTGTAGCTCCAAGAAGAAACTACTGTACTTCAATGCATTGTTCGTGAACTATAGTCCATCCTGAAAAAAGATGCTTTCTTCCCAAAGCCTTGAGAGTAAAGTATGTGCATGCTTACCGACAGTCCTCTGACCTCCGACGACTGCTCGTGATCAACAACTAAGCAAACAACAAAAGTGCAAGCAGAGCAGCCATGCAAAACACCAACAACAAACAACAGATGCCAATTCTGTTCTTATGTCTACTCTGGAAAGATCATTATGTCTTACAATGTTACCCACAACATCAGAATCTGTTTGTTTGCTCATCTTCCACTGTAATCAGTGGCGTAGTGTGGGTTTCAGCCGCCCGGGGCGGAGGCCAAGTTTGCCACCCCCTGGGCCCATGACGCAGACAGTGTCAAATTTGGCCATCCCCAAAAACTGCTGCCTGAGCCCCCCCCCCCAGCCACTGTTTTTGGGAGTGAAGGAGGGATCAGGGTGCCCCAAAAACAAAATCCTCATTTTTCAGGTTGGTCTCCACCGTGTCCCACACCTGCTTCCAATACACCCACCCCAGGGGGCTTGTAGATAGCAAAAGGTCCCTGCAAACCGACTTTAGCTGGCCTCATGGTGGACGAAGTTGCTTGCTGTGGGTGCCGCCTCCTCAAAGCTCCCTCGTGCAGGCAACGCCCTCACTGGGTCCATCGCCCAATGCAAAGTCTCCCTTGCCCAAAAGCAGGTTATATCTGACTCTAGAGGTCAGTGTTCATCTCTATTTACAACTAAAGAGCCAAGGCTGTCTGTGTTTGCAAACATTTCCGTGATCATGTGGCAGGCATGACTAGGCTCAAACTGTTACCTGCTCAATTTCCAGGCATTAAGCTCAGTGCCTTAAACACTAAGCCACTGCAGCCCTCAAATGGTTAGTTAGGTAAAAGCAAAGGTTGTCCGTGCTCCAAAGCCTGTTGTATTCAACTCTAGGGTTCAGTGCTCATCTCTGTTTCAAAGCCAAAGAGCCAGCACTGTCTGCTTCTGCAAATGTTTCTGAGGTCATGTGGCAGGCATGACTAGACACTGGAATGCACAGAATGCCACATGATTACAAAAACATCTGCAGATGCAGACAGGCTCTTTGGCTATATGCGGAGATGAACACCGAACCCTAGAGTTGGATACGACTGGCTTTTGAGCAAGGGTGACCTTTACCTAATCCTTCTCTAAAATTGAAACCCCAACTCTATTTTCTTCTCTGATTGAACATGCTGAATAGTGAAATGAATGTAAATTATTTGTGCTTGTTTTTAATATGTAAATGCATGAACAGGCTGATATGCTGTATATGGTCGGGGCAGAAAGGTTGGCTATGGATGCAATGATCTAGCCATCTAGTAATCAGTTGGACTGCACTCATGAACTTAGAGAACACTTTTATGAATTCTGCTGTGTTTCACTGATAATTTGGTTAAATCTGTTAGAAATCATTTTAATCAAGCAAAACCTAGACTGCTGCCAAGAGTGAAACACCTACAAGAGCACACCTCTGGGCATTTTTAGAAACATAATTATATATACTGTACAGTATTCCATATAAGCTTTAAAGAGTAAATTCACAACTGCATGCTGTTTGTTAAGTCACCACTAGGTGGCTCCAGCCAGTCATACACTCAATCTAGGAAGAGCAGAGAAGCTGGGAGAGAGAGAGCAGCGTGAACGAGCTGTACTGACGCAGGGCTTCCTGTCTGCTGAGACTTTTTGCCGCCCCCTGGTAAGTGGTGCCCGGGGCAACCCACCCACCCCCCAGCCTACGCCACTGACTGTAATGTGTGCCATCTTTTGTCAGAATGCCCTTTTGCATTCTGGGTAAAGCAAACAGAGTGGTCTGTATACCAAAAGAATTAATGGCTACAAATCTGACATTAGAAATGACAATACAGTTTTCAAAAGTTCAGGAGAAGACAACACTTCTTCTGTCCCTATTTTAAAAATACTGTGCAACAAAGGAAGTTCAAATGAAGCATACAGAAAGAGTACAGGGAGGATTGCAAATGTGCGCCCCCTTGGGATTTCAACTCCCATTACTATTTTTCATCATAAGTTCGCTTGTTAAGGCTTAAGCAACAGCTGGACAACTACACATCCTTTGCTATAAGAGCTGCTGCCTCATCCAGGTGAAACTGTCACTAAGAACATAACCTGCTGTTTTGTACACTTTGTAATTTGAGATGCTGTTGTGGGTTTCAATAAGAACATGTCCTCCACTAGACACAAGACAGACACTGCACCATGCTTTAGCCTTCCTCATTCTGCCTATCACCAGAGATTTTGGCCACCTGACCTGCACAACATGGGAAGTGGTTGAGGGTGATATAATCATGTGTCAAAACATCCAGCAGTTCCTGGATTGGGAAAGGTTGCTCTCACCACCTGCCTTGGCTTCAGAACAACTGGGCCAGAGAAATTCAGCCATTATTTTGAGATGCTCTCTTCTTTCTCGTAGATTGTTTTAGACCAGCAGACATCTCAAAGAATCCAAGCACATAGTTTCCTCTGATTCCTGTAAGATGGATTTGTATAAGGAGCCATCATTGTGTGCAATAAAATGGTGCAGTAGAGAGTCCACAATAACTGATAAATACTTCATTTCTTTTTGTTAGGCCAAAAATGCCTCCACAGCTGCTGGGTGGCTGGGGAAGCTGATGGGGGAGCCCCCCTGTCGGCTTTCCAGCCTCCCCTGCCCCCGCAGCTGCAGGGTGGCTGGGGAAGCCAACGGGGGAGCCCCCCGTTGGCTTTTCAGTCCCCTGTCCCTGCAGCTCCAGGGTGGCAGGGAACCCAAACAGGGAGTCCCCGTTCAGCTTCCCAGCCACCCCGGTGCTACGTACGATTGCATCGGATGCTAAGAGATTGTTATCCAATGCAAATTTCCCCCCAAAATTTTACATCGTTATCCAATTCTAGCGTTATCCAATCCAATCGTTATCCGATGTATTACTGTACTCAGAAGTGGTTTATTTTTACTGTTTTCAGGGGTGTTTGGATTATGCAGCATCCATACAGGCTGATTCTTCTCCCAAGAGGTCAATTGGGAAGTCGAAGTCCTGACCTTCTGACTCTGCAGCCAGTTACTCAATTCGTGACATTATTGTCCTCCATCAGCTTCTGTCATTAAAGAAAAGGATAAGGAGACAAGCAGAGGAGCTATCCATGTGCAAAGAAAGTGCATGTTATGTGCCAATAAGCTTTTTTTAATTATAATTTTTTATTAATTTTTAAAGCAAACATTCAGAAAGAAACTCAACTAATAATACAATATAATCAACACAATACAAAATAAAACAATAAAAACTGTAACGGGGAATTATAATAATAATTTTGTATCGATATCTATATCTATCTATCTGTCTGTCTGTCTATCTATCTGTCTATCTATATCTATCTATCTATCTATCTATCTATCTATCTATATCTATATCTATATCTATATCTATATCTATATCTATACAGTATATATATATATAGATAGATAGATAGATAGATAGATATAGATATAGATATAGATATAGATATAGATATAGATATAGATATAGATATAGATATAGATATAGATAGTTCTGTGCTGGTTTTGCAAGCTGAAATTGTGACGCCCTTTATTGAGCCAATCCATCTCATGTTCAGTCTTCTTTTCTGTCTCAGGCACATGTACATGTTACCTTCAACTTTTCTGAACATTATCTTTCCCACAGAGTCCTGTCTTCTCATAATAGGCCCAAAGTGTGACAGCCTCAATTTTAGCTTCTAGTGAAAATCCAGGTTTGACTTGATCTAGAAGTCTTGATCTAGAAGTCTTATATGTCTTTCTGGCCAACTACAGTACTGTATCTGTGAAGCTACCCTTTAGCACAGCACTTCTAGTGAATCAATTTTTCATATCCATAAATAGTAACCGGAATAGCATAGCATGGATGATATTGGCCTTAGTCAGCATCATATTGTTATGCTCCAGGATCTTTTCTAATTCTGTCATTGCTGTCTTTCGGTCTCATCCTTCTCATGAAGAAAAGGCTAAAGTTTCCATTTGCACTGATGACTGAACAGAGGTATGGAAAAACTTTAACAGCTTTGATTTCTTCATTGTCAAGATTAAAGTTATACAAATGCAGGAGCAGGCAATACCTTTATTGGCTTACTAAAAAAATTCAAATGTTAAACAAAATTTCACGATTTCAAGATCACTTCTTCAGACATGCACCATTTTCTTATGGACAGTACAGGAAAATTATAAATGAGAGTTCCTAAAGTTCATGGTAGATCTTAATGCTATGCCTTGTAGCCAAAACAAAGTCTGCAGACCCAGACAGCCCTGGCTCTTTGGCTATAAACAGAGATAAGCACTGCACCCTAGAGTCAGATATGACTGGCTTTTGAGCAAGGGAGACCTTGAACCACTTGCAGGGACAAAACCTGATGGGGCAGGGCAGGGAGGTGGATGTGGCCACGAAATTTTGCTACACCCCTGCCCGAAGGCCACCCAATTTTGCTACCCCCCTGCCCAGAGGCCACCCAATTTTACTAGTCCCCTCCGGGAGGGGTACGAACCTGTTGCTGCCCACCACTGTTCTTACTTCTCACACAATGACTAAAATCCAGTAATAAAAAATGGACAGAGCAGGTCCATTGAATACAGAGGACGGTAACGCAGTGGCGTCGCTACAGGGAGCTAGGGGGCAGCGGCCCCGGACACCACTTTTTGGGCTATGTATGTTTTTGGACTGCAATTCCCAGAAGGCCTAACGGAAGCGGGCACCACCATCCACGGGGGCCCCCCTGGCAAATTTGGCTTCAGCCCCGGGTGGCTGAATTCCACGTGACGTTACTGCAGTAACCCTGCTGGTTCTATTGGATCTCTCAGTGGCATTTGATACCATTGACTGTGGTATTCTTCTGGACAGGCTTACTGGGATAGGTATTGGGAGCCAAAGTTTAGAGTCCTGGGAGGAGTTGTCCAACCCCTGAGTGCAACAGTATGTGGTACCTAGCATTGGCGAGCTCCCCGATGCTGTTTAACATCTATATGAGGCCGCTGGGAATGAACATCAGGATAATTGGAGTCTGCTTTCATTGGTATTTTGATGATATGCAACTCTAGCTCTGCTTTTCCACCTCAGCAGCGGATGCTATTAGGAGCTTGGAGGTGAAATACATTCACTCAGAATAAGGCTCCCTGCCTTGATGGCTGCATGTTGCCTCCAGCACCAGAGGCAAGATTCCTGAGTGTACTAGTTGTAGAGGAACCATAAGACAGGTCAATTGTCCTTGTGCCTTGCTGGTGGCCTCCTTCTCAAAAGCTTTTAGTTGGGATCTGAATGCTTTACTAGATAAGAATATGGCTTGTTCACCGTCAGTTTTTCTGCATACCTAACACTGAATGTAGCTGTAAATGTCAAAATGCAGAACATATCTTGACAGTCTTCATAGCTATGACCTGAGGGGAGTTAAAAATGGAGGTTGCTGTGTTAATACCTGTCAACAAATCACCTCTGTTCGTCCTCATCTCTAAGCAGAGAAGGAGATGCTTTGAAAACTCTCATGGGTCTGAATTGCCTTTTCAAGACCAAGCCATCCCAAAATACACAAATAATTAATAACAATATCTAGTTAGCATGAAACTGGACAACCAGCTGTTTTTGTGATAATCACACTTCAGAATACGTCCATCCTGAGCAAATCTATCACAGCAGAATTATCCATATAAATAGTACTGTACTTTGCATTCTACAGAACTGTGTCCCTGAGATTTGTGCTACAATGTATATACAACTGCAGCAGAAACAGTGGTTGTGTATCAGGACACCAGTTGCCACTTTTTAAAGATGCTGCTTTCAGTGTTATCAAAACCTGTCTGAACACTTTGACCAGCAACAGTGACCAGGAATGCAAAAAAAGAATGCAACAACCAGCACTACAAAATTGGTATCCTTGGATAAGAATACACTGACGGCATACACTTTCTACAACATCTTCCAAGTTTCTGAAAAGTTGTCATCTGCCCTGAGCTCAAAGGAAGCCAATAGCAAAGAATCTTTTGCTAGAATCATTTTGACTCGGAATTTGTATAAGCATGGGAGCCTGAGACAGGTGGCAAAGTGGTAGGCACTGCAAAACTTCTGCTTGGCTCTCTGTCCATGGTGCATTGCTCAGTGAGTAGGGTGTTTGCCAACATTTGTGTGCTTAAGGAGATCATTACTCATATGGGAAATTTTGTTTTGATTGTGGTCCCATCTGGCTGCAAATTGGTTCATTTTCCTCTGAGCCAACTAGTTCTGGGTGGTAACTGCCTCTGGTGTCTCTAATTAAATTACCAATCAAGGTAGCAATAGACTCCTTTCTTTTCTGGTACAGAACTGTGACACACCCAGTGCTTGTGGGTAAAGAGGAAACATCTGGATTACTTAAATATTTCCAGGAATCTTGAAGGAGAAGCAGGAAGTCACATGGCAGGCAGATAGTTACACTTTTATTTCATTTTCTAAAAGAAGGGACAGGGCAAAAATTAAACAAGAGTCTCATGAGCTTTGTCCCCATCATCTGCCATCCGATGATCTCTTCTTATATCACCACCACCATCACCTTAGAGCTGGAAGGGATCTTATGAATCATTGAGTCCAGCTCCTGTCTAGGAGGCACAGTGAGGAACTGCATTCTTGCTTAGAGGAAATGGGTCTGTGGCCATTGGCCATTCTGGCTAAGGGATTTTGAGAGACAGGAATTGTAATCTAAATAACATGGCTAGTTTTGGGAAGTTTGCTATTTGAGACATAAGAGACATTCTGGAAAGCAGCCAGAATGTCAGAACATCACATTGTTGCTGTCTCCCTTTTAGTTCACCATTACTTTCCCTTCCACTAGCAGATCTTTTCTTGCTAAAATGAATTCTAAATATTAAGTGCAGAATGATATGCAAACATGTAAACACAGAGTATGGAGTAATTGTCTTGGTGAGTATTTGATTGTCTTTACAGCAGCACAAGGATTTTTTTGGTGAATGTGAATAAGCATGGCTAAAATAAAGTATGAGTCAACATTCGATGCTGTGTGGAAAGTTCAGCCTGAGTCACAGGGCCTTAACTACCCATTAAGAAAGTACTGTACTGTTTTTCTTATACCAATCCTACTCATTCTTGAGGGGTACACAGAAAGAGCCTCCTCAGCTAATCTTTTCCACACTAGGTCGGGTGAAAGGAACTCCAGAATGAACTCCCCAAAAGGTGCCTTCATTTTGGCAGTGTCTGCCCACGACGTCATGACGTTGGCCCAGCCCCACTGTCCCGCATTCAATTATTATAAAGTTGGCTGCCTTACTATTAGGTATTAAATACACATTAAAATACACACAGACACACCACATCCAAAGGTGAGTCACTTACCCTGGGGAGCAGGCTATAGGGAGCTTCAGGCTAGCAGCTTCTCTTCCTCCTCCCCGCTTGGGAGGACAGCAAGGTGGCCATGCATACGCACCAAGCACTGTAGGCAGGCATGCACACCAAGTGCTTGGCGCGCATGTACAGTGGAGGAACCAGTGAAAAGGTAAGCCCCGAAGGTGGTTCCCCCCAAAAGCTGCTACCGGTTCTCCAGGACACTGGGAATAGTTACTACCGGTTCTGGTGAACTGATGAGAACCTGTTACATCCCATCACTGGTACACTACAACTTGTACTGGGCTTGTGTATAACTTTAGTCTACTGTATATTATGCAAAGGTGTCCAACATCTGTGTGCACCCCTACAATCCCCCATCTCTGTGTACGTGTGTGCCAGAAATACTTTTTAAAAAGGATGAAGACGAGGAAAGCTTCCTGTTCCTCCAGCAGGAATGGTTCCCAGGGAAGCAGGCAGCCAAAACCAGCAAGGATCGTTTTAATGACAAAACAGGCTGAGAGAGACTTTTTAAAATCCAAATGCATGGAATGTGACCTTTGGTGGGCAGATATTCAAGGCTATAGAGGGGGGAGGACTTTTTGAAGGAGCCATGATAGTTTGTGCAAACTTATCAAACAACAACAACAGGCAAAAATGTTGTGGCATCTTAAAAACTGAACACTATATTTTATTGTAAGCTTTCATGGATCAATTTTTTTTAAGAATGCTTTTTTTCCTCATTTTTATTAATTTCAAACAAAGTCAAAAGAAATAACAAATGACAATTACATTACAAAACTATAGCATAACCATACTACAAATACAAAAACCACATCTTGAATAACACTTCAATTCTTATTGCATTCTTGATTAAACTAAAAAAAAGAAAAAAGAAATCATTAACATAAGAGACAGATCACCCGTGTGTTATGTACTGTGTCCAGGAATAGCCTTGATTTATTTTGCCCCAAAATATTCTTGTTCCGGTGCAGGTTTAATTCCTCGTTTACTTCCCATGACTTAATTCACGAATCTTTTCCAAATTCCCCAAAATCTATTTTCCCATACTATGCTTTTCCTTATGTTCAGCTCCCAGGTCAATTTATTGTTGAGTGCTAAGTGCCACATTTCTTTATACCAGTCTTCTACTTCTACTTTTAAACAATTTTTCCATTTTTTTTTTGCTATACATTGTCTAGCAGCTGACATCATTATTAACAATAATTCCTTGTCTTCATTACTCAACATACCCTTTTCTGAAATTGTCAAAAGCGCTGGTTCTGGACCCAAATTAGGAATGCTTTTAAGAGTGTTTTATTGTGGTTTTTTATGAATTGTGAGCCGCCCTGGGTCACGTCAGTGAGGAGGGTGCTTAATAAGTATGAATAATAAATAAATAAATAAATAAATAAAATAAATTCATTTCCTCAGACCTAAGAATGAGACTATAAGACTGTCCTATTTATGCATGGCCCCATGACCAGGTGATGATACAGATACTGTAATGGAAAAACTATTGTCACTTTGTCCATTATTTGTGTCCCTTACCTTCTCTCTCTTTCTTGTCTGAGACAGGAGGAGACAGAGATACAAGGCAATTAAATGCAAAAGGCACAGTCTGTAGACTTCTGTTAGATGCTTAAGATAAGTAAAGTTACCATTCCTAACAGCAGGAAATTGGTGATCGCTTAGGCATCTGAGCTTCCTTATGTTAATGATCACCTGCAGTGGAGCAGGAACTAATAGGGACTAACACAGAATATTATATGCGGTCATTACAGATGTCACAACTATGTCATATGTAAATTTTTCTGGGAAACAAAGGCTGTATCCTTTCCAGAAGTTGATTTCCATCTTAAACTCAAAAGCTTTTCAAACTGTAATATCATTAATTCCATTTATTTATGGATTTGTCCTTGTGGTAAGAAATATGTTGGAAAATCTTCAGGACCCATTAAGATTCGAATTGGAGAACATAGGTCCAGAATTAGAAACCAGGTATTACAAACACCTTTAGTCATGCACTATATCAAGGAGGGTCAGACAGACGAGCATTTCACCATCTAAAAACTTTGGTTCCATCAGGTTTGAATAATGAGTTGCACCTTTCTTGGTTTTTTTTTATAATCATTTGGATGGTTTATAATTCTGAGTATGTTGTCACTTTAAAAATCAAGCCATTTCTGCCTCCTTACTGTATCTTTAAAAGAAAGAAAAAATTATTTCTCATGAATACATCACTTGACACACAATAATTATTGCAAACATTGTACCATAAGTTTTGACGTCTTTAAGCTCATCATGATAGAATGTACTCCTCCCTAAAGCTAGTAGATTTTATTTATTTATTTATTTATTTAGATTTATTATCCCGCCCCAATCAGGCGAACCCAACTCTAGGCATAAATAGATGCATAAAAAACTGTTGGTATGTATTATGTTTAGATATCTTGGTTTAAGGCTCACAGCCAAACTAAAATATGTTGTCAGAGTGTATGATTTTGTTTTCATTCTATTGTCTACAGAAAAATACATAAGATTATATCCCGATGAAGAAAATTTCTTTTGAAAAACTGGCAATACCGGAACAGTTTTGATGATAGGTTAGACCAGTGATGGCGAACCTGCAACTCAAAACCCACTTATTTATCACAAAGTGCCAACACAGCAACAGGGGAGGAAGGAAGCGCTCCCATTGGGTTGCTGAACAGAGGGGCGGGGTGAACGCTGTGCTGGGAGGAGGGAGGAAGTGCTGGTGGGCAGAGGGACAGGGCGAACTCTGTGCTGTGGTGACTGCACAGGTGCCCACAGAGAGGGCTTCGAGTGCCACCTCTGTCACGCATGCCATAGGTTCGCCACCACTGGGTTAGACTTTAAACTGCCAAAATAAAGCCACCTTTTGGTGAATTCATTCCATAGTTCATTTCTCCTGACGCAGTGTGAGAAAGATTAGCTGACACAACAAGGTTGCCATTGCCCAGGGTACATCTGATTGTAGTTCAAAAAACAATCTTCAAGGAGGCTCTTTCTGCGTACTCCAGCCACATCAGTTAATTTTTCAGAGTGGGGTTTCCAGACCTCCTTCCCCTTCTTCCCTTTCTGTGGTCCTTCATCTGTTGCTTGTGTCTGCAGAGGACTCTGTATTCCATTAGCCATCATCAGAGAGCACAGAGCTGCCATGGTTCACATGTTCACTTATCTCTTGGTGAAACAAGTGAACCCAGAGCTCCTAATTTAACTTCTCTTCTCCCTTTTAAGCTTCTGTCTCTTCCGTCTATATTCATAAACAAGTTGGAAGATAAAAAATCAGTTAAGATTTGGAGGAGGGCTGAGTCCCAGAACAGATTGTTTAAAGGAGTAGCAAGTTCAGAGGAAAGATGAAAGGCATAAAAAGTTCAGAGTATATAAACCTATCAGAAAAGATTGAAATGTTTCAGCCTGATTAACTGAAATATATAGAGGCAGATTTGGGAGGAAAATCCTAATTGACATCCTCTGAGAACCAGGCTGCACTTTTGTCAATGACCAGTATTTATGCTTTCTTTGAAGTGCATAAAATGACTGGTCTTTCCTTAAAATTGGTTGTGTGTTGTTTTTTTGCAGCCTTCTATGTACTCTTTTGAAAGCATTATACCTCTGCTTTTCCATCTGCAGTCAAACATATCTCTTATGTGGAGCTGTGCAAGATACTGTGGGATTTAATGGCTGGCATTAAACATCAGTATGCAGCATGGTTGTTGTTCTCTTCCCCCACTTCTGAAACAGAGAAGGCATCAATTGTTTGTATATCCTTGAGAGGGCAGCTGAACTGAATCCTTCAGCCTTGCCTTGAGACTGTGTGCTCAAGTGTCTAGCTATACAAAAGCAAGAAGATAGCTCCAGAAAAGGCATTTTAACACCCACCCACGTCCTTCACATAGCAAATATGTGTGATGCGGGATTATCAGAGACTGGGAAGGGGGTGGGACTTTATTTCCTTCCTGGAAATACATACTACCGTATGAGAATTGTAAATCTCACTGCTACCCAGGGACCTATTCTCTCCCCTTCGGAAACATTAAGCCAGGGGTGCCAAAACTTTTCCGAGTGTGGGCTGGTCACGTAGTTCAGCAGGCCCAACAGATACGGAAGTAAAACACACCTTGCAAGCTGTATTGCAACAGGATGAGATTTTAAGCCATTTTCTGGGCTTAAACCAAGGGTGCCACTATGCCAATTCATCTGGCCTGTGCTGACTTCATAGCTCCCAGAAGCGGAAGTAAAACACACCCGTACGTATGGGCACATTTTACTTCCGCATCTGGGCATGATGAGGGCAGCGCAGGCTGGATGAGTTGGTGTTGGGGTCTGGATCTGACCCATGGGCCGTAGTTTGGGCACCCCTGATTAAGCAGTGCTATGAGGTCAATCAAACTTTTGGGAAACTGTTCAGGATAGTCTTTAGAGCAGGGGTGGGCAGAATGTGAGCAGGTATCTGGGGCCTTCCTAAGATATTTGCTGCTTGAGGCAAAAGACAAGAGGGTGCCCCTACTATTTCAGGTACAGAAGCTGGCTGGATTGGCAGCTGGCATTTATGTCTCAGGATGAGATTTTGGGAACTAACAATTCTGTGATATTCAGTGCAGAATCTGCCCAGCCAGGATTATGAGAGGAAAAGGCACCTGTGCTTGCCATAAATGCATCCGTTGTATACATGTTTATGACAGCTACAGACGCACTTTACGGCAGCATTTATGGTGGGAGGAATCACTACTCAGCTGTCCAGGGGGCATGGTCCAGCCCACTGCGTGGAAAGGTTGGGAACCCCTGGCATATTCCATTGCATGGCATACGTGAGTGCAGTTAACTAGTCTGGGCGGTGCAACACAGACTGTTTGGCAAACCTAGATCTTCTTTCCAGCAGAAGTGGAAAATTGTGGAAGCTGTTGGAATTAGTCTCTCCCTAACCTTTAATGTAGGGATGTCCAAACTTTTCAGACTGTGGGCCGGTCACATGGTTCAGGCAACTACTAGTCACTATGGCCCAAGGTCCGGATGCAGCCCCCAATGCCAATTCATCGGGCCTGCAAAGCCCTTGTCGCTCCTGGAAGCAGAAGTAATACATGCCCATATGGGCGCGTTTTACTTCCGTTTCCAGGAGTGACAAGGGCTTCATGGGCCAGATGAACTGGCATCAGGGGCCACATCTGAACCCTAGGCCGTAGTTTGGGCACCCCTGCTTTAAGGCAATTGTTTCACTTGACTGCCTAAAAATAGTGTTGGTCATACCACAATCTACCTGTACATTTCTGGCTGATTTGCAGAAGCTTCACAAGAATTAACGATAAGAATTGTAATTAAAAACAAGAAGAATTAATTTGTCATTTAATATCTTCAACCATGTTTTCTTCCTTTGGCTGATCTGGAATTTGGACACACTATTTTATCTTGAACCACTATCAGACTCTTTGAGGGTATTTTTAATCCCATACCCAGAGTAATTATTTCTGACTGGTAAGCATGCTGAGTGTGAGGGGAACTGAGGGGGGAAACTTTCAAACAATTCATACCTTAATAATTGTCCCACTTTTGTTGTGTAACTATTTACTTCAATACAGTACAATACTGTATATGGAAGTGGGTAAGTGGAGCTCACTCCAGGCAAAGTGAAGATACAGTTGTACCTTGCTTAAAGAGCATAATGCATTCCACAGGATTGCTCTTTAAGTGAATTTGCTCTTTAAGTGAAACACCATTGTAAATGACCAACTGTGGAAGGGATTGTGAACCCAGATTTATTTGTTAAGCGAGTTTTTGGTTAGTTTTATTTGTTAAGCGAAGCGAACATTCTGCTCTTTAAGCGAGTTACTCTTTAAGCGAAGTGCTCTTTATGCGAGGTTTGACTGTACTATTGATCACTATTTATCAACCTAATGTGGGATTGAGGGGGGGGATACCATCTCTTCTGAATGGAGTAGAATTCCTACTTTAAAAATTAAGTGTAAGATTGGGAGAAATCATTGCTGCTTCTGCAAAATCTTCTGTTTCTTCTTTTGCTGTATCTGAATCAAAATACTGTATAGGCGATCATCATGGCAATCAGCCATGAAGACTGTCCTGAGAATTTAATGCAGTGGCCTTTCATCTGCCTTCTGCATCACAGCACAACACCATACCACAGATCCAGTGCTGAAAGTCACTTTCTGGTCTTGAGCTCTTTTGGCATGCAAAGTCCTCATCAGCCTCAGCCAGTATTGATGAAGCTGCTGCCCTCCATTATATGAATTCAAGTGGGATTTAATCCACTTGGGGACCATCACCCTTCCCTGTTGACTTCGGCACCCAAGGCCATTAGTATTCAGGATGTTCATGTTAGTTACGGTAACTGCCACCTGAAAATTAGTGTTAAGTCACTGGCAGTATGGTCTACTCTATTACCAAAGCAGGATAACCTGGCCAGACTGCAAAATCAGATGGCATTAACGGCCACTGTCCAGGAAAGAAGCACCTTTGCCCAGTTTCATCTGGTGCATCAGCTGCATCCTTTCTTGGGGAAAGAAGATCTGCCAACAGTGATTCATGCTTTAATCATCTCCCCTTTAGACTATTGTAAAGTTCTCTGAGGGGCACTGTCCTTGAACCAGTCTAGAAACTACAACTAGTAAAAAAATGTGGTGGCTAAATATTTATTAGAAATGTGCATTGTGGGCCACATTGCTTAAATAGTTCCTAGTCTCTTTTTGGAGTCAATTCAAGGTGCTGCCTTCAACTCACCCAAAAGAGTCAGGGGGAAAGAGATCTAAAGAACCATATTGTGGGATAAGAAGCTCAATTTTATAATTTCATTGGGGGACTTCTTGAATGTCTCACCATAAGGGTTCGAAATAGCTTCTTTTTGATACTATCTGACCACCCTCACTACTCTCAACCAGTCAGGTCAATAGAAATCTGGGAGTAATAGTAATATATACAGTCAAACCTCGCATAAAGAGCGTTTCGCTTAAAGAGAAACTCACTTAAAGAGTAGAATTTTCTCTGAATGTTCGCTTCGCTTAACAAATAAAACCAATCAAAAGTCGCTTAACAAATAAACTGGGGTTTGCAGTACCCCCCACAATTGGTCATTTACAATGGTGTTTCACTTAAAGAGCAAACTCGCTTAAACAGCAATCCTGTGGAACGCATTATGCTCTTTAAGTGAGGTACCACTGTACTGAATATTGTATATTGGTTGTAATCTGCCCTCAGTTGCCTGTGTGAGTAGGGCAGAATATAAATTTAATTAAATAAAAATAAAATAAATAAATATCCAAACCCTGTTTACTTGTGACCACCACTCCTATCACTATACATTTATATTATACTTCTAGGATGTTATCTGGGTTGCTCCACATACAATGATGTAGTGGAGTCAGGGCTACCCAGTTCAAGTCAGAGCTCTGATACTTTTTGCTCAACACAGATGATGATGATGTCATCTGCCACCATCACCAGCCTGGAGTTTATTCTTTCTGAATTTAGCTGCAATTCTTAAATTGGCTGAGGTGAGGAGAGGAGAGAAAATTTTCCAACAAAAATATATTGTTGTAAGCTATCCCTGATGTAATGTAAAGTGAGTCATGGTGGGAGTTTTTCCTTGAGTTCAGACCTATTCGTTTTGTAAAATACCTAATCCTGGTGTCTTGGTATGAATCAACATAGCTGCTTGAATCTCTAGATGTCAATTGTAAATATGAGCACCTATGCGTTTAATTTTACCACCTCACCAAGAATCATGTACATTATCCCATTGTAATTTTTTCAACTATCTTGTTGAAAAGGGGCAACATCTTATTAATGAGAGGGGTGCGGGGCGGTGGTGGTGACACAGAGAAAATAGTTGTTTGCGTAGGACTCCATTGTTCATGTCAGAAGAGTAATTTGAATCATGGACTTATCCGCTCTTGTTTGTCCCTAATAAAAAATGCTATAATTATTGCACAATACTATGGGTGAAGAATCGAAAGTAGAGGGTTTAAAATGGTTGCTTATGTGGGTTTATATTGTCTTTAAAGATGCAGGAAGTGCAAATGCTGGTTTAGTGTATTTTGCAAAAAACACTGTAAGGAAAATCAATGTACCGGTACCATACTGAAGGCTGTGTTGTGTGAATCGCAACATTTGCAATGCATAGTTTTTCCATTAGATGTCTCTAGTCTCCTGGAGCTGAGGAAGGAAAGAGGCAACCATGACAGCTGCTGGAGAGTGGCTAAAGATAGAATTGGAAAATAGTCGTTATCCTTTCTTAGGACAATGTTCCAAACTGGCTGGAAATTCAAATAGGATGGATCATCCAGACGTGAAGTACAGTATCTGGAATATCAGAAAGCATCATAGCAGCAGAAAAGCCTTTCCCCCCTCAAAACAGGTTGTTCTTTAGTTTCTACTAAAACAAAAACAAAAATACTGTAGCACTTTAGAGACTAACTGCTATATTTTTATTGTTAGTTTTAGTGGATCAAGTCTAACAATAAAAATATAGCTACTGTAACATTAAAACTAACAATAAAAATATAGCAGTTAGTCTTTAAAGTGCTATAGTGTTTTTGTTTTCTGATATGCCTGAACCACAGACTAACACGGCTACTAGTCCAAAAAACTTTAGTTTCTACTGTTGCACTGAGATGTGGTGGTTTCCAGTAGGTTGACATACATAGAAAAAGAGGTAGAATATTCAAAGCATATTTGCAGGCCAGAAGATCTTCTGCTATTACCAGTTGTAAACAAAAAGCCATATTGATTTGTATACCATACCTATCTGTTACCTCTGTACCTGATGTGTATATACTGATGCCATGAAGTCTCACTCCTATGTCTGACGAAGTGGACTTCATCCATGAAAGCTCACATTAAAATACAGAAGCTAGTCTTTAAGGTGCCATAATGTTTTTGTTTTGTTTCCTCTCTGATATGCTTGTAAGTCAAAGTATTTCTGCTAGCAATATAATATCAATGGGTTATCTTTAAAATTAAATCATACGTCTAATACCTTTTTATAAAATTTAAAAAAGCCTTGGTGACTGGATAACTCAGGGGATTAGGTATGGGAATTCAAGTCCCACCTCCATTTGTGCCTTCTGGGAAGACAGCCAGCCTGTGTGAATTTAGGCAAGCTGCACAGTCCCAGAGAGCACAGAGAAAAAGAAATGATACACTATTTATGTGTACTTTCTACCTAGAAACTCCTCAAAAGGAATGCATTAATCAGAGTTTCCTTGGGAGCACCTGGTGGTCGTGGTGATTAAGTTATCTTGAACATTTCTTGCTTTACATTTCCGATTATGAAAAATCACCATTAAATTCAACTCTTCTTTTGAGTTTAAGACAGTAATCCTATGAATTAATCCCCACTGAATACAGCAGGATTTGATTCTGAATAACGGTTCTTAAGAGTGCAATGTAAATCATACAAACTGATAAGAAAGCAATGGCTCAGCCAAGGGACCTGTTGCATCGGAAACATCAATTGGAGTCCACATTTTGTTAATGCAGGTGTGAGGAGCCTCATCCCCCAGAGATCAAAGACCCTTAAACCAGGCTTTCCCATCCTTGACAAAATCTGCAATCTCTGATCAGCATCTGACTATTTCAGGCAAAAGGCGTCCCCTTTGCATTGTACTGAAGCTTTTCAAAAGCCTCTATTGGTGCCTGTGGAGGCTTTGAAACAGCTTCTCTGCAGCAAGGCGCGGGCTCTCTCTCTCTCTCTGTTGTGTTTTGTGCTGGTGTTGCTGCTGAAATTTCCCTTCCCATTGCAGTGTGATTCCACACTTGCATACTATTGATGGCTACTTTTGATTCTGATCTGCCATCACAATATAATTGGAAGCTGGAAACACAAGGTCATTCCATACTTAACCAGGTAATTTAATTTACATGTAATTTACAGCTAAGACTAGTGAGGCCATTAGACACAGCATCTGTCTTATAGTTTCTGCCTTTGTGCAAGAAATAGGCCTGTCTAATAGCTGAAAATGAAAGCTTGTATGGGCTTATATAATCCAGCACACCCAGCCCACTGCTCTTTTTCATTGGTCACTGGGTCACTAGTTATGAAGATATCAGAGAACATGTGATATTATCTAAGCAGAATACAGCTTAGTGCTGGCCCTATGGCTATTAAAGAGGAGTAGGGCTCAGGAGACCCGGGTTCAAATGTGCACTTGGCCATGCAAGCTTGCCAGTAAAAGCATTTGTCAAACATTTTACTTATCTTGAAAACTCTACTAGGATTGTGCAGAACGTAGCACAACTACTTCTGAACTTTGTAACTAATTAAAAGTAGAAGATACAAGTTTATTACTTCAGTCACGGATAGTGCAGGAGAAAGATTCCTAAACTTGCCTGCAGAAACTTTTAATTTTGGCTTCTATGCTACATATGTTGATAGTAGACATGAAGGAGACCCCCATGTGTGCTGCCACTCTGTAGCACAGAAGAATGAGAACTAAGCTCTTTTTTAAAAAAAAGAGGAGGATGAGGAACAGCCTGAATGTAGAATTTTTTAAATCTAATAATATCATATTAGAAAAAGAAAGATTCGGGTTACTTGTTGCCTATAAAGGTGCTTTGACTCCCAACAAGAAAAATAGGTGGGGGTAAAAATAATCTGATTTTATGTCTGTGTGAAACATTGGCCTTGGAAAGACGCTCAGCTTCATTTGGGGTTTGGAGATGTTTCCATTTGTGTTTCTGGTGCCTGCTGTTTATTGTCTCTGTCCCACCAGAGATGTAAAACCTAGTCCCAAGCAAAAGAGCTTAAAATAGCTTTTAAGGACAGAAGATCTGAGCTGTATTTGCTTGAGTTCTTCTTCTTTCATGTCTAGGCCAGACATGAAGCTGTCAAAATGAAGCCACCTTCTGTAGTTCCTTTTATCTGACCTAGTGTGAGAAAGATTAGCCGGTGGCTATATGCCCAATTGTGGTTCAAAAATGCAAGATCCTTTGAGGAGGCTCTTTCTGTGCACTCCATTTGGTTGAGTTGTGAAATACCTTTTGCTCCACAGAATTCCTTCTGTGGACAGGCACACTTCTGCCCAGTTCTGTCTCTCACTGTGATTCTCCAAGAGCCAATGAAGATTTTCCTCAATTACACTGAATGCAATTCAGCAGTTTAATTAGGGCTCAAGAGGACTTGGTCCTAAAACCTATATTCAGTGTCACTCCTCAATCCTGTGAGAAAAATGTGTTCCCGTGGCCATCCGCAGAATGCTCATCATTCCTTACCAAGAAATCAGCACATACTTTTGAGATCAAGAGAGAAATACCCTGTATGTATAAGAAAGCATCTCTTCTTTAGAAATTAAGCACTATGTCTGGGGTATGAGCAAAGGAAAATTTTGACTTCTGTTCGAAGCAGATTAAAAAGAATGTCATTCACTGCTTCAATCAAAGACTTTCTCTCATAACCCTTCAATACTATAGCTTAGAAATGTTTCTTTTCTGGGCATTGCAACCCCTGCTAGCAAAGGACCAGTTGGGAAATTCTGGGGGTCATTCCCCCCTCCCTGTAACCTTTTTAAATCTCTGTTCAAAGCTAATGTTACATTTTGGCACCACTGAGGTAATTGCCTTTTAACATCAGCTCAGCAAATTCTTCTGAGTTGAGATTGTAGAATAGGAGGTGTTAAAAGAGGATGAAATTTTGGACACTCCCAATTGTATAACAATAAATTTGCAAGGACAGTACTGTATAGATGCTCTTCATGAGACTCCCTGTATTGCAGTCTTCTCCCATAAAAGTATATTTTTTTAAAAATGTAGACAGGTGAATTAGTCCATATCAACAAAAAAGGAACAAGCCTTTTCTAAAGCAAATGGCTCTTAATTGCCCATTAATAAATAAACTGCCCTCAGTTATGCCATATTCCAACAGATAGCCTGCAGCAATATAATGTTCCTGGGGGAAAATTATTTCCCTCCCAAAGGAAAGTGTGAGTGAGAGAGAGAGAGATGTATGATGTAACAATTTCTGGTAATTAGAAAGATCTTGAGCTTTAGGCCCTGTGAGTTTTTGCTCCACTAAAGCACTGGACATCTCTATCCTAGTCATGACACCTTATTTCTCACAAAGAAAACCCCTTCACTAAACTACAGTTCCTATAGGTCTTAGAGAGGGGCAGTGTTTTACAAAACACATATAGTTTTTGATATATCTTTATTGAGCAGGCAGCTGTAGGAAGGCTTTCCATCCACCTGTGTTTTGGTTTTATAAAACAACAGCTGAAATCCAGTTGCTTAGCATAAATTGCAACTTAAAGCAAGCTCATTGAATCAGCAGGGATTTGGTGAGCCAACCCATCATTGATTTAATGGGCCCACTCTAGTTGTACTGCTTAGTATGCTAGGAGAAAAGATGCAGCCATTAGGTAATAATTTCTGCAATGATTTCAAAACTGCATCTACCCTGTTTGTGCACAGATTCCTTGGTGGGGGGCAGCAGCAGAAAGCCTTTACATTTTCAATGCAGGACTTCATTTTAAGTGAGGCATTAGACAAGGTCATCAAAATGGATAACCTTAAGTTGAGTGCATCTTTGGACATCATAAACACCTCCACAGTGGGGCCCATTGATAACTAAATTAGGTATCCACAAAATCACAAATATAAGCAGTGGCAATGCAGCTGTCATAGCCTTTTTGTTTCTAAATGCTTTTGACTCCCCATCTTTTAGTAGCTCTATGCCTCCAGGTAAAATTGAATGCCATTGCATTTGATGGGACCTGTTTCTTTGCCTTGTAACATAAATTAATTAATTAATTAATTCAATTTGTATAGCCACCCCAATCAACATGCGACTCTGAGCGGCATACATAAAATCGCCAATGTTTAAACTCTAAAAATTCTTAAAATTCCTAAAAACACTTAAAATCTACCAATTAAAAATCTAGTTAAAAACTTTTTAAAGCATGATTGATCGTTCTCTAAATGATTGGGGGGGTGCTTCCTTTCCACCTCTCCACACCTACCCTGCCCGCTAGGTTTTCAGCTCTTTCCTGAAGGGCAGCAGCTCTATCTGGAGATGCAGTTCAACTGGCAGGAGGTTCCATATGGCTGGAGCAGATATAGAAAAGGATCTTCTTCTACTGTTTTTTAAAGAGCCTCTCCGGCCAGCTCTAGTGAAATGGGCAGATGTCTCCTCTTTGATATCCTGAAACATCACTCAGAGACAGTACTAAGGAATATGGACTAAGCCTTCCCCCACTGCCATCCCTTCCCACTGTTTACCTTTATCACCAACCTTGTGAAAAGTCAGTATTCTCAAAAGCTGGGACACTTTTTATGCCTTTCCATTTTTCACAGACCTTGGAACAATTTACTCAGAAATGTTGTTACTTATAATTCATTCCTTTTTTGCAGTAACAAAGACATAGGTAACTTACATTGCATTGTTATTGTACTTAAGTAGGGATAACTTCACTCAGTTTCTGGAGTGCATTGGTTTTCGTTATTTTAGTAGTTACTCAGGCCTTATTCCTTGTAGTATTTTCTACCAGAGGCCAAAATCCCATAGAAGTAGTTAAAATTATCTCTTTTGGTCACATATGAATACCTCAAAGGTACAGAACTGCTTTTTACAATTCTAACGAAAATAGTAACTAACTGCTTCTTTTGACCATAAAATACAACTTTAACTAATTGTTTTACAGTAGCATTACAAGCTCATCTCTTCCAAGGACAACATGGCACAGAGACAGCTGTGAGTTCATTTCATATGTGTTGGAATCCAAGACTTTCTTCAATGATATTTGGTGGCAAATGCTATGGCAGTCCTATCAGTTTATTAAATTTACAGCTGCAATCCTACATACACTTAACTTGGGAATAAGTACCATAGAGCATAACAGAATTTACCTGTGGGTAAAGATGCAAAGGCTTTCAAAATAAACGGCTTAGCATATAACAACAATTATAGGCTATTGGGTAAGCATATTTATGTTTATAGGATCAAAATTATATTGCATCCTGAGGAAAATCAATTAATTGTTTAAGAGTGGTCATAGCTCAATTTCGAACATTGAATAGGGCATGATTAATTTGATTTACTGACTTTTAGAAAAGACAATTTCAACTGCTAGAAGACCAAGGAGCTGTTTTGTTTGTTTGTTTGTTAACCCTTCCAACCACTGGGTGCCACTATTGGTTTGCAAGGTTACTTGAACAGTAGAAATTGTGCAGCCTGATTATTTAAAGCAGGGGTGCCCAAACTTTTCAGGTCATGGGCCGGTCATGTGGTTCAGGGGCCTGGTTACTATGGCCCAGGGACCAGATCTGGCTCCCTATACCAATTCATCCAGCCCATGAAGCCTTCGTCGCTCCCAGAAGTGGAAGTAAAACATGCCTGTACAAGCATGTTTTACTTCTGCTTCCGGGATCAACGAGCGCTTTGTGGGCTGGATGAATTGGAATCGGGGCCCAGATCTGCCCCCAGGCCTTAGTTTGGGCACCCCAATTTAAAGAAAGGGGGTGGGGTGGGGAGAAACAAAGCGATTTGAAGGTTATCCCTGTGCAAATTTACTCATCAGCGTCTCATTCCTTTCAGGGCCATTTTCTCCAAAGCAATGTTCCTACAATAGAAGTTTATTTACCAGTTTGAGCAAGGTATAACTGGTTTGAAATGTAGCCTCCTTTCCATTTGTTATGTTATGTGCCATCCAGCTGCATCTAGTTTTAGCAATCCTAGTAAACCGTTCATGGTATATGAGATATTTAGGGAGGTTTTACCAATGGTACCTTCCAGTGGGTTTCCATGGTCAAACACACATTTGAATCCACGTCTCATAAGTCTTTGATCCATCACTCTGTCTACTACACCACACTGGCTTTCTCCTTTTCATGAGCTTGCCTTTAAAGTAATTATGTGCTGTCAAGTCAATTGTGGTTTTCTAGATATCAAGTGCTCAGATGTAGTCACCAGCTCAACTTCTGGTGGTGTCCTGGAAACATGTAATTTGCCCCCAAGCCTAAAGAGGTGGTGGCAGAGCACAGAGGCCTATCAGTGACACACAATCTGCATAATCTTGGCTGGTCACAGTCCCTAGAGGCATAATGGCACAGGGTATCAAAATGTTTAAGGAGTCATTTTTCTAGGAACTGAAGTTTTATATCCTCTATCTAGAACCAGAAGAGTAGCGTGCCTTGGCGGGGCCCCGTATAAAAATTTGTTTGGGGGCCCTTAGGAAGGGTAAAGATTTGTTTTGCTTACGCACGTTGGGGGCCGCCGTGGCCCGGGGCCCCCGTATAATTGATACGGCAGATACGGCGGTAGCTACGCCTCTGTCTAGAACTGACTCAAGGCTATGATAAAATGTGGTTAACTGTGTATGGGAATGCCTCTCTGTCTACCAGTGACCACAAATAGTGGGCACACAACAATTCTTGCCCTGCATCTATGAATTTCAACTGGATCTTTCTTTCTCTCTGACTTTCATGATTCCCTTTCCTGCTTTCCCTTTTCAGTCAATGTATTCATTCCATCTCTCATCCTCACTGGGACAGAATAAGCAAGAAGTCTCAAAGGAGACAAGTAAAAATTGAATATTCATTCCCAACAATAACAAAATAAAATGAAATAAAGGAAAGAAACCCTCTCAACACATTTTTTTAAATAGTGGAGGGATAGAAAGCTTGCTGAATGGCAGCTCCCATCAGTTCTTGACAGCATAGCCAGTGATAGGGGATGACGGCTGTCTGGTCTACCCCAGAGTATGGCAGCAATTGCAGGGAGTCCTGCACTATTAGAATGAATTTAAGAAGATTCTGTGGCTGCAAGCTGTGTTTTACATATTCAATCTTCCCAAACAGAAACACCTCTCCACTTCATATTCATTCTTTATTTTAAAACAAATATCCCAGAAGTAAGTTACATTGATAAGATTCAGATTTGGGAAAGTAGGACTTACCAGGACTGCAGCTTTAATTAAAACTTCCATTAAAGAGTCAAGATAGATTAGAAAGGCTTTTATGAAATACTTTCTTGTAGGAGGTAGACCTTGTGCAGGTGGGAAAGTCTAAATTTAGCAGTTGTATAATAAACATTCATGGACTTTGGGAAATGAACTTCTATGTCTTACAACTCTTAACATCTTCCAACCATGCTAGTTGGAGGATCCTGGCAGTTGTAGTCTGAAAAAAGTAACTTTTAAAAGCCCTGGAAATTCAGCAGAATAGGCTTTTGTGTCAATAAAGGGGCATGCTAGAAAACTTCAGCTATTGAATATTGTGGGTTTTATGCAACTCTTAAAAGTTCAGTGAATAAGTATCAATGTGTGATAGTTTGTGGGTATAGAGTGTTGCATTAAGGATGGGATATGAAAAGCCCTGAAAATGAAGGTGCTTTAAAACTGAAGCTCGAATGATAGTTTCTGGCAAAACAGTTAGCCAGCTTCAGCTAAGCAAGGTCACTATATTCTAATATTTTGACAGTTAAATGTGTTTATGTTGTAATGTATAGATATGGAAATAGACCTTGCAGGTACTATAGCTGCAATATTCTAGAATTCCAGGGTCGTGGTATTACAATACCTTGGCACATCAAAGACTTATTACTACATAACCTTAACCTTTTAGGCTTTCCAAAGTTTTACTAAAAACAATCTCCTTTATTGTCATAGTGGCAGCCTACTCCAAGTCCATGTAGTAACAGGATGTGCAAATGCAATATAAATTTCTATTAAAATTATTCGCTTGGTAAACCAGACATCAGGATCTCCGTCCCCCAGCAGATCAGAGTGAAGTTAAAATGAGAATGTAAATATCTGAGAAAAGTATAAATATAGGAAATTAGAAAACTTACAACAAAGCTATGAGAGAGAGAGAGAGAGAAGATATCAACAAGACTGAAGCCACCCTGAGTCCTTGGAAAAGGGTGGGGTATAAATATAATAAATAAATACATAAATAAATATACAAGCAGCAGCAAAGGAGGAAGACATGGATTTTCTGCCACAAATTCATGCTAGCATGATTGGGTGAGCAGTCAGAATAATGTTTTGTGTTTATTTTATGACATATGTATTTTCTTTTCTAATGTGTCCTTTTCAATTATAAACATTTGCATTTTTAGAAAGTAATAGAAATATTCTTTTTGATATTTTATTATACTTTCCATGTTTTTTGTATTTTGGATTAAATTCTGACTCAAGTATTTGCTTGCAGTTAAGTATTTGCAGTTTTCATATATTTTAAGCATTTGTGTCTACAGTTTTCATAACTTTAAAGTATTTTTGTGCTTATGAAATATAGAGACAATGAAGATAAATAAAACTTGTAGAATTAGACAAACTGATGTTGCCTGGAGTTATTGCAACAATGAAAAGAACTTGGTTACCCAAATGAATTTTGTTAAGATTTGGCTCTCTGCATTGAAACTATTGTAGCCTGTGAATTGCTGAGAAATGTGAAGGATTCCAGAACACAGGCCAATTATCAGATCAGTAAGCTTTTAAAATAAAAGGACAGAACTATGAACAGCATCTGAAAAGAAAGAAAACAGTTACAGTAATACCTCAGATAACATTAGTATCGAATAACACTAAAATCGCATAACATTAAGCAATCTGGGGGGAAGAATTGCATCGGATAACATTAAGATCCTATGGGATGCATCTGATAACAACCGCTAAAGCCTGTGTGGTTACAATGTATCTCTATGGATCCCATAGGATTTTAACATGCATCGGATAACACTAAAAATCGGATAACACCAAGACTTGTGGAACCAAGTTTTAGTGTTATCCGAGGTTTTACTGTACTTGAATCTCAGTCTGGGATAGTACAGTATTACTCTGACAGCAGTTGAAACATAATCAGTTTTCTCTGTTGCCTCAACGTCATCTAATACTTCTTTCTGCCTTCTTTCTTCAGGTAGAAAATACCAAGACATTTATGAAAAACAACTGACTTTGATGATGCACCACTTAGCAGGGTGGTTGCCTAGTCAGCTGTTCAAGATCATACTGGAAAGAGGCAGGAGTAACTTCTTCCTGTGTCCCATGTTTTCTTCTCTCCAGTTTGTTTATTTAATTAAATATTTTCTAACTTGCCTTAGTTTAACATAGATCAGGGCAAGGTACAATCAATAAAGTCATGTTAAAAGAGTCTAAACAATTCAAACATTTTAAAATACTCTGTAACAATTTAACAATTGAAGGCAAATGAAACCAGAAATGTGAAGGACTAGGAAATCCCTGATCTCTCCAGATGCTAAATGCTCAGGTGAATTGCCATTGTTAAATCTGGAGGCAGAGTAAAGATACTGGTAGTGCCAGCCAGGCCTCCAAATGAATGGAGTTCCACAACTGGGGTGCTGCTAGAGTTGAGGAAGTTCTTTCCCGGAGTGTAGTGCTTCTCAGTTTTGGGATATAGAGGAGCTCCGCCCCCGTATATTTTAGTGAAGGGCAATAGGCTGCACAGTTTGTCCTCTGTTACTCCATGAGACTCCAGCTCTCAGGTCTAGTAGAGAACCCTGCTATGTCAGGGCCATTGACAGAACTGACGTTACCAGAGTTGGAGTGAGATTCAGTTGTCAGTCTGATCTACATTTATACTTGGAATGGTGGATGGATACTACTGTATCTTGTTTTTTACCTCTGAGACCCAAGAGTCTTTGGCAAGCTCTGCCACTTAACAGGTTGTGCATGAAACCTGACAAAGTCTCTAGGACTCCATGTTGAGTTACTCTAGAAGTCCTGATCATCAGGAGTGTTGGCTTGGGCTTCTGGTAATTCTAGTCCAACAACATCTGGAGAGCCAAGTTTGCTGACCCCTGCTCTAGACAGGGCATGGGAATTACATGAATGCTGATCCCCCCCCCCCCGAGTGATAGAAGTGTTAAATTTTAGGAAAACTCCAGGACTAAAACCAAAGCTAAAAGTATTGTGGCATCTTTAAGACTAGCACATTTATTTCAGTGCAAGCTTTTGTAGATGGCAATCATCTTCTTCAGACACATACTGGGGATTGCAATCCATGAAAGCCCATATTGAAATAATGGTGCTTTGATTTAGGGATGAGTTTATCAACCGAAGAAATAAATTGTGTTTGTTGAATCAGATGCTTTTGGCTTACAATTCCAGTACTAACCAACAAAGCCAATGATGAACCAAGGGGGGGGGGGGGGCTTGGAATCAGGAAGTATCTGGAAACCCATGATTCCCCAACCGTGCAAGGAAAAATCCCCCCAATCCAACTTCATATTAAAATACTCTTCCTCACTCTTGCCTCAGTGGGCAGTCAAAGCAAACAGCATCAGTGGAAATACACTCTGCCATTGTCTTTTACCAACCAGAGGAAACAAGTGAGGGGTGGATATTTTCTCCCCAACACCTGCTGCCATCTAAGATAACATGGATATTCTCTTCTCTACTTTTGACATCCTGTATTGTGTTTTTATCCAGATGGGATGTCTGAACAGGTGGCCGTACCATTCCATCCTCTTTCATTCTATATTTAAGTTTATGCCATATGCATAAGGTGCCATGAGACTCTTTGTTATTTGTTATTTGTTAAATGTTATATCCCACCTGGTGGTCACCACAGAGTGTTAGGGTGGAACAGAACTATGATTTTGGATGTTCCCCCTTTCAAAGATATTTTGGAAGAGCTGTTGCTACAAATACCTAGGTTGACTCCTGCTGCATCCAAACACAAAGGAACTGGAACATTCCTTTATATCAAGTCAGACTCTTGAGTCATCTGGCTCAGAACAGACTGGGAAGTGCTCCACATGGTTTTAGACATGGGTCTTTCCCGGGGGGCGGGCGGCGGCGGCGGCGGGCACACATGGAATTTTAGACCTGTGCAAAGCACATGCTCTCTACAACTGAATGATGTCCTTTCCCATGGAACTATAAGGATTACTTTGGCACCATCTTTGAATTCCCAGAAGCTGGCCCTTCTTTTGTTTGAATGTGGTTGTTTAACAACAAAATGAAAACAGGTGTATTTGCCAACAGACATTGACTGAGTGGAAAAATTTGTCAGCAAAACAGAAAGCAACATGATTCTGCCCTGTAGACTCTCTATGGCAGGCGTTCTCAACCTTTTAAAGCCAGGGGCTGGGTCATGCTCCCTCAGACAGCTTTGGGCAGGGCCAGACAACCATTTTGCCCTTCCACCTCCACACGGCACTTCCTGGTGTGGTGGTGGTGGTGGTCCACATGAAATGGTGCCATGGGCCGCATTCAGCCTGCAGGCCACAGGCTGAGAATCCCTGTTCTGTGCTCTTCCCACAAGTCTTCCAGTGCAGATCTGAAGAGTCCTGGGGCTGGAGAGAGAAGCAATTGTCAAAAATAATCTGCCTCTCTGTTACACTGATAGCAGCCTTCATTTAAACCAAGGGTGCCCAAACTAAGGCCCAGGGGCCGCACCCAGCCCCTGGGCCTTAGTGACTGGCTCCCTGAACCACATGATCGGCCCACGGCACAAATTGTTTGGGCACCCCTGATTTAAACATCACCTTAAAAAAAAAGACAATCCAATTCAATTTACAGAATTGAATATTAAAAAGAATATTATAAATTATCTGTTCTAATGTTTATATAAGCACTATATAGAAAAGAAAATATTATGCAGGGGATCACATTGAAAATGGCTTCTTTGCACGAGAATATGAACATTAGAAAAAACACAGCAAAAAAAAAAAGCGTGGGGGGGGGGGCTCCTTGGGATGGATTTCCAGAAATAAGGTTCTCACTTCTTTAAATATGCTGAAGTACTGGAAAGACTACGTAACATCCATTGATTTCTTTGGCAATATCAAGTATGAATGGATGTGATCCTGATGGAGCTATGCCTAGAATTGACACTGGTTGCTGGCACTCAGAACTGAAAGTGTTGCCACAAATCTCAGCAGGTATGTTGGTGAACCCAGCATGTCTCTTTCTGTTTACTGTGTGCTTCTTATAGGATGAGGACCCTGAATAGGCTGAGGGTCAGAGTGCCTAAATGTAAGGCCAGCATGCTTAAATGGGGGCTTCTGGCAGACAACAACACATTCTGTGAATGGGGAGAGATACAGAATTCGGCTCATTTGCTGGTCTGCCAATTACTACCGGAAACACGCACTGATGAAGATTTAATTTTGCCATTGACAAAGCCAAGAAAGTGGTTTCATTTTCGTAGTTTAAAATTTTATCTGGACACAAAAGAATAATAATAGGATGCTTTGGGTGGGTGGGTGGAGGGGGGAGGAATGACATTATAGATAGCCCATGACTAGAACAGGAAAATCCTCAAGTAATAAAAATGTCTGAATATCACAACATGAACTTCTCTCATCCCTAACGAGTTCCCTTTATTTCATGATTGATTTTCAAGATTCGAGCATGGGAGTCCTCAGAGGTCTGATTTCACAAATGTGGAAAAAACTGCTTAAGTCACATTTTTGTAACATTAACCTGTTTTCAGCTCTGATTAGGGACAATCTCTAAGTCTGCTTTTGACCTGAAACTAACCGAGAAAGATAGCCTCTGGCCATATTATTAGGCAACAGAGCCAATGGAACCTCCCTCTCTCCTTTCATCTGATCCATCTAGTATTGAATAAAACCAGATGTGTCTGTAGGAAGGTGTGTATTATGTTAGCAAGCTGCTTGCATTGGCAGAATGTCCTTGCAAAGAAGTGTGTGAATGCCTGAGCTTGTGTGTTTCATGAAATCGTTGGTTAGGCTGGAACACGTTTGGACAAAGGGAAGCTGGCTTGAAAACCACAGTTTGGGGACAAGACGTGGCTACCCAGTTGCTGCCAGTATTTGAAATGAACATTTTCCTGGCCAGAGCATGGGTTCCCAAACTATGGCCTAGGGGCCGGATCTGGCCTCTGACACCAATTCATCTGCCCACCACCACCCTCGTTGCTCCCAGAAGTAGAAGTAATTAAAATGCACCTATATGGGCATGTTTTACTTCTGCTTCTGGGAGTGATGAGGTTGGTGTGGGCTGGATGAATTGGCATCAGGGGCCAGATCCAGCCCCCAGGCTGTAGTTTAGGCACCCCTGAACTATGTGCCTGGCCCATGGCCTGAAAAGTTTGGGCACTTCTGGGCCACAGGGTTAAGTGAGCCATGTTACCTAGATATCTGCATAACATCCCTACAAAGATAGCTGGTTAAAAGCTAGTAGGCTTGGCTTAAGAGGGAGAAGAATCAAAGAAGTGGCCAAAATGCAATCTCATTCCTTATTAAGGAAGGTCCTCATGAGGAAATAACAGCAACATAAAGGAGCTGCTAACAAAGAGGTAACTTTTCACAAGTGGATGTATTTAGGAAATAGCCATATTGACATGTAGATCAGCCAAGGTGATTGTCTCAGATGTCATTCCCTTTTGCCTAAATGAAGCGCCTTTTAGCCTGTCTCAGGAAATCTAAGTGGGCTGCTCCTGGATCCTTTGTCTTAAAACAAGGGTGCCCAAACTACAGCCTAGGGCCATATCTGGCCCTCAAAACCAAACATCTGCCCCACAAAGCCCTTGTCACTCCTGGAAGCAGAAGAAAAATGTGCTTGTATGGGCGCTTCTGCTTCCAGGAATGATGAAGACTGCGTGGTCTAGATGAATTGGCGTCAAGGCCGGATCCGCCTCCTGGGCCATAGTGACTGGCTCCCTGAACCACATGGCCAGCCCATAGCCTGAAATGTTTGGGCACCCCTGTCTTAAAAGATTAGCTCCAATTATGAAGAGGAGATTTTTCTCATCCCAAATTGATGTAAAACATATAGTCATTCAATGCTTAGGGGACCAGTTTAGAGTTGCTCTCCTGAAGGAAAGTTCTGAACTGTGTGAGGCCTCCATCTTAAGAGATGTGCTTTCTGTTGATTCCTTGTGTTGGAGTAGTTATTCATTGAGGACTCCTCCTATGAGTAGACATCACCGTGATGGCATTCTGCACAACTTCTGTGCATAGCGATCTGTCCCTGGCAGTTCTTCTCCATTTTGGTCCAACATTTTTCTTGAGAAAATCTTCCCATCTGTGAGGTGGTCTTCCCCTGGGTCTTTTGTGATCTCTCAGATATCAATTCTTTCTGTTGATTCACTCTCCACAAAAGGTCTGGTTTGATGACAAGACTATCTCACTTTGTGGAAATCACTTGCTAAGGTAGCCTGTCTTCCAAGATGCTCAACTTGTTACCATTACAGATGACATCCAATAGCATGAACCCATTATAGGGCTCTCTTTATCGTCTTTTCTGAGTGTGTGTGTGTGTGTGTGTGAACTTAAGGCAGCATCTTTCTTGTCCTCCTCATTTGAATCTTGTCCTCTTCTTCTCATAGTAAGCTTTGGCCCCAGGTAGCTTAGTCCTAATCTCTGCTTTTGTTATTCAGTCTTACATTTGATTCTGACCCTTTGTGACCCCATGGACCACTGTCCGCCAGGCACTTCTGTCCTCCACCATCCTCCTCAACTCGCTCAGCTCTGTGCCCATTGTGTCTACAATACCATCTAGCCATCTCATTTTTGCTACCTCCTGCATTGTGAGGACAATTTTTTGGCAACAACTCCTGACATCACAGAGATCTATGAACACCCAGCCTTGCTTTTTGAATGGCTATTTTCTCATTCTGAAGCAAAAGTATTTAAACATATACACTTGCGTTATTCATATAAACTTGCTTTGTCATTTACTATGGTGTTTTTTATTTTCTAATCATTGTACTATATTTAATACTTGTGGTTCAATGAAAATTCTTTGTGCTGATGAGGGCTGTTATTTTTGTTGCATGCTGTCAATCCACCTTCAACTGATTGTGATTGCATGAATGAGGGTCCTCCAAAATGTGCAGTGCATAAGAAATATGCTCAGGTAGTGCAATCGCAAGACAGTGACTTCCTTTCTGGAATCAATACATCTCGTATCTGGTCATCTTTCCCTCCTCCTTTAACTCTCCTAGCATTACTGACTCTTCCAGCTAGTCTTATCTTCTCAGTTACTGTATATACTCAAGTATAAGCCTAGTTTTTCAGTCCTAAAAATGAGGTCAAAAAACTGGACTCAGCTTATACTCAGGTCACTGAGTGCAATGGGAAAAGGTGTTGGTGGCTAATCACCTTCACCACCCACTTCTCCGGTCCTGTCATTGGTGCATCTCAATCAGCATGGAGAAAACTCCTTTCTGCTGCATCTTATTTTCATGTACTGTATTTTGATTATTGAAACTCAATAAGCAGCTGTTGCATTTGCCACCCTCAGTTTATATTTGGGTCAATCTATTTTCCTGGTTTCTCAGGTCAAAGTTATTTACCTTGGCTTATATTTGGGTCAGCTTATACTCGAGTATATAGGGTATATATTCAAAGTACAATAGCATCAGTGTTGCCATTTTTGCTTTTAGAAAAAAGTTCAGACTTGATTTGACCTAGGCCCTACTTATTTATCTTTGTGGTGGTCCAGGGTATCCGAAAAGCTCTCCTACAGCCAGCGGCGTAGGAAGGGGGTGAGGGGTGTGTGACTTGCCCAGAGCGGCACATTTTGGACTATGGGTATTCTTCGACTACAATTCCCAAAAGCCCTAGTGGGAGCACGCACAAGCGTCCACCAGGGAGTGGCAAATTTGGCTTATGCCCGGGCGGCTGAAATCAATGCTACACTACTGCCTCCAGCACTGTATTTCAAATGAATAACGTTTTTCTGTTACCTTTCACACCCATACATAATAATTGGAAGTACTGTACCATAATATGGATTAACTTGGTTTTAGTTTCTAATGACATATCTTCAGATTTGACAATCCTTTCTGGTTCTTTTATAGTTGTCTCTCCAAATCGTATTCTTTTTCTGATTTCTTGGTAGCAGTCTCAATACAAATTAATGGCCAAATTAGATAAACAAAGTCTTAAACATTTTCAATTTCTTAATTGTCAAGACTAAATTTATGTAGTTCTTCTGTAGTCATGATTTTTGTATTATTTTGTCTGCTCAGTCCCAGTCCTGCTTTTGCACTCCTTTCTTTCATTTTGATCAGAAGTTGTTTCAGGCCACTGCTGAAACAAATGCCAGTAAGATTGTGTCATCTGCATATTTTAAATTATAGATGATTCTTCCACCAATGTTCAATTTTCTTTTGTTTGAGTGTAGTCCAGCTTTCCATACGATAGGTTCTGCACACAGACAGAAAAGACAGGGAGATAAAATGCATCCTTGCAGAAGCGTAGCGTGCCTTGGCGGGGCCCCTTATAAAAATTTGTTTGGGGGCCCTTAGGAAGGGTAAAGATTTCTCACAAAAGAAAAAAATGCATAAAATTAAAAGAAATATTTATTCATCGTATGTACATCGATTATTGTGGGATTCCCTCGTTGAAGTAAATGACTTAAACGGGGAAATCCCGCAGCCCGCAATAACCGATGTAGGGTGTTGCCAACTTTTGAACGCACGCTTTACGCGGGAAAAAAAGAAATTGCTTTTTTTGACTTTTGTCATTTGTGAAATAAAAAAAAAATTGGGAAGTTTTTATTAATTTTTGCTTATGCACGTTGAGGGCCCCCGGGGCCCGGGGCCCCCGTATAATTGATACGGCAGATACGGCGGTAGCTACGCCCCTGCATCCTTGTCTAGTGATGGTCATGGTGTCCAATCTACCCTAGACATGACACAGCTAAGGTCCAAAAGTGTGGTATAAGTGTGCATATACAGGACATGTATGATTTCATACAAGTCTTCTGTGACCAAACCTGGAATAATCTTCTACTGAAAAATATAATCCAATCACTTACGTCCACAATACTGTATAGAGATCACTCAATCAGATCTGAAGCATGAATATTTCCAGGCAAGGAGCTTTAACTTCAAGCAGAACATCCTGCACCTGGCAATAGTGTGCCACTATTAATAAAATAAATTGCTATAGGCTGGGGTATCAATTCAATAATATTCCCTTTTGTTATTTAAGCATGGTCAGCTAGCTCAGTCTCAGTCATTGTTTGCTCCTTTTGTCCTTCTCCTGCCAGCTGGCAAATAGGATCAGCCAGTGGCAGATTAGCATCCAAGGCAGGAGAATGACAAAGATGGTCAACCACATACAGGTGTTTTCCCACTCAACACCTTTACAGAAGACCTGACACTGCAGAGATGACTATCCTAGGGTGCTGCTCTGATTCCTGCAAAAAGCCCTTTTATGCTGCTCCAGCCTCCGGAAGAAGACGTTTTGTCCTCTCAAAATGCTGCCCTGCTGCTATTCCCAGTTTCTTCTTGCTGAAATACTGCTGCTATCTTTGATTTCGGGTTTTGCCTAGCTCAGCTGAAGTTGAAATCACGAATGCACTCCAAAGAAGACTAGGTTAACCCAGAATATTTTTTCCCTAGAAGCACTGCTCCAACTAGAATGAGTGGCATCCTCTTCACAGAGATCTAATGGATCCCATGAAATGGATCCTAAATCTATTGTTCTTCAGCAGCTCCCCCATGTGTACCTAACCCTTTTCTTTTGTGTGTGTGCGTGCGGACGTGCGTGTGTGTGTGTGTGAGAGAGAGACTGGTTTTTTTTTACAATCTTTCTTCCCCGCCCCCTTTTGTTCTTCCTTTCTGTCTTCACTTTTTTTAAATCAAAACCTGAATATCCAAATTTTGCCACCTTGGGGTTCTGAATTTCACCTTCCCTTGTTTGTCTAGGTCTTGTAAGAACAGCTGAGATCTTTGTGCCTTCTCAACCTTTATCAGCTTTATTCTTTGAGTTACTATGTCCCTTTAGTTCCTCCTGAAGCAGATAGATTTTAATATCTAGTTGTTTGCATTATTCACTTATATTGTTTGCCATTTATAATGCCTTCTGTTCCCTGAGTGCAGTTATTCATTGTATGCATTTTGATTCAAGTATCCTCAGAAATCACATTTTAACAGCTTGGATCGGACATGAATTACTTGGACAATCTAAGGGGGTGAAAGCATGGGCATTTGTCCAGCTGATGATCTGCTGTGGTGATGGAATGTTTCACTTCTTTTGCCAACTATCAGACAGCATAAGTGCCAACAGAATCCAGGCTTTTCCCCCAGACTATTCCAACCTTTACCTTTCTGGATTCTTGCTAGGGGCTGCTCTGTTTTAGGCATAGGTACTGCCACTCCATTTTGGTTTGTTTCCAGCACATACAGTCCCTGAGATGGAACCAAAGTGGAGCTTGTTTCTGCTTTTAATTTCCCAATCTTGTTTAGTTGCTTAAGGAGATAGTTTGGCCACTTTACAATATCGGGAAATTAAAAACTTCTTCTGATCCTCCACGGAGGGTAGGAGAAGAAAGACAAGCTTTTAAAAATCCTATTAGGGCAAGTGCTCATGTGTTTTGTGGTGGGTGGGATTTAAAAACTCAAGTCTTCCTCCTAGAAAGGGAGGGAACAGAAGGAAAATTCAGCCTCAACCTGCTCACTCCAAATGAGCCATCTAACTGAGCCTTAAGATACATTAATGCCAAGGTTCAAAGACCACTTGAAAGAA
Organism: Furcifer pardalis; assembly: GCA_030440675.1. NCBI lineage: Eukaryota > Metazoa > Chordata > Lepidosauria > Squamata > Chamaeleonidae > Furcifer > Furcifer pardalis. Next base: position 51,203,993 of record CP126895.1, on the reverse strand, counting down.
GGTCCAGTGCAGCCTCTTACAACTTCAACTACCCCCTAACTACCCCCCCAATTGAGAAAAAGCACTTTTTTTCCTTAAATGCAAATTATATATGGGAATGGAGTAAGAAATACAAAGGTCTTAATAATATTATGTAGCATTTATTTCTTTCATATAGAGATAAGACAGTATCTAATGGACCTTAAGACAAACCCTGAGAGCTATGACTCTACATGTAAGGAGATGAACAGGCAGTTTAGCACCACTGGACCACTCGTAGCACAAGTACAATTACTGTTATGTTTGTGCAATGTTGTTATATGCCTTCAAGTTGTAACCACTTATAGCAGCCCTAACAAAGCATTCAAGGTAAGTGTTCTCAGAAGTGGTTTTATCACTTCCACATCCAGTGGCGTAGTGTGGGGGGCGGGGGGGAGCGGATGCCCCGGGCAGCGGCTTTCAGGGGGCGGCAAAATGTCCCCATCACTTTGGCCTCCCTCTGCCTGGGCTTAGGAAGCAGGACTTCCCAGGCAGAAGGCAGCCCTTTTGCTGCGCCAGCGGCCAGACTGCTCCCTCTTTGCCTCCCGCCGGCCATTGCTGCCCTTGCTCTGCCTCCTCCGCCACCTACCCCTGACGAGCGCCCCGCGCGCCCGCGCTGCTCACCTCCGCCCGTCCACCCACCTACCCAGCTAGCCGTCAGGGGCTCTTGGCCACCTACCCCTGACGAGCGCCCCACGTGCACGCGCGCGCTGCTCACCTCCGCCCGTCCACGCACCCACCCACCCAGCTAGCCGTCAGACAGCTAGCTGGGTGGGCGGGTGGAGGTGAGCAGCGTGCGCGCGCGTGGGGCGCTCATCAGGGGTAGGTGGCGGAGAGCCCCTGACGGCTAGCTGGGTGGGTGGGCGGGCGGAGGTGAGCAGCATGCCGCATGCGGGGCGCTCGTCAGGGCTAGGTGGCGGAGGAGGCGGAGCAAGAGCAGCCACGGCCGGCGGGAGGCAAAGAGGGGGCAGCCTGGCCGCTGGCGCAGCAAAAAGGCCGCCTTCTGCCTGGGTTTGGGGGGGGCAGCGGCGGCAGCGGCGAGCTGGGGGGGAGCGAGTTTGTTCTTCACCCCAGGTGGCTGAAGTCTGCGCAACGCCACTGTCCACATCCCCACAATGTTTCCATGGCTGATCCCCTAGGGCTGTGTTGGTGAAGCCTGGCACTCCAGCTGTTCTTGAACCTCAATTCCCAGAAGCCCAAGTCCCTGTGAATACACAAGAATGGATAATGTAAGACTTTTTGCTGTGGTGTCCTCAGCATCATCATCAGTTGCTATAACAGGCAATAACAGGAATAAATTGTTTCCCTAATACCATTTGTGGCAAGGTAAACACATCATTAGGGACTGCTGTGGTTTATTGGTTAAGATGTTGAACCTGAAGACTGGAAGGTCGGCAGGTCATCAGTTCAAGACTTGAGTGCTGTGCAACAGAGTAAGCTTCCATCTCTGTCCCAGCTCCTGCCAAACTAGCAGTTTGAAGGCAAGAAATTCCAGGTAGATAAATAGGTACAGCTTCAGCGGTGAAGGTATAGCATTCTTTGTGCTCTGGTGTCTAATCATGCCTGCCACATGGCTCTTTGGCTGTAAATGGAGATGAGCACCGCACCCTAGAGTCAGATACAACTTGCTTTCTATCTTTACCTAAACACACCATTATATATTGTGTTTCTGTGAGGAGAGAAGTATCTTTTCCTGCCTCCTGGTACCTCACCATCAGAGAAAAAGGATGGTTTCTATTCATTTTTCAGTATTAATATCTCCTAAGTTGATGACTTTGGTTTTGTTGCCCCCAAAATTAATTCATTTCAGAAATACTTTTCATATTGCTAATGCAAAGAAAATGTCTGTGAGCTAGTAGAGAAATCCAGAACTAATGATGATATTAAAAAGCTTTTTCTGACTAGGTCAGTGATGGCAAACATTGGCATTCCAGCTGTTCTTGGACTTCATTTCCCAGAAGCCCAAGTCCCTGTGAAGCCACACGATGGGTTTACTGTGCATATGTACGGTAAACCCATTCATGTGGATTCACAGGGACAGGGTCTTCTGGGAACTGAAGTCTAAGAACAGTTGGAGTGCCAATGTTCACCATTATGGCCCTAGGGATTCAAACTGAGGCCTTCCAGTTCCTAGTCTGTTACTCTACCAACTGCACCTACTAGGTGAGGGTTTGTACAATAAAATATGAATATGTTAAATATGCTTGGGCAAATATGATAAAAAGAATGAGGCCATTTTAATATGTGAGACTTAAATTGGGTTATTCTTAAATCAATCCCTGATGCAAATGTGAACACTACCTTAGTTAGAAAAGGACTATTTCCTCCTCCTTCCCTGCCCCACAATCACAACATTCAAAAACGTTGTACAAACAGCATCAGAGAGGCCAGGCCCCCAGCCTTAATGCTAAGCAAAATAATGCAGCCACCTCCTGGGGCAGATCTGCAAGTTCATTCCAGAGGAGGCAATTGTCACATTAAAAACTACAGTACTGCACGGCATTGTGTTGCATTCGTTTGTATTTCTACTTGCGGGGTGGTCATGTGGAACTCATGCCTCCAGCCTTCCAACGTCTTGGGGCAGCACTTAGAAAGGCTCTATTAGTAGTATTTTACTATAAGGGATAGGCAAGAGTATCTGCAAGAATTTGTCTGGAGAAGGAACAGCCTAGTTGGGATGGGGGGGGGGGGAGCTAGCAGAATTTGTGTGCATAGCACAGTGATGGGATGTAACAGGTTCGCACCAGTTTGCCAGTACCGGCAGTAACTTTTCCCAGTGTCCCGGAGAACTGGTAGCAGCTTTTGGGGGGAACCACCTTCGGGGCTTACCTTTTCACTGGCTGCATTATTTTGCTTAGCATTAAGGCTGGGGGCCTGGCCTCTCTGATGCTGTTTGTACAACGTTTTTGAATGTTGTGATTGTGGGGCAGGGAAGGAGGAGGAAATGGTCCTTTTCTAACTAAGGTAGTGTTCACTGCACATGCGTGCCAAGCACTTGGTGTGCATGCACGCCTACAGTACTTGGCACGTATGCACGGCCTCCTTGCTGTCCTCCCAAGCTGGGAGGAGGAAGAGAAGCTGCTAGCCTGAGGCTCCCTATAGCCTGCTCCCCAGGGTAAGTGACTCACCTTTGGATGTGGTGTATCTGTGTGTATTTTAATGTGTATTTAATACCTTTACCTATATTGACATACTACTGACATATTCCTCTGTGTGTGCTTATTTTTATTTTATTATTTTTAAATTATTTTCTTTGGCCCTGCCTATGATGTCATGATGTTAGCTCCACCCACAATGTGATGACATCATGGTGGGGTAGTAAATTTTTTGACATCCCACCACTGGCATAGCACATATCACTACAACACAGTTGTATAAACATAAATAGTAAAAGATAAATAGATAGATAGATAGATAGATAGATAGATAGATAGATAGATAGATAGATAGATAGATAGATAGATAGATAGATAGATAGATAGATAGATAGATAGATAGACAGATAGATAGATAGATAGATAGATAGATAGATAGATACTCCACCTAACTGGTGAAATCACTACTCTGGGTGGTGTACAATAAAGTAAAAAACAAAACAGAACAAATGAATACAATCAGAATTCTTAAAAGCAAACAAATAATAGCACATGCATGACAAAATAACGGTATACTCTATGGGTGCACATATGATTGAGGGTGGTAAGATTGCAGAAATCTGATTTGTACCAAGTCAGATGGTTGGTCCACCTAGCTCAGTATTGTCCACTCTGGCTGACAGTAGCTGTCTGAAGTTTCAGTCAGGGTCATTGGGGAGTATCATTTTCTAGTTTAACCTGGAGGCAGCAGAGATTGAGAATGGGGCCTTATTCTGCCTGTGAGCTAGGTCCCTTGCCTGCCTCATCAGGGCTGCCATTTTTTTACAATTCTCTCTGTGTGTATGTGTGTTTAACAGCTGGAGGTCACCTTAGGCTGGGCCTTGTTGGAAAGAGAGGGGTGATTTTCAAATAAATAAACGAGAAAGCAAAGAAATTCATCAACGTCCCACGTGGGGGTGGGGGTGGAATTATGTTCTACTGTCCATTTTCTTCTTCATTCTTTCAGACTGATCTCAACTGCTTTCCTGTGCTGTGCTCTTCGTAGTAGAGAGGGATTGCTTTGCAAGAAATCACCATTTCATTAAGAAAACACACCTTGGGCTGATAATCCATTTTCAGAAGCTGGACAATCGTTTGGTCTCATTAGACCTCTTATAAACTGAAGCTGTTAGCAATGTATTTCTAGATTACAGTGTTGTAGGCAAGAAAAATTGTGCCGGAGATCATTTAACACCCCTGGGGAGATGACAGGAAGGAATTAATCTTCCACTGCTAATTCACCCTCTGCTGCTGGATCAAAAATTACCAACCATGGGGGGTCTCCTCTGGTGGAGATAGCGCTGACATGTACGATGCACATAGCTCTTTCCTGCTCATTTTGGGAAACGGGAAATGGAGATTTCAGGAAAGAAAAAGCAACATCAGTGTATCAATAATGCCACAAAGAATTTTCTAATGTGGAGGGAGGAAGAAAGAAAGAAAGAGAGAGAGAGAGAGAGAGAGAGAGAGATGGCATCACACCTGTGGAAACAGGCAGGTCTTGAACTGATTGACTGCAGCTACCCAGTCAGAACATTTGAAGACTGGGCTACTGCTGACCGTAATTTCTAGGAGTAGAGGGAGTGTATACATATGAATCATTGGTTTTGGAGCAATGTATGTGCAATGGATCATTGGACTCTTCATAGAGAAGAGCGTGTGAAGGTGATAGAGGAGAAAATGAAGATTATACTGCCTTGTGCTGAACTTTGCTAGAAAAGTCTATATGCTCTTTGGGCCTGGTAAACCTGTATGGGAACTGAAGCTAGTCAGGGCCAGCTGCTCAACTAACAAAATTTGGGCAATTTCACTGCCTTATCATTATATGTGGTGGAGGCTATTTCCCAAGACCACTTCCATAACACTAGATTCTTGGGAAAGGTGGCAGCACTATCAGGGGCATGCTGGCTCTGCTAAAAGGGCACTGGATGAGGGCTTTTAACCCTAACAAAATATATACATCCCCACTCGCCTTCTGATTTCAACTCCCCTCTGGGGATTCGAACCAACAACCTTTTGCTTCCAAGGCAAAGTTATGACCTCCAAGCCACAGCAGATACACTATAAACAGGGCTGTTTTTGTAACTTTATTTTTGCTGGCAAAGGAGGAGAAGGCAAGCAGAGGAACACAGGGCCCTGCTCATTTGCTCGTCTACTAGGGGCATCACAGCTCTGCTAGGCTCTTTGGATTGGCACGCAAAGGGGGAGGGGAGCGCCATGGTACTGGGGGTCTGGGGCGCCCCCCCCCCGGGCTGAGTCCCAGTAGCCCGATGGGCCAGCCAGCCCACCACTAAACACTATAAAGGCACAAAGAGAACAAGAGCATTTTCTAGGAAAGTTCGGCACAAGGCAGTATAATCTTCATTTTCTCCTCTATCACCACAGTCTTTGAGGAGGCTCTTTCTGTGTACCCCACAGTTTATTGACTGTGAGAAGGTCTGATGAGTCTGTCATCTAGTGCCAAGAAACAAAAGACCTTTGAGAATACTTGACCCACCCTATTGGAATATCATAGGACAGATATATTTCAATATCAAAGTACTGTATTCGCAAGTATAACATGGTGGGCTGGATTAAATTAATGGCCATATTTTTGTGCTGACAACTGTTTCTCATCTGTTTAGTTCACATCTATGACAGACATGTACCTGCAACCTGTTTTAGGGATGAGGTGGGCTATGAAAAGAAAAACAAATCCAACTTCTATGTGTTTCAGGACAAAGACAATAAAAGTAAGGTTGTTTTCTGTTGTGATATGACAACCAAGAACCTAAGATATCTTTTGTGTATGCAGATTTTCTTTTTCTTTTACTTTTTTGTACTTGCAGAAGCTGCATTTGCTAACAGTTGAGCTGTTTGATTTTGGAAATTGTGATCTAGAAAAAGTACTTCATCAGGCTCTGGGATTTTGGTATGCTGTGATAAGGACATGTATATTTCTTCAATGTGGTATAATGCAAACTGTGCTAAAATAGTATTTTTAACAGTCCTAAAATTATTCTCAGATGTGTGATTTAAATATACTTAACTAAGCACTGACCCACGTGGAGCTTGCAGTATAAATAATTGTATTGGATGTTGTTTTAGTAGACAGAGAAAAGGTAGAGAAAGATATCTGAAGGCTGCTTTACAAATGTTTGTAGGTAACCCTGAAAATAGCTTCTGGAAGGGCAATAACTTTCTGTAGCCATTGCAACACAGAACATCTCTATGGAAAGTTCCCCTGCAGTTGCTGCTGCCAGGAAAATCACTGACTGTGTGGCAACTTTCCATGCAGTTGAGATACTCCACATGGCAGAATAGTCAACTACAAGTTACTCTGCAGCATAAAGCAAACATTATCCAGAAGGTGTTCCAAGTAATTTCTGTTAATTCTGTTATTTTGTATACTATACTTTATTTTCTTGGGAGATGTCTGATGTGAAGGTTAAGCAAATGTAAAATTACATAGGCAGGTTGCAGGATTCCAGAAATTGAGTTATATGGGGCAAGGGGGACAAATCAGCAATCATGATCACATGGGGGCGTTTTTAAGAATCGCAAAATTGTTGATTGCGTAAGATAAAACCAAGCCAGGAAGACAGATTGCAAAAATTCCTACTCAATTAGAATTATTTTTTTACATTGCAATATATTGGACAGTATTGGATCTACCAAAGGTTACTTAAGAGCGTCACTAAACTGAGCCATCTATGAATGCACATTTGTTGGTTTCTTCCAAAATGCATGAATAACCACATGCCATTAAGTTGATTCAGATTTAATGTTTTCCAAAAATTTCTAGATATAGAGTACTTACCAATTGCTTGCCATTCCCTCCTTCTTGAAGCATCCTGGGACTTTGCAGCATGACCAAGGTTACACAAGCTGGCTCTTCTCCTGAGAGACACAATGGGGAGTCAAACTTCCTGTTCTTGGCTCTACAACCAGATCCCTAACTTATTGAGCTACCTAGTCTGCTGGCAAAACTTTAGATATAGAGTTTCGCAGTAGGACATGTCACTAAGGCAAAGAATGAAAATTACACAATTGTACATTGGCCAATCTTCTGTCTTCCCCTTTGGCAAACTACAGGTCTTCTAGGAAGGTTGATTGAACATTCGTTTGATGGCTTTGACACCCACAAGTCATGGGAGACACGGCCAAGAACAGTGTTGGCCATTGCCAGGCCAAAGTCAGAAGAATCTGGGAGGATAACTGGGACTGAGGCATGGCAGATCTCACAGTTCACATGCAGAAGACCCATAGTTCAATTCCTGGGATTCCCAAACAAGGTTGGAAAAGTGCTGGAGAGTCACTGTCCATAATTCCTGGTAATACTAGGCAATGCAGACTAATGGTCTGAGCAATGGTTAGGCAGCTTCCTATGCCCTTGTCTTTGGCACAGTACCAAAAAGACAACTAGGATGCAACCCTGGTAACCCCCCTTCACTGCTTCTATTTTAGGCTGGGGGGGGGAGGAAACTGATATCTGGATAAGCACTGACAGGTTGGTCTCCTTCTTTCCATGGTGAAAGGATATCTTGCCACTTGATCTTGGCTCCACATTAGTTCTGCTTCCCTGGGAACTGTACCAGGCATACACTATGAGAGCATTTCACCTTTCCCCTTGAAAACAAAACTGCTAAGAACATTTTAAAGACTGCAACAGGCAGTGAAATGGGGAGGTCAGGGGAGATTTCTGTGCCTTTGGTAGATTCCTCCCCTTGCTCTGAATTCTGCTAAAGCACCTCTGGTGGGAATAACTTTCCTCCTTGTCTTATTGCAGGGGTGCCCAAACTTTTTGGGCCATGGACCGGTCACATGGTTCAGCGGGCTGGTCACATGGTTCCTCCCACCAGAAGCAGAAGTAAAACGTGCCTTGCAATCAGTTTTGAAACGGATATGTAGGATGAGGTAGATTTTAGGCTGCTTCCTCTGCTTAAACTAGGGGTGCCCAAACTACAGCCCGTGTGCTGGATCCGGCCACTGATGCCAATTCATGTGGCATGGCCTGCCCTTGTCGCTCACAGAAGTGGAAGCAAAATGTGCCCATATGGGCGTGTTTTACTTCTGCTTCCGGGAGCAATGAGGGTGGTGTGGGCCGGAAGAGTTTGTGTCAGGGGCTGGATCTGGCCCACAGGCTGTAGTTTGGGCACCCCTGGCATATTTTAACAGGAATACATTTTGCCTTTACAATGCACAACATTGCACCAAAAATGTGACACTTCTTCCCCATTCTCGCACATGTGAATAATCCCAGACCTACAGAGTCTTCACACTTTTGGCTGCTCTCTTTTCTAGCCCTCTTCTGAAGAACAATGTGCATGTCGCCAATGAGGTTTCAGAAACTGTGCATGCAAATGTTCTGTCTTTTAAAGGGATGGGGGGGATAAGAAAGGAAACCAAGTCTACAACAGAAAAAAACAGTGAGACATTTCATCTTCCGTGCTCATCAGTGGAAAGGAAAAATAAAGTAGAACCAATTTTGGGGACAGTATCCGAACAGAACTTATTATTAAAAATAAAATTCAGGAAATCAGGAAGATGCACATATGTGGTTTCAAAATAATCACAGCATAGTTTTCTTGATATATTGCTATCAAACATTTGCTTTAAAAACTAGCACTGAGGTGAATTATTAGTTTTAGCAATCCTGCATCACATTTTGCCTCTCCTGTATTACGCTGGTAATCATGCTGAAATTTGCAGTGCTTTGCATGACCCAATCACGTGTTAGTTATTTTAAGCCATTTTTATTTTTCTTCCCTCACACCTATTCCTCTCCCCCCCCCCATCAGTATGTTTGCACATGTTATCTACATTCTGACATGGTTGCAGCGAATGTGAAATATTAATGATTGGGACTGAGAGTTACGGATGCCTCTGCTATTGCTATGTACAGCTGTGGTTGATATCAGGGGGTGGGAAAGAAAATACTAATTTCTTTTCTAACAATGATGGTTAGCTTTTATTTATCCACTGGTAAATCATTTCACATTTCTTCCAGTAATTTAAAGTAGGTACTTATACTGAAGATTTCATAATATGCAAATATATTAAATTTTTAATTGATGAATTAATTGGTTAAACAGCAAATAGATGATTAATCAGCTGAAATTACTGAGCCATTTGACAACCCCAGTTTTAACTCTTACATGTCACACCATCTGTGTTCTTGCAGTATTTCACCCTTTCTTGCCAAATTACAAATCACAACCATTATGTGCATATCTATATGTATATGTATGGGGAAATAAGTCCCACTAGGTTGAATCCAGATTTAGACATGAGTAATTGGACTGGCAGAAATAATATTTTTATATTGTCTCCTGAAGGCAAAGTCTCTTCCAAATCGTACACAGAGAATGAGGTGTGAAGTATGCTGAATGAGGTATGCCATAGTACTGTGGAGAAAAAATTTGAATATGGACAACTTCTGCAAGCATGGTGGAACTGACCTGGAGTTCTTGGAGTTGCACTATCTAGGTCAGTGATGGAATAACTTGGCACTCCAGATGTTCCTGAACTTCAACTCCCAGAAGCCCTGATCAGCAGGAGTGTTGACTTGGGCTTCTGGAAATGGGAGTCCAAGAACACCTTGAGTGCCAAGGTTCGCCATCACTGGTCTAGGTTGACTCAGCATTCCATCCTTCCAAGATCGGTAAAAGGAGTACTCAGCATGTTAGGGGCAAAAATCCTAATTACATTGTGAACTGCCCAGAGAGTTCTCTAAGTGCTTCAGGACAGTATATAAGTGTAATTGTTATTGCTATTTTCGACAAGTTCCCCAGCCAGCATTACTGGTGGATTGTGGGAGTTGGAGTTTTGGCAGAGAAGTCTAGTTGGGATTAATTTACTTGAGTGAAATCAGTCCAGACACAGGTGTATGTTTCAGAAGTTTCGTGATGCAAAATTCATGAAATTTCAAACACAAATCGAATATGCACAGTCAATGATTTTCTTGTGGAAATCTTCCTGCCTACAGCCAGGAAAAATGGATGAAACAGAGTTCTGCTGGCAGGTTTTTCAGTACTGCGTTGGCTTAAATGCGTGGTAGACTCCAAGGTATACTACATAAACAACTGAAATCAATTCATGAAGATTGACTTTTCTGATATATATTCATGCTTCTTTGGTGTTCAAAACCGCACACGGAAATGTGCCTTCCATTATTTCCCCTGCATTTTGAAAGGTTCTGTAGGTTCTTCATTAACCTACCATTTTCTGAACCTGGTCTCCTCCTGCCTCTCTGTAGAAGCCACTGATGGTCTCATTGAAGCTGGTTCTGGAGATTCTCGCTTTTTCTCTGACTATTCTAGACTTTGATATTGGATGAAACCATGAATAGACTCTTTTGTCTTCTGTGTTCCAACCACAGGAAATTACATTTAGAAGTCATTATATCCAAAAAAATTCTTTTATATTGATACTTCAAGCATTGCAACTTTTTATTTGGGGGCTGTAGTCAGTGGTACTGAATTATTAAACTGGAGATGGATTGTGCTTCTGTAAACACATCAATACAATCCTCTCTTAATCTGCCTAGTATCCTGTGTTTTCTTTATTGCAGGGGTGCCCAAACTTTTTGGGCCAGTCACATGGTTTAGCAGGCCAGTCACATGGTTTAGCGGGCCAGTCACATGGTTCCTCCCACCAGAAGTGGAAGTAAAACAATACCTTGCAATCTGTTTTGCAACATGATGAGATAGATGTTAAGCTGCCATTTTCTCTGCTTAAAGCAGGGGCACCCAAACTATGGCTTGTGGGCTGGATCTGGCCCCTGATGCCAATTCATCTGGCTCACGCCACCCTAGTCACTCCCAGAAGCGGAAGTAAAACACACTCATATGAGTGCATTTTACTTGTGCTTCCGGGAGCGACCAGGGTGGTGTGGGCCACATCAGTTGGTATCAGGGGCCAGATCCAGCCCACAGGCCATAATTTGGTAACTCCTGCTTTATTGCTTCAACTTCCTCCAAAGCTTCCAGGCTTTGTCTTCTTCTCAGTACCTTGATCTCCACCATTACATGTAAACTGCCCTTTTGTTTCATTGCTCACCTATTAGGCTTCCCTTTGTAAGTCCAATGTTTTGGAAAGTGAGGGTGTCTTTTTCTTTTAATCTTTCTTTATAATTCAGGAGTTGGAATGACAAGGACATTATCACAAGCCTCAAATGTAAAATAAAATCAGCACAATTTCCTCCTCATGTGACTCTAAAAACTCAAGGAAGAACTCATCCTCAAATCTCCTTCTTTAGTAACTAACAAAACAGATCTCTTCCTTTCCAATTTTTTATTTCCAATGCTTAGTAGTTTATAGCAAACAATACATTGCATCTACCTAGATATGTTGCCAAATTTCCCTTTTTGAACAGATGGCTATTTACTAAAACAGAACTAAGAAAAACTACTTTTTCCTAGTTGAATAAGCAGGGTGACAAAATGCGGCCTTGCCTTACTCCTTTTCCTATTCCAAACCACTCTGTCATTCTGTATTCTGTCCTAACTGTTGCTTCTTGACTCTTGTACATATTTCTCATGAGGCATATAAGGTGTTCTGGTATTCCCATTTATTTAATTACTTGCCACATTTTGTTGTGGTCCACACAATCAAAGGGCTTAGTGTAGTCAATTAAATAGAAGTAGACTTGTTTCTGATATTCCTTTGTTTTCTCCATGATCCAATGTATGTTGGGAATGTGGTCTCTAGTTTCCCTGCCTCTTTGGAACCTAGCCTCCAGTTCCGGTAATTCTCTCTCCATGTGCTGCTGCAGTCTATCCTGTATTATCTTGAGCATCACCTTGCTAGTGTGTGGGATGAGCAAAATTGTTCGATAATTTGAACATTCTTTGGTGTTTCCCTTTTTTGGCATTGGAACATATACTGATCTTTTCCATTCCTGTGGCCATTGTTGTGTTTTCCAAATCTGCTGGCATACAGAATGCAGTAATTTGATTCCATCATCTTTTAGGGCTTTGAAAAATTCAACTGGGATACCATCATCTCCACTGGCTTTGTTGTTTGCAGTGCTTTTTAGGGCCTTCTTGACTTCACTCATTAGGATGTCTGGCTCAGGTTCAATGTTCTCATCATTGAGATTATCAGGGGTGTTGAGTTCCTTTTTGTATAGTTCCTCTGTATACTCTTGCCATCTTTTCTTAATCTCTTCTGCATCAGCTATATCTTTGCCGTTTTTGTCCCTTATCATGGTCATTTTTGCTTTAAATGTTCCCTTGATTTTCCCATTTTTTTTGAAAATATCTCTAGTCCTACCCCTTATTTTGTTTTCCTCTATTTCTTTGCATTATTTATTTAGGTACATTTCCTTATCTCTCTTTTAGGCATTACTCCAAGGGCTCTCTCTGATCACTATGGATACCGCAATAATTTCTTCCTCCATAAACACTCAACTTTAATTTGCAAATTACGATATTTTCTCCAGTTCTTTGTCTTCAATTCATGCATCTGTCGATAAACCAGGTCTTCTTTTCCAGATCAGTTAAATCAGGTGTTTTGTGGGTCGGATATCTATTTGTTTGAATTTTAAAGTAACACAGGATTTTGGCTCTCTTTTTCTAAAACCACTATTAACAGCCAAAACCTTGTTTTTATTGTTGCTGTAATAAAAATACTATCTACTGGTGGTCTGAGTAGTCCCCTGCCTCCAAGTAAAAAGGGTTTTTACAAATATTTGGTGGTGTTTGGGTGATGTGTAGTTATGGATCTGGCCTTCCCATATCCTTGGATGGGCACATATGATCTCAGACCTCTGGAAATTTCCCATTTATTTATTTAATCATATTTATATGCCGCCCTCCTCATGAGTGACTCGAGGTGGCTAACATGGCATTAAAAACAACAATTAAAACACAAGATAAAAATTAGAATTGAAAGATTAAAAAGAGATTCAAAGGGGAAACCTGTGGAAGATATTACCTTTGTTCTTGGAAAACTGACAGATTTGGGATTTTAAGAAATCGGGACAAAAAAGAAATAGTAGTCTGATGGATTATGTTTAGCCCAGTAGTGACTGTATGCATTTTCAATGTGTTTGGCATTTCATTTTGTGCTGATGGTTGCCTTTGTCAGAGAGCGAGCATAAATGAAACCCAGTTTTTCATTATCTGTTCTCTTTAATTGTTTGATAGGATACTTTCAAAAGCTTGCTCCAGTGCTTGAGATAATATCTGCATTAGAATTGCCCCCCCCCCCTTTCTCTTCTATTCCAAATGTATTTTTCACTATAGCTACTATTGGGCTAGCAGTCCTGGATATCTTTACATGCTTGAGGGTACTGTTGCTAATATAAGCTAACTTATTTAGCCCTACTGAGAATAAGCAAAGTTGATTGAGCACCAATAATTCATTTCAAGTTCCAAATTTTAGGTCTGGCAATTTTCAGATGCCATTCCTGCCACAATTCAATTTTAAAGTGATAATGAAAAAATCCCAGTCTTCTTTCCTTTCCTTGTCTCCAAATAAATAAACCTGGTGGATGGAGTTCCTAAATTTGCAGGTATGGTTTATCAGACAATGCTGCTGTTTCTGTCCTTGCTTTCTTTTCTGGAAACCATCCTCTTTCCCTAAAAGGAAAAGCAACAACTTGAAACTATACCTGTTCAATCAGCTTACAGTCAGAAAAGCCATTGCTCAAGATTCTCAATTTACAGAAAGCATTTTCCCACTCTTGTTGTAAAAAAATTTCAGACTGTTCTGTGGTTGGTTGTAATCAATGCAAAATAGAGTCAATGCTTACAGGTACATTGTTCCTGTTTTTGTGATTTAACCTTGTACCTGCAGATGTTTCTGAGAGATTAACACATACTCGTCGTTTCCCAGTATTTATGCTACCCCATTAATCCTGAGCACAAACTTCACCTTTGTGAAGGAAACACCCAAGATAATAAGCGCGCTCTTTTCTGTCCTGAACAATTTCTGCTAAATAATGCATACATCTGCATATATCAACCATTCTCAAGCATCCATGGTTACTAAGACTATCTTCATACGTCTGGCTTTAGTTTTGCACAAAATGGACAATGCAGCAAGAAACTCCATAGAAACGATCCTGTAACATGCTCTGCTTTAAGTTAGCCCTGTTATGTGTTGCATGCAGGGGTGGTAGAAGCCTGATGGGATAATAAATGTGGTCAAGTAATAAATCACTGAAATCTTTTTCAAAACCCTTTGGGTATGTCTGAGGTAGTTATTAATCTATTTAAGGTCATACATGGAACATTTTAATAACCGTTCAGTTTTCAAGTCAGTTTAAAAGGCTAGACTTTATATTCACATATTTATTAAAAAGGTAAAGTAAACTGAGTTTGATCATGGCTGTGAGTAGGCTGTACCATCCTGGAGAAGGTGGGAAGGTCTGGAGGCCAGGATGGATGCTTCTTTAAAGCCTGACACAGAGCGTGGAAAGTTACTTGTTTGGGCTTCAACTCACATAAGAACTATGGAAAGCAGCATTTCCTGGCATTGTTTTGTCTTATGTTGACCATGTTATACAAAGTAACAATAAGGAAATAAATCCTTACAAAGATCATTACATTTTTCTAGATTAAGGTAAGAATTAGATAACTATTTTCATTTCCTTATCAAAGGTCTGTTGCTAGTCTCATACCAGCACACCGAGAGCTTCTGGTACCCTAGTCACATTCCTTGTATGTTTGTTACACTTGGCCAGTAAAGCATCTATTCCATTTTATTTTATCTAACATTTTATTGAATTTTAGACTATGAACCCAAACATATTTACCTAAAACTATCTTGCATTTATTACATTTCTGTCCTTTCCTTCCTCAACGAACAAGCAGCAATGTACACTGGAATTTCATCCACTGTATCCTTATAACAATCTTTTGAGGCAAACAGAAGGCTGAAAGACAAAAATCGTTGTGGCACTTTAAAGACAAACTGCTGTATTTTCATGTTAGGTTTTGTGGATCAAGTCCACTTCATCAGACTTCGTCATCATGGACTTGATCCATGAAAGCTAACATGAAAATACAGCAATTAGTCTTTAAAGTGTCACAATGTTTTTTTATATTTTTGTTTTGTTTACTCAGAACAAAAAGACTGCAATGGCTTAGTGGTTAAGACACTGGACTCGATGACTAGAAGATCGACAGGCCAGCAGTTAAGAGACCCGAGTGCTGCACTATGGAATGAGGTCCTGTCTCAGTCCCAGCTCCTGTCAACCTAGCAGTTCAAAACCAAGAAATTTTAAGTAGATAAATAGGGACCACTTTGGTGTGAAAGTAAACAGTGTTCTGTGCACTCTGGTGTTTAGTCATGCTTGCCACATGTCCAGTGGTGGGATGTCAAAAATTTCACTACCCCACAGGGACATCATCACAGTGACATCATGGGCGGAGCTGACATCATGATGTTGTGGGCGGGGTCAAAGAAAAAATAAAATAAAAATAAGCACACACACATCCCTCAACCCACCCACCCACAACATAGACCTGTAAATAAATAAATAAATAATACATTAAAATACACCCCAAGCCAGGCCTTTTTAGGGTGGAGCTAACATCATGACATCATGGGCAGGGCCAAATAAAATAATTTAAAAATAATAAAATAAAAATAAGCACACACAGAGGAACTGTGGTAGTATGTCAATATAGGTAAAGGTATTAAATACACATTAAAATACACACAGACACACCACATCCAAAGGTGAGTCACTTACCCTGGGGAGCTTCAGGCTATAGGGAGCTTCAGGCTAGCAGCTTCTCTTCCTCCTTCCTGCTTGGGAGGACAGCAAGGAGGCCATGCATATGCACCAAGCATTGTAGGCATGCATGCACACCAAGTGCTTGGCACACATGCGCAGTGGGGGAACCAGTGAAAAGGTAAGCCCTGGAGGTGGTTCCCCCCAAAAGCTGCTACCAGTTCTCTGGGACACTGGGAAAAGTTACTACCGGTTCTGGCGACCTGGTGAGAACCTGTTACATCCCATCACTGCACATGTCCATGGAAATGTCTGGAGACACAGACAGAGCTGGCTGTTTGGCTATAAACAGAGGTGAGCACTGAACCCTAGAGTTGGCTTTCGAGCAAGGGTGACCTTTACCTTTGTTTGCTCTCTGATATGCTTGAAACAGACTAACATAGCTACCATTTCAAAAATTTCAACTAGAAGGCTGAAAGACAAGGATCTGTTTAATGTCATTCTGTGAGTTTCATGGCTCAGTCAGAACTTCACCTGGGACTTCATAGTCCATGTCCAGGGTCCCTACAGTAGGTCAACTTGACTATTCCCCTAAAGACATGTGAATTGTCCTAAACCAAACATGGAGCAATAAACGCAGTTCTACATATCTCACTCTTGCTGTGAAACAGGATCTGAAAGGGCTTAACTTTGACTGGATAGGATTTTTTATTTTTTCTCTTTAATTCATAAGAAATTATATGGAAAAGAATTCTGCCTTTAAAGTAAGTCTGAAATAAATATGACAAAAAATAACAGGGGAAATCCTATTTCAGTTTTGTACTTTGATCTTGCTTTGTTCCAAATGTTTGCCTTTGTAAGTGGCATTTTTCTCTCCTCAACCTAGCCTTGTGAAATCATCATCCAGCATTTACGCCATCACACCGTTGCCTTGGAAATGTGTCATATAATATGCAGCATTTTGCCATTGAAGGATTGAATAGGAGGAACAGATGGCTGAACAGATAAAGTGAAAGCACTGTTTAAACAACAGAGATCATTTATACATAGCAGGAATAGCAAAGGAAATGGGTACAACCTCGCCAATACAAGTCTTTCTTTGTAAAACTGTGGTGAAATACTGCTAAAGTAGATCTTCTGCAAAAGAACTCAACTTGCCCTATCCTGACAACCTTCAGATCTGTTGGGACTATAATTACCATCACCCACAGCAACCAGAATGGTGTGGCCATGCTGCCTGAGGATGAAGGAAACTGAAGTTCTGCACATTTGAAGGGCACCCAGTTGGGGAGAGATGGATCGGTCACAGCCTGAAAACAGCAGAGATGAATTTTGCACAGGAAAAAGAATGGTTTCGTGTAGTGATCGGTTGCTAACTACATCTAGCAATTCGAGTGCTTAGAACAAGAAGCATCTGGTCCCATCTACTCTTCCTTTTTTAGGGTGATAGGGCAATCCCACCACAATATTCTCCTTCTTCTGAGACAAAGGGTGAAGGGTATGTTCACCATAACTGTGCCACTCTTTCTCACTGTCTGATAGAGCAGAGCAAGGGGAGAGAGGAGAGAGAGGAGGGAGAAAGAGAGGAGGGAGGGAGAAAGAGAGAAGAGGGAGGGAGAGGGAGAGAGAGATGCCATGGAGGAACAATGATGGGTATTCAACATTCATTTTACCAACCTTGGAAGGATAGAAGGTTGAGTCAACCTTGAGTCCCTTCAGGAGTGAACTCACATCATCAGTTTTGGCTGCAGTACAGCAGTTTAACCACTGTGCCACAGGACTCAATGTATTCTTGTGCTGTATTTTGTCTTATTTCCACATGATTGTCCCCAAGGTGCAACTAGGCCTGCTTAATTATGCTTGTTTCTATAGAGAAAAGGGAAGAAGTGTGTGCCTCACTTGGTTTGTACTCCAGATGCAGTGGTGTTTATATCTGGTGCACTCTGGAACAGAACTTGTACATTCTAGTTCAGTTAAGACTAAACACAAATCATTCTGAATCAGGCCAAGTTTGTTTCTGACTCCAGGTTCTAAACCCTAACCAGGAATATCTAAAAAGCTAAGAAAGTTGCAAGAATCATTTGTTTTATTATGTACTTTACATTTAGCTGTATTTTTAGTAAAATTTCCAAACAGACTTCACTATTAAGAATGCTATCTCTAACCAATCTGTGACAAACCACCCCCTATAACTTTTGCAAATTTAGCATCCTTATTCTCATGACCACAAGGATTAAGAGGGAAAAGACTGAGATGAGTATCTAGGGAAGGATTTCTATACATAATAAATCTGTCACCTTATCAAATAATTTTTTGGTTACTGTATATAAAACATATATACTTTGGTCCTTTGCCTAATACGTGAGTCTATCTAAGTAAAGTCTCACTGACTTCTCTCACATTGGATTTTCTACACCGCAGCATGGAAAACTTCTCAAATCTCTAGTTTTTCCTGTAGCCTCCAGGATTCTATATCAAGTATTATTTCCAGAGGGTTTCTATGGCCAGACCTCTTCCCGAAAAGTTTTGGGCTCTACTGTCTGTTTAAATCTTTTCCATCACCCTGTGGAACAGCTTCCTATTTTCTTCAGACACTTGTTATAGTAATCAGCTTTAATTCTAGTAGGCTTCTTTCAGGGTCAGAATATACAACATACAATTTTTGCAATTAGTTGGTGACACAAGGCTATCCTTCTAGAGCTGGAGTTCTCAACCTTTTAAAGGCAGGGGCTGGTTCACGCTCCCTCAGACAGCTTTGGGGGCCATATGGCCATTTTGCCATTCCTCCACTGCATGGCACTTCCTGGTATGTTGGAGGCGGTCAGGGGCCATGAAATGGTGCCAGGCTGCAGGTTGAGAATCCCTGTTCTAGAAGCACTTTACTTCATAATTTTCATGTTTGCACAAACTGTACTGCAGCCAACACATTGTGAGTTCACTCCTGACAGAGATCAAAATCGACTTCCATCCTACCGAGGTCAGGCAGGTAAAATAAGTACCCAGCAGGTAGGGAACAAAATGCAAATTAACTTATGAACAGCCCAGAGAGTGCACTAAGGGCTTGTTGTTGTTCAGTCACACAGTCGATTCCGACCCTTTGCGACCCCATGGACCACTGTCCGCTAGGCACTTCTGTCCTCCACCATCCTCCTCAACTCGCTCAGCTTTGTGCCCATTGTGTCTACAATACCATCTAGCCATCTCATTTTGGGCCGCCCCCTTCTTCTTTTGCCCTCCACCCTTCCCAGCATCAAGGCTTTCTCAAGCGAATCCTCTCTTCTCATTTGATGTCTAAAGTACTTTAGCTTCATCTTTACTATTTGACCTTCTAAGGAGCAGTCAGGTTTGATTTCTTCTAAGATTGACCTATTTGTTCTCCTCGCTGTCCAGGAGACTCTCAAAACTCTCCTCCAACACCACATTTCAAAGGCATCTATTCTTCTGCGCTCAGCTTTCCTAATGGTCCAGCTCTCACAACCATACATTGCCACCAGAAATACCATTGCTTTGACTAGACGAATTTTTGTTTGCAATGTGATGTCTCTACTTTTCACTATGTTCCCCAGGTTTCTCATAGTTTGCCTCCCAAGAATCAGTCACCTTTTTATTTCATGCCAGCAATCTTCATCTGCAGTGAGCTTTGATCCTAAGAAAGTAAAATCTGTCACTGCTTCTACTTCTTCCCCATCTATTTTCCAGGGACTGATAGGGCCTGTTGCCATGATCTTGGTTTTCTTGATGTTGAGTCTCAAGCCAGCTTTTTCACTTTCTTCTTTCAACCTAATAGGAGCTTTTTAAATTCCTCCTCACTTTCAGCCATTAGAGTGGTATCATCTGCATATCTCAAGCTGTTGATATTTCTCCCAGCAATTTTGATCCCAAATTGTGATTCCTCCATCCCTGCATTATGCATTATGTGCTCTGTGTATAAGTTGAATAAGCAGGGTGACAAAATGGGCTATGGGGCAGTATATAAGTGTAATTGTTATCGCTATCTGTGAATTTAAATCACCTTACTGTAATTGAATTCAAATCTGCTAATCTGGCTGGATCATCCTAACCTTTTGTGGATTGATAGTAAAGATAACACTTTATATGGGTAAAGCCAGTCATGCCCAGGATATGGAGCTCATCTCCTCATCTCCGTTTACGGCCAAAGAGACAGCACTGTCTGCCTCTGCAGACATCTCCGTGGTCATATGGCACACATGACTAGATGCTGATGCACACAGAATGTTGTTACCATTCCCACTGAAGTGGTACCTATTTATCTACTTGCAATTTCTTGCTTTTGAACTGCTAGGTTGGCAGGTGCTAGGACAGATGACAGGCACTCACTCCGTCGTGCAGTACTCAGGTTTAGAACCAATGTCCTTCTGGTCCTTGAACTCAGTGTGTTAACTACTAAGTCACTATGTCTCTAATACTGTATGGGTATAGAGACAAACGTAGATGCCTGAGTCACCACAAAAGAAAACACCTTTAAATGAAAGGACTAGATCGGGGTGCCCAAACTTTTTGGGCCATGGGCTGGTCACATGGTTCAGTGGGCCAGTCACTATGGCCTGTGGGCCAGATCCAGCCCCCAATGCCAATTCATCCACCGCACGAATCCCTCGTTGCTCCAGGAAACGGAAGTAAAACGCGGGAGTGATGAGGGCTTTGTGGGTCAGATGAATTGGTGTCAGGGGCCGGATCTGGTCGACTGGCCGTAGTTTGAGCACCCCTGGACTTTCTAGCACGCTTCCCCCTCGTTTTCTCTCTCTCTCTCTCTGGGGAGGGGGGGGAACTCTTTCCCACCAACTCTCTCCCCGCCCGCCCTTTCTAGATTTGTTTTCCTCAGTTAAGAGCTGCTGGTTTCCTGCTGGTGCGGAACTGCCGCCTGCAGAGGCATTAAAGCAAGCCTCCCCGCCGAGTTCCGCGGGGCGTCCTCTCCGGCCCCGGTGGAGGGCTACGAGAGAGTGGGGGAAAAGGGGCGCCTCCCTCCACGGCCTAGCCTGCTAAAAGACGCCGTTCACACGTTCCCCGCTTTCAAACGGACGCTCCGTTCGGAGTCTGTTATTAATCTTGCAGCAACTACCCAGCACAAGCATTAGCGAGGAGGAGCAACCCAAGCGGAGGCGCAGGGGCAGGAATCATGGGAAAGGCCTTTCCTTCCTTCCGCCTCGTCCCATTAGACAACAGCAGCCCCGGGCAGGGCAGGTCAAGGCAGGGGGAGGCAGTTCTTCCGCCATTTTAGGGCCCTTTCTCTCCAGTGGGTTACGACGAGGCGTTCTCATCCGCCTGTGTGTGTGTGAGAGAGAGAGACACATTGCAAGAGGGGAAGAGTGTGAGTGTGTGTAACTGTGTGTGATTACAAGAGGGGAAGTGTGTATGTATGAGTCCAAGTGTGTGTGTGTTTGAGAGAGAAGTGTGTGTGTGTGAGTGAGTGTGAGTATGTATGATTCCAAGTGTGTATGTGTGTGTGTTAGAGAGAGAGAGAGAGAGACACACACACACACACATTACAAGAGGGGAAGAGTGTGAGTGTGTGTAACTGTGTGATTACAAGAGGGGAAGTGTGTATGTATGAGTCCAAGTGTGTGTGTGTGTGTGTGTTTGAGAGAGAAGTGTGTGTGTGAGTGAGTGTGAGTATGTATGATTCCAAGTGTGTATGTGTGTGTGTTAGAGAGAGACACACACACATTGCAAGAGGGGAAGAGTGTGAGTGTGTGTAACTGTGTGATTACAAGAGGGGAAGTGTGTATGTATGAGTCGAAGTGTGTGTGTGTTTGAGAGAGAGAGAAGTGTGTGTGTGTGAGTGAGTGTGAGTATGTATGATTCCAAGTGTGTGTGTGTTAGAGAGAGGTGTGTGTGTGAGAGAAGGAAAGATAACAAGAGAAGTCTGTGTGTGTGATTCCAAGAAAGGAAGAGTCTGTGTGAGTGATTCCAAGAAGGGAAGAGTTTCTGTGTGTGTGTGTGAGAGAGAGAGAGAGAGAGAGAACAAGAAAGGGTGTGTGTGTGAGAGAGAGAGCGATAGCGATAACAAGAGGGGAAGTGTGTGTGTATGTGGGGGTGAGTGAGTGAGATTCCAAGAAAGGAAAAGTCTCTGTGTGTAACAGCTTGTGTGTGTGATTCCAGGAAGGGAAGAGTTTCTGTGTGTGTGTTTGTGTGTGTGAGAGAGAGAGAGAACAAGAAAGGAAGTGTGTGTGAGAGAGAGAGAGAACAAGAGGCGAAGTGTGTGTGTGTGATTCCAAAAGGGGAAGAGTGTGTGTGTGTGTGTGAGAGAGAGAGAGAGAGAACAGTGTGTGTGTGTGTGAGAGAGAGAGAGAGAGGAACAAGCAGGGAAGAGTGTGTGATTCCAAGAGAGGAAGTGTGTGTGTGTGTGTGTGTGTGTGTGATTCCAAGAGGGGAAGTTTCTGTGTGTGAGAGAAAGAGATAACAAGAAAGGAAGTGTGAGTGAGTGAGTGGGGGGGGGGGAGACGACAAGCGGGGAAGAGTGTGAGTGTGGGTTTGGGTGATTCCAAGAGGGGAAGTGTGCACGTGTGTGCATGTGAGAGAGAGGAGGAAACCAAGCTTCTGCTGTTCCAAAGGAAGCTCTTCGGACGCGCCTCCTCCCTTCCCCCTGGCTTCCCTTCCCCCTCCAGTAATGAGCGGAGTGATCGACAGGCCTAAAGACGGGCTCATTTCCCCCCACCCGCCCCTGCTTTGGCCTCTTCCAGGGAGGGGAAGGCACCAGGCGGGCCAAGGCCACCCTCAGGAGGGCTGGTTCGCGCTCGGAAGAGTTGAGGCAGCTGCTTTCGCCGGAGAGGCGGGGGCGGCATCCCCGGGGCTCTTGTAGTGTAGACCCGGCCTCAGAGGGGCAGGTGGGTAACAGATGCGGGGAGCATGAAAGGACTCTGAGATTCCCCTTCTCCCTCCCAAGAGGGAAGAACTTATTCAGCGTAAAAGCTCATGGGCAACCGGGCCGACTTGGCCGGAGGGGGTGGGGAGAGCGAGAGTGACTGGCAGATACAAACTAGGGTGCCAAGGGGCAAACCACCAGCACCAGAGCCTCCTCAAAGACTGTGGTATTTTTGAACCACAACCGGGCGTAGTGGCAACCTTGTGTTGGCAGCTAATCCTTCTCACACTAGGTAAGGAGAAAAGAACTGCAGAATGAACCCACCAAAGGTGCCCTCATTTTGGCAGTTTCGTGTCTGGCCTAGACACTAAGAAGAAGCACCAAGCCCGAGATTGGATTAAAGTAAAGCAATTAGCATTTCGCCTCCAACATGCTGGGTACTCATTTTACCAACCATGGAAGACTGAGTCAACCTTGAGTTAATGCACCAAGGCAAATATACTTTTTTTCTGGATAATTAATAAGCAGTAGGCAATTTCCATTGCATCGTCAGTGGCACGATATTCAGTTGAAAGCCTCCTTAAAAAGGATTTTTCTTCTTCATGATATATATATATTTAAAAGGTGGGTTCTAACTAGATACTAACTAAGTCACAAGGAACTTCATCCTGCTCACTTCTTCTGCACTTATCTGTACAACCGATACCTGATTTAGTTTCATTCGCAAGTCCTGCTGTTCTCTGTTCATCCTTCTGAATGCAAACAAAAGGGTCAACATTGCAATGATGGCAATGCAAAGCTGCTCTTTCCTAGTTCGAAAGGACCACCCTCGTGGTTAATACATGTAATAAAGAGAGATCTTGTCCATGAGTCCTTGCTTTGCAAGTCTAAAGGTGTTTTTCTTGGAATTTATTGCACTGAAATCTCTAAAGGAGAGAACTGAGGCCCTTTGTATCCTGAGCTTTTTAAAACCCATCTATCCACAAAGAAGGCTCCCCAAATTTCCCTGCTGAGTGTACAAATCCAGAATCCCAAATTATTCTCATATGAACACTGCTTCAGGAAGAAGGTCCAGCTGAAAGGAAAATGTTCGATGGCTGCCCACATTCTCTTCCTCCAAGTTAAGCAGCAGTAGGATGTAAATAAAACAATTGGAACGTATCTTTCAGTGACTGGGAAACACATGTTTTCCCATCCTGTGGACCATGGATTTGTAAGTTTGTGTTACTCTCAGCATGTCATTGTAATGCTTCCACCTAGAGAGTGAATTTCCAAACTCTGTTCTAGAGTGACATAGTCTTCAATCACCCCCACAACCTTCCCCACAAACTTCTTGTTGTTGTTCAGTCGCACAGTTGATTCCGACCCTCTGCGACCCTATGGACCACTGCCCACCAGGTACCTCTGTCCTCCACCATCCTCCTCAACTTGCTCAGCTTTGTGCCCATTGTGTCTACAATACCATCTATCCATCTCATTTTTGGCCACCCCCTTCTTCTTTTGCCCTCTACCCTTCCCAGCATCAAGGCTTTCTCAAGCGAATCCTCTCTTCTCATTTGATGTCCAAAGTACTTCAGCTTCATCTTTACTATTTGACCTTCTAGGGAGCAGTTGGGGTTGATTTCTTCTAAGATTGACCTATTTGTTCTCCTTGCTGTCCAGGGGACTCTCAAAACTCTCCTCCAACACCACATCTCAAAGGCATCTATTCTGCACTCAGCTAACTAGTGGCTTCCATATCGTTTACCAGGACCCAGAACAAAGATATTTTACTAGGCAATAAATCCTACTAAAATCTGTGTGTTTTGGGTCCTGGTAAATGAACACAGAATTCACTTTGGTGTAGTAAGGAAAAACTAGACTGGATCTTTTGTCAGTTATCAGAATTTTCTGGAATTTAGGAACAGGCCAAAACCAAATCTAAGTATCTTTCAGCAGGTTGGATATTATTTTCTCACTATTCAGTAATGGCAGAGATATACTGAGGGAAGGTTTCGATAAGAGTAGTGTGGAAGGCATTGAAGGTCTTTCAATCCAACCAATACTGCAGTTCTGACGATTCCCAGGGGAGGAAAACCAATCGCTTCCTCAGATGGCCAGTTCTACTGCTGAACAGCTCTGTTACAAAATCTCTCCTGATGCCAAGTGGGAATAGGGTTCCCTGCACCTTTCACCCATCCATGCAACCCCTGCCCTCTGGAGTTTAAAAGGTCTGAGCCTGAAAACATCTGTTCTCAAGAAGCGCATGAAGGAACAGTATCTACCTGCTGGAGGCCTTTTCCCCAGGAGTGCCACAACCAGCTGCCATTAAGATTCAGCATACACAGACCTAACTCCCAGCTGTACAAAATATGTTGTTGTTGTTGTTCAGTCGCACAGTCGACTCCGACCCTCTGCGACCCCATGGACCGCTGTCCGCCAGGCACTCCTGTCCTCCACCATCCCCCTCAACTCACCTAGCTCTGTGCCCATTGCCTCCACAATACCATCTAGCCATCTCATCTTGGGCTGTCCCCTTCTTCTTTTGCCCTCGACCCTTCCAAGCATCAAGGCTTTCTCAAGCGAATCCTCTCTTCTCATTTGATGTCCAAAGTACTTTAGCTTCATCTTTATTATTTGACCTTCTAAGGAGCAGTCAGGGTTGATTTCTTCTAAGATTGACCTATTTGTTCTCCTCGCTGTCCAGGGGACTCTCAAAACTCTCCTCCAACACCACATCTCAAAGGCCTCTATTCTTCTGCGCTCAGCCTTCCTAATGGTCCAGCTCTCACAACCATACATTGCTTTGACTATGCGAATTTTTGTTTTCAATGTGATGTCTCTACTTTTCACTATGTTCCCCAGGTTTCTCATCGCCTGCCTCCCAAGAATCAGTCGCCTTTTTATTTAATGGCTGCAATCTCCATCTGCAGTGAGCTTAGATCCTAAGAAAGTAAAATCTGTCACTGGTTCTACTTCTTCCCCATCTATTTTCCAGGGACTGATAGGGCCTGTTGCCATTATCTTGGTTTTCTTGATATTGAGTCTCAAGCCAGCTTTTGCACTTTCTTCTTTCAACCTAATCAGGAGCATGTTTCCAATTGGCGTAGGACGCCAAACACTCGTCAAAACATTGAAATCACCATCAAGGGCTTGCTTCCAGAGACCGACGTGTCTGCTTTTGACCCACTGGCCCGAGAGTGAATCACCATCTAGCCTCACTCGTCTCGCTGCGCTTAAATGGGGCGGCGGAGGAGGGAGGTGGGAATCGGGGACAAGACAGACAGAGGGAGTTTCGCCTTATCCATTTTCCTGAACGAAAACCCACTGCGCAATTCCCTGGCGAAAGGGACCGCACTGGAGCCAGGAGCGGCGGCTTTTGCAAAGCGGAGCGAGCGAGCGGCTGCCTGTCCGCCCCCTGACAAGGACAGTTGGCATATGTGACAGCTGCACAGTGGCGGGGGATTATCTCGCTGGCGCGCGCCCGGCGTGGCAGGAAGCCGGAAGCCAAGGGCAGGCGCGTCTCCCGGGCTCGCTGTGCAGTTCCACGTGCCGCCGAGGGAGGCCGCCAGAGTCAGCGAAAGCCTCGGCTTCGGGGGCCGCTGCAGTTCCGAGACCACGATGGGTTGGCACAAAGGCGCTTTACCTTGGCGCCTGACCCAGTAGTGTGTGTGTGTGTGAGAGAGAGAGAGGACAGGATGTGTTTACACTGAAAAAAGCACACCGCGTCAGACCTCACCAGAAAACCGAGGAAACGCTGGCTGGAAATGCTCTTTAGTGATCTAAGCCTTTTCCTAAGCAGACACAGGAAAGCCAGAGGCTACAGTCCTTCCTGCGCTTACTTCCTAATAATAATTTCGTGCCAGAAATTATTTTGGGTTGAAAGGGTTTTTGCGGAAGAGATTCTGCTCAGGGAACGCCCGAATGAGGCTCCTTTCATATCTCCAGTCCATCATGCAGTAGCGGGGGCTCGAACTGCCAACTCGCCCGCCTTCCAGCTAACAAGGCGGACATCTGAGCCACTGCAGCCCCTCTCTCCTCCCCGAGGCGCGGGGTTGGAAAGGGCCAGGCTAGTCGGGTTTGGGCAGCCGCGACCTTGTCTTTCCTCCTTCCCTCGTCCAGCCTCCGTTCCCTGCGGGGAGAAAGGGCCAGGGCCAGCTCCGGGTACGCAGAAAAAGCCTTCTCGAAGATTGTGGGTATTTTTGGAACCACCATCGGGCGTACCCCGGGCAAGAGCCACCTTGTGTTGCCGGTTAACCTTTCTCACACTAGGTCAGGCGAAAGGAACTGCGGAATGAATTCACCCCAAGGTGGCTTCATTTCGGCAGTTTCGCGTCTAGCCTAGACACGGAGGAAGAAGAAGTGCCAGGTCGCTCGCGTGGGCTCTGCGCGGGGAACCCCAGGGTTCTCTGGTGGGCTTCCCGCGCCCGGGCACTTTCCTCTCCATCCTTCGGGCCAGACGAAGGGGAAGCCGGGCACCCGCCGGAGCCCACCGGGGGGGGGGGCGGGATCGGGGTTGCGCGAGCGGAGGGAAGCGAGGACGCCATTTCCAGCCGCAACACGCGCCGCTGGACCGCAGCGGAGGAGAGCGGAAGGGAGGAGGGGAAGATGCACACAGCGAGAGAAAGCCAGCCAGCGGCACGGAGAGCCTCCCGGGGCGCACCCAGCCGCTGCCAGGCAGGAAGAGGGCGGGGCGTGTGTGTTGGCCAGGGAGGGACTGAGTTGCTCCAGGCCAAGTAGGAGACGCGGGTAGTTTCCAGCCCAATTTCACAGAAAGAGAAATCACATGGCCCTCCTCTCTCTCCTCTCCTCTCCGCTCCAACGAGCTGGCGCTGCACAGCGAGGGCTATCGCTTGCACTTTTCCGTGGACAGATTAGCCTAAAAGAAAGGCGGGGAGAGGAGGGAGAGGCGGAAATTGCGGTCCATTCTAGTAAACGAAGCGGAGAGAACTGGGAACTCGTAAAAATACTCGCTTCCCCGCAGTGGTCCCCTGCATCCGTTGAAGCGAGAGGGGAAAAATTGTGTGGTGTGTGTGTGTGTGTGTGTGTGTGTGTGTGTGTTTGATCCGATTACGCCGGGCTGCCCCTGAGACCCTTGCAGTTCATACAGTATTCCAAATGGCAATAACAGTTACACTTATATACAGTCCCAAAGACAGCGAGGAGTCCCCTGGTCAGCGAGGAGAACAAATAGGTCAATCTTAGAAGAAATCAACCCTGACTGCTCCTTAGAAGGTCAAATAATAAAGATGAAGCTAAAGTACTTTGGACATCAAATGAGAAGATTCACTTGAGAAAGCCTTGATGCTTGGAAAGGTCGAGGGCAAAAGAAGAAGGGGGCGGCCCAAAATGAGATGGCTGGATGGTATTGTAGAGACAATGGGCACAGAGCTGAGCGAGTTGAGGGGGATGGTGGAGGACAGAAGTGCCTGGCGGACAGTGGTCCATGGGGTCGCAGAGGGTCGGAATCGACTGTGCGACTGAACAACAACAACAAAGCGTTTAGTGTATTCTCTAGGCGGTTCACAAGTTAAGTAGCGTTTTGCTCCAAACATGCTGGGTCCTCATTTTACCGACTTGGAAGGCTGAGTCAACCTTGATCCCAGGTCAGGATCGAACTCCCAGCGCTCTGGCTGCATAAACCACTCTAATCATTTCGCGTCAGAAATTCTTCTGGGTTGAAAGGGTTTTTGCTGAAGAAACTCCACTCAGGGGGCGCCCGAATGAGGCTCCTTTCATGGCCCCAAGAGGTGGGACAGAGACGGGCACTCAATCCGTCACGCAGTACCCGGTCTCGAACTGCCGGCTTGCCAGCCTTCCAGCTAACGAGAGGAGCACTGCGCCAACCCGGGCTCGGCCTTTCTAGACGACTCGGATGTGGGGGTTGGGTGGTTTCGAAACTCGGGTCTCGCGCTCCCTGCTTGCCTGTGTCCTTGGCCGCTGTCTTCGTCTCTCGGTTGGATCAAGGGCAGCTCTGCTGGCGTGAATCCTGAGTCAGTAAGACTCTCAGCCAGACTCCCGTACGGTAAATTGGACGGACGCCTGGATGAATGAATGGTTCCGTTCTCGTCGTTCAGTGCTCAGAGCTGTACTTCGGGAAGGGCAAGGGGAGGGGGGCACCGTAGGCAAGGAAGGGGCCACGGCCCTGTGAAGGGGCCGTTCCCGAAGGGGACCTGGAAGCTTTGGACGCCTTGCAAGACGGACTGAGGGAGGGAGAGAAACTGCCGGAGGAAACCACCATAAAAGCTCCCCGTTCTCTGCTTCCCGTGGATTGTGTCGAACCCTCTTGTGTTTCAAGGGGGGGGGGGGGACAGGATGCGGCTCGCTTATAAATACTATCGCTTTGTCTCCGTGCGAGACACCGAGCCAACAATGAACTGGCAGAAGTTGAGAGACTTCCCTCGGCTAACCTCCTTCCTCGTGTGAGTGCCAAGTTACTGTGCGAGGCTGCTGTATAAACAGGAAAAGGCTTAAAATTCCCAACTCCCCGGCTCCTCGTCGTGTATGAAACACGGGTAGGCCAGAGTGGTGGCTTCTTGCAAAGAATGCACCTCCTGAGGGCCCTGCCTGCGGGCCGCGATTTACTTCCGCTTCCAGGAGCGATTAGGGCTTTGCAGGCTGGATGAATTGGTGTCAGGGGCCAGATCCGGCCCCCAAGCCATAGTGACTGGCTCCCTGATCCACATGACCAGTCCACGGCCCATAAAGTTTGGGCACCCGTGCTGTACACCGATTGCAGAGAAACAGCCTAGCTACAAGACTATATTTAAGCAATAGGTGAGGGTGTCCTGGGCGTTTCAACATGCCACAGTAATGCATTAACATGCAAGAAAGCAGGTGTTTGCTCTCTGGTGCAGAACTGAAATGGGCTTCCACGGTGAGGCTCTGCTGTTTATCCTTGTGGTCACAATATGATCTTGGCTATCGCTTGAAGATGTTCTCCTTCCAGGCAGTAAACAAAGTGTGGCCAACCTCACCCCACCCCCAATCCAGTTGTGCTGGGGAGTCCTGTGACTTGAAAGGCTTTTTTTTTAATTTAAAACTTTATTATTAATTTATTAAACTTATACCCCACCCCTCTAGGAAAGACTTTCCTACTCTGGGCAGCTTGTTGTTGTTCAGTTGCACAGTCGATTCCGACCCTTTGCGACCCCATGGACCACCAGGCACTTCTGTCCTCCACCATCCTCCTCAACTCGCTCAGTTCTGTACCCATTGTCTCTACCATCTATCCATCTCATTTTTGGCCTCCACCTTTCCCAGCATTAAGGCTTTCTCAAGTGAATCCTCTCTTCTCATTTTATGTCCAAAGTACTTTAGCTTCATCTTTACTATTTGACCTTCAAGGGAGCAGTCAGGGTTGATTTCTTCTAAGATTGACCTATTTGTTCTCCTCGCTGTCCAGGGGACTCTCAAAACTCTCTGGGCGGCTAACAGCATAAAACTCAACAATGCAATCAAACACACATTTTAAAACTTTAATATAAATACCTCAAAGTACATTAAAATCAAGAAACCTTAAAGGGAAACCCTCTTTGTGATGTGGAGAGATGGAATAAAATGCCTAACCATCAGCCGTTGGTAAAATATCCCCAAAGGCCTCCTCAAAAAAAGATGTTTTCAACAGTTTTTTTAAACATATGGAGAGAATGATCACTTGGGAGCTGGTAATTTGTTTACAGGACTTCATCAATTTAAATCCTGTTTTCACAGTCTCCCTAACTAGAAATGTCCAAAAATAATGCTCATCTTACTTTCCTTGAAAAGATGTAGGATCTTCTCCCCAAAAACAATTTAACAAGCACATGTCACATACCTTGAATGCGAATTCAGGGCAAGTCAAAATACATCCTATTGTGATTGGGAGCAAATATGGCTGAGTTCAGAAGCCCTTTGCCCTAAATCAACTTTAAGGTGTGCATAGTGGAACAGCACTGAGTTCAGTAGTGCAGGCAAAACTCTGCTCACAATCTGAGTTCAGTCCTGATGCCCTCATGCTATAAAATGCTAATTAGCAAGTGGACCGACCAGAGAGTGTTCTAATTACTATGGGACAGTTTATAAGTGTAATTTCTATTGTGAAAGGGTTTGGGGTGAATACAAAGGGAGGGATCTGTTTCCCTACATACCTTAGAGTTATGAAAAGGTTTTTGACATAATAGTATTGCAGGCCTTTAAATTGCTTCAGATGTAGTAATCATGCTTCAGGTGTACTTAGCAGGCTCTTCAACAAGAAGATTAAATGCTCATTTTTCTATGTGAATAGTAACTGAATTTGTCTAGATTTTAGTTATCCAGAATTTCTGGTCAGTCAACTTTACTTTGTGCAAGTTATTTTATAACTCTAACAATTCCTAGAAAACTGCCTAGAGATTCTTTGGAATTAAAGAGAACACCTGAATGAGGAACACCATTTTCAAACATGTTATTTTTCTGGGCTGTCTCAAAGTATATGCTTTCCCCAGTAATCTTCATTTCTGAACATTCAGAAAGAAAACAGAACTTTCTGAACTAGTGTAGATTGCCCTTTCTCAAAAGCCAGTCATATCTGACTCTAGGGTGCAGTTCTCATCTCTGTTTATAGCCAAAGAGCCAACACTTTCTGCATCTGCAGATGTTTCCATGGTCATGTGGCAGGCACGAATGGAATGCTCTTAACTTCCCTCTGAAGTGGTGCCTATTTATTGACTTGCAATTTCTTGTGTTTAAACTGCTTGGTTGGCAGGAGCTGGGACAGAGCCAGGGGGCGCACTCTGTCATGCATCACTCAGGTCTGGAACTGTTGACTTGCCGACCTTCCAGTTGTCAGGTTCAGCATCTTAACCACTAAGCCACTGCGGTCCCTCTGAACTGGTGTAGGGCTATGCAATTTTTCTCCTTACAGGTGGAATGAAAGGTCAAGATGCATCCCATATTTTAAATGAACTAAGCCAAAGTAAAGCTCATTGATTTGATTCAGCTGAAAACTTTTTAATAGAGAGACAGGGAGGGGTGGGGAGGAAGGGATAGCTGGACCTGGAGATCTACCTTGACGGTGCTGTCTTAGAAGACAGTGATTAATTCAAATTTTCCTCCTGGAAACTATGATCAGGATTGTACCTGTACTTTCTGGGGAATACTCGGGTGTTGCTGAAAGCTTGCTCTTCTACAGATCCAGGGGAAGATTTCCTTTTACCCACTTTACCTGTGTGTGTGTGTGTGTGTAAAGGTTTCCCTTGTTCGGAAGCCAGTCGTATCCGATTCTAGGGGTCAGTGCTCATCTCTGTTTCTAAGCCAAAGAGCCAGCGCTGTCTGCTTCTGCAGACGTTTCCATGGTCATGTGGCAGGCATGACTAGACACCGGAGCGTACCGAACGCTGTTACCTTCCCACCGAAGTGGTCCCTATTTATCTACTTGCAATTTCTTTGCTTTCGAACGGCTAGGTTGGCAGGAGCTGGGACAGAGACGGGAGCGCATTCCGTCCTGCAGTGTACAGTATATATAAAGTGAACAATAAGAATGCTTGCACGGAAGCGAGCCGTTTTCATCCGGGAGAGAACAAACACGGTCGCGCAGCGTTAATAATGGTGGCTTTGGTTTGGCTGCTTTCTAATCGCTGTTACTTTCGACCGGGGACTTGAATCAAGGTGTTAAAAAGAAGCTAAGCGTCGGCCCAAGAAGAAGAAGAAGAGGAGGAGGAGAGGCTTTCTCTTTTCTGCTTCTATTCTCTCCCCTTCCCCGCCGCCCCCTTTTTTTTTCCACGACGCGAGGCGGAAACTAACATCTGCTGCACGTTGCATAACGATCTCTCGGCTTGCCGTTTCAATGCAACCTTATTTGCATTAAGGAAGGAAAGGGGGGGGAGGGTGTTTTTCACTCTCGTGGCGAGCCCTCCCCTCTCCCCCCCCCCCGCCGCCCCCACTGCCTCCGGGCCCTGCTTTGCTGCCTCCTCCGGCGGGAGAGCTCTCCCTAATTACAAGATCTTTTCCAACAGGGGGCGTGTAAACCCAGCAGCAGTTTGACTTCAATTCTGCCTTGGCGACATGTAATAGATTCTGACAGCGTTTTCACTTACAGCCCTTCGTTAGGAGGGGGGGAAATCGGGAATAATTACCCGGCAATAAAATATCTCTCGAGCACAAAACCTCGCGGCGCGAGGTCTTCGCCAGGAGGCTATTACTCTTGTCAATATTTTTTAGAGAAATACATTTGTGTGTGGTTCTCCTCCCCCCCCTTCCTCCAGTGTGAGCACAAACCCAACAATTACAAAGATCGGCACCCTCCTCCCTTTCTCTAAATGCCCATTGATTTCTGTTGAATGTGCTTCCAAGTAAATGCATTTTCGGAGCGGAGGACAAACTCAGCGTCCCCTTCAAAAAGGTCTTCAAAGGGAGGCGGGGGAGGGGGAGACCTCTGGAAATATCCGGAGCGTTTGAAAGACTGGGAAAAGGTTTACACCAGGGGTGGCCAAACTGTTTGGCCCATGGGCCGATCATGTGGTTCAGGGAGCCCGTCACTAAGGCCCGGGGCCGGTTGCGGCCCCCGACGCCAATTCATCCGGTCCTGAAGCCCTCATCGCTCCTGGAAGCAGAAGTAAAACGTGCCCATACGGGCGCGTTTTACTTCCGCTTCCAGGAGCAATGAAGGCTTTGCGGGCCGGATGAATTGGTGTCAGGGGCCACACCCGGCCCCCGGGCCTTAGTTTGGGCACCACTGGTTTACACAGATCTAAATGGAAAGGTTTCCCTTGCGCGAAAGCCAGTCGTATCCGACTCTAAGTTTCACTGCTCATCTCTGTTTCATAGCCAAAGAGCCGGCGCTTGTCGTCATATGACAGACACATGGAACGCTGTTTCCCTCCCACTGAAGTGGTCCCTATTTATCTACTTGCAATTTCGTGCTTTCGAACTGCAAGGTTGGCAGGAGCTGGGACAGAGACGGGAGCTCATTCCGTCCTGCAGTACTCGGGAATCGAACTGTTGACCTGCCGCCTTCCAGTCAACGTCTTAGCCACTTGAGCCACGGCAGTCCCTTACATAGATCTACTGGTTGGAAAACAACAGCAGCAGCAATGTCTTTTTGGAAACGGGGTGGCGATTATGGTGGTGGAAGAAGAAGTGGAGGGGCCTTGTCTTATGACCTGAGGCTTCTAAAGTCAACGCATAGGCTTTTCTAAATGGTACTTACTGAGACTCCAGGTGAGTAATGTGCGAGGAAGATCCCCAGTCCCGCTGGCCCGTTCTAGGTTCTTGGCCTGTAAAGAAAGGGAAATGGGGGAGTAACTGGGGGTTTTGTTGTTGAAATACTCCTGAGATGCAAGGCTTCAGCCGGAAGGAGGAACATATAACAATCGGCCACCTCCTGGGCCCGGCCTCTGGTCCCCTCTAGGTCGAGATTTGTCAACCTTTGAGTGGCAGGAGTTGCTCAGGAATTCAGATAGGATTTTTTCTTAGCCCTGCGGGAAATTCCCAGGGTTGGACCTGGGACCTTTTGCCTGTAAACCACAAGCTCTGCCTCGGGATTCCAGCTTCTAAAACGTAGAATGAAAGGAGAGAAAGGTAGGTTTGTTTCTTCTTTAAGTGCCCTATCCGATTCGCAATACAGTACTGTATTGGCTAGTCTCATGGCGATCAGCCATGGAGATTATCCTGGCAGCAATAGAATCCGGTAGTCTTCCATCTGCCTTCCGCATCGCAGTGTGGCACCCATACCACTGATCCAGTTCTGCGAGTCACTTTCTGGTCCTGAGCCCTTTTGGCAAGCAAAGTCCTCCTCAACCCCGGGCCAGTATCCATGAGGCTGCTGCGCTCCATCAAGATGGATTCAAGTGGGATTTAATCCACTTGGGGACCATCATCCTTCCCTGTGGAGTTCCTCACCCAAGACCATTAAGCTCTCAGGGTCATCAGGTGAGTTAACCGCTGTCTGAAGATCACCCTTGAGTCGCTGGCCGTATGGTCTACTCTATTACCATAGCAGGCTAACCTGGCCAGACTGACAGGTTTATTTGCTGGAAATGATCTCCCACTGGGTTTCGGGAGGCTTACTATGAAGTAAACATGTAGAAGACTTCAAGCCATTAAGAATATACACGCAAGTTAAGAGTCAGGCGGTTTTCTAGATCAGGTCAAAGGGCTATTTATTTCAGTATTGCCTCCATTCTGCATTTGTTCTTTCAGTGTGTTTGTTCTTCCGAAGACTGGACCCCACCTGGCCGCTCGCTACTTGAACAGGGTTGTGATGTTGGAGCTCCGGGCAGAAATCTACCTCTCCGTCCCAAGTCTATCCACTGCGAAATGAGGAGAGCCTTTTTAAAAAAGGTCTCGCCAAGAAAGCTATCCCCCACCCACCCCCATCCTGACTCCTCATTTCCAGGCAAACCCATAAAATGAAAATAGTTATTGCCCCACAGCTGGTAAAAGGCACTTGGGCCATTCTGAGTGAAACAGGGGAGAATTCTCTGCCCGGGATCGGAGGGGACGTTCTCGTCCTTGCCACAGCCCAGTAGGACTTACGGCCGAGCCATTCTGAGCCTCCGGCGGAGCCAGAAGGAGCCCAAGGCGACTCGATTCGGGCATCTCGCCCGGTCTTCTTGGGGACCGACGCTTAAGGAACCAGGAATTGGAGGTGCGAGGCAGCAGGATGTGTAGACCAGGCCGCAGAGGGAGGGGGCGAAACTGGTTGTTTCCCAGCCCGAGGGCAGCCGGCCCGGCGGTCCCTTTAAGGCTCGGCTACGCAAGGTGTCGTGGCTTCTTCCGGCCTGGCCTGGCCTTGCTCCGCGTTTGCAGAACGCGAGGCTCGCCAGGGCTCCGAAAGCACTCCGGAGGAGGCTGGCGGCGTGGAGTTTGCAGCCGGCCAAGCCAGGAAGCGGAAGCCAACGCTTGCCAGCGCCGCCAGACTCTCCGTGTGTGTGTGTGTGTGTGTGTGTGTCTGTCTGTCTGTCTGTCTGTCTGTCTGTCTGTCTGTCTGTCTGTGTGCGCGCGGGAGCGCGTGTAAAGAAAGAGAGAAAGTGTGTAAAGTGTGTGTGTAAAGAGTAAGTGAGTGTGAAGAGAGAAAGTGTGTGTGTGTATGTGAAGAGAGAGAGTGTGTGTAAAAAGTGTGTGTGTGGAGAGAGAGTGTGCATGTGTAACGTGTGTGTGTGTAAAGAGCGTGTATGTAGAGAGCAGGTGTGTGCGTGTGCGTGTGCATGTGTGCGCGCGGGGGGCGCATGTAAAGAAAGAGAGAAAGTTTGTGAAGTGTGTGTGTGTAAAGAGTAAGTGAGTGTGAAGATAGAAAGTGTGTGTGTAAAGAGAGAGAAAGTGTATGTGTGTGAAGAGTGTGTGTGTAGAGTGTGTGTGTGCATGTGTAAAGTGTGTGTGTGTGTGTGTGTGTGTGTGTGTGTGTGTAAGCCCACCCACGGCCCCCTGTGCGTCGACCTTTGGGGGACCCAGCTAACTCGCTCGGCGTCTCCTCCTTCCCACCCTGGGCTGCGCACCCGATGACTTCACTCGCCGTGGCTGCATTGACATGCCGGGAGCCGCTCCACGCCACAGGCAGACCTTGTTGTGTCAGCTTCGAGATCTCGAAGGCGGATATGCAGATTGTGAAGTCTGACACTCTCCTGCTCGCCTCGCCCCTTCCTTCCCGTCCTCAAGTCCATCGATCAAACAAATGATATTCAATAAGAGCTGGCAGGAGGCAGGGAAGGCTTCGGAGAGCCTGCCAGGCTGGTAAAGGGAGAGAGAGAGAAAGGACACCCCAGGCAGGCGAGCGAAGCGAGGTGGCTTCGATTTCCGGAGGCGACGGAGAAGGGAAAGCCACTCTGACCAGGAGCTGTTCGCCGATTCTTTGGAGCCGAGAGAAGATCTGCTTCGTCGACGGTGCAAATCATCTCCATTTTCTTCACGATCGAGTTCGCTCACTGTCAGTTTTCACACCTCCGGGAGCGGAAAGGCCAAGGCAGCCGTACGTGACTCCCATCCCACCACCTCAACGGTGGTGTAGCCAGTGGGACCTGTTGAACAGAGTGTTGCACTAGGACTCAGGAGTCCGGGGTTCAAATCCCCCGTTCGGCCTGGGAAACACAATGAGGCAGGGTGGCAATAGAAAACTTGATCACCATTTTAACCCGAATATCCTATTAGAATTGCCCTAAGCCGGGGCCTGCGATGGCACAAGTGGTTAAGATGCTGAACTTGATGACTAGAAGGTCGGTGTTCGATTCCCGAGTACTGCACGATGAAGTGAGCCCCTGTCTCTGTCCCAGCTCCTGCCAACCTAGCAGTTAGAAAGCAAGAAATTGCAAGTAGATAAATAGGCACCACTTCGGTGGGAAGGTAAACAGCGTTCCGTGTCCCGTGTTGAGGCATGCCTGCCACGTGTCCACGGAAAAAGTCTGCAGATGCAGACGGCGCTGGCTCTTTGGCTATAAACAGAGATGAGTACCGAACCCTAGAGTCGGATACGACTGACTTTCGAGCAAGGGCGAACTTTACCTTTACCTAAGTCGGAACCGATTTGACGGGCTTACACCATCATCGTATTGGCCAGAGCTCCTACACTCCTGAGAAAGGAGCGAGAAGGCGAGTTGAGACGCCTGGAAGAGCTCTCTCTGTACCTGGCAATAGAGAGTTGCCACATCAACCGAGGCGTGCAGTCTGCTCGCGCAAAAGTGTGAGGGCTGATGCGCAAATGCACAAGTACCCTAACCACGGGCTTACTCAGCGCCCGAGAGGTGACGGGAGATCGTGCGAACTGCAGGTATCAGGAAGCATCGCCGTTCTTCATGATATATGCAGTTCTGTCTATAGTGGATGACCCGTGTTGTTTCGTGCACACAAGACCTCGTCTCACGGCGCAGTCACGTGGTGAACACATCAGCGCAAATTCCTTTCAATTGGCTTCCCCTTCATTTAGACACGTGTACCTAGAATCACGTTTTGCTGTGGGGAGAGACGAGTCTGTGACATTCCAAGTACTGTACATGTCTTCTGGGTTACGTGGCTATGGCTGCAAATCTCTGTTCTTTCATTTGAATTAAATCGGGGCGTGCTGGCGTGCGGCTCTTCTTGTCTTCCATCAAATCAAGCAATCTGCCCAAAGCCCGCCACTCCCTCCCCCCCCTTCTCTCTCTGATGTTTTCGTTCTCACAGTCATGCGTTATGCGGCTGGCTCATTGGTACCAAGACTACCAGCCGTCTCTGGCCCGGGCGCTCTCCCAGCTGAGATGACTTATGTCTCCCATCATCCTCAAGGCTGCATGACCAGTGTTATAGCGCCCAACGTGTGTGTGTGTGTGTGTGTATGTGAGAGAGAGAGAGACAGAGACAGAGAGAGACAGAGACAGAGAGAGAGACAGAGAGAGAACGAGAACTCCTTTTTCCGTCTTCTTCTGCTGCAAAGGACGACGATGGCACAGCGAAGCTCCTTCTTGCACACCCACGTCGCTGCTTTACCTCCTAAACATTCTGGCTTTGCGGAGAGAAACTGCAGCCTTAGCCCCTCCTCCTCTTCCTCCGGAGCGCCCTTGATTGGCCCCCCGGAGAGGAGAAGGTAAGGCCAGACAGCTGCAGTTCTGGATGACCTGCGAAGGATTAAGCGGACTTTTCCACCGTGCCCCGGCCTCCAGTGCGCAGCTGCAAAGCGCCGCTGTAGCGAGGGAGGCTGGGGTCACGGCGCTTTCCTGCATGTGACTCTGTTCCTGGAGATTAGACTGCGGCGGCCTCTGGCTGCCCGCCCTCTTGCTCTCAAGAGCAACTCGCTCGCAGGCCAGGAGTTAGGCGCCTTAGATAGCTCAAATGAAAGTGCTCTCTTGTTACACAAGTTAAAATTAACAGATCGTCATCATCCAAAGGACTATCGCGGTGCAGTGAAAAGTCGTGTACAGTTCTATGGGACTTACTTTCAAGTGTTGTTTTAGACAGTGATGAACAGGACCTCATGAGTCTGTTTGGCCATGGAAACTGACTTGTGGGATGCGTGGGGGAGTGAGCACTAAGCAAGGTAAAGGTAAAGGTTTCCCTTGCTCGAAAGCCAGTCGTATCCGACTCTAGGGGTCAGTGCTCATCTCTGTTTCTAAGCCGAACAGCCAGCGCTGTCTGCTTCTGCAGACATTTCCATGGTCATGTGGCAGGCATGACTAGACACCGGAGTGCATGGAACGCTGTTACCTTCCCACCGAAGTGGTCCCTATTTATCTACTTGCAATTTCTTGCTTTCGAACTGCTAGGTTGGCAAGACCACTCCTTAAATCACTTACATACCTTCTTCTTCTTTCGTGTCCGGATCACATCCTGGACTGCCAAAATGAAGGCATATTTTTGGCTTTGTCGTTGGCTAAACTTAAGTTCCTGATGGTGGATGTGTCTGGATTTACATACCTCAAACCCCCTGTTAAATTCGCCAGAAGTTAGATGGGATTTGGCAGCACACAACACAACATGCATTAGAGGGTTGCAACCTTTAATATCCTGGAACAGACCTATCCTAATAAGTATAGGAGTTCTGACTTGAAAAAATGACTTTGAGTTTGCCTTGTCTGCCTGTTCTACTCACCCACCTGCCACGGATTGGAGATGTCTGATGTCTCCCAGAGTGCTGCTGATTCAGCAAAGGCCTTAAAACTACATTTCACTTTCTCTCTAATATAATCCAACATCCTTTTATTCTTCACCATCTAGAATCCAGAGTGAAGATTCTGGTGAGTGTTTATACTATTTTGTTACCTTCCATCAAATCGTCTCTGACTTAGGGCGACCCTTTGAATGAAAGCTGTCTAAAATGACCTGTCCTCAAGAACCCTGCTCAATTCTTGCCAACACAAGCCTGTAGCTTTCCTTATTGTTCGGAAACATGGCCAGGGCCACGGTGGATTAGTGGTTAAGATGCTGGGCTTGACGACCAAAATGGTTGCCAGATAGCAGTTGGAGACCAGAATGCTTCAGCTCCCGTCCTCTACTCCAGCTCCTGCCAACCTACCAGTTCAAAAGCAAGAAATTGAAAATAGATAAATATGTACCTCTTCAGCAGGAAAGGTAACAGCATCAGTTCAAAAGCAAGAAATTGAAAATAGATAAATATGTACCTCTTCAGCAGGAAAGATAACAGCATGCAATACACTCTGGCATCTAGTCATGCCTGCCACATGACCACAGAAAAGTTTGCAGATGCAGGCAGCGCTGGCTCTTTGGCTGTAAATGGAGCCCCTAGAGTCGAAAATGACTGGCTTTCGAGACCTTTACCTTGGAAACCTGAGTAGAATCTTTCTCGCTTGGAAAGAAGAAGTGAAGCAGTTCTTTTGCAACCCAATGTTAATGAACAACTGTCGAAGAAATGGTTAAATATTAACCTTATGTTACTGAGCTCTGCTTTACTTAACATCTTACTTGCAGATTAGCCACAGCTCCTCAAGGTGGTTACAGAAACCTCTGTGAATATTCACAGCTCATTCACATTAACGTGACTTTTAAGAGTCAGGTGTTCCCACCTAGGGCCATGATCAATACTCTTACTTCTCTAAAATAATATTCGTGCCGATTTCTTCTGCTTACATATTCTTAGGAACGAGATGAAAGGCAGGGCTGGATGCCAAAAGGCACATATTGTACCTCTTTGACACATACGTGAAGATGCAACTTCTTTACCCTTTAACACTCTTTAGCCAAAGTCGGAGTGCTTAAAGAGTCATTAAATGGTTGATTGCCTCCACTCATTCAGGGCATATTTATGGCTGATTTGGGGATTGCGATAAACCTTAGCGATGCTGAGTGGATGTGGATACCCTGAATTAATTAGGCCCAAGTAAAATGATATAATCTTATGGATAAAATGTCAGAGTTGTCCTTATTTGAACTTGGCATTTCCCTCATCCCAATTACAAGTGGTAATTGGGCTGGGGGGGGCGGCAGCGGGGTCCCCGGTCTCCATCTAGTTCTCCGTGTGGCAATCCCTAACCCTACCCACCCCTTCTCCTCCAGACGAGCAGATCAAGGATGCATTGGAAATCAACATGCAATGCACAGCAGAAGTATGCATAGAAAGATCCATATGTCCCGGCAGGCTGCATCTGAAACGTTCGTGCTGGCCTGGAGAGAAGGAATACGGAATGTGATCAATATACTGCGGCTGAGTGTTTAGCATCGATGCCAGCCTCTGAGAGTCTAATTAATAGCAGGGCCCAGAGCATTATGAGCTTAGCCTTGGGGACGCAGCGAAGGGGGTGGTGGCGATGATGACGACTGATTGGCGGTGATGACTGATGGGTGATGGCGGCGGAGGTGAGATTAGCCTGTGCCTTTTGGAAGCAAAGGCCAGGGATCCTTTCCTCCTTCCTTCTTCCGGGTGCAGCGAGGCGGTGGTTGTCAGGTAGTGGAAGGAACCGTGGGCGGAAGATCTCGGAGCCTCTTCCTCCCCAGGGCCTCGGAACCACGCACACACGAGGAGGGAGCCAGCTCCCGGGGAAGCTCCTGGGATGCGTGGCCTTGTTGTTTAACACATGTTTCAATTTGGGCTGCAGGCTGTCAATTACCTGCGGAGCGGCGAGTCAGCCTCCGGCGGACGCGACTGGGAACTGTGTACTTATTAACCTCCCAAGCCTGGCAGAAGCTGTTTCGCTCCGCCTGCCGGCCCCCACACACCTCCCTCCCCCCCCCCCCGCGCAGCCTTCCGCGCCGGCTTCTCCCTCTCCCCAGATGGCTGTACTTTGCCTCCTCCAGCCACCCTTTGCCGCAAGGCTGTCCACGGTCGACCGCAGAGAAGGAGAGTCTTCATCCGTCATGTCACAGGATCTTGATTCATTTAACAGCTGGAAGGGGAGGGGGAGTGGAGGGGAGTGGGGGGAAAGCCGTTTACCCTTTCGGGACCACACGGTTGGTGTGCGGTTGGTGAGATAACTCCTTAGCAGACAGGTGGGAAAGGAAATACAAATAGAATATCTCAGAAAACAAAACTAAATAAAATAAAATAAAAAACACAGGACAATCAGGACAATCTTTACGCAAAAGGATTAATGAACACAAATCAGATATCCGGAATGGCAACACGGAGAAACCTGTCTCAAACCACTTCAATCTAACTGGACACTCTATCCAAGACCTGAAAGTTGCAATTCTGGAACAGAGAAATTACAAAACTAGGATTGAAAGGGAGACAGCAGAAATCAAATACAGTACATCCATCTGTTAGATACCCATCACAGGGGGGTTAATATTAGTGAAGGGTTTCTGGGACATTATCAAATTTGATAAAAAGATTGCTATATGATTTTATATTACAACTTTCCTGCCAATTCTCTTTAGTAAAACAGAAAGAAACCAGGTACAGGAGTTTGTCGGGGGGCCCCTCCCACATGCAGGTCACAAATTGATCAGATACCATAGTGGGCTTACTCAGCAACCTTGAGATTGAAAGGGAGTCTTTTAGAGTTTATCTGAATAATCTATTGTTGCTAATGGCTGTGTGAAACTGCATTCTTGTGCTTGCTTGTCTGTCATCTTGCTTGACACAAACCCTTCTCCAGTGGACCTCCTGAATTTGGTATATATAAGAACATGCCATGGGCTGTAGTTTGGGCATCCCCTGGTTTAAGCAGAGAAAATGGCAGCTTAAAACCTATCTCATCCTGTTGCAAAACAGATTGCAAGGTGTGTTTTACTTTCGCTTCTGGTGGGAGGACCCATGTGACTGGCTTGCTGAACTACGTGACCGGCCCATGGCCCAAAAAGTTTGGGCACTCATGTTCTAGACAAATGGTCCCCAGCCTTATTTTTGGCATTGCACCACCTAAGCTTCTCCCTAAACTCCTGATTCCACCCCCTATAATTTGTATTACTCAAAACGTGAATGCCTATTCAAGTGGAGGAAGGCTAAAAGGCCATTCACTGTTAATAACTCATTCTCGAATGCCCCCCCCCCATCGAATTGCCCCTCTGTGGTTCTACACTCATTCCCACGTAAGCACCCCCTGTATTTCAGCTTGAATATGGCTTTCCCCTGATGTTTCGTTCCCATTCATACCTGTATCTGACGCCACTAGAAACCACCCCTTGCTCACCCTTGGGAGCACTACCTTTTTGGCCCCACCTCCAGCTGCAATGTATGGTTGTGAGAGCTGGACCATTAGGAAAGCAGAGCGCAGAAGAATAGATGCCTTTGAGATGTGGTGTTGGAGGAGAGTTTTGAGAGTCCCCTGGACAGCAAGGAGAACAAACAGGTCAATCTTACAAGAAATCAACCCTGACTGCTCCTTAGAAGGTCAAATAATAAAGATGAAGCTAAAGTACTTTGGACATCAAATGAGAAGAGAGGATTCACTTGAGAAAGCCTTGATGCTTGGAAGGGTCAAGGGCAAAAGAAGAAGGGGACGGCCCAAGATGAGATGGCTAGATGGTATTGTGGAGACAATGGGCACAGAACTGAGCGAGTTGAGGGGGATGGTGGAAGACAGGGGTGCCTGGCGGACAGTCGTCCATGGGGTCGCAAAGGGTCGGAATCGACTGTGCGACTGAACAACAAACCAGCTGCCTCCCCAGCCCCCCTCCCCTTCTAAAGCTGGAGAAGAGACATTCTCTAAGAATGCCAAGCCCCAAGGCCTTTCTGTCTCTGGCCATTAGCGACTAATCTGTTAGCTGACCTACAAGCATTTGGGGCCTAAAATACAGAAGAAGAGAATCTCTTTACCTATGTCCGTTTCCCTGCAAGCAAACATAGGCCGCTTTAATTTCTTGGAAAAGAGCCAAAAACAGCCCAGAATGGATAAATACCTCGACGGGCCACTTAGTCTCCGGTTAGTTAAATTAATTTATCCTATTAAGTTCTTGTGCTTGAAAATGATGCCTGAGTACTTAAAAACAGGAGGCAAGATTGTACTCTGCACACATTTTTGTCCAGAAGCGAGTGCCACTTCGGTGCCACTAACTTTGTGAATAAAATGTATGTTGCATCCTCA
This sequence comes from Furcifer pardalis, assembly GCA_030440675.1. Classification (NCBI taxonomy): domain Eukaryota; kingdom Metazoa; phylum Chordata; class Lepidosauria; order Squamata; family Chamaeleonidae; genus Furcifer; species Furcifer pardalis. The sequence goes on along the minus strand of CP126895.1, from coordinate 51,160,469 downwards.
ACAATCGGTTTTTGAAAGTGCCCACTTCATCCAAAAGTGTAGTTGGGATCGAGCTCACTTTCATAGAGACCCCATCTAACCTAAAAACATTACTGGGAAGCAAAAAAATGTATCTTCTCTTTCATGGAGTCTGAACCTTCCTGGAGCCCAAGTGGGTTCTGGGTGACAGAAGGGGGTCCTTTGTTGGCTATGCACTGAAAACCTCCAGTTGTGCTGCTTTCCCGGTGATCTTTCCTCAGTCCTTTTGTTGTACACCAGGGCGGCCCAAACTATGGCCTGTGGGGTAGATCTAGGCCCCAATACCAATTCATCCAGGCCACGCCACCCTTGTCGCTCCAGGAAGCAGAAGTAAAACGAGCCCAGTGCGTTTTACTTCCACTTCCAGGAGCGACAAGGGCGGCGCAGGCTGGATGAATTGGCGTCAGGGGCCGGATCTGGCCCACGGGCCATAGTTTGGGCACCCCAGGTTTAAGCAGAGAAAATGGCAGCTTAAAATCGATCTCATGCTGTTGCCAAACAGAGCGCAAGGTGCGTTTTACTTCCGCTTCTGGTGGGAGGAACCACGTGACCGGCCTGCAGCCAGAAAAGTTTGGGCACCCCACCGTACACGCTGGCCTTCCCTGTTTGGGTTTTGCCTCGCTGCTCTGTTGAGATACTCAACGACGAATTCTTCCTCCGGCCGTGAATCATTCATTCGAGGGGCCTTTTCTCCGGGCGGGAGCGGAGAAGGAAGGGGAGCAGGCGGCGATGGCTCGGCTCGATCTTTCCACCTGACGAGCTGTCTCCGCCGGCTCCTTCCTGGGGAGGGCGGGGTGGGTGGGATCTCGTCCCCTCCCCCAACCCTCTCGCAATCTAGTGCGGTTGCCAGACTCCCCCCCCCCCCTTTATCTTTCCCGGTTTCCTGAGTCCTCTTCCTCGGCCGACCACCCCGAGCCTCTCTGACGATCAACGCGACGTAGGCGGCGGCCTATAAATAATTTCCATTATGTTCAGCTGACAGCGTGAGGCGATTAATTTTAATAGCTGTATATTTGCCTGGCTCTCCTAATGCCCTGTAATGAGATGAGAAGCCATCCAACCCCAGATGGCTCTCTCTCTTTCCATCCAGCCCTTGGGAAAGAAAGAAAGAAAGAGAGAGAGAGAGAGAGAGAGAGAGAGAGAGAAATAATGATTGAATGAATGAAAGAATGAATGAGAGAATGAATGAAAGAAAGAAAGAATGAGAGAAAGAAAGAAAGAATGATTGAATGAATGAAAGAATGAATGAGAGAAAGAATGAATGGATGAATGAAAGAAAGAATGAGAGAAAGAATGAGAGAAAGAAAGAATGAAAGAAAGAATGAGAAAAAGAAAGAATGAAAGAAAGAATGAGAGAAAGAAAGAATGAAAGAAAGAATAAGAGAAAGAAAGAATGAGAGAAAGAAAGAATGAAAGAATGAGAGAAAGAATGAAAGAAAGAATGAGAGAAAGAATGAATGGATGAATGAGAGAAAGAAAAAAGAATGAATGAAAGAATGAGAGAAAGAATGAGAGAAAGAAAGAATGAAAGAAAGAATGAGAAAAAGAAAGAATGAAAGAAAGAATGAGAGAAAGAAAGAATGAAAGAAAGAATAAGAGAAAGAAAGAATGAGAGAAAGAAAGAATGAAAGAATGAAAGAAAGAATGAGAGAAAGAATGAATGGATGAATGAGAGAAAGAAAAAAGAATGAATGAAAGAATGAGAGAAAGAATGAGAGAAAGAAAGAATGAAAGAAAGAATGAGAGAAAGAAAGTAAGAATGAAAGAAAGAATGAGAGAAAGAAAGAAAGAAAGAAAGAAAGAAAGAAAGAAAGAAAGAAAGAAAGAAAGAAAGAAAGAAAGAAAGAAAGAACCTCCGAAGAGCCGAGACTGCGTTTTGGGACTCGAGAGCGGGACTGTTCTCTTCCCCATCTTCTTCCCGCTGAATTGAGCCGAGCATGGGGGCGGGGGGCGCCGAGAGGCAAGGAGGGTTGTGGCTACCTCCACTCCGGAGTGCGTCTGCTTAAGTGGCCCTTGGAGCGCACCTTTTTGCTCCCATCTGCGCTCCACCCGCTCCACGCCTTCTCCCCGATCCCCTTCTTCCTCCAGCCGTTGTGGGAGGACAGACAACCCCCCCCCCCCCCACCATTTATCTGTCCTCGATCCGGAGCAAGGAGCCATGCCATGACACGGCACATTCTCGAGGCCCCGCTCCGTCGGCTCTGGATTCGGGGCGCGTGCGAGAGACCCCTTTGGGCTGGCTTTCCCCGGGGGTGCCTGCCTGAGAAGCTGTGTGTGTGCGTGTGCCTCTCGCCCTCCTCCTCCTCCGAGGAGACTCTGGTCCGGTGCCAGGCGATAAAGGCACGGCGCTCGCTGTCGCTAGGGGCGGGCGGGGATCGCGGATCAACGTCCGTCCTATTAACCTAAATATCCTCCGCTCCGGAGCCAGCAAAGAGCCTTCGCTTCCCGCCTCCCCCCTTTTTTCCCTCAAGAGACTGAGGGGGAGGGGGAGGGGAGGGATGATGATGGAGGAGGAGGAGGAGAAGGCGCCTCTAGAAGAGCCGTCAGCGAGTCTGTGCGTGCTTCGGTGCGGGAGCAGGGAGTCAACACGCCGCGGCGCCTCCTCCTCCTCCTCCTCCTCCAGCAGGGGCAGCAGCCGAAGCTGGCTGGAGTTTCCTTGCGCTTCTCTCTCTCTGCTTCCCACCTGGGGGGGGGGGGAGGGGAGAGAAAGGGAATGGAGTCCGCGAGCACGAGCAGGGCGCGTCGGAGAAAGAACGCGCGCCCCCGCGGCTAGAACTCGGGCCTCTTCAAGCTTCGGTGGGGAGCCGAATGGCGGTGGAGAGGGGAGGGGGCCGGGAGCGGGAGGAGGACAATCCCTAGACCAATTATTTTCGGTCCACGGGCCAGTCACATGGCTGAGGGACCAGATCACTACGGGTCGCTGGATCCGCCGAGGCCAATTCATGAGGCCCAAAGCCCTCGTTGCTCCCGGAAGCAGAAGTAAAAGCACCCAGACAGGCGCATTCTAGTTCCGCTTTCTGGAGTAACGAGGGTATCACGGGCTGGATAAATTGGCGTCAGGGGCTGGATACGGCTCACAGGCTGCAGTTTGGGCACCCCTGCCCTAGACCTATTTTCTTCTGTACGAGCCAGGCGGCCCCTAATCTTCATCTGTTTCCCCGGGGTCGGGATTGTTCAGGGTAGACGAAAAGTTGGCACCTTGCGTGGTTCTCTTTCCATTGCTTCCTTCCCCCTCCTCGCAAAACAGCCCATCCGACCTAATAATAATAATAAGAAGAAGAAGAAGAGGAAGAGGAAGAAGAAGAAGAAGAAGAAGAGAGAGAAATTGAGAGAGAGAGAGAGGAGAGAGAGAACTATACAATGCTAATTGCCACCCATAATTGTGTTTCGTTTTGAAGGTCACTGGAAAGCACAGGTTATGTGCGTGTGCTTAAATTCTCTTTTCTCCTGGCAAAGGACGTGTGCTGCGCTTTCTCCCACCTCCGCTCTCTCTGCTTTAAATGTAAATAGGAGGTGGGGGTGGGTCGAAGGGGGGGATCTTGGCATAAGCCTATTATCGACGCAGAAGGGTTACAATCCCTCCCTCCCTCCCCCACTCCGTCGCTCCTTCTCGCGCGCAGCGTTGGACGCGCTACCGACGTTAGGATGAGGAAAACAGGGGGGGGGGGGACGACGACACACACACAGACACAGACACACACACGCCTCCACCCCGTCACCAGTCAGGAAACCAAAACGCAAGGAGGGTAATTGGCATCAGGGAGGGAGAGAAAGGGGGAGGCTGATAATCCCAAGGGAGGGGGGGAGTGAAATGTGTTTAAGGACCACCCTGGGGGAGGGGGGGAGGAAGAGGGGAGGTCTCAGGCTGATCGCTCCGCTTCCTCTCCAACTGTTCCTGAAGCCTAGCGCAGCCCTGGGGAACGCGAGGGGGAGAGAGATAAAAGTGCTACATCAGACAGCAATTTTAATACGCACACACGATGTGTGTTTCTCGTTCTCTCTCTCTCTGTCTGTCCGCCCGTGTAAGGAGCAAAGGAAGCAGGAGCGAACTGGGTTTCCTCTTTTCAGGGGTTCGTGTGAACGCGAGAAAGGGGACTTGATAGAGAGCCATGCCCTGTGTAAACAGCTTCGGAACTGCTTCTTACTCGCGGTAATTTGAAGCGTTCAGACGACCCATAGGCTTTTAAATTAAAACAAATACATTTAGATCTCAACCGGAAAGGGGAGGGGGCCACTTTCTCAAAAGATTACTCCCCTCACCTCCCAAATAAGTGACATGACAAAAGGAAGGCTGTGGCATGTGCTGAGCTACTGCATCCTGTTCTCAAAGTCACCCTGGAAGGTCACAGCCAGTTCTTTAAATCCAACACACACGGAATCTGCAGAGTTATATGTAACAATCCACGAACCACTTTCAGCATTTTTCCAGCTCTCCCTGCAAACGGGAGTAGTGGTTTCCATATAGGCAGTGACCAAGGTTGAAATAAACTCTCTCTTCAAGAAAATCTTGTCTCACGAGGTATTTATCTTGTTGTTAAAAAGTGTATGGCCAAAATCATGTTGTTTGGCATACTAAATTGTATTAAAGTAGGTCAAAGTGGCTCAGGTGGCTAAGACACTGACTGGAAGGCAAAAGGTCAGCAGTTTGATACCCGCATACTGCAGGATGGAATGAGCTCCCATCTTTGTTCCAGCTCCTGCCAATCTAGCAGTTAGAAAGCAAGAAATTGCAAGTAGATAAATAGGGACCACTTTGGTGGGGAAGTAAACAGCGTTCCATGCACTCCAGTGTCTAGTCATGCCTGCCACATGACCATGGAAACGTCTGTAGAAGCAGATAGCATGGCTCTTCGGCTATGAAACCGGGATGAGTACTGAACCCTAGAGTTGGATATGACTGGATTTCGATCAAGGGTGACCTTGACCTTTACTTTAGGTCCATTGAATCATTAGAAATGTGATGAGTCAATTCTTCTGTATGTTCCATTGGTTTAAATAGGTATAGTAAAACTGTACCTTGCTATTATTAAGGTAAGTCATGCTTAGAATAGTCCCATTTGAATTACATAAACTTATGGAGGCATTGACTCACCAAACTCCCATTGATTCACTGAGCCTACTCTAATGTGTTTTACTACACTAAGCAACAGGATTTTGACCTATACGTCAGAAGGTGGAAATGTTGCCTTTTTTTGGTGGGTGTTGTTGTCCAAAGAGCAAGGTAACATGGTCTATGGTTGGGCGCTGACATCGCCATGCTATTTCAGTTACTCTAACCACATACTGTATCCTGAGTGACGTAAGGAAGGAAAAGATACCAAAAAAGACCTTGTATTGGATTGCAAATATATACAAGCTTTTTCCAGCCCAGCAAAGAAATTAGTCAACCTTGCCGTAGAGATAGGACCTCTTTGGTTACATGAGACGTTCAGCTAGCCCGTTTCTGTGCCTTTGAAATATAGTACCCAATTAAAGAGGGAAGTGGAAACTAGGCCACAGGTCTTTGAAGCCTCCTCCTACCTTAGTAACACTTTAAATATCCCTATATTTCTCTCTGAGCAAGTTTGGACAAGACAGACGTAGCCATATGTCTACAGCCAGTTAGGAAAAGAAGATGACACAGCTAAACTATATTTAAATAGTCAATGTTGTCATTCAGAAACACATTTGTGCCAGCAGATTTTCTTCCAAAACTTTTTTTTAAAAAAGCTTTGAGTAATATACAATATGTGGGTGGAATAATGGAGTACAGTGTCAATATCTGGGAAATGTCTTTACAAGAAGCCACAAAGGTGCTATAAAATACAATCTCTCTGCTTCTCCATAATTCTTTATCATGATAGGTGGTACTGAAAAGTAGGGAAATAAACAGAAAATTTCAAACTTAGGCCCAATTACATCTTCCAGAATAATTTTGGGTTTTTTCTGTCCCCAACCCCATTTTTAGAACCATCTATTCTAGCTTAATGAAAAACTCTGGAGTTCTGAGAACTCTTGTTGTTCATAATAAAGGTTGGTCAACAGTAGGATTCTTTCTTCTTGGAAACTGTCCAGTTGCGCTCACAGAAAACTATGGTACAAGTAGAAAGAGCAAACAAGATTCTGTCCCTTCCCTCTTTCTTTAAAATATCACCAAAATCTTGCACTCATTATTTTATTCCTATAGGATGCCATATTTTTTCCATGTCTGTTCCCCACCTATAAAGAGAGACATTATGTTTATTTTATTTTTATTTTATTTTTTATGTCCCGGAAAAAGGTAAGCATCTTTCCCATAAAGAGACTTCTTCATTTATGTGGGAATTGGGGCACACAGAAAGAGCTTCCTTGAAGATTGTGGTATTTTTGAACCACAATTGGGCGTACCCTGTAATGGCAACCTTATGTTGCTGGCTAATCTTTCTCACACTAGATCAGGGGAAAGGAACTGCAGAATGAACTCACCAAAATGTGCCTTCATTTTGGCTCTTTCACATCTGGCTTAAACATGAAAGAAGAAGAATGTGGGAATTCAGCAGCATAAACCTTATTATCAGTGCTGATCCCACCTCTGCAAAAAAAAAAAATCAGTTCTGGAGACTATTGCAAAAAGAAAAGAAAACCAGGAAAACAAAATGAAAGGGGGGGGGGACCAACCCGCACAACATATATTCTGGAAATGTGAAATACAAGTTAATTTAATTCAAGGAAGGAAGGGGGAAAAATAAGGGAAGGAAAAGAAAGGAAAGGGAAAAGAGAGATATTTCAACATATCCCAATTTTTTACTGGTACAGTCTGATTACAGAAGAAAACCTATTTATTTTAGCATAAATTACAATTTCCTGTCTGACTTGTTTATGTTTTCTTTTGCTTGCAGCAATCTTCCCCTTCCCCTTCAAAGGCTGGCTCTTTTCACATATTCAGGTTTGAAGGTAAAAAAGGCTTCTTTCCTCTATGCAGGAATTAGAATTAGACTTTTAAAAGGGTAGAATATATTTTTGCATTCTAGCACACCCAAACTGATTGACAGCATATGTGCAGTATAGTTCAAATTATGCACTTTAAGGCTACAGTCTTATAAACATTATCCTGAATTTTAGTCCCATTGAAGTAGATGGAGCTTTCCTATGAGATAAAATGTAAAGGAGTGTATTTCAAATATATCAAACCATTAGTTGGTTTGCTTCCCCATTTCTAAAACTTAGACTCTCCCATGCTACGTAACCTATTGGGCATGAAGGAATCTCTAACAGTTTTGGTCTTGGGCAAGTGCCATAAAAGTTCTTCACCATTTGTTTCAAGGATGTCCTTGTTGTTGTTTGACATTAGAAAGGGTCCAACTTACTAACACCTTAGGAATCCTATATATATGAAGACAAACAACAAGATCAGTATCTCAGTGAGGTGCCATCCTATGAATGTCAAGTTTGGAAAAGCTGTTTCTTAATACATTGTGATTTTCTTTGAAATACAGTTGTACCTCGCTTATAGAGCATAATGTGTTCCATAGGATTGCTCTTTAAGCGAGTTTGCTCTTTAAGCGAAACACCATTGTAAGTGACCAATTGTGACTTCTGGTGGAGTGGATTGCGAACCCCGATTTATTTGTTAAGCGAGTTTTTGATTGGTTTTATTTGTTAAGCGAAGCGAACATTCAGAGAAAATTCTGTTCTTTAAGTGAGTTACTCTTTAAGCGAGGCACTCTTTATGCGAGGTTTAACTGTATTTCTTTGAAATAAAGATGCATAATAATGCACCATAAACCTTCTACTGGTCATTTTTAATCCCTAGGACCCACAAGATTGCCTTGTCTCAGTTCTGTAGACAAGGAACTAAGACATTTTAAAGATGTATACAAAGAGTTATAAATTGTTTATTTAAAGCATTGGCCTATTGCAGTAGTGCCCAAACTTTGCGGGCCAGTCATGTGGTTCCTCCTGCCAGAAGCGGAAGTAAGTGCACCTGTGCATGCACATAAGGCTGCCATAATTTCACCTGTGACTGTCATAAACACATTTACGACAGCCGCGGGTATTTTACGGCAGCATTTTGCACATGCAGGGGTGCATTTTACTTTCATTTTCAGGAATGGTAAGGGTGCTGTGGGCCAGATCCGGCCCATGGGCTGTAGTTTGGGCATGACACCCATGAATCACTTTCTGGTCCTGAGAAACAAAGTCCTCATTAGCCCCAGGCCAGTATTGATTGCTGCCCTCCATCAAGATGGATACAAATGTGATTTAATGAAGCTGCAGTGTCTCAATGGTTAAGAAGCTTGCCTTGTTAGCTGGAAGGCTGGCAAGTCGGCAGATTGAGACATGGGTATTGCATGATGGATTGAGTGCCTGTCTCTGTCCCAGCTTTTGGGGACATGAAAGGAGCCTCATTTGAGCATTCCCTGAGTGTTCTTCTGCAAAAATCCTTTCAACCCAGAATAATTTCTGACATTATATTATTATTAGTGGGATTTAATCCACTTGGGGACCATCCTCAGGGCTGTTAGGTTAGTTAACCACCACCTGACACTCAGTGTTGAGTTGCTGGCCTGGCAGTATGGTCTACTCTATTACCATATCAGCATAACCTGGCCAGACTTCTGGCTATGCATGGTAGAGTAAAAACAAACAAACAAACCAATAATTTCCTTGTATCATCCTGACTAGGACTGCAGTGGCTCAGTGGTTAAGAATCTTGCCTTGTTAGCTGGAAGGTTGGCAAGACAGCAGTTCAAGGCCTGAGTACTGCATGATGGAATGAGCACCCGTCTCTGTCCCAGCTCCTGCCAACCTAGCAGTTCGAAAGCAAGAAATTGCAAGTAGATATACAGGGACCACTTCAGTGGGAAAAGATCTTGAGGGACACGAAAGGAGCCTCATTCCAGTGATCCTCCAGCAAAAATCCTTTCAACCCAGAAAGCACCTTTGTGTGCTCCTGACATGATAAAAATATCCTACTGACTATGTTCAGGTTGAAGTGGGGGAGCTAATATACCATTTTAAGGGAATGAACACACCATCGATGCAGTTATTAGGAAATAAAACAACATTCCAAAACAACCTCTCTTGATTTTATAAGCCAACATTTCTCACCGTTTTCAGGTCATGGACCTGACCACACCTCCTGGACAGCTGATCAAGTCAGTCACATGGTTTTTCCCATTGGGAAGCAGAAGTAAAATGTGTGCCGTGCATGTGTAGAATGCATTTAGCAGCATTCTGCTCATGCATGGTGTGGCCAGGAGTAGTGAGGGTGTGGGGCCCCCTGGATGAATTGGTGTGGGGGGCCAGATCTGGCCCATGGGCCATAGGCTGCAAATGCCTGTTATAAGCCCTGTGCTCAGGTGCTCCCAGAAAGGGCTGTTTCCTTTTGCCTCTGGCAAGTTATCCTGAGAAATCTCTTGTCAGACCCCTTTCTAAGTCTGTCCATTCCCACTTCCTTTCCATGAAGGCCAACTAGCCATCAGGGCCTATTCAGGGTGCTGTGGTTTAAACAATGGCTTTTCATATGCAGGCAATCTTGCTTACCTGGACAATCAGGGAAGTTTATCAGATAAGGAAGACCTTATTATTCAAACTGTTGCAGAATTAGGCAGAACTTGCAGAAAGTTTTGGTGTGAGTCTCATTTATTTCTACAGGAGAACATTTTGCACTCTTTCTTTGAAATACAGTACTGTAATTGGAAATTTAAATGCCAGACTATGCCTGGATTCTACCCAATATGATATATGAGTATGCACAGATGAATGGGAGCCTGAGATGCATTAATCAGCATCACAGTTATCACTTCTGTAATGTTCACTGATCACATATACGGAGTCTATTGCAGCCGATGCTTTAAACCTATTATGATGCAATATGTCTGAAAGGTGAAGGTTGCAGATATTGGCATTACAGTATATGGGACAAAATGGAATCCTTATCAATAGCCAATCTGCTAAAGGGTCTACCTGACACTCAGGACATGTTTTCATCTCAGTAACAGATGACAATTTACAGCACACTTAACATAGATGGTAGGGTTAGGAATCATTTCAGGCTTTCCTGCTGTCTGAAACTGAAACCCTTTCTGAGCCATAACTTAAATTGCCAGAAACTCAAGGATTTCACTAGTTTAAGATGGAAATTTTGCAAACTGTGGATGAAACATCAATAGGTTATCAAGAACCTAACTGTTCCTTGCAAATTCATGTGAAAAAGTGATTTGTACATCAGTTTTTCATGGATATTAATTATCTTCTGCATAAATTGACATGGAGGAAAATATGCTTCTTTGGAAATATCCAGATATATTTCCCAGTGAAATCACTGTAAGTGTGCAATTGTGTGCATGATCTGGATATGCCCAGAATACTCATGCAGATTAGTCATGAATTGTTGGGTTTATGCTGCACTAACCCAAGATAATGGCAACAGGCCCTATCAGTCCCTAGAAAATAGATGGGGAAGAAGTGGAAGCAGTGACAGATTTTTCATTCTTAGGATCAGAGATCACTGCAGATGGAGAGTGCAGCCATGAAATAAAAGGATGACTGATTAGGCTGATTCAGAAGAATGTACCAGGGAAGACAGATTTCAGGCTTCCTAATAGTTTGGAGACTGTGGTGGCTTAGTGGTTAAGATGGGCTCTTTTTTTTTTTACTGCCACACTGTGGGTGTGGCATGGTGGGTGTGGCCAGGGGAAAAGCCCTGCATTGCATCTAAATTCGGACTACTTTATTTTAAAATTTGGATGGGCAGGGCCAGCGGGAATTTCTGGTTCTGGCAAACTGGTGCGAACCTGATGATGCCCACCACTGGCTGAACATAATGCCTGGAAGGTTAACAGGTCAGCAGTTCAAGACCCGAGGGCTGCATGATGGAGTGAACGTCTGTCTCTGTCCCAGTTACTGCCACCCTAGAAGTTCAAAAGCAAGAAATTGTAAGTAGATAAATAGGTACCACTTCGATGGGAAGGTAAAAAATGTTCTATGTGTCTACTAATGCCTGCCACATGTCCATGGAAATGACTGCTGACACAGACAGTACTACTCTTTGGCTATAAACAGAGCTGAGTGCTAAAGCCTAGAGTAAAATACAACTGGCTTTCTAGCAAGGGCGACTTTTACCTTTTACTGAACAGTTTGGAAGTTTCGAAGCCATGGGGATCCTTAGGATTTTAATGAGAAGTTTGTCCTCTTTGAGCTCTAAGGCAAATTTCTTTCTTCTCTTTTTATTTTGAGACACCAACTCCCATGTACTCTCTGTTCTGTAGCTCATTTCAAGTTCATTCCCACTTTGTAGTTTGGCGAGTACACTTCTGGTTCTTTTGTCTGATCCAGTGTTTCCCACATGCTGGTGTTTGGACTTCAATTCGCAGAAGCTTAAGTCAATTCCCCAAAGCACTGATCAGTCAATATACTGGCTTAGGCTTCTGGGAACTGAAGTCCAAACACCAGCATTTGGGAAACACTGGTCTGATCCAAATAACCTCACCAATCACCCAAGAGGGGCTGCTAAGGGGCAACCTGGATAAATAAATGGTGCTGGGGAGCAGCTATCAATGTAACCAGTGGCTCCAAAATCCTGATAAAACAGGGTGCACAAGACTGGATGTTATACAACGAGTGCTTCAAAACATTGCGAACCCACAAATAAATTAATGCCACAATTTTATGTGCACCTAATCTGTAGCAGGGGTGTATTGGCTTAGTGGTTATGATGCAACGCTGAACTTGATGACTGAAAGGGGGGTCTGTATGTTGTGACCTGAGTACTGAGTGATGGAATGAGCTCCTGTCATCTGTCCTGGCTCCTGCCAACTTAGCATTTCAAAAGCAAGACATTGCAAGCAGATAAATAGGTACTGCTTCAGCAGGAAAGGTAACAGCATTCTATGTGCTCTGGTTTCAAGTCATGCCTGCCACATGACCATGGAAACATCTGCAGGTGCAGACAGCACTGGCTCTTTGGCTGCAAATGGAAATGAGCACCGCCTCCTAGAGTTGGATACGACTGGCTTTCGAGCAAGGGTGACCTTTTCCTACTCTGTATCAGCTTGTTTCCTGCTGATCTAGGGCACAAGCCTGTTGGCCAGCCCATAGTCTTGAGTCTCATCCTTCTTTTATTAATCTGAGGGCACATGTAGCAGTATTAGGCAACATTACAGTGTAGTGCAAGACGGGAACTAAACTCAATACTTTGGATAAAATTAGGAGGGCGGGGAATGGAAGAGAGCTGGAGGAGGGGGATCTTTTGCCAAAAATCTTTCTGCCTTTGATCCGTTATAAACAGGAAGTGTGGCTTCCAGTTTCTAATAAGGAACTTCGGCATCTGGAAAGAGTAGATGCAACAGAAAACTCCATCTGGTTTTGACTACATTTTATTTCTGCCAAGTGTTACTTTTATTCCCGGTATGTTTATTTATATGGTGTGGGAATAGTCATGTGTTTACATCTGATGGCTGTTAGTCCTCCCTGCCCACAATGAAGTTAAAGTGTGGTAGTGGGAGCTGGTAAACACACTGCCTGCCTCTTCCAGAGACCAGAAATGCCACTTTCACCACTATGCCTGTGTAGAGATCTGCAGGATGCTCTTGGTGTCATGGAAGGATACCATGGGGGAAGCTCTGGGGCAGTGATAGTGAGCCTTGGCATTCCAGGCGTTCTTGGACTTCAAGTGAAGCCCAAGTGAGCATTCCTGCTGATCAGGGCTTCTGGGAGTTGAAGTTCAAGAACATCTGGAATGACAAGGTTTGCCATCACTGCTCTGCAGTCTTGGTTCTCAGTATCTTCAGGGACATCACCAGCTCCTATGCAGTGTGTGTGTGTGTGTGCATGTGTATGTGTGCATGCGCATGCATGCACACATGCGTGCAAGTGCATATGTATGCATGCAGGCACATGTGCATTTAATTTAATTTAATAGATTTATATACTGCCCCATCCAATGGACTCTGGGTGGTGTTCACAATTTCTGCAACGAAAAAGGCAGAGGATCAGTTATGAAGGGGAAAGTGTCTTTCAGCCCAATAGGATTTTTTCCTAAATCCATTCTTTAGAGAGCCTCAGAAGCAAAGTAGGGCTGTTGGGATGGGAGTTGTAACTGTGACACTCTCAAAAGACTAAGATAGTCTGATATTTGAGGGACTCCAGTGGGTTAGTGGTTAAGACACTGAATTTGATGGCTGAATAGTTGGCAGGTCAGCAGTTCAAGACCCGAGTATTGCTCAGTGGAGTGAGCTTCCGTCTCTGTGCCAGCTCCTGCCAACCTAGCAAGTTGAAAGCAAGAAATTGCAAGTAGATAAATAGGTACTGCTTTGGCGGGAAGGTAAACAGCATTTCATGCACTCCAATGTCTAGTCATGCCTGCCACATGACCATGGAAATGTCTACAGAGGCTTTTTCGCTATAAAAGGAGATGAGCACAGAACCCTAGAGTTGGATACAACTGGCCTTAACTAATCAGATGTTGCAAAAGTGTGTGTAAGTGTGTCTGTGTGTCTGTGTCTCTGTGTGTCTGTGTGAGAGAGAGAATCTTCAGGTACCTTAGGGACTAAAGTTTTATTTGGTGTAAATTTTGGGGGACAGCAGTCCACTTCATCTGGTTCAAGTGGGTTACAGTACATGGCAGCCACAAGATTTTGTTGATGTTTTAACTATAAAACTGGGTGTTGAAAACTTATGCTCCAGAAAGGCTTGGATATAAGATTGCTTGTAATTGCCTCTTACCTCCTATACACAACATCAATTTTCCAAATTGGCTGTAAGGGGGAGGGGGGGAGAGACAATTTACATTGGCAATTATGAAGGCTAGCCCTCAGGTTCTATTCCTCTGACATAAAAGAAAGGATGATTTCAGGCATGCATTTCATCGCATGTTAACAGCAACATCAAATGATGATCTGACTGTATGGAACAGAACCACCACTGGTTAAATGGTTGCCTCCATTATTAGTCTAGACTACAGAGTGGAGGCAATTCATGCTGAGGAAGGACTGGACAGGGGTGGACATATGATACACCTTGTGTTTATATGTATTTATTTATTTATGTATTTATTTATCTATTAAAGCGATGGGAATACCGGAACACCTTATATGCCTCATGTACATGAATTAAGAAGCAAGAGTTAGGACAGAAAATGGAATGACGGAGTGGTTTGGAATAGGAAAAGGAGTAAGACAAGGCTGCATTTTGTCACCCTGCTTATTCAACTTATACACAGAACACATAATGCGCAATGCAGGGATGGAGGGATCACAATTTGGGATCAACATTGCTGGGAGAAACATTAACAATTTGAGATACGCAGATGATATCACCCTAATGGCAGAAAGTGAGGAGGACCTAAAGAAGCTCCTGCTTAGGTTGAAAGAAGACAGTGCAAAAGTTGGCTTGAGACTCAATAGTGTATAAAGAAAACCAAGATCATGGCAACAGGCCCTATCAGTCCCTGGAAAATAGATGGGGAAGAAGTAGAAACAGTGACAGATTTTACTTTCTTAGGATCAAAGATCACTGCAGATGTTGATTGTAGCCATGAAATAAAAAGGCGACTGATTCTTGGGAGGCAAGCGATGAGAAACCTGGGGAACATAGTGAAAAGTAGAGACATCACATTGCAAACAAAAATTTGCATAGTGAAAGCAATGGTATTCCTTGTGGCAATGTATGGTTGTGAGAGCTGGACCATTAGGAAACCTGAGCGCAGAAGAATAGATGCCTTTGAGATGTGGTGTTGGAGGAGAGTTTTGAGAGTTCCCTGGACAGCGAGGAGAACAAATAGGTCACTCTTAGAAGAAATCAACCCTGACTGCTCCTTAGAAGGTCAAATAGTAAAGATGAAGCTAAAGTACTTTGGACATCAAATGAGAAGAGAGGATTCGTTTGAGAAAGCCTTGATGCTTGGAAGGGTCAAGGGCAAAAGAAGAAGGGGGCGGCCCAAGATGAGATGGCTAGATGGTATTGTGGAGACAATGGGCACAGAGCTGAGCGAGTTGAGGGGGATGATGGAGGACAGGAGTGCCTGGTGGACAGTGGTCCATGGGGTCACAAAGGGTCGGAATCGACTGTGCGACTGAACAACAACAACAACAACAACAACAACAAAATTTATTTATTTAACCACCCAATGTACACTTGTTTGCTTCTTTCTATCCTGATTTTCTTTCACTAAACTCAAGGCAGAGTACAGGGCTTCTCTACTCGCCATTTTATCCTTACATTAACCCTGAGACAATCTGGCTAGATTATCCTGCTATGGTACTACAGCAGACCATACTGCCAGTGACTCAATGCTGATCTCGTCAGACAGCTAACTAACCTGACAACCCTGAGGACTAATGGCCTTGGGTGGCAAAGTTCACAGGGAAGGGTGATGGTTCCCAAGTGGATTAAATCCCACTTGAATCTATCTTGATGGAAGTCAGCAGCTTCCTCAACACTGGCCTGGGGCTGATGAGGACTTTGTGTGTCAAAAGGGCTCAGAACCAGAAAGTGACTCCTGGAACTGGATCAGTGGTACAGGGGTCCTGGGGCAATGAGGAAGGCATTACACTGCATTACATTGTTCCCAGAACAATCTTCATGGCTGATCACCATGATGATAGCCAAAATTCAGAACCTGATACAGTACCTGTACAGCACTGGAAGAAGAAGATTTGAACCTGGATCTTTCAGGTCACAAACCAAACACTATTAGACAGCTACCCCCACATTCCACTTTAATACAACTTGTCCTTGCTCTGCAGTGAACATCCTGCTCCTAGTATTTGCGAAATTGGCAGCCCAACCCACAAGTCCTGTTGATCGGGCAGTGGGTATTTAAAAGGCGAGTTCTAGCTTGTGTTTTGCTGGGCTGTGTGACGCATCGTGCAAAGAGCGGCCAACCGGGTGCTGCCAGGGAGAGGGAACGTGTGAATTATGTTCCCATTGTGCCTTTAGTTTCTTCCGCCTTCCCCTCCCCCCTCACTCCCCATCAAGCTACAGAAATCTGCTTTGAAGTAAGAGGGAGGGTGGGCGGCGCAAACGCTCAGTTTCGTCGCCACCTTCGCTTGCCATTCCATGGTAAGAAGTATTGCACCTGTCTCGGTTCCCTTTATCTCGCATCATAAAATATGTACAGAGATTACCCCCGACACACATTGTTCCAAACGGTCCTGAAAGGGGGTTATCTCGGGTCGTAAGGTTTTAACAGCCAAACGCAGAACTAGAAGGCAGCTTAGGTTGATGGGGTGGCGGGCAGGAGTGGGCTGCGAGGAGTCATCAATTTACAGCAGGGGTGTCCAAACTATGGTCTATGGGCCAGATCCGGCCCCTGACGCCAATTAATCCTGCCCATGCCGCCCTCATTGCTCCTGGGAGCGGAAGTAAAACACGCCAGTACAGGAACGTTTAGGTCTGCTTCCAGGAGCAACGAGGGTGGCGCAGGCTGGATGAATTGATGTTGGGGGCCAGATCTGGACCACAGGCCATAGTTTGGGTACCCTGCGTTTAAGCAGAGAAAATGGCAGCCTAAAATCTATCACATCCTGTTGCAAAACAGATTGCAAGGTACGTTTTACTTCCGCTTCCAGTGGGAGGGATGGCAAGACCAGCCTGCTAAACCACATGGATGGCCCACTGAACTATGTGACTGGCCCGGGCCGAAAAGTTTGGACACCCCTGAATTACACCCTCGAAATAAATAAATAGACTGAGGAGAGAAAAGGCAGGCAACAGGGCGCTGCTTCTAGGAGAACCACGGATTACTTACAAACTGGTAGTCTCGGTGCAGAACAGTTTCTAATTTGGGCCCGGGGAACAATATTGAAAAGAAAGACATGTGGAATAAGCAGCGAAGCAATTAATGCACCCCAGGGTGAAAGCCAGGTAAAGGTAAAGGTTTCCCTTGCTCGAAAGCCAGTCGTATCCGACTCTAAGGGTCAGTGCTCATCTCTGTTTCTAAGCCGAAGAGCCAGCGCTGTCTGCTTGTGCAGACGTTTCCATGGTCATGTGGCAGGCATGACTAGACACCGGAGCACACGGAACGCTGTTACCTTCCCACCGAAGTGGTCCCCATTTATCTACTTGCAATTTCTTGCTTTCGAACGGCTAGGTTGGCAGGAGCTGGGACAGAGACAGGAGCTCATTCCGTCCTGCAGTACTCGGGAATCGAACTGCTGACCTTCTGCCTCCTGGGGTGAAAGCCAAGCTTTTAGCAAAAAGCCCATTGGGAGGGACATGTGAGGTCGTCGGGAGAGAAAGATAAGAGAATGATCCTCTGGGTGGGCGAGAAACGCCTGGTTGACAGGAACGACGTTTGAACAGCTCTTGCCCTTGACACGTGTCTCCCTCAAGGGAAGTAGGAAACTGGACTGTGTGAGATAATATTGGAACATCGCATTACTATTATTCCCATTAATAACAGGAAATAGTTGAAATAAATAGATTCCTAACGGGTCAGCCGGTTGACCTGTAGTTTAACTTCCTGCTTTCCAATCCAGCGTTTTAACCACTAAGTCCCCTATAGGAAATCAGAGCTTGTGCTAAATCATACTCGTTAGACTTGGAGGTAACGCAAGAAGTGTAGATGTTTGGCTGCAATAAAAACAGAGAACAGGAGAGGGACCAGCCCCCCCCCCCAAGGGTCTGGACGAGGATCCCGAAGAGGTGCCGAAGCTCTTTAGTACGCGCGATGAGATCTCGCTTAAAAGAAGGGCTGTAGGAAACGCGGGGGGGGGGGGGCTGCGGTGGCTTAGTGGTACAGCGGAGAGAGTGAGCTCTTATCTCTGTCCCCACTTCTGCCAGTATAGCAGTTCGAAAGCAAGAAGTTGCAAATAAATAAATAGGTATCACTTCGGTGGGAAGGTAGACAGCATTCCTTGCACTTTAGTCATACCTGCCACATGACCTCGCAAACATCTCCAGATGCAGACAGCGCTGGCTCTCTGGCTATAAACGGAGATGAGCACCGCACCCTAGAGTCGGATACGACTGGCTTTCGAGCAAGGGCGACCTTTACCTAGGACATGCGGGTGCCGAATCGGGGCTTTGGGGATGTGCCGGACAGCGAGACCTCAACCCCGGGCCTGGCCTTGGCAAAGCTCTCCCCCCCCCCCCCTTCAGCAGAGGCCCCAGCCCGGGGGAGTCGGCCGGGGGATCAGCTCAGCAGCGGAGAGGGAAGTGGAGGAGCAGCAGGCAGGATGGCGTTTTTCTGCCGCGTGCTTGGAGAGGCAGGAAGCCGGATCAGTTCGCTCTGAAGGCTCCTGCGACTGATGGAAGGAAGGGAAGAAAGAAGAAAGGGGGCCGGGAGAGAAACCAAGGGGGGGGTGTTGGGGAGTGAACAGCGGAGGAGGCGAAGCGAAAGAGCCGCGCGTCGCGTTATCTGGGTCAAGAGGGTGACATCGCCAAGGAGCGCCTGATCGGGAGCGGGAGGCAAGGGGGGCGAGATCGGCGCTGTTGCCGCCCCCGCCAAAGATACCACAGCGCCCGCAAAAGGGAGGGAGGGAGGGGAAGAGGTGGGGGAGGGAGGCAGAGCGGAGGGGTTGGCGCTTGCGATCTCACTGCCAGTTCCCCCTCCGCCGGAACCAGGGCCAGCCAAGGCGCGTAAAGCAAAGGCGCCCAGAGGGAACTGGAAGGGTGGGCAGGCCACTGGAGACGCGGGAGGAAACCCATTGGAAGGCACCTCAAGGGGAGCGTGGGCCCCTCAAGGTGTTAAGGAAGCAGCCCTTGACCACAGGTCCAGAAGCTCCTTCCCTGGCCTCGGCCCTCAACTAGGCACTTCCCTGTTCTTGCGCCCCACCACGTTGTTCCGAGGGCCTCCAAGATTTCCCAGCATACAAGCAAGGATCCCCTCCAGGACCCCGGCTTTGGAGGCACGTTTGGCCTCCCGTGTTGTAGATAAAACGACAGCTCTTGACCCGTGTCCTGCCTCCCCATCCCCTCGCAGTGGGGCACACCCAATGCGCCTCCTCGCAGAGTGTGGCATTTCGGAACCACAATCGGGCGTACCCTGGGCAGCAGCGACCTTGCTGTGCCGGCTAATCTGTCTCACACTAGGTCAGGCGGAAGGAACCGCGGAATGAACTCACCCTAAGGGGCCTTCGTTTTGGCCGTTTCACGTCTGGCCTGGACACAGAGGGAGGGGGGGAGGGGAGGATCACCTCGCAGTGAGATTTGGGACCTCAAACCAGGAAGGAAGCAGAGAGGCCCGTGAAACTCGCAGCCTCGCAGCAGACAAAGCTATTTAGGTTTTGCTCGGAAGTAAGTCTCCTCGTGTAGTAAGGAAAGCAAAGGGGAGGACATCGCTGTGACTCGTTCGGGGCGAGCTGGACCCTGGCATACAGCCGGACTTCCTTGCACCACATACACTTTCGTGCCCGTTTCCCCAGGGACCTGTGTAAGCCCGGGCCTGGCCTCCCGCCCCCCTTGCCTTTCTTTTTTCCGCGGCTACCTGGGGGACCGGGAAAGAGGCAGCGCCCTTCCCCGGGGAGCCGCAGGAGCCCTGCCCATCCCGCCGGGCAGCCAAGCCGGGCGTGGCGGTGACCCAGGAGTGTCTCACGCAGCCCCGCTCGCCAGCCGGCTCGGCCTCTCCGGGTAAAGCGAGGCGGGCAGCCGAGGGGCGCTTCACAAGGGATCGCCTGGTGGCCGGTGCGCGTCTCTTCCGCTCCTTCATTCTCGCCTCCTTCCTTCCCCTCCCCCCCTCGCTTCCCCTTTATCGCTGCAGACGCCTGAGCTCCAAACCCCCCTCGTCTTGCAGCGGATGATGGATCGTGCCTGGCGGGGGTGATTTGGTGTTGATCGCACATTATCACTGGCAGGTTGGACTGGTTGCTGATGGACGGCTTCTACCCGTGGCGCCTGCCCGCTCACACTCAAAGAGAGGCAGGGAGGCAGGCAGGAAGGAAGGCGGGAGACAGGGGAGGAGGGAGGGAGGGAGGGAGGGAGCCGCTGGCGCGTTCACTCGCTGGCTGGCGCGCTCCTTTGGCCTCCGTTTCCTCCGTGCTTCTTCCTTCCCTCGCCAGCCAGAGGCTTTTAGGACACCGCGCGGAGCATCTGTCAGAACACCTCGACGCGTGACATTTGCCATCCGCCCACACAGAAAGAGCCTCCTGGTGTTTTGGAACCACAATCGGGCGTGCCCTGGTAACGGCCACCTTGTGTTGCCGTCTAATCTTTCTCACACTAGGTCAGGCGAACGGACCCACCAAAAGGTGTCTCCATTTGGGTGGTTTCACGTCTGGCCTAGACACGGAAGAAGAAGAAAACCGGGCCCTCTGCGGAAGGCGCCGCCAAGGGCTGAGATCGCGGGAGCTGCCTCGCGGAGACTGTCGAAGGAGCTGCGAAGCGACCGGAGGCTTCCCGCCACCGCCTTGCCCTGCCCCGTCTCCTTCACCCGGAGCCCACACCAGAAAGCATCCCCCGCCACCGCAGTGCCTGCCTTGGCGCTGGCTCGCTTAGTTTACTCACAGGCTGCCCGGCTGGGTTCCTAAAAAAGTCAGACATAGGAGAAGGGATTCTAGCCTTTGAGCAGCAGAGGCCTCGGAGCAGGCGGCTTTTCGCCCACGTGAGTCTCGACTGCGTCGTGGAACTCGGCGCCAGTTCCCGAAGCTGATGTTTGGGAACAGCCTTAGCCAGATTCCCCTCCCTGCAGCGTAAAGGTTTCCCTTGCTCGAAAGCCAGTCATATCCGACTCTAGGGGTCAGTGCTCATCTCTGTTTCTAAGCCGAAGAGCCAGCGCTGTCTGCTTCTGCAGACGTTTCCATGGTCATGTGGCAGGCATGACTAGACACCGGAGCGCACGGAACGCTGTTACCTTCCCACTGAAGTGGTCCCTATTTATCTACTTGCAATTTCTTGCTTTCGAACTGCTAGGTTGGCAGGAGCTGGGACAGAGACGGGAGCTCATTCCATCCTGCAGTACTCGGGAATCGAACTGCTGACCTTCCGCCTCCCAGTCAGCGTCTTAGTGACTTGAGCCACTGCAGTCCCAGCGTAGAAGCCTATTTTCACGTCTCTTCGGGCATCCCTTGTAATGCCAGCGAGTGACTTTCAATCTAGGCTCCATAGCAGCCCACAACGAAGAGAACGATCTTTTAATTCTTGGAGTTATTTTTAAAAGATTGTGGATTGAAGCCACCTACCTACAACTCTAACCTACGGTTTCCCAATCTTGGCACCCCAGGTGTTCTTGGACTTCAAATAGCAAACGTCCAGGTCAGCACACCTGCTGATCAGGGCTACTGGGAACTGAAGTCCAAGAACATCTGGAGGGGTGGGAAATCCTCCATTCTCCCTGTCCCCAGGACTCTCCACATGTTTTGGAGTTCACCTCTCATCGCCCTTAGATTGGGAATTAGGTGAGCAATAACAGAAAATATTGGTAGGGAAGGAGGTCGGATCATGCTTACTGGGGAAATAAGACCCAAGGCTTATAAGTGGTACGTTTCTACTGCAGCAGGTATAATGAAAGCAAAAGGCAAACAAGGAAGCCAGAAAACCGAGGAAACGCTGGCTGGAAATGCTCTTTAGTGATCTAAGCCTTTTCCTACGCAGGGCCGGCACAGGAAAGCCTACAGTCCTTCCTGGTTTTACATCCTGATAAGTGTACAGTACTTAGTACTCTGGTCCTGATCTTCACCTAAGAGTTATTTTAAATTCCATACTGTTTAAATGTAAGGGAAAAGAGAGGCATGTGGGTGGCTTCATCAGGCAACCCCTGCCTGACTCAGCCCTTTCTCTGCCTATTTCAGACCTACCCATCTGGCAAGCTCTGAATGGCTCTGAATCTCTTTGAACATCCTAAAGCTCTTTGCCTAATATTTTAAACACTGAATATGTGTGGTGGGCCCAAGAAGCAAAATAGAGGTAGTTTTAAGCATTGCTGCCACCCTGCAGTGAATTTCCTGGGGTACACAGAAAGGGCCTCCTCAAAGATTGTGGTACAGTACTATAGTTTTAAACC
Organism: Furcifer pardalis; assembly: GCA_030440675.1. Taxonomy (NCBI): domain Eukaryota; kingdom Metazoa; phylum Chordata; class Lepidosauria; order Squamata; family Chamaeleonidae; genus Furcifer; species Furcifer pardalis. The sequence goes on along the minus strand of CP126895.1, from coordinate 51,138,550 downwards.
ACGAAAATACCTTGAGCAGTGACAACCAAATCTTTTTCACACTAGGTCAGATGAAAGGAGTTACAGAATGAATTCACCAAAAATGTGGCTTCATTTTGGCAGTTTCACACCAGAAGAAGGAGGAGAAGGAGAAGGAGAAGGAGAAGGAGAAGGAGAAGGAGAAGGAGAAGGAGAAGGAGAAGAAGAAGAAGAAGAAGAAGAAGAAGAAGAAGAAGAAGAAGAAGAAGAAGAAGAAGAAGAAAATGTCCTTGGTTGAGCAGGGATTCGAATGCAGTTCTCTTCAGTCCCAGTCCATCCCTCTGCCTATTGTACTCTACACCTTTTATCCAAAAGACGCTTCCAGAGGCAGCCCTGGGGGCCCAGGCGCTACTTCAGACTAAATTCTGCTTCCACCAGTTCCTGAGTGGAGCAGCCTTCCTTCCAGATCCTCCCTCCCACCGGAAGTTTAGGGCGAGACGCTCCCCACTCCGGGCCAACCCCTGAGCTTGCCCTTGCGTGGGAAAGCTCCGGGAACTTGAGCAGCCCTGTCACCGGGGAATGCCACTCCTACGCTGCTCAGGGAGTTTGCCGTGCTGCCAAGCCCCTCGGAATGAGTGGCTGGGGGCGGGGGTGGGTTAGCAGGGCCCAGCGGATCGAACCCTTAGCAGCTGAACAGATTAGGGGCTGCTGGATCAGGAAGAGAATCAAACCCTTCTTCTCATTCTTGTGCCGTATTCGATACCGAATATTGACGGTCCTCATGGCGATCAGCCATGAAGATTGTCCTGGGCACATTATAATGAAGTAGTCATCCATGTGCCTTCCGATCACAGCGTGACCCGTATCACTGATCCAGTTCACCTTCTGGTCCTGAGGCTGAGCCCTTTTGGCACGCAAAGTCCTCATCAGCCCCAGGCCAGTATTGATGAAGCTGCTGCTCTCCCTCAAGATGGATTCCACTTGGAGACCATCACCCTTTCCTGTGGTTAGTCCTCAGGGTTGTTAGGTGAGTTAACCTCCGCCTGACGATCGGCGTTGAGTTGATGGCCGTGGGGTCTACTCTGTTACCATAGGAGGAGAACCTGGCCAGACTGGATGAGAAGCAATTCCCCCCCCCCCCCAATAAACCCACTGAAGACCGCCAGCCCGTCCAACCGCTGCCTTCTTCCCGCTGCTAGGCCAGTATGTTGGGCTCTTGGACCACGGTGAGACTGATGCCAAGGACCAGCCCAGGGGAGGCAAGCCTTGTGTGTCGGTGTGTGTCTTTCTTTCCGTGCGATCCGTCTTGGTTTTAGAACGAGAGGACGGGAAGATCGGGCGAGCAAGAGAGAGAGAGGCCGCCCACGGGCCTCCCCAGCTTCCAGAGGGTTGACTCCTGTCTCCTCCTCCTCCCGGGAGGTTGAGATGGCGGAGGAGGATTGTTCTCTGTTTGGAAACTGGAGAAGCGGGGAAGCGATCTGGGGAGCTCAGCAGCTGCTCTCGGGCGGGCAGCGCCTTGAAATCTGTGTAGAGGAGAGAGGGAAAGGGGGAGGAGAACAAAGCAGCCAAGGAAGCGGAGTGGGGAGGGGGGAGAGGGAGGGGGCGGGAGGACGACGAGGAGGGGGAGAAGTCTCGGAGGTTGAGAGCTTGAACACGAGGCTGCTGCAGTCCTTTTGAGGGACAGCTGGAGACCGCATTTCTCTACCTTCTCAAAGAGGACTGTTTGTTGTTCAGTCGCACAGTCGATTCCGACCCTTTGCGACCCCATGGACCATTGCCCGCCAGGCACTTCTGTCCTCCACCATCCTCCTCAACTCGCTCAGTTCTGTGCCCATTGTCTCTACAATACCATCTAACCATCTCATTTTTGGCCGCCCCCTTCTTCTTTTGCCCTCCACCTTTCCCAGCATCAAGGCCTTCTCAAGCGAATCCTCTCTTCTCATTTGATGTCCAAAGTACCTTAGCTTCATATTTACAATTTGACTTTCCAAGGAGCATTCTAGGTTGATTTCTTCTAAGATTGACCTATTTGTTCTCCTTGCTGTCCAGGGGACTCTCAAAACTCTCCTCCAACACCACATCTCAAAGGCATCTATTCTTCTGCACTCAGCTTTCCTAATGGTCCGTCTCTCACATCCATACATTGCCACAGGGAATACCATTGCTTTGACAATACAAATTTCTGTTTTCAATATGATGTCTCTACTTTTCATTATGCTCCCCAGGTTTCTCATCACTTGCCTCCCAAGAATCAGTTGCCTTTTTATTTCATGGCTGCAATCACCGTCTGCAGTGAGTTTTGATCCCAAGAAAGTAAAATCTGTCACTGCTTCTACTTCTTCCCCATCTATTTTCCAGTGACTGATAGGGCCTTTTGCCATGATTTTGGTTTTCTTTATATTGAGGCTCAAGCCAGCTTTTTCATTCTCTTCTTTCAACCCAATCAGGAGCTTCTTTAGGTCCTCCTCACTTTCTGCCATTAGGGTGGTATCATCTGAATATCTCAAATTATCAAAGAGGACTGGGTGAGGGCTAATAAACTGACACTTAAGACAGAGGTGACCCTGGTCAGTCAAGAGGGCAAATTAGGAGAGGGAGGCCCAGCCTGTAGGGGATTTACATTCCACATGAAAAGACAGGCTCAGTCACAACTTAGGTGTGCTCCTGGATTCAAACCTGATCTTGAGTGCACAAGTGTCAGCGGTGGCTTCAGTCAGGCATCCTTACATCTCCTCTGGGTTATTGCAACCCACTCTAGGTGCAGCTGCTTCTGAAGGGTATTTGGAAACTTCAGCTGGTCAAAATGCTGCAGCCAAATTGTTTGCTGACAGTCTGTTCCTGGCTTCAGCTCAAAATGCTGGTGGTTACCTATAAAGCCCTCTACACCTTGGGTCCAGGCTCTTTGGAGGGTTATATCACCCCATATGAGAGCCTACTAAGTTTTTAAGATCTTCTGGGGAAGCGCTTTCCTCAGTTGCACCCTCTTCCCAAGTACCTTTGGGGAGGACAGGAGAGAAGGGCCTTCTCAGAGGTGGTCCCCAGGCTCTGGAATGTCCTGTCCCAAGAATCTGGATTGGGCTTCTCCATGCTCATGTCCTTCCATTACCAGGCAAAGACATCCTTTTTCAGTTGGGGTTTTAAGCAATAAATGGGAAATCTAGGGATCATTCAATCCATGTAATTTAGATACTTTAGAAAAATATTTTTTAAATTGTTTTTAATTTTAAATTTCTTAATATATAGTTTGGGTTAAAAAGCACCACCGAGTCACCTCCCAATTTCTGTCCTAGCTCCTGCTAATTTAGCAGTTCAAATAGCAAGTAGAAAAATAGGTACCACTTTGATGGGAAAGGTAACAGTGTTCTGGGCCCTCCGCAATCTAGTCATGCTGGCATTTAGTCATGCCTTTAGAGCAGTGGTTCCCAACGTGGGGCCCATGCCCCACAGGGGGACTTCAATTCCCAGAAGCCTAAGTCAGTACATTGGCTGATCAGTCCTTTGGGGGATTGACTGAGGCTTCTGGGAATTGAAGTCCAAAACCCAAAGGTTGGGAAACATTGATCTAGTGTTTCTTAAATGCTGGTTTTTGGACTTCAATTCCCAGAAGCCTCAGTCATTTCCCCAAAGCACTGATCAGCCAATGTACTGACTGAGGCTTCTGGGAATTGAAGTCCACTAGTGGGCTGTGTACCCCTTGTTGGGAACCACCTAGAGGAGGGGTGCCCAAACCTTTCGGGCTCTAGGCTGGTCACATTGTTCAGGGGTGCCCAAACTATTGCCCATGGGCCAGATCTGGCCTCCAATGCCAATTCATGTGGCCTCCGCAACCCTTGTCCCTCCCAGAAGCTGAAGTAAAACATGCTCCTGCAGGAGCGACAATGGTTGTGCAGGCCGGATGAATTGGAGGAGGGGGCTGGATCTGGCCTGTGGACTGTAGGTTAGGCACCCCTGATCTAGAGCAAGGGAGACCCTTACCTTTACCTATAAAATGGTAACATGTTATTATTGTAGGTCTTTATTTATTGTTCCAAGGCCACCATTCTAGACATATCTAGTACAAGGACAAGCTTCCCAGGGCCCTTGGAAGAAGGCCTGGTCAGCCCCATCCAGGGTCCACAGGTTGTGGCTGGAGTCCTCGGGGAATGATCGTGTGTGTGTGTGTGTGTGTGTGTGTGTGTGTGTGTGTGTGTGTGTGTGTGTGTGTGTGTGTGTGTGTGTGTGTGTGTGTGTGTGTGTGTGTGTGTGTGTGTGTGTGTGTGTGTGTGTGTGTGTGTGTGTGTGTGTGTGGTGCTCTGTGTGCAGTGGTGGTGGAGGGGCAGGGGAGCATCAGTAGGGATTTCTCATTTCGATTGAACTGGTTTGTGGACGGAATACATAAACATATCGGAATTAATTAAAACCCCATCAATCCTCTCATTAAAAAAGAAATAAGGAGGGTGGGAGGAGATAGAAAAGGAAGGGGGTCAAGGAAGTCTCTGTCAAGGGCTACCTAATCAGTCGTGCAGCTTTATTCGCCGTTTCCCACGAACATATCAAAAATATCCCAGATGGGCAGGATATAAAAGCAATGAATGAATGAATGAATAATTATTCATTATATAAATTATATGATGATGATGATGATGATGATGATGATGATGATGATGATGATGATGATGATGATAATAATAATAATAATAATAATAATAATAATAATAATAATAATAATAAATTAATTAATTATGTGAGAGCAACACTCTCTCTCGTCCAGGGTCTCCCTCGAACTGCGGGCTTGTGTCCTGCCCGAAGTCTCCTCTGCAGGGCTCCCAAAGAGGGTCTCCCTCCCGCTTTCCAGAGACCCACCACCCACCTCCCCCAACCGATCGCTCCCTCCTGCCGATGTCCTTGGCCCGAAGCCGAAGGGACTGAGCCGCACGCCCAGCAACAATCCACAAGGACGGCAGAGGCAGCCAGAGCGATAGAGAGAGCGCGAGAGCGGCGTATGTGGGTGGGCAGGTGGCGAGGGGTGGGGGATTACGCAAGCCTCCGTTGGCTCCCTCCCGAGGGTCTCCTCCTCCTGGTCTGTCCGGTTGTGTGGATCGTGACGGCCTTTTCTCCTCCTCGCAGTCCTTGGCCTCCCAACCAACGTGGCCCGCAAATGGCCCACCGGGGCGGCGCCACGATCTACCCATGGGGAGGGGGGAATCGATGTGGGGTGTGCGGGGGAAGGAGGCTACAGATCAGGCGAAACCCAAGGCGAGCCCGAGCGCTCCGGGTGGCCTAGCGCCCACCCCACGCCCACGTCTGGACCGCAAGCGAAGGCCGAAGAGCAGCGATCTCCAGTCCCGCGCATCGCCATAGTCATCGTTCTCCGACAGGGCACTGTCCATAGCCTTGGCGCCTTCCGAGAGCCTTGCCCTGGCTGAAACCTAATCGGAGCTCGCTCTGTCCTTCTTGGGGGAAGCCCTTTGTGTTTCGGGCCCTCCGGGGCTGGGTGGGGGGGAAGCGACAGGCTCCCTGGCCTCCTTTTTGGCTGCTCCGGGGACTGGGGGATGGGAAGCCTGCTCTGGGAGAGTAGATAGTAGTAGGGGAACCGATGGTTTGCATTTGTTTGGCAAAAGAAGGCTTTCCTAGGCGGAGGAGGGAAAGGGAGAGGATCTCTCAGAACTGTAAGCATTGCGGCCTGAGCCAGGGTCTGTAGTACACACTTTCATCGGGCCACTAGAAAATTGCAAAAAGAAAAAGAGGTCAGGAGGAGGAGGAATTCTGGCCTCCCGAACGGAGGACGTAGCAGAAAGTTTCCCAAATCTGAAAAATCTGGCTAGATGTCATAGCAATAGCAATAGCGATTACACCTGTATATAACATCTACCACATATATAACATCTAGTAAAGGCAAAGGTTTCCCTTGCTCAAAAGCCAGTCGTATCCGACTCTAGGGGTCAGTGCTCATCTCTGTTTCTAAGCCGAAGAGCCAGCGCTGTCTGCAGACGTTTCCATGGTCATGTGGCAGGCATGTCTAGACACCGGAGCGCATGGAACGCTGTTACCTTCCCACCGAAGTAGTCCCTGTTTATCTACTTGCAATTTCTTGCTTTCGAACTGCTAGGTTGGCAGGAGCTGGGACAGAGACGGGAGCTCATTCCATCCTGCAGTACTCGGGAATCGAACTGCTGACCTTCCGCCTCCCAGTCAGCGTCTTAGTGACTTAAGCCACTGCAGTCCCTTATATAACATCTAGACATCGGTATATAACATCTAGACCCCTGCATTTGGTATATATAAACCATGTCTGGAAGTTTCACTCCTTGTCTGAAGAAGTGGACTTGATCCACAAAAGCTAACAATAAGAATATAGCAGTTAGTCTTTAAAGTGCTACAGTGTTTTTGTTTTATTATGTTTTGTCTTTGTTTTCTGATATGCTTGAACAACAGACTAACACAGCTACTATTTAAAAAAAAAACTGTATATAAGCCACATAGCGCTTAGTGGCAGATCACAAGTTAATTGGCATTTTGCCTCCAAAATGCTGGGTACTCATTTGGAAGGCTGAGTTAGCATTGAGCCCTGATCAGGATTGAATTTACAACCTTTTGGTTCCAGGAGAGCAGTTTAATCACTGCACCACCAGGACTCTTGTCATAGGTATTGTTGAGAGCAAACTTCTGGCAAAGCACTATGCAGATTGCAGCTCTGCTTCAAAGAAGGTGCTAAAGTATCAGCTTACCACCCTCTGTGCACCTTGTAGACAAAGGCCTCTTCAAGTCTCCCGTGGATCCCTTCGTGGCCTTAGTGAGACACATAAGCCCCTTCTGTTAGGCTTAGAGCAGAAAAAATGGGGAGCAATCTTTTAGGCTTTATGTTGCTTATTCATGGGGTTGAATTTAAATGCCCCACTAGGTTATAAAGTCAATCTGAAACCCAAACTGGTAGTCAAACATAGAAGATGGAAGCAATGGATTCTCACTAGCAGGAGTTGAAAACCCAGCAGCCAATCATGCTTTTTCCAGATGTAAAATGGGGTTTTATGGGGGGGGGGACAATATGCAACATGTGTATACAGAGGAACCCAGTCCTCTATTTTCATAAGACGTACACTGAAAGAAGACTGTTTAAGGCAGGAGTGGCCAAAAATTTTGGACCTCAGGATGGTCATGTGGTTGAGTGTGCCGGTAATGTGGTTCCTCCCACCAGAAGTGGAAGTGAAACGCACCTGCGCAAAATGCTGCTGTAAATGCGCCTGTAGTAAATGCATTTCCAACAGCTGTGGATGCATTTACAGCAGGAGTGGCGAGGGTTGTGTGGGTCGGATTATTAGGTGCTGTGGGCTGGATCTGGCCTGGGGGAAGTAGTTTGGGAACCCCTGGTTTAAGGGCTAGAAAGCCGAGTTTTGTGAAGTTTGAGTTGGGTAAGAATTTGTATTCGTTACAACTTTAATTACACCTTATTAATGTGCAACTAAAATGTTACAAGCAACTCAGGCTTTCTAGTCCTTAAACAGTCTTCTTTCGGTGTAAATCTTATGAAAATACACATTTTACAGATCGCCTCTGCAGTCTCCAAATAAAAGTCCAACTTATTTCAAAGCAGTTGGCTTTCACATAAATATTCAGAAGGAAATTCCAACAAAACAAATTAGCTTAAGATTTCCAAGTGCTGAAATTTAGTTTCAGGAGTGCGGGGGCTCCACTGGGTTTAGTTTCATTCTCAGTAGGGCCCCAGAAGGACAGTGGAGCTGCACTTCAGATACATTCTTTTCTGCTGATATCAATTATAGTACTCATTTTCCAAGGAAGTGCTAGTAGTGATGTCAGCTCTAGAACAAGGAGGCAGTTGTGGTGGTGGTTTTTGTCCTTAAATGTATGCATAATAAATCAGCAAGTCCAGGATCCATTAGTAGGACAGAAAACATACAGTATAAAGCAGGGGTGCCCAGACTTTTCAGGCCGCAGGAAGCTCCATACGGGCCCGTTTTACTTCTGTTTCCAGGAGCGATGAGGGCTTCGTTGGCAGGATGAATCGGTATGGGGGCTGCATCCGGGCATAGTTTGGGCACTCCTGGTACAAGGGAACATAGCTTGGGCCTAGTTATAGAAAAGTAACTTCTAGGAAATCCATGAGACTTTAGGCTGGTCCACAACAGCAGGAGATGGAGGGAAAGGACAAATCTTTTCCTAAATTTTCTCAAAGAATGAGGTTGGTTAATTCCAAGACTGGATATTTTTTGCTGTGAAAAATTATCTGCTTTGTGACTCCATAGACCAGTGTTTCCCAAATGCTGGTGTTTGGACTTCAGTTCCCAGAAGCCTAAGCCAGTATATTGACTGATCAGTGCTTTGGGGAATTGACTTAAGCTTCTGCGAATTGAAGTCCAAACACCAGCATTTGGGAAACACTGCCATAGACCATTGTGTGCCAGGCTCCTCTGTCCTCCACCAACCTTCTCAGCCCATTCAGATCTACGCCCATTGCATTAATAATATGACTGGCTTTCAAGCAAGGGAAACCTTTACTACCTCATCCTCTCGTGCTCCTTCTCCTTTTGCCTTCAATCTTTCCCAGCATCAAGGCCTTCTCTAGTGAATCCTCTTTTCTCATTCAGTGGCCAAAGTACCTGAGCTTCTGTCATGGGAAGACCCTTTTCACTAATGTGTGCAAGATGAAGTAGGCCTGGTTTGTGAGAGCTCTCAGGGATATTGGTTGTGAGGAGAACAGTGAGGGTGTCTGATTGGTTGTATCAAGACTGGCTGGTGAGGAGAGACTCCTTTTGGGAATAAAAGGGACATTGCAGGGATCTGAGAGGTTTTTTTTTCTGAGGGGGAGTTCGGAGGGTTCTGTGGTAAAGGGAGCTGGGTGAAAAAAGTGAGTTCTGAGGGAACAGTTCTGAGGTAAAAGCTTAGAGAATCTTCAAGAAGAAGAAGGGAAACTTGACAGAACTAAAGGACTACTTAAATATGTTTTCTCTGTTGGAATTACTCTACGTTTTTTCCCCATGTTATGAAACAATAAATCAACGTTGTTGTTTTTTTAAAGTCTTTTTATTGGGTAAGAGTTAAAGTGCATACAAGCCTCTGAATACGCTACCTATTAAACCTCCTGACAGAAGAAAAGCAGCTAAAGGCTGTATAGCTGCTGGCCAACTCACCCTCTGGGAGCTTTGGTTAAAGGAGGTCCAGAGCAGAGGGGGCCAGCTGGTTTCATGACAGCTTCATCTTCAGTATTTGTCCTTCCAATGAGCAGTTAGGGTAGATTTCCTTCAGGGTCGACTGATTTGTTCTCCTCACAGTCCAGGGTACTCTCAAGACTCCAGCACCACAGTTCAAAGGCATCTGTTCTCCTGCACTCAGCTTTCCCTATGGTTTTACATCCATACATTACTACTGGGAATACCATTGTTCCGCCATCAGGTTGTTGATGTGTGTAAATGAATATCCAACAAAATAATCAAACAAAACTCTAAGTGTATAAGGTGAGAATTTTTATTTCCTTTTTTAAAAAGTTGCTTTCCCGGACTGTCTTTAAAAAGTAAAAATTGCTATTTACATTTAGGGACTGTGGTGGCTCAAGTGGTTAAGATGCTGAGCTTGAAAATGGGAAGGTCGGAGTTCGATATCCAAATACTGCATGACAGAGTGAGCTCCTGTCTCTGTCCCTGCTCCTCCCAACCTAGCAGTTCAAAAGCAAGAAATTGCAAATACAGTAGATAAATAGGTACCACTTTGGTGGGAAGGTAAACAGCATTCCATGCGCTCTGGTGTCGGGGCAGTGCTGGCTCTTTAGCTGTAAACAGAGATGAGCACTAAACCCTAGAGTTGGATATGACTGACTTTTGAGCAAGGGCAATCTTTATCAACATTTTTTTTTAAAAGTAATCTTCAAGAGTATGTAGTGAACTGAATCTAGTCACCACAGTATAGATCCAAATAATTAAACAAATTAGTGTTCTTCATGTTTTGTCTATCAGATTTTATCTTCAATAAACACTGGCAGAGTATTTTTTTAAAAACACAGTTTAGAAACCAGACATTAATTCCTTTCTTTGATGTTATTCCCTTTTGTTGGTTAACCCACACAGTAGTCATATCTACATGTAAGCCTAAATTTCTTAGATGACTCTACCACCAGCCGAAAATGCCCCACAATGTTTTTTTAGAATGAAATAAGAACTTCCTTCTCCAAGAATGGATTTGTCATTCTAACCTTCAATTTCCTTAAATATGAGAAACCATGGGTTGTTCTAAAAGAAGGGGAAGCCACAGCACTTGGTCGTCTTGACACATAACCTGTATAGGGGTTAAGTAGCTACTGTTAGGACAAACTATAGAAAGGTGGAGTGGTTTTCTATAGGCAAAGGTGACAGATAAGAATGCATTTTATCTTCTTATCCATTCAATCTGAATGCATAAATCATATAGAAAGCCAGATGAAGGAAGAGTGATAGTTGGTGGAAGAAAAATTAATAATTTAAGTTATGCAAATAACATCATTTTTTCTGGCAGAAAAAAGCAATGACTTGAGATGATTATTGATTAAAACGAAAGAAGAAAGTGCTAAAGAAGGATTACAGTTGAATATTAATAATACAAAAAATATAATTACAGAAGAACTTCACAACTTTAACAATGACAATGAAGAAACTGAGATAGTGAAAGATTTTCAATTGCCAATCCAAAGGGGAACTTTTGCCAGTAAGTAAAAAGACAACTGAGGCTTGGAAGGGGAGCAATGAAGGGACTAGAAAAGGTAATCAAGTACAGTACCTGTACTGCATAAGGATGTGTCACTGGAGATCAAAATTATTCACAGTACTGTATTGTATTTCTGATAACCATGTATGGATGCAAAAGCCAAACAATAAAGAAAGCTGACCAAAAAAATTTGATTCATTTGAAATACAATGCTGGAGGAGAGTTCTCTGGATAATTTTGGACCCCAGAAAGACAGACGTTAGGTCCAAGAGCAAATGAAGTCTTAACTATGTTTGGATGCAAGAATGATGTAACTGAGGCTCTCCTACTTTGGGCACATCATGAGCAGGCAAGACTCTCTGGAAAAGACAATAATGTTGGAAAAGATGGAAGTCAGCCAAAAAAGAGGAAGACCAATCATAAGATGGATTTATTCTGCAAAGGAGGCTACAGGTTTGAGTTTACAAGAGCTGAACAGGGTGATTGAAATTAGGACATTTCAGAGATTTCTCCTACATAGGGTCATCATAACTCGGAGGTGACTTGATAGCACATAACAAATTTCTCAACTTTAATAAATGCATAGATTACATCTATGATAGCCATCCTGATTAGGGAGATAATGGAGCTGTAGTCCAAAGACAGTAGCTCAGGTCTCAGGGAGTTCTGACCCTTTTACCTTGAAATATCCTTGTAATACCTGTAGTAAGAAACCATTGTATTAGGTACCAAATGAGTAAATGGTGATCAGGATAATAAACAACAAGAAGAACTTTCACTGAGTACGATTCATGTATTCAAAGTCTTTTGCTTCATATTACCATAGCAACCATTTCAGTAGCCTTGTAATACAGGGCACTGTATATTCTATGTAGTGCCACTCAGCCGGCTGGCTAGGTGGTGGTGGTGGGAAGATATCAGTGGAAAGAAGTAACTTACACATTTCCCTTTACTACCGATACAACTTGAATTACATTATAGTGGATGGTTTGTGGTCTCTATGTGCCCTGAAAGCTTGTGGTACCAGATGAAGGTTGTCAGAATCTTCTGTGCCCCAACCTATCCTTGACTGATACTTTCAAGGGTTCTGTGGAGCACACAGAAAGATCCTCCTCAAAGATGGATTTATTTCTGACCCACAATCAGTCATACCCTGGGCAATGACAGGCCTGTGTTAGCTAATCTTTCTCACACTAGGTCAGGCGAAAGGAACTACAGAATGAACTTCCCAAAGGTGGCTTCATTTTGGCAGTTCCACTTCTGGCATGGAAGAAGAAGAAGGAGGAGGAGGAGGAGGAGAAGGAGGAGGAGGAAATTTTTTAGAAGGAAATTTTTTATTGATAAAATTCTTACTACAGTACCATCTGTCAAGGTGAACTACATAAACTTGTCATCACTTTCAAAAACTTAGCTCAGTAAACATAGTTACATATACTGTATAGTGATTGTGGAAGGAAATATACAGTATATACAATACCAAAAGAACAATAATATTTACAATTATACTGTCATTTACATGAAACTTAACTTTTAATATTCTAAGTTATTCCCAAATTTCTTTCTGTCAACCACTGCCACCATTTGTATCTGTTGGGTTCCTTCTGTCTCACCATCATTCTTTTAGCATATACTCTGAGCCTTGCTATCACACTGCCCACCGCTTGTTTGGGATCTGCCAGTTTTCCTGTCTTCCCTTCCTGTCCCCTTTGGAACATCAGAGTGCTAAAGGCAAACAGATTGATTAATCGGACCAAGGACCAGGGCACTTTCCAATTCTCCAGCTTCCCTTTCTTTCTCGGCCCCTTCCACCCATTTCCTGGCTCTGTCCCTGATATAATCATCTCTGCTTTCTGTTCCTTTAAATAAGGCCAGTCTTTTACTTGCCAGAGCTTCCCAAATTTCTTGCGATGAAGGACATTCTTTTGCAAAATGCGAACAGGTTTCTCTCGGGTGTGTGTGTGTGTGTGTGTGTGTCCTCTGGCCTGTTATCCCACCTCTAACATTCTGGCATCTTATCCTCCTGCACTGCTGTTCCTCATCCTTTTTCCACGGGTAGGTCGCTCCTACATTAAGTACTTGATGATATGCCCTCCACCTCGTTTCCCACAGACAGAGAGAAGAAGAAGAGCAAGAAGAAGAGCAAGAAGAAGAGCAAGAAGAAGAGCAAGAAGAAGAGCAAGAAGAGCAAGAAGAGCAAGAAGAGCAAGAACAAGAACAAGAACAAGAACAAGAACAAGAACAAGAACAAGAACAAGAACAAGAACAAGAACAAGAACAAGAACAAGAACAAGAACAAGAACAAGAACAAGAACAAGAACAAGAACAAGAACAAGAAGAGGCTCTGTTTCCTTCTATCCAAATCTGGTGTCTCTCTGCTGACTACCCTTCTGCTATGAGTAGGACGTCTATTCTTTCCTGGTGGTGGTGGTGGGGGGAGTGGATCAGACTCCCTCCACTCCCCCCTCCCAATACTTCTAGATAGCCTTCTGTGCTCATGAAGAAGCTGCCCCCTTGCATCAATCCTGGTTCCTCCCCACCCCCTAGCTATTTAAAAGAGAAGGGTTGCGTTGTATTCTCCCACACAGAAGCGTGAGGTTTCTCCTTACAAACAATGCTCACATTCAGCCTATACAGCGCCCTTCTATGGGACCCTGGCAAGAGAAGCGCCATTCTTTATAGTGTACAGACAAAGAAACCAGAGCCCAATGGGAACGAAAGGGAGGCCTGCAAATTGGGCTGCTGTCGAACCAGAGGCAGGGACCGGCAAACCGCTGCCTAGCAGACAAAGGGCTCCGCTGGGGAAAGAAAACTCTTGAAATCACTTAAACTGCCTGTCATATGGGAATGCATCGAAGAACAGTGCGGGCCACACTGGACACCTTTACAGCTCAAGACAAAGCGGCCCACCCCCACCCCAGTTTGGAGTGCTTCCTTGCAGTGATTAAGCCCATTCGAAACCCATAGGCCTTTTTTCCCAAGGAAGTCTATAGTGCCAGTGGGAGAGTCTAGTGTTAAAACTGCTTGTCACCCTGCCATTGTGGAGTAAATAAGATTCAGGAGAAATGACCCCCAAGTCCCTTGTGGGCCATTAAGACATGTTGATGGCTTCTTCAGTTACCTGGAGCTTGCCATGGAAAAACTGAAGGAGGGTGAGGAGAGGAGGATTGTGATGATTGCTGGCATGCAGCAATTTTTCTCAGACAGCAAAGACACTTTCTCTGTATCAGAGTGTAGCACAATTTAAACTTATGGGGACATATCAAATATAGGTAAAATTCAAAGTAGATTAAAATGTTTAAAACAATTAGATTATTTTTTTGACCAGAACTGGGCTGCTTCAGTGACATTTTGTCAGCCATTTACTAGATCCTCTTTTGTTCGCATGGTGGGTCATAAATTGCATGCACCTAATTGCTGCATCGATTAAATGTCTCCACATTCACAGAAAATTTGTCCTGTATCCAAGTATCCCCCATTTTACTTCATTATTCTTTGATCTTCCTACTTCGCTTTGAAGTCTGTTAAGTGATTTCCAGATGGTCCAGCCAGAATCTTGTCCTGGTGGGAGACACTCTTCGGCAGTCACCCATTTGGCAGGGCACATTGTTTTTGCTCCTCAAATGTTTAGCATAACTTGTTCTAATTTAATATTTAGGGCTTAACAGGTGAGCAGGAAACCTTTCCTTGACTTTAGCCATGGCTAGGGAGTTGGTGTCAATGAACTGGATGGGTTTGGGGCTGTATCACTTTCTTTCATTCATTATTTGATAGCACCTCTGGACAATGTTAGCCAAACAATAGACTTTCCCAACAGGGTAGGCTGGAGGTGCACCAGCAATGTCACGTGTGTGTGTGTGTGTGTGTGTGTGTGTGTGTGTGTGTGTGTGTGTGTGTGTGTGTGTGTGTGTGTGTGTGTGTGTGTGTGTGTGTGTGTGTGTGTGTGTGTGTGTGTGTGTGTGTGTGTGTGTGTGTGTACATGCGTGGTGCCTGCCTGTACACCACCACCACCACCACCTCCTCCTCTGTCTCCTGGGAAGTGTGTGTGTGTGTGTGTGTGTGTGTGTGTGTGCGTGCGTGCATGCGTGCGTGCGTGCGTGCGTGCGTGCGTGCTCTGGTCAGATTTCAGCCTCCCTTCTCACCTCCCCATTGGTGGAGGGCGACGGGTGGGTGGGGGAGCAGCACTGCCATTGGCACTGGTGGCACACAGTGGAATGGGGCAGGGCTTGCCCATGGATGCTCTGCTTGCCACCTCTGACACATGTAATATAGGTTCGCCCACACTGCCCTAGGTCCTAGGCTTCCTGGCTCTCCACACCTGCACTTCCTACTGCCTCTTCCTGGACTAACCTTTTATGATCCTCTTCTCCCCTGGTCTCATTTTAGGATAGATTGCTTCCCTAATCTATCAAGGAACTAGATGTCAGAAACTCTGGGCAGTCAGACATTGGGGGTTAGAATCCACAAACCAGGACAAACTTCTCAATGGTCTCCTCCTTACCTACAAGCAGTCAGTTCAACTGTCAAGATTTCTATGTCATCCTCTATTGAGAGGACTATAATACCTGGTCTTACAAAAATAACACTTCCATAATGTTTGTGGGGCTCTCAGCAACTAGACTCATCCGAAGAAATTTTGAAGATGCTAATCAATTTGAAGATAATCAATTTGCCTGTGCGTTTTTTTGGACATAAAAGATGTCCCATTTTGTTCACAGCAAAGTGAAGTTAAGAATTGCCCTGCAGATATAAGAGATGCCCTCTATATTAATAGAAATTATTGTCATTTGTGGGCCTAAAAGGGATCATTGAGCCTTTTTGCTCATTAGTAAGTTTACGGTTCAATGCTTCTGGATAGGAAGGATTAGTCAGCTGCATGCCGGTTGCCCCGGGGAAGCCCAAGTCTTCTCACAATGATTTCCATTCTTTGGGGCGGCTCCTTCTATGTAACCCAGCAAAGATATTAAACACCCATCTAACCAGCTTGGGCTCAATATGTCATTGTTTCCCGTTTAAGTTAATGGAACTCACTGCTTAAATCCAAATGCTATCCTAGTTGTGTTGCATAGTATGGAAGTAACAATAGAACAGGTTTTTTAAGGAGGAAAGGGAAAATATGCAGCACAGGGCCACTTCTGTTCACTTTTTACATAGATATTACCGATTACCAAAAGAATAACATGGGGGTGGGGTTTAAATTGTGAAAAATGCAATGATAAATACTTTGTTTTTTGTGTGAGAGGTAACAGATGCTTTGTACCTTCAATTTCCAAAGCCTCTTTGTGACAAATGTCTAAATACCTTCTTAGATATACTTAAAGATTATCAGAAATATTTTTTGACTAAACTTTTTCTCAGGCAAAGCATTTTACACATTTCACAAATCATCAGATATCCTTGTCCTCCTGAGCTCAGCCAGCAGCCTTTTGAGTGGGCAAGTGCCTCTTGGCTGGCCAGGTTATCTTGCTATGGTAACAGAATAGACATCACGGCCAGAAACTCAATGGCTGAGTGTCAGGCAGCAGTTAACTAACCTGACAACCCTGAGGACCAGCAACTTGGGTGCAGAAATCCACAGGGAAGGGTGATGGTCCCCAAGTGGATTAAATCCCACTTGAATCCATCTTGATGGAGGGCAGCAGTTTCATCAATCCTGGCCTGGGGCTGAGGAGGACTTTGTGTGCCAAAAGGGCTCAGGACCAGAAAGTGATTCATGGAGCTGGATCAGTAGTACGGCTGTCATGCTGTGATGCAGAAGGCAGATCATTATATTTTCAGGACAGTCTTAATGGCTGATCGTTATGATTGCCAATATTTGGATATGGATATGGCAGGAAGAGGAGGATACTAACCACCTTTGGAGGGTCACCTGGAACACTTACCACGGGCTCCGAGCAATCTCTGTTGTCCCTTTGGCTTGAACCAAAAGAGCTGGGAGGCCCGCAAGTCAAAGGTCTTGGCCTTTGAATCACTCTACTGAGGCAGATGTTTGAGGACATACATTTGTGTCCCTGGGTTGCTCTGGCAATCCAGCCCCAAGGGGATTAAAAATAAAAGGCATCCCTTGGGAATCT
This sequence comes from Furcifer pardalis, assembly GCA_030440675.1. Lineage (NCBI taxonomy): Eukaryota > Metazoa > Chordata > Lepidosauria > Squamata > Chamaeleonidae > Furcifer > Furcifer pardalis. Next base: position 51,121,853 of record CP126895.1, on the reverse strand, counting down.
CCCCTGGTTGCAGTTCCTCCCTATACTTGTTGCAGGAGTGCTTTTCAAAAAAATCGGGAATGGGGAATGCTTGACTTACTCAATGTGAGTTTTGATCCAAATTTGCCTGAAAGCACACATGCACACGTGCACATACACCCACCCACTCAGATGTACTACTGATCCAGTTCCACAAGTCACTTTCTGGTCCTGAGCATCTTAAAGTCCTCCTCAGCCACAGGCCAGTATCGATGAAGCTGATGTCGTCCATCAAGTTGGATCCAAATGGGATTTAATCCACTTGGGGACCATCACCCTTCCCTGTGGACTTCAGCACCCAGATGTACACTAGATTTTACTCTTCTTCTTCAGTGTCAAGGCCAGACGTGAAACTGCCAAAATGAAGCCAGCTTTTGGTGAAAGTCATTCTGCAGTTCCTTTCGCCTGACCTAGTTTGAGAAAGATCAGCTGGCACAACAAGGCAGCTGTTGCCCAGGGTACGCCTGATTGTTGTTAAAAAATACCACCATTTTAGAAGAGGCTCTTTCTGTGCACCCAAGATTTTACTCTAAGAAAACTTTAACAGGAACCCATTTTTAAAGTTCCAAAGATCCTATCTACTCACATAACTATACAGGCAGATTGAAAGTGCAATATTGACTCCTTATGGCCATGTCTAAGTACCAGTAGGGTTAAAAGATGACCTCACTGCACGATCTTGTAATATTCCTTCAATCTGTTTACATCTCTTTTGTAGCTTTTTAGCAATGGGTTATCCTTTGCTGGCTTGTTGGGCCTGTTATAACTTCACCAGAGCCCCTTTGGCCAGGTCTTTTCAGGGTAGCACACCAAATAACACTGGTGGAGGCTGCTAGAAGTGTCAGGACAAGAACCTTGCATCTCTCTTGACAACTGATGGGGTAAAAGTGAAAGCAAGAGAGTATGGTCTACTCCAGTGGTTCCCAAATGCTGGTTTGTGGACTTCAATTCCCAGAAACCTAAGTCATTTCCCCAAAGCACTGATCAGCCAATGTACTGACTTAGGTTTCTGGGAATTGGAGTCCACTTGTGGGCTGTGTACCCCCTGTTGGGAACCACTGGTCTACTCTATTACCTGGTCAGGCTGTCTTGCTATGGTAATAGAGTAGACTGCAAAGCCAGCAACACAACACCTAGTGGTTAACTAACCTGACAACCCTGAGGACTAACGGCCTTGGGTACTGAAGTCCACAGGGAAGGGTGATGGTCCCCAAGTGGATTAAATCCCATTTGGATCCAACTTGATGGACATCAGCTTCATCGATACTGGCCTGGGGCTGAGGAGGACTTTAAGGTGCTCAGGACCAGAAAGTGACTTGTGGAACTGGATCAGTGGTACATGCTTAGATGTGGAAGGCAGATGAAAGGCCACTGCATTATACCCTCAGGACAGTCTTCATGGCTGATCACCATGAGGATTGCCAAAACTGTATTTGGATTCAGATATGGAAGAAGAAAAGGAAGGAAGAAGAAGACTGCAGGTACTGTGGGGAATCTAATCTGGGTTTATTAGTAAACAGAGCATTGTACTGTATTGTGCCCTGCCCCCAACCCATTCTAGAGTAAGGCAGAACACAAAGAACCTATTCCTCCTCTTAGCTATAATTTATGTGTCATTTAACAGGGTTTTTTAAACTCCCACTGGTAGGCCTGGAAGAAGTTAGAGGGGATCATTTGCCCCTTAGCTTTACTGGCCCAGCCAAACCCGAGGGCCCAAGGTGGGAGGAGGCTAATCCGCATGAAGCTGCCTCCAGCACGCGCCCCAAATTGCTCGGGCCAGACGAGCGCACGGAAGATTTGCAGCCAGAGAAGCAGCAGCTGCTGGATTTGCTTGGAGGGGGAAAAAAACACGCCTTTTGCCAGGCAGCGGAGGCTGTTCTGTTTTGCACTCCGCCTAAACAGAGCACGCTCTGCTGAAGAAGCAATGCCTTCAGCCAGAATCCTTCCGCCTCCGCCCTCCTTGACTCGGCCTGGCCTCCCCCCTTAACCGGCTGGATTTGACCTTGGCGGCCTTGGCTCGGGCTGTTGTTTAGCCAAGGCTCTCGCTCGGGGAATATTTCACCGGGTGATTCCCTCCCCCTTCCCCCTCCCTCCCCCCCTTTCCTTGCCGCTCCTTCCTGCGTCTGATTTGCTCTTTGTGCTGCTTTTACCTTCCGAGTAAGAAAAGGGGCACCTCAGCCAAGATGCAAAGCATCCTCTTCCACTTTCTACCTCCAGCCCCAGAAGGACCACCAACCCTGATCAACGATTAGTCATTCTTGAGACACCGAATACCAGATTTTTATGAGGCTGTGGAGCGCTTGATTTCGAGCCTCATCTTCAATATATTAACTTTTTACCCTCGACACATTACCTAATCCCAGTTCCTTGCAAATCAACTACAACGATTGCAATGAAACGAGGTTGCACACGAGTACGGGTGGTGGTGGTGGGGCGATCGTGGTTTGCATGGCACAGAAAGAGCCTCCTCTGAGAATGTGGTGGTTTGGAACCACAATCAGACATACGGGGCAGTGGCTACCTCGTTGTGCTGGCTAATCTTTCTCACACTAGGCCAGGTGGAAGGAACTGCAGAATGAACTCACCCAAAGTGGGCCTTGTTTTGGCAGTCTAAAGCAGGGGTGCCCAAACTATGGTTCATGGGCCGGATCCGGCCCCTGACACAAATTTATCTGGCCCATGCCGTCCTCATGGCTCCCAGATGTGGAAGTAAAATACACCCATATGGGGTGCATTTTACCTCTGCTTCCAGGAGCGATGGCCAGATGAGTTGGCTTCTGGGGCCGGATCCAGCCCACCGGCCGTAGTTTGCGCAACCCTGGTCTAAAGTATGACCTAGGCACGAAAGAAGATTGGACTGCTTTAAAATGTGCCCGAACTCCGTTCCACTGAGCCGGTCACAAGACGGAAGGCCACTGAATTGTGCTGGATAGGCCAGAGCAAGGAATCACAACAAGCAGTAATAACAGCTACAGGCCAGTGAGGGGAAGAGAAACAAAAGAAAGCGAAAGCCCACCGTATAAATCCAGAGGCGCCTGGAGGAAAAATCTGTATGAAACAATAGACTGAGGCGCGGGTAGAGGTTTATGTCTACGACGTTCGGGCGTCTCTGCAATAACAAGAGATCGATCACTGTTTCTTTTCTCACAAATGCACCCACGAACAGCATGTTCGGTGTTCTTTACGCGCACAAAGCCGAGTAGGGGAAGAGTTCTGTGCACACCAGAATGCTAATTTATTTATTTATTATTTATTAGTTCAAATTTATATTGCTACCCACTCGCCCTGGCGACTCAGGGCGGCTTACAGACAATACATTACATTACATTACAATATGTTGGGGTGGGCACAGGGGTAGGGACGGCAAGGTCCTCATCCTGCCCCGCCTTCTTCCTCCCCTGGCAGTTGGTGTAGGCAGGGGGGGGGGGCGGCGGCGGCGGTGGCGGCGGCAAAGTCCTCAACCTGCCCTGGCTTCTTCTTCCCCTGGGTGTTGGTCTAGGCACAGGGGGAGGGGCGGCAAGGTCCTCATCCTGCCCTGGCTTCTTCTTCCCCTGGCAGTTGATCTAGGCACAGGGGGAGGGGCGGCAAGGTCCTCATCCTGCCCTGGCTTCTTCTTCCCCTGGCAGTTGGTCTAGGCACAGGGGGAGGGGCGGCAAGGTCCTCATCCTGCCCTGGCTTCTTCTTCCCCTGGGAGTTGGTCTAGGCACAGGGGGAGGGGGCGGCAAGGTCCTCATCCTGCCCTGGCTTCTTCTTCCCCTGGGAGTTGGTCTAGGCACAGGGGGAGGGGCGGCAAAGTCCTCATCCTGCCCTGGCTTCTTCTTCCCCTGGGAGTTGGTCTAGGCACAGGGGGAGGGGCGGCAAAGTCCTCATCCTGCCCTGGCTGCTTCTTCCCCTGGGAGTTGATCTAGGCACAGGGGGAGGGGCGGCAAGGTCCTCATCCTGCCCTGGCTTCTTCTTCCCCTGGGAGTTGGTCTAGGCACAGGGGGAGGGGCGGCAAGGTCCTCATCCTGCCCTGGCTTCTTCTTCCCCTGGGAGTTGGTCTAGGCACAGGGGGAGGGGCGGCAAGGTCCTCATCCTGCCCTGGCTTCTTCTTCCCCTGGCAGTTGGTCTAGGCACAGGGGGAGGGGCGGCAAGGTCCTCATCCTGCCCTGGCTTCTTCTTCCCCTGGGAGTTGGTCTAGGCACAGGGGGAGGGGCGGCAAGGTCCTCATCCTGCCCTGGCTTCTTCTTCCCCTGGGAGTTGGTCTAGGCACAGGGGGAGGGGCGGCAAGGGGCCACACGATGTATTTTATCCGTCGTTGGCGAAGACAACACGCCAACGGCACGCCAAGGCAGCTCTCGTGAAGCCGGTGGATGGATCGGGGAAAAAAGTTAGTGGTTTCTCTCTCCCGATCCCCGGTTGTACTGAAGACAGGCGACGGTTTACTGCCGCTCGCCGATCCATGGGAAGTGACCGTGGCGTGGCGGCAGGGAAGGGGAAAGGCCAGCCCGGAGCTTCCGTCCGCCCAGGCTTGGCCGGCTGCAGGTCTCTCCCCCGCCGGCCTCGATCTCGCCGCCTGGCTGCCTGGGAACAGGTCGCGCCTGCGCGTTGGGCTCCCCAGCCGCGCCTGCACAGGAAGCGTGCCCTGAGCTTCCCTGGCCGCCCGAGCCGCCTCTCGGGCCTCTCGCTCCAGCAAGGCGTAATGTCACATTAATATGAAACGGCTTGCTACACAAAAAGGCGTCGCTAATTAGGAAATTGATGGGAGAAAAGGGGGAGGGGAGAGAGGGGGCTTAGGGACCCGCGCTTTGTGCTCGCTGCCTGTCGGGAGAGAGAGGGAGGGAGGCTGAACAGAGGAGCTCCTTGTTCCCGGCCCTTCTCCAGGCAGGGCGAAGCGAGCGAGAGACCCGCAGGAAGGGCAGGCAGGGCTTGGGTTTCGGCGGGGCAGAGGACGGAGGCAAACCTCGAGCCTCGGAAGAAGAAGGAGGTCCCCGCGGAGGCTTCTTCTAATCTTTCGTCTACCCATCAAACCCTGGACTGCCAAAACGAAGCCACTCTCTAGGCCCATGATGGCGAACCTTGGCACTCCAGATGTTCAATTCCCAGAAGCCCAAGCCCCCGTGAATCCAGACGAAGGGATTTGCCGCGATTCATCCATCCAGCCCGTGCTGCCCTTGTCACTCCCGGAAGTGGAAGTAAAACATGCCAGTACCGGAGCAACGAGGACTGGCATGGGCCAGATGAATCGCGGTAAACCTCTTCATGTGGATTCACGGGTGGGTGGGTGGGTTGGGCTGCTTAGAATTGAAGTCCAAGAACATCTGGAGTCCCAAGGTTCGCCATCGCAGCTCTCAGCTTTGTCGGTTGGCTAAACTTAAGTCCTCCTCTGTGCATGTCATCGGCAGGCGACTCAATGAACCAGAGTCTGTCTCTCTACACATCCACACAGTGTGTTGTTTTGAGCAAGGGCTGTACCCAGGATTCTAGATTTTGGGTGGTGGTGCTGGTGGTGGTTTCAGGAGGGGCAAAAAAAAAAATTTCAGTAGGGGCAACAATGTCATACTCACATATATAACATTGGGATCACAGGGTGGGTTGGGTGGGCAGTTAGCTCAGGTTTTCACACACACCCAGCCCCCACTGGCTAGGGCCCTGACTTGAGCATGTTGCTCTTGTTAGGCACTCTGACCCTAAGCCTATTTAGAGTCCTCCAAGTGACTTAGGATAGGTTGAGTTCCTCAGCTATATTCTCCGTTAATGTTGTTCCTTGTCCAGTGAGCACCTTCCTCCCATCTTCTAATTTGATTTTGCTCTTGCATATCCTGAAGAAGAGGGACTGTGGTGGCTTAATAAGGTGGCTCAGCTTAGAACTTTTCTAAGAACTAGGCCTAAGCCAACCTTCTTAATTGCTTCAGCGGTAACTCTTTTCTCCCTTCAAAGAAACATAAAGCAACCTCCCCCCCTCCCCCCATTTACACCTTGTTTCTGAATCAGTTTAGTTTTTCTAAAGCAGGAACTGGTAACCTGATCTCAGGCAGGAGCCTGTGGTTCAATCTCATGATCATTTCAAGCCTCTCTTAGAAGTTGCTTGTCTCTTCCACAAGAACTTGGTAGGTAAGGAGGAGGAGGGTGTGTCAGAAAAGTGGTGGACATGCTGTGAGCCCAAGTTGCCCAAGGAGAAGGAGACAACAGGCATCCTGCCCTCTAAAGTCAGTGCGTTTATTATCCATGTCCAAACAAGTTATGTTTGCAAGTGAGGCAGACAATCCTGTAAATGCTTGAGTAAGAAATGAAAAACCAACCAACCAGTAATAATAGATGAATAACCAACTGTTTATTGCCTTTTCATGGTAGTCCAGATTTTGAGATGGCTGCTTCACTTTCCCCTGATTTTGGTGTGTGTGTGTGTGAGAGAGAGAGAGAGAGAGAGACAGACAGACAGACAGACAGACAGAAAGACAGAAAGACATATATACTTTAATGTTCTCTTCCCCCCCCCCCACCCTCTCCTTTTATTAGACACTTCCACTGCCTTTGCTCATGTCTTTATATTGATTTATGGCCTGCTCTATCTTAGGGACATATGATGGTTAACCAAAGTTTTAATTCCCCCAGAATAATAGGATGAAAAAACCACCATATAAAGTGAACATAATCCCCAATCCCAAACTTCAGAAAACTACCTGTGCAGGTGAGTCGTAACACATCTCAAATATGTCCACATTTGGAACTCTGATGGGATGCAAAGGAATGGGTTTGAGATCTTCATAACCAAGAAGCCATCGCTGAGAATGACTAGAAACTAGTGCAGAAAAGTGGATGCATTTATGCTGTGTTTCTCTAGGAGAAATGGTGTCCCAAATTCTCTTACAGCCCAGAGATGGAAGAAACATCGCCGTTGGCTCCATCTTTTCAACACAGTTTCCTATCATTGCGACATTATTTATCATCTCTGAGCTGCTGAGCTGGCCTGGCCTGATCTTATTGGACATTGGCTGTCCAGAAGATTACACTGACAGGCACTTTCCAGAATAGGTGGCAATGGCAAGAAGGGGGATGCAGGAGGGGAGAGAGAAGCAGTGGTCAGAAAGAATAGGAGAAGTGCAGTAAAGGAGGAGTGTCTTATGGCAAGTCACTGTGCTAGTGGAGGTGGTTCAATGGCAAGAAAAAGCCATGCCGTTATGAAGGCGATGGGGGTGGACAGTGGCAAGATGGAACTGCACAACCACATATATACACAGGGAGCTTCTCCTGATGTTGGCAGCAGTCCGGGCGGCAGTAGTTGGGACCATCCTATTACAGAAAGAGCAGCCCAGCTTACTCTTCTTCAGCCTGCCATCTGAGGTGGCAGTTTCACCCTGCCTAATGATAGGACAGGCCCTGGTGAATTAATAGTAGTTTCTGCCTCATCCAGTTTGGGCTTCAGCAGTACTCCTTGCTGGCATTAGCCCTGACAGATTATCTTGGGTGGAATGAGGCTCCATGAAGGTTGTTCACCCTTGTTACAAAGCCTTTGCTGGGCTGTCTATCCACGACCTTCTCCCTTGACCTCTGCTTGAAAACTAAATGGAGGCAAAGCACAGTCCACAGGCTCTCCAACTGATAAATGATTCACTGCACTGCCCTAAATCCAATGAGTCAGGGTGGTTGCACTTTAGCATGCTTAATGCTAATGGATTTCTGCATGTTTAAAACGACCTAAATGAAAACAGGCAAATTTAAACTTGGGTGGAGCTGTTTAGAATAACTATGTCAATAAACAAATGCTCCAAGCAAGTGAAAATGTGTTCAGATATCACAGATGCAGTTAGGGGGCTTTTTAAGGAAGTATATGGAATGGTAGGATAATAAATAAACTTTGAAGCCCCATCTCTTAAATTTAAACTTCAGGAGATAAATGAGTGCATATAGAATCCACAGAATCACTGGTAAGTGAGGCTGTGCACTGTTTATCGATATTTGTGTGCAAACATGGGCTGAATCAGTGATATCTGGTTACCCACACATATCTCTATGAATCTATGCCTTTACTTCCAGCATTCATGGGGAATAAACATGTTTAAACGAGGGACATCCAATGTTTTGGCCGGAGCAAAAGGAAAAGGACTGAACTGCTGGTATTATAGGCAAAGGCAAGTGACAGCTGATACCCTCAATAAAGACTAGAATTTCACCTGGCTACTGCAACCACTGAAGCACTAGGGAAGGTTCAAACTCTGGTCACTGTGAGCTATATTCCGCTTCACAGGAATGTCCACAAGTCTTTTAGCATACATGGAAGACAAAGTGAAGAATTTGCACCCTCACTGATATTGGATTTTTATTCTAGATCCTCTCCCTTATCTATTACAGCTAGTTTTTGTAAACATTTTACAATCAGGACTGAGAAAGTGTGTGTGACAGTGGATGAATGACTCTCTTCATTGTGTATAGGCTTTGACTGGCTAGGTCAAAACTAGTGTGTTAGGATCTGGCTGCTTGCCCTCCATCTGCTTTTATTCTTCTTTGTGACAGTGCAAATCCCACTGGCTGCTGGCCATTGCACCATTGCTAGAATGGTGCTGATAGGCAGAAGGGCATCTCACTCTTTACAGTCACTCATTAGCTGCACTTCTGGCTTCCTCATCCATCAAAGCTTTATAGCTAGTTCTAATCTCATCACCCTTCTCCTTTTCAAGAGCTTCTCTCTCCCCCTAACTTGCAAAATTGCCTCTGCTCAACCTTTCCATGTGGCAGATTCCTATTCTGCATCTCTCAATCTGCATCTCTCAACCCCTTCTCAGGTGTCTTTCTTGGCTTAGAAAACCCTCCCATCTGATCAATTCAGTCCATTATTCTTGCCAACCAAGCTTCCTTCCTTTCTGATCCCATATCATTACCATTTCCTGTAATCTCCTGTTTTAGCAGAAAATGCTGGCAAACTGCAAACGCCTCCAGACCATTCTTGCTTTTCTTTGCTTGGCATAGTCCATCAAACTTGGGTGCATGGAAGGAATGCACCCCAACAGTACAGGTGTGGAAAAATCAATTGGAATAACAGACTTTTGTAGTTTTTCAGATTAAAAAAAATTGGTTTAGCAGTTTCACTGGAGTGTTCTGGCACTGATGAAGGTGCCAATGAAATTCACTAATATATCCAATAGCCCCCCTCCCCCCTCTCTCACACACCTAGAGCCTCTTGAATTACATGGCATCCTCCCTCCTACACTTACATTCACAAAATATCTACCTTTTTGTTGTTGGATAAGAGTAATTTTAAATGAACTAGATCTTGAGGGAATTTCCCAGGCTTTACACTGTGGGTGTGGCCAGGTGGAAAGCCCTGTTGCAACCAAATTAGGACTATTTTATTTCAAAATTTGGATGGGTGGAGCCATCTGGGATTTCTGCTACCCATTCCGGCAAACTAGTGCAAACCTGCTGATGTCCACCACTGCCTCAATCCAATTATTATTATAGTCACATTTATATGCCGCCCAGTTGACAATGCAATACCTTAGAAACATCACATCATACTGGAGTTTATGAGGGTTGTTTCAATTTCATATAAATTTTTCTCCCCCTCCCCCATTTGTACAGAGGCAATTTATTGATAAACTAATGGAGCAGTGTAGTGATAAGGTGACCCAGCGCTAAACAAAAATACTTTGTTTGACGAGAGAGAGATTGCCGAGGTGGGTTTTACCTCTGTCCTAAAACACACACACACCAACTGACTACATCACCAGAAAAATACTTGGAGTCATGCCCCTTCCCAGTTGTTTTACAGAATAAAACAAATGAGCACATAGGCAAAAATCTGTTGGAATCTTTAAGATTAGAAAACAGACTCTCCAATGATGGAGAAATGGGTCTAGATTGGGAGGGGGGAAGGGAAGGACTGATTTACATTGGCCTGTGTATCATATGATTACCAAAACTATTTTAAATTCTATCTTGCCAATTCTGGAGGAAATTTCCAAGTATTTTCCTAATGTAGTTGGACACTTAGCACACAGTCTGGAAAAGCAGGTGTGTGTGTGTGTGTGTGTGTGTCTGTCTGTCTGTCTGTCTGTGTGTGTCAAGTTCCAGCAGAGAGATTTTACAGATTCATGGAGAAGAAAGAGCACCAATACATAGAACAGTCCACGCATAAAAGACAAATTTTCAAGAATAAATTCAGACTTGGGCTGTGTCGTTCTTTTTCAATGATAAAATAATTCCAAATTGAAAGTCTTTAACCACTGATCTCCGGAAATAATGCCAGCCCCATTAAAAGCTCAACATGCCTTTTGTTCTGATCTTGAGCACCTGGAAGGGGGGGAGAGAACATTAATAGTTATATCTTTTTATAAAATTAACTCTGCCCTGATTCCAAACAAATGCGGCCATTGGCTCTTAATCCTAAATTTGTATTGAAAACAAACCGCAGGCTGAGTTCAAGGTGACTCCTCTCCTCCTGGCACTTGCCCTGAGCGTTTTGTCCTTCTCTGGCTTCACTTGGGACTTTTTTGTTTGTTTGTTTGTTCAGTCGCACAGTCGATTCCGACCCTCTGCGACCCCATGGACCGCCAGGCACTCCTGCCCTCCACCATCCCCCTCAACTCGCTCAGCTCTGTGCCCATTGTCTCTACAATACCATCTAGCCATCTCATCTTGGGCCGTCGCCTTCTTCTTTTGCCCTCGACCCTTCCAAGCATCAAGGCTTTCTCAAGTGAATCCTCTCTTCTCATGTGCGGCGTAAAAGTGGACCCGGGCCTCAGAAAGCGGCTAATTTCCCTCTTGGAGAGACGCTTGGCTCTACTTCCACGGGAGTTTCGCCAGGCTTAACCTTCTCCCTTTCTCTTCGCTGGGGCCCCGGGGGGAGGAACTCTTGCCACCCACAATAGCGCGACGCCTGAGCTCCGAAGGCCGCGCCTGGGCCCTCCGTGCCCCCCCTTCCTTCCCTCCCTCTGCCTCTAGGGCCACTTCATCTGTCAGGGACTATGGCGCCTCGGAGGACCTGAACGAGAACCATCCCCACCATGCCCCGAGGTCTGACTGGCGACAGAGGAAGCGAGTGGCAGGGAAGGAAGGAAGAAAGGAGCCGCGGCGAGGCTTTTTCAGGTTCAGGCAGTTTCACTCCGCGGCCACCAACAGCACAGGCAGTGCGGCAAAGCAGGAAACACAAAGCGGGGAAGGGAGAGGGAGGGGGAGGCAGGCAGGCAGCGAGCGAGGGAACAACAGCGGAGGAGGAGGGGAAGGAAGGAAAGTGTGTGAGTGAGAAAGAGTGTGAGTGTGATTGTGTATGGGAGTGATTCCAAGAGGGGAATTGTGTGTGTGTAATGTGTGATCCCAAGAGAGGAAGAGTGTGTGAGAGAGAGAGGGAGGGAGGGAGAGAGAAAGTGTGTGAGAGTGTAAGTGACTGAGTGATCCAAGAGGGGAAGTCTTTCTCGCTCGCTCTCGCTCTCGTCTGGCAGCCCTAAGCCAGGGGGAAGGGCTGGCAGCGAGCCGGGAGGTTTATCACCTCGCCCTTGGCTGCGCTGGAGACGAGGCTGAGAAAAGTTGAGCCGGCCTCGCAGGCCTGGCCTGGCCCGCGAGCCCAGAGCAGCGCCTTTTCCCTGGGCCAGAAACGCCGGGCTCGTCCCCCCGCCCTCGCCCCCGCCCCCGCCCCGCACCTCTGCCGAGACTCGCGTTTAGCCGTTCATGCATCCTGTGTGTCAAATAAATGCCTCATTGAGGCCCTCGGCGGAGGAATTAGCCTGCGACGCAGCGCAAAAGGCACGGGAGGAAGGGAGGAGGGGAAATAATTGCGGAGGAGGCCCGGCCGTCTGGTTGCCTTGGGCCAGAGCTCCGGGGCTGCCCCGAGAGGCACCCTTTCTCCCTCCCTCCAGAGCCCGGAGACAGCTGGGCCTCGGGCGTGTCGATCTCCGGCTTGGCAGAAGCCCAGACGCTTTCCCTGGCCCAACCGCTCCCCGCCCGTCCTCGGAACAGCCCCCCCGCCTCCCCTCCGGTCGCGCCCCGCCGCTTCTCGGGGCACGGTCCGTCCCCACCCTCAACAGATGTCCCGTGGATGAAAGACTCCATTGATTTGGAGATGGAGGTCCGACGACCTCCTCCGCTGCTTCGGGTGTGGCTGCCGGCTTCGGGCCAAATGCCTCGAGACTCTCTGAACGGGGGGCCCACCATCCAGTCTGGCCAGGTTATCCTGAGTGGTAGTAGAGTAGACCCCACGGCCAGCAAGTCAACGCAGAGTGTCAGGCGGCGATTAACTCGCCGGACAACCCTGAGGACTAACGGCCTTGGGTGGCAAAGTCCACAGGGAAGGGTGATGGTCCCCAAAGTGCATTAAATCCCACTTGAATTCATCTTGATGGAGGGCAGCAGCTTTACCAGTACTATTGGCCTAGGGCCGAGGAGGACTTTGCTTGCCAAAAGTGACTGGGGGAACTGGATCAGTGGTACGAGGGTCACGCTGTGAGGCGGAAGGCAAAGGGAAGGCCGCTGCATTATATTGCTCCCAGGACAATCTTCATGGCTGATCGCCATGAGGATAGCCAACATTCGGAATCGGATACGGGCACTTTAAGAAGGGCCCACCATGTTTCCTCTGTCAAGGGACCTCAATCGACTTTTATGTTGACCCTTGGGAGGTGAATCTGGCCAGGTAGGTGAATCTGGCCTTGGGAGGTGAATCTGGCCTTGGAAGGTGAATCTGGCCACGATCTAAGCTGAGCTGCCGGTTGCCGGAGCCCCCTTTCCGCTGAGCAAAAGAGCACCAGACCACAGCTAGGAAGGCTCTCTCGCCCACCCCACCCCTATGTCACTTTGGGGGTTCGTGATACCTGCTAGCCCACACTTTGGGCCTCATCCTCTGTTAATCAGAGGTACAAGTTCCGTGTGTGTGTGTGTGTGTGTGTGTGTGTGTGTGTGTGTGTGTGTGTGTGTGTATGTGTGTGTGTGTGTGTGTGAGAGAGAGAGAGAGAGAGAGAGAGAGAGTGTGAGAGAGAGACGTGGTGACCGGAGCATTTGGCCTAGTTTAGACATTTAAAGGGTTGCAAGCGAGTTGACCCTTCCTCCATGGGCGCAACGGATTTCAGAGTAGGGTTGTTGTCATGGAGGCCTTTGCCGGCCACTAATACAGATCACTTGCTGGTTTTTCACTCATGCAGGGGAAACACTGAGTTTTTGTTTCTTTTCTCAAGATGGCCTTATGATGGGTGGCCCTTCCATTCTGCATTTAACCAAGACTTGGCAATGTGTGTCTGGATTAATTTGCACCGAATATAAGGAAGGTTGTCCCTATGGACAACACATCTTGGTCCCTTTCGCCTTTCTGAAGCTGTGTGCCGGGTGGTTTCTAAGCTTCTCCTCTCTCAAGGTCTTTGGCTCCCAGAATTGAAATGGATGGTGGATTCCCCCCCCCTACAGAATCCCAGCCCCCATTCAGTGCTGCTGATCAGTCTTGAAACAGATTGGGAAGGGTGCCCTAGAACCGTGTGCAGAATACCTGCTCATTTCTGCTAGAGAATATCATCCATTCCACACTGTTAAGCACCTTCGGAGAGATGAGCCTTTGGTCTCGGATTCCGTTCCATTCATATTAAATAGAAGATGAAAATTCTTCATTACCTTAAAAAAAAAAAGCACTTTCCCAATTATCTGCCCCCCCTTCTGCACATGTTACCTCCCACCCCCAGATATCAAATGAATTTAGAGGCCAAGACAGAACAGTTGCAGAGAGTCGGGGAAAGGAAGAAAGCGGAGGAGCTGGAGGCAGGAAATTGCTTTAGGCTGCTATCTGTGTGTCAAGTTTCTGTCCTCGCTGACATTTCTGGCTGAACGCCACCATCCTACAAATAGAAAATCAGGTGGTGCCGGTGGAGCCGGAGCGGGTGGTGGTGGTGGTTTATAGAACTGGAGGGAGATGGTGAGCTTGTGTGTGTTTGTGCGTGCCATCAGCAAAGGGGCCAGACTGCTACTGGGTCCCCCCACCTTGCACCCCGCCAACTCTGAGGCAGTGGCTGGCAGCATCGCTGGGCAAAAAGAAGGGAGGAATCAAGCAGACATCTGAGCCTCCCCTCCCCCTCTTCTTCTTCTTCCCTGTCCAGATCAAACCCTGGACTGCCAAAATGAAACCACTTTCTTGGCTTTGTCGTTGGCCCAATCTAAGTCCTCATTGGTGCATGCTTCTGGCAGTAACTGGCAGACCAGTAAAGGAGCCCGTTTCTGTACTTCTCCACATTCACACATCATGTTGTTGTCTGTCAATAGCCCCCACTTGAGCATGTTGGTCTTACATTTAGGCACTCCGACTCTATTCAGAGTCCTCCAAGTGACGTCGGAGAGGTTGAGTTCATCAGCCATATCCTCCTTTAATTTTGTTCCTTGCCCAGTGAACTCCTTCCTCCATCTTCTAATCTTGTTTGGCTCTTGCGTGCCCTCAAGAATGTTTCTTCTTGCCCTAAAGCTCTCCCTGGATCAGAGCCAGCGGACTTGAGGCTCATATCGGTTCAGAGGGTCGTTCTCTTGCTTAGTTCTCTCAGCGTCCGCTGTTACTTCTTGCCTTATCTCAGGTGGAGCGATACCAAGAGGAGGGTATATTTTCTCCAACGGTGCAAGTTTGAGGCATCCTGTCACTCTACGCTTGGCTTCATTAGCATTCAAGCGCCGAAGCGCGTGAAAGGCTGCTGATCGCTGCCATTGTTACCCGCGGAGCCTGGGCTCTGGCAAGAGAGGAAGAGCCTCGGGCAGCGCCTCCTCGCAGGGGGAATTGCCTCTGAGTGCACACGGCGGAGTCTCGCAGGTCGGAGCTGCTCTCTTTCCTGAGCTGCGCTCTCGCTCCTTCGCTTGGCCTCGTCCCCTCCCTCCCTCCCTCCCCTCCGCTTCGCTCTCTCTGCCTCTCCCCCCCTTCCCCCCCTTCCCCGCCCTTCGGTGGATCGCCCAGCTGCCTTGGCTGATAATCACCAGGAGGTTTCGGAGGCGCGGATGGCTCTGGGCCGCCTCGACAGTGGAAGCCGAACTGGTCGTGGAGCCTCGAAACTCCCAGAGCGCTCAGCATCCCTAAACCCGATAAGCCGATGCCTCCGCGCCCGTAAAAAGGCTCCCCCTCCCCCCCTTTCAGGCAGTGCATTTTCATTTTCACAAGCCCTGTTAAGTCGAAGCCCATGGATTTGATAAGAAGCCCGCGAGCCCTGAAGTGGTGAGTTAACCTCTCCTTCCGGCTCTGCTCTTCGCCTTAGCGGTGTTATGGATCGAAGATTTTCATGCTCTCTCCGGAATGGCTGCTATAAACCTTTAGACTTCGGTCTGAGGTAGGCGGGAAAACCCACCCCAGCACAAACCCTGTTCAGCATATTTTCTTGGAAGGGAGTTCAGTGGGTTTTATTCCCAGAAAAGGAAGCGTGGGCTTTCACTGGGGTTTATGCAGTAGGAGAAACCGGAGGCTGCCTGGGTTTCGATTTCTGGTGCCCTTTAAAAATGACCCCGGCAGGCGAGGTTATAACGATTAGGCGTTGAGGGCCAAGCCTTTGCGGCTATTAGAGATCGCAGAGTTCTATAGATTGCAAAATAAAATACATCAACCTTCAGCCCATGGGAGTGATTGTGGGAGGGATGAAGGCTGTCAGCAGGCCTCCTCCCCCTCCTCCTGTGTCTAGGCCAGATGTGAAACTGACACAATGAAAGCACCTTTTGGTGAGTTCATTCTGCGTTCCTTTTGTCTGGCCTACTGTGAGAAAGATTAGCTGGCAACAAAAGGTTCTGTGTACCCCAGCTGTCCTCCTGAAAAAAAAACAAGAACATCCTATCTTGGTAAGTGGTCCCAATCCTTTCTCTGTGTGTTTGACCTTGAGCTAAACCAGGGATGCCCAAACTATGGCCTGGGGGCCAGATCTGGCCCTGATTCAATTCATCCGGCCCACAATGCCCTAGTCGCTCCGGAAGCAGAAGTAAAATGCACCTGTATGGGTACTTTTGCTTCCTGTTTCTGGGAGCAACGAGGGCTGTGTGGGCCGGATGAATTGCATCAGGGCTGGATCTGGCCCCGGGCCATCGTTTGGGCACCCCTGAGCTAAACAGGACCCAACATGAGAGTCAAAGTGGTCTATTAGATAGAATAGGACTCGGGAGACCTGGGTTCATACCCTCAATGGGCCATGAAAACTCACTGGCATTGGTACAACCATTCCTTAAGTACATCAAGAACCTCAAAAATCATCTTGCACAATTTGATGGCACATAAGACTCAATATAAAGAAAACAAAGATCATGGCAACAGGCCCTATCAGTCCCTGGAAAATAGATGGGGAAGAAGTAGAAGCAGTGACAGACTTTATTTTCTTGGGATCAAAGATCACTGCAGATGGTGAGTGCAGCCATGAAATAAAAGGTGACTGATTCTTGGGAGGCAGGCGATGAAAAACCTGGGGAACATAGTGAAAAGCAGAGACATCACATTGCAAACAAAAATTCGTATAGTTAAAGAAATGGTATTCCCTGTGGCAATGTATGGTTGTGAGAACTGGTCCACTAGAAAAGCTGAGCGCAGAAGAATAGATGCCTTTGAGATGTGGTGCTGGAGGAGAGTTTTGAGAGTCCCCTAGACAGCGTTGAGAACAAATAGGTCAATCTTAGAAGAAATCAACCCTGACTGCTCCTTGGAAGGGCAAATGGTGAAGATGAAGCTAAGGTACTTTGGACATCAAATGAGAAGAGAGGATTCACTTGAGAAAGCCTTGATGTTTGGAAAGGTGGAGGGCAAAAGAGGAAGGGGGCACCCTAGACTGAGATGGCTAGATGGTATTGTGGATGCAATGGGCACGGAGCTGAGCGGGTTGAGGAGGATGGTGGAGGACAGGAGTACCTGGCGGGCGGTGGTCCATGGGGTCACAGAGGGTCGGAATCGACTGTGCGACTGAACAACAACAAAACATGCAAGCAACGTTACCTCCCTGCCTTGCTTCAAATGGTATGGGCAAACAACATAAGAAAACCTGACTGCTGGAGGCCAGCTTTTCAGAACAGCCGCAAAACGGAATTCCATGGAGATGCTGGGCCCTGCCCCCATCTCTGTCACCAGCAGTTTACACTGTCAAGGCAAAGCTGGGCTGCAAGAAGTGAGGCTAACTTCCAAGCAAGCGTCTTGGCATAAATCTGCTCAGTGGTGGGAAAGCCTGGACTTTCTCACCCACACCCTGTCCAGGCCACTTGACTATATATAGCAGCTTCCTCCCTAGGGGTAGGTTTACTTTTTCCTGGCCCTCATATTGAGAAAGCACTTTCAAAAAAAGTGAGCAGAAGAAGCCCCTCTCTTCATCCTGGAAAAGAAGACAGCTCTCCCCCCCCCCCACTATCCTCCCCTGGAAGGGCTACAACTAGGGCAGGGAGGGTGCCAAAATGTAGAGGACACTGAAATCTAGAGATGAATCTACTGGTGAGTATTAGGAAAAATATTCCCAGCTCGATCTTTACTTTTTGCTTTTGGAAGCACATGCTTTTTCCTCTGTGTGGGGTGGGGGTGGAGAGCACTTTCCCCTTTGCTTTTATAGGGATGGGGAGGCTTGTAGCCATGGGTGGGGAGATGTAGCTGCTTGCTTTGGGTGCGAAAACGATCATTTACAGCTCTGTCTTCAGGACTAGAAGAGGGGAGCAGAACTTGGAAATGTTAATTTGGGGGGCTACAACTGTGAGATCCCAGGTCTATTTGTTGTAGTCCAGAAGACTAACTCTTAAAAGGTTCAAATAAAAATGGTAAAAGATGTAGCAAATACAGGTATCTGGAGATGTTCTTTTCCCAGTGTGTACCTTACTTAAGAAGCAAGCTACACCTCTGACAGCATCCATTTAGTCCTAGAGTGCTCTCTGACTAATAATGGAACCCTTTTCTCAGCATAGGAGGCCATCCTGAGTAAAGTTCTCGGCTATAAGTCCCTTGAATCTGATGGGACTTCCAAGCTAACATGACCAGTCTGCTGAGCCTTGGAGTGACCTTCACAAAGGAATCCACTTCCCAGGAAAGATGTTCAAGCTTGGCCAACCTCCCCTTGAGCCGGAATACTCTCAGTTAAAGCTAGTCAGAAAGTGAAACTAGGCATATTTTGTTTTTGTTTGAAGGAAGTCCCTTTCCTTACTGAAAGGAAATGTGCTGGTCTCAGACTAAGTGTAGAAAAGGTAAAGAAAGACTGTCCTTGCTCAAAAGCCAGTCAGATCCAACTCTAGGGGGTGGTGCTCATCTCCATTTATAGCCAAAGAGCCAGGGGATCTATAGACATTTCTGTGGACATGTGACAGGCATGACTAGATACGGAAGTGCTCAGAATATTGTTACCTTCCCACCAGAGTGGTACCTATTTATCTACTTGCAATGTCTTGCTTTTCGAACTGCTAAGTTAGCAGGAACTGGGACAGAAGAGGGGAGCTCACTGATCTGGAACTGCTGACCTGCCAACCTTCCAGTCATCACATTCAGCATCTTAATCGCTAAGCCACTGCAGTGCCTTGAGGGTCTTCCTAGTTGCAGCACAGGAGCTGGCACTGTTTTATTCTGGGCACAGACTAGTCCAAAGAAGAGGCACTTGAGAAAATCCTCCCCTCAGACTTTTCCTGCCAAGGAGACTTGGAGGAGGAAGACTCGGCTAAACAAGGGGTGGGTGAAGAGTGCCAGTGGCAGATGTTCAGTGACCTCCAGCACCTTTCATAGTCAGAGGGCTGGGGGGGGGCAACAGTGTTTCCCATACATTACCCCTCCCCCCTGACCTTCACAAATATTTACGCCAAAGAGCCAGTTTGCAAAGGCAGCCCTGTAACCTCATCTCTACAGGCTTACTCCAAAGTTCTCTACAGGCTTACTCTCTAACCTCATCTCTACAGGCTTACTCCAAAGTTCTTCTGTGAGGATACTTCAGCCTAGCCTACTGTTGGCACCTCTTTGCCAGTGACGTTATCCAAAGTCTGAAGCTTCGATGGGATGCAACAGTCCAGGTTAATTAGGTTTAAGGCAGACTTCGTTTCCAAACTCAGTGGTCTGGCTGGCCAATGCCCAGAAATAGCACTCTGTCCTTGCTCAGAGGCACTCTTAGAAACATTCAAGACACAGAAAACATGTCCTGCATTTCAGAAGATTTGTTAAGCTACTTTTTGTAACACCAGGATGGTGCCAAAGCCCCATGTAACCAGTGAGCGAGCTAGCTAGCTACCTTCCTTCCTTCCGTCCTCCCTCGAGTTGCATGAGTTATATATTCTTTGGCATGGACCTGCGGGACTTTCTTGTTAAGGCAGGCTAGTAAAAAAAACGTTTGTTTGCACTGTAACCAAATGTCGCCTCCTGATTTCTTACGCGATTGGATGGGGGGGGGGGAGCAGAGAGAGCGCATCATCCTCCCCTCCTCTCGTTCTTGGAATGCACACCCTTTCCCATCCGTCTCGTTGGCCTTCCGCCCGGTGTCCTGCGGGGCGGGGCACTTGGCCGCAGGCACAGGGGAAACCGCCCTTGGGAAGGAGAAAGAGACTCAGCCGCAGCGGAAGGGACCGGGGGAGGGAGGGAGGGAGGGAGGGGAAGGGCCGGCTGCAGCCTCGTTCCCAATGAGTCATGCTCAGCCGCCGAGCTGCGCTTTGCAGGTGCAGCCAAGCTGGGCGCTACCTGTTCAGAGGAAACAGGAGGCGTTTTCTGCGGTGGCAGCAGAGGAAGGAAGGGGAGGGAGAAGGGAGGGAGGGACGCGGCCTCTCCACCCCGACGGCGAGCTTCCTTTGCCTGCAGCGGGAGGCGAAGCGAAGCGCGGAACCCTCCAGTCCCTGGGCAGCGAAGCAGCAGCCGTTTTGCCTCCGGCTGCGTCTGTGCCCGGGAGAGTGCGAGCTACGCGCTCTCTGTCAAGCGCCGCTTCCCCCTTGCATTGGCTGTCCATGGCCTGGTTCCCCACCCCCCAACCTTCCCCTGCTGGTGTGTCTCTGGCTAGTCTCGTAAACTGCTAATGATTTATTACCTAAGCTAACTGCTTAATTTGTGAATATGAAACAGATTAAAAGGAGATCGGCATGTTTTAGCAGGCAGACCAGGCAAGGCCAACAGCTGTTTCGAATCTGGAGGTCTTTCCAGCCTCCCGGAGGAAGTTTGCCAAAGCCCCGTCTGGAAGGGAAGGACCATCCCTTCTTGGCTAGGATACGACCCTCCCAAAGTGCTTATGGGCCTTCCTGCCACGGTCCTTTCAGGGATCCTTCCTTTCACCCAGTTTCTTCCGTTGCTGTCGGTACCATGTTGGCACCTCCTAATGTTCATTGCAGTGTAGTCGACTCCGACCCCCTGCGACCCCCTGGACCATTGCCCGCCAGGCACTTCTGTCCTCCGCCATCCTCCTCAGCCCGCCCATTGCGTCAACAATACCACCTCACCATCTCATTTCCTGCTGCTCCCTTCGTCTTTTGCCCTCCACCTTTCCCAGCATCAAAGCTTTCTCAAGTGAATCCTCTCTTATAATGTGTTTCTAATGTGTTTACTCGGGAGTAAATCTGTCTCACGCAGGGCCAAGCACTTCATAAAAAGTAGCACAGGACAGGACGAGTGATGACATTTCCAAGGGTTCTTCTTTTTCTTCCGTGTCTAGGCCAGATGTAAAACTGTCAAATGAAGCCACCTTTTTGGTGAATTCATTCCACAGTTCTCTTAGCCTGACCTAGTGTAAAAAAGATTAGCCGGCACAAGTTTGCTGTTGCCCCGGGATTGTGGTTCAAAAATACCACAATCGAAGATTGTTCTTTCTTTCCATGGGTATCCTGGTATGAGATATTACAGCCAGGAACAGGCCCGGAATGCGAAAATCCATTCCAGCCTCAGATTTACAGGTTTTGATTCTTTGAGGCTTATTTCCAGCAAATATACATAGAGGTGAGGTACTAGGGACACCTTTGAATCAAATGAAAAGCGTGTCTAGTCTGGTGATCAGATCCCACAATGGTCGGCCAGATGTCTATGGGATGTCAAGGACAGAAGAGCAAAAGGATTCAACCGCTCATGCGGTATAGACATGAATGCTTGGATGCGCGCTCTGTAGACAGACTACTAATCATGGATAAAGTCGTATCTTCCAAGAATTACAAAGGGTTAAAGGGAGGAGTTAAGGTGGCATGGAAGTTTAGGGGGAAATCACGATTAATAAACACATTTTTAAAAGAATAAAGATAAAGAATAGGTATTCCTCCATAGCTTCTCCATGCAAGACTATAAAGATAGGAGGGGTTTTAATCCTCTGCACAAAATAGCTAACTAGTACGCGGATGAGACATGGCTTTAAAATCCATGTGGATTTGATTTGTGGGTTACTGTCCTTAACAAGACAAAGGAATAACAAAGTTGAAGGGTACTAAGTGCTCTCCAAACCACTTGTTCCGGAACAGTTCCGGCGAAGTAAACAGAGCGAAGTCAGATGGAAAGGCTGGCTAACCAAGTAGGGAAGATTCTGTAAAGTCCATGAACTCATATCTGGTCAAATACGGTAGAAGACGCTCTGTGTCACTAGAAAAGTACCAGGCTCCTAAGCAGTTAACTAAAACAGTGCTACTCTCCCCCTCTTCCTTCCCTTTCCAGGATTAACTCCAAATCAAGTCAGTGCAACCGC
This sequence comes from Furcifer pardalis, assembly GCA_030440675.1. Classification (NCBI taxonomy): domain Eukaryota; kingdom Metazoa; phylum Chordata; class Lepidosauria; order Squamata; family Chamaeleonidae; genus Furcifer; species Furcifer pardalis. Next base: position 51,100,290 of record CP126895.1, on the reverse strand, counting down.
GGACTGGTGGTCCTCCCCCCCCCCCCCGCCAAAGGCACGTGATTCTAAGAGCAACGTAAACATCCAGCGGAGAACAAAGACAAATCATTACAGTCAATTCTGCAGGCAAAACTTAAGCAGCGAGGAAGGAGGAAAGTTCCTGCCAAAAATAGCCAGGAGATAATCAAAACAAATACTGTACCTTTGATGTAGCCGTAGCAGGCAGGCTCGTCGCCACTCTGTGTGGAGTTCCCTCCCTCTCCTCCACCCCCGAACCCGCGCCATTAAGCGCCTTACTTTGAAAGGAGGCCGGGCCTAGAGGGGGCGAGCGGGGCTTTTGTCGCGTCCAGGCGGCGTCTCACATCAAAGGCGACCGGCCCGGTCCTTTTAGGTCCCTCTGGCTGGGCAGTCTAGTCAAGAGCGGAGCCGCCTGCGGGCGAACATCCTCTCCCTCCCTCCCAGGATACTTTTGTTCAGGGACAATCCTGGCCACATGCAAGTCCTTGGAAATCCGGGCCACGGGCGGAGGGGAGGGAGGGGATCAAAGCAGCCGGATAGGCCTTAGCAACAGAGGAGAGGCTGCTACAGATAAAGTCGGTCGCCTTCTCGGACAGAGGTTTGTCTTGCCAGGGCTTCCTCAGAGTTCAGTAAAGCGAACTTCAGTTTTCTTCTACATCTACGCCAGATGTGAAACTGCTAAAACGAATCCACCTTTGGGGAGCTCATTCTGTAGCTCCTTTCGCCTGATGTAGTGTGAGAAAGGTGTCCTTTCCTGGCCTGCTCAAACCCTGGACTGCCAAAATGAAGCCACTTTCTTGGCTTTGTCGTTGGCCAAACTTAAATCCTCTTCACTGCATGCATTTGGCAATCCAGTAATTGAACCAATGGATTCTGTACCTCTCCGGATTCACACAGTGTGTTGTTGTCCACCAGCAGCCCCCACTTGAGCCTGTTGGTCTTGCATTTAGGGACTCCGGCCCTCAGCCTATTCAGGGTCCTCCAGTGTGAGAAAGATTAGCTGACACAACAAGGTGGCCGTTGCCAGGGGACGCCCAATTGTGGGTCAAAAATACAGCACCATAGTCTTCGAGGCGCCTCTTTCTGTATCAGTATGGCATTGGGAGACGTATTTATTGGCTACCTCTATATCTCGATTTTGAAGGTTGCTCAAGGATGAGCGCATGGCTGTCTTCGGCCTTCCCATGTTACCCTTAGAACAACTCTGGGAGGTAAAGGCAGACAATAGAGAGCGTAACTGGCTCAAGATTGCCTACTGAATTTCACCACGGAGCTGGGATTTCAACTCAGTTCTTCGGAGTCATAATTCCACACTCACTGCTGTACTACGCTGGCTCTTAAACTATAAAGACTCTCCGATACCAGGGCTAAGGAAAGCCTTTGTCTCCAAAGCTCACCTTCCGCAACTAGGAGTCCCTCCAGCTGTTCTGGACTGTTTTTTGGCCATGGCTCATGGAAATTATATTACAGCACAAGATGGGGAAGGCCTGTTGTAGCCCAATCCTGAAGGTTTAGCCTGGTATGAGATACCCGGTTACCAGACGTATTATCTTTCCAGGTCACGGACTTGGACAGGCAGAGGTGCTGCTGCCATTTGAAGCTTAAACCTCCTAGTCAGGCTTAGGACTGACCTAGGGCCATAGCCAGGATTCTATATTGGGGGCGGGATTTTTCAGGAGGGGCAAAAAATTTTCAGGAGGGGCAGCAATATCATACTCACATATATAACATTGGCACCATGGGTTGGGTTTGGGGGTGGGCTGTTAGCTCAGGAGGGTATTCAGGGCCCCCTGGCTACGGCCCTGGACGGAACCCTTAGTACTACACTGCAATGAACAAGATTTTCCCTAATACTGTTGAGGATTGTAGATCTAAACCTGCCATTCTAAGCATTTTCTGTCAATGCGAGATTGTCTGTGAGCAAGCATGATTGGTCCAGGGCTTCATGATCCTGTGAAGGAGGATGTGCCCAAACTATCTTTTGCTATTAAAATGAATCCCCAAATTGTTTATTCCCAGCAAATTTACAGGAATTTAATTTAACAGTACCCAGGCTACTATGTTGTTTCATTTGATTTTCCCCTCCCTCCCCTCCCCTCTTTTTGCACTAGAGACAGAGAGAGAGAGAAGAGAAAAAAACAACGTTCCGCTTGGAACTTTAATAACCTTGAGGAATTCCTCTTGGCCTACCGCCAAATGAACACATCTAACCCGCCAGGCAGCTTCGCTCCCTGCTCCAATCCCATCTTGATATGAAGTTTTACTGTCCCTCCTACTTTTCCTTCAGAATCCCTAAGAGAAAGCTGATGAAAAGGGAGAGGAGAAAAAGAAGGAGGAGGAGAAGGAGGAGAAGAAAACTTTTTTTTTAGAAGGAAACTTTTTTATTGATAAAATTCTTACTACAGTACCATCTGTCAAGGTGAACTACATAAACTTGTTATCACTTTCAAAAACTTGAAAAAATATAGTTACGTAGCTCAGTGAACATAGTTAAACATATCGTGATTGTGGAGGGAAATATACAGTATATACAATACCAAAAGAACAATAATATTTACAATTATGAAGAAGAAAGCAAGTAGCTCATGCTAATGACATTTCCTTTGCAAAAGTGACTTCCCTTTCCTGCCTCACCTCGCACGTTTGGCTAGTTTATGGACTCACGCCTCGGCCTCCTCATTCCAAATTCTCAATTGGTTTCAAAATGTACTTCATGTCTCAAACGCTCAGGGTAGGGCCTTGAGGCCTTTCCCCTTCCCATCATTTTCAGAAAACGTTTAGTTCAGGGGTGGCCAAACTACAGCCCCGCAGGCAGGAGCAAGCCCCCCCCCCATGCCAATTCATGCGCCCACGCTGCCCTCGTTGCTCCCAGAAGCGGAAGTAAAACGTGCCCATACTTCCACTTCCAGGAGTAACGAGGGTGGCATGGGCCAGATGAATTGGCGTGGGGGGGGGGGTGGATCCAGCCCGTCGGCCATAGTTTGGGCACCCCTGGTTTAGTTGTAGGTAAGGGGGGAGGGACAGGACACGTTGTGTCCAATGACTGCGCTCAAATGGAACGGACAAGAAGGCAGATAAGAATCAAGGTTGCTCTCTTCCAAGTAAATGTCCTCAGGATTCCCCGGGCCTTGTTTCCCTGCCTAATCTTGCGTAGGACGAGGCCATATCCCTGCTGATGTAAGCATGGCGACTCACAAGTCAGTGGGTTTTATGGTGACAACGTCTGGTCTTTACGCGCTGCTTTCAGATCGCTCAGATACATACAGTACAGGCGCTGCTTTCCCTTACTAGACACTCGGCCAGGATTATAGTCCTCCTTTGGGGGAAGGGTGGGGGGGGGGGAGGCTGGCTCTGAGAGTAGACAGGGGTTGACTGGTCTAGTAGTAGAGCCTTGGACGGGCATTGCCTCCTTCGCCGGTTGCCTTGCTCCCTGCGCCTTCCTTTTTATACCCATCTCCTGGCGACTTTTTTGCCAGGATCGCAGCCAGCCAGCCGTCCCGGGTCGCTCCTCTTTCGCTCGCAGAGGGCAGCGTGCTGAACGGAAGCCCCTCGGGTTCTGCGGCCCGGCGGCCTGCTGTGAGCCGGCGTCGAGGCCGGGGGTGGGTGGGGGGTGCCGTGCTGAGGCTAAGCCTGCTTCGCGGATTTCCCAGCCAGAGCGCCGGAGGCGATCGTTAGCTGCGAATGGCTCTCCCCCCCCCCTCCCCTCCTTCTCTCCCCGAGCGCCCCATCCGTCAATCCAGGAGCTGCGAGCCAGAGAAGGCTTCGCGGCGGCCTCAGAGGAGGAGATGGAGGTGGGGGGAGGCGGGGGGGGGAGAGAAGAAGGGAGGAGAGAAAGACCTTTCCTTGCAACGCATCAGGCGAGCTGGAAGGCGGCGAGGAGGGAGGGAGGGAGGGAGAGAGAGAGAGAAAAGAGAGAGAAAGCTTTCCGTGGCAAGAGAGCCCGAGGGGATTGATGGGGGTGGGCGGGGGTGGGCGTAAGGGCGTAGGCAGCCTCCCCTCCCCCCTCTCCGCGGAGCCCTTTCTGTGTAAAGGAGAAAAGGCAGGGGGAAGGGAGGAAGGAAGGAAGGCTCTCCAGGCAGCCTCGCTTCTCAGGCTGCTGCCTCTGCTCCTGAAGGCCGGAAGAAAGCACCGAAAACGCGGCGCATCCTCCCCAGCCGAGCCCAGACTGGTGGGCCAGGACGGGGTCCCCAAACGTTTTGGTCCGTGGGCCTGTCACCTGGTTCAGCGGGCTGGTCTCGTGGTTCCCCACCTGAAGTAAAATGTGCCTTGCAATCTGCTTTGCAACAGATATGTAGGATGAGATAGATTTTCGATTTCTCTGCTTCAACCAGGGATGCCCAAACTACAGCCTGCGGGCCAGATCTGGCCCTGACACCAATTCATCTGGCCTGCGCCACCCCCCCTTGCTCCCGGAAGTGGAAGTAAAATGGGCCCGTGCGTGCTTTTGGAAGTGACAAGGGTGGTGTGGGCCGGATGAATTGGTTTTGGGGGGCCAAATCTGGCCCACGGGCCATAGTTTGAGCACCCCTGAGCTAAGAGGAGGAATGACTCGCAGTGTCCTCGGCCTCGTTGCGCTCCGAGTTATGGCTCTGTCCAGACGTGAACGTCTGGCTGTGCCTGAGTGGTGTATAAATAGCTGGGGTGTGTGGTGTGTGTGTGCGCTTGTGTGTGTGATGGGGGGGGGGAGAGAAGATGCGAAGACCAGGTGTGCCATGTCACTGAACAGATTGCAAGCAACGGTTGATCCCTTGTCAGATGTTGCTGCCAATTACCAGGAGAGAGATGACAGAATGCCGGGCAGCGTTTGGATAAAGGAGACGGAGAAAAATGGGGAAAGGGGGGGCGAGGGGGGGCGGGTTGGAAGCCGGCGGAAGGGGTTAATGGGGGGCCGACGGAAACGCCCATCAACTTGGGGGATGGGAAGGAGTTGGGAGGCTTAAGTCAATACGAGATAATTGCACTGGAGGAGAATTTTGAGAGCGATGACGGAAAGAAAAGAGGCTTCGAGGAGTGGGTGGGATTCAGCTCGAGTGAACGCCAACCCCTAGCACGCCGCAGTGGGGAACAAGGTCTCTTCTAAAATCGAGGCTGCCCTTTCCATAGAAAGACTGTTAGAAGAGCTTCGAGAGGAGGAAGGAAGGATTCCTCCCAGCCAGCCTGGTTTGCTCCTCTTGAAGAGAGGTCGGTTGTCAGAAATCCAAGTTCGATCCTGTTCCACCTCCTCCGTGAGTGAGAGAGGAGTTCTTGGAGAGAGTTGTGTCTCTGACATCCCTTAACTTGCCAGTTGCCAGAGTTGATTCTCTGGACTTCTTAGAACAAAAAAGCAAAAGGCTTCAGGAAGCAGAGAACGAACTCCCCTTCCTGTCTGCGATCTTGCTGTATGTGGGAACCATAGACCATCTCCATAAGATCTGATGGTTCTTATCCAAGGTCAGCAGTGGGTAAAGCTACTGCCCAAATAGTTTTAGTTGTCATAACATTTGCCAAAATCCTGTGGCTTAGTATGGTAAATTGCACTAGAGACTGCTGAATCAGCTCTTCCATAGGTTTCATGGATTCCAGTAGGCCTTCATCCAGTGGTGGGATGTCAAAATTTTACTACCCCACCATCATGTCATCACAGTGTGGGCAGAGCTAACGTCATGATGTCATGGGCGGAGCCAAAGAAAAAAAATAAAATAATAAAATAAAAATAAGCACACACACACCCCTCAAACCCCCCCAACCCGTAAACAAATTAAATAATTAAAAATTACATTAAAATACATGCCAAATGAGGCAGTTGTGAGACTTTGCAAGATGGTAGGACTGGCTCCAAATCAACCCAACATGCATATGTGTCAAGTGATACTGTATCATTTGGTATCAGTGACCAAGACAGATTAAGACCCAGTCGGTGTGGTTGGAAGACGAGGTGTCCATCCCTAGGTTGCTCCAATATGGGGTGTCTCAGGGCTCGGTGCTCTTGCCTCTCCTATTTAACATCTACATGAAACCGCTGGGTGAGATCATCTGTTCCCACGGGGTGAGGTATCATCAATATGCAGATGATACCTAGTTGTATATCTCAGCCCGTGGGAACCCTAGTGATGCAGTGGAAGTCCTTTCCAGGTGCCTGGAGGCTGTTAGGGTCTGGATGGGGAACAACGGGCTACAACTGAATCCTGGCAAGACTGAGTGGCTGTGGGTCAGGGGTCCTGTGCTATCTTGGGAGTTACCATCTTTGGTTCTGGATGGGCCAGTTCTGCCCCAAACAGACCTGGCACGTAACCTGGGGGTCCTCCTGGACTCACGACTACTGCTTGAAGAGCAGGTGGCAGTCGTGGCTAGGAGGGCTTTTGTACAACTTCATGTTGTGCGCCAGTTATGCCCACTCCTAGATCAGGACTCCTTGCTCATGATCACACATGCTTTGGTCACCTCCAGACTCAATTATTGTAATGCACTCTACATGGGACTGCCCTTGATGACCATTTGGAGGCTTCAGCTGGTCCAGAATGCGGCGGCTTGGGTTGTAATGGGGTGAGGGCATTATGCTTGTGCCTCACCACTTCTCCGAGAGCTGCGCTGGCTCCCAGTATGCCTCTGAGTGCAATTCAAGGTGCTGGTTATCACCTTTAAAGCCCTACATGGTAGTAGGCCAGGATACTTAAGAGACCGCGTCACCCCAAGAACATCTGTCCATCCCACCATAGTGAGGCTCTCTGGTCGTACCATCAGCTAGAGAGGCTCATCTCTCTAGCACGAGAAGGAGGGCCTTCTCTGTGTCTGCTCCTGCCCTTTGGAACCTCCTGCCAAGTGAATTGTGTCTCCAGACAGAGTGCTGCCATTCAGAAAGGGGGTGAAGACCTGGCTGGCGGGGCATGTGTGGGGTGCGGGCCAGACGGTGAATTCGGTTGGCTGGCTCCTGTGAATAACCCCACCTCTCTTTCCTCGTTGTGGTTTATAACTTAATTTTTAACTTTTTAGTCTTTTTAAACCTTGGTTTTAAATCTTGTATTGTATATGATGTGTTTTAACTCTTTTAGATTGTAAGCCGCCCTGAGTCATCGGAAAAGGGATGGGTATAAATATAATAAATAAATAAATAAATAAATAAAATATTCTATTCAAATTATGTAATGTGTAATATGAAAGGTCCTCCTTTTAGGTATTTGATACATAATGCCTGTTCCATAAATAAGGGTAAATGTCACCCTTGCTCAAAAGCCAGTCGTATCCAACACTAGGGTTCAATGCTCATCTCTGTTTATAGCCAAAGAGTCAGCACTATCTGCTTTTGCAGACATTTCTGTGGACATGTGGCAGGCATGTCTAGACACTGGAGTGCATGGAACACTGTTTATCTTCCCACCGAAGTGGTACCTATTTATCTACTAACAATTTCTTGCTTTTGAACTGCTAGGTTGTCAGGAGCTGGAACAGAGACAGGAGCTCACTCCATCATGCAGCATTCGGGTCTTGACCTCCGACCTTCCAGTCTTCAAGTTCAGTGTCATTAACTACTAAGCACCACAGTCCCCTGTTTCATGAATACAAATGTCTAAGTCTCAAATAACACGTATGTTAATTCCCCCCCACCTTTTTTTAAAGAGGTCAAAATACAATTTAATTCCCTTGAGGCAATGCTACCCTATTTCTCATCCTTATAAGACCTTTTTTTTGTGAGGCAATCACACAAAATGTCTGTTGATTACCTATATAACTAAAGCAACTTATAACATTAGCTCCAGTCTTGGAAGCCTGATTCCAAATTAATCCTTCCACATTCTTACATATAAACAGGAGTACTCATAGATTTATTGCCTAGCTTGCAATTTATGCCATTTTTAACTGGGATCAGAGGGGGATGAGGAAGCACACTGTGTTTATCCTGAGGCTACAGGGTCCGACTGGATCGCTTGATCAGTTTGTCCAGCAGTTTCTGTTTAGGATGCTTATCCTTTGTCTGACTCTCTATATAACAGAACAGTAAATAGAGAAATCATTTTCACAATACAGTATGTAACAATACAATATACATTGTCTTTTTTCCATGAGAAGACATATAAAAGACATTTGACCACATCAACATCTACCGATCTTTTGTTTGAGTCTGATTTTGCAGTAATAGCAGATCATGATTGTCATCCAATGCATACTTAGTTAAGAGTAGATCCTACTGAATTCAGTAGGATTGCATTTGAAAAAATGTGCATTTGATTGCTCTTGGAAGGATGGTTGTTAACCAAAGGTGCTTACTATAGGTTCCCAATACAGTATATGTGCTCTGGAAACCTGTTCAAAAAACATCTTGTATGGGAAATATAACACAGTACATTAGCAAACTATTAGAAACTATAATTGCAAGACAAGACGTTAAGTTTTATTAGAATCAAGACGGTAACCCACAAAATTATTACTTTGTGTGATTTATTACTAATTTTTGGCAATAATGCCTGGCTATGCAAACTGAACTATAACCAATATATTTATATGAGGAAAATGTGACTAGAATCTTCTTGGTGTTTTGGTAAGAGCAGTGTTAATAGGTTATGGGTAATTGCAGCTAATTGATATGGTACTGGGGCCTAGCTATATGCCTGATTGCACAATTGAAATGCTAGTACAGTACCTCATTAATTAGCTGCAGTTACCCACAATTACACAAACTTTATGCAAACACCAAGAAGACTCTAGCCCTGAATTTATCACAATTCTTATGCACAGAATATGCACAGAATATGAAGTTCAAACAAGAAAGTAAAACCCTTGGTATATTTAAAGCATGTAAACCTACCAGAATGTGGTAAGAAAAACAGAAGCTCATAGCTGGGACAGGGAGTGATATAATGTAATGCCATTTGTAGATGCTATAGAGATAGCTCCTTGAGGTTTTCAGGCAAAAACGAATAAGCTGCCTCCTATAACACTGTATAACAAAAAAATAAATATTGTCTGCTACTTGGTTTAATCCATGTGTCCTACTAAATCAAGTGCTCTGAATCCAAATCTGAAGTCTGATTCTTCCTAGGACACCAAGATCTTAAGTTAGCAAATCTCACCCATTTGGTTAGGTTCTTGTGTTGATCACACAAGGTATTTTTGCCACAAATGTAGCAAACTTTGCCTGGTTTATTAACACAGCTGTGCCTACTCGTCTTTAACTCAAAACAGACTCACTATGGCCTAGCTGTACTATCCAATAAGATGGCTTTGCACTAGAGACAAGCCCTTGGTCCATCCCACCTTCTATCCCTTTTTCTGATGTCAGCTCATCGACTTGCCCAGACATGTGCAGCTGCTGCTGGAACATGCATGCCACCAGGGGACGTGATTCACCTGAGGTGGCAGCAGGCATACTGATAGCTGCAACTGTTATAATGTTCCCATGTAAAATACATTACCCAATTACCAACTATTTGAACAGCTATAGCATGCCTTAAAATGTGTATGTGATAGGCAAATTCTGAGTTCAGATTTGGAATCAGCACATTCAATATCATATAAATCACATGTGTTATTCCCAGCAGCAAAATAATTGTTGCGCAGTGTAATTAATCAAACAATGTAAGAAATCATTACATCACTGTCTGTTCTAGGATGGTCACTGCAATAGGAGTAGGATGACACATAAGGCTGACTCATGCATTGGGGCGGCTATACAAATTGAAAATAAATAAATAAATGGTACTTGCTCACACTTAAGAAACCCAACATAGTTTCCATGCTATTGGCCCTCCTCTAGATTCCATGGCTTGGGCCAGTCCTGCCCAAGTCCATATATTAGATGGAGGTTTGGGATATGAATTACAGGTCAACAGGTCAACTATTAAATGCAAGTACACATCATGACATTTGCTAAAGCTAGCCACCCCAAGAGAATCACCAAAGTCAGACAGCTGTCTTGATCCATATGAGCCAACCAATTCTGGCAGTTTTTGCCTCCAACAAGGAGCACAGTGTTGGTAAATTAATTGGTCCTAACTGTTCTTTCAACACAGGGACCAGCTTCTCCAAATACAGTGCATTACAATAGTCATACATAATATAATACGAAGGCTGTTGGGATAGTAATAGTAATACATGGCTGTTGTATAACAGCTAGGGTAGGGATTGCAGCTAAACTCAGAGGAAGAAGATAATTAGAGAATTGGCAAAGGATGTCATTGTCTCCATTAATGTAAAGTCCATGGTACTTTTGGCCTGCAAACCTTGCAGCACTGTACCAAAGCAAGTTTGCCAAAGCTCTGCAACGAAATACTGGCTCATGTCATTGGGAATTATGGGTTGTCCCCCTGAAAACATAACCACTGGTATGTACTCACAGTAACTTTCTTAGGGGAAATTGTTGGCATTGAGTGAGTTGGAGGATAAGCATTTAAGCACTTGTTCAGCTAGTGTTCCCCAGCTTACCATAGATGGGTATGACCAGCCACAGAACTTAGGACAGTCAACAACTTTTCGTTGGAATGGGAGAAATGCAAGATACAGTTTCCTCAGTGGGTAATACTGTAGCAGCATTTGAGTATAGCTTTTCATCTGCATGCAAACCTTCCTGCTATATTCAGCAATGGGGTTTTCCTGTTCCACTAATGTGTGAAATGGCACACCTTGTTTTATTGACCCACCTCTAGGCTTTCTTCTTTCTTGGAGCAAACGTTCAGATGATTAAGTCTCCTTGGTCTTATTATAGTTGTGGCAGCCTAGCTCTATTTCCTGTACCTAAGACCACACCAGAGACTAGAAAAGTTATTTTTTCAGACTAAAATTCCCAGACACTTACACACCACTGGTTAAAGAATTCTGATTAAAGAATTCTTATTTATTTATTTATTTGCTTATTTGCTTATTTGCTTATTTACTTATTCATTCATTCATTCATTACTCACATTTCTACTGCCGCCCTCTCGTCAAGGCAACTGCAGGCGGCTCACAACAAATAAAAAGTCACAAAAATATCAAAATAGCATTAAAATTAAATTATTACAATTAAGAATTTTAACAAAACTTTTTGATTTTTAAAATAAATGCCTTCCCAATACTGCATACTAAACTGACAGCAGGAGCAATAGTTGAACAAGCCATGTAGTAGTTCAGGGAAGTAATTGATATGTCATCTCTAGTTCTTGATGTAGTAGTTCAGGAAAGTAACTTTTTAAAACTCTAAATCGTGTATGTACAAGCATCACTTCATATTGTGTTGTTACTGGTTTTCTTTTTGTTCACTGCCTACAGTGGGATAACACCTAGATAGGCAGTATAGAAATCCAATAAACAAACAAACAAACCACTTCTTCATTGTTACAGTGCATAACTTTGGTGACTCTATCACTCTGATAAAAAAAGGTTCTGGGAATGATAACTGTGAAAATGGTTGGTAAGTGAGTACATGTCTGAATATTGTTCAAACATGCTGCTGGAACAAGAAACATATGTGAATTTTCACACTCACAACACATGTCCCTGACAAAGAGTTACTGATATGTCATCTCTAAATCTCATGGCTATTGGATAAATATTAGGTCTGGTTTTTGTAAAATTAATTCCTTTCTAGATCAGCCTGAATTGGCCCTTAGTCTATTATCTATCATTTAATTTACTTGCTAAAGAGAAAGATGTATAATTATCAACACAGGAGATTTCTTTGTCTCATGTTGATAAATTCAGTGTAGCATTTATCAGTTACAAATATTATCAGAAGAAGCTAGCTAGATAGCTCAGTGGTGTTGGTAGAGGTTGGAAATCCAATTCCCACGGTGCCTTTTGGGAGAAAGAACTGGTCTATTAGGCTATGGCAGGGGGGGCGAACCTATGGCACACATGCCAGAGGGGGCACTCAGAGTCTTCTCTGTGGGCACGTGCACCATCACCCCAGCACAGAGTTCACCCTACCCCCCTGTCCAGCAGCCCAATGAAAGTGCTTCCTCCCTTCCCCCAGCACAGAGTTTGCCCACCCCTCTGTGGCGTGGATGGCAGCCTGTTGAGTTTGGGCACTCAGTCTCTAAAAGGTTCACCACCACTGGGTTATGGGCAAGGTGCATAACCCCAGAACATCCCTAGAAGAAGGGAATGGTCAACCACTTCTGTGTATCTGCCTAGAAAATCCCTGGAAAGGGCCACCATTTCTCTGAACTGAGCTGATAGCACACAATTGTGGTCATGAAATGAACTCCCTGAGTGGAGTTTCTCCAGCAAAAATCCTTTCAACCCAGAATAATTTCTGACATAAAATTATTATTATCATCAGAACAATGTTCCTAAAATTGAAGGTTTTCACATTGTTTTATTTTAAATAGTCCTTGTGCCATCACTATGTGCTTTATATTTCCCCACAACTGAAATCCAAAAAAAAGCCCCTATTTGCAGAAGTAGGAAAAGGCATTGTATAAAACTGAAACACATTATGTCTAAACTTGGTGAAACTGATAGCACAGTTTTGCAACATGTATTTCAATGTAACCCATAAATCAGATGAGCCAAGAGAAAAGCCTAGATTGTTCCACGATCTGTTCATTTTATGTAGATTTCTTACAGACCTTACTTAAATGTTATATGGACAGCAGAAGATAATTTATTGACCATACGTGTGGCATTAATTGGTAATGCACCTTTTATTTCTAGAATGTACATTTATTTTACACAATTAACTAAAATTGTGAAAGCCATTATTGGTGACAGAGCCTGGGAGTTCTGAGAACATAATATTGAAAACTTTGAGAAAAATATTTTCTGCATGAAGAAAGCAGTTTTGTTTTGTTCAATTTGTTACATTCTGCCAGAGCTCTTGAGCATGATCTAGTGCAGTGATGGCAAACCTTGGCACTCCAGCTGTTCTTGGACTTCAATTCCCAGAAGTCTTGATCAGAAGGTGTGCTGGCTTGGGCTTCTGTTTATTGCAGTCCAAGAACAGCTGGAGTGCCAAGGTTGGCCAGTACCTTTCAGATGTTTTGGACTACAACTCTCATCATCCGCTATTACCCATATGGTTGGAGATGGCTGGTATAATTAACCACGGTTGGTTAAAACCTACTGTACTGCTATAGAGACTATTAACTATAGAAACTTAGGTGATTTTAAATTCTTGCCCAAACATCATCTTAACACACAGGTTTTACAGGAGGGCGAAGTGAGGCTGGAGAGAACAATTTTATATTGTTCCAACCCCCTCTCAAGAGAGATGGGATAAAATTGGAATAATAAATAAATAAATAATTTCCCCTTCCACATAATGTAATTATCTTTGATATTCAGTTAAATTATGTATAATGCCCTGTGATCTAGCTAGGTAAATCTGCATGGAGAAACAGGGTTATCTATGCATAGACAATACAGATGCAAATGCACATCTGGATATGTATCTGCATATGCTGAGGTGAAGGTATGGTACATATTCATATGCTAAGGAAAAAAGAGGTGCAGTTAGAACAAAAAGACAGTTGGAGGTGATTTGATGATATGGTTGCAGTTACAGGTATCTGTTTGCTTCTATTTCAATAAAAGAAAACCTTGTTTGGTCTTCAGGCAAATAACCAGAAGACTTAGACAAAGCTCTTCTTCTTCTTCTTCTTCTTCTTCTTCTTCTAGACCCCCCCCCCCCCAGAGAAACCTGTTTGCATTTTGCAAAAGAATGTCCTTCATCGCAAGAAATTTGGGAAGCTCTGGCAAGTAAATTGGACTGGCCTTATTTAAAGGAACAGAGAGCAGAGACGATTCTATCGGGACAGAGCCAGGAAAGGGGTGGAAGGGACTGAGAAAGAAAGGGAAGCTGGAGAATTGGAAAGTGCCCTGGTCCTTGGTTCGATTAATCAATCTGTTTGCCTTAAGCGCTCTGATGTTCCAAAGGGGACAGGAAGGGAAGACGGGAAAGCTGGCAGATAAAAAAAAAGCAGTGGGCAGTGTGATGGCAAGACTCAGAGTATATGCTAAAAGAATGATGGTGAGACAGAAGGAACCCGACAAGTACAAATGGTGGCAGTGGTTGACAGAAAGAAAATTGGGGATAACTTAGAATATTAAAAGTTAAGTTTCATGTAAATGACAATATAATTGTAAATATTGTTGTTCTTTTGGTATTGTATATGTTGTATATTTCCCTCCACAATCACTATATGTTTAACTATGTTCACTGAGCTATGTAACTATATTTTTTCAAGTTTTTGAAAGTGATAACAAGTTTATGTAGTTCACCTCGACAGATGGTACTGTAGTAAGAATTTTATCAATAAAAAAGTTTCCTTCTAAAAAGTTTTCTTCTTCCTCCTCCTCCTCTTCTTCTTCTTCCTCCTCCTCCTCTTCGAACAGCCATGAAGATTGTCCTGGGAACAATATAATGTAGTGCCCTTCTATTTGCCTTCTGCAAAGCAGTGTGACAGCCATACCACTGATCCAGTTCCACAAGTCACTTTCTGGTCCTGAGCCTTTTTGGCACAAAAAGTCATTCTCAGCCCCAGGTTAGTATCGATGAAGCTGCTGCCCTAGATCAAGATGGATTCAAATGGGTTTTAATCTACTTTGGGACCATCACATTTCCATGTGGAGTTGCCCAACCAAGGCTGTTAGTCCTTAGGGTTGTCAGGTGAGTTAACCCACTGCCTGACAATTGGCGCTGAGTTGCTGCCAGTATGGTCTACTCTATTACCATAGCAGGATAACCTGGCCAGACAGTGTGCTGGTTAAAACTGGCTGAAAAAAAACTGGCATTCAGAGATGAGCAAGATGATAACAGAAAGACAAGGCTATAATCAGGGCCAGTGGTGTAGAGTGGGTTTCAGCCGCCTGGGGCATAGGCCAAATTCGCCGCCCCCTGGGTGGGGCCCAGGACACCAGCAGTGGGAGAGGGTCCCTATTTATTGTGAAATGTTGCACAAGTGCTGCCCAGGGAGGGCCCCCCCCCCATGCTATGCCTCTGATCAGGGCTGCTCATATTTTATGATAAGAACATTTGTTGATTTGTTGATACTGTACATTCAAAATAGGCCATTCTGAGACAGAGGTTAAATATATTTGGATAACCTCTTTCATTATGTCACTAATATGTCACTAATACATTAAAAGTTTGCAGGTTTTTGAGCAGTAGAGTTTTTCATGATGAGAACTCAGTGTGCCATGAGTTCCAACTTCACCAAAAAGAACTGCATGCAACCAGGGAAAAAATCCACCCTGCCTCTCTTCCTTTTATCTAAATATCAAAGTTAAAGAAAATGCCTGCTAGAAGGACAGTCTCTTGCGCTGTATTTCTCTTTCCCAGAAAAACAGCACTTTTAAAAACTATTAAAGGACGTGGGAATTGGTGATCATACAGACAGAGAAACACTGCCCTCCAATACTAAACGGTAGTCATTTCCTGCATGTTTCCAAACCAGGGGAGTGGAAACATTTTATTTCAAAATCTGCATAGCTGTTTGATTCAGGCTGCAATTCCACCTAAATGGAACTCTGTCCTGAATAAACATGTCCAGAAAGTCTGTTTGCTTAATGACAAACAGAAAAGGCTTCTGCAGTGATCTCCTGGCACAGGGATTACCAGTCTAAGACCCACAGGCTGGATCCAGCCTGTGGCACCATTTCATGTGGTCCCCCACCTATCCAAGGGCATTTGAGAAACAAAATGGCTGTCCTTTTCAAGCTGTTGGGACAAAATGGCCACCCCCATCATGCAGGCAGGGCAAAATGGCTGTCTGGTCCTTGAGCGTGACCCAGCTCCCGGCTTCAAAAGGTTGGGAAAAGGCCCTAGTATGTGAGCTCTCTGAGAATCAAGCCTCAGTTCTGTTCTGTGATATGTGGCGGTGATGATCATGCAATTAAAGCACAATATAAGAGAAGAATAAAAGACAGTTGTTCTTCAGCCTGATGAGGTGAGACTATGTGTAATGGATGTGAGAGGCAACATATTGAATTCTCCTGGAACTTCTAACATGTATTTATTCACAGTACCTGTATCATTCCAAACACCTTAGGGTTAATGGGTCTGCAGCAGAATCCAGATAAATAAATTTGTGTGCTTATGTCTTATTAATTTTGTAGGATAAAAGCTTTAAAACTATTTCATTTCTCAAAGAAAGTGATAGGCATTGCTTTACATTTATTTTTAACAATAAGATTCTCAACTCTCTTCTTTCTGAGTTTTGCTGTCTGTACCACTAAATATGCACTCTGTGATTTTTCATATACAGTGGTACCTCGCTTAAAGAGCATAATGCGTTCCACAGGATTGCTCTTTAAGCGAGTTTGCTCTTTAAGTGAAACACCATTGTAAATGACCAATTGTGGGGGGGGGGGGGTTGAGAACCCCGATTTATTCGTTAAGCGAGTTTTTGGTTGGTTTTGTTAACTGAAGCAAACATTCAGAGAAAATTCTGCTCTTTAAGTGAGTTACTCTTTAAGAGAAACGCTCTTTATGTGAGGTTTGACTGTACTGTACTGGTGTTCTGAATCTGTGGAAAACAGCTCTCTTAAGGTTTCATTAGGCAGTGGAGATCCAAAACACACAAGGGGAAAAAAAGCAGAGGTAAATTTGTTGTTGTTCAGTCGCATAGTCGATTCCGACCCTCTGCGACCCCATGGACCATTGCCCGCCAGGCACTCCTGTCCTCCACCATCCCCCTCAACTCACTGAGCTCTGTGCCCATTGTCTCCACAATACCATCTATCCATCTCATTTTTGGCCGCCCCCTTTTTCTTTTTCCCTCCACCCTTCGCAGCATCAAGGCTTTCTCAAGCGAATCCTCTCTTCTCATTTGATGTCCAAAGTACTTTAGCTTCATCTTTACAATTTGACTTTCTAAGGAGCATTCTGGGTTTATTTCTTCTAAGATTGACCTATTTGTTAGACAAATTTAAATATCTATATTGCGGTAATACTCATAGTAAACTAACAAAAATGAAAGCCACATTTCCCATTAGCACAGTAGCTCTTATGAGCAGGAAAATCTAGGGCAGTGGTGGTGAACCTATGGCAGATGTGCCAGAGGGGGCACTCAGAGCCCTCTCTGTGGGCAAGTGTGCCATTGCCCCAGCATGGAGTTCACCCAGCTCCTCTGCCCAGCAGCCCAATGGGAGTGCTTCCTCCCTCCACCCAGCACAGAGTTCACCC
This sequence comes from Furcifer pardalis, assembly GCA_030440675.1. Classification (NCBI taxonomy): domain Eukaryota; kingdom Metazoa; phylum Chordata; class Lepidosauria; order Squamata; family Chamaeleonidae; genus Furcifer; species Furcifer pardalis. The sequence continues at coordinate 51,083,219 of CP126895.1, read as the reverse complement.
CGCCCCTTTTTTTGGGCACTTGGCCTTAAAAGGTTCGTCCTCATTGATCTAAGAATATAGTACTTCTTCAAAGAGCACAGTGGTTGCAACTACGAAATGGCAGCATCAATTATTTTGGTTTTCCAGTCAGATTTTTCAAGTTGCATTGCTTTGCACTGAGATGCAACCAATACATACAACCTTGAGGATTCATACTTGTCTGGATACTTCTCCCAAAGTACTGTACTTTCCTTGTTCAAGAAAATTGGCACAAGATCAATCCAACACGGGGTTTTCCCAAGGCCAATTTCTGATTGTGTAAATTCAGAAGAAAAGGTGCCAGATGACAATTGACTGGTGGCTAATAGCCTCTTTCGCAAAGGAATGGATATTTGGATGCAAGCCATTTTAATCTTCCACCTTAAGTGGTTTGTGAATCATATCCCCAGATCACCTCCAATTTTAAAGAGGTAATTAAGTTGCCCATGCACCACTTAAGTGGCCACCAAATTCACAGATCATTGGTTAGGTCCCCTGATTCATAGTGCTCAAATAATCTGTTGTCAAGTTTAAAGAAAGAGTCAAGTCATTTCTCAGTTGCCCCATGCTCCATCTGTTGCCACTTGGTTGAAATATTAGCTCCCGGGGACTGCAGTGGCTCAAGTCACTAAGACGCTGATTGGGAGGCGGACGGTCAGCAGTTCGATTCCCGAGTACTGCAGGACGGAATGAGCTCCTGTCTCTGTCCCAGCTCCTGCCAACCTAGCAGTTCGAAAGCAAGAAATTGCAAGTAGATAAATGGGGACCACTTCAGTGGGAAGGTAACAGCGTTCCATGTGCTCCGGTGTCTAGTCATGCCTGCCACATGACCATGGAAATGTCTGCACAAGCAGACAGCACTGGCTCTTCGGCTTAGAAACAGAGATGAGCACTGACCCCTAGAGTCGGATACGACTGGCTTTCAAGCAAGGGAAACCTTTACCTTTACTAGATACACTGTAGTCTTTTAGAGTAGGTTAAATTTGATCTTTGGAAATGAAACAAATAACCTGCTCCAAATAACCTGTACATCTAGTACAAGGGATTGTGTAAAGTTCTGTGCAAAAGAAGCTTATAGATGAGAATGCAACTTGCACAAATTTAAAGAGTCTTTGGGAGTGAGGGGAAAAATTAAAGATATTTGTGGCCAGTTGTTCATATTATTTAACAGATTTCTCAAGCACTGTCAGAATAATTTGAATAGGAATTCTTCCTCTATGGGTGGAATCCAGAAAGGCCGACCCAAGTTGAGCAACCAGCCCAAGCTCATTCCCTCTTAATTACAAAACCACTTATGAGCCAATTGAGGTAAGGCATAAATGTCTCCTCTATATTCAGTAGCTTGGCCAAATGCACTCATGCACTTGTAAACCTTTTTTTAAAAAAGCTTCTCAAATATATCTCAATATATCTCATCAACACCACCACAAAGTTCCTCATGATGCATGGTCCTTGAGAACATCAATAAAAGCTAGTTTGAGCTAAATACAGGTATGTATTGAATGCAGAGGCGTAGCATGTGGGGGCAGCGAGGGGGCTAGGGGACGGCCCACCATGGGTGGCATTTTGCAGGGGGAAGCCATGCCCCCTGACTTCCTGGTGGCCAGGCCGGGAAGTCTACCTTGGGGACTGGTGCCGGGACCCTCCGCCACCGCTCTCCCCCCTGGCTAGAGAACGCGGGCCTGATGGCGCAGTGGGGACCAGGAGGTACCTACTCCTCTGCCCCTGTCCCCCTCCTCCCCAGGTGCCCCCTCCTCACGGCCAGCCAATGGAGCCGGGCGGTGTTCTGCCGGGGCCGGCCCCGGGTTGAGACCCAGGGGCTGGGGCGGTGCGGCCCCAGCGGGGAGCCCACCGTCAAGGTCCCAGGTGTGCGGCCGCCCCACTTCCAAGCCTGGCAGTGGCAGCTCATTCGCCTTCGGTGTCAGCAGTGCCCAGGAAGGTGGGAAACGAGGCCGGCAGTCGCCACGGCCCAGAACCCGCGGCCAGAGCCTTGCTCGGGGAGTTTTTCCTTGGCCTGGCTGGCGCTGCTCCGGCCACAGGTGCTGGGCCGTGGCAACTGCCGGCCTCGCTTCCCGCCTTTCGGGGAGCCACTGGCACCAAAGGCGAACAAGCTGCGGCGACCGGGCTCGGAAGTGGGGCGGCCGTGCACCTGGGAAACCAACGGTAGGCTCCTGGCTGGGCACACGCCACACCGCACCAGCCCCTCACCATGAGCTGGCCATGAGGAAGAGGATGAAAGCGGCAGAGGATGAAAAAGCGCTCCCTGTTCCCCACCACGGTAGGATTTTTGTGCCTAGGTGGGGGTGGCAGGGAACCTAGGTGGGGGGCTGGGGGCAGCGAGTTTGGCCTGTGGCCAAACCAATGATACCAATGTGACCTTGGTTTGATAGTTCAGTGGTGTAGGTTTCTGGCTGTGGAGCCAGAGTTGGGAATTTGATTCTCCACTGTGTCTCCTGGGAGAAACGCCAGCCTTGTGCAGTCATAAGCAGGGCTGTAGCCAGGGTGGGCTTGGCCCACTCTGAGTTAGCCGTTTGCCTGCCCTGGCAAAGTGCATTTTCCCATAGGAATGCATTGAAAAGAGGCTTTGTTGCCTATCCTCAAAGAATATTCACCCACCCACATCTAGAATTCTGGCTATGGCCCTGGTCCTAAGCAAGTTACATGATCGATTGCAAAGTGCTCCAGAAGAAGAGAATAGTAACCCACTTCTGTGTAATCTACCTAGAAAACCAGAATTGATTTGACAACAAGCAGTTATTATATGAAATCCATGTAGCATCCAGACTATGAAATGCATTTCTTTCAGAACTGGAATCTATTTCCACTCCGATTTTTTAAAATAGGGAGTAAAACCTCATCTTTTTAGACTTTCGTATGATATCTAACTTGCCATGCTATATGGTTTGCAACTGTATGCTTCGTTGATTGTACTGGTTTAAATGTATTTACTTGATTGTAATTGTTTTATTACGGGGATGGTTTAAGTGTCTATGATTTTTAAAGCTGAATTTTATCTCTTTTAATCCTTTTAAGAATGTGTTTGGAAGTTTTTAACAGTGGAGTTTTTTTAAAAAAGAGTTTAGATGGACATCTCAGAAATATTTCAGCTGATATTTCTTCCTGAACTGGTAGGGTCTTAGTGATATTTGAAGTCCTTTTCAACTCCACAGTACTGTACTTTGATCCTAGCAAGTTCTAGTTGCTCTCATTACTCCTTGCTAAATGCATTAAGGATAAGTACTGTACTGTAATAGAAAATAGTATGTTTGTGTATGAGAGTACACACACACACAGTCTTTAGTCTCCAAGTGTTAAATCAGAAACTTCTACAGAGACAGAGAGGGTTATATTATCAATTATGTCATTAGATTCAATTACATCTCACAGTGATGGATTCAGAGGCATAAAGGAACAGGGTGGGCCATTTGGAAGCAAAAAGGCAGGGCCAAAATTATGGCCAGTGTCTGGCCAGGTTATCCTGCTAAAGTAATGGAATCAATAGACCATACTGCCAGGGACTCAATGCTGAGTGTCAAGCGGTGGTTAACTAACCTGACAACCTTGAGGACTAACAGCCTTGGGTGCCAAAATCCACATGCAAGGGTGATGGTCCCCAAGTGGATTAAACCCCACTTGAATCCATCCTGATGGAAGGCAGCAGCTTCATCAATAATGGCCTGGAGCTGATGAGGACTTTGTATGCCAAAAGGGCTTAGGACCAGAAAGTTACTTGCAGAACTGGATCAGTGATATGGGGGTCATGCTGCAATGCAGGAGGCCATTGCATTATAAGGCAATTGCATTATATCTTCAGTACAGTTTTCATGGAAGATTGCCATGAGGATTGCCAATATTCAGATTCCGATGCCGCAGAACAACAACAAGAAAATTATGTACCCAACTCTGGGATTGATTATTCATTTCCTCCATTTAAAGTTAAGGGTTGATGGAAATGGGAAACAGGTTTTCAGTTTTTCTTTTTGCCATTCAGTTCCAGGGAATTTGGAAATAGATAACTTGAGGAATCACTGTTATGTTGGTAAGAAAAGAAAGCTAAAGGAATTTTGCACCTTAGTTTGCAAGTCCAGACAGCATTTTCAAACTCAGTAATGGAGAACAGATCATTTGAAGAAAGTTAAGATCAAAGTACTGTACATAGCATTTCCAATATGTGAAGTGTTATAAATTAAGCCAGCTTAAGAAATTGGGTATACATTTAAAATCTGAAGTAAGGGTATATATTTACTAAAATGTTCTAAGACCTTTTTGGAGGCCAGAAAGGGAGATCTGGAGATGTGGTAGCTACAAAAATAACCCAGGCCTCTTGTGACAAAAAGAATTAAAAATAGACTGGCTTAGCTAGCGGTTTCCAACTCTGGAGCATTCAGGGCTCGATAGTAACAACTCCAGTCATTAGGCAATGAATAGCATTGCCTGTAGTGGAGAATATGCAAGAAAGGAATGTCTTTGGTGTATTTAGCAACATGCCCCCCCCTTTTTTGAAAGAGCAGATTCCTTTGTTGTTAATGAACTGGGAAGTTAAAGTATAAACAGGGCTTTTAAAGAAAGAAAGAAACTGTAAGTCTAATGCATACAAGTCAGAAGGTATGATGGGCCAAGATCTGGAAACTGCTGACTGATCTTTTCATTTCAACAAAACTATTCTAGAATAATAGTAATCAAACCACCCAGGAGTCTCATCACCTGCTGCAGTTACAATTGCTTCAGTTTAGCCACCATTTTACCCCAGGAAGTAAAGTGTGTAACAATCTTCTACTGCTTATGCGTGTGCGCGCATGCACACACTTTTAATCACATTTATATCTTGCCTTCTTTTCAGTGAGCTCAAGATGATATACAGCTATCCTTTTCATTTTATTCTCGCAACAGTTTTGTTGAGCTAGTTAACTGGGATAGCCCAAGAAAAAAGCAAAGACACCCCCCCTCCCCGTTCTCCATTCGTTGTTGTTCAGTCACACAGTCGATTCCTACCCTCTGCAACCCCATGGATCACTGTCCACCAGGCATTTCTGTCCTCCACCATCCCCCTCAACTCGCTTAGCTCTGTGCCCATTATCTCCACAATACCATCTAGCCATCTCATCTTGGGCCGTCCCCTTCTTCTTTTCCCCTCGACCCTTCCAAGCATCAAGGCTTTCTCAAGTGAATCCTCTCTTCTCATTTGATGTCCAAAGTACTTTAGCTTCATCTTTATTATTTGACCTTCTAAGAAGCAGTCAGGGTTGATTTCTTCTAAGATTGACCTATTTGTTCTCCTCACAGGGAATACCATTGCTTTGACTATGTGAATCTTTGTTTGCAATTTAATGTCTCTGCTTTTCACTATGTTCCCTAGGTTTCTCATCGCTTGCCTCCCAAGAATCAGTCGCCTTTTTATTTCATGGCTGCAATCCCCATCTGCAGTGAGCTTTGATCCTAGGAAAGTAAAATCTGTCACTGCTTCTACTTCTTCCCCATCTATTTTCCATGGACTGATAGGGCCTGGTGCCATTATCTTGATTTTCTTGATATTGAGTTTCAAGCCAGCTTTTTCACTTTCTTCTTTCAACCTAATCAGGAGCTTCTTTAGGTCCTCCTCACTTTCTGCCATTAGGGTGGTATCATCTGCATATCTCAAATTGTTGATGTTTCTCCATACCTAAATTGAACTGGTCTAGCAGTTGGATTTTGCTTCAGTACTAATCATGGGGCAGTCTCTCTTTCTGTCCCCTTCACTACATAAACATCTAGTATGGATCTTTCAATATCAAGATAATAGAATCCCAATATCACACTGCAGTTAGCAACTTAGCTGTTGCATATTGGACCAATGAAGTTTTTGGAACCTTTTCCAGGGTAGCTGCATGTGGAACAGATGGCACTAGTGAAAACATGATGTAACTAAGGCATGGATTACTGTTACTGATTCAGGAAGGCTTGAAGCTGGTGTCCTAAGGATTGTGCAAAGCGTTCATTGCCATTGCAGTCAATGTGGAATCCAGAGACAGAGCACTCATAGGTTATTAACCTGATCCGTCTGAGAGTGCTCCATAAGGATTCTTGTGGCACCTTAAAAATTAACAAGTTTCATTTGGCACAAGCTTTTGTAGACTGTGGGTCACTTCTTTAGGGGCAGACAATGCTACCTTTGCTGCATGTAGAGCTTCTTGTAAAGTTATTGTGGTTACTTTAAACCTCTTATAATTGGAATTTAATTGTACAACTACAGATTAATACAGAATCTCTGGGGCTTTAAGTTAAAGAAATCAGCCTTGTGACTAGCCTTCAAATACACAGCCCCATTGTATGTACATATGGGAATATCACATATACCCAAACAATCAGCAAATTGTTTTAATAAAGACATATCTGACTAGGACAAGTCAACTGAAACTGTACCACACTGAGTGCTATGAGATTGGATGTATGCATAAAATCTAATGAAAAATTTCAATTATGCTAGATGCAATAAAGACGATTGGGGTGACCCCGGACATGCTACTTTATTTAGTCCACCACACAAATATTTGTTAGTCAGGTATGGGAATTCCCAGAATGGTTATGTGTTCGATGGAGTGAGCTCCCATCTCTATCCCAGCTCCTGCCAACCTAGGAGTTTGAAAACAAGAAATTGCAAGTAGATAAACAGGGACGACTTCGGTGGGAAGGTAAGCTGCGTCCTGTGAACTCTGGTGTTGAGGCAAGCCTGCCACATGTCCATGAAAACGTCTGCAGATGCAGAGAGCGCTAGCTCTTTGGCTATAAACAGAGATGAGCACTGAACTCTAGAGTCAGATACGACTGGCTTTCCAGCAAGGGTGATCTTTACCTTTTCTATGGTTTTTTTTTATTTTGATTGAAAGGGAGACAGCAGAAATCAAATACATCCATCTGTTAGATACCCATCACAGGGGGCTAAATATTAGTGAAGGGTTTCTGGGACATTATCAAATTTGATACAGAGATTGCTATATGATTCTATATTACAACTTTCCTGCCAATTCTCTTTAGTAAAACAGAAAGAAACCAGGTACAGGAGGTCCCCCCCCCCCAATGCAGGTCACAAGTTGATCAGATACCATAGTGGGTTTACTCAGCAACCTTGAGATTGAAAGGGAGTCTTTTAGAGTTTATCTGAATAATCTATTGTTGCTAATGGCTGGGTGATACTGCATTCTTGTGCTTGCTTGTCTGTCATCTTGCGTGACACCAACCCTTCTCCAGTGGACCTCCTGAATTTGGTATATAAGAACATGCCTGTAAGTTTCATTCCTTGTCTGATGAAGTGGACTTGATCCACAAAAGCTAACAGTGAAAATATCGCAGTTAGTCTTTAAAGTGCTACTGTGTTTTTTATTTTATTTTATTTTGCTTATTTTGTTTTGTTTTCTGAGATACCTTTTCTATGTGTATATATAAAAAGCTAAGAATTTCTTACAAGGACAATTTTCTATGAAAAATAAAAGATGCAAATTAATTAATTTATGCTCAGTTTATAAATTCGATTCCTAACTACCTATTTAAAATAATAAATAGGCAGGTAGATACACATAACCTTTCTTCTATTGCCCAAGTATGTGGGTGAGGGGAAAAGATAAATGAAGAGGATTTACTTCAGGCCATACCAGTGAGGTCAGCCAGAAACCATCAGCTCCAGGCACTCTATTTTCAAAGGCAAACCCATAAGCCTTTGTGGAGGAATTGCTTGGGGGTGGTGAGAGAATGACTGGAGATAGCAGCTTTGAATTCAAGTAATCAAGAAGTAGTTTCAATTTCCATCTTTAAAAAAGCATTAAGTAGGGCTTTTCTAGGAGGGCTAAAACCTGCCCCAGGTGGAGGTGGAAGAAGACTTAGATATTCCAAGGAAAAATGAAGGCAAACAAAATTACAGCAGCTGTTCTGCTCTTATTTTAATTCTGTTTTTGTCAGTGTCTGTTTTAATTCAGCCTGTTGGGTTTTTTCTCCGCTCCCGTGTAGATATTTACCACTAGGGCTAAAACTATCTGTGCTTCACCCTGCTGACATCAATGGAATTTTCATTATTGTTGACTCACAAGTCTTACTCAGCTCAGTGAGTTGTTTCTAATGGAAATGAAATGTAGTCCATCGTATCCACTGGATTTAGCTTATTTATTTATATAAAGGAGTACACAGAAAGAGCCTCCTCAAAGATTGTGCAATTTTTGAATCACAATCTGGCACACTGTGGTCTTTTTCACACTAGGATCAGGTGAAAGAAACTGGAGAATGAGCTTACCAAAAGGTGCCTTCATTTTGGCCGTTTCACATCTGGCTTAGACACGGAAGACACAGCATTTTTTAAAAAAGGAGCAGGGAAAATATAAAATTTAAATCGTCTACGTTCCGTGGATATCCAAGGAAGATGAACCCAACTGCTGGGTTGAGGATAAGGGCTTTGAATTAAGGGCCTTTGTCAAAAGATTGTGGGGAGATGCTATGGTCTCCTTACCCCCTATTGAATAGTCTGCAATTCTTTTAGGGATGTCAAGAGCTGGAGTAGATAACCAGAAAAGCTTTATTTAAAGCATGTTTGCAGGATCACACCAATTAAACACATCACTTTCTGCTCAGCACCCCCTTCTCCCTTTAAGCCAAGGGTGCCGAAACTATGGCCCGTGGGCCAGATCCAGCACCTGATGCCAATTCATCCAGCCCACGCTGCCCTTGTCCCTTCCAGAAGCAGAAAGTAAAACACACCCATATGGTGTTTTACTTCCACTTCCCAGAGTGACAAGGCAAGGGTGATGTGCAGGGCCGGATTTTCCTATTGGCTAACTAGGCTTCAGCCTAGGGCCTCAAGATCAAGAGGGGCCTATATATTGATATATATCATAGAAACAGAGATGAGCACTGACCCCTAGAGTCAGATACGACTGGCTTTCGAGTAAGGGAAACCTTTACTTTAATGATGTATTTTATTATCTCTCATGTAATTTACAAACTTAAAAATGGGAGGTGAAAGGGCCACATAACATAAGTGGAATAGCCTAGGGCCTCTTTTCATGTAAATCCGGCCCTGGTGGTGTGGGTCGGATGAATTGGCTTTGGGGGCTGGATATGGCCCATGGGCCATAGTTTCAGCACTGCTGGTTTAATCAGAGAAAGTGGCGGCTTAAAATCTATCTCATCCTGTTGCAAAACAGATTGCAAGCGCATTTTACTTCCGCTTTCGGTGGGAGGAACCACGTGACCGGCTCACTGAACCACACGACTGGCCCACAAAGTTTGGGCACCTCTCCTTTAAGCCAGTAAAATGCCTCCCCCCCCCCATTTTGCCTGCACCGCCTTTCCGGGCTTGTAGGGCAGCCTGATCATGTGCGTTGGGCTGTTTTCATCTGGCCTTGGAGCCTCTCCCGACCTGCACTGCTGCCAGGAGGGAGCTGGGCCTCGCTTGTCTCTTTGCCTTCTGCCCACCAGGAACCTAAGCAAGGGGCCAAGTCAGACGTGGGAAGAGCCACAGCTTGCCTGCCAGCCCTGGAGATGGAAAGGGAGCCTCACCTGGAACAAGCCTCCTTGCAGGGGTGGGGGTGGCAGAGCAGATCAGATCTGTGCAAAGGAGAGCTTTCCGTTCCCAAGGCTGTTCTCATCCTGCCCTTGAACTGCCAGGCGAAATCTCCTCGGCGACGTCACCCGAAAGTAAATCAAGCTGAGCTTGCCTGCTTTGCCTCCCTGTCTGGCTCCGAGAAAGAGCGGGCGAGCAACCCTTGGCTCGGTTGCTAAGTGCCGAGAAGTGGAAGGTTTCTGCTCCCAGCCCCAGCCAAGCCGGTGGTCTGTTTGCCAGGCACTGTTGACTCGCTGCGCCTGCACAAATGCACTCTCTGTTTACTAGGCAGAGCCGGCCCCCAGGCTCCTCTTTGCGCCAGCTTCCTGCTGCTCAGACGTAGTTTGGGGAGACAGGGAGGACTCCTTGACATCAGTCAACCCAGCTCAAGGAGAGGCTCAAAAGGGAACCCTGATCAAATGTCAGCTAATTCCCTGCAGATTGTTTCTCTCTTTCGTGTTCCAAGCAAACGCTGGACTGTCAAAATGAAACCACTTTCTTGGCTTTGTTGTTGGCCAAATCTAAGTCCTCATTCGTGCATAATTCTGGCAGTAATTGGCAGACCAATAAATGAGCCCGATTCTGTACTTCTCCACATTCACAGGGTGTGTTGTTGTCTGGCAGCAGCTTTCACTTCAGCATGTTGGGCTTGCATTTAGGCACTCCAACCCTCTCAGCCTATTTCGAGTCCTCCAGTCCAAGGGCAATCCCTGCTGTGCTGATGCTGTGTTTCTCCACATTAGTCAGACCCTCTGGATACAGGCAGGTGTGTTTGACCCTGTGGTCAACCAAGGGCACACACGGAAAACCTGGGCAGGAAAAGCCAGAGATCCTGGCCTGGTTTGTGGAAGAATGGTTGATAGCGGGGGTGGTGTTACTGGCAGTGGTGGGATGTCAAAAAAATTACTACCCCACCGTGATGTCATCACAGTGTGGGCGGAGCTAACATCATGACATCATGATGCCGTGGGTGGGGCCAAAGAAAAAAATAAAAATAAGCACACACACACACCTCTTAACCCACCCACAACACAAATCAACCAGAGCTTTTAAAACAGAGCTTAAAGCTTATTCTGGCTAATCTTTCTCACACTAGGTCAGATGGAAGGAACTACAGAATGAACTCACCACAAGATGGCTTCATTTTGGCACTTTTCAACTTTTCAACAGTTGAAGAAGTTAGGTACTATGTCTTTGCCTAACCAGTTCTCTAGGATAATATGCCTTAATGTAAATGTAAAACAGCTGTACCTCCTTAAGGGTTCTCCAATTGGAACAGCAATTGGAACAGCACAGGTGTAGCTTATTGATGAGGTATCTCCAAGACTTTGCTTAAAAACCCCAAGCCTGCCGGCCACCTGGCCTTTTTAGGAACTATGGTAGTACGTCAATTTAGGTAAAGGTATTAAATACACATTAAAATACACACAGACACACCACATCCAAAGGTGAGTCACTTAACCTGGGGAGCAGGCTATAGGGAGCTTCAGGCTAGCAGGTTCTCTTCCTCCTCCCTGCTTGGGAGGACAGCAAGGGGGCCATGCATATGCGCCAACCACTGTAGGCATGCATGCACACCAAGTGCTTAGGCGCGCATGCGCAGTGAGGGAACCAGTGAAAATGTAAGCCCTGAAGGTGCCCCCCCCCCAAAAAAAAGCTGCTACTGGTTCTCCGGGACACTTGGAGAAAATTACTACCATTTCTGGCGAACTGGTGAGAACTTGTGACATTCCATCACTGGTTACTGGACTACAGAACAGCAGCTTTCCCTTTCTCAAAATGTAGATATTTAAATGTGATGGGTGGTAATGGAGGAACAGTATTTGCAATGCTGCTTGGCTAAAAAAAAGCCCTGTGCAGTTGCTGAGAACCCCCTTTTCTTTACCAAGCTGGAAACACCAGACAGATTTATTTAGGAAATGGGCCACAACACCCTACAGCAGGGGTACCAAAACTATGGTCTGTGGGTTGGATATGGCCCCTAATGCCAATTCATTGAGCCTGCAAAGCCCTCGTCATTCCCATACAGGCGCATTATACTTCTGCTTCCAGGAGCGACGAGGGCTTCATGGTCCGGTTGAATTGACATCGGGCACTGGATCCGGCCCACTGGCCAAAGTGACCAGCCCCCTGAACCACATGACTAGCCCACAGCCCAAAATGTGTGGGCACCCCTGCCCTACAGGCTTCCTCTTCCTTCCTTCTCAGTTTGGTAAAGCACATTCATTTGGTTTGTCCTATTATCCACCTTAGACAAACAGGCTTTGCAGGTTCTTGAAGGAGAAGGGAAACCTGAAAAACTTGGTTGAACTGATATAGGGCTGGGCCAGGCCAGGATGAATTGAGCTCTATGTAGCATTGCTTCCAGCTTTCCAAAAGGAAAGGGAAAACATCTGTCCCAGCTCTCACACATCAGTTCTGAACTTGACTATTGAAAACACATGCTGGTGGGGTTTTTTTTTTAAAAGGTGGCCTCAAATTTAGCCCTGAAGGGGACTCCAATCTATGCCCTTCCCCCAGTACCACAAGTTCAGTAAAATTAATTGGCCTTGGGAAGGCCTTCCAAATGTCTAGTTTATAGCTGTACTCAGTATTTATTTGACGGTGCCATCTGTTTAGTGCCCCCTTACAGTGAGATCCACACTTCAGTTAAGCCAAGGGTTTCTTTCTGATTTTTGCAGGAGTGTGCGGAGAAGCTATGTGGCTTTTATTTAAGGATTTAAATAAGAACTCCTTCATAATAAGTCCTGAAATTCCACTAACAATGACTAAGAGATACATCCAGATAAGAGCCAGGTTTGCCAGCTCATGCTTTAATTCTTGTTGTTCTGCCGTATTCAAATCTGAATATTGACAGCCATGAAGACTGTCCTGAGAATATAATGCAGTGGCCTTTCATCTGCCTGGGGATGAGGAGGACTTTGCATGCCAAAATGGCTCAGGACCACCAGAAAGTGAGTCATGGAACTGGATCAGTGGTATGGGTGTCATACCACTGATCCAGTTCCACAAGTCACTTTCTGGTGGTCCTGAGCCTTTTTGGCACACAAAGTTCTCCTCATCCCCAGGCCAGTATTAATGAAGCTGCTGCCCTCTGTCAAAATAGATTCAAGTGGGATTTAATCCACTTGGGAACCATCATCCTTCCCTGGGGACTTTGACACCCAAGCCATTAGTCCTCAGGGTGGTCAGGCTAGTTAACTGCTGGCTGACACTTGGTGTTGAGTCGCTGGCAGAATGGTCTACTCTATTACCATAGCAGGTTAACCTGGCCTAACTCCTGTTTTTGCCATCTTGAATATCAATGTATCTGTCTTACAGACAGGGAGATCAGACTATTTTTTAGTCTATCTTTCCTGGAAACCTTGCCCTAGTCTAAGCCAGCAAATGCCCAGTTGAGTGTGATGGTTCCAAGAAAGGAAGGCAAACCAAAAAAAAAATCTAGAGAAAGAGACTTCAGCTACACTAGTGCACCATATAGCCTGCCTTTTAGCTGCTGTGGTATGGGGGGACACCACTGTAGTCCTGTTTAAAGGAATCAAACCTGGCTGTTTCATAACCTCTTCCAGCATCACCATAATCAGATTAGCCCCACTGCACTGAAAGAAGCAAGTGCCTAGTGCCAACTTGCTTTTAGAAAAAATAGATACAGTAAAACCTCATATAACACTAAAACCTGGTTCCACAAGTCTTCGTGTTATATGATTTTTCGTGTTATCTGATCCTCTATGGGATCCATAGAGATACATTGTAACCACACAGGCTTTCGCGGTTGTTATCTGAAGCATCCCATAGGATCTTAATGTTATCTGATGCAATTCTTCCCCCCAGATTCCTTCATGTTATGCGATTTTCGTGTTATTCGATACTAATGTTATATGAGGTATTACTGTAATGGTTTAATAGGCAAAGTCTTTTGAGCTATTGCAGGAGGCTGATGTTAGTTAATGTTCACTCCAGAGCAAAATAACACAGGTACAAGGAAGACACTTTTCAGCATTTACTCAATCAGAATTACCATAATTTAATCCTCAGAGTCATTACAATTAACAACAGAGATGCACCAACAACTCCAGAGGAGAATACAGGGGACCAAAGCAGGACACAAACATGTATGCACTGTCAATTCAATTGTATGTCATGGAATCTAAAAACATGCAACCTAGAAAAAAAAGATGGAAATTGTAAAAATTGTAAAACAGGACAGGCAGAAAGCTTAGAATACTTTGGCCACATAAGAGAGAAACCAAGAATATAAATTGTTATGACTGATCATCTAAAGTAAGATAAACAGGAAACGTATAGAGGAGAGAGAGAAAAGAACATACTGAATGATGAACTTTGAGACTGATTTAGATGCAATACATCATTGCTGAAGGCAACAGCATTCAAAGTCAGACAGGAGGTCCTGGTGTCCTCTAATAACCTGCAAGAAAGGATGGAAAGGAAAGAGAAAGCAGGTCTTTCTTAAGACCAGATATGACCCTTCTCTTCTTTCCCTCTGCCATTCCAGAAGAAACATTCAGAAGTCCCTTTGAAACTCATTAAGGATCAGTTGAGACCTGAGAATTATGTACTTCAGGATTGTAGCACAGGAAACTTTTCTGAAATAATCTCCCTTTAGGATTCAGGATACTGCAGATCTATGGTGAGTGACTAGGATTTGACTGACATAGTTGTCATTCTATGTGTCTTGAGGTTAAAGAGCAACTGAGGTAAGTGCCCCAGAAGTTCAAAACAATGATCATGAAAGAACCAAGCCAAAAGCCTCTGAGTGTCTGTACAATGCTTAAGCACAGATGGAAGACTTAGCATCACTGCAAAATGTTAACAAACCATCAGATCTGAGGTCAGAATTTACTTGACCTGACCACTGGCAAACATTCAGCCAAAATGAAGGCTTCACTTTGGGGGATATAATTGTCACCGGAAAACCAGACACAACAGTAGTGACAAGGAAACCTATTTGCATTTACAGACAGGGCAGTTAGCTGGAACAAAATTGTATCAATACCTTATTATTTTTATTTATTTATTTTTCTGATTTATATTGCCACCCAACTCCGAAGACTCTGGGTGGCTCACAAAAATTAAAACCAATCACATTTTTAAAAAACCAATAAAACCTCCATTAAAACTGCCACCAAAAATTACTCAGACCCCTACAGATTAAAAGAGATTAAAAGAAGGAGAGTGTGTGTTTACTAAATCAGCCAGCCAGGCAGGGATCACCATATCGCTGGTGCCCCACACCTGCTTTGCCAGCTAGGTTTTTACCCCTTTTCTGAAGGACAGCAATTCCTTCTGGAGACACAGCTCAACTGGCAGGAGGTTCCAAAGGGCTGGAGCAGACACTGAGAAGGCCCTCCTTCTGGTGCTAGAGAGACAAGCCTCCCTAGCAGATGGCACAATGAGAGCCTCTCTCTGGTCTGCTCTGGTGGGATGGACAGATGTTCTCAGGGTGACACATCTCTTAAGTATCCTGATCTACTACCATGTAGGGACCCCAAACACTACCTTGGACCTCAAACACCACTGAAATCAGCTAAGGAAAATGCCCAGACCCACCTAAAACAGAAACTATTAAATTCAATATTATATATTGATTTCTGGTTAAACGTTAATTGTTCTCCTAGTCTCCAATTCTGCATTTTCTATACCTGGTGGAAATAGCTACTTTACAAAGAAGGCCATTACAGGAAAACCGAGCTTCTACATATTTTGTATTTTTATATACAGATAGATGCACACATCTTCTGTCATAATCCATCAGATGTATAATCTCATGTTGTATATTTGTGTTCCAATAAGGGGACTGCAGTGGCTCAAGTCACTAAGACACTGACTGGGAGGTGGAAGGTCAGCAGTTTGATTCCCGAGTACTGCAGGACGGAATGAGCTCCCATCTCTGTCCCAGCTCCTGCCAACCTAGCAGTTCGAAAGCAAGAAATTGCAAGTAGATAAATAGGGACCACTTCGGTGGGAAGGTAACAGCGTTCCATGTGCTCCGGTGTCTAGTCATGTCACATGACCATGGAAACGTCTGCAGAAGCAGACAGTGCTGGCTCTTCGGCTTAGAAACAGAGATGAGCACTGACCCCTAGAGTCGGATACGACTGGCTTTCGAGCAAGGGAAACCTTTACCTTTACTATGATTGAGAAGTTTGACTTAATGACACCTTGTCATTGTTTACATGCAAAGAGAACCAACTAAGCCTTCTGGCTGGCCTCTTTACCAAACCAGCTTCCCAGTATTGAAACATCTAATGAACAGTCTCTAAAATAAGCGATGGCCATGCTGAAGTTCATTTCCACGCATCACAAAAACCCATTGAAGAAATAAAAAGACATTAGCACTTAGGGCAGAGGTGGCTGCTGGGATAGAGAATTCCTGAGAAGAGGGAGGCAGATTGGGTTTGAGTCAAAAGGTCTGGTGGTTCTCCCTTGTGTGAGGCTGAATTTTTGGGCACTTAAACTTCTGGGAGGGCTGTCATGCTAAAAAATAATTTCCAGTCCGATCCTCTTCAACCATCCGTAATGTGATGGGTGGTAGGGAAAGCAAGCAAGCAAATTAATAAATACTGTACACAAAAACCAAATGACTAAAACATAAGGAGGGGGCAAAAGGGAACGTTCAACAGATAACTTGTAGTCAGGGAGCCAGATGCGGCTGGGCCCACGCAACCTCTTCCCCAGAAGCAGCAGAACCAGGATGCAACTCAACACCAAAATAGGTGGAACAAGAAGCCTTGATCTAGTGAAGACCTTATAATAGGAAACTAGCACGTCTCCTAGCATTGGGGGTGGGGTGGGGGGAGTCGACGTGTCTGATTAAAGGGTCACTTTTGGGAGGGCATTCGACTCGTGAGTCGAGTCGCTTCGAACCTAAACACTTCGGATCGGCTGCTTTGCAGATCTGTCTTGTGCCAGTGCGATCGATTGCCTGCCTGCCTTCCCTCCCGAGGAGTCGCGGTCGGCCCCTTCCCTTCCCCGGCAAGGTCTTCGGCCTTCCCGCCCTGTTGGCCCCCGCCTCCGGGGAAGGGAGAGCACTGCCTCTCGACGGAACTTGCCCTCCTCTACCCGGTCCCCCGACCCTCCCCCCCCCCCGTCACCTTGATAGTCATATGAATAAACAAAACTAGGAAAGTTAATAAGCCAACGTGACAGAGGGAGAGGGACCGGCTGCATAAGGCCAAGACCCTAATAAGGGGGTCCGGCTGCAAAAGCCCCCCCCCTTTCCAACAGCCCGGCGAGGGCGCTGGGCCGGGAGGCAGTGGGAGCCGAGAGGGAAGGAGGAGGCGAGGCAGCGCCATCTTTTCGTGCCCCATAGCCTTGGCTGCCTTGCTCGGCTCGCTCTTCTTCCCTGCCTGGGGGGAGCTCGGCTTGCGGGAGGGAAGGTCGCGAGGCCCAGCGATCCGGCAGCAGGGAGAGCGGCGGCGGCAGCAACGCCTCGCCGGCCTCCCTGGCTCCCCGCACCAGCCGTGCTCCTGGTCCCCCTTCCTTCGGCGGGGAGCCCGCTGGCGGCCCCACCGTGGAGAGGGGCTGGGGGGGGGAGGCCGGTCGCGATCTCTGTTCTTCCCCCGCCCTTTGGCCCCGTGTGGAGGGAAGTCTTTCCTCCGAGGAGGGCCCCCCCTGGCTTCGCAGAAGGGCGCCCCGAAAGCACCTTCCTGTGGTTTGGGGGGGGGGTTGTCTCCGCGCCCTTTGGGAGTCGAGAATCTCCTCGCTAAGCAGCAGAGCACCATGAAAAGCTCGGCTGCCAAGATGGAGGGGGGGAGCCTGGAGAGAGAGGGTTTTTCCCTCCCCCCTCCCTGGCCCCCACGGCGGGCGGCGAAGGTCGCTGCCTGCTGGCTTTGTTCCGAGCGCCTCTTCCCGCCCTCCGGGCAGGGTTCGTTGCGCCGCCAGCGCTGGGCCTCGGCCAAAGCCGACTCAGCAGCTCCGAAACCTCCCCGCGGAGGGCTTCGCCGCCGCCCCTCCGCCTGAAACGGAGCCAGGGGTGGGGGTGGGGGAAGGAGGGCAGGGTGGCTTTGGCCCCCTCCCTCGCCTTTGGTTTGTTTGCTTGTTTGTTTGCCTTTGCTCCCTCCTTCCCCCCAGGTGCCAGCTTGCTTTCAACACAGTTGAAACACCAGCTAGACGCAGGGGTGACCAAACTACGGCCCTGGGGCCGGTTTCGGCCTCCAGTCGCCAATTCATCCCGTGCCCACCCTCGTCGCTCCCAGAACCGGGCCTGTACGGGCGCATTTTACTTCCGCTCCTGGGAGCGACGAGGGTGGTGCGGGGTGGATGAATTGGTGTCGGGCGGGGGGACCAGATCTGGCACCCAAGCCAGTCACATGAACCATATGACCGGCCCACAGCCAGAAAAGTTTGGGCACCCCTGTGAGAGAGAGAGAGAGAGTGTTTTTCTTCATTGGCTTTGGCAGGATCACCTGCCGGTTTGTGAGGAGCCGACTCCTCTTGCTGCTGCTTGAATGGCGCCGCACAAAGCGAGGAACCGACGCGCTCGGCCCGTGCCCTGCTTTGGCACCCAGGCGCTGGCCGGGGGTTGCTTTTGGCGCTCGGGAGAGCGCAAAGGATAGGCAGGGAGCCCGTTGGCACCCGAAGCCTTGGCGGCCCTGCCCGGGTGGGGAGACCAGGCGTCGCCTTTTACGCTCGCTCTGGCAGCTCCGGCGGCGGCGAAGCCCCACTCGAGAGGGAACGCGCGGCTGCCTCTCAGACCTGCTGATGCGGGAGCTGGAAAGAGGGGGGAGGGGAGGGAGGAGCAGCGCCTGGCGAAGGGGGATTTGATGGGTGGTTGGCTGCGCTTCGGGAGGGGAGGGAGGTTGACTGCGCCTGGTAATGAGGGATTTGAGGCAGAGGGAAGGGCGGGCGGGTTGCGCCTGAGGAGGGGAGGGCCGCGTGCTAGGGATGGGGAATCTACTCAGGCGGGGGGGGGGGGTTGAGGGTTACCCTTGAGGTTTGGGCTCTTCTCCCTCGTTCTTTCTTTGTAAATTTTCAAAACGAAGGGATTGACATCCCCAAAGAGACAGGAGGCGCGCCTTCTGTTTCTAATAAAGGAAGCGGCTTTTCTCGAAGGAAGAGGAGGCAGAATCGGGGTGTGTGTGTGTACGTGCCCCCCCCCAATGCTTTGCTAGGGAGCGGCGTGGAAATAAAAGATTCCCGACACCTATGGGAAGAAGGGGGGGGGAGAGGGTTGTTTGCCTGTGCTTGGAGTGGAGGGGCTGAGCCAAAGCGGTCGCCCCAGCAAAGATGAGATTTACGACTGGTGGGAGGTTGCTCCTTCTTTTCTCCGCCGGTGTAGGTAGCCTCCAAGGGATCTTTCAAGGGAAACGTTGCCTTTTCTCCGAAGAAAGAAGGGAATTGACGCGCGCGGTGCTTTTAATATACCTGCCCCGGGGTGGGTGGGGATGAGATGGTGTGCGTATCTGTGTCCCCCTTTGTGCGTTGTTCATGGCCCTGGTTGGAAAAGGGGCAGGGTGTGCTGGTGGGGTGGGGGGATTTGGCGTGTGTTCTGGGGGAGGGGGGGAGGTGTCGGCCTGCGCCAGCCGGGAGGAAACCACGACTCCTGTTTCTAATAAAGGAATCGCCTTTTAAAGATTATTATTATTGAAGGATCAACGCAGGCAAACCGGAGTCGTGTGGGCTGCAAGCTGCCGAACTTCGTTGGCTGCGAATCTGGCTGCCAAGAGGAAAAACCCGCGTATTGAAAGGCGGCAAGGGCTTGACACGCGGGGCGGCAGTAACACACACACATACACACACGCTAACGGCTCAGGCCTTGGGGAATTGCCAAGTTTCCTTTGATTTAGGGGAACTCTGCGGATGACTAATCGCGCACCGGGCTGAGGTTGACAAGGGCTTTCTTTTCTCGTCACCCGCCGCGGCTGACCCGGCTGGCGCTCCGAGAGAGGAGCTTGCGAGAGAGGCGGCTTCTGAGAAGGCAGAGCCCGAGCCAAAGTTTGGCTCCGGGGAAATTCCCCTGCGGGCACCCAAGACAAAAGCAGCCTGACAGCAAAGGGAGGGCGGGGGAGGCTTCCTTCCGCTCTGGGCTGGAAGCAAGAGCAAGGTAGCAGCAGGGGGGGAGGCCCTGGGGAGCAATCGCCGCTCCGTTGCTACAGAGTAGACGCGCAGGAGACTCTGCAATAGGCATGCAAAGTCTATGTGCAATTACTTCTTCTTTCCGTGTCCCAGCAAACATCCTGGACCTGTCAAAATGAAACCGCTTCCTTGGCTGTGTCATTGGCCAAATTTAAGTCCTCATCGGTGGCAGTAATCGGCAGACCAGCCAATGAGCCGGATTCTGTATCTCTCCCCATTCACAGACTGTGCTGCTGTCCGCCAGAAGCCCTCACTTGAGCACGTTGGTCTTGCATGTAGGGACTCTGGCCCTCAGCCGATTCAGAGTCCTCCAAGGGACATACCGTATATGCCGGCGTATAAGACGACTGGGCAAAATTTCCACTCAAAATATAGTTTGTTATATACTCGCCGTATAAGACTACCCCCTCTTCCGCACACCTTCCACACATCAAATAAAACATAAAAGAACATCAGATTTGATTTCAACATCTCCCTGTGGCCGGCACTAGTGCGCAAGTGCGCATGTGCGAGCTCTGCGTAGACAAGGGGTGGGGCGGAGCGACGCTGCTTCCCGCCGAGCAGAATGTGCCGGTCACGCTGAAAAGGCTGGCACCCCTGTCCCGCTGCTGATGCTCGCCGCAGCCACGCTGGATACCGCACAATACTGGATGGTATGTATAATGAGGTGGGTGGGCATCGGGAGGCCACTATGGGCACCGGGCGAGCATCGGGAGGCCACTATGGGCAGCTATGTCTAACCCAACTGAAGTGCACCCGGTGTATAAGACGACCCCCCCACACACTTGGAGGCATGTTTTTCAGGGGGGGGGGGAAGTAGTCATATGCCAGCATATACAGTACGTGAGGAAAGGAGCCTCATCCGGGTGTCCCCTGAGTGGAGGTCCTCCAGGAAAAACCCTTTCAATCCAGAAAGCACCTTTGCGTGTGTGTGGGGGCCAGGAGGGGGCGGGGAGGTTGAGTTCCTCAGCCATATTCTTTGATGTTGTTCCTTGCGCCTACTCGTTGACTCACAGCCTCACACTGTGCTCCTCTGTACATATTAATAACGAAGTTTAAGGACTGCACCCTTCGTTATGGAAGTTGTACACATACTTGTCTGCTTGCAAACTCCTTTGTTTTTAGTTTGGCCTACAACAAAGCTCTTCAGCAAAAGCCCCCAGCACAGGTCTAGGCATGTTCTGCAGTAGAGATGCTATGGGGGTGACCTGTGCTTCTCAAGAGGTTATATTACAACATCCACCATCCTTGATTGAGACTAATGAGAATTGGTCTCTGATAATATCTGGACAGGCATGAGTTCCCTTGCATTATACTGTATTAGCAAATGGGTCTAAAACTGTATCTCGAGCCCAGTGGTGCCCAAACTAAGGGCCGGGAGCTGGGTGCAGCTCCTGACGCCAATTCATCTGGCCTGCAAAGCCCTTGTCGCTCCTGCAAGCGGAAGTAAAACACCCCCGTACTGGCGCATTTTACTTCTGCTTCCAGGAGTGACGAGGGCTTCACGGGCCGGATGAATTGGTGTCCGGGCCTGCACCCGCCCCCTGAGCCTTAATGACTGGCTCCCTGAACCACATGATCAGCCCACGGCCCAAAAAGTTTGGACACCCTTGCTCTAGCCATATAAAATCTCAACCACTTTCTATGCATATATGAGTTTACCTTTATTTGTCTTCTGTGCGAATGCGACAATTCCTTGGCATACTTAGCTGGAAGCATTCCACTGAAAGCAGGAGTGCTTCTATTTTGGGAGAGTTCTGTCTTTCCTTCTGAAAGTGTTTCCTTTCTGAAGGCAGCAAAGGAATGGCTTTTTGCTTGAACTAGAGGTAGTGAAATGTTGGCTTCCACTTGCTTTGAACCATAACCTCTGCGCCATAGGCCACACAGGCTGGGATTTCTTAGTGGTAAAGTCCAAAGTAATTGGCAGGCCAAACACAGCTATGTTTGTCCATTAATGCAAACCTCAGGCATACATGCTTCGTACAGAGGGAGGTCTGACTCTGTTTTTCTCCTGTTGTGTCTGCATATGAGTTCTCACTTTACCGAATCTGGGTGAGAATGGCCTACAGTTGTACACATGCAGGGATGTGTATGTGTGCCTACTGTTGCACTTGCTTTTATCTGTCAAACCTAGTTGCATCCACCATGGATGCTGTTGTCTTCTGCCCCAGTCAACCACAATGGACCCCCATTGCACCTGACCAAAGATTTCATAACTTGGATTTAACAGCCTTCCCAACAGGGGCGTAGCTACCATTGTATCTGCCGTATCAATTATACGGGGGGCCCGGGCCACGGGGGCCCCCAACGTGCGTAAGCAAAAATTAATAAAAACTTCCCAAATTTTAATTATGATGAATAAATATTTCTTTTAATTGTATGCATTTTTTTTTCTTTTGTGAGAAATCTTTATCCTTCCTAAGGGCCCCCAAACAAATTTTTATACAGCGCCCCGTCAAGGCACATTACGCTTCTGCTTTCCAAGCTGTTTTGTGGAACTTCTCAAATGGCAAAGGCAGAATTACCTACCTAGTGTTTTGATGTGGTAATAAAAAACAGGGGGGGGGGGGCGCTACACTATTTTTTCGCAGCTGCACTTAAAATTTTGCTAATGTGCTCCAGTGTTTTAGAGATCTGGAGCCTGGATTAACAAATCCTTGTAATTGCATTGAACAATTAAAGCCTGCAATAGACCAGGCAGATTCAAAATTGGTACAGTTTGGCTTGGCCTGGATTATTCCAGGCGCAAGAAGCATGATGTTTTTAAATAGTCTTTCTTGTGGGTTGTTGTTTTTCAAAAGCTGATGAGGGCTGGAAAACTAGCATTTCCTCCTACACACCCACATCTTCTCCAGTGCTAGCTGGTGTACTGGGTTTATAACCAGATTCACAATCAAGGGAAGCTGGAGCAGTGATGCTAGTGCGTGTGTGTTTTCTTCTGTGCAGATCTAGTGACTGTCATTGAGATTTTCTCAATCAGCAGATCCATAACTGTTGTCTTGGCCTGCCTCGTTTTAGGCTGGGAGAAGGTGAAATGGTCTCCAGAACCAAATTTCCTTTGACTTTAGGCTCCTCTTTAAAGCCCTTTTCTAGCTCAACATGTTTCACTTCACACAACAGTATGGTTTAGGCTAGAATGCTACTCCCATTTAAGTCTCTCTGCTGGTTTGCCCCCCCCCTAAAGCAATGGCATTCACAATTGCATTCCTGATTTTGGCAAGATCTTAAAAAAAATTAAATTAAACATTTTGAAATAAACATGCAAACAAAACAACAGAAAAATAAAAGAAAATATACAGATAAAAATACAAAATACATTTTTGATACTCAATTACATCACTAAATTACATTATAACACAGCATAAACATTTTAATATATTTTAATACTCCTCTATATTCAATCTAATGTAAAAATCATAATACACACCCAAAGTGTATTGCCCTGGAGGCTGCAGTGTATCACAGTAATTGTTCATTATTTCCACAAACACATTTGGTCTGATGCTGGCCTGACACCTTCACCTCTAGCCAATGTAGACTCCCCAAAATTTTCCAAGATCTATTTTCATTAGAGTTATTAACTATAATATTGACAACAGGAAGACAATGTATCGCAAGAAATTGGAAAAACGATGTGATTTTAACAACTGAAGATTGGTACAAGGAAATGTGGGAACTTGGTTGGAATGATAAGTTAATATGGGAAATGAAAACAAAAAAAAAAAAGGAATGATTAATCGTTTTGGCAAGATCTTGAGGACATATTCTTACCCATCTTGGTCTACTGGGTGTAGCCTCTCACTTTCTTGAAAACAGAGGCATGAAAGTGTCTTGATGAAAGTGTTCATAATAATAATTTTAAATGCTTAAAAAAGCATTTTTAGTTGAGTTTTATTCAAAGAGGTTTCCTCCCCACCTTGCGATTTCTCCATTCAGTTCCAACCATTCACATTGCTTACCCCACCCCACCCCACCTCCACTCACCCCCACACACTTTCAGGCAGGCCAGAAGACATGCTGTTGCCATGTGCTTAGAACTCCTCAGCTTGAATGGAAAATCCAGCTGTTTAATACCAGTTAGGCCACACAAACTATTCCACACAGCTTGCTTTCTCTTGAGACGGTATTCTAGACTGGCCATTTTTTGCTGCCTTTCGTCTTCAGGCAAAGCGGAACCTGACACGGCTTCCAGAGGGCCGCGGTGGTGACTCTGGAAAAACTCAGGGCTCCATACAGCTCTTCTGGAAAGAAGCAGTTTCCTTTTCTCTTCTGTCCTTTTCTTTTGGGTGGAAGGTGGCAAAGAATTGTTGTATGGCTTTCATAAGAAGAACTTAAACAAATGGCTGGCAAGGTCCACCAGCAGCAAATGGTGTTTTCCTTTGCTGGGAATGAGAACGCACTTGTGTTAAAAGAAGGCTCAGAGGCAAATGTCTAGGTCTAATTAAAAGGAACAAGTACCTCATTGTACCACTATAATGCATCCCTGCACTCAGAAGGCTAGCTTCTAAAGAAACTGTGGGGGCTATGTGTCTCTCCACCAGCTGTTGGACTGCAGGATTTCTGGTAGGCCACCATGGAGTACATAAGCTGAGCCTGATGTGAGTTATGTCCAAGCAACTTCTGGAGGGTCATATTTTTTCCTCAGCTAGCTTACAAAGAAAGCATTCTAGTTAGCTTTCAGACATGCTAGATTTCCAGGTGCAGAGAATATTTTTTTAATCTAGGGACATCCATTTACAGGACAAGTCACCTTTGCTAATTCAGTGGGAAGGAAACTCTATCCTAGTCCTTGGATGGACTTCTTTCCTGAAAGTTTGTCTTTATATCTCCCTTCAGTTCTAAAGAGTGGCAAGGGGAGGTATCTGTCCTGAAGCTGCCTTCAAGGGAACTTTCTCTGACTAGGAAACAGTAAACCTAGTCAGGCAAAATGTGTGTGTGAAGTGGTGGTGGTCAGTTTTCCACAATGAAAATGAAGATCTTTTTGGGCTGCCAGTTTTGAATTCTAGTATATCCTACTGAGAAATAGTTCTTTCTTCCTCCATAACCCTAGGAGGGGAAGATGAGGTTTTGGATGCTGATCTGTGCTACTCTGCAATTCAAATGAACTTTGTATAGCTTGTGTTGCCTGGTTTTATACACAACAGATTCTAAGGAAGATTTAGATCGGAACAGTTTTAAAGGGAGGAGGCAGTCGGGTCAAGGGATGGATCCTAGGACACTAGTTGGCCATGAAAAGAAAATTCTGGAAGCAGTCCTATGGGGAGAAAACTTTGGAAACAAGTGAAGTGGAAAACTCAAGACAACTTCACTGGTAGTTCAGTAGATATAGAGATGGTCGGAAAATCTTGCAACTCTGTTAAGGATTTGCTTTCATGTAAAGACTACATGGGGACAGCGGTGGCTTAGTGATTAAGACACTGAACTTGATAACTGGACAATGGAGTGAGCTCCTGTCATTGTCCCAGCTCCTGCCAACCTAGCAGTTTGAAAGCAAGAAATTGCAAGTAGATAAATAGGTACCACTTTGGTGGGAAAGGTAACAGTGTTCCTGTTCAGTCCGGTGTCTAGTCATGCCTGCCACATGTCCATGGAAACATCTACAGACACAGACAGCGTTGGCTCTTGAGTTGTAAACAGAGATGAACACTGCCCCCTAGAGTCGGATAGTACTGACTTTCAAGCAAGGGAGACCTTTACCTAAAGACTACATGGCAGCCTTGACTAATCCCTTGCACTCCAGTTGTGTGTTACCTGGGGATAAAAGCCTTTGTAGTTCTGCCACATGACCACGGTGGGCTGGTCACGTGGCGGTTCCTCCCATTGGAAGCAGAAGTAAAATGCACCTTGCAATCTGTTTTGCAACAGGATGAGATAGGTTTTTAGGCTGCTATTTTCTCTGCTTAAACCAGGGGTACCCAAACCATGGCCCATGGGCCAGATCCGGCCCCTGATGCCAATTCACCCAGCCTCCGCCGTGTTTTACTTCCGCTCCCTGGAGCGACGAGGGTGGCGCGGGCGGGATGATTTTGGGCCAGGGGCCGGATCTGGCCCACGGGTCATAGTTTGAGCACTCCTGGTTTATAGTCTCGGAGTCTGACGCTGAGTGGGAGGTGGAGAGGGGGAAGGTCAGGAAGGGAGAGGTCGTTTTGTGCGCCCTTATCTCCAGGCCCCTCTCCTCGCCCCCCTCGTCCAGCTGCATCTCCCGGAGAGCAAAGCGAACCCTGGTCAGGGTTACCGGCAGGAGCCCTTTCAGAGTCTGTCACCAGCACGCCGAGATTGGGTGTCAGAGACTCAGAGGAGGGCAAAGCGATCCCTCCCCCGCCAGCCTTGTCAGCGGCGCCCTTTCCCGGCTGAACCCCAGAAGGGACAAACAGGCGAAGGCCGACGCACGCACGCGTGTGTGCGTGTACGTGTGCGTGTGCTCTCTCTCTCTCTCTCGGAAAGCTGTTCTTGGCCAGTCCCCTTGGAAACACGCCCAGGATTTTCAGCCCCAACGTGCGAGTCGTCAAAATGGCCGAAGTGGTAAACAGCCACAAGTGCATGCATTTCAGCTCGCAGTCAGCCGGGACGTCAGTGTTGATTGCACACGTGTGTGTGTGTGTGTGAGAGAGAGATAATCAGATGGGACGAAGGGAAGTGGCCGCTCGAAGAAGGCAAATCTAGTTTTTCCAATTAGCAAAAGTGGTCACTTCTTCGGTGTCTCCAAGAGCACGAAAGAGCTGGATCCAGATGGTTCACAGTCACACGTGTTGGATCAGCTGGGTTGCCTGAGACTAGAGACCGGTTTCTACAATGCGAAGCAGCTCACCTAAGGTAGATTTGTCTGGAGAAAAGTTCTGAGTTATTTGGATACTGTATTATTATTTTTTTTTAAAGTGTAGAAACCACATTATTAATTTACTCTAAATTCAAGTCCCGAATCAGGATCTTGACAACTAGTACCAACTCTTGAGTATTCTTATTCAAATTGACTGGTTACAGACGTAATTCACTTATTTATTAATTTTATTGGATTTCACCCCTGGGAGAAAGGTACCAGATGGATAGGCATAGCCTACCATTTCTGTTTAGGCAGGTAAACCTACTTAAGAGTTGTGACTAATTAAACAGTTTCCACGAAGTACACTAGGAAAAATAATTAATTAAAGGGATAAGCCATTGGAGAGGGGAGCATAGGGGCATAATTGATCTCTGAGGGGCGGTGGCAAGTGAGAAGAGAGAAAGAGAAGGCTTTGCTTCTGATGTCATATTTTTGAAAGTGTAGCCCTTACACACAGCTGACCATCTTCTTAAATAAGAGTTTTAAAAGGAGAGATGAAAACTGAGGTGTTAACCTCCACTTTTCAGTACAAGGTTATGGTTATGTCTACAGAACTAGCTAAGCTGACTCTAAAATGACATCATTTTAATGTTTGAAATGGTGGCTGTGTTAGTCTGTGTTTCAAGCACATCAGAGAGTAAACAAAACAAAATGACAAAAAACGTGGCACTTTAAAGACTAACTGCTGTATTTTAATGTAAGCTTTCATGGATCAAGTCCACTTCAGCAGGCATAACAGTGAGGCCTACAAATCAGTTAGTCTTTAAAGTCTCACAATGTGTGTTTTTGGTCTTTTTGTTTTGTTTACTCTCTGATATCATTGCAATTGTTAATCAAGACCATCTTTTCCTCACTGAAGTTCTCACAGTTGCAGATTATACAAACCTATATAAGTGATTTTTTTTTTGAATAATGTGGTTCAGGCATATCAGAAAACAAAACAAAACAAACAAAACACAATAAAAAAACACTGTAGCACTTTAAAGACTAACTGCTATATTTTTATTGTTAGCTTTCGTGGATCAAGTCCACTTCTTCAGACAAGGAGTGAAACTGTACCACCTAATATTGCAGGTGGGAATTCTCAATCTTCATTCAACTAAAGATTCATGTAAATTTTAAAAACATGTTAAAATAAAAATAGTCCCACAGGGGAGAAAAAGATATGAAAGCGACGTGTTTTGTGCAGTGTCCTTATGCTGTGCAATGATTTTCTAGGTACGTACTGCAAAAGTTTGTGGGACAGGGAAACATTCCATAAAATGGGCCTCTTTTTTGCGCCTGAAGTGAACATCTCCTTTTACTAGAACCAAGTCTCGGAAAAGAGGAAACAAGGAGAAGAAGAAGAAATAGCCCCACCCCTCACCCTAAGACATATACACAATGGAAATTTCTCCTTTCATTTCTGAAGTAGTTTCTACCACCACCAGTGAGAATGACTGTCTGAGGAAACAGAGTGGAACACAATTAATCAGTGTTCAATGCACAGTGGAGAATATAATATATTCCTAAAAGCAACATATTGACATGAAGTTCTTTTGGTTTTATTTATTTATTTATTTAGATTTGTATGGCCACCCAATCACCAAAGCGACTCCCGGTGGCTCACAATTCCACTGCACACAACCCTGCATAAAAATACCCAACATATCATTAAAAATCTTACATAAAACACACCTGGGGATGGGGACAGGTGGCTGTTCCTCTCTCTGCTCCCCACACCTGCTGGACCAGCCATGTCTTCAGCCCTTTCCTAAAAACTGACAATTCTGGCTGAGGATGAAAGTCCCTTGGCAGGAGGTTCCAAAGGGCTGGAACAGATACTGAAAAGGCCCTCTTTCTCATACTGGAGAGCTGAGCCACTGCCGTACAAAGCTAGAGAGTGGTAGCTAATTAAGGACTTTGGATCTTATTAATAATACTAATTACTGCTTGCCATTGTGTCAATTTTGATTTATGGAGACCCTTTTCAGGGATTTCTCAGTAGCGGATGCACCAAAGTGTTTTACCATTCCCTTCTTCTGTGCTGCTTTCCGGTGGTTACACAGAATGGCTCTTGAAGGGGAATCAAACTCTCAACTGATGGCTCCACCGTCAGATACCTAAACCATTGAGCTATCTAGCCAGCTCTAGATCTTATTAAACTCCTCTTAAAAGAAGAAATTTTCATTTTAAAAAAAATGGCATATCAAATTGTGTGTATTACTGTGTGTGTGTGTGTGTGTGTGTGTGTGTGGGTGGGTGGGTGGCAATGGAGTAGACCAGTGGTTCCCAATTAGTGGTATGTATAAAAAACTAATTGGGAACCACTGGAGTAGACCATACAGCCAGAGACTCAACGTTGAGTGTTGGGTAGTAGTAAAATAACCTGACTCTCTAACGGGACTAGTGGTTATGGGTGGATGAGCCCCTGTAGGTGGGGTGATGGTCCTCCTCAGTGGAAGAGATGCCACTGGAAACCATTATATTGCGCTCAATGGCAAAATGAGCAGAGGAGGAACCACTATTCTGATGCTGATTCCTAATCATGATGGAGGCGGAAGAGGCCATGCCACAGGGACTGGCTGTGAAGATGCACCTTGTTGATATTTTCAAGACTGTGGCAGTCCACTGCATGTCCCGGTGTTAAATCCTGCATGTCACATTTCAAATGTGCCGCAGGAGAGGGCTCCGTGACCATAGTGTGTGGGTCACTTCATGGTAAGTTGGGATTCACCTTTTAAAACATTAATGTCAATGACATTTTCCCTGCTTCAGGAAAAAAATGTATTCTCAGATATGAGTTGCAGAAGATGATGATACAGTACATTTAACACAGACCCAGGGCCGGACTGTGTAAAGGAGAACTTTCTTTTGACTAGCCTGGCCAGTCAAGAGATCCTTTGCAAACCTGATGTCAGCAAGGCAGAAAGAGAGGCCTTGTGACTTCTCTCTCTTATTGGTGTGTCACATGACTGACAAAATCTAAAATTTGTTCTTTCTAGTTTAATGACTGTACCCATGTGTGAGACCAAGACAGATGCAAGCTGATCTATTCTCCTAGAACTTGCAATAATGAGAATTAAGACAGGTCCCATCCATGTCTAATTATGTTGACTTAGAAGGATGTCTTATGGATGCCTATAAAAGTTAACTTTCAAGCAAGTTTATTTAGGACCATATCCCAAATAGGCACCTTTCCTAAAATGGAACAGAATCCCTGTTCAGACTTGTGGGTTACAGCTGGGTGGTCCGTTTTCCAACTGCTTGCAATTCTAAGAAGGTTTCTGACTGGGCACACACAATCTTTTATCACTTTGTGCAGCAGAAGGCAGGCAACACCTAAGAGACCAAGAAGCCTTGGTTCATATAATATATGGAATTCTAGTTTGATAAATAAAATACAATAATACCTCGGATAACGCTAAGACTTGGTTCCACAAGTCTTGGTGTTATCCGATTTTTAGTGTTATCCGATCCATGTTAAAATCCTATGGGATGGATCGGATAACGTTAATGCTCCATAGAGATACATTGTAACTGCACAGGCTTTAGCAGTTGTTATCCGATCCATACCATAGGACCTTAACGTTATTCGATCCAATTCTCCCCCCATGACTTAACGTTATATGATTTTAGCGTTATCCGAGGTAAACATTATCCGAGGTATTACTGTAATCTTAATTTCAGAGTCTTTTGTTTTTCTGATGGTAAAATCAAGTGTGCAAATGTGGTCAGATATCCTAAATAAGGCCCAGCCGCGATGGCCTAGTTTTGTTGTTCCAAGTCCTATGACACTAGGTTCATAACAAGGGATGACACAGGCCTGATTTATGGCGCACTAAAGCAGGGCTATTCAGAACTCCAGGTCCAGGCACTTCTTTCATGCCTAGGCCAGATGCGAAATGAAGCCACCTTTGGGTGAATTCATTCTGTAGTTCCTTTCACCTAAGTGTGAGAAATGTAGCTGCTTGAGGTTCAATTGTGGTTCAAAAATACGGCACCACAATCTTCTAGATCAGAGAGTAAACAAAACAACCACAACAAAGACAAAAAACCGTTGTGGCACCTTAAGGACTAAGTCCTGTATTTAAATGTGAGCTCACATTAAATGTGCCACAACGAGATTTTAGTCTTTCGTTATAGTCCTCCTGTTTTGTTTTCTCTCTGCTAGGCTTGCACAGAAGACCACTTCAGAAATCTTGGAGGAGGCTCTTCCTGTGTTTCCCCAGCTCCAGGTACCGCTGGGGTTGTTTATCGGCTTCTCTACCCCCCCCCCCTTCCTCACTGTGCTCCCGTCATATCTGAGCACAGCCCTGATGAAGTGAATCCGGACGACACCCTTCGAGAACAGAGGAAAAGACTGAGTCACGGAGGGAGCCTGCTCTGGCCTACAGCACGCCGAGGCTTTCTTGATTGATTACGTGCCTCGGTAGGAGACCTGCCTGCTCGCTGCTTGGCGAGGCGGGGGGGGGGGCGCTTGGCTGCCTGGAAAAGGGGCCAGCGGTGAACCACGTGCGGTTCAGAAAGAAAGGAAGCGAAAGAGAGAGAAAAAAAGGGGGGCCGCGCACGAATCCATGGCCCGCGCAGGGAGGCCAAAAGCGGCCAGAAGGAGCGCCGCAGAGAAGCCTTCTGGCCCTTCCTCGTCAACGGCGGCGCTTCCTTCCTCCTGGAGATCGTTAAACGCGCGGCGTCCTCGCAGCGGGGCGGGCCACGAACCTCGCCTTCTTTCCCGGCTTCTCTGGCGATCGGGATCCTCTGTGGCTGCTTCTCTCTCCCTTCCCTCTCAGATCTTCTGTTCCCCTCCAAGTACAGCGCGCAAGAGCCTGACCTCTGGGTCAGCCCCCTGAGGAAGCCCGGGGGGGGGCAGAGGAGGGGGGAGGGGAGGGAAGGGAAGGGGGGGTGTATGAGACAGAGAGAAGGGGGGCCCTGGCGACTGCGGCCTCGGATCCTTCGGCTGAGTCTATCTCCTCGAGTCCGTTTAGCAAAACAATGCCTGGTTGAAGACTGGGCTGGGGGTTGTGGGGAGAGACAGGGAACAACCTCCCCCCCCCCCCTTTTTCAGGCCGTGGATTTGCAAATGTTTTTTACTGTTTTGACCGGGAATAGGGAGACAAAGAACAGACAGAGCGAGCACAAACTAAACCTAAAATAACCCCCGTTTTTGCCTCCCCCCCTCTTCCCGCCAGCCTTTCTGTTGAAGCTTGTTTGCAGAGGGAGCGCTAGGCTGAATGGATCCAAGGGATCCTGAAAGATTTGACAAAAGGTTTGACCCAAGTGCAGCCCGCAATGTTTATAAAGGGCAAAATAATGGCCTTCATGGAAGGCCATTCATTTAGAAGGGCGTGTTTTTTTTTTGCCTCAAGTTCGATCAATTGTATCGTCCTCTCCATTTCTGTGGGATTTTAAAGAATTTGAAGGTTTCCCTTAGGAAGACATGGGTTTACTTACTAAAAATCTCTGGATCTTTTTAGGCTAGGTGTGGAAACGTCTGCGGTTGCTCTTTGGCTATAAACGGAGATTATTTATTTATTTATTTAGATTTATTATCCCACCCCAATCAGGCGAACCTGACTCTAGGCGGCTTACAGAAAATTCATAAATTAAAACCTTGAGGTTCAAAATTACTTAAAAGTCAATTAAAAAAGAGTTAAACCATGAATTTACAAAAATCTAAAAGATTTAAAAAGGTTTAAAAAGATTCAAAAAGTTTAAAAGAGTGAGGGAGGGGTGGCTGTGCCATCAGATCAGCCACCCGACATGGGACCCCATGTTCCTGGAACCCCACACCTGCCCTGCCAGCCAGGTTTTTAGGCCCTTCCGAAAGGGCAGGAGCTCTGTCTGTAGACGTAACTCAGTTGGCAGGAGGTTCCAAAGGGCCGGGGTGGCCACGGAGAAGGCCCTCCTTCTGGTGCTAGAGAGATGCGCCTCTCTAGCTGATGGAATCATAAGAGAGCCTCTCCAATCCGCCCTGTTGGGATGGACAGATGTCCTTGGGACGATGCGGTCTCTTGAGTATCCTGGCCCACTACCATGTAGGGCTTTAAAGGTAATAACCAGCACCTTGAATTGCACCTGGAGACATACTGGTGCCAAGCCCTAGCACTGAGTCCTAGCACCAAGCCCTAGAGTCGGATAAGATTGGCTTTTGAGCAAGTGGGACCTTTACCAAAGGCCTCACCGTCGTCGTTCTACAAAATGGTCTACAACTGGTGAAACTAAGAGGACACACAAAGCTGAACTTTGCAGCAAGAAACGAACAGGGACCCGCCCACCCGAATCCCTTATCTCTCAAGTGTACAGCTTGACTCTAGACTAGAGGTCTGACAAGGGGGAAAGCTCAACGTTTTCAATACGAAACTGAGGCACATGGAAGGAGCTTCCTTGTTCTGCCGGCTAACCTTTCTCACACTCGGTCAGGCGGAAGAAACTACGGAATGAGTTCACCAAAAGGTGGCCTCCTTTTGGCAGTTTCATGTCTGGCCTAGACAAGGAAGAAGTGGGAAACTAATAGAATGTGCCAGCAAACAACTGTGTTTATTTATTGGCTAAATGAAGCCGCAGTGAAAGCAGAATCCTCAGACCCAGACGGTGTCTCTTCCTGACTAGGGGGAAATATAGACCAGAGGCCCTTTCCTTCCAGCTGTGTGTCTGTACCTTACGTTCACTCAGTCTAATAACTTTTAATGCCTAGCCCTAAAACATCTTTATATATATAGGCCAGGTGTCCTTGCGCTAGTTACTGGAGATTGAGAAAACCTGTGGGATAGTGTTCTGATGCACGCCTCATAAACTGAGAACAATACAGCTGCCTCGCCCCAATATCGGATTTGAACTCCCCTTCCAGTCACCTCTGAGGAAAACCTTTCCCAAGCATTTCCAACGCAAGCACCTCATTTGTAACTTGCCCTCCTCTCCTCTTAAAAGCATTTATCCTGCAGCTTGGGAAATCGATGGCTTTTGTCATTTGTATCAGCTGTTTAAGACTGTGCCCACGGCTTCGAGTTACAAACAGTGGATATCTTTCAGTTCTGCTTTGAGGGGGGAAACGGGCGTGCGTGTGTTTCCATCCTATAAATGCAAGCAAAGGATCGAATTGAACACAATCTCTGCTTCCTGGTAAAATATATATGTTTTAAAAACAGTCATGGATTATTTATAAGTAATAATGACAATCGTGCCAGGCTCTATTCTTCTCTGTTCTCGACTTCTTCGACCATATTCTACCGCAGGGAGCTGCTGCTCCCATTAAAGAGAGAAATTCGCATAAATAAAGAAGATTTAAGGCTTGTTCTGCTTGCGGAACAAGCGACATATTAATCCAGAAAAACATTGCGGGGGAACCAGGTTTAAACTTTTCCCCCTTTTCTCTCCCACAGGTTCCTGATAAACAGGCTGAGGATAGATTTGTTGAAGTTCGTCTGCGTTGAATAGCAGGATCTCGTTAGGCTTACCTAGGGATAAACAGCTCCCGCATCCAGCCTAGGAATATTTAAGAACGGGAGCGAGGAGGCCGAAAGCGAGAGCTCGATGGAGCCGCCGCTCGCTGCAGTCAATGACAATAAACCTCCATTCATTTTCACCAGGCTGCGTTGCGCTCCCTTCCCCCACTTGCTGCGTTTGCAGCCACAACCTAGACAGGTTTAATCGGAAGCAGGTCTCACTGAGTTCAGGAGGACCTTTTAGGAGATATGTCTGGGGAGGCAGCCCTGCTAGCGAACCGTGGCCTTTGCTCTACAAGCAGGGACCGAAGCCTGCCAGAGGCAGCCTTCAAAACAAGCAGCCACCATATCCAGCGGGCTTAGATAAGTCTCCCTTGCTCGAAAACCAGTCGTGTCGGACTTTAGGGGGCGGTGTTCATCTCTGTTTACAGCCAAAGAGCCAGCGCTCTGCAGACGTTTCCGTGGTCATGTGGCAGGCATGACTAGACACCCGAGTGCACGGAACGGTGTTACCTTTCCCGCCGAAGCGGTATCTATTTGTCTACTTGCAATGTTTTGCTTTCGAATCTCGAACTGCTTCCCTGCCGAGCTTCCAGTTGTCAAGTTCTTAACCACTAAACCACCGCAGTTCTTCAGTGGGCAGGGTAAATGGGCAGTCAAACACTGCAGTCCTCTTCCTTGCCTCTACACGGGCGGTGAGTGGTCGGGGAATGCGCTGGTCCTCACTACACCTGGGAGGTTCACCTTGCAGCCTCTACGTCTTGTGATTAACGCCAGGAAGGCTAATAAAAGATCCCAGAGAGATAATCGACGAGCAGCCGAGAAGATGGGGTCGTAAAGGCGACATTTGCCAGCTGACCTGCACAGTCAGAAGTTGCTCTGCCAAAGTAAGCAGATAAGCCACAAGGCCACCGACCATTTTAGAGATTAAGAAAAGGCAGCCAGAGAAATCTCCTACGAGTCAATCCTCGAACGGCCACCTGGAGAAGTGGAAATGGGGTTAGGGGTGCCATGTGCGCTCCTCCCTCCCACGCATTCCCCCCCAGCCCCGCCACTTGAGAGGTCGTACGGCAACCCCCGAGGGACTTTTCAGAGGCGAAGGCCCGGCACGCCTTGATTAGAAGCCAAGGGAAAGGGAAGCAGTTTGGCCGGAAAGGAGCTGTTGAGACTCGCATGGTTTCCATTACAACAGACGGGCTCAGCAGGGCCGGGGCCGAGACGGGAGGCAGAAAATCCCGCAGAGGGATAAAAATAGTGACGGTGGGAAAGGCGAAGGATGGGAACGAAGAGCTGTGGGCGTCGGGGAGTGATAAACAAGCGGGCCATTGCGGGTGGTTGGCGTGGGGGGGGGGAGGAGAGAACCGACAGTTGGTCCGCTTCTGGGAAGGAGCGATAAAGGGAGGAAGGAAAATCGCCCGCGTGGAGGGAGACTTGAAATCCGGGTCGGGGTGAATTCGTGGCGCCGCCAGGACGTTATCTAAAAAGAAGGAGCGAGGTCTTTCTCCGCGAGAGACGGGTGGGAAAGCCACCTGGATCGGTGGGGCGCTTCCCACTTTGAGGCGACGTGTAGGTTATTGGGGGGGGGGGCAGCAGTAGAGTGAGAAAGAGGGAGGGGAGGCAAAAAAGCACGGGAAATGCCGCTCCGCGAAAGATCCCTAGACTCCTGGCTAGCCTTCGGGTCTTCTGTCCCCCGGCCCTGAAGGGAAGCTTCTCGAAAGGTGCCGCTGGTGGCACGAGGGACTCCTTCTCCTCTCCCGTTTGGGGGGGGGAGGGGAGGCATCCGACGCGAAAGAGGGAGAAGGGAAAGGGCTCGCGTGAGTGGCGCAGGAAGGGAGGAAGGAAGAGCGAGGGAGAAAAAGAAAGAAAGGGGGAAACCAATCTTGAGGCGAAGCTCAGCCTGCGCTTGGCTTGTAGAGGAAGGTGTGTGTGGGGGAGACCGCGACCCCTGGGGGGGGGGAACCACACACGGAGGGCCAGAGGCCAGGGCGGCAAGCGGGCGACCCAGGAGCTCCCGCGCCAGTGTCTGGGGCTTTTTGACAGCTTTAGCGGAGCGAAGGGAGCTGCGAGGGAGCTTTATGGTAATTGCGACTCTCCACTGGCCTTCTGGGTAGCGAGCGAGCAAGGAGCCGAGCCGAGACTTTGCTCCCCCCCCCCGTCCAAAAAGAGAGCGGAGCCTTCTCAGGACTCCATCAGGAAGGGCAAGGACCGGGGGGCGGAGAGGGCGCCCTTTGGGACAAGCCAGGAGAGAGAGAGAGAAGGAGAGAGAGGGAGGGAAGAAGAAGAGAGTAAGGGGGGGGGAGTCCGTGAAGGAGAAGGGGCTGCAAAGGCCTTAAGAAAGAGGGCGTCAAGGCCACTACTAGCGGAGTGGCGGCTTGCGAGAGCGCGGCGGCGGCTTCCCTTGCTGCCTCTGCCGTCGGCTCCCTCCGTGCCGAGCCCGCGGGGGGGAGGCGGCGAAAGGCAAGGAGGCGGGGAAGAGGAGGCGGGAGCGAGGGGCGGGCGGGGGCGGGCAGCAGACGGAGCCCGGTCTCCCAGCGGCAAGGTGAGGAACGGCGGCTTTCCCGGCGGATTAAATCCCCAGAGCCAGCTCAGCCAGCCCCACATACACACCCTCCCTTCCTCCGGCACTCGCTCTCGCAGCCGCCACCAGGACACTCGGCTCTCCGAAGGGGAGGGACGGGGGGGAAACCAACGCCACTCGTCGGAAGCCCCAGCATGTAAGGCGACGCCGACCAGGAGCCGTCGACGAAGGAGCCGCAACATGGCGCTGCCAACGAGGAGCCGGCGGGAAGCCGAAGGGAGCCCGTCAGGGGGTCGTTGAACTCCCCTCTGGGCGAGGCGGTACTCCCTGCCCACCCTCCTCCTTTCCCCGAGTTCCGCCCGTAGGCAGGGCGCTAGACGGCGGGCTTGTGGGGAAGCAGCCCTGGTCTCTCCGACCAGGGAGATCGTCAAACTTTTCCCACCCACCCGGGAGCGGGGCTGGACACGCCAGGAGACGGGATTCGCGACACAGGATCGGACGGGGCGTCCGCGGGGGCATCGGCGACTTCCCCGGAGCAGAAGGACTCAGGTCAGTGCCCTTCTCTTTGAACTCTCTCTCGCCTGCTTTCTAAACGCCGCTCCTCCTCCGGCGCCTCCTAAAGGGAGCCGCAGCCCGCGAGTTCTCCTACCTAGGTAAAAAATCCCCTCCCCCTCCCGCCACTCTTGTTCGACGTCGCGTTTTGGGGGGGATTCTTTTCTGCCCCTCGGGTCTGGCTGGGGTTTGCCTTCCAGCAAAAGGGGAGCAGAGAGCGAGGGCTCGCCTCGGTCCGGGCTTGCCTCGTCTGGGTTGGGATCTTTGCCAGAAGATTTTTCAACCTGAAACGAGCCGGGCTCGGAGGAGAAAGGCGGAAGAGAGGCGAGGGAGAGGTTAGCGAGCGCAGCGGTCACCGCCTGAGTGTGTCTTGGCCCAGGAAAGGCCGGGCTGGGGGGGGGGGGCTGTGAGGGGCGGCCGGGCGTGTCGCGGAGCCTGGCTGGAAGAAGTTTGGAGGCATTTGGCTTGTGAAGCCCGGGGGGGCAAGTTTGGGGGCGGGAGGGGAGAGAAGAAAGGGGAGAACTCGGTCGCGCTCCGTCTACTCCGACAGGAAGAGAGGAGGGCAAGAAGGTTCCCGGCGTCTTGCTCTCTTTTATCTTTCCGATTTGGAAAGGGCTGTAAAAAGCCCCACCTCTGGCAGCCTCCACGTCTCGGCTCCCAAGGGGGGGGGGGAAGAGGGGAGAGAGAGAGAGGTTGGGTGGAGGGAAAGGAGGAGGAAAAAGAGCACGCGGCTGAATCCAGGCAGCAAAAGAGGGCAGAGGAAGCCTTGCTGGAAAGCTGCTTGGCTCGCCCTTTGGGTTCGCCGGGCAGCGGAGTTGCGAGATAGGCTCCGGAGAAAGACAGGCTAGAGGTAAACGAAAAATACACACACACACACACACACACACAAAAGAGAAAGAGGGAGAGAAATCCCACTCCCCCAAAAAACCACACACACACGCACAGGGGAAAGCGGTTTCTGTGTGGGGTGCATTTGTTGGTCGAAAGCGCTTTGAAGAAAAGAAAAAAAAAGATTGCGGAGGCGTTGGAAGGTTTTCTCCCCGGTTGTTTTCGAGGCCACTGGCGGATCGGAGTGGGAGGTGGGTGGAGGGGAAGGGGAAAGGGGGGGAGATGGAGCAGAGGAGGCTCTAGAGCTGCTGGTTCCCGTTCAAAGAGTTGATGTTGCCCGTGTGGGGTCCGGGGAGGCGGCCAGGAATGTCACGCGTCCTTCGCACCTTTTCTCCCGGCTCCGGGGAGGTCGAGAACTTCCCGAATAAAGACCGGATGGCGGAGGGACTGTTTACTGGTTTCTCTCTCCCGCCCCCCCCCCCGCCCCACTTCCCCGAGGTTCGCCGCAACTCCGGGGTTACTGGAGCGCAGTATCTGAGGCACGTAGCTTGTTTGTTCCTCACTGCCCAAACCCCCGTGCTCTTGTTTTAATGGCAGTCGCCCAGGCGCTGTTTCCCCATTAAATTTCCCCATTGGCTCCTTTATCTGCTACTTCGGCGCTTTCTTTGGAAAGAGGAGCCGGCGAAAGGGCGGCGTGCGCTGGATCTGGTCGGAGCGACCGGCTGGATCTGTCAAGCTTCCCTAAACTTTTCCCCGTGATCGCGTCTCCCTGGGAAGGAGGCCTGGAGGCCAAAGGGCTCCCTAGACGGGGCCCACGGCGCAAAGATAAGCCAGGACGTTCTCCCCTCCCCATTCGGTGGGATGAAGCGAAGCGCCCTGAAAAGACGCCTCCGGGGCGCTGGACACTTCGGAGCCCGTCCTCTGGAGCCTGTTGTCCCTCGGGGGTTAATGCTGCCCCCCTCCCTCTCCTCGCACTCCGCCTCGCCCCACGCCAAATATTTGCATGCTGTTAATCCCTGCGTCTTTGGCTGCTGCGTTTGGTTTGCGCTCTCCGTTTTATAGTTCCGCCTCTGGAATCTTAGTGTTGGTCCCTTTGTGCCTCAGGGTGTCTTCAGGGGGAGGCCTAGGGGTTATATTATCACCTTATAGCAATCTGAGGTCAATGGGACCACTGTGTACTGGAGTAAGAGGACCGTCCTCTGGTTCAGAACAAAGAACCACACGCAGCAGTGTATTTATTCCCCCAGCCAAAT
This sequence comes from Furcifer pardalis, assembly GCA_030440675.1. NCBI lineage: Eukaryota > Metazoa > Chordata > Lepidosauria > Squamata > Chamaeleonidae > Furcifer > Furcifer pardalis. Next base: position 51,044,152 of record CP126895.1, on the reverse strand, counting down.
CCCAACTCACAATAGGGCGATATCTTTATTGTACCACTAAAATGCGTTGAATTGATAAGGTTTTTTTTGGTGGGGTCCTCCGTCTGATTTGTGATTGTACTAGGAATAAAGTTTTATCAGTTTTTATATAGGTTGTGGGAATTGCTACTGATGTTTACGCAGAAGCTTGTGGGCTTGCCTCCCCCCCCCCCAGCAAGACAATCCTAATTGCTTTTCGGAGGATTATAAAGCAAGCTTTAATACCACCACCACCGCCCCTTCTCTCGAGGCCTGCTTTTCAGTTTGGCTACAGAAGATCCCTCTGCATCGGCGGTTGGCAGAGAATTGGGAAGTATCTTCTGGATCAGTAAGTGGCACAACAAGCCATAGCCTGGCCCTTTGCAGAACTGATATGTGGGAAGCCACTTTGCTCTGACCGAGGGTTTCTCCGGATCCGAATGCTCTGTGTCGATCAGAGGACGGAGGCTGTGTTTAAATCCTCTCCTGCCTGCCAGGCCCAGAGTCTCATCTGTGCCTCCCCCTTCCCTCGCCCCACGCATTTCTCCGAGGGAATCCGGGTTTTCTCTCAGCCAAACCCTGGAACATGGAAAGGGGGGGAGAGAGAGAATGCGTCTTTGGCGTGCGCTAAAAAGGGCAGACAAAATCCCATTTGCCTGGCATGAAGGTGGGCTCTTCTTTCGTGGAGTTCCGCTTGCTCACTGGCGGCAGACACGGCGCCCCTTTCTCTCTCCCTCGTAATCTCGAAGGTGAGGTATGGCCGCCGGAGGAAAAGGGAAGGGGGTCTTCCCCCCCCCCCCGTATTGTTTCGCCCGTCCGTGATAGATTGGTCTAGACATCCGTTCAGGCTCCCTGCGAGCGAAAGAACCGGAGCCTGAAGGTGGGGGCGGATGGAGATGGAGAGGGAAAGCCAGATTGGGTGCTGGTGAGCGTGTGTGGTTGACCTTTCACGGGTCAGAAACCTAGATGGATTTTGGGGGCTGTCAGGCTATAGCTTAGCAGTGGCAGAACAATGGCTTGCTCGGGGGAGGGGAGGCGACGTGGCCCCTTGGTTCTGCTCGCCATCCCCGAGCGTCGCGAAGGACATTCCCACCCTCGGGAGCCTCCTTCTCTCGGCCGGTGCCAGATTTTCCCGTTCCCAGAAGTTTCCTCTTGTTTGGAAACTCCGCTGTGCGCGCTTAACCCCGTGTCCTGTTGGGGCAGAGCCAGCCAAAGACGGAGAAGCACAGGGCGCGCCAGGCGCGGAGGAGGCAGGGAGGGGAAGACGAGAGGAAGGGCAGGCGGGCGGGGCGGGGGTCGAGCTGGAGAGCCGCAGATTGCTCTCTTCCTTCCACAATCGGGGATGGGGGTGGTGGCGGCGGCCGAAGGAGGGGTGGGGGTGGGATTGAAGGCAGCCAGGCTTACAAGGACAAAGCCAGAGCGGAGGATTCGGAGCCGCTGCTCAGGCCACAGACCTCCGGAGGTGAAGCCTAGAGGGAGGCTCGGCGGGCGAAGGGGGAAAAGTGGGTTAAGGGCTCCGGTTGCGTGTCTGTTATAAACACGAGGAGAGCCAGGCAGACCTAGGGCAGGGTGCCTTGTTGGTGCCATCTGCCGTGGCTGCAGCAGCAGAGGGCAAACAGCGGAACTGCCTTTGGCCTGCGAGCCTCTGCCCCTCGGGACAGGAAAGGAGCCTCCTTCGGGAGTTTCCCCAGCAAAAAAAAAATCCTTTCACCCCAGAGGAATTTCTGACACGAAATTTAATTTATTTTTACCAGTGCTTAACGCACACGCGCTGAGAGAAAGGCCTCCCTCCCTCCCTCTGGGCTTTCCTTTCCGTGAGAAGGGCTGGACAGAGGGAGGCCAAGAGCGGGAGATCAGCGCCGTCGCCCTCGCAGCCTCGGGTCCCCAGCGCCTTCCTCACCCCCCCCCCCCCGCGGAAAGCTGATTTGCGTTGGATTTGCCTGCAGCGCAGCTCAGCTCGTCCTCTCTTTGTCTGGAGCTCCAACTCCGGGCGCTCCAGCCCTTTTATTGGAAAGGTTCCCGACGAGGAGTCCGCGCAGAGCCAAGCAGGCGAGGGCTCGGCAGTTCTTTGCACGTCACATCTAAATACATCGGTAATTAGATGGAAGCACCGCCGGAAATGATAGATTGGCTGCATAGCTAATAGGGACGAGGCCAAATAAAGCCTCCAGCGCCTTTTCTCTCCCCCCCTCCCGCCCCCTGCCTCCCCTCCCCTCTTCCCTTGGCTAAGTGGGCCCCTGGAAACCAAGCCCGAGATCTGGAGCGGGAACGGCATTGACACTGCCTCCGTGGCCGGGCTGTAATCAACCACGCAGGCGAACGCCTTGGCTGCGCCCCCGCTGTAAGCCCTCCTTGAGAACGTGTTTGCTGCATGATTGTGGGAGGAGGGAACGCGGAGTCTTTTTAAAACCCTCTGGGTGTCTGCTGGCTAAATATATACACCTAGGAGAGAGCGAAACGGAAGGGAGGGGGAAGCGACGAGAGAGACGAGGAGGGAGAATCCGATCATCTAATCAAGCTTCAGTACCTGCGGCGGCATTTGGAAAAACTTGCACTTAAGCCGGATAAGCGCCCTTACCGATGTTAATGGGCTTCGCCACAGGATCGCGATGTAAGCGTTCCTTGGATCCAGGGGCGACCAACTGGCAGACGTAGGGCCAGGTCATCAGCTATTATCTGGTTCCTACCTCGCCAGTTCCCTTGCAAAATCTGAATATTGGCCCCCTGCTTAGAAAAGTGTTCGGGTGGGCAGAGATCCTCCTCCCTTGATGGCATGTTTGCTTCTAGCTGTTGCAAACTGCAACTGGACACCTCCCTCCTTACACTACCGGCGGAACTGAGCACCATCCCCTTTTAGTAGTCCGGGTTGTGCAGGAGGGTTCATCCTTTGTAAAGCTAGTAGGACCTTGTTTCCTCTAGTTCTATTTATGGCCAAGTGGTTAAGACGCCAAGCTTGACGACTGGAAGGTTGGCAGGTCAGTAGTTTGAGACCTGAGCACTGTGCAATGGCGTGAGCCCCCCTCGTCTGTCCCAGCTCATGCCAACCTAGCCATTCAAAAGCAAGAAATTGTAAGCAGATAAATTGGTATCTCTTCAGCGGGAAAGGTAACAGCATTTTGTGCACTCCAGTGTCTAGTCATGCCTACCACATGACCATGGCGACATCTGCAGATGAAGAGAGCATTAGTTCTTTGGCTGTAAATGGAGATGAGCACCACACCCTAGAGTTGGGCACGACTAGCTTTGGAGCAAGGGAGACCTTTGCTTTTACCTTATTAACTGACTGTGGATACTCCAGGTGGCCACAAACCCTACTTGGAAGCACTCACTCTGGGAGCATCTGCCCTATTTCAGCCTTATTTCTGGAATAGTCTCTTTTCATTTCTGCTTATTGTCTACCGACCTTGGCATGCTTTTGCCTTTAAATAAACGTAGCAAAAGTGTGGTAGTAATTAATGAGTGATGTGCACTCCCATTGGTTCTCATGATTAGTGTTATGAGGCTAAACAGTAAAGACTGGCGTTGAGCATCTTTGTTCATTCAATGCCAGCCACCACTGTTTCTCTGTACGATGTTTCGTTGCAACAGCTGCAGGCTTTCTAGATGATTTTACAAAGGAGTGTTTTTTCGGTTTTTAAAAAAGCCACTCCATTTGACCATTATAATGGAAGGAGTATTTAGGAGGGTTTACTTAATCTCAGGAAGAATTAGACAGAAGGCCCATTCTCACACTCAACCAAAGTCCGTGTTTTTGTGTTAGTGATCAAAACATAGAAACAAACTGCAAAAGTAACTCCATGTCTACCAGACTGTGGGAAATTCAGTGATTAGATTATTGCCTGGGGTGGACTTTCCAAAGAGGTAACCCTGTTACAGATAAAGAGTCTTGCAACACCTTAAAGGTTATATCATCAGTTTTTGTGGACTACAGCCCAGTTCCTCATATGCATGGAGTATAATATAGTGAATATTATATATAACTATACTATATATAGCTGGCTGGATTAGGTTTCTGGCTGCAAAGCCAGAGGCTGGGAGTTTGATTCCCCACTGTATGTCTTTTGAAAAGAGCCAGCCTGTGTAGCCATGGACAAACTGTGCAATCTCAGGGGACCCACTGAAAGAAGGGAATGGTAAACACTTCTGAGTATTCACTGCTTGGGAAACCTTGGAATGGGGTCACCATAAATCAGAATTGACTTGGTGGCATGCAGTTTTTATTATTATATGCTATATATAATTATGTATCCAAATTGTATATGCTGCCCTAGGGATAGGTGTATTAATCTGTTGCAAACAAAAAGAACAAAAAAATCTATTTGTTGATAACATTACGTAGAGCCATCTTGAAGACCATAAACTTTCCTTCATTACAATCATAAACCATAAACTTTCTTTCATTACAATCTATTTGCATCTGAAGAGATGGGGCTGCAATTCCCCAAACCTTTTGCCAAATGAAACTTTGTTTTGAACATTCTTGCTTTAGTGACTTGGGTAATAAAATTTTGAATATTTTTTCTGATAAAAAACAATGACCTCATCTACTATATTGTCTGGATGATTGATGCAATCTTCTTGTTCTGGCAAGTGAATGAGGAGATAACAAGGCTTTCAACTTTTTCTATTGTTTTCTGATTAGCATAAGGAAAGTCAATAGTCAAGCAGAGACACCTATCTTTTTGTTGATGGACTTCCTCCTGTAAATTGTCTTGTAGGATTGATTGCACTTCTACTGAAAAGGTTAAAAATGGTTCCATTTGCTCAATATCTTTTGTGAACATTGAATAGATTCTAGAAGTTGAATACAGTCAGAAGTGAATGCTGCTCAGTTAAGTGAAGCTTTCAGGCACATTCCAGTTACACAGGATTGCAGTCATACAGATGCCAATAAATTAGGCTCTATGTTATACAATGTTATTACTTCCTGGTGTGTACTCTGGCATGTGTGCAGGCACTAGACGAGCAACCACTATTGTGTTGATCTCCCTATCTTTTATCATAATGCCAGCGTACCTAGTGCATTTATTATGACATAATGCTGTAGTTCTGTTGAAGGATCAAAGAGCTTCAAGTGGCCCTGAATATTCAATGGAGAACACAATAACATGTGACTTTACCAAGGTTGCAAATTAGGCAGCCAGGTGAGCCGGGATTTGTAAAGAGCAATTTTTCTGCCCAGTTTGCACAGCTTTGTTTCCAGTTTTATTACACTGGACCAACTCTAAATTGGCAAGTAGTTGTACTGGAGAGGGAGCCAGTTATTTGGGGGCCCTGTGGCTTGATGGTTAAGATGTTGAACTTTGATGACTGGAGGGTCAGCAGGTCAGCAGTTTAAGACCCAAATGCTGCCGCCTCCTTCCCAGCTCCTGCCATCCTAGCATTTCACAGAAATCTCCGCAGACACAGATAGTGCTGACTCTTTGGCTGTAAACGGAGATGAGCACCAAACCCTAGAGTTGGATACAACTAGCTTTCAAGCAAAGGTGACCTTTACCTTAACCTCAGCATTTTCTGCTGAGAGGGAGAATCAGAATGAAGAGACACAATTCTTTCTTACAACGAAGCGATCTGCCTAGTTAAGACCTTGCTTGTCGTCATTTGGGAAGTGTTCTAACAGGTTATAAATGAGTTTTGAAAAACACGCTAGCCCTTCCTCAGCCTGGTTGATATACAGCAGCCTTGTAACAGCTGCGATCCAGTCCTCACGGATATACTCCACGCCTCGTTCTACATGCACCATCTCCCGTGTAGCTCTGGCAGACAGGCCTCACAAACAGCGACACACACACAATCAGCACCGAAGCCTCTGGCGCTTTCTCACTCTGAGGTTGATTGTTAAAAATAAGTGGCTAGTTGGACATGGGGGGGGGGGAGGGAAGGGAAGGAAATTGTGGGGCTTTTCCTCAAACTCGCCCCCCCTCCCACCAGTAATGTAGCCACTTAAATAGATCAAGCAGATTCTTTCCAGAGAGCTAGACTAACCTCGCTATATCAGAAGAGGAGGGAGGGGAGGAGGGGGAGGGGAGGGAGGAGCCCGCCCTGGTTCCGCTTGTGCATAGGAGGCCTCATGTGCAGACAGGGGGAGTTCCCATGTCCGTGAGCAAAGCGCTGGCTCCGTTTAATCCTTGAGTCTTTCCCCGAGCAAGGCTGATAAGCGAGAATTAGGCTGAAGCGACCTCTCTCTCCCTCAGCCCTGCTCAGCTGTCGAGGTTTGAACCTTTAGCAAGCCGCTGGGGCGATTTTTCCCAGGCAGAAGTTAATGAATGTTTCACAAGGGGTTACTCCAGCATGCACAATGCCTCTCTTAATGGATGAGCTGACTTACTGGCAGAAACCAGGGAGGCCTGTCATTGGCTCTACGTTACTCTCTCTCTCTTGCCATTGAACATTACCTCTTAGATGGGGTGCCCAAACTATGGCTCGTGGTCCAGATCCAGACCCTTGCCACCAATTCATCCGGCCCACAAAGCGCCCATTTGACTTCTGTTTCCAAGAGCAACAAGGGCTTTGTGCACTTGATGAATTGGTGTTGGGGGCTGGATACGGCCCACAGGGAAAAGTGACTGCCCCCTAAACTGTGCGACTGGCCTGCGGCAAAAAGTTTGGGCACCCTGTCTTAGATGATGATTTTCATTTAAATAAATATGAATATGTGTGTATATATATGTAGCTAGAGCACAAGGCTGTGTTAGGCCTTCCCCTAAGAAGAATAAATAATACTATTATCTTAACTGGGAAAAGATAGAAACAAGTTTATAAAAAAGAAACGTATGCATCATGTATGGGCGAATCCTTTGATCTTCTGTTTATTTGTGTGTTGTCATAAACATACCTTGTCCAGTTCCAGGAGGTGCTGCATGCATAGAGAAAGAAGCCGGCATGGCAGACAATTCTTTGGCCAGCACGAAATATAATTTTGTGATATGCAAGAGAGTTTCTGGTATAATCTCATTATGCACCCCAGGCTCCCAGTGTGATTTGGTAGGAGGCGGACAATGATCAATTTACATTGACCGGGGGCTGGGCGAGCTTTTAGATGGTAATTGCCATATTGATTTGCATGCCAAAAAGAGAGAGAGAGAGCATGCAGGAGCTGCTAAAATTAAACACCGGAAGCTAAATTAAACTAAATTTAATGTCTAGGTACCAATGGAAAAAGACCTGCTAAATTCCGGGGCTGCTTGCAATCTATTTTTAGAGCTGTGAAACAAGGAGGAGGAGGAAGTAGAAGTTGGCTTAGATCGGCTTTGAGCATTAGTGCACAAGCTCCAGAAAAGTGGGATTCAAACCTTTGACAATTCCAGTAGACCTGTCAGGTCGTTTTAAGGATTCCAGTCCTTCAGGGAATTGCTGTTCCTCTGCTCTCATACATTAGTCAAAAGGAAATATTGGATTGTAACTGCTCTGCCTTCCTGAAGGCAAGGGCAAGGTTTTAATTTGATCAGGCAATTAAAGAAGAAAGCACAGAATCCAGCCACCACAGCAGAGCCTCTCTGCTTCCCTGGAAATGGGGCTGCCGAAGAGAGCGGAGTGTAGTCAGGCAACCGTTAGAGAAAAGTGGGTAAGTGACGCTCCGCTCTGCGGCACATCTCCTGCTTAGAGGAAAACCTTCCCAGGCACTTTGTATTGCCTTAATTTAGTTTCAACTGGGAGAGTTTGTGGAAAGAAAAATGCACTTTTGTCCAAATTGTGCCCTGTGTACACCTTTGGAAAGCCTGCTCACAACAAGCCCAGCCCCATCCTTTCTGGGGATCTTTGGCGTGGAAGTCCTTCATAGTTCCCTGGCAACCCTCCTTCGTGGAATTTATCTCAAATTAGGGGTAGCATTGCAGCTTTCCTTGGTAGGCCTTAAGCACTACTCTGTGCAGGCTTGCCTAAGGGAGTCACCTCCGGGGACAGGGCTAGGCCTCAATGTGCATAGAAAGGAAGCATCCTTCCTCCTATGGTTGTCACAGATCTATAGTACAATAAAAACAAACATACCTGGCATGTATAAATTGATGCCATGAAGTCTCACTCTTAAGTCTGACAAAGTGGACTTGATCCATTAAACTTCACACTAAAATGGAGCACGTAGTCTTTAAGGTGCCAGAACATTTTTCTTTTTTGTTTACTCTAATAAAAACCAACAAAGGCTGTCCACTACTGACATCCTCCTCAGTAACAAAACTATTGCTTGGAAGTAGGTCTGTACTATAGGACTATAGTAAATGGGGCTTCTGTCTAAATGTGGAGTGTTAATATATTAAATATCAGCAAAATAAAATTGGCCTTATGTGTGGTGTAACTTGTGCTTTCCTATTTGTCCTTCATATCTGGTACAGCTGTGTCTGAGGATCCTGTGGTTTGCTCAGAATCCAGATTCATTGGGTTCAGCAGCGGAGTCTTTCTAAGCAACTGCATATAGAATTGCAAAGTTTTTTTTAATACTGCAAAAGGCGGTTAGATTTTACCAATGCTATTCTATGGTTGCTTATTGCTGTTTTCTGGTTGTTGTTTTAAAAGTAGGAACACAGCTCAGGTGTTCAGGAATAAAGTGAACTTCTCAAGTCTGAATAGAATTGTCATTGAATAGAGTTTGGCTTTACGACGGGAGCCTCAAGGAGATGGAAGGTGAGTGAGTTGGTAGAGCTCTGTTTCAATAGGGGAAGAGTGATCAGAAATAAGCCATGTTGTCTATTTTTATACTGTAAGGTTGTGCTTTCCATCAAGGAAGTGGCTTGCAATCTTGGATTAAGACAATCTTACTCACACTTTCTGAAGACTTAAATGGTATTATTAAACAGAGAAAGGAGGAGTGCAATCTGTAGACAAACTTGTTTCCCTGGAAATAGGTCATATCTGCAATCTTGTGAACTTAGAAGCATATTCCAATATGATGTTAGGGGCTTGCTTCTAAGTAAAAACACTTAAGATATCTAATAGGCGGAAGGTCAGCAGTTCGATTCCCGAGTACTGCAGGACGGAATGAGCTCCCGTCTCTGTCCTAGCTCTGCCAACCTAGCAGTTCGAAAGCAAGAAATTGCAAGTAGATAAATAGGGACCACTTCGGTGAGAAGGTAACAGCGTTCCATGCACTCCACTGTCTAGTCATGCCTGCCACATGACCATGGAAACGTCTGCAGAAGCAGACAGCGCTGGCTCTTCGGCTTAGAAACAGAGATGAGCACTGACCCCTAGAGTCGGATACGACTGGCTTTCGAGCAAGGGAAACCTTTACCTTAGTCAAAGGGAAGCCTTGCACATATAGCTGGAGTTTAACGCTAACATTCTTCACCATTGGCTATGGTGGCTATGGCTTACTAGTAATTGTAGTACATCAGTGAGTAAAGGCTGAACTTGTTGAGAAGGCATTTGTTCTGACCCCTTGGCTTCCAAACAGTTTAATTGCTATTTTATGTATCTTTTTAATACTATGATACTATGGTATCATGACTGAGATAAAACAATCAGAACTGTGTGCAGTATTCTCTACCACTCTCACTAACACATCTTGTTTGGTTAACGAATACTGGTGTAAGCTCTGTCAAAGGAAGTCAAGCCAGAGTTTTCACCTGCAATGTGATTCATTGTGATGTAGAATCTCCGGTTCTGAAGGAATGTGATCACATGGCATTTATCTACAGGAACCCCATGTGTCCAATGCATCCTTTAAAGATATCTCCATGAGGCCCTCCTAGAATCACCCCCCCCCCCCCAGTCTGTGGCATACTGTTTGGGGTTTCATCATCCTGAATCTTTTTTGTTAATTCTTAAGATTTGCTATCTTGTCATTCATTCATTCATTCATTCATTCATTCATTCATTCATTCATTCATTCATTCATTCATTCATTCATTGAATTATATTGCCGCCCCTTTGCTGGAGTGACTCCTGGTGGCTCACATTGGCTGATCAGTGCTTTATGGAATTGACTTAGGCTTCTGGGAATTAAAGTCCCAAAACCAAAGATTGGGAAACACTGCTTTAGAACTTGTTTCTTAGTTAATGTCTTTAATTGTCAATACAGTGTTTTTCTTTTACCACAATTTACACATGGTTATTTCCCTCATGTGGGCAAAGCTTCCATGGCACTGTTGTTCCATCACATTGGTATCCTCTGAAATGTTCTTTTCTTTCTGTGGTATTAAAAATATGAATCTTGGCTTGCAAATCAATTGTTATTTGAGTGTGCACTGAGCACATGTATCTTCAAGTCCAATGTTTCTGGATTAATTCCCTGCAGTCTGAGCTGTGCCACCTGGAATACAACCCTATGCCTAATTACTTGGAAGTAAACAGGAGTGGAGGCAATGGGATTTATTGCCAGATAAATATGCATAGGGCGGGCTCTTTATTTGATTATAAATGTTTTGCATTGTCTCTTGTCAGGTAGATAGCTGGTTCTCTTGCATAAAAAACAAATCCAGAATATGGTACTACAATGATTATTCATAAATTGCTTTTGTGGATTAGTTCTATTAGTCAAAACTTCCCAAACTAACAATGTCCTCCGACTTGTCCCTACTAAGAAATAAGCCAGGATGATTTCAACAGTAGAGACTTCTTAACCCTCACCCTCTCTCCTCTTGTGCTGTCAAGTCAATTCTGAATTATGGCAATGATTTCCAGGGTTTGCTAGGTAGAAAATACACAGAAGTAGTTGACCATTTCCTTCTGATGGGAGTGTTCTTGGCCAAGACTACTTGCGGGGAGACACAGTGGGAAATTGAACTTCCAACCTTGGGCTCTGCAGCAAATTAACTAAATCACTGGACTGGGCTACCCAGTTCTGAATAGGCACATATATACAGTACTGTAGTTGCATTGTAATGCCAATGTTTTGGGTGTACTTGGTGTAATTTGGAATGCAGAAAGCAGAAAGACAATTTAATCAAATTTGGGGTTGCAGACTAAAGCTAAAGTGTGTGTGTGTATGAGAGAGAGTGTGTGTGTGTGTGTGTCTGTGAGTGAGAGAGAGAGAGAGAGAGAATAATGTGCTGCTAATATATTCTTTTGCTGACTGGGTGATTTAAATATCTGCCTGCCTGCAGAAGAGCCAGCCTTTATGCTTTGGACAAGATGCAGTTGCAGGACACCCAAGGAAATGGGAATAATAAAGCATTTCTGTATTTTCACTACCTAGAAAACCCCAAAATAAGCCAGAATTAATTTGATGGGACACAATTATTGCTTAGTTTATTCCTTTGCAGTGAAGGCCATTTAAAAAATGAAAACAGAATTAGGTTCTAAAAGGGGAGGGGGGGGAGAGCTGGAAAGCAAATGCAGAGAAGTTGGTTCTACAGAAACCAGTTTTCAGAAGAGCAGCAGGATTAGTAGGGAAAATGATGCCATGGGTACCTTAAGGGCACCTTTACAAATTGTGGCAGGGAAGGGTTAATACTTTAAGCTGGGAAGAGATTCCTTACCACCCTAACCCCAACACTATTCGCTTTTGCTTGTAATGCTCTGAAAGTAACACAGTGGCGGCATTTTACTTAGATGGGATTGTTTACTTCAGCACAAAACTGAGCCAGTCAGAAATAAAAGGCGGCAGACTGAAACGTCCCTTTTGAGTTAAGAAACTCTCTGAGCGGGAAATGACCGGTTTCTGCTTTCTCCCCATTTGTGCTCTCCTCTGGCAGTTCTTGACTGGGTGGGTTATGCAAACCATGCTTTCCCTTCCTCTTACCCAAGAGCTGTTGTTCCCCTCCCCCACTCCCAATTCCTTTGTGGGAAACAAAGGAAGAGATGTGTGTCTTTGGGGAGCTCTGGCATGAGAGTTCAGGAGACCGTTGGGGATGAAGCTTCTTCTGCTTCTCAAGCCAGAAGTGAAACTGCCAAAATGATGGCACCATTGGGTGGGTTCATTCTGCAGTTCCTTTTGCCTGGCCCCTGTGGCAATGTATGGTTGTGAGAGCTGGACCATGAGGAAAGCTGAGCGCAGAAGAATAGATGCCTTTGAGATGTGGTGTTGGAGGAGAATTTTGAGAGTCCCCTGGACAACGAGGAGAACAAACAGGTCAATCTTAGAAGAAATCAACCCTGACTGCTCCTTAGAAGGGCAAATAGTAAAGATGAAGCTAAAGTACTTTGGACATCAAATGAGAAGAGAAGACTCACTTGAGAAAGCCTTGATGCTTGGAAAGGTTGAGGGCAAAAGAAGAGGGGGGTGGCCAAAAATGAGATGGCTAGATGGTATTGTGGATACAATGGGCACAGAGTTGAGCGAGTTGAGGGGGATGATGGAGGACAGGAGTGCTTGGTGGACAGTGGCCCATGGGGTCGCAGAGGGTCAGAATCGACTGTGCGACTGAACAAGAAAAAGTGTGAGAAAGATTAGCTGGCAACCGATTGTGGTTCAAAAATATCACAATCTTTGAGGAGGCTCTTTCTGTGTACTCCTGTGTCTGTGTGACACTAAAAAGGATTAAAACTGGTGTGCGCGTGTGTATTGGCCCCAAAGCAGTGAGCTACAATGGCTTAGTAGAGTGCTGCAGAGAGTTGGGTGTGCCCATCTTGCCCAGGGTGCGTGCATGTGTGTGTGTGCGCGCGCGCATGCACGTGCACACGTGCTGTAAGTGGAAACGCTGGGAGGCCAATGGGAAGGTTTACTTTGGGGTGGCCCTTATATGTAGTCTTGGGCAAAGATGCACAATTTCATGACACTTCTGTTCCAGAATGATTGAAAGAAGAGAGCGCTAAACACTTTGGTTCACAATCTACCTGGAAAGTGGTCGCCATAATTCAGAACTGGTTTGACAGCTTATAATGGTGATGAGGGTAGTGAAGGTGAGGATTCCTCCTAGTCCTGTGTGAGGTTTCAACCATGGCTTTGCCCAGGCACTGTTGGACTGAAGAGCAAATGATTCCAAGGGAGGAGAGTCTCTGACCCCTCATTGCCACATCGACTTTTCAACCAGGTGGATGGGGTGTCTTCTTAGAGTATGATTTGCCAAGCGAGGGGTTAGGGTGCCCCCCAACCTTTTGGGCCATGGGCCGGTCATGTGGTTCAGCAGGCCAGTCATGTGGTTCCTCCCACCAGAATTGGAAGTAAAATGTGCCTTACAATCTGTTTTGCAACAGGATGAGATAGATTTCAGGCTGTCGTTTTCTCTCCTTAAACCAGGCATGTCCAAACTATGGCCCATGGGCCAGATCCGGCCCCCCAACACCAATTAATCCGACCCATGCCGCCCTTGTCGCTCCCAGAAGCAGAAGTAAAATGTGCCCGTACATGTGTGTTTTATGTCTGCGTCCAGGAGCGACGAGGGCGGCATGGGCTGGATGAATTGGCGTCGAGGGCTGGATCTGGCCCATAATTTGGGCACCCCTGGTTTAGGGTTTGGTGGGGGGGGGGGGCGACGACGGGAAAGGCGGGCCCAGCCCGGTGTAAATGGAGGCAGGCATAAACTTGTGAGATCAGGTTTCCTGCTGAGCTCCCGGAGGAGAAGTCAGCATTTGATTGAAGCTGCACTTGGTTCTTGGTTCCCAAGGGGACAACAGATCTGAAATACGAGCGCTCGCTCTGGTTCTCTCCCCTCCCCTCCCCTCCCTCTCCCGTCTTCTCTCTAAAAGCCTTTGTGCTCCCAGAGAGGGGGGGGGGCTCGGTGGGCACGAAGCGCAGCTCTCTCCCAAGAACGTGTCGCAGCCTTCACTGACATTATTTTGTTAACCACGGTTCCCTCGCCTCCCCCCTCCCCTCCCCTCCCCTCCCCCGAAGGCAAGCCAGCCAGCAAAGCGAGCCAATTGCCAGCTCGGTCGAGGCAAGGGTGATTACCGACCGCAGCCGGCTGCAAATGCGCGACTCCTTGGAAGGGCTTGCCGGGGAGGGGAATAATTGGGCACGGATGTTGGGTGCAGACGCAGCGCGCACGTCAGCCGGAGACACCGGAGCTGCGGGCGCGAAACCTTTCCACCTTTCGCCAGGAAAAAAGGGGTTGGAGTAGGCAGCCTCGAGGCAGCCCAGGCGGCGGCTTTAGCGTCCCCCTCCGCGTGTTTCCTCCATTCCCGAGAACTTTGCGGCAGGGGAAAGAAGAGCCTTTGCGTCTCTCGCTTTGCCCGTGAGCTCCATGCAGCAGCTTTTAATTTTCTTTTGTTTGGGGTTGGTGGTGGTGGAGGTGGGACTATCGTGGAGGCCTTTGCCGCAGCCAAAGCTGGATCCTGGGCCTCCTTATTCAAAAGCCATGTCATTAAACCAGGGTTGCTCAAACTATGGCATGTGGGCCAGATCTGGCCCCTGACATCGATTCAACTGGCCCACACTACCCTCGTCACTCCTGGCAGTGGAAGTAAAATGCATGGGCCAGATGAGTTGATGTTGGGGCTTGGATCTGGCCCATAGGCCATAGTTTGGGCACCCCTGCATTCAATCTTAAACTCACAGGTCAACGTTTGCAAGTCTCACTCTTATGTATGACGGAGTGGACTTGATCTACGAAAGTGCACGTTAAAATACAGGAGTTAGCCTTTAAGGTGCCACAATGGGTTGTTGTTGTAGTCATCCTCGTCCTTGTCCTCGTTGTTGTCGTTGTGTTTGCTCTCTGATATGTTTGTAGGAGTGTCACCATAGTTTGCTATTCCTTGCACCGTCATCCGTATATGTCAGCGCATCCTACGGTGAGCTTCTATGTATGGGGGGCAAACTAAATGCCCTGGTTTCCTTATTGAGTCCATTCTTTTCACATTGAGTCTTACCTCCGTCCATTTCCCCTGACATCATTATCTTTTTCAGTAGTCTTGTCTTCTCATGTCCGAAGTCCAACAAACCCCCTTTAAGTCATCGTAGCTTCTGGTGCGGGCACATGCAAAGAGGGGATGTGTCCCATTGACCGGATGGACAGGATTAGACTGTTGACTTCTGCTTTGCTTTTAGGTTGCAGATAAGGTACAATCCTGTACGCATAGAGGAGAAATTCTTAGTGCACTGAATAGGACTTGCTGAGTAGACATGTAAATGAGCATAGCACTTTCTTTCTTTTCCTTCTTTTACCCCATCGGGTCGAGGGAGATTCAAGGTTCTGTTCTGGCACTTCTAGTGGCCTCCACCGGCTTTTCCCCCTTTGTGATTTCAGCAGTGCCTTTTAATCACTTTAGCATCTCTTTCTTATTTAAGAAATACTGTAGTATCTGACAGAAGAAAATGTGAAAGAAAGTAGTAATCGTGGAACATAAGAGAGGGGGGTTACTTATTGCCTGGGCAGGCATATCACAGGGAGGGGGTTAAAAATGTAAATGCTCAATAATAAAAATCTCTGGTTTAAAAGAAGTAGCCTGAGACGGCGAGGTTGGCCTCCCTGACTCCAGTGCAGCTAAATGCCATGTAAATATGTTTAGGGTCAGGAGTTAATTCTAGAGGCTGTTGGTGCCTCCTAAAGCACCAGACTTTGAAACAGCAGCTGAGACTTGGGTTTTGCTGTTCTAGCCACCTGGTCTCCCCTCCTAATCAAGATGGATTGCAACAAACCTAATGAGAGGGAAATGGTCCAATGGAAAATAGGAGTTCTTTTCCAAGGAACACGTCGGTTTTGCCTGCCTTTCAGGCAGCAGTTCGTCTGCCGGGATTTCTCAAGGTACAAAAAGGATACTGTACCTTAGTTTTCATTAGCTCTTTGGACCAAACACCCCTACTTTGTTGTTCAACAGAACAGAATATCAAAGGGCAGGGGGGAAAGGCCAATTCTACATTAAAAGGCCAGAACATAGCTATGCTGGGCAGGAAGTAATCCTCTCTAGGCATGACCAAATGGAAGCAGCAGTGGGGCCTGGATTCCCCCCCACCCCCGTCGCAGTTCTGTACTTGCTGACCTACACACAAAGATTTATTTCTGAGTACATTTGGATGACAAAGAGAGGCTAGTGCATCTATTACCTCCGTGTAAGAGCAGAGAAAGATTTGTCACCCCCCTCTCACATACACAGACAAACTCATTTTAACAAAGACCATATGTGCTTTTAGATAGTGTAAATCCAAGTCTGGAGTTCAACACAAAATAATCTGGATTAACTACTATTCCCCCCCTCCCCTTATTTGATTTTCACAGTCATTGATAAAGAATGCAACCTATGTACAGTATTAACATCTGATGACAGGAAGCGCCATTCCTTTTATTTTTTTTGTTCAAAGCACAGGGCAAAAGCAACTGTTCAGCTTGTTTTCCAGGGTACACAGAAAGAGCCTCCTCGAAGATTGTGGTATTTTTGAACCACAATCTGGCGTATTCCAGGCAATGACAACCTTGTCCCAGATAATCTTTCTTACACTAGGTCAGGCAAAAAGAACTGCAGAATGAACTCGCCAAAAGGTAGCTTCATTTTGGCCTAGACACAGAAGAAGCTTGTTTTGCAACCAGTCACAAAAGCAGGGTTTAGGCATAAGCTGGTCTGCCAAGCAGAACACATCGATGGCTTGTGACTGAGGGAGGAAGACACCTCTGCCCAAAATGCTTGTGTTGAGCTGCTCACCCTCTCCGTACCTGTCCACCTGCTTCTGTATGTAAGAACATCAACTTGCAGAGGGCCTGTTCTGACACGCATTAACAATCTTGGTGTCACGCAGTGAAAGGTGCTGGCTGAGGGCTGACCGCTGTTCGAGCCTTGCAACATCTGGGGTGCAGGAGAGAAGCCTTGCCTCTGTTTTATTACTTAGCCAGGTGGTGGGTGGGATTGGAAGACCTTTCACAAAGGCTGGGGTGGAACTAACTATTAGGAGCAACACATAAAAGGAACAGTCCTCTCTTTTATGCCATACAAGTGTGCCTTGCAAAGGAAGCTGGCAATTTCTGCCATGGAAGGAAAGACCTTTAAGCTTTTGGAGAGCACTAATGAGCAGGACTTAGGCTAAGGCAAGAGCAAAATCAAATTAGAAGATGGAAGAAGTTGCTCACTGGACAAGGAATAACATTAAAGGAGGATATGGCTGCGGAACTCAACCTCCCCTACTTCACTTGGAGGACTGAATCAGAGTCCCTAAATGCAAGACCAACATGCTCAAGTCGGGCCTTTTGGGCAGACGACAACACACTGTGTGGATGTGGTGAGATACAGAATCTGGCTCATTTTCTGGTCTGCTGATTACTTCCAGAAACGTGCACCAACGAGGACTTAAGCTTGGCCAATGACAAAAGCCAAGAAAATGGCTTCATTTTGGTAGACCAGGGTTTGCTCAGGAAAGGAAAGGAGGAGGAGCAGCCCAAGGCACTGCACTGGTCGGATTGCCCTATGCCCCAAGGGAGAGGCTGCTAAACTACTGCAGCTGGACTCCGGGTAGTGGAAGAGAGAGAAAATCCAAGCCTGACCTGCCTTTTTAGGGAGGGGAGGGGCAACTGGTAGAGGAAATGAAGAAGAAAAGAAAGTGGAGTCAGAGAGCATTGGCTTCAGGGCAGGGAGGAGGGGATGCCTTACTTTTGGAACAAGACCCTTTATGGCAGAGGAGGGTTGGCTGAGAGAGTAAAGGATCCGCCTGATACAAATGGGTCCTGGGAGGGAGGGAGGGGTTGCGGGGAGAGGGAGTGCCTTGTTTCGGGTAAACCAGCTGCAGGAATGATGCTAAAGTGATGGAGATAGACACAATGCTGCTGTTGTTGGTTTGATCTCTAACTGTGGATTGTTAGTCTGGATTTAACTGTGTGGGGAGGTGGGAGAAAGAAGTGTGTGTGGGGGGGGGGGTTGAAGGCTGTTTACAGCTAGTGCAAATAATGTGACAGCTGTTGGAGCGCGAGCAGCCAGCGCCTCTTCGGCTTTTACACAAAGCTTTCACTATGGCCAGAGGGGGAGGAAGGAATGGGAGAATTAAGGGGGGGGGGAGGGAGCAGGCAGTAGTAGGGGACGCTCAAGCTTTTGCAAAGAAACTACAAGCACACCGGACCAAAATAGCATCCTCCCATCATTTAGGGCAACCTCAACAGCTTTTCAAAGGATGCTTGAAAGACTAAACAGTGTGGGATTTTTTTTTGGGGGGGGGGTTCTCACCTACACCCCCTCCCCATCTGAGTAATCTAGAACACACTCCAGAGCCTGCTTATTCAGAACTAATCCCACAGAGTTCAGTGGGCCTTATTTCCCTGTTTTCAAGTGTGCTTAGGTTTGGAGCCTTAAAGGAGCAAACAGGATCATATTCTTCCTTCCACTGCATACAAGCCGGAGCTATAAATACTACATTAACAGCAGTACTGATTGATCTGAAGCAGCAGCTTTTGAGGGCTTCTAGTCAAAGGGGAAATTCATTGCAGCCTGCATTTAGTCTCCCCATCCCCACAAAAACAGTTTCTTAGTTCTACAGTAAAGAGGAAAATGAATGAATGAATGAATGAATGAACAAATGAATGTACAAACAAACTAAAGAACAAACAAACAAATCATGAATGTGCACAAGACTTTTTAAAACTGTGCATTACTCAGGAAAGAGTCACACAGCATGCCCAGCATTGGCAGTGCTTGGCTTGAGCATTTTTGCATGTTTGTAGCTGAAATGGCTTGATGAGGGGCCTCCCAAGTCCACCAGCCATAAATGGCCAGGCAATTCTATATGGAGCATTTAGGATCCTATACTTCCCAGAGAAATCAGGAATCTTTGGAAAGTAAGTGGTCAGTGCCAGGATCAGACTGTAGTCTGATCCCGGCAGGTCTTTCATAAGTATCCATCAATTTGAGCCTAGCCAGATCCACTGTGGCTACCAAACCTATGCTCCCCCACTTTGCTAAAGCAACTGTGTCTACAGTCTTCTTTGTAATTACTCAGAATAATCCAGACCAAAGATTTTGGGATATTAAAAGAGCGACTGACTCAATGTCTAGATAAATCTACCTGAGTCCCTTAGGACAGAGGAAACGCCCATTAGAGAACATTGCACACAATGATTTAGTGTGAGGACTCAAAATCTTACAGGCATTTTTGGGTTTACAATTTCACCTGAAATTTAGACACCCTGCAATTTTCAATATGCGTGTTGCTTCTTCCAACCAGGGTTCAGAAAAGTTCTTCCACGATATCTTATCATTAGCCATGCTGGATGGAGATTTCGGGAGTGCATTTGTTATTTATTTGATATATACCTTCCCTGTTTCTGAAGACTAAAAGACCCATCCATGGTGGTTCACAGCAACCATAACATTAACTGAGAGAGAAAACCACAAAGATTGAAGAAAAGCAAGTTTAAAAATGAAAGGCAATACAAAACCAGCACCCATTCATTAAAAAAAAAAACCTCTATGAGCAGCCAGTCAATTGTTCAAAGCCCACCTGAATGAAATAGTGTTTACCTGGTAGTGAAAAGGCTAAGAAGAAGATCAGCCTACCTTTCCTTGGGAGGGAATTTCACAGCCTGGGAAATGGCATGAAGGAAGAGCCAACTAAAGTGTGTGTCAACACTTACATATGCTGGACTGCGGTGGCTCAAATGGTCAAGATGTTGAACTCCCTGACTGGAAGGTTGGAGTTCAATTCCCAGGTATTGCATGATGGAGTGATCTCCTGTCTCTGTCCCAGCTCCTGCCAGCCAAACAGTTTGAAAGCAAGAAATTGCAAGTAGATAAATAGAGACCACTTTGGTGGGGAGGTAAACAGTGTTCTATGTTGAGGCATGCTTGCTACATGTCCATGGGAATGTCTGCAGATGCAGACAGCATTGGCTCTTTTGTTATAAACATAGATGAGCACTGAACCCTAGAGCAAGGGTGGCCTTTAATTTTACTAACCTTTATGATCTGGGGGCCCTGTCCTTTCACCCCAGATGCTCTCTCCCTCTGTCTTGACTTCCTCTCCACCCAGTTTGCATTTGCTGCTTAAAACAGTTCTAGTCACATTCGGGTTCCAGGTCACAGACATGGTTTATATTCACAGGTTCTTGCACTATAAAATGATGTATGGCATTAAGAATGGACCCTGCCTGGTTTCCTAGTCTTCCTCTCACATCCTGCAAGTAGCAATAAAACATACTTCAGTATACAGTATCTTTCCGGTGGAAAAAAGTGATCAGCTGAGCTATTGCTATCCTTTAGCAGCAGATCCCAAGGCACAGATGTCTGTTTGGATGCAGGTTATGTACAGAGCACTGAAATAAGTTCCCAAGTCAAATGAAACCTTACTTATTATGCCCCAACGAAACCAGTATGAACAGTACCATTTTAGGCAGACAATGGTTTCACATTTGACCTTGCTAAATGGGTTGATTAAGAGGAGAATTAAATTGTGGGAGGCAAATTTGGGGTGGGGGGATATTTTCACATTCTTTCTGGATTTAAGAGTGCTTTAACCTCCTAGCACAAGAGCCTTTTGTAGGCCCGGTCACTCCAGTATGCCGTCACACCCCCTTAGTTAAACATGGGTGGCTTTGCTTTAAGCTGGAATGTTAAAAAACCTTCCCAAAGCAAGGCTCAGCTTTTAGTTTGGGCTCTAGGACTGTGATCCAATGCATATTTCCTCAGGAGTAAGCTCCCCATGGCATTCTAATTGTACTGAAAGTATAATACAGTATTCTAATAGTGCATGATGACAGTGTGTTCATGATAAATATGTTTTTCACATGTGGTGTTTACTACATCCTTTGTTAGAGAAATAAGCCAAAAAAGCTTAACTTTTTTGTCTGTCTGTCTGTCTGTCGGTCGGTCGGTCAGTCGCATTACCTATATGTTACAATGATAGCATAGAACCAGTTTCCCAACAGAATGAATAGTGTCGATTCATTTGTAGGCTTTCCATTGGTCCTGATGCTCAACTGATGCTCATTTTCAGTCATTTAGTGAGAGGAGAACTATGCTCCACATTTACAAGGGAGTGATACCTTCAAATTCAACAGGGCTTAACTGCACCAGAATCCAAGCTAAAACATATCTTTGGGCCTTCTGCCTAGGTAAGCCATTTTTTTCCAGGAAAACACAGGGGTAGGAAATGAAAACAGACTCACAACTTGTGTTCTCTTTAAGTTCTGGTTTGCCACCCCTATCCACTTGACAAATAGGCAGGCCATTTTCCACATCCCATTTCCACCTCATAAACTTTCAGTGCTTCATAATTCTGTGTCATTCTCTAATTTACCAGCAAGTTTGAGATATGTTTATTTTTTGGCTTTTGCATAACAGTTTTTTTTAAAAAAGAAAAATACTTGTCAGACAGGCTGTTTTACATGTTTCCTGTGAAAGCAAATTAAAATCATGCCTGTTTTTGATAAATCTCACGTTAAAATCAGTATATAAATGGCTTAAAAGATTTCTCATCCTGTCTCTTACCTAAGTGTTTCACTTCTTTCTGTTTAAACCTAACATATAGTAGCACTTGGCAATCTATTGTGAAAAGGTGGGAATAAACAACAATACACATCTATATATGATTCTGTCATATATTGCAACTTGGTGCCATAGCAGTATAATACTATGCATGCATAGCCAGAGATTCCATTGAGTTCCCTGGGATTCACTCTCAGGTTAGTATGTAGAAGGCTGCAAACCAGATTTCTGCCCTGCCACTAAGCATTGTCTGAAACACCCCAGGGGTGGATGTGTTTTTCTTTCAACTATTAAAGTAAATTTCTCTTTATAATTACATAAGGTGTATTTTGTGCTGTTTGGTCTCTTAAGTGATCTGTCTGGAGTACTGGATCCTAGTCTTTACTATTGCTCAGTTAAACCTTGTTGTTCAGAATGATTATCCACACTTTCCAAAACTGTGCCCTTAGACTTACTCAGAATGAAACAACTATCTCTGATGACAGATCCTGATGGGCTGAAGAGCAGCAGCACCCCCCCTCCCAAACCATTTCCTTGATTGGAGATAAAGCTGTGCATGCTACATGTCTTTCTTGCACCTTCTGAACTCCAGTGTGTTCTGAAAGATGCTGTCCCATGGCCATTATCATAGTAAAATGCAACTGTTCACTTCTGAATTTGGACTGGCAGCGGATGGTGGAGTCTGTCCTTTGCTTCACAACTGGTTTGATCCCACTTTGGGGCGGGGGTCATGGGCACAAGAAACTCAACTCTGTCACAGTCTCAATAGCAGCTGAATGGGTTGGAATAATTTAATTCCTTGCTGTACATTTTACAGATAATAATAATGTCATGTCAAAAATTATTCTGAGTTGAAAGGATTTTTGATGGAGAAACTCTTCTCAGGGGATGCCTGGATGAGGCTCCTTTTATGTCCCCAAGAGCTTTCCCACCAAAGGGCTCCCTATTTATCTACTTGCAATTTCTTGCTTTTGATCCACTAGGTTGGCAGGAGCTGGGACAGAGATGGGTGATGAATCTGTCATTCACTGCCGGGGTCTCAAACTGCTGACTTGCTGGCCTTCCAGCTAGCAAGGCAAGCTTCTTAACCACTGAGCCACCACGAGCCCCTTACTTTGCAGATCAGGTCCCTTTTGGGAATCATTCTGTGAAAACAGGTCTGTTCTTTACTAATAGGGGTGTCTACATCCAGCTGATGGCATATACAATTTTTTCCACCTTGGAGAGAGCGCCAAGGTGCTACTCCAGGAAATCCACAGAGCCTTTAGACACTATTGTTAAGAGCTTCTCATTTAATACTGGAACAGGAAGTAAAATATCTTCTGCATTGAAATGCAAGCAGTGTCCCCACATCTGTTGTTTGTGCATCTCACTGTGTGCAATTTCCTGCTTCAGACGTTACTCCGGAAGCACAGAAGTGTGACGCATACATCTGCTTGCCTTGTTTCTCTGTAATGTCTGAAGCAGTCTCCAGTGATTTCTGTTGTATCTGGGGGAATATTCTGTGAGGAAATATAGAAACACCACTAAAAATAACTGTATGTGGCAAAAGTGTAAGCTGAGCATGCATGCTAGCCTGTTTCGGCGTCAGAGTGAATTACACATAAGGGGAACACACACAAAGTAAGAGGTAATATTACGCCCTGATACGTTTTTGATTAGTAGGGTGTTTTTTTCCCCTTTTCCAAGAGTTTCTAAACAGCCCCCAAAGAAGTCTCATTGATTTCACTGGGTCGGGCCTTCTAATAATTGTGCTTCCCAAGCAATAACCTCCGACTGAACTTCGAGGGACTCCTTTTTGAGCAACTTGCCTAGGTTTGGGCTGCGAGCAGATTTTCTTTTTAAAGGACCTGGGAAATCGCAACAATATGTTTTGGCTGGCTCTGTCACCCGCTTGGGGGGGGGGGGGAATGCAAGCCTGTTTGTCCCAGCTTGTGGATTTAATTTTTTTCTCAGGCAATGCGGATTTGTTTAAGGGCAGCTGCCATACGGACGCCGAATACTGTGCCGCCCCCCCTTTGCCTGCACAAAGTGCTCTTGGTGGAAGAGAGACCCCCAGCAGTCATTCATTAAGCGCCAGAGCTATAAATCGGGCATTAACGTGACGTCTGCCATTTTCTACAGGAATGTTGCTTGCGAAACTCCTTTTTTTTTTTGCCTTGGAGCAAAGGCGGAAAGATAAACACCGAAGCTTCGCCAAAACACTGGCAAATCTTTTCCTGCTTCCACAAATCTCTTAAAGTCACCCGGCATTATTTCCCCCAGGATTAGGCTGCTGTCTCTCAGTGGGTAGTCGTGTGTGTGTGTGTGTGTGCGTGGGGTGTGTGCAAGGGAGGGAGGAAGCGACTGTCGCTGTGGCTTTTTAGTTTGGTCTTAAGGGGCTAATGCAAATTAGAGGGAAATAATTTTCTTTCAGCGATATGCAATGTATTAGTCACTTGTTATCGTGCTTGGAGGCAGACCTCATTTGCGCGTCTGCCAGCTCGCTCACATCTGCTCAGTGCTGTTCCGGGCATTTTAACCTTGGCGGTGTCGTGTCGTAGCCCCGCGGATCAAGAGCCAGTAATTAAGGCTCTGAGCAGCAGCAGCGAAAATTCATAGCCGCCCATCTGCAGCGCAGTTGCTTCCGTGCTCGAGTCCCCCCCCCCGTCCCTCCCTCCTCTTCCCCTCCTGTGTCGGGCCCGACCTCAAGCTGGCAAGGCTGCCTTGCCCAGCAGCAGCAAAAGCAGCCTGTAAGGCCGGCGGCTGCGGGAGACCTCGGTGGCCGTATCCTTCGGCTGCCCGGAGGAAACTTGGCCCATGCGAAGAGGCCGGTCCCAGCGCGGCGCTTGCAACGACGGCGCTGATCTGGAAAGGCCTGAGGACTCCAATACCAAGAGAGGGACCCTCTCCCTCCTTCTTTAGTTAGAGGCGCGCGTGTGCGTGTACCAGTAAATGAGACGGATTCTCTCTCTCTACACTCACACAGTTAGAGGCGATATGGGTGTGTGAGTGTGTCAGACGTGGGCCCTGCGGAGCTGAGGGGGCTCTCACACATCAAAACTGAGCCTCACAGAGATGGGCTATTTGGGTCAGCCATGAAGCCGTGCCACCAAACTCTCTGGACGGTTTCCTAGCCGTCGTGGCTGCCCTTCGGCGCTATCCTCTGCGGGTGGGCTGGGGACGGAAGCCTGAGGGCTTCCCGCGGGGCACACAGCCTTACTCTCAAGCGGGATTGGGTCTCAATTGGGGCATCCTCCTGCCTAGTTCCCGTGTAAGGCTGCGACGTGTGAAGGGGTCGTGTGAAGACAAAGTGTGGGTAATAATGCTCCTGGATGGAGAATCTCGGAAATGCGACAGTAAGGGGGGGTTGTTTCGAACTCTCAATGAAGGGGACACCAGTTTCGCATGAGCGCGCGTCCGTGGTGGGTAAGGAAGTTCAAGATATCGTGAGGCGGGGGTCTCAGATTGTAAGTGGGGAGTCGAAACGGCCGCGAATCAGGGTCTTGGCCCATTTACGCCCACGACTGGGGTCCTATTCGTTTTCAAAGGCGCGTTTGAATGCTTATGCCCCCCCCCCGGGCTGGCACCGAGACAACTACTGGAACACGAGTTTTATCCAGAAAGGAGAACGTTTCACTTCACGCTGGCTTCCTAGCGTTCCTCCCGCTTCCCCTCCAGATTGCTAAGGGCCCGATCCAGGGGGCGGGAGAGAGAAAGATGTATGTGTCCTACGTAGGCCTCCCTTGGGCGGCGCGGGACTGCCACCCGCGAGCAATTCATTCCAACGAGACCGGGTCGGGAATGCGCCGCGTTGCTTAAGCTGATTTGCCAGTTGCGTCATTTCATTGAAGCAAGAAGTAACTTCTGAGGGGGGGGGCGACGTCCCCAGCGCCCTCCAAGCCGCGGGGGGGGGGGTGGAGAGAGAGAAAGGCGCCCTTCCCCTCCCCCGGGGAAAAAAACGGCCTGGGCTGGGCAGGGTTGAACTACTCCCGTGCCACGATCGAGCGGAGGCGGCGACGGGGAGGGGAGTGGAGCCGGCGGAGGCGAAGGGGCCGACGACGCAGGCGAAAAGCAGGCAGACGGTGCTGGGTGGGCGGCGGGGGGGAGGAGAGCGGGAGGATTTAAGGCTAGTTAAGCTCGGCAGAGCGTTCGACAGCAAACCAACCCAGGCGGCTCCTGGCTCGCTCGCCGGCCATTTGCTGAATGATGAGAAGCGCCTTCTCTCCCCCCCCCCGCCCACCTCCCGAGGGACTCGCCTTAACGCAGGCTTTCCTCCGAGGGGGCGCGCCGGTTTCTGTGTGTGTTTGCCGAAGGGAAAGCGAGTGGGAGGCGCGATGCTCCCAATCAATCAGATCCTGGATGCTCTTGCGCCGTAAATGAGGAAACCACAGGCACTGTCAGCCACAATTAAGTAAAATCAACTCGCCCGCGATCAATCTCGCCTGGTTTCCCCGGTGAATCCCGGGACCGCGCCTGCCCCCCCCCCCGGACAAGAGCAGGCCCTGCTGGGAAGGGCAGCGTTGGCTAGTCCAGGCGTGTATGTAAAACACTGGGGTTTACAGAAATACAGGGCGGGGGCCAAGACCGTTTGGTCCCCTATTCCCAGAATAGGCCTTGGGTGGATTTCTCGTGTGCTGATGTTAGACGTTTTATCACCTAGTGTACGACTTGGATGTCCGTAGCGACGCTGCTGAGTAGCTGCTCTGTTCGTTTCCAGCGGAATTCCCCAATTAAATAGACCAGAGCAGCTGTTTTTTAAAAAAAGGAGTTTGGCTTCGAACTAGTAACTGCGGGTAACGAATTCTCCCCCCCCCCCCAAAAAAAAAGACTGGGATTCCCCCCGCTGTGTCCAGACGCGAATTCACAAGGACTTAAAAACGAAACCCTGGCTGGCCCTTTCACGCTCTCTTTACTCGAGAGAGGCACACGGAGCGGGGGGGGGGGGATATCTCCCTGAAGGCCTACTTTAACGCTCCGGGGAGCGAGGATCGCCTCGCGAGGCCAGGGAGGCAGAGGACTTTTCTGGCCTTCCCGACGCGTTCAGAGGGGGTGAAGGGGCCATCTGGGCAGCGGTGGAGGAGGGTGGGAGCTCCCGTGCCCCCCCCCCCCAGGCTCGGCTGACCCAGGAGGAAGACACGCGTTTCGGAATCACCTTCACGGCAGGTTTGCGCCAAGAAGCAGCCTGGCGTCTCTCCCCCCCCCCCCCCCGCGTGGTGTTGCTGTCGCTGCCTGTTGTCTCTGAAAGCAGCAGAGCGGAGGCAGAAACCTCGCCGCCGAGCCCGCCTAAGCCTAAAATGGCGCAGCAGGCGCGGGAGATCAAAGAGGAGAGCGAGCGAGGCGGGCCCGTTTGATCGGGGCTAAAAGGCTGGCCCAGAGCCGCCCGATGGCAACGCGAGGAGGTGGGTGGGCTCTGACCTAGACGAAACGAGCCCCTACCGCCCCAGTCCTCCCCATAGCCTGCCTTTGTAGCTAAGTGTGGGACCGGGCAGCAAATGTTTCGACGCAGCCTCTGACGGTTTACTTTGGGCACTAGATATTAATGTGTGTGTGTGTGTGTGTGTGTGTGTGAGAGAGAGAGAGAGAGAGAGAACATAAAAACCCCACAGGAGACGAGATCGCCAGGCAGCAATGTTTCCAGGGGCACCCTTCTTCTTCCTCTTCGGTAGCGTGGCAATATAATCCTACTCAGGATTGCCAACCTAGTACTGTATTTCGAAAGCAAGAAATTGCAAGTAGATAAAGAGGTACCACTTCGGCAGGTAAAGGCAACAGCGTCCCGTGCATTCCGGCGCCCAGTCATGCCTGCCACATGACCACGGAAACGTCCACAGATGCAGACATCGCTGGCTCTTACGGTATAAACGGAGAGGAGCACGGACCCCTAGAGTCGGATACGACTGGCTTTTTTTTTTTGGGGGGGGGGGAGAGAACCCGGGATTCCTCAGAAGTAAGTTCAGATGAATTCGGAGCGGCACTCTATAAAAGCGTGGGATGGCAGCCGCGGTTGGCCTCTTTTCATGCAGCCGCGGAGTCACGCTCGGCTGGAAGCAAAACAAACCTTCCCGTCTATATTTGTCTCTCGCGGCCTCTTTTCGCTACAGACGAAGCGAGCTGGGCCCCTCCGCTTTTTCCCGGGCGGGGAGGGCAGGGCGCGTCGCTCTTTCCCTCCGTGGCGTAAGAGGCTGACGGAGGCGAGGGGGGAGAGGCAGGCGGGGGGAGGAATGGGGACGCAAGGTGATCGGGAGGCTGGCCAGCCATTTTACCTTTCCTGACAGCCTCCTCTCGCTCCCCCCTCCCCTCCCCCCAGTAGCGTCACTTCTACACAAGTTGTACGTGCAAATGGCGGGGGGAGGATGCGTAGACAGCCTGTGTCCCTCTTCTTGGCTGTGGGCGGGTGGGGGGGGGCACGGGAAGGGACGACGGCTGAAGCTCGCCACTTTGTGTCTCCTCCCCCTCCTCCTCGAAGGGAAGCGGCACCCGTCTGAACGCGTCGGGAAGGCCAGGAAAGTCCTCTGCCTCCCTGGCCTCGCACGGGAATCGGCCACGCGTGGGGGGGGACTCCTTCCCTCGGCCTCGCGTCCTTCTTGACTGCCCCTCGGAAGGGCACAGGCAGCGTCAGGCGGCTGTCGAACGGGGACGGCCCCATTTGCCAGCCGCTTGGGAAGAGGCAGGGAAAGACCGCCCCCCTCAAGCCCCCCCCCCCCGTGTCGTGGGCCAGCCGTTCCTCGCTCCGCGCTGTCGTCTACGGCGCCGAAACAGAGAAGCCTCCCTCCGACGCCTGCACAGCCCTTTGTTTACATGGGAGGAAAGTCCGGATCGCCCGGCTGCACGTGACGGGGCGGAAAGCCTGGGGGGGGGGGAACTTGAGCCTCCGGAAGAAAGAGGAAGTTTTAAAAAACCTAAAATGGAGGTTCCGCTCCATAGTCTCTTCCCTCCGCCTCCGTCGAGCATTTGCACCGTCAAACATCGCGACTATATATATAAATGTTTAAAACCTTGGAAGCGAGAGCACTATTGTTCGCTTTATGGTCAGACGAAAGGCCACACGTCTCGGCTAAAGGTCAGCTCCCTCCCCACCCCACCCCGTCCGCAGGGCAGAGATTGAACATCGCCACAGAAACACACGTCCAGCTGTGCATGTGATGCAGCCTCTCCCTCCCATTTGAATGTACACGGCCGGGCTTATTAACTATTTATTTGATATGTCCTGGCTGCCAGCACAAAAACATTGGGCACAGTATATACTGTATATCTATACTGCAGATTTCCTTATCCTGAGAAAGAGGGAGCATTTAGTTGCAAGCGAAGGTGGGCAGGGATGGAAGCAAAACAAACCTTCCCGTGTCTCTTAAATCACAACTGGAAGGCAAGGGCCCAGACCTGGATGGAGAGGGGAGGCACTTCGGGTCGCGCTTCCATCCCGGATATGTACAAACCAGAGCAGACAGAACAGCCCGGCTCAGTCTGGCCCACCCGGCAGGCTTGGCCTGCTGTTCCGAAGCACGTAGCTTTCGGACCCCAACAATCTCTTCTTTGAAGGGGGGAAAACGTGATGTAACTGTAATAATAGGGACTGCAGTGGTTTATTGGTTAAGACGCTGAACTTGACTGGAAGGTCGTCATGTCAGCAGTTCGAGACCTGAGTACGGAGTGAACTCCCGTGGTGTGTCCCAGCTCCTGCCCATCTATCAGTTTAAAAGCAAGACAGTGCAAGTATTTAATTAGCTACCGATGCAGCGGGAAAGGTAACGGTATCCCATGTGTTCCAGTGTCTAGTCATGCCTGCCACACAGAGATTGTGTTGACTCTTGGGCTGTAAACGGAGATGAGCACCACTCCCTACAGTCGGACACGACTGGCTTTTGAGCAAGGGTGCCCTTTAGCTTACTGTAATAACTTGTCCAGTTAGAGCTGGGGTGCCCAAACTTTTCAGGTCACTTGGTTTAATAAGCTGGTCACTATGGCTCAGGGGCCGGATCTACATTCATCCGGCCCACGAAGCACTTGTCGTATGGGCCCATTTTGCTTCCACTTCCAGGAGCGATGAGGGCTTCACGGGCTGGATGAATTGGCGTTGGGGGCCGGATATGGCCCCCAGGGCCATAGTTTGGGCATCCCTGGTTTAGAGGTCGAGGATAGGTTTACGAAGAAAGGAAACGGATTGAGCTTGGTGCCCCTTTGATAACTAAAGAAGGGAATCTTCCCCCATCTGCTGCTTTTTTCCTTCTGGAAGGGCGAGTATTTCAAACGGCCCCAGCCGTGCTGGTCTCCTTTACTTGGCAACCAAAGCCCTCATCGGCCTGGTTAGGCTTGTAGGAGGGAAATCTACCCGGCGTGCCTATGGGAAATGGCGGGCTCCTGCCCCCGAAACGCTTATGTCAGACGAAACGTGCGCGTCTTTAAGGTGCCACAAGGCTCCTTGTTGATTCACGATACGTGTAGCCGATTTGGTAAAGCGAGAGCCGCCTGTAGATCAGCCGATGACGGCTCTGTGGTTTGTGCAGTGGAAACTGGCGGCCGGCCAAAAGGAGCTGGAGGAGGAAAAAGAGGAAAGGCGCCAACAGGGAACTTGGGCGATCACCGCGTATTCTCTCCCGACTCGCTCGGGCTGTCCAAGCCTGGCTCCTGCTTCCCCTGCGGGGTGGCTCTCCCTTTCCGTAGCGCTCTCGACTCTCGCTCTACAGCAGGGGTGCCCAAACTTTTCAGGCCGTGGACCAGTCACAAGGTTTACAGAGTTGGTCATTATGGCCCCGGGGGATGGATCCGGCCCCCGACGCCAATTCATCCGGCCTGCGAAGCCCTCGTCGCTCCTGAAAGCTTCCCGGAGCGACGAGGACTTGGTGAACTGGATGAATTGGCGTTGGGGGGCCAGATACGGCCCCCGGGCCGTCAGTTTGGGCACCCCTGCCTAGAGTCTAGTGAGTCCTTTCCTAGCGAGTCGAGGGGGCAAAGGAAGACGAGACTCAGGAGCCTCTCGACGGCTTCCCGGTGTCCTCGCCGCCCCTCCTCGGAAAAACAGAAGGAAGCGCGCCTCACTCTTGCCTCGGAGTGGGCGAGGAAAACTTCGCTTCCGCAGCAGCCGCTGGCGTCAGAGGCCGCTCAAAGTCTGCTTGAGAAGGCAAGCGTTTCCCTTTCTACGGGGCAGAGAGAGAGGGGGGGAGAGAGAGGCGGATCAAAGAGCCAAGCCGGGGCCTCGCCATTGTCCGCCTGTGTCTGCTTCGCAGCGGCTAGTCGAGCCCAGAGAACTGGGTGTTCAGCCAGACACGCCGAAAGAGCCGGGGGCTGCTGTTTCCAGCCTGCCCTGTAACCCGAGAGGAGCTGATCGACCCCCGGGGGGGCGGAGCGGGCGGAGCAAGGGAGGCCTTGTTCGGCAGGAGACGCGGCGGAGGAGCAGGTTGCCGCTTGCACGCGCTTTTGCACGCAGCCTGTCCTCCCTCCCTATGCAGCGAAGCCCCGTCGTGCGGTTTATCTCCCCCCTCTTGAGCAGAAGCTCGACGGCTTTGTCAGGCAGATACCGCCGGGAAGGAAATGGCGTGTTCTCTTTGGCGCTGGGAGGCTGCCTTTCGCTGCCCTGGGTCACCTCCTCGCGCAGCAAACGAGCCGGGAAGCCCTTCAGGAGAAGCTGCGGGGTTCCCCCACCCGCCACTCCCCTCTCCCAGATTTGGCTGGTGCGAGCAACGCTGCCGCTAACAGCCGCTCATCGCCTCTCTAGCGGCGTGGGTCGAATTCCGCGCCAACCATGGGGCTCTCCGGAGTCGAGAGGCTGGAGATAATAAAGGCCTCCCCCCACCTTTTTTTTTTTTTGCTTTGCAAGGGTGGCTCGTGAGAAGTCTTAAGTCTGCATTTTATGGTCTTGCTTAATTATCTTCTCCCCCCCCCTCCCGCCCTGACCTCTAGCCTTTCGTCTCTACCGAATTGTGTAAAGCCGATCGCACGAAAGTAGAGGTTATATAATAGGGCGGTGCATGGAGGGAAAGGAGAAAGGGACTGACTCGAACCCCTTAAATTGTCTGGCACTCCTCTGGCTCTGCGTAGGCAACAAGGAGGCCCCAGACGCCTCCTTGTTAAATCCCAGGCCTAGGGCGAGGAGTTTGCGAGTGTAAATTAACGAACAGAAACCCGATCGTCTTTTTTTTTTGTGCCTTAGCCAATTCCCAATATTGGCGATCAGCCATGAAGATTGTCCTGAGAATAAAACGCAGCGGCCTTCCATTTGCCTTCCGCATCGCAGCGTGACACCCGTACCAGTTCCAGAAATCAAGATACTGTACCTATACAAAATTTTAACAGTAGCTACGACCCGCACAATCTAGGATCTACATGCTCCTTTACTTGGGAAAAGGCACGCTACATACAGCAGGCCTTCGTTTTGAAGGTGATTCTTGGGAGGCAAGCAATGAGAAACCTGGGGAGCATAGTGAAAAGTAGAGACATCACATTGCAAACAAAGAATCGCATAGTCAAAGCAATGGTATTACCTGTGGCAATGTATGGTTGTGAGAGTTGGACCATTAGGAAAGCTGAGCGCACAAGAATAGATGCCTTTGAGATGTGATGTTGGAGGAGAGTTTTGAGAGTCCCCTGGACAGCGAGGAGAACAAACAGATCAATTTTAGAAGAAATCAAACCTGACTGCTTCCTAGAAGGTCAAATTGTAAAGATGAAGCTGAGGTACTTTGGACATCAAATGAGAAGAGAAGACTCACTTGAGAAGGCCTTGATGCTTGGAAAGGTGGAGGGCAAAAGAAAAAGGGGGCGGCCAAAGATGAGATGGCTAGATGGTATTGTGGATGCAGTGGGGGCAGAATTGGTGGGCTGAGGAGGATGGTGGAGGACAGAGGAGCCTGGCGGGTGGTGGTCCATGGGGTTGCGGAGGGTCGGAATCGACTGTGCGACTGAACAATACAAAATTTAACAGTAGCTACGACCCTCACAATCTAGGATCTACATGCTCCTTTACTTGGGAAAAGGCACGCTACATACAGCAGGCCTTCGTTTTGAAGGTTATTACTTTTTTGCCTTGAAGGTTTTATTAAGTGGATAGTCTGGTGTTTCTTTGATTTCAGTGAAGTTTCCACATACAGCCGCTAAATCAAAAAGTTTCTGATTAACTTGAGTTAAGTAAGCATATTAGAGAGTAAACCAAAAAAAAAGACAAAAAGGTTTGTGGCACTTTAAAGACTTAACTCCTGAGTTAATCAAGGCTCCCTATCTAGGAGAAAAGAGTTCCCTGTTGTTGAATTTTCTTTTTTGCCCGACCCCAAACACGAAGGTATGGCAAGTGGCAGGTATTTCCCCTGCTTTGGAACCCACTTTCCTTGGTTTTCCCGAGAGAGGCTGCTGGGCCAGTGGCATCTAAAGGGTTAAGAGTCTGTTGCTTGTTGCAATGAAATTATGGCTGGCAGTGGCGCCGCTCTGTTTGTTCCAACAGACCTCCACTTTTAAACAGTTCACAAGAAGTTCATCGGGGCGGCGGCGATTATAAATAACGTATGCACGCATCCCACTGGAAAGCGCGACCCTGAAAAGAGCCGAGGCTAGCAAACCTCTCGGCCCCCGCCCGCCTCGCCAAGATAGCAGGCAGAGCCGCCGCCTCCCGTTTGCACAATTCCCAGAGAACCGGCTCGGCCGCTCCAGGCCCGCCCAGTTTGGGGCCTTCTCCGGGCCTCTAAAAAGGCCCTTGGATCCCGGCTCCTCCCTTTCTTATCAACGGCTTGGGCTCCTGCGTCGCATGGCGGTGGCAAAGCCAAGTAGCACGGAATATATGTGTGTGTGTGTTGGATTTTGCAGCTTCTGCAATTACAAACGCTCAGCACCCCAGCGAGACATCCAAGCTAGCGGAGGGTGAGGAGCCCTGGTGGCGCAGTGCTTAAAAGGCTGTCTTGCTTGCAACCCAAAAGGTTGCAAGTTCAAGCCTGACTAGGACGCAAGGTTGACTCAGCTTTCCATCCTGGTAAAACGAGGACCCAGAATGTTGGGGGCAAATTGCTAATTAACGTCTGAACCACCCAGAGGTGGCATAGAAGTGCGATTGCTTTGCATGTGCGTGCTTTGATTTCGCAGCTTATGCAGTTGCAAGAGCTCAGCGCCCCAGCCCGGGGGGGGGGGAAAGACCCATTAGTGCAAACGACTGTGCCCAAAAGGAAGATCCGCGGTGTGAAAAGAGCAGGGAGACAGAGGCGATTGTCTTTGCAGCGATCCCCAACAAGTTTCCCTTTTTGTTTTGCTTTTAAACCTCCCAATACTTTCCGGAGCGTGACTCGGCTCTGCGCTGCTTGTTGCGCAAGCTGCCTCTGACCTTTCGCTGTTTCCAGCAAGCGAAGCTTTGCATGCACAGCGCTCCTTCCACTTGCACAGCGTGCTCCTGAGCGTTAACTTGCGGCGGAGCTGCCCATCTTGCTTTCTACTCCGTCGCCACAGAAATAGGCTTGGAACACCACAATCTTGCCTGCGTCCATTTATGCACCATAATCTTGCCTGCGTCCATTTATGCGTGTGCGGAACTTAACGCTGCGTGGTAATGCTCCCCACCGGATGGCAACGATAACGTGTTCAATATGAAAGTAAAATCATACAGGCTGATTTCTGTATTTAAATTTATGAAGTAGTAGCCGTGGTGGTCTGCGAGTAGATTATTATTATAATATTTGAATTTCTATACCGCCCTACTTGGCGGAGCCAAGATCAAAGTACTGTACTGTAAACAAAACAACAGCAAAAAGACAAACGTCGTGGCACCTTAAAGACTAATTTTTGTATTTAAAATTTTGAAGTGGTAGCCATGTTGGTCTGAGCAAACGTATCAGAGTAAACAAAACAAAAAGGCAACGTGGTGGCACCTTTAACTTCTGTATTTAAATTTTTGAAGTGCTAGCAGTTTGAAAGCAAGAAATTGCAAGTAGATAAATAGGGACCACTTCGGTGGGAATGTAACAGCGTTCCATGTGCTCCGGTGTCTAGTCACGCCTGCCACATGACCACGGAAACGTCTGCGCTGGCTCTTCGGCTTAGAAACAGATGAGCACTGATCCCTAGAGTCGGATACGACTGGCTTTCGAGCATGGGAAACCTTTACTAGTTGCGTTAGTCTGTGCAAACATATCAGAGAGAGACAAAACACGTTGTGGCACCTTAAAGACTAACTGCTGTATTTTCACGTGAGCTTTTGTGGACCGAGTCCACTTTGTCAGACCTAAGAGTGAGGCTTTGTGGCACCAGTTTATACACACCAGGTACCGCAGGTTTCCAACTAGGAAGCCGAGTCCCACCGCCCAGTTCCTCCCACACCGAAGAGTAGGCTTCCCGGCATGTTTACTCCTTTGGAGAAAGTAGTGGGGGGGGGGGAGGAGGGAGCGGCGCCCCTTCCTCCCACCGGGCAGCCCTATCTCTTTCTCTTTGGACTTTGTGTCCAGTCCATTCCTTACCGATGAGGCAGCGCCCTGGGCGGCAACGCACCGTATGTAAAACTCGGATCACCCTCTCCAGGCTGCGGCTGCTCTGTTCGAAATCATTACGCGCAGTGCATCTGGAGAGCAGTAAATCTGCTCAGCCAAACCCGTCTTCCCAGTGGAACAACTCCTCCTGAATGATCGTGCGATATTCCCCCCTCCCCTCCCCTCCCCTCCCCAGCCGGGGTGGGGAGAAGGGAGGACGGATGGAGGGCGCCTTGCCCTTTTCCTCCAGGCGTTTCGTGGCGCCTCTAGCCTTAGCTGCTGCTGCGGAGGGGGAAGTGCGCGGACCCGACGCTCGATCCGAATACATCGCCTCCGTGCGTGGGCTTTCCCACGCCAAAGGCTACTTTGAGAGCATGGTGGGGAACGGCAGCAGCAGGAGGAGGCTGGGGAAAGTTCCGAGGGCTGCTCACGTCTGACGGCCTTTCTAAGCCCCCCCCCCCCGTTTTACACACCCAAGGAGGGTGAATTCGCCTGTTGGAGACCCTGCCCAAACCGAACTCAAGGAGAAGCGATCCAGTTGGGTCGCTTGTTTTCTCCGCGGGCTGGTTGCGCATCTAAGGGGGCTAGCGTTTACTCGTAAGTAGCGCCGTAGAACTCGGAACGAGACAGACTGCTGACCTAGATTCTGATCCAAACATTAACTGATTATCCCCACCATTCAAAGACACGTCGGGTGGGGGCTCCACGATTGCAAGTGAATGTTTCACGACTGCGGCTGTGCCTCGTGATCCTAGACACGTGTCGCCGAGAAGTGGGCCCCCCACTTGGTTCAGTGTCTCTCCTTGTTCAGTCGTGTTTACCTTTGCCAGCTTGGCGTCTTTACGCCTGAAAAGGCGCTCCGTTTTGCGCGAGGGGTTCCGTACCCAGCCAGGACTTCCCTCCCTCTTTTTGGCGAGAGGGAAGAGTTGAAGGGGGGGGGGTATCTTGTGCATTAAAAGGCTCCCCTTACTTATTAACCCGGCATTTAACAGCGGGATGGAGGCTGAAGCTCAGTCAAAAGAAACGACTGAACCTCCAAAGAGCAATTAAAATCCAGCACTGGAATAAATCATGCGCCGCGATAATCGTGTTAATAAAACGCAGCTTGTCCTGACACTTCACTCATGCAGCAAACTAGAATTTAATGCGGGCGGAGATGGCTCTCGTTCGAGAGGGGAAGAAAGGGCGGCGAGGCCCTTCTGTTGCTGGACCGCGAAGGCTCGCCTGCCTGCCTTTCACCTGCCTTCCTCCCCCCACTGCACGCAGCGCCGATCCTTTCGGACTGCTAATGCTTCTCCAGTGAGCCCGCTAATGATTTCTTTCCCTGGAGTGAGCAGGCGTCATTGAATTACTGAAAGCACTCAAAGCAGAAGCAGCACCACCACCACCACCACCAGCAGCAGCTCCAATGGTAAAAGCCAGCAGGGTTTGGTTACTTAATCAAATCATGGGGTGGGGAGAGCTTACCAACCTATTTACTATTTTTAACCCCTTTCAGGACTGGAATAGAAACTCCTGCTCCTGCTCCAGTTGTGGCCTGTTAAATATCCGGTCTCTGATGGAACAGCTGTGGCATTCCAGCTGTTCAAGGGCAAAGGCCATCCTGCTCCATCTCTTTTTTTGAGGACAGTGGGATTTTTGTTGTTCAGTCACACAGTCGATCCCTTTGCGACCCCATGGACCACTGTCCGCCAGGCACCTCTGTCCTCCATCCTCCTCAACTTGCTCAGTTCTGTACCCATTGTCTCTACAATACCATCTAGCCATCTCATTTTTGGCTGCCCCCTTTTTCTTTTGCCCTGCACCTTCCTAGCATTAAGGCTTTCTCAAGTGAATCCTCTCTTCTCATTTGATGTCCAAAGTACTTTAGCTTCATCTTTACTATTTGACCTTCAAGGGAGCAGCCAGGGTTGATTTCTTCTAAGATTGACCTATTTGTTCTCCTCATTGTCCAGGGGACTCTCAAAACTCTCCTCCAACACCACATCTCAAAGGCATCTATTCTAGAAGAAAAACCCCAGATAGACATTTTTGTGTTGCTGCTCTTGTTAATTGACGTGAAACTGCCAAAAGGAAGCCACCTTTTGGTGAAGTTCATTCCCTAGTTCCTTTTTGGCCTATCCAAATAAATGTTTGGATTGCTTTGTGGTTTCAAGCTCTAGACTCTGCTCCCAGCCCAGGGTCTGCTCTGATTTCCTATGTGGAGTTCTCCCTACCTGAAGTAAAACCAGCAAAGAATATTTAAGGACCAGTTGGCAGAAGCTTTTGCAGACTGCAGCCCACTTCTTCAGAGGTAGCCAACTATTATCTAAAGTTTAGACACAAATCCAATTTTGCATACACTGAGATTTCAAACTGTCCCAACTCTGCTTGTACCTTCTGAGTGTACTTATGATGCGGTGAGTCTGTGACATAAAGGAAACTCACTCAGTGGTCCATAATAACATTGCAAGTTATTTATTTGTATTTATCATGGCTCAATAATCAAGATGGGGAAATTATTCAAGTAAACAAAGTTTGCATACTTTTACATTCAATAGAAGCTAAGTTCTTAAGCATCCGTCTAAAATAAATAGGATCTAAAAGTATTTTGTTTGGGACAGATTTCTCTGGTGCTGTTTTATGCAGTATGTTTTCTAGCTTTCCTGTTTTTAATGTAAGTGGTAATTTTTATAATATATGTTCTCTTCAATGATCTTAATGACAAAGTGACAATTGCTGCAGATAATGTTTCAGTTAATGTTTGCTGGATTTCCTTTTCTTTCAAGGAAACAAAAGTTTTTTCTGCTAACAAGGGATGAGTACAAAATTTTTACCAATAGTGTATGAATAAATATCTACCATGTTCCAGAAGCAAAAGTACGCGTATTGAAACACTGTAATAAATGATAGTTCCAAAAATTAATACAGTACTGTACCTGGTTTCTTGTGTTTGACGAGTTAGGGGTGGTATCCAATAGCTAGCTTCTGCAGCCTGGTGTTCTTTTCTAACTTACCTCCAAGGATCAGGGCTTTGCATGTACATCTGCCATGGATTTTTGGAACTCCTCTGCCATGGATTTTTGGAACTCATTTCTAATTTTCTTGCACTATCCAGAAGAAATTGAAGCATTCTTGAGGAAGTGATCTTGAACCACGAAAGCTTGTGAAGTGTTTGATTTTTTTTGGTGATCCAATAAAGGTATCACCTTGTTTCAACTTATATGGCTATTTTGTTAGTGTGAAATAAAGTTATACCTTGCTTAAAGAGCATAATGTATTTCACAGGATTGCTCTTTAAGCGAGTTTGCTCTTTAAGCGAAACACCATTGTAAGTGACCAATTGTGGGGGTGGGGGATTGCAAACCCCAGTTTATTTATTAAGTGAGTTTTTGGTTGGTTTTATTTGTTAAGCGAAGCAAACATTTAGAGAAAATTCTGCTCTTTAAGCGAGTTGCTCTTTAAGTGAAATGCTCTTTATGCGAAGTTTGACCATTTAATTGCAGGGTGGTGGGCTGAATTAATTTGTACGGTATATTTTGCTTGCTTATCAAGAAAATGCTTCCTACCTCACTACAAGGCAGATGAGTTTTGTGCAAAGGGTACCTAACTGTTTCCAGTGAAACTTAATTGGCGGGGAGGAGTGGCATTCAGTTTGTCAATAGCATAGCGCTAGAGTTAATTTTCAGAATGTGCAGTAGGGGAAAAGATCCATCTTGTCTGACCTATCAGTGGCCTCAATTTGCTCCTTTTACTGCATGTACTTTAACTAGGCATCTCACACCCTCTACCCATCTGGCTTTTATTGTTAATTATCAAGAGGGAGACTGGTGAATCTATGGTGATATTTGCACTTCATAAGCCACTCTTCTCATTTTCTTTTTTTAAAACAGATTATAAATCCGTGTGAAGAAGGGCCACTGCTCTAAGGTGACGTCATGCTTTCTGCAACTCCCTTGTATGGCAATGTTCATAGCTGGATAAGCAATGAGAGGGTTCGCATGTGTGGCATTAATGACGACAGGTAAATATTTATGCTTCAGAAAAGTTGGAAGTACATAGTGGTTCAGTTTTTTTTGTTTTTTTTTTTGCAATTTCCTAGTTCATTCGCTATCTTGTTGCCTTATTAGATTGCTCCTTTGCATGGTACAAATTCAGCAGAGAGGTCATGTAAGAGCGAACGAGGGCAGGAGAAGTACTGTACAGTGAATGCAGACTAGACCTTTGGTTTACTAGTTTGACAAGCTGTGATGCTCAAAAGGCTAGCTCCCAAGGTATTCTCTTGTGTAAACCACACAGATGCCATCCTAAACGTACTGTATTTCACTTGGAGTTAAATCTTACTAGATGGAGTAGAGCATGTTTCCAGATATATTCTGAAAACAGCTGTTGCAGTTTATTATGGTTGAGAGGAAGGGTAAGATTTGGATATACTGTATGTGATCATCCTTGGTCATTAATCTGCTTACTTTACTGAAAGGCAGTCTCCCTGAATAACTTCAGCAACCACATGCATATTGAAAAGAAAGGTACATAGAAAAAGGTGCTCTGGATGCCACTGGATGAGAGCCGACTCTTCTGGATAATGGTGAAACTTTCCTTCAGTGGTATATCCTTGTGATTTGAAAACTGGCATGGAGGTGCATTTCTAATAGGGTTTTCTCTGATACCAGGTTCCTGCCCACATTGCTAAAGTCCAGATGGGTAGCTCATTTTTCAGTATTGAACAGCTGATATTTCTGTATTGTTTTAGAAGTATGTTTTAATTTTCTTTTCCCTCAATTTTTTCTGTTGAAATAGTAAATATATATATATGGTATACTAAATATTTTGGTTTGCTTACCCCTAATGAAACAGTACTTCATTTTAGCATATCCTACTACAGCAGGGGTTCCCCACCTTTTTACACCGTGGGCCGGATCATGCCTTCTGGACAGCTGAGTGGGCCGGTCAAGTGGTTTCCCCCCTCTGAAAAAGCTTCTGTAAAACGTGTCTGAGGCTGTCGTAGGCACATTTACAGCTGTCACAAATGCATCTGCTTCTTCTTCCAACGCGGCGGTGGCAGTGACTCTGGCCACATGAAATGTTGCCGCTGGCTGGGTCTGGCCTGCAGTCCGTAGGTTGGGAACCCCTGTGCTACAGGGACATTTTTGAAAGGAACCTTGGAGCAAATTTGATGCTTAATGAATGTACAGTAATACCTCAGCTAACGCTAAGACTTGGTTCCACAAGTCTTGGTGTTATCCGATTTTTAGTGTTATCCGATGCATGTTAAAATCCTATGGGATGTATCGGATAACGTTAAAGCTCCATAGAGATACATTGTAACCACACAGGCTTTAGCGGTTGTTATCCGATACATCCCATAGGACCTTAACGTTATTCGATCCAATTCTCCTCCCCAGATTACTTAACGTTATGCGATTTTAGCGTTATCAGAGGTAAACGTTATCCAAGCTATTACTGTACTAAAAAGAAAGCTTAATAGGGGATATGCTATAAAAATGAGTTTTAAAAGCTTTAACATTTTGTGTATGTCCCTTCTTTTGTGTGTTTCTCGACATCAGGAAAATCCCAGTTAATGATGGAGATGTTTCAAAAAGCAGGCTGGAATTAAGGGAAGAAAATCACCTGAACCACAGTGTGGTAAGGAAATGATTGTTCTGTTGCTGAAAATGTCTTCTTCACTGTGGTTTTTGTCTCACACTGTCATATATATTGTTTGAAAAAGCATTATTTAAGCAAAGGTAGGACTACCAATACTGTTATCCAGATGGTGGCATTCAGACATCCCATTAAGAAGATTCTTTTATGGTCTGAGCAAACTTCATGGTCAAATCAAAACTTCATGGTCAAATTTACTTGTATTAATTCTTAGTTTTTGAGTCTTGGGTGCCTTTAAAGGCACATCATAAGTGTTGTTACTTGTGGTGGTCCTGAATAATATTTCATGGCATATTACATTAATCTCTTCCATGCCTGAGAGTTCTAACTGACAGCTTGTAGTCTTGGATTGATAGAGCAAGGGTATGAGTTCTATCTATAGATGCAGTGCTGGGATAGGGAGCAGGCAAGGAAGGATATGTATGACCTTCTCCCATAGGAAAGCAGAAGATGGCTATCTTCTGGGAAAGGAGATAGAGAAGCTTCCAGGCAACATTTCTGCAGGACACTCACTTCTGTATGTGACGTTGTCTTGGTGTCCCCGCCTTGCCAAACTGTTCAATGACGGTTCAGCCATGTTGCCAATGATCTAAAAATGACTGCAAGAAGAAGGGCCGTGGCGTTTAACTCTTATTCCAAGTAATACAGCAAATAAATGAGAGGATAGTAACATACAGTATTACCACTGTGAGGTGGAAGAATTCATAGGGTCCGTGACTTGGGATTGGGGTGTTCTTGAACCACAATAGGGTGTACCTTGGTAGCGGCAACCTTGTGTTGCCAGCTAATCTTTCTCACAGTAGGTCAGGTGATGGGAACTGCAGAAAACTCACCAAAGGGTGCCTTCATTTTAACAGTTTCACGTATGCCCTAGAAATTGAAGAAGAAGACAACATCAGATTGAAAATGGGTTTTGGGTGTCTGAAGCCCAAAGCTGTTTTTAGGACAGCAGGAACTTGTTTGGTTGCACTATTTTGCTCTTTCATGGAAGCGAAGAGCTGATTTATGTGGCCATGCAGATGAGAAAATGCAGAACAGAGAAGAAGGACCAGTTTGGTACCTCTGTGAATGGTTTAGTGTGAACAGAATGATAGACTGGCAATTAGGAGGACTTGGATCCAAATCTGTGCTTGGGCCATGACAACTTATAGGGTGGGGGATGGAGCTGGTGAAGCCATCCCTTAAATATCTTATCTTGAAAGCCCTGTTAGCATTGTTGTAAGGCAGTTCTGACTTAACAGCACATCACACATGGGACATGCTTGATCCTAAGGAGTTGTACTTCAGTGGTTTGGAGCTCTTGGCAGTGGAGTCAGAGGTTGGTAGTTCAAATCTCAACACTGCCTGCCAGGAAAGAGAGACCAACTGAGAAGATTTGGAATGTATATGGTAGCTGATGTTCCATGCCCTACTTAGGCAAGCCGTTTGCCTTTGGGAAGATATGCTGGTTTTTGAAGTGACTGAAATTGCCTGTATGTGGATATTCAGAAGTAAGCTCTTCTAATGGAGGAGCTTATTTCCAAGTGAATGTGTATAGAATTTCCATTGAAATGTTTTGTTTAGCGACCATTAAGCAGAGGAACAGGGGTTCATTTAGTCTTATTTCTGGAATATAGTGTTGTAATCTTACTGTACAAATCTGGATTTGGATTTTTTTCCTAAGAGCCTGGACTGAGTTTTAAAAGTAGTTAAAATGTAGCCCTGAGTCTACGTGCAACACTTCAAGGCTGTTTTGATAGACCCCAGTCCTCACTGGTCTAGAAGCAGAAGTAGAACAAGTGTGTTAAAATCTATTGTTTGATGGGAATGCTGGTAAAGTACCAAAGATTTTAGGAGATCATTATTTAAAGGCAGAACCCTTGCAGATGTTTGATCGGTATGAAAAAATTCAGGAGCTTATCAAATTATAATGCTGCTGATGCTTGGCAGGTGACAGGCAGGATTTTTAAATCCAAGTGTGAAGCAGCCTATAATTTTTAGATGTTTGATTTCCTTTATTCCTCTGCATTTAACAGTTTCATCGCTCACGTTTGTTTTAACAAAGAAAAAAAGTATATTCACTTCCTGTTGTTTCCCGTCATTTAAAAAATGTTGTTTATTGCTTTGAGTACCACTTTGCCAAAATGCCAAAGTAACCTCTTCCTTGTTCTACAAAGGTGGATGCAACTGCGGTTCATCGCATTGACAGCCTTGCAGCTCTGAGCATGGACCGGTCTGGACTTATGCGGGAAGGGCTTAGAGTCCCCGGTAGTATTGTCTATTCCAGTTTATGTGGACTTGGCTCAGACAAGCCTCGGGATACTACGAGTGCTATCGCCGGGCTTGGATTTGTTCCCGAAAGAAACCCAGAGCTACAGTTCAAGGCTAATCCTGGCGAAACAATGGAAAACCCAGCTGGAAAGCCTACAAATGGCTTCAGTGCGATGTACAAAACGCCACCTGGAATACAAAAGAATTCTGTTCCAACGGGGGATTCCCTAGGCTTGGACAGAAGCTCAGGCGACAAACAGAGCCCTCTTAACATCAACGGTGCTAGTTACCTAAGGCTACCCTGGGTAAATCCTTACATGGAGGGTGCTATTTATCCTTTCCTCGACTCACCAAATAAGTATTCATTGAACATGTACAAGGCCTTGTTACCTCAGCAGTCCAGTTACAGTTTGCCACAGCATCTTGCTTACTCTCCTGTTTGTACAAATGGCGAACGTTTTTTATACCTGCCGCCGTCCCATTACGTCACTCCCCACATTCCATCTTCGTTAGCTTCACCCATGAGGATTTCGGCTACATCAGCATCACCTGCACTTCCCCCTCTAGGACACTGTCCCGAGAAAAGCTTGTCTTGGAAGATGGGAGTCAGTCCAGGGAATACTGTGGACTCTCATGCTTATCCGCATATCCAGAGCAGCAAGCCGCCCCGAGTCCCATCTGCTAAGCCAGCCACTAGTAATATGCCAACAGATCCTTCTGTTCTGCTGTCACATTCACCAAGACCATCACCTAGAGTCCATCTCCCACCGCAGGTCGGAGATGCTTATTCAGAGTTCCACAAGCATTTCTCCAGAATTTCAACTTCGCCTTCCTCAGTTGGACTCCCAAAGCCATACATGAATGTAAGCAGCGATTTCCCAAGAGTCTCTGGTGGAAAAGCTCCCAAACCGCATGAGTCAGGGGAGATTTCTCAGCAGCAGAATGTGCACGCAAGGAAAACAGGTCACGATAGGAAGGAGAGCCGATCCCCTCCATTGTTAGAAAAACAACAAACCGTTACCAAAGACAGTCTAGACAAGCCACTGGACCTGTCATCAAAAGTTGTTGATGTGGAGACAACCAAATCTGACCACGTTAAGAAAATGGCACAGACACTGTTAGTTCATAGCAGGCCTGGGAGTGGGTTAGTTTTACCAGGAGGTGATCTTCCAAAAGAAACTATTTCTTCTGGAAATGCTTGTCCTGTCTATAGACCAGAAATAATTAGCACTGCACCTTCCTCCTGGATTGTCCCTGGTCCCAATGAAGAGAGTGGTATTAAAAATGTACAACTGAAAAACAAGGCATTGGATTGGGTGACACCACAGCAGCGGAGTTCCTCTTGCCCCAGGATGGGAGGTACCGAAGCTGTAGTTAGTAATATTTCAGGGTCTGTTCCAAGTGGGGGTCGGCCAGCATCTGCTTCTCCAGCTCCAAACGCCAATGCAGAGTGTCCGAAGACGAATAACTCTGTGGAGGCTACTGCATCTGTCATACAGCATGTAGGGCAAGCTTTGGCGACTCCCTCTTCAAAGCAGAGCAACAAGGCGGTTAAATGCAACAATCAGGAACCTCTCTTCAAAGCAAATGACAGCACGCTTGTGCCCAGTTCCATCTTTTTCCCTCCAAGTGATACATTCCGATCTCCACCGTTGCCCTACCCAAGGAGCTATCTGCCCTACCCAGTTCCAGAAGGTTTAACTCTAGGCCCATTGTCTCTTCACGGGAAAGGTCCTGTGTACCCTCACCCAGTGCTGTTACCCAATGGCAGCCTTTTCCCTGGGCACCTGGCACCCAAGCCTGCCATTCCCTACAGCCTGCCAACTAGCCGAGGTGAGTTTATGACCTACCAGGATGCCTTAGGTATG
Source organism: Furcifer pardalis (assembly GCA_030440675.1). Taxonomy (NCBI): domain Eukaryota; kingdom Metazoa; phylum Chordata; class Lepidosauria; order Squamata; family Chamaeleonidae; genus Furcifer; species Furcifer pardalis. Next base: position 50,999,775 of record CP126895.1, on the reverse strand, counting down.
GGGATGGTGCATCCAATGTTGTTGCCACACACAGCTTTGGAACTAAAAGATGAAAAATCGGAAAGGAGATCCAGATCGCATGAAAGAATCCGTTACGAGGACTCTGCTTTAAGAAACAGGTTGCCAGAGATTCTGGAAACAAGCACAAAGCTCCCTTTTGAAGTACCTGCTGCAGACAGGAATGTGAAATCCCACCAAAGTTCAAGTCACAATAAAAGCACCCCCCAAAGTGACAAGCATCCATTTGCAGAACTGAGAGAAGAGCAAGATGTCAAGGGTGAAGCACACCTGCCCAAACCTAGTTTTCCCATTGAAAGCAGTAATCAGACAAATGACCCCATGAAGCACAAGGTGGAACAAACTTTTCAGCACAGAGATTTCATCGTAATGAGAGATGAATGTGGGAAGAACAACTTCCGTGAAGTTTACAACTTTAAACAAGCCCAGAGTCCTCATCCATTGATGTTCAACCTAAGGAAAGAGGATATTTCCATAAACCAAACTAGAGAGAGGTTGCCAGTCCCCCCTTCCTCGATGTTCTTGGAGACTGCTCATGGGAACGATGGTCTGGCGATGTCTTTTTGCAAAATGCCAGATGAGGCTAAACCGCTTTGTATGGGAAATCCACAGCCAAGTATTGAAATCAACCAGACGTATGCCAAAGATGGGACTGAGGGAGCAGATTCCAACGATGGCAAACTCCTGAAACCTAAGCCTTCAAAAGTGGCAAAGAGAATTGCAAATTCTGCTGGTTATGTAGGTGATCGATTGAAGTGTGTTACGACTGAGCTGTATGCAGATTCTAGCCAACTGAGTCGAGAACAGCGAGCTCTGCAGGTGAGTCTCTGCAGTTTAATTACTAAAGCATTCTTTTATTATAAGGGCACAGATAAGACTGAAATGTGATCTATTACGCAGGCTGGAGATTAAATGTACAAGTTTTAATCTATCTTAACGCAGTGAAACCTGCATATAGTACTCTTGCATATGGCTGGGTTCTGCAGCGAAGCCAGAGGTAGTTGGGTGTTAGTAGATCTGAATTATCTTTAGTAACTAGTATTTTAAGTTATTTAATATAAAAATTACACAAAGTAATGAAGGGGCTTAAAGTATGCATGATGTGTTAAAAAGAAGGAAAAGTAGTTTATTGTAGGTTGCCTTTGTTTGGCCATCATACTAAAATGATAAATGAATGGCAATCACTCTGATTAATATACTTACATGCCATTAGATAGAGAGGAGTAGCAGCTGTATTTAGGAAGTTCTTGACCAGACAAAATGAAGTTTAGACCAATAGGTGTAGCGAATTTGATGTTAAATGATGGCAAGTATTTTAGGTTACTTTTTGTGTCTAATGGAAAGATGAGTTAAACCAAGTTGTTTTGCGTATTTAAGAAAAAATTAGTGATGATTATAAAAATGGATGAAATTATCTAAATGATCCATTGAGTGCCCATTTTAATTACATAGATGGAAGGATTACAAGAGGACAGTATTTTATGTCTACCTGCTGCTTACTGTGAGGTCAGTTCTTCAAATTTTTATTACTGGAATCTTGCATAAACCTTTGAGTTGATTTTTTATTTCCAAGTATACAAAGGGAAATTGTGGGCCATGATCGTCTTGTGCAGTTTTTGTTTTTGTTTTGTCTGTTATACCTCCCCCAAAATGCTTTTTAATATATATATAAATATATATATATTACATGCAGCTTACATTTTTATATATGAAAGAACTGTGCAAATATTTGTATATAGATATAATATGCCTTGCAAATTCAATAGCTGAGGTTGTAAAACTTTGTACAAAGTTCTATGTAGCTCAGATCTTTGTTTTGAACAGACTATTGCTTTTTGGAAATACTTTCATAAGATAAGGTTAATGAATTAGCTCTTATTGTGAGTCTTCTTTCCCCCTCCCCATATCAATTCTCTTTCTAGCGTGCAATGCTGCGCTTCTCAGAGTTGGAGATGAAAGAGAGAGAAGGCCAGATAGCAACCAAAGACCCAGAGGTCTGCAGATTCAGCCAAGCAGACTGGGAAAACTTGAAAGGAAACAATGAAAAGAAGCCCAAGTCTGTCGCTTTGGAAGATGCCATTGCTGGGCAAATAGACAATGACAGATGTAAGCAATTTTTTGATGCATTTTTGAAGTCTTTGATGCATTTTTGAAGTGTTTTGTTGGCCTCCTTCAGCACTTTGTAGTAAAACATGCCTATGTCATAACATAGGTTTTAAAATATTTTTATCTAAAACAGCTGTGACAAAACATGCTACATTTTCTTGACAATAAGCAAAAATAATTTTTGGTTCAACTTGTGTTTGGCATCTACAGTTTCCTGTTAATATCATTTGCAAGTTGTGTGCATTCTTAATTGTCATGTTTCTGAAAATACTGTATACTATTGTTATAGGCTGGCAAAATGTGATGTTCAGTTGAATTGCAAACCCATATGGTTGCAGATATTCCACCTGTTTCCTGGAGTTTGTGAATTTTACAATAATTGGCATTATTTTTAGCAGAAAGTTGCTCTATTACAGTGATCTGTTTTGAGACATACAGTGAGTTAAAACCAAAAATCTTTTATAGAGCATGTCTTTTAGTAGCCACTAACACTATCAGAGCCAATATGCCTCATGATACATGGGATATAAACATTTGCCTGTGTAATTCTTGCAAACATGAATGAAGGATTCATTTTTCATTTTTCAGTCTGTAAGAAGCTTGAGATTTTTTGTTGTTGCTATCGCAACATGCTTTTACACATTGGCTGAAATTCTATTTTATAACTTATTTATGTGGAAGGTGGAGGTGATTTTTCAACATTAAAAAAATCCTACTTCTGTTTCTGGCTTTTCTGAATCCTGTATAGTGCCTTTTCCCCATGGAAGTCATGGGAGCAGTGAGATGGAAATAATCTTAAATTAGTTAAAATTCCCCTTTGTTGGTAACGTTACATAAGTCTCTGGCAGCAATTTTCTCTATATAAAGACTTCCACCTTTGAACCCACAGGTTCTTTGGCTTCTGTGCAATGAACGGCATTACATAGGATTTTGAAAAATGTGCAGGACAGAAGTAGGAAGTTTTTGATTACCAAAAATCACCCTCAGTGGTAACAACCTTCTGTAGGCATAATTATGTCAACAGGATTTCTCTCATGGTGTAATTTGAGCAAATGAGTAACTTGAGCGTTTTCCATAACTGCACAACCTGATACTTTGTTTCATACATTTTCTGAAGTCTAAAATGTGAGATGGGTTTAACATTTTTAGTAACAATCATTTAGGCCTCTTCACTTGCTGCATTCGTGCTTTGCTTTTAATGAGAAAGGACACTAATTCTCTGTAGCCTGCCCTAGAGGTGGGTTGCAAAAGCCTTGAGGAGACAACCTAAATCAAGGGATCTCAACCTATGGCCCACAGGCTGGGGCTGGACCACGGCACCATTTCATGTGGCCTGTATCCTCGCTCCATTCACCGCATCTGCCACCTCCTCCTCAATCCTTGTCTTCTTCACTTGTCATGGCGTGTTCCTAAGGATGGATGTTGTAAGACTTACAAGATCTGCCCTGCTACAGATCGCCATTAGGGACACACCAAGCCAAGCAGAGGAAACAAGGATTGAGACAGAGGCAGTGGACGCATGCAGCTGCCCGCTCTGGCAGAGTGAGAAGGACAGCCTGGACTCCATGCAGCTCCTCCAGGCTGGTAGGCAGTGTATGTGGGAGTGGTGGGAGCTCAGGGTGGTCTCACTGTCACCACCACTGCACCATCACTACCCCCACCACCATGGGGTCTAAGCCACCAACAGTCTGAGGGGCGTGGCCAGCCCACGGCTTAAAAAGGTTGAGAACCCCTGATCTAAATCAATGAGAACACCACATTCTGCAAACTCTTTCTCTCTATGCTCAAGCCTTGATTGCAGGTTTCCCATGGCACATTGGTTGGCCACTTGAAGAACAGATCTGGACAAGACAGGCCTTTCATCAGTTCTAGGAGTCCTCTGTGTGGTCTCCATTCAATAATCTGATATAGTATTCTAATGCTGCAAGTTCAGTAGAAATTCCAGTACAGTACTGGCATAAATTTAAGTTCTGTTAGGGATTTGTTTTTTCCCCCACTGCTTTAGTGTGATGGCACGTTTTTTTGGCCATTCGTGTGGCTAGTGACCAATTATTGGTGATCCCAGTAAAACTTCAGTGAGTCTGTTATATGTTACATAAATGGTCTAGTTTTGATAGAGAATAACAGATCTTGCTTAGTGTGTAGCTATACGTCTGTGTGTGTTTTGGGAGTTGGTAGCAGTCCTCACAGCTAGGACATATTAACAGTTGATAGGAAACGTGATTGCTTTTTTTTTTGATGTGTTGGTTGCAAATGAATCAGTTAATCTATCCAAATGATGGCAATATTGATGTAGTCTGAAACAACCGAGGACTCTTTGGGTAGATAATGGCAGTAGATTTTCTGACTGGAAAGATAATTTTCTCAAAGGTTTTAAGTAGAGTTCAGATGATAAAGGAGCAGTTTTCCTGAATGCAAGGACAGCTTTGCTTGCTGCTGCTGTTGCTCATCTTCCAGTTTCCTTCAGTCTCAGTAATGGTTTACATTTCAGTATGTTCCTTCCAAGCCATGAAAACTCAAAAGTGCTGTTAATTGGAGAGGAAAGCAGTTTGTGTTTCTGTTTCTCAGATGTAGGCACCTTGCTGGCTGGGTCAGACTCATCCTCAGCAAGACGGGAGTAGGGTGAAGGGAAGAGCTAGCTCTCCAGAAGAGAATTGGAGCCACACTTATTTAAGGTGTTTGGAGAGAATCAGCCTTCGAATAGAAGGACACAGGAGCAAAGATCTCATTTTAGGGACATGTGTTATATAAAGATTACTTGGGAGGAGATAATTGTGCATTTGTTCATGGCAAAGTCTTTTGAAGTGATTCTCTGGGTGGCTAATCAGTATGGGGAAATAAAAAGGGAATCTGTATCAGTTTCTTGGATGATTTACTCCTACTGCAGATTTTCCTTGCAGTTACTGGTTTGCTTCACAAAGTCATTGTGTTAACTACCAAGCTGTAATGAAAAGATTGACCCTAACTTGACACCTTCCATTACACTGAAAGTGGCAATGATCATTTGGAGTATGTTTCCCCTCAAGCCACTTTTTGTTTCTTTCCCTGACACCTCTTCCTGAAGGCTCCAGAAAAATAAATAAATAAATAGAAACATTTGAGATGTGTGAAGAGTGACTAGAAGTGAAAATAGCAACTGCATCTTGACTTGTATGCTTTTTCAGTTGAAATGTCTCCCCAGTTAGTGGTGTTGGATTGTACTGTTATTTTTCCCCTGTGTGGGGAATTGGCATCTTGTATGAAACAAAATGGTTTGTGCCTCTATGACCGGTCTGGTCTCTGCAATTTTTAAAAAAGATTAGAGCTAAAATCTTATCAGTTCATATCAGAGAAGCGTTGCATTGATTTCAAGAATACTGTGAGATCTTGCTGGACTGAACTGTTGGAAGATGGTATAGAAAGGCTGCTTGTTTGAGTAGTTTCCTGGCTCTTACCTCTACTAAAACTACTGTGTGTTAGATGTGATTTGCAAAATTGACAAGATTTTCAGAGCATCATCATGAAAGCTTACCTTTCATTCAGGTTCTTCTTTTGTTAAGGATAGTATGCCTTACGCTGTTCTTTAATGTTTCTTGCCTGTCACTTCTTATGGTCAGTCATAGAAATCTAAACAATGATGTAGAACAGGAGTGCTCATCCAGCTCCCGGGCCGTAGTTTGGGGACCCCTTGTTTAAACAGAGAAAATGGCAGTTTAACATTTCTCATCATGTTGCAAAACATTGCAAGGAGCATTTTACTTCTACTTCTGGTGGGAGGAACCACGTGACTGGCCCGCTGAACCACGTGACTGGCCTGCTGTACCACGTGACCGGTTCACGGCCCAAAAAATTTGGTTACCCCTGGTGTAGAACGTGAAAATCTGAGATAGAGAGCTCCTCAGAGCACTTCAGGTTTCTGGCCATGTTTTATTCCAGGGTGGTCCATTCTGTTCTCCTTGCCCATGTCTTTTCCCCATCCCACTGTTCCAATTCTCATTATTTTATGGCAATGAAGGATGCTCAATTTAGGTTCAGGTAGACATTACTGGCTTTCAAGCAAGGGAGAGCCTTACCTTTAGGTGTTGACACAACTGCAGCTGCTTATTTTTGGTGGAAGCTGTGCTTGGATAGTTAAACCCACTTTATGCTGAGTGTCCAAGAGAGATTTGAATTTGACTTATGTGGCGGTGGACAAGATCACCCATGTGGGACACGACATGGCTGATGCAAATCCAAAAGGACATAGGGAGATAGCTGGGAGAAGCCTGCAGAAATTAAGTAGGTTTGCACACCCGTTGTCGTCTTTTCCTCACATTAAACGGTTAGTTTACTATGAATATAGAGAAGTGGAAATTCTGTTCTTGGTCATGTAGTGTACAGATGGAACTGTTGCACTTGGGCAGAGTCTCATTCAAGCAAGCAAAATGCAGCGCAGACGCAGACGGTTGCCTGCTCAAGTACTGTCTCAAACATGCCTGGTGCTGTAAAGGAGAGGCTGTAATACCTGCTGGCAGTTTGACATGTTTATATCACACCTGCCTCATTTGTCTGGTGCAAAGGTGAAATGAACTGGATAAAATCAGTTTCAGGGCGGACGCCATATTACTCTGTTTCAGCATGTATGCAGAAAAAATGGAGGGGGGGGGAGAAAACAAATCCAAAGTGGCACTTTAAAAACAGCAGATTGGTTTCTATGTGAGCTTGGGTGGGTCAAACTCACTTATGTCTGAGGAAGAATATTTTGATCCATGAAAACTCACAAGGAAATAAATTGTTAATCTTCCAAGTGTTGCACAATATTTGGTTGTATTCTCCCTCTCCCTCTCTCTCTTTTTGACATACCTGTACATGAATAATGCCAATAGCTATCATATATGTAGCTGGAAAGGTCTGTATGTCTATATGTATCTTCTTTCTTTCTTTCTTTCTTTCTTTCTTTCTTTCTTTCTTTCTTTCTTTCTTTCTTTCTTTCTTTCTTTCTTTCTTTCTTTCTTTCTTTCTTTCTTTCTTTCTTTCTTTCTTTCTTTCTTTCTTTCTTTCTTTCTTTCTTTCTTTCTTTCTTTCTTTCTTTCTTTCTTTCTTTCTTTCTTTCTTTCTTTCTTTCTTTCTTTCTGCTAGATGATCAATTCATTCTTTAGCCATCAAACAAAGTCTTCGTGGGAGGTGTGCAAGCTTATCATAGCAGTATTTATTGTATTACTTACAAGATGCTCCAGAGTACAATTATTTTATTAATTTCTGTCCAGCCTTCATGCACTAATGTGTTCATCGTCTATTAGGACTGGGAGGGAGATAAACTTTTCCAAATAAAATAATACGTCTTTGAGTTCTGGGATCTTTCTGCTTCATGTGAAAATGTATGTTATTAATGGAGATATAATTTTGAAGATATTTATAGATATTCTGCCAGCAGAAGAACACAGAAAGCTAGATAGGTAGGTTGATTCTCTCTTAAGTGAAAATGCAAAAGCACTTACAGGAGGAAAGGATCTTCATTCGTTTTTCAGAAATTTAAGCATCAGTAAAAATTGTGAGAACCCCAGTATGGTTGTTTTGTTGCCAGGGTTCCTCATAAATGTTGCTATGAATAACTCCTGTGCCACAAATATGATAAATTATGGTATGTATTTGTATGACTTTTGTTGTTCAGTCGCATAGTCGATTCTGACCCTCTGCGACCCCATGGACCACTGTCCTCCAGGCACTTCTGTCCTCCACCATCCCCCTCAACTCGCTCAGCTCTGTGCCCATTATCTCTACAATACCATCTAGCCATCTCATCTTGGGCCATCCCCTTCTTCTTTTGCCCTCTACCCTTCCAAGCATCAAGGCTTTCTCAAGTGAATCCTCTCTTCTCATTTGATGTCCAAAGTACTTTAGCTTCATCTTTATTATTTGACCTTCTAAGGAGCAGTCAAGTTTGTGTGTCTTTGCACCAGTAAAACTATTTAAACCAGGGGTGCCCAAGCTATGGCCCGTGGGCTAGATTTGGCCTGTGCTCACTCACACACATAATGTGCCTGCACATGCACATAATGCATAATGCTGCCATAAATGATCCGTGACTGTCATAAACACGTTTATGACAGCTGCAGGTCATTTATGGCAGCATTATGCACATGCATGGATGTGTTATGTGCACCCATATGCATGTTTTACTTCTGCTTCCGGGGGGGGGCACATCATGCTCAACCATGTGACTGGCCAATGACCCAAAAAGTTTGGGCACCCCTGATTTAAACAGCCTGGTACACTGATCCAGTTAGATGAAACCTTGTAGCTTTATATTGGCAAAAGGAATAGAAGTTAGTTTTTGGATAAATATTAGATATGAACGTATTTTACAAAACATTACAGTGTCACAAATGCAACAGTGTTTTTTAAAAATTATATCTATATCCTGCCTTTTCTTCAGTGATGATAACAAATTTTCCGCAACACTAGATTACATTGTTAAAAATGCACATCATCCCGTTTAAACCTCAACTTGTTAGGCATTGTATGTAGAGAAAACAGTGAAATCTTTATATTTGTTTACCTATTAGGAACTCTGATAAGAATGAATCTGCAGCATTGTTGCAGAAATGTAGGTTCTTAAACTTTTTATTTTCAAAACGCTTTCCCTCCCTCTTGAGTTTTCAATTTTAATTTCCAGATTGGCCATTCCACTCCTGGGTTTTTTTTTCTGTTTCTGACACAGTGTGTTCTGCCTGCCTGACTATCAGCTGCCCATTATTTCCTTGGGACAGACACAGGACAGACCAGACAAATTCATTGCCTGCACCTTTGTCCCTCCATCCTTCAAAATGTTATTTGCTGTTTATTCTACCATTCAGTGCTGTTAGTCCTGATGAAAACTTCAAACATTTATGTACCCTTGGAATAGTTTTGTTACTTTTATATATTTTATGATGGGAGAAATACAACAATTATGTTTAGGTTTTTCAAGAAATAATAAGCAAGAGTTCTCAACTTTTTAAAGCCAGGGGCCGGGTCATGCATTCTCAGATAGCTTCAGAGGCCAAACGGCCATTTTGTCCTTCCTCCACCACATGGCACTTCCTGGTGTGGCGGAGGAGGTGGGGCCACATGAAATGGCACTGTAGGCAGCATTCGGCCTGTGGGCCACAGGTGAGAATCCCTGCTTTATAGAATTACAGTACAGTATATGTATTAGACCTATTGAGTACTGTCTGTCAATAATTAAGGTGCAACTTATTTTTGTTTGTTTTCATTCCATTGGATCCACACTTAAGTTATAATTTGAGTGCTCCATTGGAAATTACTGGTACAGTAATACCTCGGATAACGTTTACCTCGGATAACGCTAAAATCACGTAACGTTAAGTAATCTGGGGAGGAGAATTGGATCAAATAATGTTAAAGTCCTATGGGATGGATCGGATAACAACCGTTAAAGCCTATGCGGTTACAATGTATCTCTATGGAGCTTTAATGTTATCCGATCCATCCTATAGGATTTTAACATGGATCGGATAACACTAAAAATCGGATAACACCAAGACTTGTGGAACCAAGTCTTAGCGTTATCTGAGGTATTACTGTATTTGCATTAGTTATGGCTACCTTATCCCCATTGCATGTACGGTATTTATTGCATTATTGTCTGGCTCCAATTCAAAGAAAATGAAAGAACACACACTTTTTTTAGAAGATCCCAGCATGATGAATGTTCATTCAGATGCATGTCTGAAGTGATACCATGTGAGTTTGATCTTTTTACATTCGAGATCAGAATCTTAGTTCAGCTTAGTAGTGAGTCTGCTGTCATTGTATTATGCTTTTTAAAAATTAATAAACATTTGATAATATTAATGTTCAGATGATCCTAATGTTATGCCCATTCTTCCTGGTTCAGGAAAAAATGCATTCTCAAATATGAGTTGTAGTCGATGACGATATGCCCATTATGCTAATTTGACCACAATAAAAGCTAAGCATACTGAAGAAGATGAAAAGTTACTTTTGTTGTTACATTTGTAGAAACTTCTTGGTTTGAAGATTCCTTTTTCATGGGCTGGTATAATTAGGTGAAGTTAGTACTTGTCCAGATCTCCAACTCTATTTATGTACTTTGGGCAGCAAACAACACTTGAAGGAAATGTTATTTTCATTCTTTCAGTGGAATGCAAGGTCATGTTTAACATTTGCATTACCATGGTTGGGCTGAAGCTAAAAGATCTAGGCAAGAATGTAGGGTGTTAGATGTGGAGAAAGTGTAATACATGAAAGGCCAGAAACCACCTGATTCAGCATGGCTGCGGTTGAATAAAATATCTGAATAAAACCTGTGGCTGCAGCACACAGATTGTGGCTTGATTATACAATTTTGTGAAGCTAGTATTTGCTTTTTATCTAGAGTTTTAGATGTAGGGAATTCTCAAATGGATAAAGAATGGAAATATTCTTCTGCCATGTAGCCACTCTCATTGACCTATTAGTAAATAGTAAAATTAGTACATAGTAAAATACCAAAGTTTTCTATGAAGCACTTGTGGTGAAACAGAATAAGTTTTCCCCAGATTTTATATAATTTGCTATAATTCATGTTCCATGGCCAACACAGGGCTCTGTGATATTTTACATTGTGTCTACATGTATGAATCAGCAGTGACATAGTGGCTAAAATGCTGAAGTCAGACTTGAGAGACTTAAGATTCTAGTCCATGCATTACCATGAATCCCTCCCACAGGTGACTTTACCGCTAACTCCTTCCTTCTGTTGTATCTTGCAGTGTTTTTGTAAGGATGTGAGGGGAGAAGAGCTTGAATAAAATGCTTTCAGCTCATCTCTGTCTGTCTATCTCTCTGTCTCTGGTTTGTGTTTTGGACTTTATATAACACCTCCTGAATATTCGTGGATAGTCAGGGCCATAGCCCGGGGGCGGGGGACGACCCTCCTGAGCTAACAGCCTCCCCCCCCACCCCGGGATGCCAGTGTTATATATATGAGTGTGACATTGTTGCCCCTCCTGAATTTTTTTAGCCCCCCCCCCCCAATTCTGCCTACAGCCCTATGGATATTTGTCCTACCGGATTCGGTTTCATACAGACAACATTTTTAACCACTGAACATATGCATATTTCTTGATGCACCTTTCTAGCTGAATTCCAGAGCTGGGGAAAGTTAGACAATTCCCAGAGCCATACAGCTGGAATGGGGACTTGGTTTTGTGTGTGGGATCTAAGGAGCTGTTGTCTGAAAAAGCATTGGCCAAGATCCTCATCCATGGTTAGGTAAAGCATGGTTAGGTAAAGGTAAAGGTTGTCCTTGCTTGAAAGCCAGTCGATTCTAATTCTAGGGTTCAGTGCTCATCTCTGTTTATAGCCAAAGAGCTAGTGCGGTCTGCGCCTGCAGATGTTTATGTGGACATGTTGCAGGCATGACTAGATGCGGAACACTTTCCACCGAAGTGGTACCTATTTATCTACTTGCAATTTCTTGCTTTCAAACTGCTAGATTGGCAGGAGCTGGGTCAGAGATGGGAGTTCACTCCATGTGCAGTGGTCTCGAACTGCTGACCTTCCAGTTGTCAAGTTCAGGTCTTAACTACTAAGCCACTGAAGTCCCCACATTGGTGGTAAATTTTCTTGTCACACATCAAGCCATCCAGCTAGTGACGAATGCAAGTGGGGACAAGTAAATCTGGGTCAATTTGCTACTATGAGTTATGCCATGTCCCTTCCATCAGTGTAACATCATCAACATGTTGACCAGATTCTAAAATGTTGCATGGTGCATTGAAAACAGCTTTGGCAGGGTGCGATTTAATGACTGAGTTGGGAGTGGGAGTTCTCAGTTTCTGGATCTATTTTCATTTTGTGATTTCTGTTTGGCTCTTGAGTGAAACAGAGGAGGAGGAAAAGGAGGCAGAGAGGATGCCAGGCTTACTCGGAAATCTTATTCAGCAGATTTGGAAAAGAAAGGAGTAAGGCAAAACTAGGTTAATTCAATCCATTTGAGGTCTACTGTTGCTTCTGCTCAAGACATGCTGGAACAAATGAATTTTATTTGAAAGTGATGCTTGAGTTGACTGATGTCTGATTTAGAGTTGGTCAACCCTTCCTAAGTAGCCATAGATTAATATGCTTAACTGATACATTTTTCCAAATACTATTGCTAATTATTGAAGTATTAAGTATTTTCTGTGATAGTAACATTTCAACTGCGGTAAATATCAACTATCATAAATATTTGCATGAATGTTTGCATTAAATAAGCAAGGAGACTAAAAAAATACCCAAATAAATGTTTATTTCATTTTTAAAAAGCTCTTTTTGCCTCTTTCTAAGTGTGTGACACTAGATTCTTGGTGGATTCGATCCAGTAACATTTTTGGGATATCTGAAAGTATTCAATCCCATTACCATTTTATTAACTATCTCACTCTGACAACCACCTAAAATGAGACAAGGATGTGGATTTGTACAAGTTGTTTGGATTACAGACCATTGTGACCTCATCAAAATGGATTTTGGTGGCATATTTTTTCATCCAGTAATCTAAAATGTTGTACTTTTTTACTACCCCACACGGTGTGTGTTGCCTCCATGTAGTAGAGATTGTGATGAGGAGGAGTCATGTCACAGCTAAATATAATCTACCCATAAATCAATCAAATAATAACATTAAACATTATGCAGATGCTTGTTTTGACATCATGGGGTTTCATTGTTAAAGAGGCTTCCTCTATAAATTGGTTCAATTTAACCCTTCCTTTTTAAACAACTCCCCTTTCTGAGGTAAAACTCTTGTTTTCCAAACTAGTGGATATCAGGCAAAGTAGTGTTTTGTTGAAGGAGAAGATAAGTCTTACACCAAATTGAAAAGGAGGAAATTAAGCAGGTGATAAGATTGATGGGATAAATTAGAAGAGGAATGTGTGGGAGAGGTGGAGTAAAAAAGAAGACAAGAGGCAGATGTATAAGGAGAGAAAGATCACTTGCATTCTTCAAAACAATACAGGAAGAGAAACAGGAGAGAGAAAAACACAGGAAGGAGACAGAATCACATTAAGAAAGCTTTCCCCTCCCCTAAATAGCAAAAAATGCATAATGTTGCAGTTTTAAGGAGTGGATTCTTTCTTAAGGTTTGTTTAGACAGAATTCAGGTTTATTAGATCAGTTCAGAAATGTATTTTAAAAAACCCATGAGATAGCAGAAGTGAGTCTGCGATGTTGTATATATTCTTGGCTTTAGTTAAGGTTAAATGTTATCTTTAGGATACAAAACGTCAGCGGAGCTTTTCAAGCCTTGAAAGTGGGCAGTATATGTAGTTATATGGTCAAATAAGTTATATAATTTTGAAAGAGGGTTGGAAGAGCAATATGGTGCGAACACAGCCAATCTCCCTACCCACGTCCACAGAGCATAGAAAAGTTAGTTCTGGAAGTTGTAGTTGAAAAGTAACATTTCCAAGTTCTCTGACCATGTGGTAGAGTAGTAAAGTTTTCTTGTTTTACATAGTTATTTAAAACCCCTCGGCCAGTGTGACTAATAGTTCAAAGTCTTCTGTATTCTGTGATGTAGGTATTGATAAGACTTCAAAAATAATTATCCTTAACCAATTAATATACATCCTTAACCAATTGATGTAAATAGCTATAAATCAGCAATGGAGAACCTTTGCTCTCCAGATGAAGGGCAAAGGGATGGATGGACGATGTCTCATCCCACAGTTTGAGGTTCACTCACTCCTGTCGTAAATGTTCCTTGTTAGTTCACTTTCTATGGCACAGGATCAGGCTCTACTGTTTACCTTCCTTAGATTTGCATTTGTTCCACAAGCAGCCTAAATTAATTTGAGATTCTGTTTACACTCACCAATTATTTTGTAATGTGAAGAAAACATTACAAACTTGAATTACCCCCCCTCCTCCCAGTAAGGTAGTGAAAATTAGCACAATTTCTGGCACTTTGATTTTTCTGTTGGTTCTTTGTGCATGTATTTCAATACAGTACTTGTTTTCTTTAAAAGCTGTATTTTAGATATAAGAACTGAACCTTTCTTTGCAAATATATGTTTGTACTAGATTATTTCTTTCAAGAAGTCAAAAAAAAACACCCTGTCATTGCACAACTGACCTCCTTTGAGTTAATAATATGGTGACTTTCTTTCTTTTTTTTTCTTTTCCCTTTTTCTTTTAGGTGACTTTCTTAACACAGAGAGTATCCCAAACCACAGTGTTCAGCCTCCTGAGGACTGTGTTTCTTCAGCAGACAGTTGTTTGGAGAGACTTGCTCTATATGAAAAGGCAAATGACCAGCCAACAGAAGATTTCAGCCAGGCACCATGTCCACATCTGGACAGAAAGCGCAAACATTCTGGTGAGAAAACACAGAGTGATGGAAACCTTAAAGACAATTTTGTAGCAGAACTAGAGGAAGAATTTGCATCAAAAACAAAAAAGAGGAAGAACTCCAAAGGTAACCAGCCCCCCTCCACCCCTAACTCTAAAAGGCATGGCTTGTGAAATGAAGTCACTCTTTGGATTAACATATGTCCACACCTTGATTGGGCGGATCCCAAGTACTTCATGTGAATTGATGCTTGGGCTTTCCTATTCAGTAAAAGTCTCACCGTTTTGTCCAGGGTAATCGCTGGGCAGTGCCAATGGCTGTTAGTGCATGCAAATCCCTGCCTGACCTAATCTTTTTTTAAAAGAATGCATAGTGTGGTGGTGAAGCTGAAACAGTCTGCCCCCTCCCCCCCCAAAAAAGTGAACTGTAGCTTTTGTTTCAAGTCAAGGGCCTTTTGATTAATTTTTAGTTATTTTTCCATTAGATGACTGGCCTGAGAGGGAAATGACAAACAGTTCCTCTAACCACTTAGAAGAGCCCAATTGTAATGAGGTGACCAACCTGAAGGTGTGCATTGAATTAACAGGGCTCCATCCCAAAAAGCAGCGTCACCTGCAGCATCTTAGGGAATTATGGGAGCAGGAGGTGTCACCAGAGAGATCCCCACCCGGCAAGTTGGGCCGGCAAAGCAGGAAAGATTTAGCTGAGGCTGTTCAGCCCGAGGCCACTGCAAAGGTCAAAGACTGCACAGAAGAAAGGCACACCAAGAAAAGGTCAGAGATCAAAAGCAATAGAAGTTGGTCTGAAGAGTCCCTCAAAACAAGTGACAATGAACAAGGTATGCAGAGATTATAAGGGGAATCTAGCACGACTTAGTGACGCATGCTGCCACCAGTGCTAAGAACTATTTAGTCGTTTGCTTTTCGGAAGACATATTATTCTAGATAATATAATTTTTTAAAAACTGTTAGATCAGGGGTGTCCAAACTTTTCAGGCCACGGGCCGGTCATGCGGTTCAGGGAGCTGGTCACTATGGCCCAGGGCTTGGATGCGGCCCTCAACGCCAGTTCATCTGGACCGCAAAGCCCTCGTCGCTCCTGGAAGTGGAAGTAAAATGTGCCCGTACGGGTGTGTTTTACTTCCGCTTCCGGGAGTAACGAGGGCTTTGTAGGCTGGATAAATTGGCATTGGGGGACGCATCCGGCCCCTGGGCTGTAGTTTGGGCACCCCTGTGTTAGATAAAGATTCAGAGAGCCACTATTAAACTTCACTTAGTGCTTGTTTTGCTAGCTTTTTTAATATGTGGTATGCTGTGGTGTTAATGATGGCTTAAAGCTGCGTATTAGATGTGTACGTGTGTGTGTTCAAAACCACATTGCAATATTTTTGTCTGCAGTTTATGATTACTTTTGATGTTGCTGTTTTGGAATGGTGTTGACTTTATTGCGGTTTAAACACATGGATATAGTCTGGACTATTAAAATTGAATAGATTAAATAATATATGAAGAGTTTTCCATCTTCAGTTTTTTATGGGAATAGGCTGCTCCATCAGGTTTTGAACATCTGAGTTTCTTTTTGTGTGTAATTATGAACATGTTAAATGAACACCAATAACTGGCCAAAAACAATTTTAGTATGCTTCAGTAGGAGATTGAAATTATGATATATCATCTTCATTTAACATCAGGTATTTGGCAAACTGCAGTACTGTGCAAAAGTTTTATGCTGCCACCAGCTGGTTTGGGGGAAATTCAGTGAGTGGTCAGGGGCAGGGCAGAACTCAGACACCTTAATAATAAACTTCACCAAACTTGGAGAGTATTGAAAAGAAATTCAGCAGAAGACTCTCCAATCTTGGTGTGACTTGCAATTTTTTTTGCAAGACAAAAGACTTTCTCTGGAAAGTTAAGGCCTTCTGAAGCATGAAAGAGAAGAGGCAGCTACCAAACAGATAGAGCCACACAACCTCAGGAAATGGTGTGTGGGTCTTTGACTCCATGTTGTATTGCTGATAGAACTAGATTCATTTCAGGGCACAAAGGGAGACTGCCAAAGACAAAAATTGGGATTGGGCAATTAAGTACTTTTACTGCTTTCTGAAGTCATTTCTGTATCCATTGGATTATTCACTCCCCACTACGTTTTTAAAAATATTTTCTAAGCTAAAAAGACTCAGCAGTTCAGCACCTGAAAGAGCAGCATATTTCCATTTTGATACTAATTAAAGGTAAGAAACCATGTCTCATTTGCGTCCATAGAAAGTAATACATGAGAGTCTTCCCCCCCTCCCAAGTTGACCACTGTTTTAACTTGATAAAGTGCTTGGCCATTCCTTCTTAGACCTAGGAGTCACCAAGCACTTTCATTAAGACTGTCTTCCACAACTTGATGCCATCAAGAGGTTTTTCGTTATAGGGCCACATAATCCCTCACTACTTACCATGCTGATGTAAATTACATTCTAAAACCTCTCGAGGGCACCAAGTCAGACAGGACTGCTTTAAAGGGGATATAAATAGCCATTACAATTATTTTATATTTTAGTAGGTTAGTACTGATAGTTCAAGTGTGGAATTGTTTAAGATACTGATGCGATACGTGTGTAAAAGTGGATTTTTTTTAATGTGGAAGGATTTGTGGTATATCAGTGTATGTGCATGTGTACGTAATGTGTGTGTCTGTTTCCCATTCAACACAGTATGCAACATGTAATGCTTTTCTTCCCCTTTAGGAACCCTTCCATTCCCAGCATCTCCGCATGTGAAGAACCTTTCCTCTCCCAATATAAACAGCAAAAGGCAAACCCAGCCAAGCTGTACTCCAACTTCAAGGTTGGCTGCTAAGCAGCAGAAAATTAAAGAACACTGGAAGACAGATGTGCTGTGCACAGACGAAGAGGAGGATTTCCAAGTTGCATCCCTGCTGCAGAAGCACAGCGAATGTGAGAAACCACCAGGGAAACGCCAGTGTAAAACAAAACATTTGGCATTGCAGGAGAGGCAGAGGAGGTTGTCACTCATTGGGGATGAGATCACAGATATAGAAAACACTGAGGAGAAGGTATTGTCATCTGAACCTAATTTTTCTCCTGTTATTATTTTAATATTTCAATAAGTATATTTATTATTTCACTAAATTTATATTCTTAAATGTTGCCTTCTTTAGCTAGCAATGCTTCCAAACTGGTATTGTTTATGCTGAAATATATTCTGCTGTGCTGTAATGCCCAGTTATGTTTATCCCAAGATAAACTGCCTGCCTTTACGTAACTTTGGTATAGAGTCCAGTCTTTGAGAATTTTAGACTTTTAGATGGCGTTAATCCAGAAGGTGATGTTATTGTCTCAGTGAACACCAAATGAATTATTTTAATGACTTATTAACAGTGGATATGGTGAGGGTGTGGAATTCAGTAATGATTTTGACAGGTCATAGTTAATGAGGAGAATCTGAAAGCAACCACCTTTCAGAACGTGATTTTTCTCCAGTCAGATCACATGAGCTGGCATTGTACAGTTGCCTCCTCCACCAGCAAGACTCCCTCATTATTGCCTGTCTCTTTAGCCCTCACAGCTGCAGACTGCAAGCCCCCCTCAGGAGACTACCCCAAGCCGTCCCATGCCGCCAGAAGCCCGAAGGCTTATTGTCAATAAGAATGCCGGGGAAACTCTTTTGCAAAGAGCAGCTCGACTGGGATATGAGGCAAGCTTTGTTTTTGAAGTTCACTTCTCTGAATTAAAATAGAAGGAAATGCTTAATGTCACATATGATTCTCGTTGCGCACATGCTTAGAGCCTCCCTTTGTGCTCCTTCTCAACATGGTGAAATATCTTGAGGGTTTCTGTTCTGTTTCTTCATTCGAGCATGCAATTAGTATATTTTTGAGTGGAACGAGGAGGGAAGCCATCTAAATTTCTGTAATTTAATAACCTTCAGCCTGTCATTGCCAATGAGAATTCAGGGGATGAAGTGATTTACAAGATTGGATGCCCAAGAGATGGAGGGATATATATGTGTAGAGAGAGAGAGTAAGGGATGTATGCATTGGGACAAAGACAAAGGGAAACACCTATGCATAATGTAAGGAGGGTTAGTCACTTGCGTGGCATTGCTGGTGTCAAAGTATGGAAATGTTTTATTCTAGAGTTGCTTCAAAATATTGCATTCTCAGTTTATAAAAGCGTTTTTGGAATCATTCCTACATTTGAAGAATACAATATGCTGCTAATATCTAGGAACCCGTACACTTCAGTGGACAGTGAGGATAATTGTGCTACAAGGCATTGCCACAATTAAGGTTGGAAGTTTGGGGGCCCAGATCCTTTGAAAATGGGGAGAATGACTTTTGATTTGGTGGTTCTTTCACTATATCTCCTTCCCCAGTGTTCCTTCAAAACTTTCTCTCTATTTGCTCTCTTTCTTGCTCTTTGATTGTTTGAAGAGAAAATCACTTCTGTACATGAAGTTCCCTAGAGGCCCTGTTTAAAAATGAATCTGGGAGGTCTGTCTCCAACTTTGTCTCTGGGGGAGATTTTGTACTGGCGCCTAGTGTTTACAGGTGGTATTTCTAAATGCAAGCAGATTTTAATTTTAAAAAATCCAGTAATCCATTTAAAAAACAAAACAACTGCAAGATGCAAATGCCTCTGCAGTGTTTCCCAAATGCTGGTTTTTGGACTTCAATTCCCAGAAGCCTAAGTCATTTCCCCAAAGCACTGATCAGCCAATGTACTGACTGAGGCTTCTGGGAATTGAAGTCCACTAGTGGGCTGTGTACCCCTTGTTTGGAACCACTGCTCTAGGGCCATGATGGCAAACCATGGCACTCTACTTGTTCTTGGACTTCAATTACCAGAAACCCAAGTTAGCACTCCTGTTGATCAGGGCTTCTGGGAATTGAAGTTCAAGAACAGCTGAAGTAGGAAAGTTCTCCATCACTGCTCTAGGGCCTCTTTATGATCAGGTTTCCTTACCTTGGAGCTGCACTGGAAAAAGACAGACAGACAGACAGACAGACAGACAGACAGACAGACACACACACACACACACACACACACAATATTTTATTAATACAGATGAAACCTTCACGTGAACTTTTGTGCTCTAGTTCTTGAGTGCACAGCTAGCTGCCATGCACCAGTGGGAATTTTGTCTGACTTCCGTAGGGTGTTGCATAGCTTAATTAATTCAAACTGTATTCCACGAGGCTTGAGTGAAAACAAATAAGGACAATGCTGAAGGCCCTTTCTAGGATAAACAGTGATAAATATCAGAATTAAAATGCCTTTTAAAGCATTTGTATTAAATACTCAGCATGAAGGCAAAGGAAGAGGCATTGAAAAGTAGAAGCAAGATGATAGTAAGATTATGTATATTCTCTGCCTTGCATGTCCTTAGGAACTAGTAATATACAAATCAGGCTATATCTGTTCTGTGTCATGTTTGCATGTAATCTACCATAAGCCCGTTCCATCCAATTTCTGCATCAACCTATGACATTTAGCTGTTACCCCACCCCACCCCCACACTTTATATATTGTTTCCACTAACAAATATTTGCTATATACATTTCCCACTAAAAAGTGCACTCTTGAGTTTATTTTTGAGTGGCGGATTGCCTCTGAAAGTGAAACATCTAAAGATAACAGTGTTCTGACCTTCATATTACAGTAAAACACCTACTTACGTAGGCCTTTATGTAAATCAGTTTTTTACTTAACTCAAAGCAAACCCATAGGAAATTGATATTTATATAAATCGAAGCAACCCTATAGGAAAAATGAATGTTTAAGGTAACTCGAAGCAAACCCATAGGAAAAATGAATTTTGTACGTAACTCGAAGCAAACCCTTAGGAAATCGTGTTATGTAAATCGGGACATGGTTTTAGTGCAAAAATCATTATGTAAGTCGAATTTTATGTAACTCGAGGCATATGTAAGTCGGGGTTTTACTGTAGTTTGGAAAGTGATTGAGCTAGTTTGTTTCAAATGCAAATCAAAACAGATTTATCTCTAGTAGGAACAATTCCTCATTTCCTTACACTATGCATGTTTAGGGAGAAACAGGCTAATCATGGCAGACATCTATAAGGGCAGGACCCTCATTTTTACAGTGAAGGGGACACCCTGGGCTGAGCGCTGAATGATACACAAACTATTTATCTCTCTCGCAACCCTTCCTAAAGAATATATTTCTCCAAAGAGGTTGAGTATCTTGAGTTCACCTGTGGAAAATAAATACTAATAGAGAGGTCATGGGTGCACTAAAGGTTCTGCATTTATCACCCACATACTGCTTTTCCTGTTGTTATGGGAGAGATACATCTCCTTTTATAAGTAATATAAAGTATTAAGTAAGAGCCTTCTTAAGTCAAATGGGCAATTGCATCTCATTAGATTGACTTTGATGCTCAGTACATTTATATTGGAGTCCAGATGCAGCCTTTCAAATGACCTTCTTTGTGTCACAGGCTCAACATGGACAATCTGCTGATAGGAAATCAAGCAGAATAGTGCCCCAAAATCACAATACAATGACATTTTGAGACTTGCTGACCAACTCTCATTTTCTAAATAAAAATTAACAGGGAGCATTTAATGTTAAGGTAGTTTAAAATATAATTTGTTGTTTTGTGATAAATTGTGTGTAAGCTTTGTAATTTTTTAAAAAAAGAATGTTCTTACCTCTGAGCGTTTCCAGCCTTCCCCTTTGTACAATACAGGCAACGGTGGGGGGCAGGGCAGAGTTGTATACAGGAAATCTGATGTTTCCTTCAAGGTTTCCCCATAGGAGAGAGATTTTTGCTTTGTAGAATGCTTTACCAACTCAGCCTAGGGAAGAGTTTGTAGTCTGTTGTGATACTTTGGTCACAAGAGCTATTCATTCCAGAGACTTTACATTTCCAAATGCCCTTCTAATCCTTTTGGAGGCTTTTCTAGGAGAAATCCCTTTGGAACATTCCCCCACATTCCTTCCCCCCAGTTTTGAAGAGAAATATTTCCTGGATGAATGTGCTTCCCCTCCCTGTTTTATTTAAGTGACAGCTTCTGATGTTAAAGGTATCGCCATAGCAACAAACAGTTTCTTCTCCCCACCCTTCCCCGGCTTCCTCCAGGAAGTAGTTCTGTATTGTTTGGAAAACAAGGCTTGTGATTTAAATCACTGTGACAGGGCTAGCTCTTTGCCTTGTAAAGAGACTTTAGGCATATTATTCTTTTGGTGATTTCTTTGCTGGCATGGATAAGGAATGATACACAAAATGCTCTGTGGAACATGGATCTATGAGAGCAGTTTACCATTGTGGTAAAGCAGCAAATGAGGACCCTCTCTCTCTCTCTCTCTCTCTCTCTCTCTCTCTCTCTCTCTCTCTCTCTCTCTCTCACACACACACACACACACACACACACGAAATACATTCCTCTTCCTACTAATAAAGGATCTCTCTCTCTCTCTCTCTCTCTCTCTCTCTCTCTCTCTCTCTCTCTCTCTCTCTCACACACACACACACACACACACACACACACACACACGAAATGCATTCCTCTTCCTACTAATAAAGGATCTCTCTCTCTCTCACACACACACACGAAATGCATTCCTCTTCCTACTAATAAAAGATCTCTCCCTCTCTCTCTCTCACACACACACGAAATGCATTCCTCTTCCTAATAAAGGATCTCTCTCTCTCTCACGCACACACACAAAATACATTCCTCTTCCTACTAATAAAGGATCTCTCTCTCTCTCTCTCTCTCTCTCTCACACACACACACACACACACACACACACGAAATGCATTCCTCTTCCTACTAATAAAGGATCTCTCTCTCTCTCTCTCTCTCACACACACACACAAAATGCATTCCTCTTCCTACTAATAAAATATATATCTCTCTCTCACACACACACATGAAATGCATTCCTCTTCCTACTAATAAAGGAGCTCTCTCTCTCTCTCTCTCACTCACACACACGAAATGCATTCCTCTTCCTACTAATAAAGGATCTTTCTCTCTCTCTCTCTCACACACACACACGAAATGCATTCCTCTTCCTACTAATAAAAGATCTCTCCCTCTCTCTCTCTCACACACACACGAAATGCATTCCTCTTCCTAATAAAGGATCTCTCTCTCTCTCACGCACACACACACGAAATACATTCCTCTTCCTACTAATAAAGGATCTCTCTCACTCACACACACACACACACACACACACACACACACACACACACACACAATGCATTCCTCTTCCTACTAATAAAGGATCTCTCTCTCTCTCTCTCTCTCTCTCTCTCTCTCACACACACACACACACACACACACACACAATGCATTCCTCTTCCTACTAATAATATATATATATATATATATATATATATATATATATATATATATATATATATATATATATATATATATATATATATATATATATATATATATATCTCACACACACACGAAATGCATTCCTCTTCCTACTAATAAAGGATTTCTCTCTCTCTCTCTCTCTCTCTCTCACACACACACACACACACGAAATACACTCCTCTTCCTACTAGTAAAGGATATATCTCTGTCAACAAGTAGAAAAGCATAACACTACCATTCCCCCCTCCCATAAATATATTTGCACTTTTACACAAACCATTGAGGATAGTTGTGGATAGATTTGTTTGGTAGAAATTCAAGGAATATTTATGGTGAGAGTTTAAACTGTGTAGAGGTACATAGATAGGACACATGTAACCTTGCCAGTAAGCTTTGGAGTCAGCGAACACAAAATGTATGCTGAATATAACTTTCATTATATAGATTTAGCTGAAATTTCAAATATCTTATTTAGTGTCAGCAGATAGACAGGTTATAAAATCGTAGCATTTGTGGTTCTTACCCTTGCCTTTTGTGTAACCTGCCATATAGATCTCCACTTTTTTTATCCAAGCTGTTTATAAGCTGTCAGCCACATGTTCTGGAATTCAACAGAGAGGGCTGAAATTTCTATGAATTTAATAAATCATCTTTAAAGAGTTAATGAGGCATTTAATTAATTAACCATAAAACTCTACATTGTTACATTTCATGGTTAATGACACTGGATAAAATCCGCTGGGAACATCTCCAGTTCTGTGGGAAGAAGATTTTTGCAGAGTGGGTGCAGTTTGTCAGGGACTTTTGTGCAAACTGAATGAATTGAGGTTAGACAAGAACATGTTATAGTAGTGAAAAACTAAAAACATTTTATATTCAGATATAGAAAAATGCTGTATCACCCATTGATTAAAATTAACAACTACAGTAGATAAATTTTAATTAAGTCCAGAACCAAAAACTGGAAGAGCCCTGTAGTTCAGTGGCCCACTAGTGAGTCTTTGACACTCCTGATGTTTTGAACTACAACTTCACACCCTTTTATCATTGGCAACGCAGCCTGGGAATTCTGGGAGTTGAAGTCCAAAACATCTGGAGTACCAAAGGTTCCCCAGCCCGGCTTAGCACATACTTTGCATCCAGAAGAGTCTAAGCTTTAACCCATTTAACTGACAAACAGTGGATCTCCGGTAGGACAGCTGACAAAGATTTCCATGAAGCCTTGGAAAATCTCTGTCAATCAGAGCATACCAGCATTCTCCAAATCGATTTCATTAGGTGTTTCAGCTAAAGTTATTTGGTCTCACCCAATATGCCAGTGGTGAGGAAGAAGGGGAATTATAAGGCTATATGTCTGGAGGCCAGATTAAAAAAGAGAAGAGAATACAGTATATAGTAAGTTGACTTCCTTGGTACGAAGTGGTTTCACACGTTCCAACTCCCTTGTTCGATCAATTTCAAATCTTACTGAGCAGCTTTCCACAAGTGTTCCTCTGGTGATTTTTTGCTCTTCTTGATTCTTGCTGGTCTTAGGATCAGCAGAGACCAGCCAAACCTCCCAACATCCCTGAGTCAGCAAGATCACTCCCAAAAGAGAGTGAAACCAAGAGAGAAGGAAAAGCAAGGGTGCCATTTGTGCAAGATTTTCAGTGTGCTTGTTATTACCACCACCACCACCACCACACACACACTTTACATCTTCTCCATTTTGGAAAAGTTTAACTGGTTGAAATCTTATCGCATAAGTGATACCTGTAGAAGAGAGGTGATATCACCAGCCGAGATCAATTTTTGGTAATTGTACACTTTCTCTTTCCATGCCACAGCTCCCACTACTTCTGTGCAATGAAAGTGATTATGAGAGATTAAAAAAAATCTTGTGGGATGGAAGCAGAAAGTTTTTAATGACCAAAAATCACTCCTGCTGATTGTTACAACCCTTCTGTACATGCAAGTCATGTAAGAATTTCAGCCATCTTGTTCTTAGTATTACTGATACCCATCATTTCCAGAGTCATCTGACTGGCCTCCTGTCCTTTGTTTGGACAGCCAGTTTGCTCATTTGCTGCTATCCAGGTTTGCTGTTAAATGAACAGCTTCATGCTGTATCCTAGCTACCGTCTTCTTAGGTTGTATATGAGTATTGCACACTATAGTGAGCTTTCTGGTACAAATTATTATTATTTCAATTTATATGCCACCCTACTCGGTGCAACAGACTCAGAGTGGCTCACAAAAATACACAACAATATATTACATAATCACAACATATTACAATAAATTTGTGCCCGTTCTTTCCCCCAACCCAAGCTCCAACCCCAGCATGGGATCAGCGCTCAGGTTGGGGGTTGAACTGGCACACAGGCTGGGGTCGGTGCTTGGGTTGGGGTGCTGATCGCTCTTTGCTTGCAAAGGGAACACGGGTTCCCTTTGCAAGCAAAGGGCTAGCCCAGTAAGCCATCACCCTTTGCTTACCGAGGGAATGTGCATTCCCTTCAAAAGCAAAGGTCAATCCCACGCTGGGATTTGCCGGTTTGCTTGAGGAGGGAGGGCACTTTCTCTCCCCAAGCAAACTGGATCGCACCCCTGTTCCCGTTCCTCTTCAGAAAGGGAACAGGGCTATTTTTAACATTGTGCGATCAATGCATCGCACAACGTTAAAAACCAGATAACGTTATGACTTGTAGAACCAAATCATAACGTTATCCGAGGTACTAGTGTACTATACAGCTATACTGATCTAGTAACTTCAGTACACACACACATTCAAGAACTTCCAGAGTACGCACATTTGATACCTGGAAAAAATGATTCTGAAATATAGACTCATGTACATTCCTGCTATGAATATTGAAAAACAATACCTAAGTGATCAACTGTGGTTTGCAAGCATAGCTCAATTCAGGATTCTACTACTGGTAGAAAATAAACAAGAGAGCTATAAAGAAATGGACGCTTTACATTTGATGGACATCCCTAGTCCATAAAAGCCTATTTTGTAATAAAATCTTAAGGTACCACAGGACTCTGTCTTCTTTTCTCCTTTCTTTGATGTTACAAAGGACTGCTAGCATTCATATTACATTACTTTCACTGTACAGTATTTCTTAAACTGTTCCAGTCAAAGTGAATGTGGTTTACTACAATCCTTGAATTTTGAGTTAGTCACTCACTAGTCACAAGCCTAGTGTTTTCACATGTGTACAAAAATTAAGTTTAAAATTGGAAATGGCATATTTGCCTCCTAGCTTGATTGTGATTGTGTAGTCCCACTGCTTCAAAGTAACATAAACTTTCCTAGTTAATTATTTTGGTTGGTGAGCAATTTTTTTACTTACATAAAGGTATCTCATTTCAGTGAGGAAAGAAAAAAATACCTCAGTTTAGTGAGAGTATTCCAGACAAATGCTATAGTGTAGAATTTTTCAACCTTGGGTTCCCAGATGTTCTTGGACTTCAGTTCCCAGAAGCCCTGATCAGCAGGTGTGCTGACATGGGCTTCTGGTAATTGATGTCCAAGAACAACTGGAAGCACAAGGTGGAAAAACCCTACTTAGTGAATAGGCTGGTTTTACACCTTATCTCTGAGCCATGGCGACTGGTGGGTTTGAGGAGCTGTAGTCTAAAAGTTGGAAATGACTTTACACCGCAAAATAACATAAGAACAAAAGTCCAAAAGGAAAGAGAAATAGAGCAGCTTTTCTAGGCTCTGTAATGAATTAAAATGGGGCTTTTGCTTTTTTGCCCCAAATGTAGAACGACTCCTATGATAGTGGGATAACTTGAACATTTTCTAAAGGATCAAAGTGGGATTTTTGACTGTGCTTTGTGATGTGGTGGAAGATACTTGATGATAATTTATTTCATAATGTAAGCATGTTTATATGTGTCCGTAGTCCAAAATATCATGGATAGTGGTGGTTCTAATCAAAAGCTGCCTGCAAAGTCAGTTCTGTTTGGGATATCCCAATTTTCTGTAAGGGGCCAATAGCCGATTTTGTTTTTCAACTCTTTGCCTTCTTCATGTGAAATGAGCAGCTTTATGGTGGTTTCCTTCTTTCCTTTGTAACTGGTTAATAGCCTAAATCAGAGGGGTATTCCCTGCATGTTCAAAGTAAAGGTATGCATGTCTCCATAGCAACAAATAACTTGGTCTGTTTTCTCCTGCTTCTCTTTTCCAGGAAGTGGTTTTGTATTGTTTGGAAAACAAAGTCTGTGATGTAAATCATCGTGACAATGCTGGTTATTGTGCCCTCCATGAGGCCTGTGCCAGAGGATGGCTGAGCATCGTGCGACATCTCCTAGAATATGGAGCTGATGTTAATTGCAGCGCTCAGGATGGAACTAGGTTAGCAAACACTCTGATTACTAAGACTAAATCACCTTGTTTTGTACCATGTCACTACACAGCTAGTGACATGAGATCAAGATTGAAGATATATATATATCTCCAAAAGTGTGAGGGCTAGAGACTCTCAAACTTGGGCCTTACAAATGTTGGAGTTTGCTAATTCCTATCAATGTAAACTTTTTTGCTTCAAAGAATGTGGTGTTCTTCTTCGTGGTCTCTGTGAATGCACACTGACGAGTTCTGTGCCTGTGTGGAAGCCATTTTCAGAGCTTTTAAGCTGATTAGATAAATCAAATTTGTTAGGACAGCCCACCATCTGCCCGCCCCTTTGAGCCATATTCTTGGTACAATTAAGATTGTGAGTCTAGCTGCACTTACTTAGGATTGAATCACACTAAACTGAATAGAGTGAACCCTTAGAGAAACACAGGACTGGGTGGTTAACCTCTAGACTTGACATTATTGTTCTCATAGTAGAGAAACCTTTCTTTACGCTTGAATACTGCTTTGCATTGATTTTGAAACCTAATGTCTGTTACTGTTTCTTATACTGTATCCATTCCATCCACGTTGTTTGTTCTGTGCTTAATTTTTTAAAAAGGAAATGTTCATGCTCCTGCAGGTTCTCATGTAGTTTTATCAAATTGCTGGATGGGGTAATACCTTTGGCCATTTTAAATACCTTATTTTTGTTCATAGGACATGAAGAAGTCCCCAAGTAAAATTTAAGAAAGTATATTGTGCTAATGTTGTATTGTTTTAAATTCTTAACAAAATGGAGGCAAGAAAGCAAGTTACAGTATTTGCTTACAATACTTGTCTATTTTCATCTTCTTCTAACCTTTTGCCAGCAAAAACCTTTTCAGCCACACAATCCTGTGACACTTTATGGATTAGCACATTTATTGTGCACAAGCTTATCTCATAATACATTTCTTATACTTTAAAGTAATTACTGTAAAGTAAGTACTGTAAAGTAAGTACTGTGTTCCTGGAGATGTTCCTGGAGATGTTCCTGGAGTTCTTTCACTTGCATATTTTATCACTTATCACCTAACTTGGCAGTCTATGGCCTTTTAATTATTGTCCTTTGCAAATCATTTTGCAAGAGCCAGAAGATTTCAATAAAAAAAAACAAAGCCTGTTAAAAACTGCTGAGTAGTCAATAATTATCACCTCATCTGTTCTGCAGAAGCATCTTGACTAATTGGAGAAGGAACAATATTAAAAAGTAGGGGTGAATACACCACTGTGTGAGATTCTTTTACCTTTAATGTTTAAATCTAACCTGAGCTTTATTTTAAGGGCAAGTAAAAAACAAAAAGTTTTGTGGTCTTTGAGTAGCAACAAAAATCTTGAAAGAGAACTGCATCTATTGGAATACTAAAGGAAGAGGCTTTTTTAAGTTATTTGAGATTGTAGATTTTCCAGAACTTTTCTTCAAGGTTAATATTAACTATGTGTTGTCAAGTCAATTTTGACTTATGGCTTTGACTTTGACCTTTTCCAAGGTTTTCTAGGTAGTGAATACACAGAAATGGTTTACCATTCCCTTCTTCTGGGGGCAACCAAAAATTTGGAGGAATTAGGAGAAAGCAGAAAGCCCACTAGGTAAAAATAGTGGGCATTTTATTTTGTCAGATCGACATGTGAGATAGCATTTGAAGAACAAAAATGTCTATCTATGAATTTATGGTCTCTCTCATCTCTGTAGACTTTAAGCTTGGCTTTAGCCTCTGGGAGTTTATCCATTGCCATGGTTGGAGGACATAAGCACTTGATTTGGCTGGAGGAACAGAAACAGCAGCCATTTTTATACCATTGAAACTAAAATATAGCAGTTGGTACAAAAAAAAATCCATGGAAACCAAATTGGTAGTCATGCAAATTGGTTGGAAAAAGATGGAAGTGAAGTCTCATTGAGTATAGTTGGGTGGGTTCTGTGTGATAAGGCTACCTGATGCAAGTTAGAAATGCAAATTTTGGAACACATTTCGCAGCTGGAGAATTCTGGGAGTTGTAGTCTAAAAATATCAATTCTCAAACCTCTAGTACAAATCACATTGTGGAGTTATGCTTTTAAATCTTCACAAGTATAATATCTCTGAGTTCCTGCAGTGTGGCCATTCTTGAGAGGTTTTGCTTGCTGATTTGTTTTCTGTGATTTATATGCTGTCTTGGGACAACTATTATCCCAATGCAGTGGTGTTGTTTGGGATCCTGGTGTTGTCTTCTTGAAAATACAAGTGTCATTTGCAATGACAAAGATCAATCACTAAGTAATCCAAACCTAGCATCCAGTCTAGTCACCTTTTGATTAAATATATAGCAGCTTTATTTGTGTAGCAGCACTATCGCAGGCAGGAATTCTCCAGAATGTCTGATGGCTGTCACAAAAATGCTCTTTACCCTGAGCACAAATGTTTATTGTTTTAGACCAGAGATGGTGAACCTTGGTACTCCAAGTGTTCTTGGACTTCAATTACCAGAATCCCAAGTCAGCACTCCTGTTGATCATGGCTTCTGGGAAGTGAAGTTCAAGATCACCTGGAGTGGCATGGTTGGCCATCACTGTTTTAGACTAAAACAACCCAGACTCTTACAGCCAGTATGGTTGGGGATTCTGGGAGTTGTAGTTTAAAAGAAGAAGCAGTAAATAGTCTACTCTTACATAGTCAGACCTATTTACTTTGTGCCTAGTACACAGAAAGAGCTTTTTGACTCATGTGTCCTCCCTCAAGATAAGAGGGACTACCAGCTTTCAGGGACTACTTTTCTAGATTTTGGAACTTCAAGAGTTTGGCATGGACTGTCAAAACATGGGAAATAAAAGGTCCAAAAATGAAAATGAACATAAGCAGAAGCCTAGACAGTATCTGGGTTTTAAAAATTTATATTCTTTGTGTTAAACAGTGCAGAGCAGCTGGCCACTCTATAACCTATTTTAAGAGCTAACAGGCTTTCAAACAGCAATTCACCTTTTCTTGGGTATAGGTTTAAAACCAGTTTTTAAGAGAGTGAGCCCAAAGAAGCCAGGAATCCCCTGCAAAAAAAGGGGGAAAACACCCAACCTTGGGGGCTGGATGCAGTCTGAAGGCCACACTTTCCTGGCCTTTGTGCCAAGATTTGTGGGAGATACTCTGCTAAAACATTTCAAAAGGTCTGACTTGTGAAAGGGCACATACTGGGTATTTCCTGCCATGATCTTGGCAATGAGGAACATCTTTATTGTAGGGCCACACTGGTGTTCCTCCCTACAGACTTTTTAGAGAGGCTGTAAATCCCTTCCTTTCTGTTCTTGGAGCCAGGTTATCCCAGTGTGACTAGTCAGGTGGTGAATTAGTTACTCAGTGCTTTTATTGTGTTTAGATTATGACATATAATAAACCCATTTGTTCAACAGAGGTGGTATTCTGCTTGCATGATCAGAATCATTCTGTACTTAGTGGCTCTGTGTTTTTAAGAAGTAGATCTTTGATGCTCTTGGTTGCTGCTGAAACAGCGGTGGCAACTTTCCATGCTTCTGACTGAGGAAGGGCATTAGCTCAGTGGTGAAGCACAGGCTTGGCATGGGTCCTCACATCCAAATCATGGCATCTCGAGGACTAAGAAGGAATACTGTTTGAAACCCTGGAGAGCTCATGCCATCCAGAGATGACAGTACTGTGTCAATATGGACCAGCAATCTGAATTAGTATAATATAGCTTCCTGTATTCTTATGACATGCTTTGTTCTGTAGACTATATGTTCCAGAGTGATTTTAATGTTTGCTGTGTTGGCTTGTAGATCATCCAAATACAGGCACTAGGAGAAAATGCAGTCGTTTTCTGTTTTTAACTGTTGTATAACTTCAGGCCTTGTTAACTACAAAGTGTTGTTAAGAATTTTGAGAGTTATGGCCTGATCTCTCTCTCTACTTTATTATACTCGTCAACATGTCACACACAGTTCTAGGTAGAAATGGAGCTAAACCCTTTTGCAGTTTATTCCTAAATTTCATTATTATTAATTTCCCCCTCCATTGTGCTATTTTAAAAAAATCACTGCAGAGACACATTTGCTTTTATGAAATTCTTAGATTACCATACAGTAACAAACACATACATTCAAAAGGAACTAACACTGTCATACAGGTCTGTATTGATGTGGTCACCCATGGTGCTTATTTCCATGTCTGCTTTGGATTCAAAGAATAAGAAGCCATGAGTTGCTACCTCATGGTCAATGGTTATTCCCATCCTCACTTTCCCTGGATCTGTGACAAGTGATACTATTACAGAGAACTGGATCTTATGGTTGGCAAGCGTGCCTGTTAATCCTTAGGGACATGAATATCGACATTTTTGATGGGCAAGTTTTAAGCATACAGTATTATGTTCACATTGAGGGGGCAGGTCCCATGGTAGTGATTTCTTGTTTGTAGCTGAAACAGTTATATTTATTTTTGAGGATTGTAATCCAAAAATGTAGGTCAGGGCCAGTCGCGTGGTTCAGTGAACTGGTCACATGATTCCTCCCACCGGAAGCGGAAGTAAAACTTGCCTTGCAATCCGTTTTGCAACAGGATGAGATAGATTTTAAGCTGCCATTTTCTCTGCTTAATCCTGGGGTGTGCAAACTACGGCTCGTGGGCCGGATCCGCCCCCCTAATGCCAATTCATTCAGCCCACACTGTCCTTGTACGGGTTTTACTTCCACTTCCAGGAGCGACGAGAATTGGATGGGCTGGATAAATTGGCATTGGGGGCAGGATCTGTCCCACAGGCCAGAGTTTGGGCACCCCAATGTAAGTTATCTGCTTTGCTAACATATTCCTTCTTGCTCTTTTGCTCTGTCCCACCCTCTCCACTCCCAAGCGACAGCTGCCATTTTGGCAGAAGGGTTGCCAGTTTTTCTTCAAGAAAGAAGTACAGTAATACCTCATATAACATTAGTATCGAATAACACTAAAATCGCATAACATCAAGGAATCGGGGGGGAAGAATTGCATCAGATAACATTAAGATCCTATGGGATGCTTCAGATAACAACCGCGAAAGCCTGTGTGGTTACAATGTATCTCTATGGATCCCATAGAGGATCAGATAACACTAAAAATCATATAACACTAAGACTTGTGGAACCAGGTTTTAGTGTTATATGAGGTTTTACTGTATTCCAAAATGTCTGTATTTTTCATAATTTGGGTCTGCAGTAACAAAACAGTATCCTGCAGATAGTTTTTAAAGAGAGGACTCACATTGCCATCTGGGGTGGGGGTGGGGGTGGGGTGGGGGCGTCCTTGCTTGTGGATTACAACTGGTTTTTATTAGGGAAGCCTTTCATGAAGATATTAAAAAATGAATTAAGAGATCCCCCCCCCCCCCAATTCCCGGTCATGTGAACTGTCTTTGCAGATGAATGGAACAGGACAGAGAGCAATCCTCCACATGTTTTGATCTGCGGCTCTCAGCAGTCCTAGCTTGAACAGCCAAGGTTGAATGGTGCTGGAAATTGTAGTCTAATAATATCTGGAGGATGACACTTTCCTTAGTATGGCCCAGGGGCCGCATCTGGCCCTCAACACCAATTCTTTTGCCCTTCAAAGCCCTCATCGCTCCTGGAAGCGGAAGTAAAATATGCCTGTGTGGGCGCGTTTTACTTCCGCTTCCAGGAGCGATGAGGGCTTCATGGGCTGGATGGATTGGCATCGGGGGCCAGATGTGGGGCCCAGGCCATAGTGGCCAGCTCCCTGAACCATGTGACTGGCCCGTGGTCTGAAAAGTTTGGGCACTTCTGATGTAAACTATTCAGAAATTGGAGTGAGCATAAAGAACTCTGCAATCTATGATCCAATTACAGCTTTAAAAAAGTTACTGTTTGGACTACAACTACCAGAATCCCCAGAGCTCCAAAAATTAAGTTTTCTTACCTCTGATTAAAATATTAGCTAATTATCCAGCCAAAGTAAGCTAGTTATTGTTCAGTTGCACAGTCGATTCCGACCCTCTGCAACCCCATGGACCACCGCCCGCCAGGTACTCCTGTCCTCCACCATCCTCCTCAACTCACTCAGCTCCATGCCCATTGCGTCCACAATACAATCTAGCCATCTCATTCTAGGGCGCCCCCTTCCTCTTTTGCCCTCAACCTTTCCAAACATCAAGGCTTTCTCAAGTGAATCCTCTCTTCTCATTTGATGTCCAAAGTACCTTAGTTTCATCTTCACCATTTTGCCCTTCCAAGGAGCAATCAGGGTTGATTTCTTCTAAGATTGACCTATTTGTTCTCCTTGCTGTCCAGGGGACTCTCAAAACTCTCCTCCAGCACCACATCTCAAAGGCATCTATTCTTCTGCGCTCAGCTTTCCTAGTGGTCCAGCTCTCACAACCATACAATGCCACAGGGAATACCATTGCTTTGACTATAATTGCAGTGTGATCTTACCTCCCTCTCGCCTGTGCTACTTCAAGGTCTTCTTATCCCTTTTATTAGAATCTGAAGTTTACTGTGGCATCTATATTTTTGTCCTATCTTTCTTGCCCTCTGGCTGTCTTGCACTGAGATGAGCCCTATCAGTAGGGTCAGGAAGCCCAGACAACTCTGGTTCACTGTGTATGTGTGTGAGAGAGTGTGTGTGTGGTAGAAGATTGCGTTTGGAAGCCGAACGAGCAGCTGCTTCCTGTGCTGGCGGTCTGTAGCAGCTGAAAGAGGAAGCCATTCTTGCAGGTTGGGAGGCTGGTGGGAGGATGATTGAAGCGGCCGCCTGGGAGAGGCAGCTGCTGCTTAGAGATGATCTCTGTACACAGAGAGATGAAGAAAGAGTAGGACTGACTGTCTGGGCTACAGCCTTCAAAATAGCCTAGACCCGTGATGGTGCACCTTTGCACTCCGTATGGGCACGTTTTACTTCTGCTTCCGGGAGCGACACGGGCAGCATGGGCCGGATGAATCAGAGTAAACCCATTTGTGTGTATTCACAGGGTGCTTGGGCTTCTGGGAATTTAAGTCCAAGAACATCTGGAGTGCCAAGGTGCGCCATCACGGGTCTAGATCGTAACGCCCCCCCTCACCCTGCTCCGCCAAGCATAGCAGGGTCTCTCATCACTTCCCCTCTGCTTAGCATGAGCAGGTGTGCCTGCCTTGTGAGACTGCTGTATATACAGCCCTGTACAACAAGAAGAAAAAAATCTGGAATTTCCAGGTGGTAGCTGTGTTTGCCTGTTGCAGCAAAAGAAAGCAGGAGTTCTTCATCTTAAAGACTAATCAGCTTTATTTGACACCCGCTATTATGAGTTAGAGTCCAAATTTTCAGATCTGTTCTCTACCATGGAGAGACAACACTGGTTAAACATGGGTCATTCCAGTTTATTGGAGAAGTGTTGTCCTTTCTGGAGCTTCTAGAGCAGGGGTGGCCAAACTACCGCCAAATCATCAGGCACCAAATCATCAGGCCCGCACTACCCTTGCCACTCCTGGAAGCAGAAGTAAAACATGCCCACGCATGCGCAAAATGCTGCTGCAATGGACCTGCAGCTGTCATAAACACATTTACAACAGCTGTGGGGGCATTTATGGCCGCATTTTGGGCTTGTGCGGGTGCTTTTTACTTCCGCTTCCGGTGGGAAGAACCATGTGACCGGCCCACTGAACTATGTGACTGGCCCGTGGGCCGAAAAGTTTGGGAACCTGTGTTCTAGCGTTCCTCAATGCTATGGAAATGTGCAGAGACACTAAGCTTGCCACAGCTTTTGCTCTTCTCAGACCTATTTTGTGTTGACATTGATCAGTCTAAACCAGGAGTTCTCAACCTTTTAAAGCCTGGGGCTGGGTCATGCTCCCTCAGACAGCTTTGGGGGCCAGACGATCATTTTGCCCCACCTGCACCACACTGGACTTCCTGGTGTGGTGGAGGCAGTGGGGAGCCACATGAAATGGTGCTGCGGGCCGTATCCAGCCCACGGTCCACTGGTTGAAAATCCCTGGTCTAAAGTATAGGCATTTTCTTCTTCTTCATGCGCTCCTTCGTGCACTTGGGCCCATGGTGCACTTGGGCACTCCCTCTCATTCTGAAAAGCACAGTCACTTACAGGAGCACTTATCTAAAACACCAGCATTGCTCCCTTGTGTTGGGGTAAACCTCTTTTCAGGTTTCTACAGTGTATCTGCTTAAAACAGCTAAACCACAAATATTTCTTGGGTCTCTGGTGCTCTCCAGTCAAATGCTGTACAGCTCATGAATTTTGTATTTTGGACGTACAAAGCTTTCTCTGGAAGCCTTCTGAATTATGTGTTTAGAGCTGGTATTTAAAAAATCCTCAAATTCAAGAAATTTGTTCTCCCGAATCCAGGTACAGTATTTATGGGCAGGAGTTTTATCAGTCTGATTTCATAATCCCATTGGGATTCTAATCAGACAGCATTCATTGGGTATCCTAAGGATTGCCATTCAAAAATGCCATTCTAAACTCTGCCCTTTATTGGTAGACAAGTGGAGGTAGTGGTGGCAAGACAATGTCCTTGAATAATAGAAATATCTCCTCTTACTAGTACATGTGTTTTCGTGTCAGAGATTACTCTGGGTTGAAAGGATTTTTGCAGGGGATGCCCGAATGAGGCTCCTTTCATGTTCTCTATCGTGCAGCTCTCAGGGAATCAAACCCCATCCTTTCAGTCTCCAAGCACAGTGCTTTTACCCACAGCCACCAGGGAGCTGCTACTAGTGCATAATATCGGGTAGATTGAGAGATGGAGGGAAATGAAGGGCTTGTACTCTCAGGAACCTGCCCTGATCATACAGCTCCAGAAAAACTGTCTGATCCTCCTTCTTTTAACTCAATTTCTTGTACAACTGCCTGCTTTGCCTAAAGTATGAGTGGTTGTTCAGTTCTTCTACTATGCAACTTTGAAAAATTAATTTTGAAGACTAAAACTCAGAAGTTCTGGGATGTTCCGTGGTTGCCGGCTGAAAGCAGAAAGACCCCCAAACTCTCTCTGTTGTAATAGAGCTAGCTCCTATGGAAGTTATTCCAGTTGCTCAGTGAGCAGGCCAGCTGTGTGCATGCATGCGCGCACACACACATTCCATTTTGTTGAGAGTATTTCTTGAACCTGAATATGAAAGGTTGAAAGTGTGCCATTTAGATTAATTGTTAGGATTTCAGTCTAAATTGCCATTTGGATAAAGCAATTTAACATTGTTGTAACGAGGATAAATTTACCATCTGATTCACACTCTCCAGTTTCCATCGACTGAAGAGCTAATATTTAATTGTCAGTAGTTTAGGGTATATCTGTATGTGTGATATTTATGTTTATTCAGGTACATTTGCAGAAATTATACAAACTGTTATACCTTTCAGTAGCATCATTTATCGTTTCAGCTGTCAGGAAGCATTTGTGAGGTTTTAACTAATAAATGTTATGTACGCCTGTGGGTTTCCCTTCCCCTTGAGTCGCAGTGCCTGTAATAATTTTTGCACATTTTTGAAGTTTTACTCTAGCAGCAGCTATAATTTATAGAAGAATATAAAATACTAAGATACCACATTGTTTTGCTATTTTTGAGGAATATAATTTTGCAAGTTGGATATGTATGTGAATCCTGTTTTGCGTATGCACCAGCAATTGTTAACACACACACACACACACACACACACACACACACACACACACACACCCTTGCTGACAAAGATGCCAGCTCTACAAAATTCAATTGTTGTTCAAAACAGTGTTTGTTTACAGATGGAAGGAAAGTGAGAGAAATGAAAATTGCTGAAAGTGTGCATAATTGTGATTAATGGTTAATAATGTCCTGTTGTGATTAATGGTTAATAATGCTCTAAGGGAGCATGTTATTTAATAGACATTTTTGAGATAGTGTGTTAATCTGTGTTTCAAGCATACCATAGAGTAAGCAAAACAAAAAAGACAAAAATGTGGTACTTTACAGACTAATTGCAGTATTTTAATGTGAGTTTTTGTGGATCAGGTCCACTTCATCAGACATGGGAGTGAGACTTCATGGCATGTTGTTTAGTAGAGTATCTGTATGCCCTTCCATATATGTAATGCAAGCTTAGTTTCCTTTACTGAAGTTACTATTTTGAAAAGTTAGCACAATGGCCACCCCACCATGTTTCACAGTAAAAACAAAATTATTATTTGTTGCTCAATCTAAATGAAAACAAATTACAGCTCACAGCAATACATGAGTTTAAACCAAAGTCTTTCTTTCTTTGTTTCTTTCCATACACTCCTATTCCACACCCCTCTAGGCCTGTCCATGATGCTGTGGAAAATGACCACCTAGAAATTGTCCGATTGCTACTTTCTTATGGGGCTGACCCAACGCTTGCTACTTACTCAGGTAGAACGATTGGGAAAATGACCCACAGTGAACTCATGGAAACATTTCTAAAAGGTGTGTAATATTTTTGTTTGTTTATTTCCTTATGAGAAATCTTGCGTGCTTGCAGTATCATTGCTATTGAACACAACATAAAATCTTGTAGCGCCTTAAAGAGGAGGAACATTTATTTTGGAAGAATCATAGCATAACTGAGTTGGAAGGGGCCTTTGAGGCCATTGAGTCCAGCTCCCTGCTCAGTGCAGGAAGCCAAGTGAAAGCAGATCTAACAGATGGTTGCCCAAGATTTTTCTTGAATACCTCCAGCATTGGAGCCCTTCCCAAGGTAATTGGTTCCAAGGAGAAGCTTTAATCAGCTACAGCCTGCGCCACAAAATCTTGCACCAAATGAAGTTTGGTAGTTTTTGAGGTGCCATAAGACTTTACATTGGTGGTGGTGTAATACTGTTAACACCCCTCCCCTCAGATTTCCTAGCAGCATTTCTGGTAATAGCAGAGAGAAAACGGGAGGTGCATTTGTCCGCTTCAGTGAATCTGTTTGCTTATAACAGAAATGCTGGCTTTTGCGATTGGATTGCAGAGCATGGCATGAACATTGAACCTATATGTTATTTAATAAGCACGTAATAGGTTTTAGATTGTAATCCTAAATTAATTTAAATTAATATGTATGTACTTCCCCCCTTGCTGTTTCTTTTTCTGGTGCAGTTGAAAATACTTGAGTCATTTTCTGCACTGTAGTCCTATATACTTTGATGGCCTTTGTTTGTTTATTCATCATACCATTTAAAGTGGGTTTTAAAGCAGCTAACAATTAGAACAATGAAGCATTTTTAAAAAAGCAATAAAATAGCAAGTAGCAGTTCGAAAACAGTGAAGCATTAGATAGGAACAGTGAAACAGAATGTAAGCAGAGCAGCTGATTTTCCTAAAAGCTCATATTAAATTCTAAGGAAAACAATATTGAACAGGACTGAGTTCGTCCAGAAACAAAATGCAAAGTTTTCAAGTGCATATACCTAGGCAGGAGGAGATGTATAGTTCAGGTAAGTTTTAAAGCAGGGGTTCTCAACCCTCTCAAGCCAGGGCCTGGGTCACACTCTCAGTCAGCTTTCAGGGCCAGACGGCCATTTTGCACTGCCTGCACAATGGGTGGCCATTTTGTCCCAACAGCTTTGGAGGGGTAGTCATTTTGTTTCTCGGATGCCCTTGGAGGAGGGGGGGCTACATGAAATGTGCTGTAGGCCAGATCTGGCCCATGGGCATTAGGTTGGGAACCCCAGATTTAAAGCCTTCAGGTTCTGTTTTAGGAGAATGAAGAATGAGAATACTAAGAAGAGGAAGTGGAAAGGGTCAGAAATGACAAATACAAATGAGAGAAGGATTTTGCTGAGAAAGTGATATAAAGAATGGTATCTGATTTGAGAATCTGGTATGGATTTGGTGGGGGTTTTCTGGGGTGGGTGGAGAGAAGTACACATACAGAACTTCTGGTCATGTAAATATTGTGATGAGTTGTATATTTTTAAAAAATTCATTTTTAAAAAAAGAAACTTGTTTTGGCTCAATGTTTGCTGCTGTTTTTCTCTAGAGTATTTAAGTGACCTGCAAGGTCGAGGTTTCAATGACCCTGGTTTGCACTGGGACTTTTATGGCAGCTCTGTGTGTGGTAAGCAAACATTCCCTTTTGAATTATGCATGGGAGTTTCCCTGTAGATGTTTATGTGCATGCATAGGAGATGGGTGGAAATGGAAGAGAGAGAAATGTGCAGAATTACATTTTACAGTGTTTCCCACTTTTTTTTAATTTTAAAACAGAGCCAAAAGGTGAGTCAGGATTTGACATCTTGTCCAGTCCACCTGGCCCAAGAGATGATGAAGAAGATCGCTTTAGTGATATCTTTGAGTTTGAATTCTCAGATGTGCCTCTCTTGCCATGTTACAACATCCAGGTGTCTCTTTCTCAGGGGTAAGAATCATCATTTATTTTGGGGAGAAAATTGTGTTTCACTGACTAGGTGTACTAGACATTGGGGATAGTCGTGATGCTGTATGATTTTGATAGAACTGTATGATTTTGATATCACGTTAAGTTCAGTATGATACTTCTGCCATTGATTTTAATAGAAATTAGCTTTTGTTTCCATCTTACTTTGGGTGTAAAAATCTGCTTTCTCTGTAGCCCATTCTCTATAAATCATTAAAACAGGCTGTGCTATCATGGAATCACCTGCAAATCTATCTGTGCCTGTATACATGTAGTATATGATACTTTAGTCTATTTCCTGGGCAGTCTCAGGTGGCTTGGAATCAAAATCCCTCCCCTTACTCCACTCCATACATCACAAAATAATGGGTTTCAGAGCAAAATAATAGGGGTTGTTTGTTTGTTGTTTACAAAAACAAAAGCCTTGCATTTTTTAAATGGAAATCTGTTGGAGACCTTGACAGACCCTTCCGAAATGCCCTTTGGGGACTACATATGGCCTTTTGACCACACTTTGCCTATCCCTAGTGTACATGCAGAAAAAAAAGATTAGTTCCTGTGTTTCAAAATGGGTGTTTACATGGTCCCATTTTTAAGAAACACAATCATAAACTTGAAGAGTCCAAATCAGGTACCTGGTGCTGACTGACTACCATCTCAAACATGTGTTACATACACATACAGGTGTAGACTGGTCTGTTTCTAATCTTTTTGTCTGAAGCTATTGCCATGGCTGTGACTAGTGGAATGTGGCAGCTCCAGTTATGCAGATTCATTACTGACAGAGCCAGTGATGGCTGATTACCTCTGTGTCATCTTCTCAGTTATTTGGACCTCTTTCTTTTTGTTTTGTTCTGTAGGCCACGAAACTGGCTATTGCTTACTGATGTAGCGAAGCGGCTGAAAATGTCACCCCGGATATTTCACTGCAGTTTCCCAAACGTAGAAGTTGTCAGCATCACGGAAACAGAATTTTTCAGACAGGTGTCGGAGAGTCAGCTGTTTTCTTGCCAAAAGGATTTAGAAGCTTTTAATCCAGAAAGCAAGGAACCTTTGGACTTGGTAGAATATACAAGTGAGCTACGGTCATTGTTGACAGCCTCAATAGAGTGGTTGTATCCGGATGAGGTCTCTAATACTCACTGGTGACCCTTCAGCCAACTAATGCACAGTTCTTCATAAAGTTATTTGTTTATGTATATATGTTTAATACAGCTGTTTCTGTAAAGAAAGGACATTGTTAAATAAGACATATTTCCTTTATATACATATATATATATTATATATAAAGAAAATCCAGATGAGAGGATTTTTGGAAGAATTTTTAAAAGAAACCTCACTCCGTTTTTACAAAATGATATAATATTTCCTTTAAATGCACACAACCTTTGGTATACATTTGTTTTTATTTGGAACTTTTAAAAATATATAATGGTTTTGCTTCATACAAAGCATTGGTTACACAGAAGATAGCTGTTATTGGTAATGTTATCAGAGTCATATAGTTGGCTTGAGAGACTGTGAGTTAAGGCACTTCATGATATATTTTTGCTTTTGTTTACAAAATTGCCTGCTTTGGCCAGGTAAACACTATTGAATATAATTCAATAAACTATAATATAAATTAAAACCATATCCACGTGCATTGACTAATTGTATGGACTTTATATCTTAATTTAAAAGATGTTAAATTTAGCTTTCACAAGGCAAACTGGATTGTTTATATATGTATATATATGTTTAAACATTTGACGCTCTTTATTTAAAAAAAGACTTTGAACTATTTTTTCTGTACCTTGTAAAATATTGAAAACTAACCTATGTTGAATTTACGTAAAATTGTACAGAAGCTAAATCTTTTTTTATTGTGTGTTTATGTTTGAGATCTGTGTTTTAACTTTGTAAGTAAATTCTTCTGCCTTTGTATTTATATTTTACAAAAAAAAATCTTAAAGGCAATAAAATTGTTGAGAAAACAATACTGAGATATCATAGTTTTGTGACTGTCCCTTCAGTGAACCATGGGATCAACCCAGTATTTGTTGGCATCCATCCCTTCCAATGTGGAGAGTGGCAAATGCTCTGTTGGAGTCCCTGCAGTATGTCAGTAGACAGGAAAGGGGCTGTTTGGGTGGAGCAAGGGAGGGTGGCATTCAGCACCTGGCAAGGAGATAATTGTTGAGAGGCAGTTGTTGAAAGTTGGTTCTTACCTCCATTATCACTTTCTTGCCATGACAGGGAGGCCAGCCTGTCC
Organism: Furcifer pardalis; assembly: GCA_030440675.1. Classification (NCBI taxonomy): domain Eukaryota; kingdom Metazoa; phylum Chordata; class Lepidosauria; order Squamata; family Chamaeleonidae; genus Furcifer; species Furcifer pardalis. The sequence goes on along the minus strand of CP126895.1, from coordinate 50,958,033 downwards.
TTCCTCTGTTGCAACATAATGACTTCCAGTTGTGCCTTCTTCTGTGGAATAGGCTAGGAAACTACTACAGTACACTAATACCCCGGATAGCGTTATGACTTGGTTCCACAAGTCATGACGTTATCCGTTTTTTAGCGTTGTCCGATACATGCATCGAACAACGCTAAAAAAAAAGCCCTGACTTCAGGGACAAACCGCTTTAAAGGCAGGTAGGGAAAGAAAGAGACCTCTCTGCCTTTAAAGCCACCCCAATGTGACTGCAGTAGGGTCGGGGAAAGTGCCTTTCCCGACACTACTGCAGGCTTCGCTCTGCTTCCCTTCTCCGACTGCCAGCTGATCGTGGAGGCTTTTTAAAAAAAAAAACTTCAGGGAAAGGGGGAAAAGAGAGAAATGTGATTGGTTCTATAGAGAAGTAAAGGAGGGCAAAGCTGCTCTCCCTGTCACTTCCCTCCTTCCCTACTCCCCACCCCCAGCAGTTTGGGGACACCCCACTGCCTGCTCGGCCACAGAGAATCCACCCCAGCTCTGCTTACCTAATCTTCTTGAGCTGCAATGTCGGACTGAGCACGCTGTATTTCCTTTACTTCCTGGATTGAAAAAAACAGGGAAGGGGGAAATAGAGATGTGATTGGTTCTCTAGATCAGCTGGCAGGGGAAATGGAGAAACCACGTGATTTGGGGGTAGGGGTAGGTCAAAGGTCACAGAAAGTCACAGGGGTCAAAAATTGTCTATTTTAGGGCTCATGGTATTTGAAAGGCCCCTTACCTGTCCTGTCAGATACTCACAAGCCTTGATGCTCTGAGTATTGTCTCAGAATTGTGCTTTCTTGTCGGTGGCTCCACTCTTGCAGAACAAGTTAGATGTTGGGATCTATCAAACCTCTTCCCTCTTCCCTGGTCTTTTGGAAAGGTTTAAAAACAGAACTTTTAAAGGAGGCCTTTGGGAATAATCTCCCAGTCCCTGGGGCTGTTTTATCATAGATCTATTTCGTTTTTAACTGCTGCTGTTTGATTATGTGCTGTTAAACTTGTTGATTTTACCAATTTTATACTAAGGGTGGGAATTGATTTTATGGGTTGGGTTACTCTAGGACAGGGATCGGCAAACTTGGCTCTCCAGATGTTCTTGGACTTCAATTCCCAGAAGTCCTGATCAGCAGGCATACTGACTTGGGCTTCTGGTAATTGAAGTCCAAGAACACCTAGAGAGCCAAGTTTGGAGATCCCTGCTCTAGGATATTTTTGCTTTTCACTGTCCTGCATAGTGCTAGTCACTAAATGGGGTGGTATAAAAGTACCATAAATGAATGAATGAATGACCAATCCCACAGACCCTCTTTTAAGTCTCCTTGCCCATGAAGGACCTAGGGACCAACACAAAGTCTTAGAAGTATAAATGCATACCCAAATGTGACTATAAAGCTAGCTGACTTCAGATCTCTGGGATTGACAACTTTTTGGTTTCTTCAAGTTGTTACCTCTTTTAAGTTGAAAGGCACGGTTTAAGCCTGGATCTGAGAAAGCACACTATCTATGAAAGTTCATGCCATAATAAATCTTAAAGAAGCCACCATTGTTATTTTTACTTTTAAACACTTTCAGTAAAAGACCCACTAATAATAATGTTGATAAATTAATACAATAGAACCTCATACAACAATTATCCCGTATAGCAACGAAATCGCATAACAATTAGGTTTTGAGGGGAAATGGCATCCCGAAAAACAATTTCCCCTATGGATAAAATCGTACAACAATTTTTCAATGGGAAAAACCACTTAGCGGAAAAAAAATCATTGTACGATGCACCCCATAGGGAAACTCACGATACGATGAATACATCATATAGCAATTGTTTCGTACAACGAGCCCCGTGGAACAGATTGATTTGTTGTCTGAGGTACCATTGTACATGCATTATTCAGGCAGTAGGGGCTGTGGTGGCTCAGTGGTTAAGAAGCTCGCTTGTTAACTACCGGTAGAAGGCTGGCAATTTGGTAGTTTGAGACCCGGGTACTGCATGACGAATTGAGCACCTGTCTCTGTCCCAGCTCTTGGGGACATGAAAGGAGCCTTATTTGGGCATTCCCTGAGCAGAGTTTCTTCCATTAAAAAAATCCTTTCAACCCAGAATAATTTCTGACACTAAATTATTATTATTCAGGCAGTGTCAGAAGTAGAAACTTAGTGTGTTGGAAAGGAGCATTAAGGATGAATGTAATTATAAGTCCTGTACCCCCATTTTATTTATATGCGATTTATTTACCATTAAACTATTGATTCAGTAGGTCTACTCTAATTGCATGCAAGCTTAAAGGAAGATAAGGATCCTGGAGGAACACTAAATGAATTCATTTTGTTTATATTAAGCACAATAAATGTGGGACCTATTTAATTCAGAAAAAGAATCTGAAAAAGTGAGACAAATATTGGAGACAAGAGGTAAAGATTCTGGATCCTGTTGCCAAATTGAAAATGATTAAACATCCAAATGATTTGTTGTTGTTGTTCAGTCGCACAGTCGATTCCGACCCTCTGCGACCCCATGGACCGCCGTCCGCCAGGCACTCCTGTCCTCCACCATCCCCCTCAACTCGCCCAGCTCCGCGCCCATTGCCTCTACAACACCATCCAGCCATCTCATCTTGGGCCGTCCCCTTCTTCTTCTGCCCTCGACCCTTCCAAGCATCAAGGCTTTCTCAAGTGAATCCTCTCTTCTCATTTGATGTCCAAAGTACCTTAGCTTCATCTTTACTATTTGACCCTCCAATGAGCCGTCAGGTTTGATTTCCTCTAAGATTGACCTATTTGTTCTCCTTGCTGTCCAGGGGACTCTCAAAACTCTCCTCCAACACCACATCTCAAAGGCGTCTATTCTTCTGCGATCAGCTTTCCTAATGGTCCAGCTCTCACAACCATACATTGCCACAGGGAATACCATTGCTTTGACCACGCGAATTTTTGTTTTCAATGTGATGTCTCTACTTTTCACTATGTTCCCCAGGTTTCTCATTGCTTGCCTCCCAAGAATCAGTCGCCTTTTTATTTCATGGCTGCAATCCCCATCTGCAGTGAGCTTAGATCCTAAGAAAGTAAAATCTGTCACTGCTTCTACTTCTTCCCCATCTATTTTCCACGGACTGATAGGGCCTGTTGCCATTATCTTGGTTTTCTTGATATTGAGTCTCAAGCCAGATTTTTCACTTTCTTCTTTCAACCTAATCAGGAGCTTCTTTAGGTCCTCCTCACTTTCAGCCATTAGGGTGGTATCATCTGCATATCTCAAATTGTTGATGTTTCTTCCAGCAATTTTGATCCCAAATTGTGATTCCTCCATCCCTGCATTGCGCATTATGTGTTCTGTGTATAAGTTGAATAAGCAGGGTGACAAAATGCAGCCTTGTCTTACTCCTTTTCCTATTCCAAACCACTCCGTCATTCCATTTTCTGTCCTAACTGTTGCCTCTTGATTCATGTACAGATTTCTCATGAGGCCTATAAGGTGTTCCGGTATTCCCATCTCTTTAATTACTTGCCACATTTTGTTATGGTCGACACAGTCAAAAGCCTTAGTGTAATCAATGAAACAGAAGTAGACTTGTTTCTGATATTCCTTTGTTTTTTCCATGATCCATCTGATGTTGGCGATGTGGTCTCTAGTCCCCCTGCCTCTTCTGAAACCCGCCTGCACTTCTGGTAATTCTCTCTCCACATACTGTTGCAGTCTATCCTGTATTATCTTGAGCATCACCTTGCTAGCGTGAGGGATGAGCGCAATTGTTCGATAATTTGAACATTCTTTGGCATTACCCTTTTTGGGGAGTGGAACGTATACAGATCTTTTCCAATCCTGTGGCCATTGTTTTGTTTTCCAAATCAGCTGGCATATAGAATGCAATAATTTGATTCCATCATCTTGTAGTGCTTTGAAAAGTTCAACTTGGATACCATCAACTCCACTGGCTTTGTTGTTTGCAGTGTTTTTTAAGGCCTTTCTGACTTCACTCTCTAGAATGTCTGGCTCATGTTCAATGTTCTCATCATTGTGATTATCAGGGGTGTTGAGGTCCTTTTTGTAGAGTTCCTCTGTGTACTCTTTCCATCTTTTTTTAATCTCTTCTGCATCTGCTAACTCCTTGCCGTCTTTGTCTTTTATCATGGTCATTTTTGCTTTAAATGTTCCCTTGAGTTCCCCAATTTTTTTGAAAAGATCTCTAGTCCTACCCCTGATATTGTTTTCCTCTATTTCTTTGCACTGTTCGTTCAGGTAGGTTTCCTTATCTCTCCTTGCTTTTCTTTGAAATTCTGTGTTCAAGTGAGTGTATTTTTCCTTTTCTCCTTGGCATTTTGCATTCCTTCTGTCCTCTGCTATTTTAAGAGCCTCATCGGACAACCACTTAGGTTTCTTACGCTTCTTTTCTTTTGGTATGGTTTTCCTTGCTGCCTCCTGCATGATGTCCCGCATCTCTGTCCATAGTTCTTCTGGCACTCTGTCTATCTGGTCCAGGGCATTAAATCTGTTCCACACCTCCACTGTGTATTCCCAAGGAATGTTTTCTAGGTCATATCTTTCTGGCCTAATTGTTTTTCCTATTTTCTTTAGTCTAAGCCTGAATTTTGCAATCAGTAGGTTGTGATCTGAGCCACAATCTGCTCCTGGTCTTGTTTTTGCTGACTGTATAGAAGTTCTCCATCTTTGACTGCAGAGTATGTAATCAATCTGGTTTCGATGTTGGCCATCTGGTGATGTCCATGTGTAAAGTCTCCTCTTGTGTTGCTGGAAGAGAGTGTTTGCTATGACCAGTGCGTTATCTTGGCAGAACTCTAACAGTCTTTGGCCTGCTTCATTCTGTATTCCAAGACCAAACTTGCCTGTTATGCCATTTACTTTTTGATTTCCTACTTTGGCATTCCAGTCTCCTATGATAATGTGTACATCATTTCTTGGTGTCTGTTCTATGAGGTGTTCTAGGTCCTCATAGAACTGGTCAATTGTGGCTTCATCTGCACTAGTGGTTGGTGCGTATATTTGGATTACAGTGATATTGAATGGCTTGCCTTGTATTCTGATTGACATCATTCTATCATTTTTGAGATTATATCCCATTACTGCTTTCCTCACCCTTTTATTGACAATTATGGCTACTCCGTTTTTTCTGAGATTTTCTTGTCCACAGTAGTAGATATGATGGTTTCCAGAGCTGAATTCACCCATCCCTGTCCATTTTAACTCACTGATTCCCAAAATATCAATGCTTATTCTTTCCATTTCCTTTTTTACCACTTCCAGTTTTCCTTGATTCATAGACCTCACATTCCATGTCCCTATACAGTATTGTTCCTTGCAACACTGTATTTCTCCCCTCCCTTTCCTGTCCCTCCCCTTCTTTTGATCTGCTGTGCTAAGCATCCTATTACCTCTAAATTGCACCATTTGCTTTGCCTTTTGTTTTGGTCCATAGGGTTCTCTTGGCAAAATTCCTGACGTTGGTTTGCCGGTTTCTACGCCAGTATCCTCTCCTCATACATGTTATCACAGTTTAAAACAAAGTATTATCATGCATATTATCACAGTTTAAACAATCTCAGACTAAAAATATCTAATTAGCATTGATTATATGAAGTTATCCATTGATTATATGAAGTTATCCATTGATTATATGAAGTTATCCAAATGATAGCTATGCAATAATACTTAAAGAAGTGAAACATTATATAAATTTATATTCTAACAAAAATAAGCAACATTTATCAATAAAGTTGGTCTTGTATTTGGATTTTGGATTTGTATGCCGCTCTAATCGCCGAAGCGACTCAGCGGCTAACAACGTAAACAATACAATACAGTATCACAGTATCACATGACAAAACATATTAAGGTATCACATATCAAAGTGCCACATAACACACACATATATATTTTTAAAAAACCATCACAATTACAAATCAAGACATTATTAAAACATTTCAGCAACACTTCAAATAATTCAATCAAAAACATATCAAAAAATCTCCAATCATAATTACAAATCAAAATAAAAAATTCCAAACAATCTCACCACACCCCCACAAACCCAGAAACCAAATCAACTTCAAAAAATAATAATTAAACTATAAATTTGCCAAAAAATAAAACAACCCTCAAAGATTTAAAAGTTTAAAAAGGTTAAAAAAAGGTTAAAAGAGTAAGGAAGAGAGGGGTGACTATCCCATCAGATCAGCCACCCAACATGTGACCCCGTATTACTCGAGCCCCACACCCAGGTTTTTAGGCCCTTCCAAAATGGCAGTAGCTCTGTCTGTAGGCGTAACTCAGTTGGCAGGAGGTTCCAAAGGGCCGGGGAGGCCACGGAGAAGGCCCTCCTTCTGGTGCTAGAGAGATGCACCTCTCTAGCTGATGGAATTATAAGAGAGCCTCTCCAATCCGCCCTGGTGGGACGGACAGATGTTCTTGGGGTGATGCGGTCTCTTAAGTATCCTGGCCCACTACTAGAAGACCTCCAAATTACCACTGTAGCACCATTTAAAACAAGAGATCCAGGAAGTTACAAGCTGGTTAACTTAATGTCTAGTCTGGATAAATTTGATTTAAAGATTAAATTATCAAGTGTGCAGAACAGCAGGTCCCCTTTATGTTACAATCATTTGGAATACCATGTATAATTTTAGTCACCACTCTTCAAGAGAGATATTTTAGAGCTAGAAAAGTGCAATCAATATGATCAAGAAGCTGAAGGAATCCCCCTACTCTACAAAAAGGCTACATGTGGGGCTTCTTCTTGTCATACCATCGGCCAGAGAGGCACGCCTCACTGGCACTAGGAGGAGGGCCTTCTCTGTGTTTGCCCCAGCCCTTTGGAACCTCCTGCCAATTGAGCTACGCCTACAGACAGAGCTCCTGCCCTTTCGAAAGGTCTTAAAAACCTGGCTGGCAGGGCAGGTGTGGGGACCCGGGAACGGGGGATCCCATGTAGGGTGGCTGATCTAGGGACAGCCACCCTTCCTGTTGTGTTTTAATGTTCTTATGAACTTTTACAGTTTTAAATCAGAACTATTATTATTGGTTTTAAATTTTGTTTTTAACGTATGTGTAAGCCGCCCAGAGTCGGGTTCTACCTGATTGGGGCGGGATAATAAATATGAATAATAAATAAATAAATAAATTGAAAAGGGATAAGTTTGGTGTGTGGAGAAAGTAGATTGGGGTTGAACCAGGACAGATAAAAGGAAGTTTTTCCCCCCAAAGTACTGAGTTAAACTGCAGAATTCATTATTATTTGATACAATTATGGATGCCAACCCAAGATAGCTTTGAAAGGGGATTAGACATAAAAGTGAAGGCAATCAACAGCTATTATGCATTATGGCTATGTACCACCTCCAGTTTCAGGCTTTCTAGGAAATGTGTACAGGAAGATGGTATCGTGCTTAGGCCTTCCTCGTGGGCACAGAATGATGGACAAGTTAGGCCTTTTGTTCTTATCAAGTAGGGGTTTTCTTGTGGTTACCCCACCCCCACAACACATCCACCAGCTCATCATGACATTCCTGGTAGAAATGGATTGAACAGCCAACCCACACAATAGCACCTTTCTAGATGATAGAAATGTGCAGATTGATTTCTGAAGTGTAATAGGTACTTCAACAATTTACACTGTTGCTTTCCCACACCTTCATACACAAACAGACATTTTAGCTAGCATTAAACTGTCAGGTAGCAGTAATGAGGAGGGAGGAAAAAATTACAAAATTCCCAACTACTTCCTATGGCTAGAACCATCCATATGCCTGCATCAAGTACAAACCATGGTTCTGTCACTAAATTGATTTTCCTTTGTTGTCATATTAATTTGCAGCTCATTAATTTTGACAGAACTAAGGTGCTGCATTGATGCAGATTTGCATATTCATGAGCAACTTATTAAACAAATAAGATCTCCCTAGCCTTAGGAAGTGCCAAAACTAGTGCTGTATAGTGCATTACAGCAGGCATAGATGTTTTATTCTCTTTTTATTATGTTAATAGATACAGTTCATTTAAAGAATAAAGTAAATAACCTGCAATTTTTTAAAAAATACAGAATCATTTAAACAATAATCTAGTTGTCATGATTGGCTACAGACACCTTAAAACATGTACACATTCCTAGTTGCCCTAGGAATTTATTACGATAGTAAGATATTGTGAATGCTGGTAACCCCAGGGGCTTTGGTTGGGTTTCCGCTTTTCATTTTTAAATCCATAGAGGAAACAAAATGTAACAGGATTTATTAAAACTTGAAGAGGGTGAAACAGCAACAAATCATCATTGTTTTAATCCAGGGGTGCCCAAATGTTTTGGGCCATGGGCTGGTCACATGGTTCAAGGGGCTGGTCACTATGGCCTGGGGGGCCAGATCCGGCCCTGACACCAATTCATCCGCCACCAAAGTCCTTGTCGCTCCCAGAAGTGGAAGTAAAACACACACGTACGGACGTGTTTTACTTCTGCTTCCAGGAGTGGCGAGGGTTTCACAAGTCGGATGAATTGCGTCAGGGGCCGGATCTGGCACCCAGGCTGTAGTTTGGGCACGCTTGTTTTAATCAGTAGTCCCAGTTCCTGACATTAGTCCTACTTCAGTCTGCCTCTCCCTGGTTCTACTCACTGGGAGGGTTTCACTCATGATGAAGGGAGTCACATCTCTTCCCTGGCTCCCCAGTTGAACACATGAGCTCCCTTCTGTTGATCAAGACCTCCTATCTTAGCACGGCTCTCCCAAGCAAGAGATCATATGCCCACACCATGGACAGGTAAGGCAAAGTTCCTAATCTCCTAATTTTTCTAGGCCTCTCACATCTGTTGGTTGGGGTGAGTTTTCCTCTGCCAATGTCTACCTGGTAGACAGTTAGGATTGCCTTTCCCCCTTTCTTCCCCCTTCTCCTTCCTCTCCAATAAAAGGGACATAGTAAAGGTCGCCCTTGCTTGGAAGCCAGTTGTGCCTGTTATAGCAGAAGAGCCAGTGCTATCTATATAAACAACCGTTTCCGTGGACATGTGGCAGGCAAGACTAGACACTAGGGTGCATGGAATGCTGCTACCTTCCCACCGAATCAGTACCTATTTATCTACTTACAATTTTTTTGCTCTTGAACTTCTTGGTTGGCAGGAGCTGGGACAGAGAATGGAGCTCACTCTGTCATGCAGCATTCGGATTTCAAACTGTTGACCTGCTGATCTTCTAGTCATCATGTTCAGCACCTTAACCGCTAAGCCACTGTAGCCCATAGCAGTGGCTTATATTCATATAGAGCCCTCTCCATTAGGCACCCTAAACTGGACCTAGACACTCCTACAGGGAGATATCTCTCTCTCTCTTCCTGTAGGAGTGTCTGGGATATATATATGTATTAGCGGGGTACTCTGTCCCATCTCTTGGGGACATGAAAGGAGCCTCATTCAGGCGTCCCCTGAGCGGAATTTCTCCAGCAAAAATCTTTTCAACCCAGAATTATTTCTGCCACAAAATTATCATTATTATTATCCCACTCCCACTAAAGTTCTTCTTCTGGGACTCTTCAGCCCAGTAATTATTTGGCCATTCCTTGTTTGCTCAACCCCAGTCTTTGTCTTCTAAGAAAGACTGAGAAGATTGGGCCAATGTCTTTCCCCTTTTCTCCTGCTGCTCGAATACCTACAGTTCTTTTTCTGTTACCAGGAGAGAGTGGTGTTATCCTCTGTGCTCCTTCAGCTGCTGAGTCTTTTTCCTTTTCCCCCAGGAGTGGAGACATAGATCTCTCTTATTTTCCCAAGGGCATCTCTTATCTCTAGGATAGAGGACTGTTCCCTTTTGGCAGTAAGATAGCCTATCCTTTTTGCTCCTCCTTCCAATTTCCTTTCCTCTGGTTGCAACACATTTGTATGTCTAGCAGAGGAGTTCTCAACCTTTTAAAGCCGGAGGCCAGGTCACGCTCCCTCAGACAGCTTCTGGGGCTGGATGGCCATTTTGCCCTTCCTCCACCACATGGCACTTCCTGGTATGGTGGAGGCGGTGGGGGCCACGTGAAATGGAGCCGTGGGCTGCATCCAGCCCGCAGGCCGCAGGTTGAGAATCCCTGATCTAAGATATGCCAGGGGGAGAGTTGTTCCTGCCAATTCCCCTGGGCCATCATTCGTTCTTAGGATCAATCAGACTACTTGCGACTGTAGTTTCTGTTCCAGGGTGTCTACGTAGGTCAGACCCAGCCATCATGGTGTTTTGCAAGCTTTCAGAAACCCTTGATGCAAATGAAATCATTTAAAGCGTTCTGTAAAGGAGTTTCAAGTCCCTGACTGGAGAGAGACTGAACTCTGACAAAAGCACCTGTGACCTGGTGAATTAAGTCAAGAGTGAACTTGGGCAAATAGTCAGTGGTGGGATGTCAAAAATTTTACTACCCCACTGTAATGTCATCACAGTGTGGGCGGAGCTAATGTCATGTCATTGTGGGCGGAGCCAATGTCATGACATGACATCATGATGTGGGCGGGGCCAAATAAATAAATAAATAATAAAATAAAATACAAATAAGCACGCACACGCACACCTCAACCCACCCACCCACAACACAAACCCGTAAAGAAATTAAATAAATAAATAAAATAAAATAAATAAAATAAAAAATACATTAAAATGCACCCACCCACTTTGCTTAAAAACCCCAAGCCAGGCCGCCAGGCCTGCCAGCCACCAGGCCTATTTAGGAACTGTGATAGTACATCAATATAGGTAAAGGTATTAAATACACATTAAAATATACACAGACACATCACATCCAAAGCCGAGTCACTTACCCTGGGGAGCAGGCTATAGGGAGCTTCAGGCTAGCAGCTTCTCTTCCTCCTCCCCACTTGGGAGGACAGCAAGGAGGCCGTGCATACGCGCCAAGCACTGTAGGCGTGCATGCACACCAAGTGCTTGGTGCACATGCGCAGTGGGGGAACCAGTGAAAAGATAAACACCAAAGGTGTCTCTCCCCCCCCCCCCCAAATCTGCTACTGGTTCTCTGGGACACTGGGAAAAGTTACTACCAGTTCTGGCGAACTGGTGGGAAACTGTTACATCCCATCACTGCAAATAGTGTTATACTGTATTATTCATATGTTGCATCTGTCCTTTTCTATACAAACTTGTCGCCTTCATAGGAACATTGCAAAAGGTCCTTGCAGGGAACTGCATGTTTTTGAGACAGCCCTTGGTGAAGGAAGCATAGCTGTTTCTCTCTTTCAATTTTAAAAATAAATAGAAACATATTTTTGTCTGATGGCTGCATATCTATCCCACATTTCTTTCAATGAACTGAAAGTTTTAAAACACAAGACATTTAAAACAAATTAAAATTAAATAGTTTAAACTGCAAAATTAAAATAGTCAAACACTGAAACCATTTTATTAAAATGTACATAGGCCAAGATCCTCGATACCAAAAGATTCGAATGAATAATGATGCCAGTGTTGTCACCAATCAAATCTCCAAGGGTAAGACATCCTACAGCTGCAATGCTATGGCTAAGAAATCTCTCCCTTATATTTCTACACAGCAAATTGTTCTCAGTGGTGTTATGTGGAGGAAGGTATCCCTAGCAGATCTAAGTGACCAAGCAGGATTATATAGGGAGTCAAGGTGTTTTGAATTCAAAACATTTCTTGCGCTCAGCAGATATATACTCCAGGATTACGGTAGTGAAAATTGAAAAAGCAATGTGAATCATAACTTCATTCCCACAAATGGCTGATACTGTACAATTTTAAGACATGTAAAGTGTGAGAACTTATCTTCTACCAAAATTAGACCTTTGCAAAGTTGTTGAGATGCTGAACTTGATGCCTGGAAGGTCGGCAGGTCAGCAGTTTGAGACCCAAGTCCTGCATGATGGAGTGAGCTCCTGCCTCTGTCCCAGCTCCTGCCAACCTAGCAGTTCAAATGCAAGAAATTGCAAGAAAGACAAATAGATACTACTTCGGTGGGAAGGTAAACAGATGTTAAGTCATGCCCGCCACATGTGCATGGAAACATCTGCAGACACAGACAGCACAGAGATGAGCACTGAAGCCTAGACTCGAATATGACAGGCTTTCAAGCAAAGGTGACCTTTATCTTTACCTAAAACAATTAAGGGCCTGTCCATACCAACCCTTATGGTGTGGGCTGGATTCCTGAGGTTCCTTGAAGAAGATGGAAGGAACTAAATGAGATTCAAACAGCATGAACAATTTAATTGCAGAGGGTCAATTGAAGTAAAAAATCTTTTTACATTCATTAGATGATCACTGTTGCAAGACATCACTTTGATCTGTCATCACAACAGTTAATCACCTACCAAATGTTAAAAAATAATTTCATTTATCTGACCATCCTCCTCTGTATGGCAGGAATCAGAAGCAGCTTGTTGCTCCCAATCAAGTCTCCTAACTTGCTTTTCCATACAGTGATTGAATGTGAACGATCACATTCCTCTATGTACTTAAGGAATCTCAGATGTACACAAGTACCCACAGAAAGCTTACTCTCCATCAGGCTGGCTTTCTCCTTCCCTCATCTCCTGCCCTGAACCCTTTTCTTAAAGAGAGAGAAAGAACCAGCGATGGGATGTAACAGGTTCTCACCAGTTCGCCAGAACCGGTAAGAACTTTCCCCGGTGTCCCGGAGAACCGGTAGCAATTTTTTGGGGGGAACCACCTTCGGGGTTTACCTTTTCACTGGTTCCCCCACTTGGTGTGCATGCACGCCTACAATGCTTGGCACGTATGCACGGCCTCCTTACTGTCCCTCCCAAGCGGGGAGGAGGAAAAGACGCTGCTAGCCTGAAGCTCCCTATGGCCTGTTCCCCAAGGTAAGTGACTCACCTTTGGATGTGGTGTCTGTGTGTATTTTAATGTGTATTTAATACCTTTACCTATATTGACATACTACCACAGTTTCTAAAAAAAGCCTGGGGCCGGCTGGTCTGGTGGCCTGGCTTGGGGTTTTTAAGCAAGTCTTGGAGTTTCCTCATCAATAAGCTACACCTGTGCTGTTCCAATTGCTGTTCCAATTGGAGAACCCTTAAGGAGGTACAGCTGTTTTACATTTACATTTAGGCATAGAGAACTGGTTAGGCAAAGGACTTAGTACCTAACTTCTTTAACTGTTGAAAAGTGCCAAAACGAAGCCATCTTGTGGTGAGTTCCTTCTGTAGTTCCTTCCATCTGACCTAGTGTGAGAAAGATTAGCCAGAATAAGCTTTAAGCTCTGGTTTAAAAGCTCTGGTTGATTTGTGTTTGAGGTGGGTGGATGGGTTTTTGGGTGGGTGGGTGTATTTTTTATTTTATTTTATTTTATTTATTTCCGGTTTTGTGTTGTGGGTGGGTGGGTGGGTTGGTTGAGGGTGTGTGTATGCTTATTTTTATTTTATTTTTTTATTATTTTGTATTTTTTTATTTGGCCCCACCCATGACATCATGATGTCATGATGTTAGCCCCGCCCACACTGTGATGATAGCATGGTGGGGTAGTAAAATTTTTGACATCCCACCACTGGAAAGAACAAATACTGAATTTAATTTTTTTAAAAAAATTCAGAAGTCACAGTGCTGCCTGTGAGTGAAATCAAATGCCGGAACTATACTGGTTCTGGTAAAAGCATTACTTTTTATTATGACAAACCAAAGTGTAGCAAAAGTGAAATTATCAAATTATCTAGTACAGGGATTCTCAACCTGCGGGCTGGATGCAGCTGGTGGCACCATTTCATGTGGCCCCCCACTGCCTCCACCGCACCAGGAAGTGCCATGTAATGGAGGAAGGGCAAAATGGCCATCTGGCCCCTAAAGCTGTCTGAGGGAGCGTGACCTGGTCCCCAGCTTAAAAAGATTGAGAACTCCTGCTCTAGAACTCTTGTTCTAGTTACAAAAATAACATTTTGTGTGAAAGTATCCGTTTACTCCTAGTGTATTTGGCAGGGTACACTGTTAATGGCTGCTCTTTCAAACCTAAGAGACAAAAAGCTTCCCAATGTTTTCTATCTCCACATTTTTGCTGGCTCAGAAGGACTTTGTTTTTCTTCCCCTTATGGAACCAAGGTCCACACTTGTAAGTTATTGTTAGTCAGTTATATGTCATTGTTTCAGCTGGCCAGCAGGAAGCTTTTGCCTTGGCACATTCATAGAGCTCAAGGAAACCTTATAAATTGCTTTGAGTTGTGAATTATTATGCATTACATAAATAAAAATAAATGCAGCTGGTTATATACCCCTCCCCCTATAGTAGCTTTAAGATTCTTGCGAAATAAAGCACTAACTAATGAATTGTGTGCTTCCTCCTCATTTGTAATAACCTCTCATTTTATTTTGGAACCTCTCTCCATCTTACTTATATCTAATCAATACCCTTTAATTGAAGCTTGGGGTTTAATTAAGTTTCTTTGCATAACCAGTGCACCTACTTCACCTTGACTACTTTGCACATCTCAACCTATCTGAATGGTTTCACAGGGTTTAAAGGACATTGTAAAGAAGTATCTGTTCTTTTCTGTAAGTGCAAAGTCTGAGTTGCCCATATGTTCAGGATCAGATATTTTTTTAAAAACAGATTGTAACAGCAATATTCAGGAGTGAAGAGCATAAACAGCTCCTACAGCCTGGCAGAGATGTGAAATATTTGAGGTATTTTGTATTACAACACGAAGCTGAGGTGGAGCCACGTCCAGAAGAACTGCTTAGCTTCATAATTCAATCAATTGGTTTGGACCAATCTTTCCCAACATTTGGTTTTTGGACTTCAGTTCCCAGAAGCCCAAACCAATTCCCCAGAGCACTGATCAGCCAATGTACTGGCATGGGTCCCACTTTGGGAGCCACTGGTTTGGACCAAGGATTCTTAGCATACTATACATACCCCCATTCTCTGGATTTATACTCAGGGTGTGCTACACAGCGGGGACGGGGTACACAGAAAGAGCCTCCTCAAAGATTGTGATATTTTTGAACGACAACCAGGCCTTCCTTGGGCAACGGCCACCTTGTGCCAGCTAATCTTTCTCACACTAGGTCAGGCGAAAGGAACTGGAGAATGAACTCACCAAAAGGTGGCATAATTTTGGCAGTTTCACGTTTGGCCTAGACATGGAAGAAGAACAGTGGGGAAAATGTGACTGGAACACCAGGGAAGTGTCAGGGTCAGAATCAACTTCAGGGCTCCAGTTGCTAGGAAGGTAGTTCTGATCATGGGGTGCTGCTGCTGCAGTTGCTGAGGACCTGATGAGCTCCACCCAAGAGCCCTTTGAGGAAAGCTATGTAAGAACTGGATCTTTCCCCTGGAAGCTGTCTCAGAAACAAACATTTCTACCTGCTGTGCCTCATATGAACTTCATTCCTGCCTTCCCTATGTCAGTTGCTTCCTTGATTGTCTGACTCCTGGTCTCTTGGACTTCCTGCTCTTGCTCCAGCCCTAAAGATATCCTGCTTTGGTTGCTTTCTTGGTTGTCTGACTCCTGGCCTGCTTGGGCATAGATCTCCTCCACTGGACTAGCCTTGTTCCCCTGTCTGCTCCTGGCTTTGACCTTGGAGTTGGATCAGGTTTGCTGTTTGACCTTTAGCTTGGTTGCTCTGGATCCTGGTGCCCATGCTTCTAGTCAGCTGCCTACATCTTGGAATCTGTCAGGAAGTTGTTTTTCAGCAAGTGAATGCTCTTTAGCTGACCACAGGTGAATTCATTTTAGCAAATGGGAGGTAAGGGAGGAAGGAAGGAAGAGGAGGATATTCACAAGAAGCTTTGCTTGGAGCTTATTCATTTAGCTCTGCCGTGGGTATCCAGATCTGTAGAAAACACAGTTCCAGAAGGGCGGCCTTAGGTAAAAGTTGCCCTTGCTCGAAAGCCTGTCATATTCAACTCTAGGTTCAGCACTCATCTCTGTTTACAGTCAAAGAGTCAGTACTGTCTGCATCTGCAAATGTTTCCATGGACATGTGCCAGGCATGCCTCAACACCGGAGTCCACAGAACCAGTGGTGGGCTTCAAAAAATTTTACTACCACACTGTGAGCGTGGTATGGTGGGCATAGCTAAGGGGAAAGCCCTGTGTTGCACCCAAATTAGAACTACTTTGTTTCAAAACTTGGATGGGCATGGCCAGGCAGAATTTCTGCTACCGGTTCTGGCGACCTGGTGCAAACTTGCTGATGCCCACCACTGCACGGAATGCTGTTTTCCTCACCACTGAAGTGGTCCCTATTTATCTACTTGCAATTTCTTGCTCTGGAAATGCGAGGTTGGCAGGGCTACCTTGCTGTTGTTGTTCAGTCGCACAGTCGATTCTGACCCGGCTTTGCGACCCTGTGGTCGCCAATAAGGTTGCTTAATAATTTCCTCTTCTTTCTCTTCTGGCTACTCAGACTTTTTTTTCCTGTTTGATCTCCTACATGCCCTACAGCAACAAAGCTTTAAAAAAGGAAAATGATATGGCAGACCCACAACCATAAAATGGAAAAAAGTACCATAATTATGAAGAGGAGGTAGCTGCCTTGGCCTTACATAGATCTACAGATTCAACACTTTCTCCTTCAGTGAGGGAGAAGAGCAGTTTTGGAGAGGAAGAAGGCTCATACCAGGGTAGTGTCAGGGGCCCATAAGGATGTGAAAAGGAGGGGGAGGCTGTAAGTGTCATACCTCCTGCCAGACAGTGGCTTGCCAAAAGCTTATAGTTTACTCTTCTAATGGGAATAAGTGTGCTGGCTTGTGTTGCTGGCTAATCTTTTTCACACTGGGTCAGGCAAAAGGAGCTGCAGAATGCACTCACCAAAAAGTGTCTTCATTTTGGCAGTTTCACGCCTGACCTTGGCATGGAAGAAGGAGTGGAGAAATGAGATTACACTGATAGTTCGACATATCAGAGAGTAAACAAAACAAAACAAAAAGTCAAAAATGTTGTGGCACTTTAAAGACTAACTGCTGTATTTTAATGTTAGCATTCGTGGATCAAGTCCATGTTGTCACACAGACTGATAGTTCAGTTGGGTTTTGGATATGGAGTAGTAGAAGTGGCAACTTCCTGTTCTTCAGTCAAGGCAGCAAATGTCCTGAACCAGCCTTCACAGTTCCCTAGGTTTATGAGTCTAGCTTGGATTGTTGGAGAGACAGCTTTAGGATTTAATGAAAGGAAGGGAAGATTGGAAATTCAGCAACCTATGCTGTACCCATCTCATATATTTATTTGGTAGTTTTTAAATCTCAGATTTCAAGACCATGGGGCTCTTAACTGCATGCATGTCTTTTACCATGACATTTGCACTTTTCTGCAAAAGGTTATTTCTCCCCATATCATTTGACATTTTAATCACAGTGGCCACAACCCAACAAAGAGATAGGTGCTCTAAAGCCTATTGATTTCTGTGGACTTTAAGCATGTTTGATTTGGATTGCAGTCAGTATTTTGATGTATAAGAAAACACACACAGAGAGAAACCGAGAGACACTGTCGATGCATTCTTATGTACTGAGTGTGTACACTTTGTTTAAAGGAATAGGTTGCTAATTTGTATGAAGAACAGTGTTTAAAATTTATGGATTACATTTAATACAAGCATGATCAGTGGTGGGATTCAGCAGGTTCACACCAGTTCGCTAGAACTGGTAGCAGAAATTCGGGATGACCCCGGCCACCCAAGTTTTGAAATAAAGTAGTCCTAATTTGGGTGCAACACAGGGCTTTCCCCCTGGCAATGCCCACCATACCACACACACAGAGTAGGTAGTAAAAAAATTTGAATTCCACCACTGGGCATGATGTGACACAGTCCTGCCAACTAAATTTATTTCAGCTGTGAATTGCGGGTAGGGCCACAATACTGCCCATGTCATTTGGTATGCCATAGATCCAGATGCAATGTCTGCTGCTTCTAGATAGGGATGTGAAAGAACCCTGCCTGGAACCCAGGAGAACTGTCAGCAGTCAACTTTAACAAGACTGAGCTATACAAACATCTGACTCAGAATAAGACAGTTTCCTACGAAGATTCTTTAAAATTCTCTACAATGGAACATGAAAATGATCCAATTTTTAGCATGGAAACAACAGAGATGCTGAAAAGAAATAATATTTTCCAGAGGATGGAAAAAAAATACTTTTTTGGACCATGCCTTCCAAAAACCATCAATCATCGTGGCTTATATTAAAAATTAAATTTAATAAGTGGCTAAGATGCTGACTGGGAGGCAAAAGGTCAGCAGTTCGATTCCTGAGTACTGCAGTGTAGAATGAGCTCCTGTCTTTGTCCCAGCTCCTGCCAACCTAATAGTTTGAAAGCAAGAAACTGCAAGTAGATAAATAGGGACCACGTCGGTGGGAAGCTAACAGCGTTCTGTGCTCTTCAATGTCTAGTAATGCCTGCCACATGACCACGGAAACGTCTGCAGAAGCATACAGCGTTGGCTCTTCGGTTTTGAAACAGAGATGAGCACTGAATCCTAGAGTCAGATACGACTGGCTTTCGAGCAAGGGAAGCCTTTAATATTCATTTGTCTAACTATTTTTTCCTTCATTACAAAAGATTTTAGAATTTAGATAGTAAAGGGTTAAGAAACTATTGCAATATTAATGCCTAAATGCAAGGATGATAAACACCTAAGTTAAATTGCATACAGCTCCTTCACACTGCCTTAAGGTTCTTAGTATTGCTGGCTCATCAAATGTAAATTAATATTTAAATCATAAATCATTGTAATTAAAATAAGATGTATTTACAAACTAGGGATGGGCAAGTAATGACTTGGAGCACGATAACAATAGCAGCAATGAGATAAGCTCAAGCACACTATGCCATAATCTCCTAAAAAAGAGGTTGGTTCCTCTATTGTTATTAATCATTTCTATGGCACTTTATCTGAGTCTAAGGTGCTTTATCATTCTAATCTCATCTATCCTTTTAACAGCCTGCAAGGACTGGAAGGTGAGACCAAAACTGCCTGACTAACCCAAGGTCAACCAGTCAGTGTCTTCAGCCAGCAGAGGCTTGAATTGCATCACACCTGAATCACATTGGCCTCTTTTACTAACCATTGTTTTTAAATAGAAGGGAGAGTTTCTATTTGCTATTTATTCTATCGATAGTTACTTCCCTATAGTTAGTGAAGGATAACAGCTTGCAACTTTTGAATACCTTATGCAGAATAAGAAAGCTATTGTAAACCAGGGTTGGGCAGACCTAAGATTTGCAGGTTAGGACCTGTCTGTACTATTCGGCAGAGTGAGTGATTCAGGCTGCAGATTTTTTTGTATCATGGAGCACAATTATAACTGTGTTATTGTTCAGTCGCACAGCTGTGTCCAGCCATTTGTGACCCCATGGACCACTGCATGCCACCATCCTCTGCAGCCCACTTAGCTCTACGCCCATTGTGTCCACAAAGCCATCTAGCCATCTCATCCTCTGCCACCCCCTTCTCCTTTTGCCTTCAATCTTTCCCAGCATCAAGGCCTTCTCAAGTGAGTCCCCTCTTCTCATTTGATGTCCAAAGTACTTTAGTTTCATCTTCAATATTTGTCCTTCCAAGGAGCAGTCAGGGGTGATTTCCTTCAGGATCAACTTATTTGATCTCTTTGCTGTGCAGGGTACTCTCAAAATTCTCCTCCAGCACCACATTTCAAAGGCATCTATTCTTCTGCACACAGCCTTCCTTATGGTCCAGCTCTCACAACCATACATTGCTACTGGGAATACCATTGCTTTGACTATGCGGACTTCTGTTCACAGGGTAATGTCTCTTACTTTCTATTATGTTCCCTAGGTTTCTCATAACCTGCCTCCCAAGAATCAACCATCTTTTTATTTCATGGCTGCAATCACCATCTGCAGTGATCTTGGATCCTAAGAATGTAGTCAGGCACTGCTTCCATTTCTTCCCCTTCTATTTGCCCGGAAGTGACAGGGCTGGTTGTCATTATCTTGGGGTTTTTTTATGTTGAGTCTCAGGCCAGCTTTTGCATTCTCTTCTTTCAACCTAATGAAGAGGTTCTTTAGGTCTTCTTCACTGTCTGCCATTAGGGTAGTGTCGTCTGCATATCTCAGGTTGTTGATGTTTCTCCCAGCAATTTTAATTCAAGCTTGTGATTCATCCAGCCCTGCATTGCGTACTCTGCATATAAGTTAAATAAGCAGGGTGACAAAATGCAAACTTGTTGCACTCCTTTTCCTATTTTTTAAAAAAAGAGTATGACAAAGTTGCATTTTGTCATCCTGCTTATTTAACTTATATGCAGAGTACATAACCATCCTTTTATTTCATTGCTGCAATCACCATCTGCAGTGATCTTAGATCCCAAAAAGGTGAAGTCTGTTGCTGCTTCCATTTCTTCCCCTTCTAATTGCCAGGGAGTGATAGGGCCAGATGCCATGATCTTGGGTTTTTTAATGTTGAGTTTCAGGCCAGCTTTTGCACTCTCCTCTTTCACCCTCATTAAGAGGCTCTTTAGGTCTTCTTCACTTTCTGCCATTAGGGTAGTGTCATCTGCATATCTCAGGTTGTTGATATTTCTCTCAGCAATTTTAATTCCAGCCTGTGCTTTATCCAGCCCTGCATTACACATTATGTACTCTGCATACAAGTTAAAAATCAGGATGACAATATACAGCCTTGTGGTACCCCTTTTCCTATTCTAAACCAACCAGTTGTTCCATATCCTGTCCTAACTGTCACTTCTTGACCCACAAACAATACTATTAGCTATTCATTTATTGTGGCTGTATGTTTCAAGCTAGGGAAATGGAGAGAAGATTTTGTTTTATTTTCCAGGAGCTAGAATAACTGTGGCTAGGCTTGGACACTAGGTACCATGATTTGGGCTGGGGAAGAGTTTGGGTGCCATTTGTTGCTCTGCATCAGGCCCCAGAAAAAATGTTGGGCCAGCCTACTTTAGGTTTTACTTGGTTTTCAATAAGAATACTCCAGACAAGAGCCAGGGGCAAAACAGACAGTGGGTGTAGAATCATCTGGCCCAGGCTTAGTTTAGCTATTTGTTTTCAATAACATAACGGAAGCTTCCCTGCAACTTTTTCAATCAGTAAATATATGACTATTTTCTCCAAGACTTCAGATAAACTGTCTCTTAATTGTGTGACTTGTTTTGTATTGGAGCCCCTCTTGTCAGGCTGCCCTTAAGGCAAATCAGAATCTAACAGAACTGAATGGGTTAAACAGTAGTTGGAAAATTTGCTTCAGAGGATTCTGGGAACTGTAGTTTAATTTTTTTTAGTAAAAAGTATTGGCTTTAAAACAACATCCTTGGCACTTTTCCTTTTCCCACAGTACTTTCCTTTTCCCTGGTATTTTTTCCAACCTAAGTCAAATCTTGCCTGTGGCTGTAAAGAGGCTCTGTCTAAGAGATAGAGCTACAGTAGAATGGCTGAGAGTGTGTGTCATGAGCCAGGAAATTGCTAGTTCGCAGTTGAATATAATAGGTATTAAATGGCTTTTGGCAAGCCACTATCACACTGGGCTCATTCATTTTGTCCTCAGTCTGAGGATGATAAATATGGTTGCCTACCTTACAGAGTTGTTGTAAAGACTGCTGAGACAATAGCTGTGTAGCTTGTGGTTTTCAGAAATTAAAAATTTCCACTACCCCCAGGAAGATTTTGTTGCTCCCTTGGGACCCCTTCCTTCATGAGGAAAGCTGTTGGGAGCTGTAGAATGGAAGACAGCATATTTGATTTTAGAAAATCATAACCACTGGTAAAAATTATCCCAACAAGTTTTAGAAGCTAAAGAATACCTCTATCCTATAGGCCCCTAAAAGTGGTAATTTGTGCAATGGGAAATTAACCATTATTTCTCTATTAGTGACTTTATCTAAGAGCATGCGCAGAAATGGTGTTTAGCCTGTTCAAGGATCAGTCCTGCTTCCAGCACCCACATATTGCAGATGCTGGAGCATCCCAACTTCCTCAAGAGGGCTCTTTTAAAAATTCCTGTCAGGGAGTTGTGCTTTTTTGCAGTTCTCCAGTATTTATTTATTATTTATTTATTATTTATTCACGTTTGCTATCCCGCCCCAATTGGGTAAACCTGACTCTGGGCGGCTTACAGCGTAGCTAAAAACACAGACCAATCCAATAAAAATAATAATGTTTAAAACCTCAAGAATTCATAAGAAAGAATTCATAAGAAAAGATTAAAACAGCGTAACGGATAAAACCTGGGGCAGGGGGTGGTGGCTACCCCTCAAATCAACCAGCCTGTATGGGATCCCGTGCTACTGGGTCCCCACACATGCTCCGCCAGCCAGGTCTTTAAGCCCTTTCGAAAAGGTAAGAGCTCTGCCTGTAGGCGCAGTTCCGTAGGGAGAAGGTTCCAGAGGGCCGGGGCGAACACAGAGAAGGCCCTCCTCCTAGTGCTAGTGAGGCAAGCCCCCCTAGCTGATGGAATAACAAGAGAGCCCCTCCGGTCCGCCCTGGTGGGACGGACAGACGTTCTTAGGGTGACGCGGTATACACTGTTCTAGTGCCTACAACGCTGGCTCTTCGGCTTAGAAACAGAGATGAACACTCACCCCTAGAGTCGGATACGACTGGCTTTCAAGCAAGGGAAACCTTTACCTTTAGTGCCTATAGATCAGTGATGGGATGTAACAGGTTCTCACCAGGTCGCCAGAACCGGTAGCAACTCTCCCCAGTGTCCCGGAGAACCGGTAGCAGCTTTTGGGGGGAACCACCTTCGGGGCTTACCTTTTTACTGGTTCCCCAACTGCGCATGCGCACCAAGCACTTGGTGTGCATGCACGCCTACAGTGCTTGGCATGTATGCACGGACTCCTTGCTGTCCCCCCAAGTGGGGAGGAGGAAGAAGCTGCTAGCCTGAAGCTCCCTATAGCCTGCTCCCCAGGGTAAGTGACTCGCCTTTGGATGTGGTGTGTCGCTGTGTATTTTAATGTGTATTTAATACCTTTAGTCTATATTGACGTAATACCACAGTTCCTAAAAAGGCCTGGTGGCCTGGCTTGGGGTTTTTAAGTGAAGTCTTGGAGTTACCTCATCAATAAGCTACACCTGTGCTGTTCCACGTGCTGTTCCAATTGGAGAACACTTAAGGAGGTGCAGAGAACAGTTTAGGCAAAGACTTAGTACCTAACTTCTTTAATTGTTGAAAAGTGTCAAAATGAAGCCATCTTGTGGTGAGTTCATTCTGTAGTTCCTTCTATCTGACCTAGTGTGAGAAAGATTAGGCAGAATAAGCTTTAAACTCTGGTTTAAAAGCTCTGGTTGATTTGTGTTTGGCATGTGTGTGTGTGTGTGTGTGTGTGTGTGTGTGTGTGTGTGTGTTTGGGTGAGTGGCTGTATTTTAATGTATTATTTATTTAATTTATTTAATTAATTTATGGGTTTGTGTTGTGGGTGGGTGGATGGGTTGAGGTGTGTGTGTGCTTAGGTTTATTTAATTTTTTTATTATTTTGTATTTTTTTTATTTGGCCCTGCCCACAACATCATGATGTCATGATATTAGCTCCGCCCACACTGTGATGACATCACGGTGGGGTAGTAAAATTTTTGACATCCCACCACTGCTATAGATGCTGGGAATACTGCATATGGGAGTTTTTGTAACAGTCAAAGACTGCTTCTGTTGGCAACTTCCAGTATATTGAAGGAACTAACAACTTTCTACAGCATATTGCATATTGCCATTAAACACTTTCCCTGTTCTTCTGCAGGGGAGGGAGGGAAAGAAAGTGTAATTACTCCCACCCCACCCCGTAGCTGAATGTCTTAGTGTTTGATTGATTAGGAAGATAAAAAATGGTTTTCCCTTGTTTTCCCTTGCAGCATTAATTGAGAAACCGTAGATTTGATGAGTGCTATAAGAAAAGGGGGGGGGGAGTTGGTTCATCAGCCATTTCACCACTTTCATTGTTTGGACAGAGGGAACCCATCTCCTGTCCTAAAGCAGCCACAAAAACAGTGATCCTAGGCAGACCAACCTACAAGTGGCAGTCTGGAGATGCTCTTAGTGACAAAGTCTACCTAGCAACCTGCAGCAAACAAGCAAAATGTAATTGAAAATAGGCAGAAACTCAAACAAATAATAACTCCAGAAAACAAACAATGAAGCTGCATCAAAACCTAAGGGATTAGCAATAATTAAGAAAGAATTTTTGAAAAATGTTTGTTTTTTTGCACAAGTAACTGTCAGAACCTTTCCTGAACATGGAATTCCTCCTAAGTGGAAATTATGGCTATTCAGCCCGAGACCACTCTTCTTTCCTTTCACTGTTTGATGACTTCTTTTTTCCCCAGTGTTCTTCTGTTCCATTAATGGTAACAATGAAGGCATTTTTGGCTTTTCAGAACCAACCTGCTGCTCAGTGCAAGCTAGTCCAACAATTTATCTTCTATACTTATAAAAATACTGGAAGAAGTGATTTGTAAATGTGTAACACTGTACATTTTGTAACACAAAAACAGTGATTCTGTACCTGATGTGTATAAATTGATGCCATGAAGTCTCACTCCTATGTCTGATGAAGTGGATTTACTTGATCCATGTGGGTCTAACACTACAATGCAGAAGTTAGTCCTTAAGATAGTAGTGCCCAAACTAAGGCCTGGGGGCTGGGTGCAGCCCCCGATGCCAATTCATCCGGCCCGCGAAGCCCTCATTGCTCCTGGAAGCGGAAGTATGGGTGTGTTTTACTTCGGCTTCCAGGAGCGATGAGGGCTTCGCGGGCTGGATGAATTGGCATCGGGGGCCGCACCTGGCCCCCAGGCTTTAGTGACTGGCTTCCTGAACCACATGATCGACCCACGGCCCAAAATGTTTGGGCACCCCTGCCTTCAGGTGACACAATGTTTTTGTCTTTTTGTTTACTCTCTGATATGCTTGCACAGACTAGCACAGCTACCACTTCAAAAATTGGAAGAAGTGAACAATTTTTAATGGAATAAGCCCCATTATATTCCCAAGTTACAGTGCAGTGGGTTGTATCATGACAAGTACATAACATACATGTACGGCAATATGGAAGTCAACACCAGAAGTGCAGAATGGTAGCAACTAAAACAGTTCCCCTGTGAGGCCTGTATTAGCAAAAACACAATCACAGAAAGGTGTGGGTTAAAAAGTAATAAGAAATTGCGCAAAACCAGCAGGCCAGAGCAGGACTGAAACTCAAAGGCACATGGCAGCAATCCAGCAAAGAAAAACTGAAAGAAGGGAAAGAGGAGGGTGGTCTACTCAGGGAATGCAGGAAATCGTCTGAGTTTGATTAAACATTTTCTGAATCTGTCTGGATGCTTAAGAGCTGGGCTAGAAGCTGACAGAGTTAAACAAAACAAAGAGTTCACGGAATTCCCTGTGTTTATTTTGTTCAACCTGTCTGTATAAATCTTAACTATTTTTTTTTAAATCTGGGAACCTTGCCTCAGTGCTAAAGTACGAATCCATGTTAAGAGACATCCTCCAGGCTATTTTCCCATCACAATCGCAGACCATGTGTGAATCAAAAGTGCCTATTGGTTTTGTTTTTTCATATGGGATTTGGAAGGCATAAATACCCAACCTTGGGATATAAAAATCTATTTGTTTCAGATGATGTATAGGTACAGAAGAGGATCAGCAGGTCTTTGCTTTAATTTTGAGTGTAACACTTTCACATATTTTTTCTTTTAAAAAGATTCAACAGGAAGGGAGGTTTAACATCTTGAATATGTTGTGTGGCAACAGAATTCCAAAAAGTATTTTTTTTTTTTTGGGATACAACATCCAGAATTATTCAGCCAATAACCTCCCTGGCTTGGTGTGTATGACTCTCCCCCAGTGGAAGAAGGGGTTTTCTTCTTTCATGCCTAGGTCAGATTTTAAACTGCCAAGACAAGCCACTTTCTTGGCTTTGTCATTGGCCAAACTTAAGTCCTCATCAATACATGTTTCCGGCACACTAACAGTTTATCTGGATTTTGTATCTCTCCACATTCACACAGTGTGTTGTTATCTACCAGTAAACACCCCCCCCCCCAAGAGCATGTTGGTTTTACATTTAGGGACGCCAACCCTCAGCCTATTCAGGGTCCTACAGGTGACATAAGGTAGGTCGAGTTCCTCAGCCATATCCTCTTTTAATGTTATTCCTTGTTCAGTGAGATCCTTCCTCCATCTTCTAATTTGGTTTAACTCTTGCGTATCTACCAGTAAACCCTCCCCCTCCAAGAGCATGTTGGTTTTACATTTAGGGACGCCAACCCTCAGCCTATTCAGGGTCCTACAGGTGACATAAGGTAGGTCGAGTTCCTCAGCCATATCCACTTTTAATGTTATTCCTTGTTCAGTGAGATCCTTCCTCCACCTTCTAATTTGGTTTAGCTCTTGCGTACCCTCAAGAATTTGTTCTTGCCATAAAGCTCTTTCTGGATCTTAGTCGGCAAACTCGTGGCACATATCCATTTAGAGGATGTTGAACTAACCCTTGCTTAGTTCTCTTGGTGTCTGCTGCTACTTCTCTCCTTATCTTAGGTGGAGTGAAGACTAAGGGCAAAGAAAAGTGGGCAGTGGGATTGTTAAAGCAAGAGGTATAGAATCTGAGGCCAGCCAGATAGGGTTTCTTTGCAGAGGTGGGGTGGGGACCATTGTGGGTCATTGTACCCACATTCCTAACAGATTGAACTCTCTAAATACACCAAAGCCTTTGTGCTAAACTACAGGGTGGCCTGTAAGTCCCTACAGGTCCTCTCAGTGGAAATATGGATCTCTGTACATGTATGGATAGGTAGGGACTTATGGGCCACCACACCAGGAGGTGCCATGTAGTGGAGGAAGGGCAAAATGGCCTCCACCACACCAGGAAATGTCATGTGGTGGAAGAAGGGCAAAATGGCCGTCTGGTCCCCAAAGCTATCTGAGGGAGCGTGACCTGGCCCCCAGTTTAAAAAAGGTTGAAAACTCCTGCTCTATGCTAATCCACATTATACAGTATTTCAAATAGAGCAAAATGGAAGGGAATACTTTCAATACCAAATATGTAAAGCAGGGGTTCTCAATGTTTTCCAGCTGTGGGGGAGACCATGCCCCTTGGACAGCTAAGTGGTCTGTACTGGTGCCATAAAATGCATTTGCGTTTACGTGGCCATAAATGAGTCTGCAGCTGATTCGGCAGGGGTGGAGGGAGGGAAGGCTGGAGTAAGGTCAGGGGCCAGATTATTTGATGCCACAGGCCAGATCTGGCCCACTGGCCATAGGTTGTAATCCACTTGTGCTAGAATATATAAAAATATAAAACCAAAGAGACTCCATATTTGCCCTCTTAATAACCTAGAAAGTGGCGTGACTGTGATTCAGCTTAAACTTGCCTGCCTGTTGTTCAGGCTGAGGCAATAAACCCTTTCCTGATTAGAATAGAGGTCTTATAAGAGTACCCAATGGTAGAGGGTAGATAAGTGTGAACTTTGGCCACTAGCCAATACAAGTGTTCTACTGTATTTGAATTCCTTTGTGCATTGAACCAATCCGAAGGTGTTAAGATTCTAAGACCTCCACATGGTTGAGGTGCCATGCATTTCCTGTTTACTACTGTGTATATAAACTCTTGTTTTTGAATCCTCGGGGTTCTCAGATTTGAGTAGCTATACTCTCTGTGAACCATTGGGCAAATAAAAGACCCTTGAATCTGTACGACCTGGAATTGCTGTCCCGTCTCATCTTTTGATATGACAATTCTACAACACGCTGACATAAAGGGTCAAGGCAAGCCAGATGAATCAATCAAATATATTGTGGTGAAGAAACAATAAGATAAGTAATATGCAGGCACAGGAGACTGCTAAAGCATTTTCCTCAGAATCTAATATGGAGTCAGCTTAACTGCAAGATCCATACAAATTATTTACTTTAGAAGTCACTGTTCTGCCTTCTTAAACTGGTGGCTCATCTTTATTTCCTAAACAGCTCTGCAAAATTTTGTTCCAACGAAAAGGTCCCTGTTCAATACGGCATGGTCAGTCTTGTTCATGTTGATCCCACATGGAGTTATTTTCCCCACACATTGGCTTCACTTTATTTAGTTTTAGTTTTTAAATGATCAATCCACTCACACACTCACAATGATAGTACAGTCAAACCTCGCATAAAGAGCGTCTCGCTTAAAGAGTAACTCGCTTAAAGAACAGAATTTTCTCTGAATGTTCGCTTCGCTTAACAAATAAAACCAACCAAAAACTCGCTTAACAAATAATGCATTATGCTCTTTAAGCGAGGTATAACTGTATGTCCATTCTACCTTACATTGTCCTGGATGGTTCCTGACCCTCTAGAACCATGGTTCCCAACATGGGTCACATGCCCCACAGGGGGGTAATTTGATTTTAAAGGGGGGGATTGGAAGCTTGTTTAGACCATTTTAATGACCTTTTAGGCTTCTTCCATGCAAGTGAGTTCACTTTTTGAATAATAATACAGTCTAACCTCACATAAAGAGTGCCTCGCTTAAAGAGCAACTTGCTTAAAGAGCAGAATGTTCTCCGAATGTTTGTTTCGCTTAACAAATAAAACCAACCAAAATTCGCTTAACAAATAAATTAGGGTTCGCAATCCCCCCCCCCACACAGTTAGTCATTTACAATGGTGTTTCGCTTAAAGAGCAAACTTGCTTAAAGAGCAATCCTGTGGAACGCATTATGCTCTTTAAGTGAAGTATAACTGTAAGTATATGTCACAGAGAAGGGGGCATCAGGATTTTAGAGATGTCTCAAGTATGGAACATATACGCACACTCTATTCATAGCCGCTGCTAATGCAATCACTTGTCTCTTATGCATACATATGATGTCATCAGTATAACAAAATATTTAATTGTGCCAAGTAACCTGGAACTCTCAATCATAGGACCACCATAAGCCAGAAATACTATAATGGTAAGTAACAACAAAAACTCTAGAATTGTCTCCCAGTACTAGAAAGATTGCTGGCTGGATAGTTCAATGGCTTTGGTATCTGGCTGTGGACAAGAGGCTGGGTGTTTGATTCCCCACTGTGCTACCCAGCATGTGTAGTTATGGGCAAACTGCACAATCCCAGGGAGCCCCCAGAAGAAGGAATGGTAAAACTGCTTCTGTATATTATCTATCTAGGAAAACCTGAAAAGGGTCACCATAATTTAGAATTGACTTGACTCCACCCATCCCCATCCCCACCCTCACTCCCACACATGCTAGAGAGAGAAGGAAAGAGAGGATAAGAACAAGTGTGCATTTCTCCAGAGAAGACAGTGATAGGAATCACAATTACACTTATATACCAACCCATTGCACCTAGTACACTCTCTGGGCAGTTCACAAGTTAATCAGCATCTTGACCCCAAGATGCTGGGTCCTCATTTTACCGACCCTGGAAGGATGGAAGGCTGAGTCAACCTTGAAACTCATCAGGATCAAACTCACAACATTTTGGCTATGGTATAGCAGTTTAACCACGGCACCACCAAGGCACTTAATAATAATCGCTGCTTCCACCCAATACAGCATTGCATTTTGTGTTTATTTTTCTACTTATGACTGGACTATCTATGTCATCTCAATATTATTTTAAAACATTTCTCTTTGTCTCATGTCCACAATGAAAGAGAAAGCATAGTGCTATGTGCTATGCCCTTAAACCTTCCTGACACTGAATGATACCCCATACATCAACAATTTTTGAAGAGAGGGAACAGCCTTCCTGCTCGCTGCTTCATTGACCCTGAAATACCAGGCCTTCATAATTTTGAACAAAAACCTCACACAACTATTGGGTAGGGGAACCAGGCTTGTCAAAAGTGTCGTGTGGCCATTCTCTAATTACCCATCCCCCATCATTCTTAATGGAGGAAAACATGTAGCATTGAAAAAGATACAAGTCAGTCTTAAGGCTCAGGTCTATGTCACTTGTTCAGTGACTTCCTTCAAAAGCTATATTAAACCTGGATGAATTTTTTATTTCAGTTTTCAGGTTTTTTGAAAAAATGAAGCCTGAATTGGTGTTGAGCGTTTTTCGGTATCAATGGAATTAGATGAAAGAACTCACGACCTAAAGAGAGAGAAAAATACCATCATCAAAGCATGTTATCAGGATGGGGAGTGGGTGGCCATAGCAGCGTGGTGGTTACCCTGTGGAATGTTTGAGGAGAAAACAACTCTTATCTCAGCGAGAGCAAAGAAGGCTGTCCCTGAGGAAGGGAGGAGATGAGAATAGCACAGTCCTGCTGAGTGAGAATTGAGTGCAGTCTAGCAAAGATAGAGAGGGAAAGACTTTGCTGCATGTGAGAGGGGAGGGAGGGAGAGAAATGAAGAGTGCATGTGTGTCTGACTTTTGTGGTGAAATATAGCTACTGGCCTGCTAGAGGGATCTGGGAGTTGTGGTCCAAAACAGTTTTTTGTTGTTCAGTCGCACAGTCGATTCCAACCCTTTGCGACCCTATGGACCACTGTCCGCCAGGCATTCTGTCCTCCACCATCCTCCTCAACTCGCTCAGTTCTGTGTCCATTGTCTCTACAATACCATCTAGCCATCTCATTTTTGGCCGCCCTTTTTTTTTTGCCCTCCATCTTTCCCAGCCTCAAGGCTTTCTCAAGTGAATCCTCTCTTCTCATTTGATGTCCAAAGTATTTTAGCTTCATCTTTACTATTTGACCTTCAAGAGAGCAGTCAGGGTTGATTTCTTCTAAGATTGACCTATTTGTTCTCCTCGCTGTCTAGGGGACTCTCAAAACTCTCCTCCAGCACCACATCTCAAAGGCATCTATTCTTCTGCGTTTAGCTTTCCTAATGGTCCTGCTCTCACAATCATACATTGCCACCGGGAATACCATTGCTTTAACTAGATGAATTTTTGTTTGCAATGTGATGTCTCTATTTTTCACTAGGTTCCCTAGGTTTCTCATTGCTTGCCTCCAAAGAATCAGTCGCCTTTTTATTTCATGGCTGTAATCACCATCTGCAGTGAGCTTTGATCCTAGGAAAGTAAAATCTGTCACTGTTTCTACTTCCATGATTTCCAGAGACTGTACTGTATTATCAAAGTATAGATCTACTCACCTCTCATATTGGTTTATTTCGTTTGGGTTAAGGCAGATGACAATTACATTCCAACAGCTGGTCCGATGTGCAGGCCAGGTTCCCATGTTTAAAGTGACCTATGTCATATTGGTTTGTTGCATTTTCTGCTGGCTAGGTAATCTTGGGATTGTAGGCAAAATTTGTCAGGGGATGATTTGTACTCTGGTTCAGCCTCATTCCAAGATGGAGATTTCTATGCATGGGGGTGGGGCCCCCCAGTAACACATTTCTGAGAAGGATTGGAATTTAAAAACAAACTAGTATCATGGTTTAGAAGAAATGAACCTGATGTGCGATGGACATGTCATACTGTATGGTTATTGGTTGGATTCCTTTTAGGGGAATGGCAAGGGAGTGCCCCTTGTGTGAGGAGAGAGGGAGGAGTCAAAACGCTCTCTTGATCAGATGCTAGCCGCTCTGAGTTGCTTCAGCAAGGAGAATGGCATATAAGTCTAATAAATAAATAATACAGTAATAATAATGCTTCTCTCTGAGGTGAGCTGTGAATTGAGACAACATGTAGGAGCTTAAGAAAAAAAGGGGGGGCTGGGCTTGCCCAATTATAGAAGCTTTTTTTGCTAAGATGTGGTTTCTGAACTTTTGATAAACTTCCTTCTGTAACTTGCTCTGATTACAATATACTTTTAAAATACCTGAAGATGACTGGAGTGTTTGCTTGGCTATGCACTACCTTATTTACATTAAGCTAATATCCTGGGTTGCTAATCTAGAGGGGTGGCAGCTCAGAAGCAGGAACCAACTTTCCCAAAGCTTTGGATATGACAACAAAGCTCTACATGTTCCTCTTCCTCTGTAAAGTAGGATGTCCCCTATTTGTTACAGTGAAAGGAATGCTGAGCATGGTACAGCATTTTCTTGCTTTGAGTATAGTTCCCCAACCTAGTGATAACACTGGAAAGTGTGTAAAGAGTTTACTTGTGAGGCAATAATATAAGGCTTTACCATTTCCCCAAATGCCCCAGAACGTTATTATAGGCACATTATGGGAAATTAAAATGATATGTCACAGCTGTTTGAGATTAAAATGGCTCTGAGGGAAGAAGATAGCACTGGGAAGGGGTGGGGGGAAGAGCAAAGCAAAAGTGAAGCAATCACAGTTATATAATGCTTTAAAAATCTTAGTGCATATGCTGGGCGGTTCAGAAGTTAATTAGCATTTTACCCCCAACATGTTGGGTACTCATTTTACTGACCTCAGAAGGATGGAAGGCTGAGTCAACCTTGATCCCTGGTCAGGATCAAACTCACAACCTTTTGGAACTAGGATTGAGGAACTTGTCCTCTCTGATTCTGTGAAAAAACACACTGCTGCCCTGACTGCCACAGAGTAGTGCACTGATGCTGATGACACAGCGGTGATTGCACCGGAAAACATTCTCTCATTTTGTTCTGGTAGATGAGGCTTAAAGAGTGTGAAGAACAGCGTGCAGCTTAAACGTGGCTTGAACATACATGTCTTGAAGGAAAGACAAGCTATACTGGCTGAGAGTAATGGGAGTTGTTGCCTGACACATCTGGAGGGCACTGGGTTGAGGAAAGCTTTGCTGCAGCATGTATGTCTTTCACCCCAAGTGTCACTCAAGATCAGACTGCAAGCTTCAAAGCCAGCAGAGGTTTGAACCTAGGTCTCCCTGGTCAGAGTCCAATATTTTGTCCATTACACCACTGTGTTCTTGGGCTGCGAGCCAAGAGGTCTGCAGTTTAAAATGTAGGAGACATATTTATCCAAACAACTCATGATTACAGACACTCCAGTAAATATTTTTCCTGTGTGAAGTGGTGATGGTTGAGGGTCAATGTACAGGACCAATCTTCTTGCCAAGAGGGGGCAATTAACCCCATGCATTTTTGATTCCATTATTTAGTAACTTACGAGTCCATTTCCCCATTATTTTTTTTAAAAAGTCTCTTAACATGGGATGCATTCTAGCAATCATTTTTCAGCAGAGTTTACATTCTGTGTCCTGTCCTGTCTTTTTTTATTTTTTGAGAGAGATGAGAAAATGTCTGTTTCAGAGAAGATGTGACAATGAATGAAATATGAAGTGGTGGTACTGTATTATTATGCCTGGCTTTTCACAATCAGCATTGTAAGCTCACTGTACAGTATGGTGTTATAAAAGATTATTGCAGAGCTAGAAACACTACTTTTTTCAACTGTATTTTCAGAAGCCTCCAGGAAACACAATTATAGTACCTCCCACACCCCCCAAAAGAAATCCCCCATGCTCTGTTTTCTTTACCCCTGATTCTGTCCCATTGCCCTTTTAGAACTGTGATCATGCAGACAGAAACTTATTTGTGTGGATAGCAGTAAGAACATGTTTAGGTTTATAATTTCCATTTATTTGTTAAAATATATTCTGATTTTCTTCCAAGGATCTCAAGGTGCTGTACATGGCCTTTCTCTCTATTTTTTTTCCAGATTTGTCCTCAATCTGTGCATTCCCTGTAGTTGTGCCAATAAACCATGACTTCCTCTTTTCCACAACAGTTATATCAGGTGTGTTATGAATCAGATACCTCTCTACTTGAATTTTAAGGTCTCAAGGATATTGACTCTCTCATTTTCTAATACAATACTTTCTCAACCTTATGTTCCCAGTAATTCTACTGCATTCGCATCCAAACTTCTAGCAAAGTTCCCAATGAATGCTTTTTGTAACCCTGTCATGGCATTGCAAATAATCAGTCTGTGAAATTTTGCTGCATCCGCTGAATCAGGTGATCTACTATTTCATCCTTTTCATGACAAAGCCGGCATTTGGTATTGTTGAATACACACTGTATTTTAGCCTTCATGCAATTTGTTGCCAAATCTTGTTCTTGAGCTACCAAGATGAATCCTTCAGTTTCCTTCTTCAACATTCCTGCTCTTAACCAGCCCCATGTTAGCTTTTGGTCAGCCTTTCCATATTCTGCAAGTACTGATCATGCATATGTGCTTTCCCCCCCAGTTTACAGTTCGACTTTCAATCCTTTCCTTTCATATTCAGCTTTCTGCTTCACTGTTTTTGAAAAACCTACAGTATTAACTTCCTTAAGTCATGTAGTCGTTCAAGCTATGCTTTTCTTCCTCTACCATGTGTTTCACCTGTAGGAGTTTTCTGCCACCCTCAGCTCTTGGTAAGTACAAGCTATCAATGTCACTTTTTGGGTGCAGGGCATGATGCATAGTAATTCGCTTCTTTGTTTTTCAGTCTAAGTTGTCCAGTTCCATTTGGGTCCAATCAATTATTCCAGCTGAATATCGTATAGCCAGCACTGCCCATGTATTAATTGCCTTCAAGATATTGCCTCCACTCAGTTTCGATTTCAAGATTTTCCAGACCTGCTTTATATATTTTGTAGAAGTAGCTTTTTGACTTGGTTGTGCATCAGGTCAGATGATGATGATGACAATAATGATGATAGAAATAGCAACTGCAGTAGCAATTACAGTAAAACCTCAGATAACACTAAAACTTGGTTCCACAAGTCTTGGTGTTATCTGATTTTTAGTGTTATCTGATGCATGTTAAAATCCTATGGGATGTATCAGATAACATTAAAGCTCCATAGAGATACATTGTAACCGCACAGGCTTTAGTGGTTGTTATCCGATCCATCCCATAGGACCTTAACGTTATTCGATGCAATTCTCCCCCCCCAGATTACTTAATATTATGCGATTTTAGCGTTATCCGAGGTAAACGTTATCCGAGTTATTACTGTACACTTATATACTGCCCCATTGTGCTTAGTACACTTTCTGGAGAGTTCACAAGTTAAATAGCATTTAGCCCCCAACATGCTGGGTACTCACTTTACTGTCTTTGGAAGGATGGAAGGTTGAGTCAGGATCAAACTCACAACCTTTTGGCTGAAGTACAGCAATTTATCCACTGCACTACAAGGGTTTTGTGTTCTACCTGAAACACTTTATGTTCTGGATCTGAATTGATTTGTAAATTTCCTTTTTGCTCCACCCTGGAACCAAATCTCACTACAGTATTTCACTACCATTCAGACCTAATTAGGCTTATTCACAATTCGGGACTGGTCCGAATCCACTGCATAGATATTTTTTGCATCATGGAATTTGTTACTTCCAAGTTCTGCTACCAATAAATGTCTAATACTTTTAGGGACAATCCAGATGCTGTTCTTTAAAAAGCTACGGACCAGGCATGTGTATTAATTATTCACCCCCAACTGTCATTCAGTCTAGTCCAGTTGTCATGAATGACAGTAATCAAAGCTTGTTCCCTCTCAGCAAATCCAATTCAGTTTCCCTCCCAATTTTTTTTCCAGACAAGAGCAGGCATTTGGGCCATCGATCAGTTCAAGACAGAGTGGTCTTTGGGTACTGTTTAGTTCCAAGGGGGCTATAAAAGGCAGATGGTCTCATTAGAAACAATTTATGCATATCTATTTCTAAGAGGAAAACACTGCCAGAGTCGGATGGAGCTGTTTCACCATGCAGGACGAAAATATCACTGCGTTCGAATGGTTCCAGTTTGCAAAATAATGGCCCCCCTAAACCAGCTAAGCAGCTCATTCCTCAAAACATAGAAGGTTAGATGCTGCTATTATCATGCTGCTGCTGTTCTCTGGGGCAAAACAACTCCACATTCCTCAAAGCACGATTACATTTTGTAGGGACAGAAGGCCCCTCTTAAGGGAGCAGCAGCACAAGAAACCCTGCACTGAGGCCATTGTTTCCAGGATGATTTCCAATCTCCAGGTTAAATGGTTTGTTAATTAAAAAGGTGACTTGCCAGCAAATGCAATTGCTCACAGGCAATTTTCCCCTTCCCCAGATGTCACTTCCCACTTAGAGCTGGGCCTTGATGTCCCCAGGTGTTGAGCAGGATGAAGGTTTCTTTCTTTCTTTCTCTAAATTGCATAACTAGCTGCCAGGTATATGTGCTGTCACAATGACAATCATTTTTCACTTTCTGGCACCGACTTTCTCTCTCTCTTGGTGACAATGTCCTCTGTCTTCAGAGTTCCCTCTCTTCCTACAAGTGTCTTCTCCTACCAGGCTTGCCCTTTGGCTGACAGCTCCAAGCAGGATTCTCTCTCCCTTGTCGCTGTAAACACCCTTAAGTTCAACTTATCCTGCCTGTATGGTTTCTGGTGACAGTGGTGCTGCCACCAGTCACCAATGCCTTGGGAGATGGGTCTTGCCTGAGTGACAGCAGCCAAGGTATGTCTTCTTTTGTCAGAGAACCGATTCAAGCAGAAGAGGACAGCCTTTGAACCAGACATGGGCACGCCTGTCATTTTTGAGGTGGAGGAGAAAGCTTATGTTAGCCATGCCAAAGCTGGTTTCAAAATGTAATGTGGACCTCTGGTGATGACAATAATACAGAGCTTGGGAAAACGTTAGCCTTTGGGGCCACCACTCCAAGAATTCCTGGGCCATGCTGCTTGTGGGTTACTCAGAGTTTTTGTCAAACAACAACAACAAAACTCACCCCCTCCCCAACTTTCCAAATTTTGCTGCCTGTCAGTTATTCTCTCTTTTCAGCTCTTCTTCCTTCAGTGTTTTTTGTTTAGATAGGAAGAAGCTGTAGCTTCTTTAGGGAAGAACTGGGTACATAGTTCATTTACCATAATGGGGCTGGTGTGTAATTCAAGACTGTGTGACTTCAGAAAGCACAGCAGAAGTGTGTCAGAGTTAAATGGGAATGTAATAATGTAATTACACTAAGAAAAACTCATGATTTGCTCTGCAATTAGAATGGGTGAATTTGAGGTCCCTCCCTCCCCTCAATCCTCACATAGCACAAAGGCCAATATGAATCAGCTTGTCCTGTTTTGCTTCAGATTTGGAGGTTTCCCCCTGCTGTTGGGAGCTTTGGCTTTTTTGAGGGCAGGATTATTCAAATAGCGTTTTGCCTATGTGGTTATTTCCTTCATTCTACAAAAGGATGGCTTAGAAATAAGCTACTGGGTTTAGCGCTAGATCACTTTATAACTGCATTGCTACATTAGTACTAGATCACCTCTGCACAGATCAAAGAAAGAGAGAGAGAAGTGCCAGAGATTGAGTGCAGATTCTTTCAGTACTAGTATCCATAAGCATAGGCTGTGGGAGCATATTTCCTGACTGACTGACTGACTGACTTACTTACCTATTTATTTATTTATTTATATTGCTGCTCACTCACCGTGGTGACTCAGGGCAGCTTACAACAATACAACAACAGTAACAAAATACTGTGAACAAACACAGACTATCTCCCCTCCAGCCCTTTGTGGGGGGTCGGAGGTGATGGTGAGGGCTCTAGCTGCCTGTTAGTCCATAGTGACTCCTCCCTCTGGCCATTGGTGGGGCCCTGGAGGTGGTGGTGAGGCCTCTATCTACCTGTTAGTCCATGGCAATATCAAATTACATTGTATTGAGGGCCAGTGTGGACTGGCACTAAAAGAATCTGGGGTCTCCATGTCATCATGTAAACCAAATACAATAATAAAAGAGACTGAGAATAAAACCACAGCAAAGCCAAATTGTTCCAATTCGGTTTGTCAGTCTAGTTGCACCAGCACTCTATATTCCAGGTGTGTCCTCATTTAAATCAGTCATCCATACATATGGGAAAGGTTTTAGCAAACAACATAGAACAGGCTTTCTCAATCTTTTCTGGGCATGGGCCAGATCACTCCCCCTCAGATGGATTTGTGGTCACATGTTCCCCGATGCCCTTATTGCTGCCACCATCACCCAGAAGCACTGAACTCTCTCTGGACCGGGGCGGGGGGGTGGGTGGGGGCGGGGAGGGAAATGAATGCAGCTGCTGTGACTCTTGGCCGCCTTCAAAAGAGACGCCAGGGACACTGACACCATCACCGAACTCTCCCCGGGCACCTTCAGAAGGGACACCGGGGACACTGATACCAAGCAGGGCAGGATACAAGTCGACTAAATGAATGAAATGAAAAACGTACCAAAAGCCAACAAAAATGTGCGTTTTTGGCAAGTTCTAGCATGTTTTTGGTGAGTTCTCATGCATTTTCAGTGAGTTCTTGCATGAAAATGCATGTTTTTGCATGAGACCTCACTGAAAATGCATGAGAACTCACAAAAAAACCACACGTTTTCATGAGAGAACTCACCAAAAGCATGCGAGAACTCACCAAAAACATGCAAGAACTCACTGTAAATGCGTGTTTTCACTGGTTTTCAGTGCATTTTCTGTGCTTTTGGGTGGCCTCAGCAATGAGGACGTCAGGGGCCAGATGAAATGGCTTTGGGGCCTGGGTTTGGCCTGCAGCCTGAAGGTTGAGAATGCTTGACATAGAACCTTCTTTGGTTGTGTACATGAAAACTGAGGTGAATTCTAACCATAGTTTGGAACAGTTTTGACAATAGCAGTGATAATAATGTATGTGCATTATGGATATTATAGTCCAAAATTACCTTTTTTGAGTTCTGACTTCACTCATATCCAGACATTATTTTTCTAAGAGGTGTGTGTATCTTGGAGCTATGGCTTTTGGGACAAACCAAGTACCAAAGGTCAGGAATTGACTTGCCAAATCTCTGTTGGAGGAATTTGGTAATTCTTTAAATATTAACAGAGCATGAAGCAAGAAGACAGCAGCATATGGAGAACTATGAACAAATAAAATAAATAAATAAATATGTAGACAAAAGCATAGAGAGTAGCTTAGTTTCAATATCCCACCCTTCCTTTCGATAACCATCACTGTAAGTTTTAGAAATTACTCATGAAGCACTACTAATTTAAAAAAGCATCTTTGCTTATAGTTGTGTTCAGCAGTTACAAACAGAAGAAAAAATAGGTAAATCAATCTCTCAACTATGTGGCTGGGAGATATTTATTTGACAACTGCATGTTCAGGGTTCACCGGATAAGAAGAGCACTAAAAACAAAGACAGGAAGAAAAGCAAAAGAAGAAGAAGAAGAAGAAGAAGAAGAAGAAGAAGAAGAAGAAGAAGAAGAAGAAGAAGAAGAAGAAGAAGAAGAAGAAGAAGAAGAAGAAGAAGAAGAAGAAGAAGAAGAAGAAGAAGAAGAAGAAGAAGAAGAAGAAGAAGAAGAAGAAGAAGAAGAAGAAGAAGAAGAAGAAGAAGAAGAAGAAGAAGAAGAAGAAGAAGAAGAAGAAGAAGAAGAAGAAGAAGAAGAAAGAAAGAAGAAAGGAGGTGCAAGCTAAACTTGAGAAAAAGAACTTTGGGTAATAAATTAGTGGGAAGGAAGATCCCTCTGTGTCCTAAAAACCACTGATCCCCAGAGTTAATTACATGCAAGTATGTTATTTTCCCAGCAATTCCTATGGGTTCAATGGACTGATTCTAGTGTGATTTA
The DNA here is from genome assembly GCA_030440675.1 of Furcifer pardalis. Lineage (NCBI taxonomy): Eukaryota > Metazoa > Chordata > Lepidosauria > Squamata > Chamaeleonidae > Furcifer > Furcifer pardalis. The sequence continues at coordinate 50,918,631 of CP126895.1, read as the reverse complement.
TTATGCTAAGCAACAAGATTTCAGCCACTATTTCAGAGAAAGAATGTTTAGAACAACCCAGAAGGGACAAACAATTGGTGCTAATTCATTTGCTTGACCAATTTCAGCAAATTCTCCAAAGAAGTTTTAACACAAGACAAGGATGAAACTGTATGAAGGAATTCAAATGACTGTTAAGCATGCATTTACAGCATGGCAAGATGCCCTGTGTATGTGAGTCCACATTTTACTCTGCATTGATGGGGAGGCAACATGGGGCATTGCTGGCGAAGGAGCAATGAAGGAGGCTGAAAATGATGCAAGGCAGTATTACACCTTTGTCTCAGTGGTGTAGCATAATCCGAGTTTAGAAAATTACCATTTGGAAATTTTAAATGAGGGTCTTCAGAGGATTTTGGAAGTTGTAGTCCCCCACTCCCCTCCCCCCAAAAAGAACCTTTCTAAAACTTTGCATGTAAATATTCAGTTTGTTATAAGAGATTGTTGTTATTGAATTTTAGTTTGCCCCAGCCTGGTGTCTTCAAGATGTGTCTTCAGACATCTGAAAGTTGCTGACATCTGGGAGCTATAGCAGTGATGGCAGATTCCTTAGGGTAAATGGGAGACTGTTGTACCATAGACTCAGAGTAGCTCAACCAACCCATTCCTCCCTCCCTTCCTTTTGCCAATATTTATATTGACATTTTCTTGTCTAGCTGTGGTGTGTGTGTGAGAGAGAGAGGGAGGGAGGGAGAGAATTATTGGTGCAGGATTTGTGCCGTGGTTTTAGCCTCATCCAAGATGGAGATTTCCATGCATGGGAGAACCTTTAGCACATACCTTAGAGAGATTGGAATGTGAAAACACTCTATCCTCATGGGTTGGAAGAAATGAAACCTGATGTGCGATGGACATGTTATGCTGCATGATCATTGGCTGGATTCCCTTAGGGGAATGGCAAGGAGGTGGACCATTTGGGAGGAGATATAACCCAGAGGGAGGAGGCAAACACTCTCTTGATCTAATACTTCATGCTGTGGGGTGAGCAATGAATTTAGAAAAATGTAGGAAATTAAGAGAAGGTAGGGGCCCTTGGGCTTCCTCAATTAGAGAAGCTTTCTTTGTTTTGATATGCTTTCTGAACTTTTGATAAACTTTCTTCTGTAACTTACTCTGATTACAATATACTTTAAAAATACCTGAAAATATCTGGAGTGTTTACTCAGCTATGCACTACCTAATTTCCATTAAGCTACAGTAATAACTCGGATAACATTTACCTCGGATAACGCTAAAATTGCATAACATTAAGCAACCTGAGGGGGCGGAGAGAGAATTGCATCAAATAACGTTAAGTTCCTATGGGATGCATCTGATAACAACCGCTAAAGCCTGTGAGGTTACAATGTATCTCTATGGAGCGTTAATGTTATCCGATGCATCCCATAGGATTTTAACATGTATCGAATAACACTAAAAATCGGATAACACCAAGACTTGTGGAACCAAGTTTTAGTGTTATCTGAGGTTTTACTGTAGTATCCTGGGTTGTTTAGCTAGGAGGGCGGCAGCTCAAAAGCAGGAACCAAACACTGCAGGGCAAGAAGACCTAGTCATGAGTAAATTTGTTTCCTGACAAAAATATGTCAATCTGTGTGAAGGCCTAAATGCACGCATGTGTATGTGTATGTTTTGCCCTCTTCTCTGCTTCCATTGAACTTCACTGGTTGCTGTGCTTTCTAACCAACCAACCATAATGAGCTTCCGTTGACATTGGCTAGAATGCATCAAGGTGAGGAAGGCTCTTGCCTAACATTTCCATTTATACAATTCCTCATCCCCTTCTTAACAGTCTACTTAGGGACAAACTGCTGTACTTAAAATATGTATTTCTTACAATGCTCTGAAAAACTCCTTGAGTGTTAAGGGATACTCACCCTGTATATTCAACTCAGAATATGCAAAAATGTTTTTCATACCTCTCCATTCTTCTGAATTTCCTGTTTTCATCCTTGAGCATATGGCTGGTATTGGTGGTAGTGGAGCTGTGGCTTCTGTTGGCATTGAACATTAGACTTTGATGTTGTCGTTACATTCCATCAAGTCATCTCCAACTTACATTCCATCAAGTCATCTCCATTTTCCTCACAGAATCAATCCATTTCATGTTTTGTCTCTCTCTTTGGTTACTGTATTATTGCATTACTGTGTTGTCTTTCCCAGAGCTATGCCCAAAATAGGAGAAGCTCAGCTTCATCACAGTTAGTTCAAAGATAGTTCAGGCTTCTTTTGCTTTAAGACCCACTTGTTTGTCTTTTTGACAATCCAGGGAATCTGCAGAGCTCTCCTCCAGCACAATATTTCAAATTAATCAATTTTCTCAATGTCAGATTTCTTTACTGCCCAGCTTTCACACCTAAACATGGTGGTTGGGAATACAATAGTGTGAGTTATCTTGGTCTTAGTCCCCAGCGACACAGCCTTACACTTGATTATCCTTTTTGTTTCCTTCCTTGCAGCCCTTCTGAGTCTCAATCCCCTTCCAATGCAATCCCCATTTGGACTAGATTGAACAGAGATAAAATCTTTCACTGTCTTAATATCTTAATTGTCAATGTCAATGTAAATGTTGTGTTCTTCTGTAGTAATACTTTTTCTCAATGTTCAACTGCAGTCCTGCTTTGTCACTTTCTTCTTTCAATTTGATGAAGAATAATAATTTCATGTCAGAAATTGATGAATAATTATAATCATTTCAAATCATTGCTGTTTTCTGCCAGTACGATGGTGCCATCTACATATCTTACATTGCAGTTGTTTCTTCCACCAATTTTCACTCCTCCTTCAACTGAATCTAGTCCAGCTTTCTGCCTGATATTTTCCGTGTACAGATTGAACAGATAAGGGTATAAAGTGCACTCTTTCTTTACACCTTTTCCTATAGGAAACCACTTGACAGTAACTGAAAAAAACTATATTCAGGGTTCTAACCCTATTTCTGTCACCTTTTACTTTTGCTTCTCACCTGTCCTTTGCAGTTTTATTTGGTTTGTCCATCATGCATTTTGTTTTTTTCTTTTCTTTTAACTACAGAAATTATCTTTTTATATTTTTCCTTAATAACCAAAGATATTATGTCTGAAGTTCAAGCTGGATTTTAAAAAGAGATACTTGAGGTCATATTGCAAATACTTGTTGACACCAAAGAATTTCAGAAGAAGTTTTTTTTAAAGTTTTTAGAGTTTTTAAAATGATTTTATAATTGTTGTAAATCACCCTAGGTCCCTTTTGGGTGGAGGGCGATAAACAAATTTAAATAAATAAATATATTTTATAGGCTATAGAAAAACCTTTGACTGTGTGGAACATGAGAAACTATGGATTATTTTGAAAGAAATGAGTGTGCCTTAGCACTTGATTGTCCTGATGTGTAACCTGTATAGTGGCTAGGAAGTTGCCATTAAGACAGAATATAGAGAAACAGAAAGTTTTGAACAGGTAGACTCATGAATAAATGAATAAATAGAATAATTGGCAGTGGCAATGTATTGCAAATTGAACAGTTATGTATGATGTGGCAATGGCAGTGCTAGTTGTTGCTACTGCGCAAAAATGCACTCATCCTAAGATTTTGGGTGGCCTTAAGCAATTATGGTATATCTTGCAGTTTCATCTACCTTGCAGGGAATAAAGGGGAACAATACAATGTAGCCATGCTGAACTTCCAGGATAAAAACTAGGATGCATTGAGATGCAAAACACACAGAAAGAAAAAGTTCCAGTGATAGATTAATGCAAGCAGAAACATTTAATGTTTTAGGTGATAACAGGAGGTGCAAAACATCTCCATGCTGTGTGAACTATCCATTTACTCCCTATCTTCCTGCTTCCTCTGAATTCTCTAACCAAATACTCATTTTTTAAAAAAGCCCTTCAAAATAGACACATTTTTGTGCATGTTAAGTACTGTCAAGTCACATTTGACTTACAGTGACCGTAGTAAGATTTTCAAGGTAAGTGAAATACTTAAGGAGTAGCTTTACTAGTGACTCCCCTGCCAGCCTGCCCCACCCCAGGTTTTCACTGTTGGGCAGAGATTGAGATCCAGTTCTCCTGAGTCTTCGTTTTTGACTCTTGTTCACTGCACAACACAGGATACAGGACACACTTGTTGTAGGACTGAAGGGATTCCTGAATGTTTATGACAAATACGTTCAGGCGCAACTTTTAGGCATCTGACAGACTCAGTTTTTTAGAGCCCGTAGCTGGCCCACCATTTATATCCAATTGTGGCTGACCCATCCTTCTCTTATGAATCCTTATACCCAACTGAGTTCACAAATTAAATGCAAGAGTTTATTTCAAATCAAGGTAGTTTATTATCAATCGATATTAAAGAATCCCTTGGCAAACAATCTTACAAGTCTAAGCACTTGTCAAGAATCCTGTGCCAAAGGAAAAGTAGGGTAAAGGTACATTTTTATACACTTCTTCCCCTCCCTCCCGTGTTCCCTTTTCAGCTTAAAAAGAAATCAATCCGGTACCATATAGACAGTTAATATTCATGTTTCTTTTGACCCATATCGGGTCACCCTCTGTCCTGATAACCAGCTTATTTTATAATTGGTTCCCTGGATTTTTAATTGCCCCCAAAATGTCACTAGGCAAACTGAAAATAACATTCTAAGATTTAGGGTTGATTGAGTCACCCCAAGTGAGAAATGATAAGTTCCAGCCTTGGACAAAACTTTGAGGCTGGTTCCTTCTTCTGTTACCTCTTCTACAATTTATATCATAAAACTGAAAGGGAGGGTAATAGATCAGTGAGTTTGTGCTGAAATAGTGGGTAGTTCTTATTAAGAAAACATTCTGGCTTTCTGGTGGGAGGGGTCTGGTAGGTTTGAGTTTATCTAATCTCTTGTTGTCAAGGCTAGATAATACCATAAAGAGAATATTGAGTATAACAATTTGTCCTATGGTTAGATTAAGTCATGCATAAGATATATAATAAATATAATATTTGTTGTGTGACTAAACTAAGTCATACAAATAGTGTTAAGTTACAGAAGTAGTATTAAACTAAATATTTTACTTATAAAGACAATATAAATGCAATATGTGTCAAAGATATATAGATCTAGTCAAATACTACTGCTACTAATGAATATATATAAAACTAGTTTCTATCACAAATATGACACATTGTTCCTTCCCCCTAGTATTTGTGCAAAGAGTGAAATTGATGGATAATTTACAGCAACCAAATTGTCTATATTTGGCTATACTCTCCTAGCCTTTTTTTGTTTGCGGGTTTGAAAACTGACCCCTATACTAAATGAGAAATGGAACACCTTTTGCATCATCAGAGGCAAAAGCAGGTAAAGAAAGCAGCACCTGTCGTGCGTATTGATCTTTACAAGTCATGAGTTTAACGCTAATGAGTTATGGGCAGGTCCATGGAAACATAATGTGTAAATTAGGAATTTAATGATGTGTAAGATTAAAAGCTGTGTTGCATGTATTTAAGGCTGCCATCTTGTGTTCAAAGAGGAATTGGTTGCTCATACACCACGTCATTTTTGCTTGGTGTAAGAAGATTTGGTCATGGCCTTTATTAAAAGGTCACCAAAGGTTCTGAGGCTGGTGGCTGACATTATGTGCCACTCACTGCTTTCCCCCTGGCTGATTGAGAAAATGCTGTGGGAGTCCTATTATGAATTCACTTCACTGCAAAAGAGCAACCTGATCTGGATGTGATTTTAGCAATTTGTAGGTCTTTTCAACATCTTTAGAGTTTTAATCTGTTATTCCCTCTGTGAATTTCGTTGTTTCATCTTCAGTTGCTTGTTTTATATGGTTGTAGATTTGGGGCTGTTATTTTCCTATCCACTTGTTCTAATCTAATCTCTCTTGACTGCAGCCCAAGAAACTTGAAAAGTAATTTTATAAAGTAATCAACAATAAAAAAAACCAGATGAACAACCTTTCCTTTCTCAGAGTATGATGTCTTTTTTTTTCCAAACCACCATTTTGATTACTTTTAACAGTTGTAGAAAACAGATTGTATGTTTTCTTTCTTTAGGGTTCAGGTCAGCAGCCTTTGCAAAATAGTTCTCTGCTACAGCTGGGTCACTGTCCCATTCTCTATGCAGAAAACGATTCTGAAGCAAACTTTTCTCTCTCTTCAGGTAAGGCTCATACCCAGCCATTATCCCTTACCTGACACTATAAGAATAAGGTAGGGTTCATTGTTTGGGTGGGTGGGTGTATTTTAATGTAATTTTTATTTATTTAATTTATTTACAGGTTTGTGTTGTGTGTGCGGGGGGTTGAGGGGTGTGTGTGTACTTATTTTTATTTTATTATTTTATTTTATTTTTATTTTTTTCTTTGGCTCCGCTCATGACATCATGACATCATGATGTTAGCTCTGCCCACACTGTGATGACATCACGGTGGGGTAGTAAAATTTTTGACATCCCACCACTGTGAAGGATACCTAACCTAACAAGGCTGGAAAGCTGAAAATGGATAAGATGAAGGTAGCATTTTTAGTAGCCCTGGGAGAAGTCTTTCTTTGCAAGCCAAATATCTCCTGCCTCTGGAAGCTGGCTAAGCCAGCACCTTTTCTTTGCCCTTATAAAATAAATACACACATATACATACACACTAAACCGAAGTCCACAGGGAAGGGTGATGGTCCCCAAGTGGATTAAATCCCACTTGAATCCATCTTGATGGAGGGCAGCAGCTTCATCAATACTGGCCTGGGGCTGAGGAGGACTTTGTGTGCCAAAAAGGCTCAGGACCAGAAAGTAATTTGAGGAACTGGATCAGTGGTACAGGTGTCACACTGCAATGCAGAAGGCAAAGAGAAGGCCACTGCATTATATTCCAGGACAGTCTTCATGGCTGGTTGCTATGATGATCGCCTATATTTGGATTCAGATACGGAGGAAGAAGATATAGACAGACAGACAGACACAGACACAGACACAGACAGACAGACAGACAGACAGACAGACAGACACACACACACACACACACACACACACAATGATAATAATTTAAAAAGACTTTTTGGACTCCAGACTCCAGCATCTCCCTGCCATCATGGGTACTAAATCATCGGAAGATGGGGTTCAGAGCAAGTAACTTTTCCAAGCTCTCAACAACAGTGTCTATGTGCAACTGTGTGAGTCTGCTTTGGTTGCCTCTTGTGTGTGTGAATGGGCAAAATGACTGTTGCCTGCAGCTGACTGGGAAATCTCCCAAAACTCACTGCCTGTCTTTCCGGCCCATCCTTTCATACCTTTCTGCAATGCAGGCAGGTGGGGCAGCCAAAGCATTACAAGGACACCTTGCACAGCCCAATTTGTATCACTTAAGGAATGCTGTCAGCCTTCGTTTCTTTCTGCTCTGTCACATTATTTCTGCTGTTCAGGGATTTCTGGTATACAGTACTTCTCTTTAGCACTGCAGCATGATCAGCTTAGTCTCTGTTTTCAGTGGATCTACTCAAAGTATGACTAAACCATTAAATGTAGCCGGGGAAGGTGCAATTTCCTAGACTTTGAGTGACAAAAAAATAGGAAGGGATGTTTAAGCAGAACTATAACCACCCCATCTGTCTTTTTTTTTTACCACAACTCCCAAGGCTGTTTATCCACCAAAAATGACAGTGAATGAGCAAGAAAACAAGCAAAATCTGAGATGCAACTGCATATCAAATGTACTTTGTTACTAAGATTGCTGGTGGAAACTTGCAAGATTCAATTCTGGTCTGAGCACCAAAAATATCTGTTTCAAAAACTAGATGTGTGACTGAAGGATTTTAGCTGGCCTGTCTTTCTTCTTAATAAGCTAGTTTTCTACGTCCAGAGGTTGTGGAAGACCTAAATCATCCGCTGAAGCTGAAAGTGTAAGGTCTGGGGCAGATAAATAGAACCACTTATTCATGTTGTACATAATACAACTGTGGAATTCACTGCCACAAGATGTACGGACAGCTGCCAACCTGAACAAAGGATGAGATCATTCATAGATGTGAGGCCATCAATGATGGCCAGTCAGGATGGCTATCTATTCCTACCAGTAAAGGCCCCTTGCCTGCCAGTTGCTAGGGAACTGGGCTGGAGGGTGCTGTTCTTTTCATGTCCTGCCATCAGGTTTTGCCCAGACAACTGGTTGGATGCTGTTCACGCAGATAGGCCTTTGGCCTGAGCCAGCAGGGCTCTTACATTTTTATGAAGAATATTTAAGTGATATTTATTGAGTCCTGCTTCCGGGCTGAAGAACTTCTGCCCAGATATAGATTTGTAATTCCAGTGTGAAGCAGGTTTGGGTTGGAGGAGAACCTGGGAAAGCAGCCATAAAGTCTGTGAGATTCTAGGATTTGTTGTCCAAAAAAAGTAACCTTTCTAAGCTCCAGCTTGGAACACACACTGTTCTACAGTATTTTACTACTAATTGCATTTCAACTAAATGTTGTGAACGTGTTCGTTATTGGTCAAGTTGCACCTGACTTTTAGTGACCCTTATAGGGTTTTCAAAGTGTGTATGTGAGATATTTAAGACATAGCTTTACCATTGCCACCCATATAGCCCAGTAGGTTTCTATGGCTGAGTGGAGATGTGAACCCAGTTGTTTTCAGTCCCAGGCTATTACTCTATCCCAACGATTCCCAACCTTTTCAAGCCAGGGGCCGAGTCACACTCTCTCAGTCAGCTTCAAGAGCCATATGGCCATTTTGCCCTGCTTGCATGATTGGGGGGTCATTTTGTCTCAACAGCTTCAAAGGGGTGGCCCTTTTGATTCTTGAATGTCCTTGGAGGGGTGGGGGTCACATGAAATGGTGTTGCAAGCCAGATCTGACCCACAGGCCTTAGGTTGGGAACCCCTGCTCTATCCACTACACCACACTGCCTCTGTGAGCCTTCACTCAGAATGAGAATGTATTGCCCACTATTGAGATGCTGTTTGGTATGAATCAGTAACGACATTTTTTTACCCTTTGAAACAAAATGGTTTCAGCTACTCATTTCCTTTTATTTTCAGAATGGCAGAGAGGAACAGGAGCTGATGGTAAGGAAATGGTGCCCTTTCTGAAACCTGCTGCCTGAAGCAAGTGCTTTGTGTTCATTCTTGGTGGTGGAAATAAAAATAAAGCACATGCAATCAGTAAAGAAAAAATGATAATAGTGAAATAGTGTGGGTCTCATTTCCCCCCCCCCCCCCGTATTTTAATGGTCTGATGAAAAAAAAATACCAGAGTTCTTCATTTACAGCTAAGAAAAATCTCTTTTGCTCTATCTGTCATCTTTTCATCATTGTTTAGTGAAGACTTTTTAAAAGGGAAAGATGTGATTGTATGAAGCCATTGATAACATTCTACCCCGCTACAATTAGCAGAGAAAACCTGCAGAGAATTGAGGTGGTAAGGTTAATAAATTTAATTACACTTTCTGATAAGAGCCAAAACTCATTTTGTGCTGTGGTTTGGCAAGAGGAACAACCAAAACCTTGGATTTGCTGCTGATAGAAGTGAACCAAGCAGTCTGCAAACTCTGCTTCAAAGCAATTTCATGTAGGGAATCAAAGGAGATTTAAGAATGGTACATTTGATAGTGGAAGGAAATTTTTCTACATGATACCAAGAGCATTTTGAGGCTCTCTTAGACTAGTTGTATATACACAGGTTAAAGTGCTTAGATGGCAAATGAGAGCTATGTTATAATGCACTATCCGTTCTAGCCAAATGTGAGATTTGCATTCAGATTACAGATACAGTATAAGAAACACATAAACTGCAAATGGAAGTTGTCCTCTATTTGTCCCATTATTTGACTTAAGAGTTTTTAACTGGACAACCTGTTATTTGTGGTAGAGCATGAAAAGTTTTAATTTACCCAGATGTCTTCGGCAGACAGAATGAAAAAGAACCAATTTGTTTCCAGATGTGATTAGAATGTTACCTGGGAATCATTCCCTGGGAAATGACTTTGTGGGACTATAACTCCTCAAATTCCCAGATAGCATGATCAACAACCATGTTGTCTGGGGGATTCTGGAAACTGTAGTCCCAAAAAGTAATATTGCTCAGAGCATGCCTACACCATTGTTGCTGTGCAAATAGCTAGTGAACTCAATATACTTTGTGCATCAGACAAGCATTTCATGCATGTTAATCAGCCTCATGGTCACAGTCACCCTTACTCTCCTTCCCGTAAAGTGTGGCAGGTTTCCAAGATGTTACACACATCTCTCAAAGACTCTGTCCACAATACCTTTTCTGAGTCTAGGAAGAAAAAATAAAGTTTAAGATGGTGCAGAATGATTGTGTTCTAGTTTTAAACATTCTGCCAGGATATAGCCACAACGCTGTACTATGTTGGGGTGAGAATAAGAGTGTATTTGTCCTTATGTACCAAAAAAAAACCACCCCCCTACTATTGTTTTTCATCATTGTTTTAATCACTTTCCCCATTGCCTGAGCACTCAACCAGATGTTTTAATCTCTTCTTCTGATGTCATTTTGCATCCAATGCAAAAAAAGAGCTGGCCAGTGAATAGCTTTGTTGCACACAGAAAGCTATTCTTCAAACCAGCCCTGCTTGCGTTGCACATCATTCTCATATATGGATATTAATTTATGTGCTGGCTTGTATACAAAAGCTCCACTGTCTCCATAAGTTATAGAAGCAATCATCCAAGGAAGCATCAGAAACATCTAAAGTCAATTCTGGCATCATAATTTCCTACTCTAACCTGAGATACCAAATCATGGCTCTTTTTGAGGATAAGCAGGTGTGTGAAAGGTCTTCCTCCCCTGCTTTGAGAATGGCAGACTTTATTCCTCTATAAAACAAATTTATGTTAGGAAATAATAGGTGGCTAGCCTGGTGCTATAATATGGGGAAGATGGGTTTAGATGCCAAGCATAGATTATAGTGATCACACACACACACACACACACACACACACACACACACACACACACACACACACACACACACACACACACACACACACACACACACACACACACACACACACACACACACCTCTAGAGAGGTTGAAATACAAACACACACACAGAGACACACAAACACACACACACACCTCTTGAAAGGTTGAAACACACCAACAAGGGAGACAAATAGCCTGAACCAGTGGGGGTTAGACTCCCTCCTTTCCTTTGTTAGAAGGGGTAACTATAAAATGGCTGCCATAATGTTGCCTTCCAAAATGGTTACCAGCATTTCTCATGCACATAACAAAGTATAATCCCCCACCAACAGCGGGTGTTTCTTTTCTTTCATCCTATCTGAATGGATTGTCTGACTCTCAAGAATTGTAAAGTATGATCAGATGGGCATTTGTCCTACTACAGTTTAGTCATGGTTGGGAATGGACTGGGTCACCTTTTTTCCTGGCAGCCACAACATCCATGCCATTACAAACCAGTCCATCCGAGATCTATGTTTACCTGCACCTTCCTGGGTCCTTGTCAGAGGCTACTGTGTGTGTGCACACACGTGCATGCATGCATGTGTGCATGCATGCAAGTGTCTGTCCATTTGGGGTTGGCTCCAGCAATTTGAAACAAAGTGGAAAGCTTAAGTTATTTCTTTGCTTAAGTCACTTAATGGTCTTGAGCAGTTGTGGGATGTCAAAAATTTTACTACCCCACCATGATGTCATCACAGTGTGGGCGGAGCTAATGTCATGATGTCATGATATGGGCAGAGCCAAATAAAAAAATTAAAAAATAATAAAATAAAAATAAGCGCGCGCGCACACACACACCTCAACCCACCCACCCACCCACAACACAAGGACAGCAAGGTGGCCGTGCATACGTGCCAAGCACTGTAGGCATGCATCCACACCAAGTGAAAAGGTAAGCCCTGAAGGTGGTTCCCCCCAAAAGCTGCTACTGGTTCTCCTGGACACTGGGAAAAGTTACTACTGGTTCTGGCAAACTGGTAAGAACCTGTTACATCCCATCACTGAAGGGACTTGCTGGTATATCAAGTAATTGGGCTTTGTCCCACCCCATCCTCGCCTCTGCCGCTCTGGGGCACCAATAGCAACCCCACCCCCATCAGCACTCCCACCACTCCCTGTCCAGTGCCTTCCCATGGTGCCCTGCACACCCCTGATGGTCTTGAGAAATTGAAAGGAGAGTAAGTTTTTAATTTCTTTTTAATTCTTGCTAATTTCTTTTTAAATTGTTGATAATGCATCAGTAATGCTTTGAAAGGGCTTTATTTAAAAAGTTATTTCAATGTGTCACTGATGTGCTGTATTAGCAACAATGTAAAAAATTGGGAAGCTTCATCTCCCTTCTCTTCTGGGGTGAGTGGGAAGGACACTTTTGATTTCTCAAGACTATGAAGCAACTTAAGTAAAGCACGGAGAAGGAGACTGGAGAGGTTTTCATATGCTTTTCTTTCTCTCTAAAAGGAAAAGAAAATAGGCCTAGTTAATGTTAAACAAAGTCACTTGAGGTATGCTTTGGTCAATCCATTCATGTGGATGCCAAGATTCCCCCAAATGATTTACTGCACCTCAAAGCAACCTTCTTTAAACAATCTTGACCAGTCCAGATCAGGATGTCTAGCTGCACCATACTCCCCCCCTTCTCCTTAATTATAAGTTTCCAGAGTATTTAGACTTGGCAAAATATCGGTCCCATGCCAAATTGCTGGGAAAACAGGCTTTGTTGAAGTCTCTTGGATGTCCTTGGGAAGACATTAAATTGAATCCTTCACTGGGATGAAGATAGTATTCTGGAGGACAGAGGTACACTAGAAACTGGGGACCAGTGGTACATTAGAGATGCACCAGGAACTGGAAACAATGATATATGAAATTTTCAGTGAAGGGGAAATACAATAAGGAATATGCTGGAGGCAATAACCCATGATCTTTCACTTATAATGTTTCCATATCAAGGCACAGAGCACGGGAAACAAATAAGGTGCACACAAACTCGTAACACAGGAAGGCAAATATTACTTTCCTCCCAGGTATATCTCTAGCCCAGGGGTCCTCAACCTTTTAAAATTGGGGGCTTGGCCATGCTCCCTCAGACAGTTGAGGGGCTGAATTGGTGGCCCCAACCATCCAAGTTTTGAAATAAAGTAGTCCTAATTTGGGTGCAACACAGGGCTTTCCCCCTGGCCACGCCCACCATACCATGACCACAGAGTAGAGTAGGTAGTAAAAAAAACTGAATCCCACCATTGTATGTTAGTAGATGTTAGTGGTGCCTCTAGCACAAATAAAGAAAGTACATGCTTTCATATAAAGCATCTTGGGTTCTGACCTTGGCATCTCTGACAAGACCTAAGAAAAATCCCATTTTGGCATCCTGGAGAGCTGCTCCCAAATGGCATACCAGATCCAGAAAAGCATCCATCATAGGAACAAGATGTGTGCATAGCAGACTCCCTGCCCCACACAGCACCATGGTCCCAAGGTTTTCCCCTGGATATTATTTTCTATATTTGCCAAAATATTTACAGTGTTCAGGATGTTTTGTGACCAGGATGGCTTCATGGAGATCTCTTCTGTGTTGTACTGAATTACAGAATTTCAGAGAGCAAAAACGGGACCCTTGGCTGAAACCATGACGATCTGCTGTGCCAGTTAGTTATAGTCAAAAGACTAGAGCAGGGATTCTCAACCTGTGGGCTGTGGGCCAGACGCAGCCCATGGCACCATTTCATGTGGCGCACCACCACCTCCACCAGACCAGGAAGTGCTGTCTGAGGGAATGTGACCTGGCCCCCAGCTTTAAAAGGTTGAGAACTCCTGGACTAGAGGTCTAATACTATTTCTCTTTTATTACAATAATGTTTACAGTAATATTCTGATAGTCTCAGAGGCCTATGAAAATGTCTGCAGAAAAAGTGTGTCTTGCATTGTGCTGATGTGTGTGCCACTGAAGATTTAAAGCACATTGGATCCTGTTTGTGTGAGAAGCAGCGCTCCATGAGATTGGACCCATGCATATCTTCCCCCATGAGCTTGTGACTGATGTATTTGAAATCACAGTTATAGATGTTGCATGGTTGCTGCCCATCTCCTTTGCTACCCTGCTGTTGCTGTCTATACTTGAGAAGTGATAAAGTCATAAGTTCTATTCAAATGTTATGCCTGAAAATCTGAAGAGCTCTAGTCATGCTGGGGGAATTGGTGTGTGTGTGTATCAAATACAACCCCTGTCCACAAGACTCTATCGCACCCAGAATTCAAACAGACTTTCATATATTTACCATGAAGGTGGGTTTTTTGTTTTTGGTGGTGTGCGTGTGCGTGTGCATGTGTGTGTGCGTATGCATGTGTGTGTGTAATCAAGTTGATTTGCACATACGGTCATAGGAGCACAGAAAGTCCATTCAGCTGAATGGTTTTACTAGTGCCTCTTCAGGCATGAAGATTTGATTGACATCTCAGTAGGGAAGATGTTGGCAGTGGGATTAGGTTAGAGTTGTCTTCCCTTTAAGGCGATAACAGCCCAACAGAGATATAGGATTACAGAATTTTAGAGTTGAAGAGCTCCCAATGATGTCAAATGAGAAACAAATCAAAAACAAATATAAATTAAGAGGGCAAATAAAGATAACAGAAACATTGAAGCATCTTAGAGGCTAACTATCTTAATGTGTGCTTTTGTGGATAGAGTCTACCTCCTAAGAGAGAAGAGTGAGACTAAATGGCAAATATTTATACATTTATACAAAGAGACAGTTGTTGGTTAATAGATACAGGTTGCAAAGTGTGTGAATCAACGTGACATTTCACACCTAGTAACGACTCAGGACTCCTGTTTGATATTGTGTTCTTTTCCTTTGAAGCTTTGTTCTTTGAACTGTGTTCTATAAAGATATAAAGATCCCAAGGGTCATTTAGACCAATCTTCTGCCAAAGCAGAAATCCAAAAATAAAGTGTTCTTAAACTGTGGTTACTAGAACCAGCCCACAGTACTATAGGTGAAGTTTGAGCAAGGCAAAATTGGGTGATAAGATGACTACCCTTGATTGGGACACCTCTGTTATTGAAGCCTGAGAAGGGTGTGAGCATTTTTGATGCCATGTTGCACTGTTTACTCATGCTTAACTTGTGATCTTCTATCACCTGATAGCTTCCACACTTCTTTTCCTTTTCTGTTGTTTCAGAAAGAGTGAAGATCCCCTGTCTTCCAATGCTGTCTGATACAAGAGGACTCACAAGTGTCTCCTAGAACCATGAAGTTATGACTGCCACTAAATTTCAGTGATAACTGGAACAATGGCAAACCTGAGTGAGACTGCTTAATTGCAGGGGTGCAGATCCCAAGGCATTCTGTGGGGTTCTATAGTATTTTAAGAGAAGCCAGTCTACTTTGTGTTCTTAGCAGAACTACAACACCAGTACAGTATAATCTAAAAATAGCTCCCAGAAGACCAGTTCACTTTTTGTGTTACACAAAACAGTGAAAGTTTATGTCTGTTCCAATCCAAAGCAAACTATCATTAGACTTCGTTTTGCATTCACCTTAGAATGACAGGAACGGGTAAGGAATCATCACAAGGCAGAGAGATGATTACTGAGAGGGCCACCTCACCTCCTCCCTCCATCGCAGCACATTGAAGCTGATGGTCATAGCAGATATCCCACCTACCCAAAAGATGAGGGTGCCATGTGTTAATGATGTCAAATGGCAAGGAAGAGTTAACTGGAAAATATGGAAATGAAATTTCCAGGCAAGTACGATATACTATACCTGTGCATTTTATAGCACTGGGTAAGTAATTTAATGTCTCAGCCAATATCAAACACTTCATTTGCAAATCTTAGTATCCTGGGCTCCCTAGTGGTTCAGGCAATAAAATGGGATATTTAAAGGGCACGTCCTTGCATTAACACTTCCTTCTAAATTTGAGGGGGCTTGCCATTATGTAAATATTTACTATAATTAACTGTGGAAGTACTTTTTTTGGCCTAGTTTGCAGTCCTGATTGGAACTTATATTTTTCCGTAAGATGTGCACTTTAAATTAACACATTTTCTAATCAGGGGCTAGAGATGGAATTTGTTTGCTTTGAGGATAACACAGCAAGAACCTAACATCTCTCTCTTATTTATTTATTTTACTTACATTTTGTCTTCTTTCACAAATAGAATTCGATCTGGCTGATAATAAGATTAAAGGAAGTACAGCTAGAAATAAATACCAGAGTAAGGTAAAAGGAGAATTGACAACAATTTTATTGTCACGGTTAAGATTTAAAAGGTGTAAACCATTAAACAAATTATAACATTAAAGCAGAGAGATCTTTTCGGGTGAGATACTTTGTTATGATTACATTCTAGATATCTCATTGAGAAGAGTAATGAAGTAAACACAATACATTGAATTTGAGCTTAGACTGTCTGAAACCAAATTCTTGCTCAGTTGCGCCCTCATTGAAAACAGTGGCAAACAATTCACCATGCTTATTGTCTGGGTAGTCAGACAAAACTTTGAAGTTCAAACTCATTTGTTCAGTCCTGAAAATGGGAGCAACCGTGGTTAAAGGTTGAGTTTGATGGCGTGGACTATGTATAGACAACCACCACGAAAATTGCAGGGCGGCAGTTAGAAGAAGGAAAACAAAAAGGGAAACATTCAAAAACTTTCTGAAAGTGTCCCATGAGTCCCAGATATATATATAGTTACAACGAAATAGGTATATTTGTAGATATTTTATCACAATAAGTTGGGCTCCAGTTTAGAGTGAGCAATGGGCTGGTGGAAAGGTATTTCTCCATCTACTGTTTATCCAAGCTGCACCTTTTCTAGACCCCTGAGGATGCTACCCAGGGTGTCCTGCTCTAATTGGGCAGGATTTATTGCTGGGAGAGAGGAGGAACACCACAAGTGGAGAGTGGCACTGTGTTTGATGATGACTTTACAACACAGGGGAGGGGGTCAGGATTTGCAGCTGTTCCTCAAAATCCTCCAGGACTGGACTGCAACTGCTAAGTGCCATCTGAGAGCCCTAAGGAAGGTTCCAGACCTTTATTGGCTCCACCTGGAAAACCTGGTGGCTTAGCTATATAAGAACCCACCCTTCCTCCCAGAAGCTGCCTTAGCAATGGAGGTCAGCAGACTTGCAATTGCTTGGCTCCTTGATCACTTGCCTTGTTCTGAGGAACTCTTACCTTGTTTATGATTTTTAAAAGATCTCTTGCTTGTTCCTGATTCCTACTCCTGAAGACCTCTGCCCAGTTCCTGTGGACATGTTGTTGTGCAGTTGCTTGGCTCCTGGATCACTTGCCTTTTTCTTAGTTTCTGCTGTTGGAGACCTCTGCCTTGCTCCTGATTCCTGCTCCAGAAAAATCTCCTGCCTTATTCCTGCTCCTGAAGACTCCCTGCCCTGTTCCAGTGGATTGTTGTTTTCTCTTGCCTGGGTCCTTGTTCCTGGAATTCCATCCTCACCTTGATCCAGCCCCTGAGGGTTCTCTGCTGAGTCTGTTCTCCTGGTTACCTGACTTCTTGCTTGTTTGGGCTATGCTTTTGTCATGTGAACTAATCCTGCATCTCTGGTTTGACTTGAACTTGGACCGTGGACTGTGATTCACTTACTGTTCAGCCTGTTATCTGGTTGTCTTGGGTCCTGGCATTCATGTCATCTGCCAACCACTGACGCTCGGGTCCCTGACAGGAGGCATCCTTCTCTTCCATCACAGCCGCCCCCTTCCTCTATACTTAGTGTGTTTAAGAAGCGGGCAGCAGTGTACTGTGAGGAGAAATGCAGTGGCGTTGCTCTATAGACAATTGTGTTTGTGAGCGGCAGGGGCATAACCTATTAAATCAATTCAATTTGCATGTCATTTGACATCCCCCCCCCCCCATCATGTGAGCTTTGGGAGCTGAAGCCGTATCTATGGTCACAAGAGCGGACATTAGAGCAGAACAAGGGCTGCATCGCAGCAGAAGAGCATACTTGGCAAAGCATGGTGTGGCTGCAAACAGGGAAGGGGCAATTCTGCAGAGTGGATTTAGGTGTTCAGCCAGGTATAGCTCTGTGTCTCGGCTCCAGGCAGGCAGCGTGCTCTGCACAAATAGCGTGCATGTGCGTGTGCGAGAGAGAGAGAGAGACTTTCCTCTGAAGCAGAAACAGCAGAAGCTCTTTAACTGTGCACTCTGCCACCCACCCAGGTGGAAACAAATGTGCTTCCCTCCCTTCCCTGCCTGCAAAACAAAAGGATTGGATGTGCAGTAAAAGAGGCTTGCCAGCATCGTCCTTGATGCCAAAATGGAGTGTTTGCCTCCCGCCTCTCCATACATAAGCACATGCAAGGGAAAAACAGCTCACCCAAAGCAAAGCAATCACACTTATCTACTGCCCCATAGCACTTAGTGCACTCTCTGGGTGGTTGACAAGTTAATTAGCATTTTGCCCCCAACATGCTGGGTACTCATTTTACCAACACTCCAGTGTTTAGTCATGCCTGTCACATGACCACGGAAACATCTGCAGACATAGACAGTGCTGGCTCTTTGGCTATAAACAGAGATGAGCACTGAACCCTAGAGTTGGATATGACTGGCTTTCGAGCGAGGGTGTATCTTTAATGTGATTTTATTTATTGTATTCTGCCCTGAGATCTGTCAATATGATGCGAATCAGAAATACAGTAAAACCTCGCATAAAGACAGTAAAACCTCGCCTAGAGACTAACTCACTTAAAGAGCGGAATTTTCTCTGAATGGTCACCTCGCTTAACAACTAAAACCAACTAAAAACTTGCTTAACAACTAAATTGGGGTTCACACCCACCCCCGCCAGAAGTCACAAATGAGTGCTGCATGGTGGAATGAGCTTCCATCTCTGTCCCAACTTCTGCCAACCTAGCAGTTTGAAAGCAAGAGATTGCAAGTAGATACTGTAAATAATTACCACTTTGGTGGGAAGGTAAACAGTGTTCCGTGCATTCTGGTGTCATGGCATGCCTGCCACATGTCCATAGAAAGGTCTGTAGGCGCAGACAGCACTGGCTCTTTGGCTATAAACAGAGATGAGCACTGAAACCTAGAGTCACCTCGAGCAAGGGTGACCTTTACCCTTCCTTGGATCTCTTACCCCCCGGGTCTCCTTTGACACTGACAGCATATCGGAAGATTCTGTAGTGCAGAGTGACTCATCAGTTTCACCATTTCCTATTTATTTGTTTTCAAACATACTTATAACACCAGGCCTGCTGCACAAAAATAATATTAGACTTCAAAAAAGGGAAGCAATCCAATAAGGCAAAACATTGAAATTTGAGCAAACATTTACCCTGGGCTTCCCCAGTTTTGTCGGAGGCCAGAGAACGTGAACAAAGGAAACTTCTCAGTTTGTCAGCTCTACCAAACCAGGATGTGGCAAAGTAAGTAGAAAGCTTGTGGGCAAGGGACAGAGAGAAAGTGAAGTGCGGGTGGGGACTGCACACTCTGAGGCGACCACCAATCAGGCTTAAATTGCATGTTGTCATTTTAGACTTACATCCATGTGCATCAGGGTGAAACCTTCATCGGCATCCCATTGTGCCATGCATATAAACGGGCTAAAAATTGTAAAGCACTTTGCCTACTGAAAAATGTGACTGAAATTAATGACGGTCATACTAAGGCTCCAGAGGAAGACTGTTGAGTTCAAAGCATTGAGTTCATTTCTTTAAAAAGGTTCCACAGCCTTCTTTTCTCCCTCCCCTTTTATTTATTTATTTTTAAAAGTGCTATTAAGCTTCCCACCATATCATCTCCATCTAGAACATCTTTAGCAGTCCTGGCATGAAGCTACAGAACAGGGACGCTGAATCTTCTGTCTAAAGAATCCCGGTTCGTATGACCCCTGCATGTCTGATGATTCTGCTGCAGAGGGAGCGGCAGTTTTATGACATTAAATATTAACAGTAGGATATTAATAATGAAGGCTGACAGCGCCTTTCCCAGTGCCTGTGGTTGTCTCTCACTCCCAGTCTTCAAGTCCAGCAGGACTTGTGTTTTTTCCCCGCCCAAACAAACCGGGCAGGGCCCTCTGATCTTTAAGGTCAGAAAAGGTATGAAAAACAGCACCGTGGTTTCATCGGTGTGAATGGGAGTTACTGCCGTCTGGCAGGCCCTTGCGATCTTTCTCTCTTTTTCCATCTCTCCATTTTTTTCCTTGCCACAGAACAGATTGGAGAAAAGCAATTTACTGTTAAAGGAAGAGGAGGGCAGAGAGGCAATACACAATAATAATGATAATGATAATTTTAATGATATTAATGCAACAAAAATCCCACAGGGCTCCCACACTCCCAGCTTGAAAAGGAGACATGAATCTAAGCATACTTGTGCAATTACAGTATAACATGTAATGTCAAAATCTGATTCACCAGAAAATCCCCATTCCCCACCCCCACCCGGCACACATACTGTTTCTTTGTCCTTCTTTTCATCAGCTACCGATAGCTGCCATACCCAGCTCCTACCCTTCCTCTCTGCAGTTCCATCAGTCTTGCTCCTTAGATAATTTACTAGGGATGGCAACAGAAGAGGCGGCTGCCCTCTCCCATTATGACTAGCATGACTGCAGCTGAATGGCATATCTGTGGCTCTGGCCAGGTGGCACGGGGAAGGAAGAAACACAAGCATTATCCTGAACTCATGACCGTGAGTCCTGCTGGAAAAATGACATAGGAGGAGTATTATGCAGGCAGAATTAGAACGTAGCCTGGGTGGAACATGCCAAATTTGCCAATAAACACTGGGTCATTTTGCTGCATGGAAAGTAGGGTCCATAGGACTCTTTCCCAACATGTTCGGCTTCTTTTCCTTTGCTTCCCCCAACAACTCTTTCCTTCCAAGACTTTCTTCTTTCAATTATAACAAGTAACATTTAGATTGTAAGCAGATGCCTTGACCTGTTGCTGCTGCTTTTTGGCATACGTTATTCCATCACTGTGCTATGTGCACGGAGCTGTCTGAGTGATACTCTCACACATCTTGAAATTTGGGAGAACCATGCAACCTTTGCTTACAGTTCCTAATTTTTTAAAAATCTGTGCTCCATCTCCTTTTTCTTTATTGCCGTGGTTTTGTTTTCACATTCACTTTTCAGTCATTCTCTTCTTCACAGAGGAAAACAGTCGTGCGCCCCAACAAGACTGGACAAGATACAGGGTATTATGGCATTCTATTGTCACAAAAGCCAACCAGGTACGAAAGGACGTCTACTAGTCAGGAATGAGCACAACAACCCCTTGTAGAACTCCATCCCTTACAATTGATACACGCTGACCCTCTCACCACCCTGGAAGCATTTTGTCTGTCATGGTTAGTAGCTTCTGCTTGCTGTGTCTTCCATGGATTTGTCTAATCCCTCTTTAATGTAGAACAGGTAGACACCCTCTCCATAAAGCAGCACTGCCTCCTTTGACCCAGCTTAAATTTCACACGATGTATGTTCAGCAGATGATCGCAGCTTTTCTAGGAAAAGCAGTTTGCGGACAAGGATGAAAAAAAGTGTGATTTTGCTTGGTCAAAAGGCAGGGGGGCAAGATGTTAAACAGGTCCTTAACAGTTCTCCATTCTGGAACCGCAGGTCAGCTAAGTGGGGTTGGGTACTCGGGCAATGCACCTGGCTAGTGCATTGGTCTAACATGGCCATCTTCGACATGCCTCCAGCCAGCTGTGTTGTCATATTTACAATGGCTAAAGGAACATCAGAAACCTGTGCACCATTTGCCTTCCACATCACAGCGTGACACCTGTACCACAGGTCCAGTTCTGGGGGTCACTTTCGTGTCCTGAGCCCTTTTGGCACACAAAGTTGCCATCAGTCCCAGGCTAGTATTGATGAAGCTGCTGCCCTCTATCAAGATAGATTCAAGTGGGATTTTATCCACTTGGGGACCCTCACCATTCCCTATGTTTCTCTGGCTGAAAGGTTCTGAGCATTCTAGTCCAAAAAGAAGTCTGACCAAGCTGTTCCCTAGAGACATACCCCTTCGTTCCGCATTAGCAGCATTGTGGTGGGAAAAGAAAAAAAATAATTGTTTCAGTAAAATGCTTTAGAAAACTTACACAGAAGAATCCTGTAAGGTCTGATGCTTCTTGCCACATGTTTTTTACTTTGACCACTTGATTGTGGAACATAAGGTATTTCCTGCTGTAACCCCAAAGTGGGATTTAACTCCAGAAGAGGAAAGGAACACCCTCCCCACAATGATTCCTTAGGGTAAGAAGAATATACAAGCATGTTGTCTGCATACCTAAAGTGATGTAGCAGATAGTGAAAGATTAGGATCCAGGAGATTGTGGTTCAAATCGCAGTTTAGCCACAGAAATTCACAGGGAGGAGTGCGAATCTGATAAAGCCACTCCTCAAGTATCTCATTTACCTTGAAAGCCCTAATATGGTCACTGTAAATCAGGTGCTGTTTGACAGCACACAACACAAACACTTTCAAGCCAGGAAAGGATTAGAGGTAGGAAAAGGTTATATAAGACATGCAAGATGTGATACTAGAAACAGGGACATTTAAACAAAATGAAAGAAAAATGAAAGAAGGGAGAGAGGGGAGGGAACAAAGAGAGAGAAGAAAGGTGATGAGAATGATAGACAGAGTTCAGACCAGAAGAAAAGCATTTATTTATTTTATTTTTAGGATTTGTATTGCCACCCAATTCCAAAGACTCTGGGCGGCATACAGCTATTAAAACCATCACGATTTTGAAATCACAATTAAAACCCCATTAAAAACTACCACAAAACATTCCCTACTCTCCCACCAGTTTAAAAGAGGGAGAGAGCATTCTTAAATCGGCCAGCAGGCTGGGGCCACAGCACTGCCGGTGCCCCACACCTGCTCTGCCAGCCAGGTTTTTAAACTTTTCCTGAAGGGCACAACTCCGTCTGGAGATGCAACTCAGTTGGCAAGAGGTTCCATAGGGCCAGAGCGGACAATGAGAAGGCCCTCCTTTTAGTGCTAGAGAGATGCGCCTCTAGCAGATGGAGAGAGCCTCTCCGGTCAGCTCTGGTGGGACAGACAGGTGTTCTTGGGGTATTTAAGGAGGGAAGCAAGAAGATCAAGAAATAATTGAGCCTTACAATAGGTAAGATTATGAGGGTGTTAACAAGAACTTTTGCAATGGCAGAAGAAAGAACAGCATTGCATTATACTTAAAATAGAGGAATTAAATAAGTGGAAGTTAGTAAGATCTTTCTCAAAGATTTTCCTCCTGTCTATATGCATTATGCAAAGAGTACAGGTAGTGGAGCAAGGATAGAACTGTGGCAGACATTTTTACCACCATATTCAAGCTCAACTTGGGATCTTTTCTTCTTCTGCCATATCTGAATCTGAATCTTGAAAATCCTTGTGGCAGTCAGCCATGAAGACTGTCATGAGAATAGAATGCAGTGACCTTTCATCTGCCTTCTGCATCGCAGCATGACCCCCATACCACTGATCCAGTTCTGCAAGTCACTTTCTGGTCCTGAGCCCTTTTGTCATGCAATCTCCTCATTGGCCGCAGACCAGTATCGCTGAAGCTGCTGCCCTCCATCAAGATGGATTCAAGTGGGATTTAATCCACTTGGGGACCATCACCCTTTCATGTGGAATTCAGCACCTATGTCCATTAGCCCTCAGGGTTATCAGGTTAGTTAACTGCTGCCTGATACTCAGCATTGAGTTGCTGGCAGTATGGTCTGCTCTATTACTATAGCAGGATAACCTGGCCAGACAAGTATCTTTGGATCTATGTGGAGTAGTCCTAATTCGGGTGCAATGCAGGGCTTTTGCCCTGGCCACGCCCACCATACCATGCCCAAAGTGTGGTAGTAAATTTTTTTTGAGCTCATCACTGATCACAACCTCTGAGATCTGTTGTCTGATTGCATCAAGGGTCCTGCAATATAAATAGAGTCTGTTAGTTACACTGATAGCTACCTTTCTTCTAGTAAGCTGAAATAACATACATGGTAAATACAGGAGAAAAGTGACATCTTTTTTGAATCACTAACACATCAAACATGTGAGCTTTTATGATTCAAGATCACTGCTTCAGACATGCACCGGTTTCTTGTGGACATGCAGGAAAATTATCAGGGAGAGTCTCAAATGTTAATAGAAAAATTTTTGCGCTGGGCTCTGATCCTTAGAGGTGAGTTGGAAAAAACATCAGGCTGGCTGGATCTGACACCATCTCCTAGTCCACAAACACAGGAAACCAGGTATCTATAGAATATGCCCCCTGCAGATTTGGGAATTTCAGTTTCCCACAATATAGTACTGTGAAAGTCTCCAGGGACTAATCACACTGATCATGGCCTACGTCACCTGGTTGTTAGGAGACAAAAGTGAGGAGGAGACCTATATGTGTTACATAAACAATGTCAGTTTTGTGAAATACACTTACTGGATCACTAAAAGCATCATACATGATGTGAGCCATTCAACAAACTCAAGAAACTAGGTACACTTGTAAAGCCCCTGTGAAGGTGGCCTTCCTTTGAGATTGCAAGGGGGGGTTGGGGGGGGGGCAAAGAAAAGGACAATGCAAAAACCTCTATCAGGGAATTGGGTTTAAATTTTGGTTTACTCACTAGATGCTCCAGTTGTGGCCAAATCAAAATCAATTAGAAATATTACTTAGTTGTTAGGAGTAACTTTTTGTAGTCTGTTGGGCTGGGGTTAAAAGTCCATGTACAATACTGGGTAGGTGTCTTTTTTTAAACTGGTACCATCAGTATTTTTTTAATTAAAAAAACACCCCCAAAACAGCCTTGTGACCCTTATATGGTAAAAATGCAGGTGGTGACACCTTTATTGGATTACTAAAGATTATGCAAGTTTTCATGATTCAAGACCACTTCTTCAAGGCATGCACCAATTTCTTGTGGTTGTGGTTAGTGAGTAAGCCAAAAATTTCACCCCAACCCCCTGGGGTCCTGGGGTCTTTGTACTGCCTTCCCTTCAGCCCCAAAGGTAAGCTGCCATTTCAAAAGCAGGCCATCTGCAGGGGGGCATTCCACATGGACCTAATTCCTTGGTTTGTTGACTGGGGGAGTTTGTGATATCCGACCCAGCCTTCTGTGCTTGGGGGCTCGAGGTCCCACGTGGCCTGGACCAGTGGTGGGATGTCAAAAATTTTACGACCCCACCATGATGTCATCACATTGTGGGCGGAGCCAACATCATGATGTCATGACATTGTGGGCGGGGCCAAAGTAAATAAATAAATAAAATAAAAATAAGCATGTGCGCGTGCACACAAACCCCTCAACCCACCCACCCACCCACAACACAAACCTGTAAATAAATAAATAAATAAAAATGCATTAAAATACACTCAAACACCCACCCACCCACAACACAAATCAACCAGAGCTTTTAAACCAGAGCTTAAAGCTTATTCTGGCTAATCTTTCTCACACTAGGTCAGATGGAAAGAACTACAGAATGAACTCACCACGAGATGGCTTCAATTTGGCACTTTTCAACAGTTAAAGAAGTTAGGTACTAAGTTTTTGCCTAACAAGTTATCTAGGCTATCTAGGGGAGTAGGCTATAGGGAGCTTCAGGCTGGCAGCTTCTCTTCCTCCTCCCTGCTTGGGAGGACAGCAAGGAGGCCATGCATACATGCCAAGTGCTTGGTGTGCATGTGCAGTGGGGGAACCAGTGAAAAGGTAATCCCCGAAGGTGGTTCCCCCCAAAAGCTGCAACCGGTTCTCCAGAACGCTGGGAAAAGTTACTACCGGTTCTGGAGAACTGGTGAGAACCTGTTACATCCCATCACTGGCCTGGACGTGAGTCCTTCCAAGTGGGGGAGTGTGCTCCACTTGTCCACCAGGTCCTTCCTTTACTACAGACTGTTCTCCGGGTGACCGCAGGGTTGAGAAAGCGCATCTTCCAGGCTTGCGTGCCCCAGGGGGACCTCCGAAAGGGCTTCCTTTCCTTCCAGTGGAGACTTCGCTCTCCGACAAGAACCCGGCCAGTTTAGGCTCCCGGGGCAAAAACTTTCTCTCCCCGCGGGCGACGATCGACTTTTAACTCCACTTCCCCAGCGCAGTGATTCAGATGAAATATTTAAGGTCTCCGCCGTAAATCCTCTTGAAGTTGCAGCCACAAGGTTGCGGAGTTCCGCGGGGAAGGGCAAGGCGAGCGAGACAAAGACACAGAGAGAGGCGCAGCCGCGGGCGCCCCGTCCAGGAGAGGGAAAGAGCGGCCCTTGCCTCAAATGGGCCCCGCGCTGGGCTTGCGGACCAGCTGGTCTGTCTGTGCCGGACTTGGCCGAGCCCAGCTGCGGGAGGAGCTCCGACGGCGGCGAGTCAAAACAGCAGCCCGGTGGCGCGGGCCGTCGTCTGCAGGAATCCGGCTTGGCTCCCTGTTCCCCATGAGCATAGAGAAAGCTGAACTGTTGCTTCCCTGCCCCCAGCCCCCCAAACCTATTCCCTAGTCGGTTGGAAAGAGAGAAGGGAGGAAAGACCTTTTTTGTTTGCACAAGGTTATGGAGAAAATTTGTACCTATTTCGTATTATTATTAGGTAACAGTCGCCCTTGCTCGAAGGTCCGTCGTATCCGATTCTAGAGGGCGGTGTTTATCTCAGTTTACAGCAGTTTTGAGAGTCCCCTGGACACCGAGGAGAACAAATAAGTCGATCCTAAAAGAAATCATTTTGTTACCTGAAATTTTAGGGCTTGGTTCGTTTCTTGGTGGAGAATTAATTAACCTCAAAAACTGACACCGAGGCATGGTTTTGATCAAAACAAAATTGGTTTATTGGTAATAATACAATTTTATTGCATTTCATTTCAGATTATACCCCGCCTTGCTCAGGCGAACCTGACTCTAGGCGGTTTACAAAGTATAAAAAATAACAGTCACAAATTTCACATTATCATAATCAATCATCACAGTATCAGAAAAATAAATAGATACATATCAATAACACAGTCAATAACACATCAACCCTGACTGCTCCTTAGAAGGTCAAATAATAAAGATGAAGCTTAAGTACTTTGGACATCAAATGAGAAGAGAGGATTCGCTTGAGAAAGCCTTGATGCTGGGAAAGGTGGAGGGCAAAAGAAGAAGGGGACGGCCCAAGATGAGATGGCTAGATGGTATTGTAGACGCAATGGGCACAGAACTGAGCGAGTTGAGGAGGAGGGTGGAGGACAGAAGTGCCTGGCGGACAGTGGCCCATGGGGTCACAAAGGGTCAGAATCAAATGTATGACTCAACAACAACAACAACAACAAAACAGCCAAAGAGCCAGCGCTGTTCCTATCTGGAGACGTTTCTGCGGTCACGTGGCAGTCATGAGTAGATGTCAGAGCGAATGGAATGCTGTTACCTTTCCCACTGAAGTAGTACCTATTTATCTGCTTGCAATTTCTTGCTTTTGAAAGGCCAAATTGGCAGGAGCTGGGACAGAATTGGGAGCTCATTCCATCGTGCAGTACTTGGGTCTCGAACTCCTGACCTGCCGGCCTTCCAGTCATCAAGTTCAACGACTTAACCACTAAGCCACCGCAGTCCCCTCCTATTATTATTAATGCATTAATAATTTGCCACACTTGTTGGGTGTGTGTGTGTCAAATTGTAGTTTGCATAATTGCCCTGTAAACCGCCCAGAGAGTACGATGGATCGGTGTATGAACAGCTGCATTTGCATATTTTAATCATTAATTGATGATGATGATGCCAGCCTGGAGGTCCCATCAATGGGTATGTTGAAGCCGCTTTCGGCCACCTCCGGCAACCTAATTGGACGATGGCAGTGCTTCTTCTGTTTCAATTACCCTTGATTGATTCCTGGCTCAAAGTCAGCCATTCAGCCCCCCCTCCCATCCCAGGAAGGAGGGGGGCACCTGCTCCCCTGAAGATGCAAATCTCTCACTGCCGCGGAGGGTGGAAATTCATGCCGTTTTTCTGCACCGGCTCCGGCTTCTCTCGGGCCAAACAGGCATCCTGGATTATTTTTATTGGGTGGAGCGCGAGAGGAGAGAGTAAGACAAACCAAAAGGCTGTGACCTCAATTGTGTGGCTGCGAGTCATATGCATCGTTTGGCAATGCTTGGGGAGTGTGGCGCGAGGGTGACTGTACACATCAACACACCACTACACACACATTAAGACAGGAAGTGCTGCTGAGAAACTCGGGTGGCTCTGAGGGATGACCATGAGGGGGGAGATCAACCCCATTCCCACCCCAGATACTAGGTGTTTTTTGTATAGTAAGCAAGACTCCCATGGGCTTCTAAAGGCAGTGGCTCTTGCAAAGGCAGGGCAGGCATCACTTTCCAGGAGGACGTTTTTCTGTGGCACTGGAGAGGATTCCGTGGCTGGTTTGTTTTGGCTCAGAAGAGGACCTCCCGGTGGCCTTGTTTTACCCCAAACACCATAAAGTGGTTGGATCAATGGGTGGAATTAAAGCATGGAGTTAGTTAGGCACAAAGACAGGCCTGTGGGCTCATAACAACAACCTGAGGAGAAGACTCCATGGCCTAGCAGTGGCTGAGAACATTGCCCCCTCCTCTGGGCCCACAGCAACGGCCTGAGGAGAAGACTCCATGGCCTAGCAGTGGCTGAGAACATCGCCCCCTCCTCTGGGCCCACAGCAACGGCCTGAGGAGAAGACTCCATGGCCTAGCAGTGGCTGAGAACATCGTCCCCTCCTCTGGGCTCACAACAACAGCCTGAGGAGAAGACTCCATGGCCTAGCAGTGGCTGAGAACATCGCCCCCTCCTCTGGGCCCACA
This sequence comes from Furcifer pardalis, assembly GCA_030440675.1. Lineage (NCBI taxonomy): Eukaryota > Metazoa > Chordata > Lepidosauria > Squamata > Chamaeleonidae > Furcifer > Furcifer pardalis. The sequence goes on along the minus strand of CP126895.1, from coordinate 50,889,871 downwards.
ACAACGGCCTGAGGAGAAGACTCCATGGCCTAGCAGTAGCTGAGAACATCGCCCCCTCCTCTGGGCCCACAACAACGGCCTGAGGGAGAAGACTCCATGGCCTGGCAGGTGGCAGAGGACCTTGCCCACTCCTCTTGGCCAACAACAACGGCCTGAGGGGAGTTAGTCTGTGTTCTGGTTTGTTTGTATTTTGTAGGGTTATATTTTATAATTTTTATTGTACTGTTGCTGTTTTGACTGTAAGTCGCCCTGAGTCGCCTGGGCGAGTGGGCGGCAATATAAATCTGAATAAATAAATAAATAAATAAGTTAGTTAGTTAGTTAGTTAGTTAGTTAGTTAGTTAGTTAGTTAGTTAGGCAGCCCTGAATTCTAGCATCCCTAAAAGCTGTTTCTTTTGGGCAGGAACTTTTGTCCTCATCAAGTCCCACTAGTAGCCCATGCCCCATTACGTTTAGAAAATCCTTCATGCTGGCTGCGCAACAGCAAGAAAAATACTTTTGTACAATGCTTTAAAAGAGTGTTTCCCATCCGTTGGTTTTTGGATTTCAATCCCCAGAAGCCTAAGTTAATTCCCCAAAGCACTGATCAGCCAATGTACCGACTTAGGCTTCTGCCGCGAGACTCAACATTAATAAAACAGAGATAATGGCAACAGGCCCTATCAGTCCTTGGAAAACAGAAAGAGAAGAGGTAGAAGCAGTGACAGACTTTACTTTCTTAGGATCCAAGATCACTGCAGATGGTGATTACAGCCATGAAATAAAAAGGCGACTGATGCTTGGGAGAAAAGCTATGAGAAATCTGGGCAACATAGTTAAAAGTAGAGACATCATCTTGCAAACAAAAGTCTGCACAGTCAAAACAATGGTATTTCTGGAAGTAATGTATGGTTGTGAGAGTTGGACCATAAGGAAAGCTGAGCGCAGAAGAATAGACACCTTTGAGATGTGGTGTTGGAGGAGAATTTTGAGAGTCCTCTGGACAGCGAGGAGAACAAATAGTTCAATCTTAGAAGAAATCAACCCTGACTGCTCCTTGGAAGGTCAAACAGTGAAGATGAAGCTAAAGTACTTTGGACATCAAATGAGAAGAGAGGAATCACTTGAGAAAGCCTTGATGCTGGGAAAGGTGGAGGGCAAAAGAAGAAGGGGTCAGCCAAAAATGAGATGGCTAGATGGTATTGTAGACACAATGGGCACAGAGTTGGGCAGGTTGAGAAGGATGGTGGAAGACAGGAGTGCCTGCCATGCAATGGTCCTTGGGGTTGCAAAGGGTTGGAATCAATTGCATGACTGAACAACAACAAAGGCTTCTGGGATTTCAATTCCCCCTAAGGGGCGTGGGCTCCACATTGGGAACCACTGTTTTAAAGTACTGTAAAGCATTGTTTGTGTGTAATGTTTAAAAGAATCGAGTGAAATCAACTATGATTCAGCAAATTATTATTACTGCATATGAGTACCTTTCCTGTATGTATGTGTGGATGGGAAACACAAATTATTCATGGCCTGCATGAAAGTGACCCCTTGGGCTGTTTTTACATGTCTCTTGAATTTAACTGATATCAACCAGGCACTGGAAGCATGTATTTTGCTCCCTTCTAGTGGCTTAGGTGAGCTCTCTCTCCTCCCACCATGGCTGGCAAAATTCAGCAGCCCAGTTTGTCACCTAGTTTTTACAGCAATGAGCGATTGGGTTCTGGGCAATGGTGGGCCCCAAAAAATTTTACTACCACGCTGTGGGCATGGTATTGTAGGCGTGGCCAGGGGGGAAGCCCTGCCTTCCACCCGAACTAGGACTAATTTATTTCAAAACTTGGATGGGCAGGGCCAGCCAGAATTTCTGCTACTGGTTCTGGTGAACTGATGTGAACCTGCTGATGCCCACCACTGGTTCTGGGCCTACCAAAGTGGCCCAATTTAATTTAATTTAATTTAATTTAATTTAATTTAATTTAATTTAATTTAATTTAATTTAATTTAATTTAATTTAATTTAATTTAATTGTTGAACTTGTATGCAGCCCCACTCGCAAAGCGACTCTGGGCAGCTAACTAAGGGTGTGTGTGTGTCACAATTACTGTACATGGTATCACAAACATTTCAGAAACATTTCAAAAAGTATATACATACCATAATTACAATTACAAAGAATCAAATTATCGCAGTACAGAAGCACTTTGCTCTAAATCTGTAATAAAGCTTGTAGAAGAGAGAAACCATCGCTTTTTTTAAGATTCCCAAATGATGATAGCACATGAAATTCCCTAGGCAGAACAACAGGAATGCTCTCCTTGCTTGCTTCTAATCACAGGGTTTACCAGCACTATAGCCTGGTGAGGTGCACTGAAGCCATGGAAGCCTCATAACTGGCCCATGTTGCCCTGACGAAAGTAATAGCCAAGGTAGGGGACATGTGGTTCTCCAGGTGTTTGCTGGATTGCCATGGCTGTGTTGGCCAGGACGGATGGAAATTATGCTCCAGCAACATCTGGAATTCTCCACCTTTTCATCTGTTTCAGAAATCCCAAGGCGTCCTGCTCTTGGAGTAGAGACTGGCTGCTTTTGCTTGACACATGAATCCAGACTTTTCAGGTGAGATCATCACAACACCCATGGGTGCTTCCGGAATTGAGTGTAAAACTTACAGATCTTCTCTTTTTGCTGCTTAGGTAAAGGTGAAGGCCATCCTTGCCTGATAGCCAGCCAAATCCAACTCTAGAGTATGGTGCTCATCTCCGCTTGCAGCCAAAGAGCCAGCACTGTCTGTGTCTCCAGATGTTTCTGTGGCCAGGTGGCAGGCAAGATTGGACTCTGGAGTGCATGGAATGCTGTTACCTTTCCCACCGAAGTGGTACCTATTTATTTACTTGCAATTTCTTGCTTTCAAACTGCTGGGTTGGCAGGAGCTGGGACAGAGATGGCAGTCACTTCATCGTGCACTCAGGGCTTGAACTGCTGACCTGCCAACCTTCTAGTCGTCAAGTTCAGGAACTTAACCACTAAGCCACTGCAGTCCCCTTACTCCCTAGCTTATCTTTTTTCTTCTAACTTTATTCTTTAACATGATGTGCTGGCTCCCAATGTGACTTGATTACCACTCGCCACCCTCACGAACACTCTTCCTCGTCTGGTTCATGATTTCTCCTGAGACGGCTGGAATTGTTGGCTCTTGATTCCTGCCTTTCCCCTTGTAGACTTATGTAGCCTCAGGGCCATTTCAGGCACTTGCACTGGACTGTGTGTTCTGCATGACAAGCCCCGTTTCCTTACATCCTTGGCAGATTGGCAGGAATGCTGTCAAATGTTTTGCACACTCCTGTGTCTGCCCTGCTAATGGGTTTAGACAGATGTGCCTGGAAGGTCTTCTTTCTTGTTCAGGTAATGCATCTTCTGGACACACTCTCTGAACTGATGTAAAGAGATCCTTTCTTGCTGCAACAGCCACATCATAGCAAGGGACACCTAGGGGGATGGGAGGAGAAACCATTCCCTTTTCTTTTGCTGGCCATGACCTTTACACTGATGGATTGGAAAAGCAGTATGTTGGTGGAATGTAATCCATTCAGCTAGTTGAAATGCTGGGCTGGTACCTGAGAGAACTGGGTTCAAACCTCCCCACTAAGCCAGGAAATTCCCTGACCTTGGACCAAGCAGTCTTTTTAGTATATCCCGCCATGCAGGGTTGCAGTAAAGAGAAAGTAGAGAAGTATAAAGTTATGTATGCTGCTTTAAACTAGGGACTGCAGTGGCTCAAGTCACTAAGACGCTGAGTGGGAGGCGGAAGGTCAGCAGTTCGATTCCCAAGTACTGCAGGATGGAATGAGCTCCCGTCTCTGTCCCAGCTCCTGCCAACCTAGCAGTTCGAAAGCAAGAAATTGCAAGTAGATAAATAGGGACCACTTCGGTGGGAAGGTAACAGCGTTCCATGCACTCCAGTGTCTAGTCATGCCTGCCACATGACCATGGAAACTTCTGCAGAAGCAGACAGTGCTGGCTCTTTGGCTTTGAAACAGAGATGAGCACTGAACCCTAGAGTCGGATACAACTTGCTATCGAGCAAGGGAAACCTTTACCTTTACTAATTCTAATTAACTTGTGAACTGCCTAGATAATGCACTAAGCACTATGGGGCGGTATATAAGTGGGAAGGCTTTGCTTTTGCTTTGCCTTGAACAGGACTCTTAACAACAACAACAACGATATTTGAAGGTCACAAATTCATTGGGTCACAGAAGTCAGAAGTGACTTCTTCATTTGTGTCAGAAACCAACCAGAGGACCTCCTGGAGAAGAAGGATTGTCATTATTACCCATGGGACTGCTGAATATGTTTATAGTCCTCACATTCTATGGCCCTTGGTAGTTACTAGATGACACATAACAACCAATAAATAGCATCCAACCAGAAAAGAAACTTGAGCGGGAAAGTGATTTAAGTGTCGGAAACTGAAAGCCATCTTCCTCTTTGCTTTGGGGAGCTCATCTTGAAGATTAGCCTTACTGATTGCAAAGCAGAACCTCGGGGGAGATTTCAGTACCCCCATGCCCTCTGGATGTATTGAATTACAGCCCCTTTGTCCCCACATGCATGAATGTCCAGCACATCTGGAGGGTGCCATGTCGGGGAAGATGGCCTTAAGAGGCTTCTTTGTCTTAGCTAGAGCTTTCTGGCAACTGGTAAAGACCTTTTCAGCTTAAACCTCCTCCCCCAGCATCTCAGCCTTGAATGTGGTCATGTAAATAGGTATCCAGCTATTGCTTGCTCTCTCATTATGTACTTATTTAACCAAACCACCTCAGGCTATGTGGAGATTTTGCTGCAGCAGGGGTGGTTTCATTTTGCCTCCCACCTCAGGCAATGGGAGAACTTGGGCTGCCCCAATACTTTGAATTCATCACCAACTACTAACTACAACTGCCTACCTGGCCACAAATATCCAGCCATTTACTTTTGAAATTGAATATTTATTTATTTATTTGTCAAACTTATTCATCGCCCTCCTCACCAAAGTGACCCAAGGTGATTTACAACAGAAGCATCAATAACAGTTAAAACCAATTTAAAATTATCAATTAAAAAATAAAAACTAGCTAAAACAGATTAAAATATTAAAAAGTAAACTAAAGTTACAGCTAAGAAATTGATGACAGGGGGCTCAGATTAGCCAAACGGGCTGGGGTCGTTATATCACCCGTCCCCCAAACCCATCCCGCCAGCCAGTTTTTCACTCCTTTCCTAAAGGACAGCAGCTCTGTCTGCATACATAACTCAACTGGTAGGAGGTTCCATAGGGCTGGGGCTGACACAGAGAAGGCCCTCTTTCTGGTGCCAGAGAGGTGCGCCTCTCTGGCCGATGGCACAACCAAAGAGCCTCTCTGGCCCACTCTAGTGGGACGGACAGATAGCAAGGAATGATGGGAATTACAATTCCAGGTGCAACTGATGGGTACCATGTCTTTCATTCCCTAGTTTTAAAGAAAGTGAAAACAAATTGGGGTAGATAGGCTTAGGTTTTTTGAAAAGCATGTACTCTTTCTTTGTTCCTCCTGGGTTTATTCTCCACCATATTCAGGCAGGGGCAGGAAGGAATCTTATTCTTTTGGCAGTTCTGGGATAGTTGGTTGAAAGGTCTTAATATAAAGCTCTTTCTGTTTCTCATCTAACTCTTCAAGATCTGGAAAGGCTTTTTGCAGCCATGTTGCTTCCAAGGGATTCTTACTTTTTTCCAATTCATCTAAAAGTGGCTGGAGGTAGGAAAGGTTAAAAAATGTTTAGAATACAAATCCCAAAACATTCTGCCCAGCGTATGCTGGATGGGTATTCTGGGAAATGTAAACAAAACATGCAGGATTTTTTCTCTCTGAATTATTAAAGCAAGAGAAGCAGGATATTGGATAGAGGAAAAAACCTTTATTTTCTCTTTTAAAAGTCTGTATACGTGGATATGCATTTATCCTCATATGGGAAATCACCACAGTAGATTTAATAGAAGGTATGAAAAATGGATACAAAATATTTCAAGGCAGGGATCTGATGGTATTGATAAGTATAGCCAGCCATACATACATTTTTAGAATAACCATTCCATTCATGGCCCTTTAGAAAATACTTCCTTTATGCAGGAAACACTCAAAACAGGACAAAAATATCCTGACTAAAGTCTGACAGAGCTGGGCAGGTTGAGAAGGATGGTGGAGGACAGAGGTGCCTGACGAGCAATGGTCCATGGGGTCGCAAAGGGTCAGAATCCACTGTGTGACTGAACAACAACAAAAAGTCTGCCAGAGGAGCAGGAAACATGAATGCATGCTTGCTGTGATACAGGGAGAACTCCATAATACCACCCCACTTCAGGAAAGAAGGGTGGGATATTAATCAAATATATGAATAAATTGGAGCATATCAAATTTCAGAGCTAGGTGTTAATAGCTGAGAGACTATTACCTTTCTCTTGCTAGCTGTGAGTGAATGAGAGTGTGTGTGTGTTTCTGCAAATGAATGAGGCTACGATCCCAAGATACTGGTAAGGAAGGGAATACTTTGCTTCCATCTCAGTGGTTCATAAAAATGAACTAATTCAGTGCTGTCTCACCAATGTGGTAGATGGTTGGCTGCTTCTTTCTAAATAGAAACAACCAACTTCTTCTCTTCTTCTTTGCTTCCTCTTTTACCCCATCCAGCCCACACCACCCTCATCACTCCTGGAAGCCGAAGTCAGGTGAGTTGTACTTCCGTTTCTGGGAGTGATGAGGGTGGTGTGGGCCAGATGAATTGGTGTCATGGGCCAGATCTGGTCCACAAGCCTTGCTAACAGCAGGGGTGCCTAAACCTTTCAGACCATGGGCCAGTCACGTGGTTCATGGGTGCCCAAACTACTCCCTGCGGGCCAGATCTGGCCTCCAATGCCAATTCATCCAGGCCACGCCATGCTCGTCGATCCCAGAAGTGGAAATTGGGTGAGTTTTACTCCTACTTCTGGGAGCAATGAGGGTGGAGCGGGTTGGATTAATTGGTGTCAGGGCCGGATCTGGCCCATAGGGAGTAGTTTGGGCACCCATGAACCACGTGACTGACCAGTGGCCTGAAATGTTTGGGCACCCCTGCTGTTAACAGGGCTTGTGGGCCTGATCTGGCCCATGACACCAATGGATTCCTGTGCACATGGCTCCAGATGGCCACCTTGCATGTTGGTAAATGTTGGCATCCATTTTGGGTCCTGTTTCTATCCCTGTTAGCCGGGGGTGCCCAAACTATGGCCTATAGGCCGTATCCAGCCAATTACACCAGAAACGGAAGTAAAACTCACCCAGCTTCTGGGAGTAGTGAGGGTGGAGCGGGCCAGATGAATTGGTGTCAGGGCCAGATCTGGCACACAGGCTGTAGTTTGGGCACCCATGAACCACGTGACTGGCCCGTGGTCTGAAAGGTTTGGGCACCCTTGCTGTTAGCTTTTAAAACTTGCCGCCCCTCCCCCTGTGCCTATTCCAACTGCCAGGGGAAGAAGCCAGGGCAGGATGAGGACCTTGCCGCCCCTCCCCCTGTGCCCGCCCCAACATATTGTTTTGTAATGAAATGTAATGTATTGTCTGTAAGCCGCCCTGAGTCGCCACGGCGAGTGGGCGGCAATATAAATTTGAACTAATAAATAATAATAATAATAAATAAAACTGAGTCCTGTGCACATGGCTCCATATGGCAACTCTGCATGATGGTAAATGTTGTCATCCATTTGGGGCTTCTATCCCTCTTAGTTTTTAAATTGGAGTCAGGACATATTGTAAGAGTCCTCCCCCCCCTCCCGCAGTCTGCTTTTGCTCAACTAAACTAGTCAGACTGGTCTGGCAAGCTTTTGTAATGTGTGATTGTTATTGAGATCTTGCAACCTTGAGATAAAGAGAGCAGGCAGCCCCCTCCCTTTCTCCCAAGGCAAACTGGTGAGTCACAGCCATGCCTCAGGGAATTTGAAGCAAACATTTGTATCAGAAATCGTTGTTATCTGATGCATTGGATAACGTTAACATAACGTCATCTGATGCAAATGTTTGCCTCAAATTCCCCACCGTTATCCGATGCAAACGTTATTCGATGCAAATGTTATCTGAGGTATCACTGTACACACACACACACACACACACACACACACACACACACACACACACACACACACACACACACACACACACACACACACAGAGGGAAGAGTGATGCCCAAATGGATTAAATCGCGCTTGAATCCATTTTGATGGAGGGCAGCAGCTACATCAATACTGACCTGGGTCTAATGAGGACTTTGTGTGCCAAAAGGGCTCAGGACTAGAAAGTGGCTTGCAGAACTGGATCAGTGGTACGGAGGTCATGCTTCGATTCAGAAGGCAGATGAAAGGCCACTGTATTCTGCATTATATCCTCAAGACAGTCTTCATGAAGAAGGAGGAGGAGGAAGAGGAGGAGGCTGTAGCTTGTGAACAGCATTCCTGGAGCACTGACTGTTGTGCCAAGCTTCATGACTTGCTGTGCACATGTGGTGGAGATACCCCCTCCTCCCCCTTCCCAGAAGTGACAAATGGCAAGGCAGTCTCTTGCCTAGCACCATAGGGCACACGTGTATCCACAGGGTGATGTGGAGCTGCTTTAGCCCCATCCAGTCCAGGGCTGGAAATGTTCAAAGTGGGATCCCTGAAACAGTTGTGTTGAACCCACTGAACTGCTTGGAATGGGCATACATATCTGGGGAGTGGTAGCACATATGAAGAGGGAAGACCCTTTTTTGATATACCAGTATTGCTTTTCTTTTTCTCTTTAAAGGGAGAAATGGACTAAATAGGGTCATTTTGGGAGCAGGGTGGTTTTCTGTCCTGAAACGACCTGCTCTTTGATGTATATGCAAGTATTTCCACAAATGGCAATCCTGTTTGACCTTAAGTGACCCTATTTAGGCTGATTCAGCCCCATCCAATTTGACTATTTAATCATGTCTCAAGTGCTTCCTTGTGCTGTGTTGTGGTTGTCAAGGTGATAACAAAGCAGGAGAGTGTGTTTTGTATGGTAGGACAGGGGCTTGTAGTAAGTTTTTTTTTAAAGTATCTAAGGGAAAGAAAGGCTTGGGACTTAATTAAAATAAAAACTTCCCAAGCTTTACCAAGAATGCTGATGTAGTGGAAGTTCTCATCATGACAGCATAGCTGTGTGTTCAAGGAGAAACCGGCAACTCAAGAAGCTCTGGTAATGCATATTGACAGACTTCATAGTTTCCAACACAGGTTATCTTTTGTAAAGTTAACACGATTTAATGACTCATTAGTACCAAGTCACACTCAAATGGCTAAGATGCTGATTGGAAGGCGGGAGGCTAGCAGTTCAATTCCTGAGTACTGCAAGATGGAATGAGCTCCCATCTTTGTCCCAGCTCCTGCCAACCTTGCAAGTAGATAAACAGGGACCAATTCGGTGGGAAGGTAAACAGCGTTCCGTGCACCGGAGTGTCTAGTCATTATTGCCACATGACCATGGAAATGTCTGCAGAAGCAGACAGCTTCTTTGGCTTTGAAACAGAGATGAGCACTGAACCCTAGAGTCAGATATGACTGGCTTTCAAGCAAGGGAAACCTTTACCTTACAGCAAAATACTTTGTATTATAACAAGAATAGCTTACAACAATATATTGTTACGTGTAAGATTCATTTTTCCCACAGGCTTATGTCAGAATTACAGTTAAATCCAATCTCAAATGAGGTGATACTTACCGTGGGATTAGAAGCAAAGTTCCTTTAAAATATCTTTCTTTATTCTATCAAAGGTTTGCCTTATTCCACATATTGCACATTAAGTTATATTGTTTGATTATTTCAAACTTGACTCAGCCTCACATCCTTATGAGGTCCGTAAAATGAATACCCAGCATGTTGAGGGCAAAATGCTAATTATCTTGTGAACTGACCAGGTAAAGATCGCCCTTGCTTGAAAGCCAGTCATATCCGACTTTAAGGTTAAGTGCTCATAACTGACCAGAGAGTGCTCTAAACGTTATCGGGCAGTATATACCGGTAAGTGCAATTGCTATGGCTTATTTCCAAGAGACAAACATGGGCTACATTTGTGAGTCCGATTGCTCTGGTGTAGAGCTTTGAAGGAATTGAGGGGAAATATTTTAATAGCATGGAATACATATTTCCTGTAATATACAGTATACAGAATTTTGACCCTCAGAAGAAACACAGAATATAACAGATGATGTTGTTCTGCTCAAAATGTTCTGGTATATCTTTGTAAAGCCCCTCGAAGCCTATATGGCACCATGCCATTCTACCATACTGGTATTCTTCCATGAGAGGGGATGTTGCTTACTAGAGTCAAGGAAATTATTTCCTATTTCAGAAGCGAGATGAAGCAGGAGTTGATGGGACAGCAATAATGCCATAGATACTTGCTACTGGCAGAAGGAAAAAGGAGGTTCTAGAGCTGTGATAGTGAACTTGGCACTCCAGCTGTTCTTTGACTTCAATCCCCAGAAGTCTAAGTCAGTACATTGGCTGATCAGTGCTTTGGCAAATTGACTTAGGCTTCTGGGATTTAAAGTCCAAAAACCAATGTTTTGGAAATGTTGCTCTAGAGAACCATTCTTTTGACCCTGCTCCCTTCTCTCTCTGTCCATCAATGATATCATCATCAAGGGTGTACACCAGGGGTTCTCAACCTTTTAAACCCATGGGCAGGACCATGCCCCCTCAAAATGTTGGTGGGCTGGAACCCCCTGCCAATGCCGCCACTGCAGGAGGGGAGGAGCTCTGGGTGGTCCTGCTGTTGCTTCCTGGGTCCTCCCCCACTCCCCCCTGCTTCCCTCCTTACCAGCCTGATTGAGCTGCATGGAGGAGTCCAGGCTGTCCTTCTTGCCTGTGCTCGGCCAGAGCTGCCCCTGTGAAAGATATGGTCAGCAGTGTGCATCTTCCTCTTCCACTGCCTCCTCAATCTTTTCCCCCTCCACTTTGCTTAGCAAGTCACAAACAGTGATCTGTAGCAGGATGGATGTTGTAAGGCTTACAAGATTCACCCTGCTTAAGCAACATAGTTAGGGACATGCCAAGCCAAACGGAGGGGAAAAGGATTGAGGCAGAGGAAGAAGCAAAAGAGGAAGCAGCGACTGGACACGGGCCACATTAAATGACACTGCAGGCCGAATCTGGCCTGCAGGCCGTAGGTTGAGAACCCCTGGTGTACATAGTCCACCAGATGTTTAGACCAGAGTTTTGGAAACCCACTGCTTGGGTCCCAGCATTGGACCTAATAATCAGTGAAGTCCTGTATTGCCTGATAACGTAGCTGGTACCTACTAATGCTACTCTCTGCAACTGCTCAGTTGTGATCTTATCCATGCCAATCACATGCAGATGTTTCTTCATCCCTTTGGGAATTTGAACTGAGGTCTTATGAGTCCTTTTCTGTCATTGTATCCACTACACCATGCTGGATACCATTATTTTTTCTATACTCTATGGAAATAGCTTTTCTTTACTCAGAAAAATAATCAGCCTCTTATTCAAATTCACACAATAGATTGGAGACTGAAGATTTAGACTTAGCCTCACTGCTAACCAATGGATGGGTCTGTACGAAATAAAACAGTCATTTTTAAACACTCCTTTTTGAATTTAAAATCTTGATAAACACATGCGCACACACATACACACAAACATTTCAGAAAAGTAGTTTTTTAGCCTGAAAAATCTTTCATGAGAAAATTAAGTAAATACCACAATTAAAATTGTCTGCAACCTTAGTTGTGGCATTTTAATGCATATACTTCATGATACCATCTTTAATTACCACTTGCTGTGCCTCCCCTGGATCCCCAGTTGATTTAAGCCACGGGGCAGACGTGAAACATTTGTTTTTTCAGACATTTTATAAAATTACTATTTCATGGGGGTTGATTATGTAACATGAAATATGTTTTTGTCCTGTGAACATTGTCGAATATCCTATTGCCAAGTAGACCACTGAGTCAATTGCTGAATGGTACACCAACAGTCATGTGAATATTGTTGAGTAAATAAATTGAGATTAGCAATAGGTTACTGGTTTAGACATCTTCCTTCAAAGTGTGGCATTGAGGAGCAAGATCTAGAGATGATTGTACAACTATAGCTGTAACAACGGATTCAAGGGAAGGTGGTCGGTATTTATATATATTTTTGTCATAAGCAATACAGGGTCTTGCACCAGCTAAGTGGGGCTGTTAATAATAAACCATTTTGGAGGACAGTCATCGTAGGGATGTCATACATTAGAGACACCTTGATGTTATATGACAACAATCTAGCCAGTTTATGCCTAGGAGTATCCCTGTTTTCATGTGTGAAATGTTGGAATGAGGGCAAACCAATCTGAAAATGCTGATTAAAGTTACAAGGGGGCTGTTTTGATTGAAGATACAAGAAGACTGCTTTATTTTCAGCTCTCTTGCAGCTCTGGCTGTCAAGAATACTGAATAGTCTGCAAGTAGACTAAAAGGCTGCCTCTGTCATTGGTGGAAATGCCCTTATTAACTTAGCATGGCGAGCAAGAGTGAAAGGCTTCCTAATGTAAAGGAAGGATTCAAGAAAGCAAACCCTAGGGCTGGGATGAGGTTGGAGTTGCAAGTTAGCATACTAGGGTCTGTGGATACAGAAATGGTCTAGTCTGTCAGCAAACTTGGCTCTCCAGATGTTCTTGGACTTCAATTATCAGAAGCCCAACTCAGCACACCTGCTGATCAGGGCTTCTGGGAATTGAAGTCCATGAACACCTTGAGTGCCAAGGTTCGCCATCACTGCCCTATAAGAACATAGAGACAGCTGGAAGCTTTGAGGGCAAAAGAGGTTGTACTAATTTTCATTCTATTTTGTAAAGATGTTTATGTTGTTTCCCCTTTTCCTCTTCCTCAGCTTGATAATAGGAAAAGAAACAAAGTTTTGCTGTCGTCAAGCTTGGAATATCCTCTTTCCAAAGAGAAGGTAAACTCTAGTCCCATGGAGGTGAACTCTGGCACTCCAGGTGTTATGGGACTTCAGTTAGCAGAAGCCCAAGTCAGCACTCCTGTTGATCAGGACTTCTGGGAATTGAAGTTCAAGAACACCTGGATTGCCAAGGCTTGCCATCACTGCATCTAGTCTAATGTAAGGAAAATATGGCTTCCAGAAGTTGTTGGACTTCTAATTCCATCAACCCTTGCTGACATGGAGAACAGTGAGTGAATCTGGGAAATGTAGTCCATAGGCATAGTTTGCCAGCTCTAAACTGGCTGGAACTCCTAATTCTTAGGGCCTTAGAGTATATCATATGTTGAAATTCTGCCCAATCTGCTTGAGGTTTGAGCCATTTTCTACATTGCAACCATAAGAAATCTCTTCATCCCAGCAGTTTTTAAGGAAGTAGTTATGCTAGTCCCATGATGGTGAACCTTGGCACTCCAGATGTTCTTGGACTTCAATTCCCAGAAGCCCAAGCACCCTGTGAACCCACACAAATGGGTTTACTGCAATTCATCCGGCCCGGACTGCCCTTGTCGCTCCCGGAAGCGGAAGTAAAATGCACCCATACAGGCACGTTTTACTTTCACTTCCGGGAGCAACGAGGGAAGCGTGGGCCGGATAAATCGCAGTAAACCCATTTGTGTGGATTCACAGGGTGCTTGAGTTTCTGGGAATTTAAATCTAAGAACATCTGGAGTGCCAAGGTCTGCCATCACGGTGCTAGTCTGTTTCAGCACGTCGAATGCAACTCGTATCTGAGAATGCATTTTTTCGTGAAGCAGGAAAAATGCCATTGGCAAGAATTGGTTTAAGGTGGATCCCAGCTTGCCATGAAGTGATGCACACTTTATGATCACGGAGCCCTCTCCTGCGGCATACATGAAATGAGACATGCATGATTTAACACCAGGAGTGCAATGGACTGCTGCAGCCTTGAGGATATGGACAAGGTACGCCTTCACAGCCAGTCCATCTGGCATGTTTCAGCACATATAACAAAATACTACGTTATAATTATTATTACCCCTACTGCTAACATATTGTGGCAATGTTAGGACTAATGGAGCTATTCCAGTTTTTTAAGTGGTAGCTATGCTGGTGCATCAGACTTACTTACTTGGTTGATCCGTAAGTTGCATGTCTAGTTTTACATGGCGGATTGAAGCATTGTCTCCCACGAGATATTAGCAGTCTCTCATCGTCGCAAGGTCCTACCGCTACCATAGCAGGGTCCGATGGCACACAGGGAACTGAAGCCTGTGTTTTTGATGCTCCTTTAGCCATTTTAAATACAATGACACAGCTGGTTGAGCACATGTCAAAGTTGGCCATGTGAGAGCAACGCACTGGCCAGGTATATTGCCTGAGTACCCAACCCCATTTAGCTGACCTGCAGTTCCAGAATGGAGGACTGTTCCAGAACATTAGCCGACATCTTTGTGGCATCAGACAAGGAACAAAATAAAAGTAAAAACAAAAATAAAGAGAAGACAAAACTGTGACACCTTAATGATTAACTGCTATATTTTAATATGAGCTTTTGTGAATCAAGTCAATTTCCTCAGACATATAGAAGGGGTATTTTAGTGTGAGCTTTCATAAATTACAGTCCACTCCAGACACACAACAAAATCTGGCAAGTAATTAAAGAGATGGGAATACCAGAACACCTTATAGGCCTCATGAGAAATCTGTACATGAATCAAGAAGCAACAGTTAGGACAGAAAATGGAATGACGGAGTGGTTTGGAATAGGAAAAGGAGTAAGACAAGGCTGCATTTTGTCACCCTGCTTATTCAACTTATACACAGAACACATAATGGAGGATGGAGGAAACACAATTTGGGATCAAAATTGCTGGAAGAAATATCAACAATTTACGATATGCAGATGATACCACCCTCATGGCAGAAAGTGAGGAGGACCTAAAGAAGCTCCTGCTTAGGTTGAAAGAAGAAAGTAAAAAAGCTGGCTTGAGACTCAATATCAAAAAAACCAAGATAATGGCAACAGGCCCTATCAGTCCCTGGAAAATAGATGGGGAAGAAATAGAAGCAGTGACAGATTTTACTTTCCTAGGATCAAAGCTCACTGCAGATGGTGATTGCAGCCATGAAATAAAAAGACGAGTGATTCTTGGGAGGCAAGCGATGAGAAACCTGGGGAGCATAGTGAAAAGTAGAGACATCACATTGCAAACAAAAATTCGCATAGTCAAAGCAGTGGTATTCCCTGTGGCAATGTATGGTTGTGAGAGCTGGACCATTAGGAAAGCTGAGCGCAGAAGAATAGACACCTTTGAGATGTGGTGTTGGAGGAGAGTTTTGAGAGTCCCCTGGACAGCGATGAGAACAAATAGGTCAATCTTAGAAGAAATCAACCCTGACTGCTCCTTAGAAGGTCAAATAATAAAGATGAAGCTAAAGTACTTTGGACATCAAATGAGAAGAGAGGATTCACTTGAGAAAGCCTTGATGCTTGGAAAGGTCGAGGGCAAAAGAAGAAGGGGCCGGCCCACGATGAGATGGCTAGATGGTATTGTGGAGACAATGGGCACAGAGCTGAGCGAGAAAGTCGGAATCGACTGTGCGACTGAACAACAACCAGACATACTGAAATCCAGTGGTGAGTCACAATTAGAGTAGGCTCATTAAATCAATGGACCTTGTGGAGGAGTTTACTCACCAAATCCCTGTTAATTTAATGGGCCTACTCTAGTTGCAATTCTCAATTGGATTTCAACCAGTGGATTGTAATCTATGGAAGCTCCTGCTGAAAGAAATGTGTTTTAAGGACGCTGCAGTACTTTGGTTCTTACTGGTGCATTTTTCATCTTATTTTTCCTTAAAGTCCCTCTCAGTGGTGGTGGGGAGGCATCTTCCTGCATTTGACATCGTAGTTGTCATGTAGGCTGAATTCTTAGAGAGGAAGCACAAACGTGGGGTTTTCTGCCTAATCTCTGAGACAAATGGATATGCCAGGGTGTCTGATTACCACTCCTGTGTTTTTCCTATCTAGAATGATGAAGAACTGTGGCTACTTCTGATTAAGGCAGATGGATAGGAGGCACCTGCAGAAATTGGTTTCTCTCTGCCAGTCTTCCTCTGTTTTAACATTTTTCTCTATACCTTTTCAAAATACCACCAGTGTTACATTTTTGTGACTGCTTAATGACCACAGATGGGAGCAAATTTTTTTCACACAATTGAAAAAGACTGAGTTTAGAGACGTTGCTTCCTCAAACCAGTTTGTGAGGGTGGAAAAATTACATTTTAGACTCCTAACTCCACCTGCTTTGTAACTGTAGTCCAAAATAGATTTTCCAATCTCATCTGCCTCAGGGATTCCCAATCTAAGGCCCTGCAGGCCAAATATGATCCGCAGCGGCATTTCATGTGCCCCCTCCAAGGGCATTTGAGAAACAAAATGGCCATCCCTTTAAAGCTGTTGGGACAAAATGGCCACCCCCATCATACAGGCAGTGCAAAATCACCATCTGGCCCTCAAAGCTGACTGAGAGAGTGTGACCCAGCCCCCAGCTTGAAAAAGTTGGGAATTCCTGGTTTATAATGTCTGGATGACGTAGTTTAATCCTCTTCTAGTTGGTCCTTGTACCCGTTGGAAGGCAACTGACCTTCCTGCAGCCAGATGACTGTGCTTCAGATCCAGACTATTAAAACCATGCCTTCAGAATACAGCAATCAAAAACTTCGGACATTTAAGTGCAATAGTATTGTTACCTCCCAAATGAGCTAAAATAATAATAATAATTAAATCCTTTCCCCTTATCAAAATAAGTATGCAGTTAAAGATCACAATGAAGCTTGCATAGCATTTATGCTGATCTATAATGTGGCCTGGAGAAAGCCATTTTATGAAAAGCCAGTTGTACAAAAGTCCTGCGTCATTTATCTAAGCGATGTTGACATATATGACTGTGCATTTTTGAACACTTCAAAAATATGCAATGCCAAGATAAAACATGAAACACCTTTGACCCTACTTCACCAATAACATGTGGATCATATGTGTGTAACAAGTATAAAAGTTTGATTGAATTGTTAACTGAGGTCCTTGAATCAGCATAGATTTAAGCACCACATATGCATATACAGTGGTGCCTCGCTTAAAGAGCATAATGCGTTCCATGGGATTGCTCTTTAAGCGAGTTTGCTCTTTAAGCGAAACACCATTGTAAGTGACCCATTGTGGGGGGATTGTGAACCCCGTTTTATTTGTTAAGTGAGTTTTTGGTTGGCTTTATTTGTTAAGCGAAGCGAACATTCAGAGAAAATGCTGCTCTTTAAGCGGGTTACTCTTTAAGCGAAACGCTCTTTATGCAAGGTTTGACTGTACAGTAGAAACCCACATAACGATAAACCTCCGTTCCACAGAGCTCTTCACTATGTGGTTTTTTTCGTTATGCGGTTCCCTATGGGAGATACCCCGCATAACAACAACAAAAAGTTCGTTAACCAGGGTTCCCATTAACCAGGGTATACCCCAGTTACCAAAAATCCCGCATAATGGAAAAAAGTCGTTATACGGGGTATTGCCATTGCATAATGAACACTTCATGGTGTGAATTTTACACTATACGATGTGTTCATTATGCGAGGTACCACTGTATTTTGTTATAATTGATTTTGCTGATAAAATCTTTCCTTCAAAACCTCTTTGGCTGTTTTATTGATAGATTAAAGAAACCTAAGAACTGATTGCTTTTAGAGAGTTTTCAAGTGACAGACAGTATTACAACTTCTACATCTTCTTAGATTTTCAGGACCATGTAGTCATTTGACCAAAACCTGTTTGTAATTTATTCCACTTCAATTGAAAATGTTAATTTCCCTCCCTAAAGAACTTTTACAAGACCATTTCCCCTCCAGGTTAGACCACAACATTACTTTATTTCTAAGAGTTCACAGAGACTAGAGAAATAAAACTGGCTTTGAAAGTTGCACTTGTTTTACTGGTTGTTTGTCTGCATGCATGTGTGTACACATATGCATATGCAAGGCACAGGTGCCTTTTAACCTTTGCAAAACCTTGCATCTGACTAAGCCAGAAACCGGCACACAGTTAAAGAGGGACTTGTGGCAAGTGTAGCTGTGTTTACGATCCATGTCCTACTGTTGCAGCTGCTAAACCTCTGCTGTAAAACTGAACTGTTCTAGCTTTTTAGCTGGGTGGCTTGATCTCTTTATTTGCGCTCTTACCCTAGTGCTAGTAACAAGAAGAGCAATAAACCAGGGGAACCTATCAGCTGCACACTCTGCAACATTCAGCCCAAAGTGAACCCCCTTCTGCATAGGCTACTTTGGTGTTCCTCTTATGAAAATGCAAGTATAGTAATACCTCCGATAACGTTTAAAATCGTATAACGCTAAAATCGCATAACGTTAAGTAATCTGGGGGAGAGAATTGCATCGAATAACTTTAAGGTCCTATGGGATGCATTGGATAACAACCGCTAAAGCCTGTGCAGTTACAATGCATCTCTATGGAGCTTTAACGTTATCCGATGCATCCCATAGGATTTTAACATGCATCGGATAACACTAAAAATCAGATAACACCAAGACTTGTGGAACCAAGTTTTAGGGTTATCAGAGGTTTTACTGTATAAATTATCCACCACTGATATTAGTACTGTAGCAATCATACTTAGAGATGTTCTAGTTCAGGGATGCTCAACCTGTGGCCTGTGGGCTGGATGCAGCCCGCAAGACCATTTCAAGTGCCCCCATGGCCCCACCACACCAGGAAGTGCCGTGTGGCAGAGGAAGGGCAAAATGGCCATCCGGCCCCCAAAGCTGCCTGAGGGAACATGACCCTGCCCCTGGATTAAAAAGGTTGAGAACTGTTCTAGTTGGCATTACAGCTGATGCATACCTTTTCTGCAGTTGGGATCGTGTGGGTCATTACCTTTGCAAAGTCAATTCATAGGTACCCTTACTTTTGAGGCGGAGAAGTAACAGATCACGTAGCCCAATTAAATGAAAAATTAAAATTTGAACCGCAGTAGTGACAACAACGATAAACACTGTTCTCTATATGAAGGATAGAAACAAATAAGCCAAACCTGACAATAGAGGTGGATCAGTGGAAATAATTAGTTCTTTTTGCACCTTCCTTAGCTGTGATTCCTTTATCAACAACTACAATAACAGAGTTTACAATAACAGAGTGATTCAGATGCTGTGCTACATTATCATAACAATGCAGACAAAAGTGATTTTCTAAACCAGTGGTGATTTATGCAACCAATTCTAGGTTTTGTTCGTCACAGAAGGGCATGATATTTACTGTCCTCCTGATTATTTTATACCCTGGTGAAAGCCAGAATAGCCTATTTCTAAATTGCTCTGTTGGTGTTGTTTTAAAAGCTCCTCTGCACCCACCTTTCCCCTCCCCTGCTCAGGCAAAGGGGATGTTCACAGCAGCAAAAGAGTGGCACTGGGGGTGGGAAACCCTTTGCTGGCAGTCCATGGTCACCAAGGAGCTTTTGTTTGCTGGAACGTCAGTAAATTGTGTGTGTTAATCCTTCTGTGTGTTTGCTCCAATTGGTAATCATTGGAGCTAAGGGAGGAGGGATGGAGAGGTCAAGGTTTGAAATAAATGCTCTCCTACATTCTTATGTGGCAGGACTAGTTACTGCTTTTCATTTCAAAGTCCAAAGTTGGGCAAGTGGTTGAGATATATAGTCATACAAATATGTCTGTATAAATATGGCTTTCATGTTGTGTTTCTCTTATGTCTGAGGCAGTGTACTTGGTGTGGATGTGGCCAGTGGTGGGTTGTCAAAATCTTCGCTACCCCACCGTGACGTCATCGACGTCGTGGGCGTAGCCGATGTCATGACGTCATGACGTCGTGGGAAGAGCAAAAAAATTAAAAAATTAAACAATGTCTGCGCATGTGTCAAACCTCCATTTGACGCATGCACAGTTCTTTTTTTAGTGTGCGTGCATCAAAACTCTAGTTGATGCATGCACACTAAAAAATAGAACTGCACATGCATCAAATGGAGGTTTGATGCATGTGCAGGTCCGGGCAGCCATTTTGGCTGTCTGGAAATTTTTTTTTGGAGGGGTCTGGAAAGGTGACCAAACCGGTTGCCTGGGGTTTTACCACCTCCCGGTGACCCCTCCTGATGGGGTGCTACCGGTTCGGGCGAACCGGTCCAAACCAGTAACATTCCATCACTGGATATGGCCCTAAATGAAACACATTAAGAACTTCTGTGCTAGCTTTATGATACTCTGCAGGAGAGTATGCTAGTACAGTATGGTGCAGATCAAAGCATGCATGGCAGGTGGATGTGGCCCTAAATGAAATAGCGAGACTGGTCACAGGATGTTTAAAACCAGTTCCAGTATAAAAAGTGCATTACAGTAATACCTCGGATAATGCTAAGACTTGTTTCCACAAGTCTTGGTGTTATCCAATTTTTAGTGTTATCCGATGCATCTTAAAATCCTATGGGATGGATTGGATAATGTTAAAGCTCCATAGAGATACATTGTAACCGCACAGGCTTTAGCGGTTGTTATCCGATCCATCCCATAGGACCTTAACGTTATTCGATCCAATTCTCCTCTCCAGATTACTTAACGTTATGCGATTTTAGCATTATCCGAAGTAAACGTTATCCAAGGTATTACTGTACTTAGCTTGCATCCCTCCATCGAGAAAGTGCTGCTCAGAAAGAGTGGGTCAAAGCAAGTTCCTTGGAAACACACCAGCTATTTGATCACCAACCACCCAAGCAGAGACTGAAATCAAGGCATAGCTTCCTCACAACTTCTGCCCCTCCGAACAACCAGCCCCCACAGACCGCCTTAGAACTATGGAAGGTGAGCAAGGAGCTACCAGATAATTGGGAAGAACCACACAATTCTCTACTGCCTGGCCAAGAACTACCATGACATGTGTGGGAAGCTTTAAATAGACTGTGTGTGGGTGTAGGAAGAGCAAGGGCTAATCTGAGAAAGTGGGGTTTCCCTGTAGATGACAGCCTGTGTGAATGTGGAGAAGTACAAACTATCTCCCATATGATAAATGCACACAGTGCCCCTCAGCATGCACTGAGGAGGACCTTAAGATGGCAAGAGGATGGGCAGATGCCATCTAGCCCTTTAAAATTCAATTTTGTTATTAGATGTGTTAATTTTAGCTTTGTATGTTATTATGTGCTGGTGGTGCATCAGACATGAATAAAGAAAAGCAAGGCTAAGCCTGAATAGAGCCAATAATTTTCTTGAGCAATTTCCATGTTCACTTTTGTAGAAGAACCCCGAAGAAGCATTCCTTGAAAGTGTAGCCTGTATAAAAGGCAGCACAATTCCCTCCAGCCTTATTCTCCTAAGGGCTATCTACATAAGTCAGACTGATCAGTTTCTAACTAGGGTTCATGATGCTATGAAATTATCCAGTGGTGGTCACCAGTCGGTTTCCACCCGATCGTCCGGTAGCAAAACCAGCTGGCCACGCCCACCTCCTCGCCCTACCTCGTCTCGCCACCTCCTTCCCCTCCTCTCTCTGCACTCCGGGCATGGCCAGGAGCCAAGAAGGCAGGGAGGAGGAGCCATGTCAGGCTCTCCCAGGCACCCCTATTGCCACCGTGCCCTCCCCTCGGGGCATCATCATGGGAGCAGGGTCTGGACACACAGACGACATAGCATAAGCAGCAATGTTTACATGAATGTTATGCACTGTCTTGACTTTTAAAGCAGATGATTGGATAACCCATTATCAAAGCCACGGTAAGGCCTGCCTCCCATCCCAGCACTGCTCACAGTCTTTACTTCTTCTTAGGTGTCTTGTACGTTCAACAGCTTTGCTCTTGTTCCATGCTGTGCTCCATTTCTCACCCTCACCCTTTGGGTGCAAATGAATAGGTTAGTTTGTTGATGATCCTTGGCTGTAAACCGACAGCAGAAACATTTCCTTGACTTCTAAGCGGAGGTCAATAAAAGCCAGCAGGTAAAGAGCACTGATACCCTCAGAAGGGAAGCGAACAGCAGCCCTCCGGGAAACCAGGGTACTGCGAGCTGGCAAAGCCTCATAGACAACAAACTCAGCCTTGAGTATCTGAAGCATAATCCCTTTGATCACCAAGACTGGGGTTACTGTAGGGTCAATGCTGACATAAAGCCAGCCAATCACCTAAGACCACCTAGGTATTTAAATTGATCTCTTTCCCCTCCTATGATAGTTAGGAGGAGGCACAATTTTCTTATTTCCCGTTCAACAGAGCTTCCTGCACTTGGCTTTTACTCCTTATGTTTTCCTTTCTGTCTATGCCATTGAGAAGGTGATTTTTACGGCAGGAACTTATTTTCTCAATGCTGCCGCCACCACCACCACCACCACTTCCCTTGCCACAATGCAGGCGAAAAAAGAGGTCATATAAGATACATACCCTACTTAACCCACGGTTCTCTTCATAGCGGTCAAGCTATGTTATTATGGCCTGTTTTTCAAAAAGATTTCTTTAAATCTTACATGTGATTAAACAAAACACAAATCTCTTTCTCCCCTATTTCTTGCAGAAAGCTAGCGGAATCAATTTGTTATGCTTCTGCTTCCTGTCAATTGTTTAGAATTTCCAGGATTTAATCTTTCATCCATGGGTATATCCTCTATTTACCTTTGAATGAGATAATGCATTATGCATCGGCCTTTACAGAAACCAAGCATGAAACCCTATTTCTCCCCCTTCCTGAAGAACAGAAAGTCACACTCTTCTTTCTTAGCAGAAATATTAGTCTCTGTTAGTACAGTATCTGCCAAGTGTGGTGAAGGTTAAACTGTTTTAGCTCTAGCTTAGAAAAGACTCTGCACTGCATTTCATACAGCCATACATTATTAGGAACAGCGTTTAGGTGATACAATGGCTGCAGAAGTGCGTATCAGAGAAGATGCATTGCTAACAGTAAATACTTCTTCCATGTCTAGCCAGACATAAAACTGCCAAAATGAAGACGCCTTTTGGTGAGTTAGTTCTGCAGTTCCTTTCGCCTGACCTAGTGTGAGAAAGATTAGCTAGCACAACAAGGTTGCCATTGCCCAGAATACGCCTGATTGTGGTTCACAAATACCACAATCTTCAAGGGGGCTTTTTTTTGCATACCCCATCCACACCCATAATAATAATAATTAGGATGCTGTATTGCAATCAGTATTTACTTTCGTTTAAGGAAAAATTAACACTAAATTAACATGGCAGAAATTCTGAGTGCTATTTTGTGCTAACGAAAGACATAAAATGTGCCAGGTTTTGTTATTTTTAAAAGGAGAATGATCATGATTACTGTGGCATTCTGGGTATATATCTTGATGAGTTTCTCATGAGTCAGCTGTTAAAAGACAGAACCATCCCTGTAGCATGTCATTATTTGTTTGGAGATGGAAGGCTACATACTGACAGCAGAGCAGACGATGGTATGCAGCCGTCATACATGGCTAGCACTGCCAATACCTCTGGAGGTCATCCAGTTAGGAATGGTTATCACAGTGCAATTACATAATCAGAGAGAGGTCTATTGAATTATATTTTCTGCCTTAGGGCAACACAGTTCTGGATTGGTGAAGCTCAGGTATGAAAATCACGACTTCAATTGATATTAGAGAGTAAACAAAACAAAACAACAACAAAAGGACAAAAAACATTGTGACACATTAAAGACTAACTCCTGCATTTTAATGTTAGCTTTTGTGGATCAACTATTTTTTTGTGTGTTCAAAAGTACAGGCAATACTAGAAACCAAGAGGGTGATTGGCACTAAAACTAGAAAGTCCGGAAGAATTCTTTCTCCTGATGTCTGGACCAGAAGTCAGATATGCTCAGGGCTGGATTGACATGAAAAGAGGCCCTAGGCTATTTCACTTATGTGGCCCTTTCACCTCCCATTTTTAAGTTTGTAAATTACATGACAGATAATAAATACAGTCAAACCTCACATAAAGAGTGTCTTGCTTAAAGAGTAACTTGCTTAAAGAGCAGAATTTTCTCTGAATGTTTGCTTTGCTTAACAAATAAAACCAACCAAAAACTCACTTAACAAATAAATTGGGGTTCACAGTCCCCCCCTCACAACTGGTCATTTACAATGGCGTTTTGCTTAAAGAGAAAACTCGCTTAAAGAGTAATCCTGTGGAACACATTATGCTCTTTCAGCGAGGTACAACTGTACATCATTACTTTGATATATATAGGCCCCTCTTGATCTTGAGGCCCTAGGCTGAAGCCTAGTTAGCCTATAGGAAAATCTGGCCCAGAGTCGCTTTTGTGAGAGGGTGCGGCATAAAAGTCTAAAAATTAAATTAAATTAAATATGCTACAGGCACCCAGAGGCCTCTGAACATATGGGGCAGGCAACAATCTTTGCAGGATTTATTAGGAGCATGTCATGTCGGGGGGAACATAATAGTGTCACTTGCCACACTGCAGATGACACACTGAAATGGATGTCTGGCTCTTGGGACAGAGGCTCATGTCATCAGAATCACGGTAAAGAGCAAAGAACTTGCTGGTCATGCATAGCGATATCATACAACTACAGTAATACACCGGATAATGTTATGACATGGTTCCACAAGTCATGATGTTACCCGATTTTTAGCATTGTCCAATGGATGCATCGAACAACAGTAAGAAAAAGCCCTGACTTCAGGGACAAACCACTTTAAAGGCAGGCAGGGAAAGAAAGAGACCTCCCTGCCTTTAAAGCCACCCCCCACGAGCAGCGGTCTCTGCGACTGCAGTAGGGTCAGGGAAAGCGCCGTTCCCCCGACCCTACTGCAGTTGCAGAGACTCTTTTTCTTTTTATTTCCCTCCCTGTATTTAAACTACAGGGAAGGGGGAAAGAGAGAGAGGTGATTGGTTATCTAGAGAACCAATCAAATCTCTCTTTTCCCCTCCCTGTAGTTTACATACAGGGAGGGAAAGAAAGAAAAAAGCAGTTCTCTCTCTCCCTGTAGTTTAAATACAGGGAGGAAAAAAGACGCAATCGCGAAAAAATGTGCAAATTGCTGAGGCATGTCTCACCATTGCCTATGACAGTACTGTATAGGAGATTTTGGTTTACATAATTCTTGGATTACAAATGTCTTTCTTACTTGTGGAAAGTGTAATGGCCAGAATATTGGCCAAGGTAAGGTGACACAAAGAGAACCACACAGAATGCTTAAACTGGTATAAAAAAGCAAAACATTGTGATTTCGATCCTGACAGCGATCAAGGTTGACTCAGCCTTCCATCCTTCCAAGGCCAGTAAAATGAGCACCCAGCATGTTGGGGGTAAAATCCTAATTAACTTGTGGACCACCCAAAGAGTGCATTAATTTCTATGCGGCAGCATATAAGTGCAATTGCTATTGTTATTTGTACTGCACGACAGAGTGGGGTTCCGTCTCTGTCCCAGCTCCTGCCAACCTAGTAGTTTGAAAGCAAGGAATTGCAAGTAGATAAATAGGTACCACTTTGGTGGGAAGGTAAATAGCATTCCACTCTGGTGTCTAGTCATGCCTTCCACATGTCCACAGGAACATCTGCAGACACAGACAGTGCTGGCTCTTTGGCTGTAAACAGATGAGCACTGAAACCTAGCTTCAGATACAACTGGCTTTTGAACAAGGGCAACCTTTACCTAACATCTAGGATAGACAACTGTAATATGCTCTTCATGGAACTGTCCTTTAAGACTGTTGAATTTAAATTAGTGCAGCATAAAAATGGCAGGGTTTTGGTGAGATACTATTGCTATACCAGATCAGTGATGGGATGTTACCAGTTCGGACTGGTTTGCCCGAACCGGTAGCGTCCCATCAGGAGGGGTCGCTGGGGTGGTGGTAAAACCCCGGGCAACTGGTTCGGTCACCTCTCTGGCATCCCCAAAAAATGTTTTTCCGGGTAGTTGGCTGCCCAGAACTGCGCATGCATCAAACCTCAGTTTGACGCATGTACAGTTCTATTTTTTAGTGTGCATGCATAAAATAGCGGTTTGACGCATGAGCACTAAAAAAAAAATAACTGTGCATGCATCAAATGGAGGTTTGACGAATGTGCAGACATTTTTTATTTTTTATTTATTTTTTGCTCTGCCCATAACGTCATGACCTTATGACATTGGCTACGCCCACAACGTCGATGACATCACGGTGGGGTAGCAAAGATTTTAACAACCCATCACTGTACCAGATGCATTGGTTGGCAATGCATTTCTGAGTGTCAAGTTTAGTCTTTAAAGCCTTAAGTAAGCTAGTGTGCAAATTATTTGAAAGAACATCTAGCCTGCCAGCCCTCTGAGGTCTTCACCCAACAAACCTACATGCAAGCAGGGACAGACTTTTCAATAGTGGCTCCATATCTCTGAGGTAATACCATATTACAATCAGGGTATTTCCAGGCGGCTTCTTTGCAGAACCTATAATATAAATCTTCAGGAAACCTGTGGGGAAATATCTTTTTTCCCCACCATGCTTTTCTAAGCATAATATTCCTTGTTTTCTTGTTTGTTTGTTTAAGCTGGGGGTTCCCAAACTTTTCACACCATAGACAGGTCACATGGTTGAGTGGGCCAGTCATGTGGTTCCCCCCACCATAAAATGCATCCGCAGCTGTCGTAAATGCATTTATGACAGCCATGGGTGCATTTATGGAAGCATTTACAATAGCCGTGGGCGTGCTTAAACATGCTTGGGTGCATTTTATGGTTGTAATAAGTGCACCCAATTCTGCTTCCGGGAGTGGTGAGGGCAGCCGTGGGCCACATTAAATGGTGCCAAGAGCCATGGCTGGCCTGTGGGCTGTAGTTTGGCCAACCCTGGTTTAAGCCACTGTTAAAATCACAAATCACTGTTAAAATCACAAATCACCATTGTGAAATTCTTCTTGTTAATGTTCAGGGTTCAGCAAATTACCTGATCCTTCCAAATGTTGCATCTTTGAGGGGTAACGGTAGATCCATTTAACTTCTATTGCAGGTTGTTGTAACATTGCTTCTTCCACATATATGCTACAGTGGACATTAAGGAGAAGTGTTGCATCCAGCTCCGTGAAAAAGATGAATCTAGAGATTCCTAATTTTTGAAAATTTTGTTTTTTCTAGAAAAGAAGCTCTTGCTTTAATACCCTATGGCAGGGGTGTCCAAACTATGGTCCATGGGCCAGATCCAGCCCCTGATGCCAATTCATCTGGCCCACGCTGCCCTTGTCATTTATGGAAGTAAAACACACTCATTTGGGCGTGTTTTACTTCCACTTCCAGGAGTGACAAGGGCAGCATGGGCCAGATGAATTGGCACTGGGGCCAGATCTGGCCCACAGGCTGCATTTTGAGCACCCTTAGTTTAAGCAAAGAAGATGGCAGCTTAAAATCTATCTCATCCTGTTTCAAAACAGATTGCAAGGCATGTTTTACTTCTGCTTCTGGTTGGAGGAACCACGTGACCTGCCCGCTAAACCATGTGACTGGCCCACTGCCTGAAAGGTTTGGGCACCCCTGCCCTATGCTCAGGGTTCCTTCACCTTATGGTAGCAATGTAAGGTAGCAGAAGGCACCGCATTTGTTTGTGTTTTCACAAAAGCCGTGGCCAGGAGGGCTTTTGCACAACTTCGTGTAATACACCAGTTACGCCCCCTCCTAGACCGGGACTCCTTGCTCATGGTCACACATGCCTTGGTCACCTCCAGACTTGATTACTGTAATGCGCTCTACATGGGGCTGCCCCTGATGACCATCCGGAGACTCCAGCTGGTACAAAATGCGGCGGCCCGGGTAGTGGTGGGGTGTGGGCGTTATGCTCGTGCTTCGCCGCTACTCCGGGAACTGCATTGGTTGCCAGTATGTCTCCGGGTGCAATTCAAGGTGCTGGTTATTACCTTTAAAGCCCTATATGGTAGTGGGCCAGGATACCTAAGAGACCGCGTCACCCCAAGAACATCTGTCCGGCCCACCAGGGCGGATCGGAGAGGCTCCCTTGTTGTTCCTTCAACGAGAGAGGTGCATCTCGCCTGTACTAGGAGGAGAGCCTTCTCCATGTCCGCCCCGACCCTCTGGAACCTCCTGCCCACCGAACTGCGCCTGCAGACGGAGCTCTTGCCCTTCCGGAAGGGCTTGAAAACCTGGCTGGCAGGACATATTTGGGGACCAGGGAACATGGGTTCCCATACTAAGTGGCTTATTTAAGGAGTGCCATTCTGGGTCTGAACTATGGGAATACTGGCGTGCAGTTTTGTACTGTTTTTAACTTTAGATAACTTTTAAACTTTTACGATTTTATATGTTTTTATCTTTTACCTTTATTTTATCATGATGTAAGTCGCCCAGAGTCGGGTTCTCCCGAGTGGGGCGGGGTAATAAATTCAATAAATAAATAAATAAATAAATAAATAAATAAATTTGCAGCTTCTCTTCGGTGCCTCCACTTCATGAAGAAACCTTGTAGGAAGTGTTTTTGCTTG
The DNA here is from genome assembly GCA_030440675.1 of Furcifer pardalis. Classification (NCBI taxonomy): domain Eukaryota; kingdom Metazoa; phylum Chordata; class Lepidosauria; order Squamata; family Chamaeleonidae; genus Furcifer; species Furcifer pardalis. The sequence continues at coordinate 50,861,386 of CP126895.1, read as the reverse complement.
TGTCTTAATTGGAGTGTGGCATGTTGGGGTGGGGGAGAGGGACAAGACTTCGACTGCCTGCTGCCGACCAGAGGTGGCTGTACACATCTCTCTCCGTCTCTCTTTCTCTCTCTTACTGACACATTAATAAGGTAAACACAAGTATCCTGAAACTCTTTCATGAGAGTTCCTCCAAAATCTCTTTCAAAACTGTTTTTGAAGGGAGCATCTTTTCAGTCCAATTGAATGACAGTGACCGGAGATCCTTGTGGGAGAAATTGTTGTCACCACCTTAGTCTTTATTGAATTTTGTGGTGGGAGGCAGCCCCTCCAACCCAATTTTAAGTGACTAAATAAAAAGGTGGGGGCCCATCAGGGCCGGATTTTCCCATAGGCTAACTAGGCTTCAGCCTAGGGCCTCAGGATCAAGAGGGGCCTATATATTGATCTATATCACAGTAATCAGTGGCAGGATGTCAAATTTTTTACTACCCCACCGTGATGCCATCAGTGTGGGCGGAGCCAACATCATGACACCATGGAATTGTGGGCGGAGCCAAAGAAAAATAAATAAATAAAAATAATAAAATAAAAATAAGCACACCCACCCACCCACCCACCCACAACACAAGGACACCAAGGAGGACAGTAAGGAGGCCGTGCATACGCGTCAAGCATTGTAGACATGCATGCACACCAAGTGCTTGGTGCACATGCCCAGTGAAAAGGTAAGCCCCGAAGGTGGTTCCCCCCAAAAGCTGCTACCTGTTCTCTGGGACACTGGGAAAAGTTACTACCGGTTCTGGCGAACTGGTGAGAACCTGTTACATCCCATCGCTGACAGTAATGATGTATTTTATTATCTCTCATGTAATTTACAAACTTAAAAATGGGAGGTGAAAGGGCCACATAAGTGGAATAGCCTAGGGCCTCTTTTCATGTAAATCCGGCCCTGGAGCCCATGATGCATTTGGTTGTTGCTCTGGACGATACCCTTGGTACTTTAAAATGATGTCAGGGGATAATTGCTTATGGATGGTACTACTGGTAAGCTGGGAGAATAGTCCTGGTGGTCTTTTTTTTTTTTTAAATATAAAAGAAATGCATCTAGTATGCACTTCGAATGGAACTGCTTGGGGAGATGATAACCCCAGTAGACACACACTAGTTACATTACCTCCAGTGATAATTAGATGCATGCGTCATTAACTATTTTATAGGGATTGATGCCAGCAATTATATAATACCAAAGTTAATTAAGCCCTGCTGTTAGTGTATATAGTGCAGCACCCTTACCCATGGGGGATATACTTTTGGTCATAAAAACATGTTTGTGCACCCCAATAATTAGGACTCTCTGCTGATCATTCCAATGGATGTGTGGCCATGTAAGAACTCTTAATAGGCATTTACCTCACTGGTGACATACATGGTTCCCTTCCTCCATAACTTGTCAACATTTCCGATGATGTGGGGCTTCATTCAGAAGTTTCTCTGGCGATTTAGAATCTGTTTATTCAGCAGAATGCTTGAAGAAAATGAAAATAAGCTCTCGTTCTGATTCTGGGTCAGTGGGCATGAGCAATTCAAATTCAGCACCTTGCTCCGAGCTACGCAGCACACGAGGGGCCATTTCTTACTTTTCTCCTTCCTATCACGCTGCGAGTTTGTAGGGGCTTATGGTATTACTGCAAAACACTGTGAACATGCACAGCATGAAGAAACAGGATGAAGGGTACATTTGGATGCGCTGCACTCCAATCAGATAAACTCACCGGATTCGAGGGCCTTGGGATGCCAACTGATTGCATATGGGAATGAATAAAAACCCACGTTTGGTTAGCACATGCTGTGCCACAGGGAGGGAGGCCCATGAATTTATAACACATTGAAATTGTTAGGCACCTTTATTAATTCAGACACAGACCTGTCAATTAGCTGTGGGCAGGGGCTAAAAAAAACGCCTCAGAAAATGTTTATGTTTTTCATCAGTCTGTCAGTGAGAGACAACCTATTCTTGCCCTCTCCAGTAAAGTTTCAAACGGTACTATTTGCATAATCCAGCACAAAAGCAAGACTTTGCATACAATGAAGTGTAAAATGTAGGCTGGACTGGGTAGAGATGAAGAGGAAAACAGCAGCGCCAACTCCAAAAGTTTTGCCACCTGAGACAGAGGAGGAAGAAGTATCACCCACCTCATAGTACTCAAAGCCAGCCATTTGGCACAAGATAGAAAAATCATGTAAGCATTCTTACCCTCTGTGACATCCTGCCCACCTCATTTCCTAATGTCAAATTTCCAAGGAGATAGCCCAGCTCTTCTGTTGAACAAAACCAACAAAATAAAAAGTCTTGTGGCACTTTTAAGACGAATATGTTTTAGTTAGCGTAAACTTTCTTGGACTGTAGTCTACTCCTTTAGATATACAGAGTAAAGTTCTGGTAAAGGTAAATGTCAACCTTGTTTGAAAGCCAGTCATATCTGACTCAAGGGTTCAGTGCTCATCTCTGTTTATAGCAGAAGAGCCAGCGCTGTCTGCGTTTGCAGACGTTTCTGTGGACATGTGACAGGCATGACTAGAAACCAAAGTGAAGTTCTGGTAGATAGGCATTTATACAGGCATGAGGTGGATGGAACTACAAAAGATTATCTCTCTTATGATCTTACCAGTGGTGGTTAAGAGTCATGAACACCCCTTGGGGGAGAATGGTGCAGTTCTTAATGGTGGCTGTTAAAAGACACTGAAAGCAGTGGTGTAGTGGAACCAGGACTAAGAGCTGAAGGGTAAGGACTTTCTGATTAGCTGGAACTGTGATTTCATCTAGAAATCCTGCCTAGAGTCGGGTTCGCCCGATTGAGGCGGGATAATAAATTTGAATAAATAAATAAATAAAATTCATCTGCCATTTCTTTCCCTTGGGCTTCCCTGTTCCTTCTGACCCTGTTCCCTTAACTTGCATAACAGCTAAAAGAGAAATGGATTTTCCCAAGTACTGTACAGTATACAGTAATACCTCGGATAACGTTTACCTCGGATAATGCTAAAATCGCATAACGTTAAGTAATCTGGGGAGGAGAATTGGATCGAATAACGTTAAGGTCCTATGGGATGTATCGGATAACAACCGCTAAAGCCTGTGCGGTTACAATGTATCTCTATGGAGCTTTAACGTTATCCGATACATCCCATAGGATTTTAACATGGATCGGATAACACTAAAAATCGGATAACACCAAGACTTGTGGAACCAAGTCTTAGCGCTATCCGAGGTATTACTGTATTGTTGTAATGAAAACTATTTAAGGGTGATTTTGTCTTGAATGGACAATCTAAAGCCATTAGCTTTATAATACAACTTGCTTCTAGTGGAAGCAAAAACTTAAAAGAGTCATTCTTTGGTATGTGTCCATCTATCTATGTTTATCTTTTGATTCTTTTTTTAATGGGGCTGCTCTGTGGGGAAGTTGGAGATTAGCTTGAAGTTTTGGAAGTATGTGGGTTCCTTGCCAGGTCACTCTTGCTTTCTCTAAGTTTTTGGAATGTAAGAGGAAATTACAATGTTTTGTTACTGTGCTAAAGTGTGCTATCTGTTTTACATGGAGCTCCTCCAGGTTCGCTGCCTTGCCATTTTTGTAGCTAAAAATACTTCCCCCGCATTCGCTTAAGCTGAATGGTCTTCTAAGGTCATTGGTCTCCAGTTGCTTGTTTCTTTCACATTTATGTTCTAATTTCCTATGATGATGTTTGCATCTGCCAATTAATGAGGAGTTGATAGGCTGTTTGATTTGCTGAAATGTCTCCAGGAATAGAGCCTTTAGTTGGGTGTTGTTAAGCTGTTTTCCTAATTTCCAGGCCTTTTAGCTTTTTCTTGACGTGCTTATTTCTTCCATGAGTCTTGTCCAATTATCTCTTTTAGTTTCTGACATTGAGGAAATTAATTGCTACCCAGCCCAAAAAAATTCTTCACTCAAGGGATTTTGTTCAAACAGTGAAAAATAATTATTCATTTGGGTGACTGTTTCTAGGGTTAGGCCTTGAAGATAATTGGTTCTAAATTATCAAGGTATGTACAATTGAAGTAATATTTTCACCAACCCAACAATCTGGTCATAGGCCTCTAGGACTAGACAAATATGATATAAATCCATCCCAGTGCTGGGATGTCAAAATTTTTACTATCCCATTGTGACATCATCACAGTGTGGGTGGAGCTAATGTCATGATGTCATGACACCATGGGTGGAGCCAACATCATGATGTCATGACATTGTGGGTGGGGCCAAAGAAAAATAAATAAAAATAATCACACACACACACACACACACACACACACACACACACACCCCTCAACCAGTGATGGGATGTAACAGGTTCGCACCAGTTCTCCAGAACTGGTAGTAACTTTTCCCAGTGTCCCGGAGAACCGGTAGAAGCTTTTGGGGGGAACCACCTTTGGGGCTTACCTTTCACTGCGCATACATGCCAAGCACTTGGTGTGCATGCATGCCTATTGCCTACAGTGCTTGGTGTGTATGCACGGCCTCCTTGCTGTCCTCCCAAGCGGGGAGGAGGAAGAGAAGCTGCTAGCCTGAAGCTCCCTATAGCCTGCTCCCCAGGGTAAGTGACTCACCTTTGGATGTGGTGTGTCTGTGTGTGTTTTAATATGTATTTAATACCTTTACCTATATTGATGTACTACCAGTTCTGGCAAACTGGTGTGAACCTGTTACATCCCATCACTGATCCATCCACATATTAACTTCTGCCAGCTTTTAGAGAATTCTATAGGGAAATCTTACTATTGTGAAGATGTTAGGATGTTTCCTACCCCTTTAAGCATAGCTTCTCTGTTTTTAGCATCAAATGCATATCTTTAGACACTGCAGTGGCAGTTGAAAGCTATTATTATAAAAATTATATTTTGCTTATGAAAATTGTCTGGGGTTTTGAAGGGAAGCGTTGTTTGAGATTGTTTATAAATGGAAGATGCTGTTGTTATCTCTGTATCATTCTGTTCTGTGACAGCAGTGTATGATATTTGGAGGTCAGACTTGATTAGTGTGGCACTTCCATACTGTCTATATGACATCTCTCAGTTGAAATTCTCATGCCAGATATTTTGGTTTACTTCAAGTCGCTGTCTTTTTCATTATTTTCTTGAATGCATAGTACAGTATATCGTAATCCTTTATTTGGTAGGGCTGATGCAGTAGCTCTTCTTTAGGTGTTGACAATCCTCTATGTGAGCAAAGATTATGGTTAATTTTGGCCCTGACAAGGTCTCTTTTTGTTATTGCTAGTCTCCTGCAGGCCACTGTCAAAGTTTGAAGCTAATTAAACTTGTTTGATGATGTTTGCACTGCTTCATGGTGGAGTTTCTGCCGTGGAAGAATCAGCTAACAAGTACAGTACTGTCATTGCTGAATGTGTTCGCCACCTTCCATTTCCAAGGTATAATTTTTTAAATGATTTTGATTTCTTCATTGGCTACGTTAAAGTTATCTAAATCTTCTGTATTCACTAGTTTCACTTCTTGCATTGAACTTCAATAGTGGTTTTGCCTTTTTTCTTTAACCATCAATAGTTGTTTTAAGTCATTGCTATCTCCTCTTCCTGCTTTCCTGTCCAGTTCAAAGTATAAACTATCAAAATGAAGCCACTTTCTTGGCTTTGTCATTGGCTAAAATTAAATCATCATTGGTACATGTTTCTGGTGGCAATTGACAGACCAGCAAATGAGCCACATTCACACAGCTAGTTGTTGTCTGCAAGCAACCCCCACTTGAGCATGTTGGGTTTCCATTTAGACACTCTGATACTCAGCCTATTCAGGGTCCTCCAAGTGATGTAGGGGAGGTTAAGTTCCTCAGCCATATTCTCCTTTAAAGTAATTCCTTGTTCATTGAGCTCCCTTCTCCATCTTCTTATTTGTTTGTTTGTTAGTTTGTTTATGGTCATATTTATATGCCGCCCTCCTCGAGAACAACTCAAGGCAGCTAACATGGCATTAAAAACAAACAATTAAAACACAGTCCAACAGTAAAACCTCAATAAAACCCCAATATGACCCTGACCAATATCAAATTAGAATAAAAAAATTCAAAAATAATAACAAGTTAAAACAATATTAGAACAAGGAAATTAAAAGGATTAAAAAAAGAGAAGGGGGAGTAATTAGACAAGGCAGCAGGCTGGGGTGACAGTATGGCCAGTACCCCACACCTGCCCCGCCAGCCGAGTCTTAATGCCCTTTCTGAAGGACAGCAGCTCTGTCTGGAGCTGCAGCTAAATTGGCAGGAGGTTCCATAGGGCCAGAACAGACACAGAGATGGCCCTCCTTCTGGTGCTAGAGAGATGCGCCTCTCTAGCCGATGACACAACCAGAGAGCCTCTCCGGTCCGCTCTGGTGGGACGGACAGATGTTCTTGGGGTGATCTGGTCTCTTAAGTATCTTGGCCCACTACCATGTAGGGCTTTAAAGGTAATTACCAGTGCCTTGAGTTGCACTCAGAGGTAAACTGGTAATCAGTGCAGCTCCTGGAGCAATGTTGAGGTGTGAGCATAATGCCTGCGCCCCGACACCACCTGAGCAGACACATTCTGGACCAGTTGTAGCCTCCGAATGGTCACCAAGGGCAGCCCCATGTAGAGCGCATTACAATAGTCAAGTCTGGAGGTGACCAAAGCATGTGTGATCATGAGTGAGCGTAACTGGCGTATAACACGAAGTTGTGCAAAAGCCCTCCTGGCCACGACTACCACCTGCTCTTTGAGCAGGAGTCATGAGTTCAGGAGGACCCCCAGATTACTCATCGGGTCTGTTTGGGGCAGAACTGCCCCATCCAGAACCAAAGATGGTAGTTCCCAAGATAGCGCAGGACCCCTGACCCACAGCCACTCAGTCTTGCCAGAACCAGTTCACCAGAACCATTCAGTTGTAGCCCGTTGTGCCCCATCCAGACCCTCACAGCCTCCAAGCATTTTGTTTTTGCATACCCTCAAGAATGTTTGTTCTTGTCACAAAGCTCTTCTTGGATCTGAGTTGGTGGACTTGGTGAATTCATTCCTTAATTCCTTTGGTTTGATCTGGTGTGAGAAAGAATAGCTGGCAAAAAAAGGTTGCACACCCAATTGTGGTTCAAAAATGTAAAATATATCCACACTCTTTTGGTGTACCCCATTATCTGCCAGTAATATGGTGTCATCTGTACATCTTAAATTGATATTTCTTTTGCAAATATTCACTTCTTCATTATCTGACTCTAATCCAGCCTTTTTAAATGACATGTTTTGCATATGGATTATGCAGGTAGGGAGATAAAATAAATGTTTTCTGATACCTCTATCAATTGGAAGCTATACTGTCTCTCCATATTTTTCTTTTTATTAGCCACTGGTTGTCAGGAAACGACATATTTCCTCATGTTTCCCAAGGCTTGAGGTTGTAGTTTTTAGCTAGGCCTCAGAGAAATCCTTTGTTCCCTCTCTGTCTCATAGACTCATGTCACAAGACAGCTTGTTTTTCAGCCAGTGTTCCTGTGTTATCTCTCTAGCTTCATGTTTTGACTTCACTGACTGTGCACATGTATAAACAAATATTGTTTTGAGAATGTTTTCTTCTGTTCCCTAATTGGCCAAAGGTTACCCACCTGATTGCAGAATCTCCATTTTGCAGAGAAGTTAGTTAGTTCGTTTCTGGATTTCAATGGCATAAGACCCTGGCTATGGTGTGGGATTATTCTTTTCTTCTCGAAATGATTACCTAACATACCTGGACTGTGTGCTGGACTGATTCTTTGTTTTGACCTTTTAATCTACGTTTTCCCATGGACTATCCTACATGAACCTGAAGAATAATGCAGCTGTTTCTCTCTGAAGATTGTTGTTCTTTTATTGGCACACACACACCTACGCTACGCTACCAGAATCCTCCCTTGTTTTGCTCTTTTGCTCTATTGCCTGAGCATAGTAAGAGTTCCTTTCTATGCAGCTCGGCTCTCTCAAAGGTGGAAGGTAAGGGTGAGAGTTCCAAGAATGGGACAAGGTGTCTCAGGAACTTAGGGGGAGGAACCCTTACGATGAGACAGCCGATGTCTGACACTAGTCCAGAGACTAATCATGCAGCAGGACAAGCATATGTTTTGGTACACTCATTTTTTAAAGATCCATGAAGTTTAATGAGCTAGATAGTCAAAAGTTTTACTGAAATCTATAAGGCATATCTTTTAATTAATGGTGGCTTGAAATTACTCTAAATCAGTGGTTCCCAGGGTGTGGTCCACACCCCACATGGGGACCTCAATTCCAAGAAGCCTAAATCAGTACATTGGTTGATCAGTGTTCTAGTGAATTGGTTTATGCTGCTGGGAATTTTAGTTCAAAAACCAAAGGTTGGGAACACACTGCTCTAAATAAAATGGCAATAAAAACATTTAATGGCAAAATTTAGATTTTGTGGTTGAAAAGATTGGTGCTTGTTTCACAGTATAGTGTGCTAAAAAAAATCAACACTTTCCTTCAAGTTTTCATGACTAAAAATGATTACCATAATTACATCCGTAGTCACATTTGGTGAATCAAGTCATGTGCATCAAAGGAAATAATCCATGAATATGCAGGCATCACGTTATGTGATCGTTTTAGCTTCACCATAAATGCTCAGAAAACCAAGGTACTTGGACAACCTGCCCTAAGGACAGCCCTTCCAGAGTGCAGTACTGTATTACCATCTCAGATTTGACACTGAAACAGGTGGACCATTTTTCTTACCTTGGTAGCATCCTGTCTAAAAATGCACCTGTGAACAGGGATGTGGTGAAGAGAAGTGGTGCTGCCCATTCTGCCTTTGGCTGTCGATCACACTGGGTCTTCATGAACAAAGATCTAACAGTTCATACAAAGCTCATGGTATACCAAGCTGTTGTTATCTCAACATTACTGTATGGCTGTGAAACATGGATCCTCTATCACCAAGACTTCAAAATGCTTGAGCGCTTTCACCAACAGAAGCTAAGGTCCATCTTGAACATCAAGTGGGATGTCTATGTCACCAGTATCACAGTTCTCAAAAAGGCACATGCAAATAGAATTGAAGCTTCCATCGTAGGCCATAATCTTAGATGGACAGGGCATGTCCTCCGTATGGATGGTTCCAGGCTCCCTCATCAAATTCTTTATGGAGAACTTAGCTCCTGTTCAAGACCTCATGGAGCTCCTTTGAAGCAGTGTAAGGATCAGCTGAAACAAACCATGAAGGTGTCAGGTACAGAGATGGGATGTAACAGGTTCTCACCAGTTCTCCAGAACTGGCAGTAACTTTTCCCAGTGTCCCGGAGAACCGGTAGCAGTTTTTTGGGGAACTAACTTTGGGGCTTACCTTTTCACTGGTTCATCCACTGTGCATGCATGCTAAACACTTGGTGTGCATGCACGCCTACAATGCTTGGCGCATATGGACGGCCTTCTTGCTGTCCTCCCAAGTGGGGAGGAGAAAGAGAAGCTGCTAGCCTGAAGCTCCCTATAGCTTGCTCCCCAGGGTGACTCACCTTTCGATGTGGTGTGTCTGTGTGTATTTTAATGTGTATTTAATACCTTTACCTATATTGACATGCTACCACAATTCCTAAAAAGGCCTAGCAGCCTGGCTTGGGGTTTTGAAGCAAAGTCTTGGAGTTACCTCATCAATAAGCTATACCTGTGCTGTTCCAATTGCTGTTCCAATTGGAGAACCTTTAAGGAGGTACAGCTGTTTTACATTTACATTAAGGCATATTATCCTAGAGAACTGGTTAGGCAAAGACTTAGTACCTAACTTTTTTAACTGTTGAAAAGTTGAAAGGTGCCAAAATGAAGCCATCTTATGGTGAGTTCATTCTGTAGTTCCTTCCGACCTAGTATTTTATTTTCAATTACTTTTAATTATTTTTATTTTTTCTTTGGTCCCACCCACATCATGATGTCATGACATTAGCTCCACCCACACTGTGATGATGTCACGGTGGGGTAGTAAATTTTTTGACATCCCACCACTGGTCAGGTATAAACCCACAAACCTGGGATGCAGCAGCCATAGATCACCCACTTTGATGCCAAACCATCTCTGCTGCTACCAATCACTTTGAAGGGGACCACCGCAGACATGAAGAGGCTAAGTGAAAAGCACAGAAGGTTTGTCAAACTCAACTGCACCCTCCACCATCTATTCAGTGCAATGTGTGTGGTTGCATGTTTCGTGCCAGGATCGGTTTATTGAGTTACCAGAGACACATCCATCAACTGTGAAAATGACTTCCAGGAAAAATGTATGCTTGGATATGAGTAGCAGTCAACATGTCAACCATCATTATCCTCAAGGTTGTCAGGTTAGTTCACTGCTGCCTGACGATTGGAATTGAGCTGTTGGCAGTATGGTCTAGTATGCTATTACCATAGCAGGATAACCTGGCCAGACTGGCATTTATGGTCTTGATCTGTGGTGGTGAACCTATGGCACACGTGCCAGATGTGGCACTCCCAGCCCTTTCTGTTGGAGCACACACTTCCTCCCTCCCTCCCTCCCCAACACAGAATTCACCCTGCCCTTCTGGCCAGCAGCCCAACAGGAGCACTTCCTCCTTCCCTCAACACAGAGTCTGCCCTGCTCCTCTGGCCAGCAGCCCAATGGAAGTGCTTCCTCCTTCCCTCCAGCACAAAGTTTGCCTTATCACTCTGTTTGGGCACTTGGTCTCTAAAAGGTTCATCCTCACTGGCTCTAGATTATTAATATACAAATAAAAGCCCAGTTTCAATGTAATAAGAACAATTCTTTTTTCTTCTTATGGACAGCAAATATATCCAAATACATATTCAGAACCAGCCCTTTCTGATCTCCATTATCAGGAGGCATTTTACAAGGAAATGATATACTGTACTCTAAATGCAATTGATACAATGCCATTTTGGGGAGACCTTGTCTTAGTCGTCCAAGAAAGTAGTCTTCCAGGTTAAAATGCAACAATATTATGAAATACGCATGCTTGTATTTCAAAAATTCTCAATAATAAATGTCACATAGCAAGACCTAGTTCTAGTCTGTAATGTATCATAATTCTCAAATCAACCCTGTTTGCTTCTCATTCCAAGCAAATCCTATGATAACTTTGCTTCCCATTTCCTTCTGCTAACAATAAAAGTGTCAATTGCAGGGAGCTATCACTCTTCTTAAATGTATTGCAATCACGATTAATGGATGCATGCTTATTGCACTAAATAAATAACAATGATTTACAATTAGGAATGGATTGGAAATCTTCATCTCCCACCCACACTTCATACAGATGGCCATATTATTATGCTTTTGCCTTGAAAACCAGTAGTGTTCAGTTAGAAGAAAGCATTCTGATGCAAAATGGGAACAAAGCAATTAATGCAGATGGTAATTATTTCAGTATGCATTCATGTTCAAATCTTAAATAAGACAGCATGCTTCTTTTGCTTCTCTTCACCAGGATGGCACTTTAGTTCTCTCTGCTTGTGGTTTATAATGGCTCTTGAAGCAACATTTTGCGGTGTTCTGTGCTACTGCAGGAAACCTTCCACACATGATGTGCTGAAAGTTTTCTCCAGGAAACGAGGCATTGGTCTCCAGAGGGCAGATGATGGTAAAAGAATACCTGTGGGAGAAATCAGAGAGCTGTGCTAAGAGTTGGTTCTAGGGCTTGAGGCTTAAGTTTATCTCAGCAGCAAATTCCAGGACAGTTCTGGCAAGAGCTGTTTGGCTCAAATCTTGTGTCTAACCGAGCATATAGAAGATGGTGTTGAAACACATAAAAGAACTGGAGCCAGTGGTGGGCACCAGCAGGTTCGCACCAGTTTGTCAGAACCGGTAGCAGAAATTCTGGCTGGTTCCACCCATCCAAGTTTTGAAATAAAGTAGTCCTAATTCGGGTGCAACGCAGGGCTTTCCCCCTGGCCATGCCAACCATACCACACACTCAGTTAGACACATGTGGTAGTACTTTTTTTGTTGTTGAGCCGACCACTGACTGGAGCTGCATTTGTCAACCTTACAGTGGCATATGACACTGACTACCATCAATGGCTGCACAAAAAGCTCTACTTCTTTATTTAAGATAATGGACCCAAAGGACTGGTTGATGTTTTACTTCAAAACCAGAGATGCTTTGCTGTATTTCAAGGAAGGCAAAGAAATTGTTTCCCACATGGTAGTATCCTGGCACTATTACTTTTTAAACATTTTCATGAATGATCAACCAATGTCCCCATATGCCAGGAGTTTCATCTGTGCTGATGATCTTGCCTTGACAATCCAGAAGAGAAACGTTAGAGTCCATTGAGCACCAGCTAATCTCCACCTTTGAAGATTTTTCCTTATATTATATAAACAATCAGCTAAAACCAAACCTGTTTTAAAAAAACAAGTCTGTGTTTTACATTTCAAAAACAGAGATGCAGAGAGAAAGCTCTGAGTTAGCTAGGAAGGCAGGATTTTAAAATATTGCACTCCCCGAAAATATTTGTGCATACTTTGGATCAAACATTGACTTATTTTTTTTTAAATAAACTTTATTTAAACATCAAATAGAAAGCTGCTGCAAAAAGTAATATACTTAGGAAACTGATTGGGTCACACTGGGATGCACATCTATAAACAGTAAGAACAGCAATTTTGTCTCTGTGCTACTCGACAGCAGAATATGGTAGTGTTGTATATATAAGTCAGCACATGACAAACAAATAGATACAGCTCTTCATGAATCATGCAGGATTATTACTGACTGTTTGAAACTTACCTCCACTGAAAAATTCTATTATTTGCCTAGCATTGTCCCTCTGAAAGTAAGTCAAGAGGTGCTAGCACATAATGAAGGAAATAATGTAATATAGCATAAACCCCAGTGATGGGATGTAACAGGTTCTTACCAGTTCGCCAGAACTGGTAGTAACTTTCCCCAGTGTCCTGGAGAACCGGTAGCAGCTTTTTTTTTTTTTTGGGGGGGGGAGGGACCACCTTTGGGGCTTACCATTTCACTGGCTCCCCCACTGCGCATGCATGCCAAGCACTTGGTGTGCATGCACGCCTACAATGCTTGGCGCATATGCACGGCCTCCTTGCTCTCCTCCCAAGTGCGGAGGAGGAAGAGAAGCTGCTAGCCTGAAGCTCCCTATAGTCTGCTCCCCAGGGTAAGTGACTCCCCAGGGTAAGTGACTCCCCAGGGTAAGTGGTGTGTCTGTGTGTATTTTAATGTGTATTTAATACCTTTACCAGAAGAGTAGCATGCCTTGGCGGGGCCCCATATAAAAATTTGTTTGGGGGCCCTTAGGAAGGGTAAAGATTTGTTTTGCTTACGCACGTTGGGGGTCCCCGTGGCCCGGGGACCCCGTATAATTGATACGGCAGATACGGCGGTAGCTACGCCTCTGACCTTTACCTATATTGACGTACTATCACAGTTCCTAAAAATGCCTGGCAGCTGGCAGGCCTGGCAGCCTGGCTTGGGGTTATTAAGCAAAGTCTTGGAGTTACCTCATCAATAAGCTACACCTGTGCTGTTCCAATTGCTGTTCCAATTGGAGAACCCTTAAGGAGGTATAGCTGTTTTACATTTACATTAAGGCATATATCCTAGAGAACTGGTTAGGCAGAGACTTAGTACCTAACTTCTTTAACTGTTGAAAAGTTGAAAAGTGCCAAAATGAAGCCATCTTGTGGTGAATTCATTCTGTAGTTCCTTCCATCTGACCTAGTGTGAGAAAGATTAGCTAGAATAAGCTTTAAGCTCTGGTTTAAAAGCTCTGGTTGATTTGTGTTTGGGGTGGGTGGGTGGATGTATTTTAATGTATTATTTATTTATTTTATTTTATTTATTTATGGGTTTGTGTTGTGGGTGGGTGGGTTGAGGTGTGTGTGTGTGTGTGCGCACACGCGCGTGTCCGTGCGTGTGCGTGTGCGTGCGTACTTATTTTTATTTTATTTTAAATTATTTTTTATTTTATTTTATTTTTTCTATGCCCCGCCCACAACATCATGACGTTGGCTTCACCCACAATGTCATGACATCATGAAGTTAGCTCCGCCCACACTGTGATGACATCACGGTGGGGTAGTAAAATTTTTGACATCCCACCACTGATAGACCCCTTCTACTTCATGAACACCAGCTGCCTAAGATGACAACTAAAATCAAGGTAAAGTTTTCTGCATACTTCTCAAGCTATAAATTTCACACCAGAAGAGGCCAGGCTAAACTTGTTGTAGAGAAAAACAACACACCTTGCCAAATGGATGAATGCTGAAGACAATCTCCCACCAGGACAAGATTTAGGCTGAGCCATCTGGAAGTCACTTAATGCAGGGGTCCCCAACCTTTCTTGCACCATAGACTGGTTTCATGCTAAACAATTTTTCCACAGTGGGGGTAGTGGGATTGGACAGTGCACACAGGTGAGGGGGGAGCCTCGCCATAGTTAATCAATGTGGAGGACGGCCCTGAGCACCTGCCTATCTGCTGTGTCTGAATCCTGTACTTTTTCTCTGTTTGCCAGGCAGACCCGGTGGAGGACATTGAGGGCAGAAGGCTGCCATCGGGGCTCCCATCGCAACCCACTCCCATGGTACTGGCCCATGGCTCAGTGGGTGGGGACCCCTGACTTGATAGAGGTTGAAGTGAAGTAAAAAGGTCAAGGATTAATCAAATAAAATGAGGCTTCTTGGATACAGGACACATTTTCTATAACTGTGAAAAAATACATTCGGTGCAGCATTTATGTGCATGCAATGCATGCCTCACCATGTGTACAAAAGAAGATCTTCTAAACCGAGAGGTAACTCTAGTGATATAGTCTGTTTCTAATCAAAATAGTATAATTATTTTAAATTTTTAATTTGTTTGAACTTTATATTTCATATACAGTATTCCATAATTTTAAAGTGTGTACCACCTTGATACAAATAAGGAGAGAAAGCAGCGAAGACTAAAGGTCATTTTCAGGAATGCCAGGATGGCATCTTCTGATTTTTACAATTTTCTTGTCTTCACTATAGTGCTTTCAGGAAAACTCTAGGTTCAATTCCTAGCACCAAAGGAAATTAGTTGACCGTGGGGCGGGGGACCCTTCTGCCTATTGGTATCCAACCACTCTTCCCTGAATTTTATACTTGTTTAATGTATGCAGACAGATGCACATCCAGTTGGTCAGCAAAATGTTTAAAGTGATACTTTGGAGAACTTTAATTAGGAGTCCATTGCCAGAATTTTCCTCTGCGTTGTTCTGGATGAGAGCTCCTCTGGCCTGCAGTATCCAAGGTGAAGGAAATCTTTTTAATTCCCAGTTTCTTATAGATCTGGAAAAGTCCCTGTTTTCAACATCTCCATTAATTAATACAACAGTTTTGTCAAAGGCTATTCAACCATTAGGTTGCATAGATATTAGCAAAAATACACAGTTGTTAATGGATAGAGCCTGGAGAGGAAGGAAAGGTAGGCTGAACTGCCATAAGAATCTAGCACCATTAATATAGAGAGCAGAAATTCAGCCCATACAGCTTTAATGGCAGAAAGAAGCATGGATAGGAAAATGTGTGTTTTCATGTCAGAGATTACTCTGGGTTGAAAGGATTTTGCAGGGGACTCCTGAATGAGGCTCCTTTTATGTCCCCCATCGTGACTTCATGTTCTCTAAGATGGTGATCCTCAGGCACATTTCCTCTTCTCTGTCCATATCTTTATTCCTTGTGTTTTGTTTGCTAAATAGTAGCCTGAGAGCAGGGATTATCACATGCCACATATTTTGACAGTCACTCTGGGAGTCTTTTTACTTACGAGAGCATGGTGTGAAGGCAGAGATGGATGGATGGATGAACAAGATGAATATGTGGACCTTTTTCTTGGCAAGTCTTGTGAACATGTAAATGCTATGATAAGAATAGTGACGATACCAGAAAACATCAAGTAACATTCTCAAATGCTGTGTTTTTCGTCTGATTTCCTCTTCAGCCCTTCTATTTAATATCCCTCACTCTATATAAATGACTTTTGGAGATCATTATGCTTTCTGTCGTCTGCGTTCATGCTGTCAAGTTCCATGTTATGATGGATTTCTTCGCATTCTTTGCAGGCTTCAAAATATCTTTGAAAGTGATATTGCTTTGCTGCTGCTTGCCCTTGAAAAGAATCCCATGAACATGATTTCCTCTGCCCAAGACACTAGACTGCTTCCACTGAATCAGAACAGAACAGGTTTAACTAACCTACCCAAGTCACTTACTAGCATGGGCATCACCAGCCAGCTGTATTTTCCTAGGCAGCTGAGGCAAGGCTGGTCACAATCTAAACAGAACTTAATGTTCATCTATGCAGGTTATGAGGAACAGTTAGCTCAGATATAAAATGGAAAATGAAAAACCTTCATAATAACATTCCCTTCCAATCCAGTCCTAGCCCACAGTTTTGCACAATGCAAACAAACGAATCTACCTCATGGTCAGGAGGACACTCTCCTCCCCTCTCTACTTTCACGCCTGCCAGAATAGATCAGAAGCTTCTCTTTTTAGGGTTAAACTACCCATATCTTCTCTTCACATGTGAAGCAGAAAATGCCTCTATAAGCTTTTGTTTGCTTGTTTTACCTTGATTTAAGCCACTATTCAGTGGGCAATGTATGGCCAGAGATCTTCAAACAGGCTTTTTTGCAGCTCCTTGTCCTGATCAGAGGTCAGGTCTCCCCTTGCTAAAGTTACCAGAAACAGTGACTCCCCTTCTGAATAGATCACCAGGGTCTTTCTGTAATACAGTTGTACCTCGCTTAAAGAGCATAATGCGTTCCACAGGATTGCTCTTTAAGCGAAACACCATTGTAAATGACCAATTGTGGGGGGTATTGCGAACCCCGATTTATTTGTTAAGCAAGTTTTTGGTTGGTTTTATTTGTTAAGCGAAGTGAACATTCAGAGAAAATTCTGCTCTTTAAGCGAGTTATTCTTTAAGCGAGGTACTCTTTATGCAAGGTTTGACTGTATTTAATAACGGAAATACAGTAAAACCTCATATAACACTAAAACCTGGTTCCACAAGTCTTCGTGTTATATGATTTTTCATGTTATCTGATCCTCTATGGGATCCATAGAGATACATTGTAACCACACAGGCTTTCGCGGTTGTTATCTGAAGCATCCCATAGGATCTTAATGTTATCTGATGCAATTCTTCCCCCCAGATTCCTTAATGTTATGCGATTTTCGTGTTATTCGATACTAATGTTATATGAGGTATTACTGTACTCATTCTGAAAAAAACTGAGGAGAAATTCTGGCCACCTCCAGTTCTGCTTTTACTTCCATTATTGTTTTTTGTTTGTTTGTTTGGTAACACTGGTGCTCTGTGAGGCCCTGTAAGTTCCTTGGGCAGAAAATCGGCCTTGGAACCATATGGCGTCAACACAGTTGAGCAAGTGTTTGTCACCATAGTGACAGTTCATAGTGTAATCCAAAAATTGGTGCTTCCACCATCTCACTTGCAGTTATCCCAGGACAAGAGAAAGTGGAGTACATTGAATCAAAATTACATATGGATTAAGTCACATTGTGCTAAACTAAGCTTTAACGTGGATACACAGAAAGAGCCTTCTTGGAGATTATGGTATTTTTGAACCACAATCGGGCGTACCCTGGTAACGGCCACCTTGTGTTGCCAGCTAAACGTTCTCACACAAAGTCAGATGAAAGGAACCGCAGAATGAACTCACCAAAAGGTGCCTTCATTTTGGCAGTCTCACATCTGAACAAGACACGGAAGCAGTAGCAGCAGCAGCTTTAACATTAAGTCTGGTGGGTAAATGTGTTCTTATTAGAGTTTGTAAAAATTCATGTCTTGGCCAACGTCCCCCAATCTACTCTCTGTGAGATTCTGGGACTTGAAGTCCGGGGGGGGGGGATCTTTCCCAAGCTCTGTGTCTGTTTCATGTGAACACCTTCAGTTACAGAAAGTTTTTCAAGCTCTGGTCTTGACTGTGTGACTGAACAACAATTCTAAACTTAAGATATTTTAAACAAAGTCAATTGCTTAGAACCCATAGTGTTAATTAATATTATCTTCTTCCTGAATAGGCAAATTTTAATCTCTTGGTAAATACTGTGGATTGTTTTTTTTCCTAACTGGACAAAATTGGAATAATGTAAAGTTACAAGCCATTAAACACCAGAAAATGGATAACAAACTACTGAGGCTGCTACCTCAGCAATCTTCCTGCTCTTTGCAATGGGATACAGGAAACATAAACTGGCATCCCAACAGGGAAAGTGTCACTTTCCCTTATGTAATAATCACCATGGTTAATACTTCTATTACACCTTTTCTAAATCAACTCTAAAAAATATCTTACGTGCATTTTTTCCCCATAATAGTTTTCATCAAGTAACCCTGCATGAAAATTTGTGGGATTCCTACAGGATCATGATGCGGCCAAAGCTTCAACATTTATGACTCATTCACCTTGCGAGTCCCCAATTAAAAGGTGGTGCATTACACAAGGACACACACAGGGTAGGTCAGACATGATATAAAGGCATTGCATTCCAGATATATCCTTCATGGAAAAGACCAGATGGGCAGAATTAGAAACTGATGTCTGTAGAAGAAGTAGAGAAAAGGCACCTGAGAGCATCCTTTCATTTGGAGCGCATGGGATTAAACGAGGTGGTGCCATTCCATCTCTAGTCATGAAAAATGCAAAGAATGTTTTAACTATGGATGAACAACTCAGCAGATGTATCTTATCTGACCTTATAATCAAAATCTAATGCTGTATGCACAAAGGTAGATATATACCAATACACACATGGATGTACATGCATGAACATGGAAGCATGTACAGAAACAGAGTCATTTATATTTCTGCTCTATTTGCAAGTCAGATGGTGTCTGAGTAGGACTAAAAGTGATCTTAGGCTGGGAAATAATGCGAAAGGAAAAACAGGGGAGCAGGTTTTACCATATGTCAGATTTGTAGAGTTTATGGGGTTATGCCTGTGTATAGATGTCTTGCTGAAGCCAATTAAGAACAAAGCCACAAATATATTTGTCAACTGATGCAGAAGATCCAAAGCAGAAACAGCCTCAAGTGGATAGTCCTGAAAGTTCTAAAACAAAGTGCAAAAGACATAAGATCACTGTGTAGATTCACCCTCCCAAAGCCCCTAATGTACAAATATAATTCTGCTATCTAAACCAAGATGGTAAGAGTTTTTCCATCCTCCACTGGAATAACAGCCTCTCCTGCTCTCCTCCTCCTCCTTAACTGAAATCTTGAATCACAGCCTCTTCCTAAGATTTCCCTGTCCACTGGTCTGAAGCAAATAGTTCACAGGGGCTACATGTGCAGCTTCTTTGAGAGAAGGAATGGCCTAGTATGGCCCAGATTCCCTAATTACAGTAAGTCTGGATTACTGTAACCTGCTTTGCGTAGAGCTGCCTTTTTTTGAAAAGTGTTTTGAATTTGCACATGAGGCCTGCCTTCAAATCCCCATCCAGTCATGAGACACCTTGGGCCAGTCTGCTGAACTGGTTGTTGAGAGGATGAAATGAGCATGAGAAGAACGATGTATACTACCTGAGCAGGAAAGATGGGGGCATACATGAAATTAAAAACAAAAAAGCAAGCAAGTTGACCTTCATTTGGAAAGTCTCTTCAATTAGGCTGCATAGGAGTGGTTGATACCCGTTTGCCCACACTGTTTGAGCAGTCCTGAGTACAGGCTCATATGGTGGGCTCATATGGCGGGTTAAGAGATGGCTGTGTGTGTGATAACTCGTTAGGGAAGATGGCTGAGTGTATCTGCTTACCATCTGTTTAAACATGCTCATTTGTTAAGTTAACCCCTCTACACAAAACAGCATTAAATCGTGCCTTTACATGCACACTAGGCCGCAGTAGCATTTCAACAAACTACACTGCATGGGTTGTCTAATAAACATTAAAATCACAACCTTTATTATCTGTTAGTCTACTATATAGATAACTCCCACCACCACCACCACCACCACAAATTGTATTACAGAGGATATAGGACATCAATAGAGACACAACAGAAAGGTTTCTTAAATAAGATTTTTATATGTTGTTAGTGATTACCCTTCAAACATATGGAATAAAAATTTAGCTGCTAAGAAGTTTATGCATACACAGCCTCCTGCTGTTCATACAGATGAGAAAAATACCTTCTATTGTGATCAGTGGCTCCCACAACTATTCCTTCCAAACTCTAGGGCTTCATCAAGCACAGCAGAAATATGTGTGTTATGTGCACTCAAGTTGATTTTGAGTTGTGGTGAGATATTTAAGGGGTAGTTGTACCAGTGCCACCTGTCAGGGACTTTCTGTCAAGAGTCTGGGGCATGGGTGGGTAGCTGGTAAGTAACATGAGCACAAGGACCCAGGGTAACCTGGCAAAAAGTCAAACAGTAACTGTATCACAGTCCAAAGTCAAAGTCCAAAATCAAGCCCAAGGTAGACAGGGATACAAGGTCAGTCTGGAGTCGGACACCAGGGCATAGTCCAAGCTGAGAGCAGGGAAGGCAGAGTACCTTCAGGAGCAGGGCAAGAACAGCCTGTAAGGAGCAAAGATCTAGGCAAGGAGCCAAGCAACAGCTCTTCCAGTGACATCCATTACTGATTATACTTCTAGTCTAGTGTTTCCTAACCTTTGATTTTTGGACTTTAATTCTCCAAAGCACTGATTAGTCAATGTACTGATTTAGGCCTTTGGGAATTGAAGACCCCCTATGGTGTGTGTGCCCCATATAAACTGAAATAATAAATAATAAATAAATATTGAAAACCACTGTTCTAGGGGGAAAGGTTCTTATATAACCCATCCTCTCAGGGACTCCAGGTGGAGCCCACCATGGTCCAGAACCTTCCCCAGGGCTGTTAGCTGAGTCCTAGCGACTGCAACAGGGCAAGAGGTTCATTCAACCCTGCAAACACTAGAGCTGCCCTCCAGACTGGGGGTTTAGTCCTGTGAGCATCAAAGCTACCTCTGAAGAACTCATCCTGCAAATACTACAGCTGCCTCAAATCCTGACATTTTCCATGGTTGAGCAGGGATTTGAACTTATGTCTCTTGAGTCTTTGTCTGTCACTCTATCCACTATACCAGGCTGGCTTTCAAGTAGATTAGACAAGTTCAAATCTATGTATTCTTCTCTTAATCCTATAACAATCAGATTACTCTTCAGATTCCAATTAGGGAATGAGAGAGTAAAACTTTCTGAAAGCCTTCTACAACATTATTAGGACATGAGAAAAGCTAGATGGTTGACATATTTGTGTCTCTGCATTCACTTCTAACCATTTGTGGTAGAACAAGGTACAAAACAGTTATTTTTTTACTTTAAAAACCATACCTTACAACTAGACGCAAGTTTTTTTTACTGGAAAACATTAGTGAAAAACTTATTATCATTTTGGCAGAGAAAAAAAAAAACAAAAAAAACAAAAGAAAATAACCACAAATACTCTTGCAGACTCCAGCTAGGGAAATCTTTGCAACTAGGGAAAACCATTGCTTTCAGAAAGATGTAGATCTAATAAAATAGATCTAGATAACTAGATATCTAGATCTAGATCTTTCTATCTATATCAGAAGCATAGCGTGCCTTGGCGGCGCCCTGTATAAAAATTTGTTTGGGGGCCCTTAGGAAGGGTAAAGATTTCTCACAAAAGGAAAAAAAATGCATAAAATTAAAAGCCCCGCGATGTAGGGTGTTGCCAACTTTTGAATGCACGCTTTACACACACTTTTTTTTGTCTTTTGTCATTTGTGAAATAAAAAAAACATTTGGGAAGTTTTTATTAATTTTTGCTTACGCACGTTGGGCCCCCCCGTATAATTGATATGGCAGATATGGCGGTAGCTACGCCCCTGATCTATATAGTACTCTCTCTCTCTCTCTCTAGTTCTTGTGTGTGTGTGTGTGTGTGAGAGAGAGAGAGAGAGAGAGAGAGAGAGAGAGAGAGAGAAGCATCCGGGAGTTTGTCATATATATATATGACATTGTTGCTCATCCTGAAAAAATATTCACCCACCCACATCTAGAATCCTGGCTACAGCCCTGCTGAGGGTTCCTGCTAGTTACATAGAAATGATGTTTCCTAGCTCTGGGCATAATATAATCTCTGTCAAAAGTGATGTTATGCTTAATTCATTTTATGTTGTTTATGGCCAGGGTGCTTGGTATTTTGGTGTAACAAATGCATGCTCACAAAGGTATACTTTACAGAGATAGATTAGGTGCCTCCATTTTTCTTGTTAAAGAGGTCTTACTTCATTAATAGAATTTATTTTGCATACACTGCAACCTGTCCAGGAAAAATATGTAAATCTGACCAGCCACTGCAATCCATCTATCTGCAGGAGAAATAATGGCTTAGTATGATCCATAGGGTCTCCTCCAACCAGTGGCGTAGCATGGGGGGGCAGGGCCTCCCACCCCAGTTGGCACTTTTTGGGGGCAGCAAAATGTTCCAGTGGAAGGCGGGACGACGAGGGCGCTCCGTCCCAGGTCTGCAGTGATGGTGTTGTCACGGTGCGCCAGGAGCAAGTACATGAAGCGCTTCAAGGGACCCAAGTGGGAGGCGTGCGGCCCTGCGGCCCCTGCTACCAGGAGCTGCTCCACTACCGCCTCAGCTGGAGCCTCCTAGAACATGGTTCTGGGATGGCTGGGAGGACAACAGCTTCAGCAACGGCAGCTCGATCTCTTCCTCATCGCCCCCGGGCACGTCCAGGCTGGCTTTTGAGTAAGGGCGACCTTTTCCCTTTCCTTCCCACCATGGCCAAGAGCTTCGGTGCCTCTCCCTTCCTCTCCTCTACCCTCACTAGATCTTTGCATGGCTGGAGCCAAGAGGCCCGTTGGCTCAGAGTCCGGTTTGCTGCTCCGGCATTTTTGCGGGGCTGGTGGGGGCGGGAAGAGAAAGGTTGCCCTTGCTTGAAAGCCAGTCATATCCGATTCTAGGATTTGTTTGTTTATTATTTATTTATTTATTTATTATTCACATTTCTATACTGCCCTACTCACTGAAGTGACTCAGGGCAGTTAACAGACTTAAAAACATACTAAAAAACATTAACAACTGTGGAATTAATCAAGGCCTTTCTCCAAACAATTCAGATTAAAAATTCAAAAAGGTCAACAAATTAAAAATAGCAGATAAAATCAGAAACATTAAGTCACAAGGATTAAAAGATTCAAGATTCAGGGTTCAGGGAGAGAGGGATTTGGTGTTCATCTCCGTTTATAGCCAAAGAACCAATGCTGTCTGCAGCTGCAGATGTTTTTGTGATCATGTGGCAGGCATGAATACACACCAGAGTGCACGGAAAGCTGTTTACCTTATCATCAAAGTGGTCCCTATTTATCTACTTGTAATTTCTTGCTTTCAAACTCCCAGGTTGGCAGGAGCTCATATCACACATCGGTCGTCCCATCGCAAGGGCACCTCCCTATCAGTTCCTGAGCCTCATGCTCATTACTGGAACTTAACCCTTGTCTCACCACTTCTGGGAGAACCGAGGAGATTAAAAAGGAACTCTTACTGTGTTCAGGCAGTAGGGCCTTTGAGCATAGAGCAAAACAAAGGAGGTTTCTAGTAGCATGTCTTCGTGTGTGTGTGCTAGTCAAAGAACAACAATCTTCAAAGAGAAACAGCTGCTTTATCCATCAGGTTTGTGTAGCAAAGTCCATGGAAAAATCATAGATTAAAAGGTCAATAGACATAAGATCAGTCCAGTAAAGAGTCCACAGGGTCATTAGGTAATCATTTTGAAAAGAAAGGAAAAAACAGTTCCATAAGCCACACCGAGGTCTTAATCCATTGGGGAACAAAAACGAACTCGCTAACTTCTCTGCAAAATGGAGAATCTGCAGTCAGGTGAGTTAATCTTAGCCAACCAGGGAACGGAGAATAACTCTCTCAAAACAATAGTTGTTTACACGCATGTGAAGACATAACATGCTAAAGAGATAGGAACACAGGAACACTATAATGTCAACAAGCCATCTCGTGATAGTCTTGTGAGACACACAGAGAGGACAAAGGATTTCTATGAGGCCTATTTATGAGGCCTAGCTAGGACTACAATTTCAGGCCTTGGGAAACATGAGGAAATATGTCGTTTCCTGACAGCTCACTCCGTCGTGTAGCACTTGGGCCTCAAACTGCTGACCTTCCAGTCATCAAGTCCAGTATCTTAATCACTAAGGCACCCAAGTCCCCTGCCTGTGGGGGTGGTACAATGACCCTATAGGGTGCTTAAATGTGGCTGGGGTGAAGAGGCCACTGCGGGGGCAGGCGCTGTGACCCTCCACCACTGCTGGCATCCTGGGCCCCGCCCCAGGCCAGGGCACAAATAAGGGGGTGTCGAATTTGGCCTATGTCCCGGGCGGCTGAAACCCATGCTATGCCACTGCCTCCAACATTGCACTTCAAAAAGGAGGAGGAGGAGGAAAAGAAGGAGGAGAAAATCTATGCTGTGGCAATGAGTAGGCATTGCAGCTGTTCTCTCACTTTGTCTCTGAAGCATCTCTCTTCTAAAGCCATCACAAGTGGATGAAAGATTGTTCATATGTGGATTTTAGTCCACTTTGATGTTTTCTCTCTCCTGTTCTTCCACCCTCAACCTTCCAGACTGGTGAATGAAATGTAAAATGTCTTCCCCTTGAGGAAGTGCATCACAGACGTGTGTGTTTCCTTCTGTGCAACAATATTAATTGTCCCTTGTTCAATTAAGAATAGTAATAATTATGTACCTTCAAGTCAATTATGACTTATAGCTACCCTTGTCAGAGTTTTCTAGGTAAAGAATTTTCAGAAGTAGTTTACCATTCCTTACTTCTGGGTGTGACCTGGGAGTATGCAGTTTGATAATGACCACATTACCACCGCCAAAAACCCACTGAGGGGCATTACCTTTGTGTGGTGGTGAGGATTGCATGCTCCAGCGAGGTGGAAGGCTAAGCTGGTAGGGCTACACATGCCAGAAAGACTCTCGCTTAGGAGCAAGACTAAAAGTGGCCTTACCCATAAAATATGGTGAAAAGTATTTTTAAAATTCACAATAGATCAGTCATTGGCCAGGTGAATAAGAACCATGTTGGATGTTGGGCTTCCTGGTCATTCAATATTAAGTGACCCACAGGACCCAGAGACCGCTGTTAAGCAACCAGGGTACAGCACTGAATGGTTACTGGAAGAGAAACCACAAAGGAAATGCTGACAGTCTGAGTACCAAGCAATAGTTGAATGTTACCATCAAACAGACTCAATAATTTGAGGTTAGCAGAAAGAGAAGTTTGTTCTCTGAAGAGAAATGTTTCCTGATTCTGATGTAACTGAAAATAAACTTTTTGACTTTTGGTGGTTTACTAGGAAAAAGAATATTCTCCGTTCTCCAACTGGAGGAAATAAAATGGAATTTGGGCAAGTCAGAGGTAGAAGATATCATCAAGACAGTTTAACTGAAAAATGCATACAGGGAATAAGTGCTAAGGAATGGAATAAATGTTTGGAATAATAAACCATTACATGCTCAGTATATAAAAAAACTTCAAAGGCAAAGTGGATAGGGCTAATAATTGGGTATGGCTAAAATCTGGTATTCTATAAAAAGCACTTATATTTACTGCCCAAGAACAAGCACTATGAACCAATGTAATTTAAACAAAAATTGAAAAGAAAAATGGAACAGACACTAAGTGTAGGCTTGTAAAGAAATGGCTGGAACGGTGGCTTATATTAGCAGTGGATGCAGTAAGATCACATAGACCAGGGGTTCTCAACGTTTTCCCACTGTGGGCTGGACCAAACCCCCTCAGACAGCTGAATGGGCTGGACACGTGGTTCTCCCTGCCATAAACGCTGCCGTAAAACGTGTCCGTGTCTGTTGTAAATGCATTTGCATTTTTGGCTGTTTTCATTGCTTCTGGCAGTGGTGGGAATGAGGGTGGCGTGTTTTAGGCTGTTTTCACCACTTCCGGAAGTGGCGGAAGCAAGGGTGGTGGGCCACATGAAATGGCGCTGCAGGCTGGGTCCAGCTCGCAGGCCGTAGTTTGTGAACTCCTGACATGGACTACAAAGGATGCCAAAACTGCATCACAGCAATGCTCATACTGTTGTTTTCAGCGCAGTGCTCAAGACTCCTAAGATCTTTTGAATTTTATTCCTCTCTTCCAAGCACTAGCTATTCCACCCATTTTTGTACAATTTGCAGTCTGATAAGTATTCCCTGCATTCCCTCATTAAAGTCATGAATGAAAATGATAAAACGAACTGGACCGACTGAGCCTGATGACATCCCACTTATTACCTTTTCCAGTGTGAGAAGGAGTGATAAGCACTTTTTGATTACAAGTTGGCAACCAACTGTACATCCACCTGGTGATTATTCCATCTAACCCCCACCTAGTTAGTTTGCTTATCAAAATATCATTGGGTACATTGTCAAAAGCTTTGCTGAAGTCAAGACATATCACATCTACAGCATTCCCAGCATCTACCAGGAAGATTGTCGTACTCCAGGCGTCTCTGTAAGGCCCCCCCCCCTCATGCTCCTGAGCATGTGCTCATTTCTGGAACATATTTAACCCTTACCTTCCAACTCTGAGAGACCTGGGCCGCGTTTACAAAGGAACTTAGGGAGGCTTCTTCTTCTGGTAGCATGCAGCCGAATTGCCTTGTGTGTGTGTGATAAGAAAAACAACAATCTTCAAAGAGAAACAGCTGTTATATTCTCCAGGTTCACTGATAACAAAGTCCATAGAAAAACATAGATCAAAAGGTCATAACCATGAGTTCAGTCCAATAAAAACAGTCCAAGTTCGTTAGGTAATCATAGTGAGAAAAAGACAAATAGCAGATCCATAAGCCAGACCAGGTCTTAAGCCATTGGGAAACAGAAACGAACTAACTCACTTCTCTGCAAAATGGAGAATTTGCAGTCAGGTGGGTTACTCTTAGCCAATCAGTTAACAGAGAACAACAGAGAATAACTTTCTCAAAACAACACATTGTTTACACACGTGCACAGAGAGTGTTCTGGGATTTAGACAAAACATTGGATCTCAGCTAGCTTAGAGAGATAACACGGGTACACTGGCTGAAACATGGTTGAAAAACATGCTGTCCAAGAGACAGAGAGAAGACAAAGGATTTCTATGAGGCCAATATTGAGGCCTAGCTAAAAAATAGCAATTTCAAGCCTTGGGAGACATTAGGAAATAGGTCTTTTCCCTGACAATTACCCAATCAAAAATGATAGTAAACTAGGCTGTGGTGGCTCAGTGGTTAGGAAGCTCGCCTTGTTAGCTGGAAGGCTGGCAAGTCAGCAGTTTGAGACCCGGGTATTGCATGATGGATTGAATGCCCATCTCTGTCCCAGCTCTTGGGGACATAGAATGAGCCTCATTTGGGTACTCCCTGAGTGGAGTTTCATCTGCAAAAATCCTTTCAACAAAGAATACTTTCTGACTCAAAATTATGATTAGTAGTAGTAGACTAGTTTGGAAGGATTTGATTTTCACAAATCTGCATCGGTTCCAAGCTAGTTCTGCCTTGTTTTCAAGGTGCTTGCAAACTGATTGCTTTGTAATCTGTTCCAAAATTTTCCTAGGATTGATGTCAGGCTGACTAACCTGTAGTAGTAGCAGCAGCAGTAGCAGCAGTAACAGTAGTACTAATAGAAGCAGCAGCAGTAGAAGATGAGAATGAGAAAGATGTTTCCACTTATATTTTGCCCCATAGTGCTAGGCACTCTGTGAGTAGTTAACAAGGTAATTATGCAGCTATAGTTACCCCAGCAAGCTAGGCACTCATTTTTCCAACCTCAGAAGGATGGAAGACTGAGTCAGTCTTGAACCCATTGAACTCAGATGAATAGAGTTTTGATTGTAGTACTGCAATTTAATCACTACACCCAGATTCCTCCTTTTTGCCCTTTTTGAAGATAGGGACAGAATTAGCCACTCTCCAATCATCTCGCTCTTTAACCATCTTCTATGATTTCAAGAAAATAATAGATAGCGGTTCTGAGTCCTTCAGCCAGTTCCTTTAATACTCTTGGATATAATTAATTGGGCCATGGAGATCTGAACATGTTGAAAGTAATAAGGTATTATTTGGCAAGAAGATCCTACTTGGGCACAGACTGAAGTTGGGCTGATGCTCTATTGCCCATACATTGTGTGATTTCTGAGAAATAGTTTGAAATGAAATTGCCACAAACAGGCCAATATGCAAGCTATTTTCCAGTCTGATCACACCCTTAGCAGGAACCAATCCAGTATGAAGCTGCTTCTTATTCATCCCAACACTCTAGTTCTCTACTTATGCTTCTGAAATTTTGCAGGTTTGTTGCTAATGGACACCCGTGACTTATGCCATTTTCAAACAATTTACAAAAAACGTGTGTGTGTGTACATAGCAGTGTGGAAAGGGGGAAAAAATCACTACTCACTACAAAATATTTGAAGAATATTGAATATCTTCCACCAAAGGAATTGCGGCTTCCCCCTCCCTGAAATTTTACAGGTTTATAAACTAAAGATAGCTCGTGATTTATGTCTATT
Organism: Furcifer pardalis; assembly: GCA_030440675.1. Lineage (NCBI taxonomy): Eukaryota > Metazoa > Chordata > Lepidosauria > Squamata > Chamaeleonidae > Furcifer > Furcifer pardalis. The sequence goes on along the minus strand of CP126895.1, from coordinate 50,832,788 downwards.
TCACAAAAACTGCCATCAAAACATATAGGTGGTTAACCACATCTATTAAGCTGTAAAACTTGCTTTCTGCTAAAACTGTCTATACTTGTTAATCTTAAGCATTGTCAGTTTGACCCCTTTCCAGAGACAGGACTATCACTTACTTTTGACAAATGGGGAGAGGGAGACATTGCTGTTTGTTGGTTTCTAATTATAATCCATGAAAAGGGCAACATTTCACCCAGTTCTGCCTTGATGGTGTTACCTCAAATATGAAAATAACCCCTTTTATTTTTAAAAATATTTTTATTTTCCAATAAAAATGCTTTTACTCTTTATTTTTCCACCACCACCCCGGACTATACCCAATAGGCTTACATGTCCACAAACACCACACTGTACCATGATTCACTTGCAGATAGAAACTGCAAGGTTTGGTTTTTAATAAATGTATAAAGATCTCTTAGAAAGCCCATGGTCAAAGGGGGAAAGGCCCCCTTTCTCTCCTTCTGTTTAAAGCCAAGCCTCAGTAAGTAATTGCAGTTTGATTTAAAATGCATTCTTTCCTTCCTGCCAAATAGACACAGTAGACTTAACCCTTTCACTCCTGATTGATTTTATTCCAGTAGTGGTTATGCCTGGGATGTCCTAAAATTTATAAAAATGTTTTCTTTTTCTTGTATTTTAAACTGTTCTGTCTTTGTATATTTGAAGCAGGAATTTTTCTGAATACTCTCATTTGTCCTTCCATTGTATCTGCTGCCCCAAAGCCAGGAGCTCACTTCCAACCTTTCCTGGAACCTACAGGCATCCCTAAAGTCTTGATTGTTTTAGAGATTAATTCTTTTTTTCTGTTTGCTTGTCTTGTTCTCTCTGTTGTCTTTTGGGTCAGTGGTAGGGTAGAAATTAACATATGTACACAGTGCTAGTTGGGTTTTAATGCTGCTGGTAGGGTTTACTGCGTTGAGACAAGATTAGGATTATTGGGTGGAAAATGTCTGGATACTTCATGAAGTGAAGATTAAAAAATGCTGACTGGTCAGTCAAACCTCGGTCATGCAGCGTATCTGATTAGTTTCTATCTTTAAGCTGAGCATGCTCATTGGTGACAGGCTCCACAAACAAACTCTGCCATTGGTTGCTGCATTATCTTCACCCTTACCCAATCCTCAATCTCCTCCTTCTATTTTCCTGGAAATTGTGATCTTTTACCATTACCATTTATTTGCAAAAATATTTACTATTGTAATCCAAAATTGACATACTAAATGGCCATCTGCTGCAAGTTTATTGTTTTCATTGTAAAAACTTTATTGTTAAAATAGATAGGTGATAGCATTGGCCTGTATCTGTAGAACTATATTAGAAGACTTTGCGCTGTGGATACTGTAGCTCTTTGTCTCTTTAGCTCTCTCTAGCTCTCTCTCAAAATGTAGTTAGGGAAGCTCATGTGTAGATTTTTTTAATAGCAGGCAGGTTTGAGAATTGTCTTTGACCAGTAGGTTGCCACTGTTGATTAAATGCATTTCAATAAAACTATTTTATTTGTCGGAAATTCAAGTCTTGGTGGTTCCTGGGAGATTCTGCCAGTGGAAGAATTTTTTGATTTTAGTGAAGCCTCTCCAGTGCTCTGCTTGTACAGCTTCCTTGACTTGTGACAGAAAAAGGGGATAGCAGTTTTTCAGGTAACAATGGTGTGTGCGCATCATGTATGCGCATGGAAATGCGTGTGTGCAAATGCACACACACAGAGAGAGAGACACACACACAGAGTATCTTTTAAATTGTTTTTAGGAAGTTCTAATCTCCCTCCCAGGCGGATATTGTATCTGTGACATTCAGTCTGTGTGGAAACAGAAAATCGGTTTCTTTGCTGATTTCCAATGATATTCTTAAAACAGTGACAGAATTTGAAGCATATTTCTGAGGTTTCAGCTTACAGGTAAATCAGAGCATTCTGATTT